>OX451740.1:1327453050-1328699052 GCA_948472305.1 Vicia faba
TTTAGGAAGGTGAAGACAATCCTTGGGAATTCCCATATGAACTTGATGCTTTATTGAAAAAGGAATTAGCTATTAGAGCTGTTTTTCAGCCAAAGTTTGGAAGACTCTCAGTTATTGGGTTCAAAGACGATGAAGAAACACGTAAGAAAATACGGGACAATTTCAAATCTGAAGAGGTATGTTTTGTTTGGTATAATAAATCGTTTTTCTGATTCAATTATGTCTTGACAGGTAGCATCGAAGCTTGGCGTATCGGAGCCTTCCTCGCAAGAGGATTTGAGGAGTTTTTCTGTAAGTATATACTTTTGTCTTTGATTACATTAAGTACAACATTGCTTGTTGCATATTATCATTAATCAATGTTTCTTAAAATATTGCAGGAACCATTGTCCGCATCTGCAGATTATGATCCTTCTGTTGCGAATTCGGGGCTGACATCGTCGAAGAGAAGAATAACCGATGTAGCAGAAGATGTTGAAAGTGTTCAACTTTCCTCAACAAAGATGACAAAACCAATCAAGGAGGAAAAATTGATATAAAGATGGAACACAAACTGCTGTTTATTAAGCTTTAGTTTATCATGGAAACAACTTAATTTTATTAAGCTAAGTATTAGTTTTGGTTTATTTTATGTTTTAAAACAATTGCATTGTTTCCTATTACTTCCGTTGTTTGGGTACAATAGAAACATGTTCATGTAAACATGCTTTCGCATAATTGTTTGAGATTTGTGTCTTTCTTTTAATATATCATTCCTACTACCATTTAGTTTCATCCACATTAATGTTTCTGAAATTTTGCAACATTTCCACCAATGCTGCACTTCCCGAGCCAGCACTGCTCGAAGCCTACGCCTATTAAAAAGTTTTCCATTTCTTGCCTTAGAAATGCTCCATATACAGGCAAACCATACCACTTCTATTCGATGCGAGTAGGCTCTGGCTACCAGTCCAACAAACTGGTCCAAATGTCTTGCACTGTCGTTTTTTAAATATTCACCACACCAACCAAAATTAACACTCAGTGGCATACAATATTAAAAGTAGAAAATTTGAATGTTGGACAAAACCATTATCTCAGCTTGAAATTCAGGAAGTCCTTAACCTGATCCTGGCTCACTTCTTTTCACTGCCACATTCATTCCATTCCTGAGAAACCCTTTATAAACAACTCCAAAACCACCCTTTCCAATTATCCACATCGCATCAAAATTAAAGATCAAGCAAGGAGATTTTAAATCCAAGGTTTTAAAACCACCCTTTAATTCGAGTCTGTGTGAGGCTTTTAGTTGAATCATGTGTGAGGCTTAAGCTTAGCATGTTCCACATAACCTCCACATCTTTGTACCGCACATTTCCGCTTCATCTCGAAGATTCAACAACCCGCCAATGGCTCCGCCCATTTTATCTCGAAGATTCAACAACCCGCCAACTGACAAAATTGTAATCGCACATTTCCAATATCAGTTAAAATGATACGTTTAATTTGATTTTGGAGTGAGATACAATCAATATGGTATGGCTATATCAAAAAACGTTTCAAGCCTATCAAATGCATGCTTGAGTAGTTACTATTCATGATGCACTTCATTTTCGGTTTCCAAAGTGAAACTATAATGATTTTTTCTGACCATTGCTTTTCTTTTCAATTCAAGATTAATTGGCAGAATGGTTAGAATCTGGAAAGTTACCTTTTCTTATTGGTACTTGATTGTCCATAATTATAACATTTTTAATTAAATTTTGAAATAACACTTAACACTATTTAACGCTATTATTATTATTAATTATTATTATTAATAATTAAAATGGTTCACAAAAATAATCACTTGGTATTCTGTTGACTTCAGTATTTTACTTCAAAATCTTGGAACCGTGAATGTTGTATTAACAATTATATTTATTATCATATAACCAAAAACTTTATTCATTTTATGTCTACAATCATTTTATGTGGTTAACAAAAAAAAAATTGAATGACAACCATACAATCAAAGTGATTTTCTACCCATTCATTTTTGCATCACCTAACCAACACTATGGAACCACAAGTTGCAGCAATGGTAAGACGTAAAAGGAAGCAGATTCTTAAAGATAAAAGATTGAAAAAAGGAAGAACTGATGAAAACACAATCAATCCCATTGAAAACTCTCAAAGGTATTATGTTCCAACCATGGTTAATATCATAACACCACTATCTGATTTAACTTCATCAATCTTTAATGAAAGAAATATGAGTTCACCTTCACCAGCATCTGCATCAAGCAACTCAAGTACAATGAAGAGTTTCAATATTGTTTCTACAAATCAACTGGCTGCTTCAGCACGACAGTGGAGGAAAAGTATTATGGAAGGTAAGATGCCCCAATCTTACAAACTTCATAACAACCTTAGCAATAACAGTGGGGGTCCTTTCAGGATAAATTCTCCATCCTTTTCGCATTTCAAAACACCATTTTCTGATATAGCTTCCTCATGTTCTAACCAAAGAAACATAAAACCTCATGCACCGCCAAGTTGTTCTATTCAAAAATCAAAAAAATAGTTGACTGTTACACCTCTTTCTGATATAACTTCCTCATTTTCTAATCAAAGAAATATGGAACCTCATGAACATCCAAGTAGTTATGTTCATAAATAAAAAAAACAGTTGAATGTAGGTGTTATTCAATCCATGACGGTCAAACTCTTCAATTATTTTGGAAATGAGAATCATAATCTGGCTTTTTCATCCACAAGCAATATTCCTATACAAGAACCCACAACATTCACTTCAACTCCAGATGTTAACATTGAGAGCGATTACTCTGGTGATGAGACGGTAACAGATGATTCTCTCAGTGATAGCTCATGTGAATTCAATGCCGCAGATGCAAATTATGACTCAAGTTCCAGCTATGATGACGAAGATGTCTATGACTCCAATTCTACATCATTTGATTCTTTAAATATTGGTATTTATCATTAAAACCAACTTTATTTCTTCTTTAAATTCATTATACATATCAATTTGACGTTGTCCATTACATGTTGCACTTTGATACCTGCTATGATTTAATGTGGATTTTAGTTATAATTTTATTATTTAATATGAACGATTTTAGTTATAATTTTATTATTTAATATAAACCAATTGCTCAACTACGTTTCATTTAAATAGGTTATTCTGATATTGGTGATCCTATAGTTGAATGCACACAATGTGGGGTACTTATGTGGTATCAAGAAAAAACTGACAAGCGAAAACATAGTGCAGTTCCTAAGTTTCAACTATGTTGTGGAAAGGGGAAAGTTGTGTTGCCACTTCTGAAAACACCACCACTATTACTACAACGTCTTTTGTTTGATAATAGTGAGATAGACAGTCGGAATTATCAACATTTTTGTAGAATGTACAACATGATGTTTGCTTTTACGTCTCCGGGAATGAAATTCGACAACAGATTTTTAGCTGGAAGTGGACCACCTAACATAAGAATTCATGGACAGACTTGCCATCGAATTGGGAGCATGTTACCTTTAACTGGACAATCTCCAAAATTTGCTCAACTGTATGTTTACGACACCGACAATGAGATTCAACATAGAATTAAAGGAATTGGGTAATTTTACCAAACTTTGTTTTCTTTACAACATATTAAATATTTTTCATTGCTGCATCATAGTATTTCCTTTTATATGCAGGAACAACCCCAATATTATTCCAGAAACAGTTAGTAGATTGAAGGACATGTTAGATGAGTTCAACACACATGCCAAATCTTTTAGGATGGCAGCAGATAGATTAAAGGATTGTCCTTTGCCTGATCTCAAGCTTAAGCTAATATCTGATAGATCAACAGATGGAAAGATTTATAACCAACCTACTGTTTCGGAGGTAGCCGCCCTAATAGTTGGTGATGTTGATACGGGTTCTAAGAGGGATATTCTTCTTGAAAGAAAGAGCGGAAGGCTAAAAAGAATAAGTGAGTTTCATTCAAGTTATCTGGCATATCAATATCCACTTTTGTTTCCTTATGGGGAAGATGGTTTTAGACTTGGAGTTCTTCTTAGAGAAACTAATACCAAAAAAAAAAATGAAGAGGAATAAGCTTACCATTAGAGAATGGCTTGCTTTTAGGATTCAATGAAGACATAACGAGGCACAAACTATATTGCGGTCAAGAAGGTTGTTTCAACAATTTTTGGTTGATGGATTTACTATGATGGAGTCACAAAGATTGAATTATATTCGAAAACATCAGAAAAAGCTGCGTGTTTCTAAATATTGCAATTTGAGCTCATCTGAACAGAATGCAAACACTCAAGGATCAAACAAAGGTAAAAGAGTGGTTTTACCTTCAACTTATGTTGGAAGTCGGAGGTTTATGGAACAACTCTATTTTGATGGAATGGTAATTTGTAGCCAAGTTGGATTTCCAGATCTTTTTATCACATTTACTTGTAATCCCAACTGGCCTGAAATCCAAAGGTTGCTTAGCAAAATTAACTTGAATTCTCAAGACCGTCCAGATATCATCTCAAGAGTCTTCAAAATTAAGTTCGATGAGTTGTTGTGTGATCTAACAAAAAAGCATGTGTTAGGGAGAGTGATTGCATGTAAGTCAATTTAATACCCTTTCAGTCGAGTTATATTTTTTGACATTAATCTTATTAAATATGTAATATGCATCATTTTACTAAGTTTAAACTTACTTAATTTCAGATATATACACCATTGAATTCCAAAAGCGGGGTTTACCACACGCCCATATACTATTATTCTTGCATCCTTCAAGCAAGTATCCGACTCCAGATGATATAAACAAGATCATTTCAGCAGAGATACCAACGGAAGAAGATGATAGGCAACTCTACCATTTGGTCAAGACACATATGATTCATGGCCCATGTGGTTTAGCAAATGCGAATTCAACTTGCATGAAAAATGGAAAGTGCTCAAAATACTTTCCAAAGAAATATCAAACCGAAACCATTGTTGATCAGGATGGATATCCCGTGTACCGAAGAAGAGAAACTGGTAATACAGTGCTGAAAAAACACGTTCAACTTGATAACAGATATGTAGTTCCTTACAATCCATATTTGTTGAAGAAATTCCAAGCACACATCAATATGGAGTGGTGTAATCAAAGTACTTCAGTTAAATACTTATTTAAGTATATTAACAAGGGGTATGATAGAATTACTGCTGCTGTTGTCCAAACTGACGGTGATGGATCTCCCTCGGTCAGAATGGTTGACGAAATCAAGCAATATCTTGATTGCAGATATATCTCACCAAGTGAGGCATGTTGGAGACTTTTTTCATTTCATATTCATGGTAGATCACCCGCAGTTGAAAGGTTGTTCTTTCATCTTGAAGGAGACAACTCTGTTTATTATACCGATTATGAATTGATAGATGAGGTGCTTGACAAACCAACTGTGAAAGAATCTATGTTTACGGCATGGATGGAAGTAAACAAAGCATACCCAGAGGCAAAGAATTTGACGTACTCACAATTTCTTTCCAAATTTGTTTATGATAAAAGATACCGTCGATGGAGACCGCGTAAAAGAGGAAATACAATTGGCAGACTTATTTGGGTCCCTCCAAGTACGGGTGAGTTATATTTCTTGAGAATGATGCTAACAGCCGTTAAAGGTCCAACTTGCTATGAGGATATAAAATTTGTGGGTGGAAAAGTTCAGGATTCTTTTAGGGATGCATGCTTCGAAATGGGCTTTCTTAACGATGACAAGGAATATGTTGCAGCCATCGACGAAGCAAAGAATTGGGGTTCCGGGCATTTTTTACGAAAGTTATTTGTCACTATGTTACTATCCGGTACTGTCAATAGACCACGACATGTTTGGGAAAAAACTTGGAGGACGTTATCTGATGGTATCCTCTACCAACAAAGGCAAAAAACAAATAGAAGAGGTATGAACACTTTATTAAACTTTTTTAAATCAACAAATATTATTTTCCGAATGTAAGCTGTATCTTTTTTTATTACAAAATATAATGATATGAACTTACTTTAAAATATAATTATTTTTCATCCATATGTCCCTTATTTAATATGTTTCATAAGGTATGTCCATTTACGTAAGAAACATTTTCATATTTGTCATTTGTCATGTATGTAAGTTATTTTCTTAACTTGCAGCTGCAACAGTGTCTTTGGTTCCATTTAATTTCACGCAGCCGCAACATCAACTGTTTGATTTATGTTCAATGTATTTCAACATCACGACAGCAGTTGCATCATACATATGTAATTATATAGAAAGCTAATGAAATTTTTTTAACAGAATTGCAGCTATCGGACAATGAGTTAAAGAATCTCACACTAATTGAGATTGAGAACATGATGCAATTAAATCGAAGAAGTTTGCATGAATTTAAATGTATGCCGTATCCAGATTCATACATCACAAAACATGTTGGCAATAGGCTTATTTATGACGAACTTAATTACGATGCCGATACCGAGAAACAGAAATTCCAAGAACTTTTTCATGCCCTTACAGGTGATTTATTTTCTTTATACTATGAATTACAAAAATGATTTTTATTGTCCTTGCACTTATAATTCTTGGTTTGTATTTTATAGATGAACAACGCTTGATATTTGAGAAAATCATGGATGCTGTTAACAAACAGAGTGGAGGGGTATTTTTCTTGCATGGTTACGGAGGGACTGGTAAAACTTTCATGTGGAGAACACTATCAAGTGCACTTCGTTCTCAAAAAAAAATTGTTCTTACTGTTGCTTCAAGTGGGATAACTTCGTTATTATTGCCGGGTGGAAGAACAACACACTCAAAGTTCAAAATACCTGTGCCAACGCTTGACAACTCAACTTGCAACATCGACAAAGACACCGAACATTCTCAATTATTTGAAGCAACGGATGTGATAATATGGGATGAGGCACCTATGTCTCACAAGAACTGCTTCGAAGCATTGGATAAAACCCTTAAAGATGTAATGAGCAAAAAGGGTGTTGAGAATACTATTTTTGGTGGAAAAGTTGTTGTATTTGGAGGAGATTTTAGACAGATTCTTCATGTTGTTCCAAGAGCTGAGCGTTCTGATATTGTTCATGCATCAATTAGTTCATCTTATGTATGGGATTATTTCCAGGTTTTAACACTATAAAAAAATATGAGACTTCAAGAGGGAAGAGACAACACAAGTTCTAATGAACTAGCGGAATTTTCAAAATGGATTCTAAATGTGGGTGATGGTAAGATTTGTGAACCCAATGATGGTTTGATTGATATTGAAATTCCTCAAGAGCTATTAATATCAAATTTTGATGATCCTATAAGAGCAATTGTTGAAAACACATATCCCAATTTGTTGGAAAAATATCAAGATGTTGAATTCTTACAAGGAAAGGCTATTCTTGCTTCAACCATTGAAGTTGTGGACAAAATCAATCATTATGTATTAGACTTGATACCAGGTACATGTGTTTTATATTTACTGTATTATTACATTCATAATATATATATATATATATATATATATATATATATATATATATATATATATATATATATATATATATATATATATATATATATATATATATATATATATATATATATATATATATATATATATATATATATATATATATATATATATATATATATATATATTTAAGAACATAGTTTTACTAATTTATTTATGTTTTGCTTTTAAACTTTTTTTTAGGAGAAGAGAAAGAGTATTTGAGTTTTGATTCCATTGATAGAACAGATTCAAGTTATACTGAAGCATATGAAGTTCTAACTCCTGAATTTTTCAGTAAATTAAGAACGTCAGGGCTTCCTAATTATAGGATCAAATTGAAGGTTGGTACACCTATTATGCTAATGAGAAATTTGGACCAAGCCGATGGGTTGTGCAACAGAACAAGATTAATTGTTACAAGATTTGCAAATCATGTCATTGAGGCAAAAATCATGTCTGGAAAGAACATAAGTAACATTTTTTACATTCCACGAATGTCTATGTCACCTTCTGATTCACCTTGGCCATTCAAGTTGATTAGGAGACAATTTCCGATTATTGTCTCCTATGCAATGACAATTAATAAGTCACAAGGTCAATCTCTTGATAGTGTTGAATTGTATTTGCCTATTCTTGTGTTTAGTCATGGTCAATTATATGTTGCAATTTCAAGAGTTAAGAGCAAAAGTGGGCTAAAAATCCTAATTCATGACAAGGAGAATGTACCGTGTTCTACTACTATTAATGTTGTGTACAAGGAAGTCTTTCAAGCACTTTGATAGTTGGTAAACTTTATATCTTATACTTTACGATTCAAATTAAAAATCTATTTTGAATTAAAATATATAGTATGTACATTTTCCATGTATTTCAAGAAGTATATAATTTTTCCTATTTGTTCATGCAGACGTGATTTGTTGATAGGACCGACGCTTGCTACAAATATGGAGTTAAATGCCAACATGGTTTACATGAGACATATACTCAACTGAAAACATGATAACATACTTAATAATTTAATAATCTATAAATGTAATGTGAATCCAGACCCGTGCGATAGCACGGATTTGTTACTAGTTATTTTATTAAAACTTTTATTTTTGTGAAACATATACCGTGAGCTCTCGTTTCTATCAAGAACATATTAGGGAAAATTCATTTCCGTCATAATCACTTACATCTGCGATTAGGGTTTTAACCCTTAAACTCTACTCTTTCTGCGATTCACACCTTGCTTGGAGGGGATTTGACACCTGCAAGAGCTTTCACATCGCTTTCTCTGTTTGCGGTTCTTCGGTTTCTCTCTTCATACTTCCCAATATTATAACAGGTTATTCTCTCTTCACTCCAATTTTTTATTCTCTCTTCAGATTGGAAGCGAATTGAGATGGATTTGTTAGGTTAATCAACATTTATCCAAAACTACAACACACTTGAAGATCCATTTTTCTTAGTAATTATGTTTTGCTTATTGGATTTCACATTGTAGCTTAGTGCATCCCATACCAATTGCATTGAAAAGAGAAACATTTTGCATAGTTTTGGGTTTATGTTTGAGCTTTAATTTTTTGCTGTGATTTCAATCTTCTCACACCCAGAAAAATAAATAATTAGGTTTTGCAAAACTTAGAACAATTAGGTTTGTTGTTATATGGTTTAAGAGTTAAGAGCTTTCTAGCTTATATATAAGCAGAATTGATTCAGTGTAAAATATGCAAAATCTCACAGTTTTGTATTATTGATTGCTTGGTTTTTCGAAGATTTTATTCTCTCTGAAGCAAAGAACATATATGTGTATGTTTGGTTTTGCTTTTGGAAGAGTAAAAAACAATTCGAAGTGTAAGATTGATTTTGAAATGATTTTGAGGTGTCTGGTTCTTCTAATGTACAATTGTTTCTGCCTTCAGAATTGATTCTAATTTACGCTAGAATTTGTAGCATTTGAGTTTAAACATTATTTTTACATTGAAGTTTCCTTATCAATTCACTTCTATATAAATTTATCCAATCATTAATCATTTTACCTTCAACTCACTTGAACTTCAAAGATGGAGTATGTCAGCCCAGAAGGACTTCGCTTGGATGGTCGCCGACCCATGGAAGTACAGCCATTTTCCCCTCTTTTTCTCTAATTAAATTTATTTTTGAATTTCACACGTGGTTTTGTTTTTTTCTTTCTTTCTCTTTCTGAATGTTACTTTACCATCTTTTCCCCTCACTATGCAATCTTAGATGCGACAAATTCGAGCAGAGATTGGCGCTGTATCCAAAGCCGACGGGTAAATGTTTTCATCTTTTACCCCTTGAACTTTCTAATTTTCAATTAATTTTTTAAGTCAGTAGTAAATTTATTCAAAGCATTTTGCCATAAATTTCTCTTTCATTGTGAAACCAGCTCGGCTGTTTTCGAGATGGGTAATACCAAAGTGATTGCTGCTGTTTATGGCCCTAGAGAGGTACTATATGATCATTGAATGTTCTTATGCACTGTTGCTCATGTAATTTGAAGATGGATTATTAATATGATCTTTTATAAGGAATTAATCAACTTTGATGTTTAGAAAAGTTTTGAATTTGCATTTGAGATTTAGATGTGATTTTTTTTTCATTTTTTCAGTAACTTCTATATTTTCAGGTTCAAAATAGGAGCCAGCAACTGAGTGACCAGGCTCTGGTATTTTTCTTCTATTAAGTGATAATATAATTCACCTGGTGTACTTAAGTTTATTTATATGCAATGTACTGAAAATTTAATTTGCTTTCCATGTATAGGTTAGATGTGAATACAGCATGGCTAATTTTAGCACCGGTGATCGCATGAGGAAACCAAAGGGTGACAGGTTATTTCTTGTTTACTTGTTTAATCTCCCAGACTTTTCGTATGATAATGATTAGTGATACTTAATTAATATAGTATTGATGAGCTAATAGGACTGGGGTGAGTGCAATAACATAATCATTCTTGAGAATAACTTGCAATTGGGAATTAGACATTTTTATTGTTTTGCTTAAGTAGGAATTAAACTACGAAATAGGTGTTGAAATTAGGAGTTGTATTGTGTTTCCTTTTATGGATGGATGTTTAGTAAGTCCTAGTTGTTGCTGTGAAGAAATGTAGATACCCTCATTATGGATAAGGTACATTTTTGGGGAGTGGTATTGTTAGGGTTTATCATTGCAGTTATGTAGTTATTAAGAGAAGTTAACTAGTTAGAAGGGATATAAATTAGTTAAATAGTTATTTAGTAAAAGAAGTTAAGAGTTTAAAGGGATGTTTGTGTATACATAGGAAAAATAAGGATGGGAGGGGGATCCAGTACATTTGTTTGTTGTATTGTGGGATGACATAAAGATTTTTTTGAAAGGGAAACCGTTACTCTCCTATGCTCTTTCTTTAAATAAAATGTGTTCATTTTTCTCCATTTCTTTCCATCAATTTTCCATTTTACTTCTATATTTGATTGAAGTTTGCTCACGCTACAGGAGATCAATTGAAATTTCTTTGGTTATTCGACAAACCATGGAAGAATGCATATTGACACATTTAATGCCCCGTTCCCAGGTTCTGTTATGGTCTCTGAACCTTCTTTTCTAATCAGTGTAAGTTGTGTATTTTCTTTTTCCAATGGTTTGGTTATTTAACTTGCAGATAGATATTTATGTCCAAGTTCTCCAAGCTGATGGGGGTAATTCATGAGATCTTGTGATCATTTTCTCATCTTGTTTTTCTTTTATTTTTGTGTTCTCGTGCTCTTTTAAAAAGCATTTCTCCTTTTAATTGTTGCAATCTTTATATTGTTTATATTTGTAACATGCCTTTTATAGGAACTAGGTCTGCTTGTATTAATGCTGCAACTTTGGCCCTAGCTGATGCTGGGATCCCCATGCGTGATCTTGTAACTTCCTGTAGTGCTGGATACCTCAATAGCACCCCTCTACTCGGTATATATCTGTTTTATTAGAGATTTTAACTCGGTATTTTACAAAGATGTTTTTTTTTTAATATAGTACTGCGTGGTTTGTCATAATTACTGAAAGTTGCTGAATGAATATTGGCAGATTTGAACTATGTAGAAGACAGTGCTGGAGGTCCTGATATAACTGTAGGAATTTTGCCGAAATTGGATAAAGTGACGCTTCTTCAGGTAAATATTCATTCTTATTACGCTCTCCATATTTCGTTTATAGTCAGCAAAGAAAATTAAGCTGGAAAAGATGAGTTTATTTATGTTTGTACCGGGTCCTAGGTTATGACTCGTGTTGTGTCTTGCTTAAATGGGAAAGATTCTAATGTCCTTACTGAAGGTATTTACCTTTTTTTATAGATGCCTTGTTAAGTTGTTATCCTTGGGACCCATCTCTCTTTCAATTCTTCCTCTCGCTCTCTGTCATTTGCAATTAACAGTCATGTAAAGGCTGTTGCTTTTGAAGCTGCATTTCCTCTTCCCCATTCCAAAATTGTGCTCTGTGATGCATGTGTATGTCATAATAGCTCCATATACTCTACCCTAGGAAGTGTATCCCTTACTTCAGGGGACCAAATTCAAAGGTTCTGCACCTTTTGTTTTACCTTTTTCTTTTACTTCCTAGACTTCCATATTGCTTTTGATGAAGATTATATAGTGACTCGAACCTTTACGCTCTGGCGCTTGTTCTGCAATTCTTTTGTTTAGCATGTTAATGCTCAGTCAAGTACATCTTCATTTTCCCTCCTCATTGAGTGATTCTGAAATATTTTTTATTAATACTTAATTTGGGGATTCCTGCACCATATCATATTTGTTCATATCATATTTGTTTCGTTGCATGTTTTTCATTAGTTCTCCAAATGTAGGCTAATATAATGAAATTGTATGCTGCTTAACACAGCCACTATTGATTGAAAATAAACAGAGTTTTTATTTATTTTTGCAAGGGAAAATGCATGATAGATGTTATTCAGCAATACTCGCACACAGTATTAGATCAATTTGCTGCAACATATTATTCAATTTATTTATATGCACAAGCTAAGTTATCTTTAAGCTATCTTATAATGATAAATTTGAATGTTCTCCACTCTTTTCTTCGCAAAATTGCTATCCTTTCTGTTCACAAGAAACATTCCCCAGTTGTAAGGTCTATACTTTGGAGGGTTTTCCTCATTTGTCAGTTCCTCCAAAGGCTTGACTTCGGTGTGCGCTGGGAAGAAAAAGAAGGGAATTGAAAACCTCTCTCACAGAGTTAACCATTACTCTGTGTTCCACACTCTCATATGCATCATTGCTCCACACCTGCACAAACAAAACAATGCGTTAGAAAATCAAATCAACTCTAAAACCACGTCCCAATGTTTCAAATGTCTGTCACTGATTCGTAACGGAAAAATTACCTGAATGATATCACCAACATTGATAATGTAAACATCGGGAGTAGGTTTGACAAGAACCCATTCTTGATCTGATTTTCGCTTCACTTCCAAGTTCTCCAACCTCATCTTGAGCAAGAATAGTTAAGGCACCAGCATCTTTGTGTCTTCCAACGCCAAGAGCTAGGTCAGGATAAGGACATGGAGGATAGTGGTTTAATCTAATAAAGCTAGTTTGATCTTTGAAGAATTCTTCAAACCTCTTTGCTTCAACTCCTAAGCTCAAAGCTATGAGTTCAAGCAACCTGTAGGCCAACTTTTCCACCTCTTGAGTATACTCTTCAATTATAGACCTGCTCATGTTCACATCAATTTTAAGATTGAATCTAATTCAAATACACAAATTCAATTAATTATTGATTAAGATGAAATAGATAGCTACCTGAATTGTGGAGGATATTGAGGGGATGGATTGGTCCATTAAGTAACTCGATCATCATCTTCATCAGAAGTAACAGGAATCAAAGTAGGGTCATGGGAAGTAAAATCAAACACTTCTTTTCAGTCTCTTAACACTTGGATTGATCGCTTCTCTTGCAACCTTCCTTTTCTCTTCTAAACTTCGAGCAAAGAACAATCTAGATGCCTCCTCAAGTTTTTGCCTAAGACTCAAAGGGACACCATGGTTTGTGACTTGAAAGAATCCCCACTCGTTACATGCACTTCCAATCTCCTTCACTAACGCATCAATGGCAGATGGATTTGGAACTTGGAAGTAGAATAATGGTTTCTTGTGTTCTCTTATTTAAAAGGTTGTTTCAAGGTTGAATCTGGACTAGTTTTAGGATATTTTATTGTTTTTGATAATATTGACACTTCTCTAACATTTGTGATATGAACAACTGGTGTATCTTATGTATATTTTAGGCTATACACATTAGTTTTCATTGCTGTACATCGAATTTTGTCTGCACTACTCATTTTTCTTGTTACATACCGTAGATGGATTCTAAACTTCCAATTGACATTTTGGAAAATGTTATGCAACTTGCTACAGAAGGCTGCAAAGCAATTGCAAACTACATACGAGAAGTAAGAATCTGTCTCATTTATGTGATTGATATAGGCGTAAAAGCACCGTTTACATTCATTTCATTACCTTATTTCCCGATTTCTTTTTTGTTGACAGATTTTGCTGGAGAACACAAAGGAACTTGAGTATCGACGGGGTTCATAGTTTCATAGAAATAATGTTTCCTTTTTGCTTGTTTCTTTTTTTCTATTTTGAAGTTAGTGCTTTAGAGAGAAGGAACGAAGTTTTAGAAAACTCAATTGAAATTTAAGCAGGTTCTATTCAATCATGTAGTCTCAACTTATAGTACAAACTCACATTTTTGCTTTGTATACATGAAAATCACTTTTTCGTAAACCCGATTTATAAATTCGTGCTAGCGTATGAATTTGTACTATATTAAAATATTCATTTTTATACATGAAATTGACTCATAAACTCGATTTATATTTTAAAATGATATTAAAACATATATGCATGACATATATTAAAAATTGTAACTTAATTGTAAAGTAAAATATACAAATAACTGTACTAAAGCATCATGTTTATAAGCGCATCAAACTACATGAATTACTTTACTAATTCATTATAATATCCAGAAAATTTTATTTGAAATAAGAGTTTTATTAATTTTAAGTTGTTTAAAGTTAAAATTATGTAAAAGAATAAGAGTTAATTTCTTTAAAAGTGAATAATACTGTTAAAATCTTGTAATTATGTTTAGCTTCAAAGAGTTTACTATATATTTATTCAAATATAATTGGGTTTTTCTAATTTTTCTCAGATTTAATTTTATAAAAGTTTAATTCAATTTATCTTTTTAAAATGAAATCTTAAGGCAATTTTAAAATATGATTTTTTTTTCTTTCTTACTTAGGTTTTTCTTACTTTGGTTCTCAGATAAATATGACATTAGTAATTCAGAGTTCGTGCTGAGAGGTCTTCTTTTTTAGTAGGAACTCGTTTACCACTTAGTTTAACTAATTAGTTAAAATATGATTTTAACCACTTTGATAAATAAAAAAAGAAGAGAATTTTTTTTAACACCTAATGCATTTCTTTTATACTTCTGGTAAAAATTCTAAAATAATCCTAGACTTCAAATATGCACATCCGAGCGCACTGTATTTAATAATACATGTGTGTTCGTATGTAAATATCCAAAGTCATTTATTTTATGAAAAAAAGGGTGACTTCGTATGTGCATCTCCGAATTTACCTCATTTATAATTTCGGAGATACACATCTGAAGTCACCCTGTTGTTTTCAAAGCCACGAACAAAACATATCTATTTCTATTCAAACACAAAAGCTTTTTATTTTTTACTCCAAACCCTATATTTCTACCTCCCCCTGCCTGCCACGCTTTCATTTCACCTTCGATTCTTTCTCATCTCTGTTTCTCTTTTCATCTTTCTCTCCTTGTTCTCAAACTCGCTCTCTCACTCTCTGTTCTTTTCAAATTTCATGAAAATAAACAACATCAATCCTGCTTTCATTCTCACGGTTCCTTATCTTGTTTTCACAGTTCCGATTTCGTTTGCATAACCTCAAAATTCGGATCCAAACTCTTTATCTCTCGTAAGTCGTTTATTACGGTTATGTTTCAATAATCATCACTCTGTTTTGGTTACAAAGTTTTTACGGATTTGATTTCAGTTTTCACAAGAAAAACAATAATCAATCAACACAATCACACATGAATTCGTAGCTTGAACAAGACAAAGTTTAGAAAATAAATTGAAAAATTCTTCGCAGATAAATTCTTCTCATATACTTCTATTCTTGTGTCTTGAATCAAAAGTGTTAATAAAACCTCTCTAATAATGTTAGCTGAAGATTTCGACATTTGATAAAAATATGAAAGTTGATATGAGAAGATCACGTTTTAAAAGATAACATGAAACTTAGCCTTATAAGGTTATTTTATAAAGCTCATTTTTATAGTTCGATATGTCGAAGGACAACTTAAAGTCAAAAGAATATTTCAATATATGTGAAGGTTACTTCGACCGTCATGTTGGTTGAATTCAAAAGCTTCGAGCGGGAAGAGTTTAAATTTCAAACTGATGCGTTTTCGTCAGGAGGACGCGTGGAAGCACCAGAATGTATGCGTTTGAAAATGTCGAACGTGGCATAATCTTATAGAAATACCGTTAGGATCGAATCAATATAAATAGGAGTCTTAGATGTTAGGATTCAGTGTGTTCACATTGTATATAAATCACTCATATACTCAAAGTACCAGAGCGAGAGAAAAGAGTCTCTTGATAATGTATGTGTAAGAGCACCATCATTTTATTCAAAGTTGTTTTCTTATTACAAAGTCACTTTAATTGTTTTCCTTATTCCTTTTTGTTTCTTATCAAATCTTTAACAAATTTTGTCGAACTTCCATTATAAGCATTTTTTCTTTACATTCTTATAAACATCCAGATCATTTCCGTTAAGTTATAGGATTCATAGACAAACTTTAACATCTTAAAATAACCATAATCACGTAGAAAGACCTTGTTATTATGCCAAACTTTGAGTCAAATTGTAACAACACTAAGACACGTGTCCTAGGATCAATCTAGTTGATCCTGTAAGTTACCAAAACATAGAGTTTGGAAGACTAGCGGTTGTTTGTCAAAAATCACTGGTAAACAAATTGGCACGCCCAATAGGATCGTGTCGAAGTGTGTAGTTACATTGCTTACGTTCTTTCTGTTTGGGTCTATAGTTTCTTTTATGAACTTATTCTTGCCATTAGTATATGATCCTTAGGAGTGGTAAGATAACTAACGATAACCAATCAATACCCAAAAGAAAACAAACCAGAAAAATGGTTAATACTACCAATAGTGGAGAAGGAAAAAATCTTCCACAAGGATCAGGCACAATCGTTGCCAGTTAGACGAATGCGTCAACTGCAATCCCTGGTTCACAAGCCATGTCCATATTCACAGGATCCATGGCTACAAATGATTATATACCTGGGTCCTCAGGGCCCATACCCACGAACAATTCGACAACCATGTCTATCTCTACAAGCATGGCGGAGATCCCTTTGAATGTGTTGACATATGTTGGAAATCAGACACAACCTACAACCCCTAGGGCACCAGGGTTTGAGAGTTTTGGGCCTTGGAGGGAGCAACCCCAATATGGAATGCCAACTTCCTTTATGTCAGGATTACACAATAATACATCCACATATACACATCCTACCATGACAACCTTTTCGCCAGTGCAAAATTCTGGTTCTGGTATGAACCACGTGGGTCGAAGTACGCAGAACCAAGGATTATCAAACCAATTGTCTTTACTCACAACTAATAATTAGGCAGCGTTTAGGCAACAAATGGACGTTAGTAACCATGATATGGTCAGAGTGCTTGCCCGTGAGATGAATATCATTTTCTCCCCTTTGATCCAAAATGTTAATAGGATAAACCGGGAAAATACCCAATCCTATCAGCAAATGTCAACGCAGATGGCGCACATAGCAGAATTTTTTGGACCTCCAGGAACCTATTTGACGTAGGCAAAACCATATGGAAATTCAAGATGAAGAACCCATGCTCAATCAGGCTCGACCACCCAGGCAAGAGGTTTACGAAAGGGACATCGGGGCAAGGGTAGAACAACAAGAGATTCGACATGTCATCCCTGAGGAGCAACCTAGGAGAGTAATAATAGTTAATAAAGATCAAAATGCAGAAGAAGTGATCCATAAAGTTAAGTAGGATAATATACTGGCTGAAAGTAATTTAACCACCGTGATTGAAAGAATCATGGCCTAGAATGGTCTGAACACAGGGTTTCGACGGTCAAATTACATATCTTCATTAACAGATTTTATTTTGCAGACTGAATTACCAAGGGGTTGTAAAGTCCCCAAATTCACAAAATTTTTAGGAGATACTAACAAATCAACTGTCGAGCATATGGCCAGGTATCTGATAGAAGCATGGGATTTGGCAAATAGTGAAAACTTAAGGATACAATATTTCCCTAGTTCATTAACAAAGAATACTTTTACGTGGTTCACCATATTGCCACCAAATTCTATAAATATATGGCCTCATTTAGAAATATTGTTCCATGAACAATTCTACATGGGGAAAACTAAGATAAGTCTTAAGAGTTAGACAACATTAAAAGAAAGTTTACTGGACCTATAGATGGATATTTGAATAAGTTCCGTTTGTTAAAACCTAGATGTTTCACAATAGTGCCTGTGATACGGTGGGAGAACTGACTAGTGTTTTGCGTTCGTATTCACACTTGTGCGGTTGAGCAAGAGTCGCCACCGACTTTTTATTTTATCCTAAAGGAAAGGTTAAAAAAAGCACAGCAAAAACCTTTTGAGATATTTCGTGGGTTCGGGGGGTAGATTATGAAAAGGGAAGGTATTAGCACCCCTTTCATCCATGGTTATCCATGGGCTCTTAGTTACTTGGTTTTTTAGATCACTTGCCTTGATTGCTTAAAAATGGTGTATGTGTGTTTGAAAATGTTTTTGAAGAGATGCCTTGTCTTAGGCGACCAATGTATTTGACTCGTGTTTGAGTGTTTTACAAAAGTGTGGATCTTTTCGAAAAGATGTTTCAAATGTTTTTTGAGAGTTTGTTTGAAAGTGTTGTGGATTGTGGTTTTTTGAAAAGAAGGCAAGTGTTTTTCCAAGTTGATCTCAAGTAACTTAAGAGTTTTGTCTACCCTATTGTACTCAAAGGTTTTTTTCATGTTTTAACCCCTTTTAACAATTTTGCTCCACCATTGAAATTGGAGGACAATCTTGCGTTTAGGAAGTTTATTCGGGACGGGCACGGGTCGTCGTATGGACCATGAATGCAATGGTGCCAAGTGTCTTTGGCAATTTGCTTTGTGGGACTTGATCATTCCGTTTAGGCAACATTTTGAGGGACTTATGATCATTTTGATTTTGTTTTGCCAAAGATTCTCGACGTGCAAGCATGGCCCATTTTGGAAGGCAACATGTGGGATTACCCTAGAGGGTGCAAGTGTGATTGTGTATTGATTTCATGTATTTGTCTTGTATTAGGTTATCTAGCGTTTGATTTTATGTACATGCAAACCCTAGGTCTAACCATGGTATAATTGAAAGCGGTAAATTGCGAAAATGTAAAATCTACGCTATTACAAAATAGTATCCGGGAGTGGGGGTACAATATTCACAAATGGGGATAAGACTTATAGTATCCAATAAGTTACAACCAAATCGAATTTGCAATCAAATGTAAATGACGTATATCAATGTATAAGATAAACAAGTGTGTATAGGAGCAATATATTGTGTATTTGTATTGTGTAAGTGTGAGATGGAAGTTGGTATTGAAAAAACTGGTTTTCTGGTTTTTGACACTTTTTACACTATACTTCCACCAGTGGAAGTTGTATTGAAAAACTGTTTTTTCTGGTTTTTGACACTTTTTACACTATACTTCCATCAGTGGAAGTTGTGTTGAAAAACTGTTTTTTATGGTTTTTGACACTTTTTACACTATACTTCCACCAGTGGAAGTTGTATTGAAAAACTGTTTTTTTCTGGTTTTTGACACTTTTTACACTATACTTCCACCAGTGGAAGTTGTGTTGAAAAACTGGTTTTTCTGGTTTTTGACACTTTTTACACTATACTTCCACCAGTGGAAGTTGTGTTGAAAAACTGTCTTTTCTGGTTTTTGACACTTTTTACACTATACTTCCACCAGTGGAAGTTGTATTGAAAAACTGTCTTTTCTGGTTTTTGACACTTTTTACACTATACTTCCACCAGTGGAAGTTGTATTGAAAAACTGTCTTTTCTCTTTAGTTTTCTAGGGTTTCAATAATTTGTCTTGCATGCTTAGCTTTGTGTCATTATTATTTCTGTGAGCAACAAAAAAAAAGGGAAGAGAAGGGGTTTATACCTTAGGCTTTTTGGGAGATGGAGATGAGGCGGACCGGAGGCGCTGAGGATGGCCGGTGGGTGGAGGATATACGTGATGATGTACCCTTTGAGCTTCCTGGTACTCTTTATCTTTTTCTTTACCACTGTATGCTTGCCGTTTCTTCTTCCACCCTATGATGAACTCAGAGTTCTGAGGGGGTTTTGCCTGTATGCTTGAAGTGCTTTGTTGAAGTGCTTGCTTGTGTTGCTTTTACTGCTTCTTCTCTTATTGCCTTGAGTTGGATGCCTATGATGAAGAGTTTCTTCTGAGGCCTGGGGTATTTGGGTTTGGAAATGGTGTTTTTGAGTTTAAGCCAGGCTTTTGTTTGACAGTAGGGTGAGTTTGGTCTGGTTTGATGTGTTTCAGCAGGTTATGTTGTTATGGTTGTTCAGGTTTGAACTGGACAGGTTGAATGCTTATATTTCTTGCTTAAAGTTCATGGATTTTTGGCAGTGGGTAGAACATTTGGTATATGGTTTTTGAGATGTCTTTTGGAGATGTTTATGGTTTATGCAGTTTGTATGTTGAGGCAGGGTATGCTTCAGGTTTTAGGTGTTTGACAGGTTTTTGAACTTTTAGCAGGTTTGGCATATGTAGTTTAATGATGTTTGGTGCATAGTTTGGGTGTTGGGGGACTCTGAACTGGTTATTGGTTTTTGACTTGCTTTAAAGCTTAGGCAGGTTTTGATGCTTATTGCTGGTCATGAGATTAACAGGTTTTATGGCTTTAACCAGTATGATGAGGCTTTTTTGAAACAAAGCTAATGCAGGTTATGGTTATTGCTTGAGGTAGCAGGTTTTTGTCCAGCAGGTCATGTGTTTAGCTTGCATATGCAGGTTTTTGTCCAGCAGGTCATGTGTTTAGCTTGCATATGCAGGTTTTTTGTATATCAGTTTGTATTGGTTTCTCTTCCTATCTATGCCTGCCTAAAGCCTAGAAACCTGCATTCTTCTTTATCTCTCTTTCTTCTAGTACAGTCAAATATGTTAAAATATGTTTTCTACTGTACTTTTAATTCTGAAAGTGGCCATTGGGAAATGATGAGAAGAAAGTGTATTGCTTGCTTGCATAACTTTCCTCTGCATATTTTATCTTTTATTTTGACAACTTTTGTAGACTTTGGCATTTTGAACTTTCTATACTTTTGCCAAATCCTCTTCATGACAGTTTTGAGTAGACTTTCTTATCTTCTTTGATATCTTTGTGCAGTAACTTGTCCCTTTTGGATTTTGACAGAAAATTGCATTTTGGATTTTTCAGTTAGGTTTGAACTTGGAGTATGCAGTTTGACATTTTGAATTTATGTATTTTGACATTTCTCTTTTTCTTTTTCTTTTTGCAGGTGAATAATTGGATGGAGAGGAATAAAGTGAAGCATGAAGAATTAGAAATAAATAGGATAGTTTCCCCTTTTTTATTTAAATTTAAATCAATGTAAAACCAATGTTTGTAATTAAATTCCAAACATCAATTGTACAGTTAATTTAAAGATAAATAAAAGTTTCCATTATCCAGTTTAATTCTGTTTTCTCTCTTTATTGTTTATTTATTTATTTAAAACTCTTTGAATTAAAATGATTGAAAAAATAAATTTCAATCACTTAATTTAGAATAATAAATAATTTAAATAAACAATACTTTAGCACATTGATCAATTAAACCTGGTATCTTCAAAGCGAATCAATAGTTAATCAAAACATTGATCAGGTGCGTTCTCTCTTTTCACTGATTTTCAACAAACACTGTAATTCCAAACTGCACATATCCTTTGACTGGTGAATTCAAACCAACTGCCTCCTCTTACTGATTAAATTAAAAACAATGCGAATTCGACCCGAATCTCGGAGTAACTTGCAAAGTGCTGTGGAATTTTAATCTTTCTGAGAATATGCCCATAAAACCTTAATTCCTGATTCAATGCCAAAGAACGTCCACCTGATCAAAATTGAGCCAAAATCAACCAAAACCCTAAGCCAATTATTTGAAGCAATCCAGAGTCCTAAAAATCAATAAAACCCTAATTTTTGTTTGAATGACGAGAAAAGTCCGTTTGTCCGATTCTTGAGCCAGTTTGAAAAATCAGGAAATGCCTGAAGCTGAGATTTCTTGTGGAAAAATGCGAGGGCAAATTTTGGGGTACAACAGTTGCCCCTGTTCAATCTTCTTGGACCTGAAGAGTTAGATTGGCAAGTTTGCCTTTCGCGACTTGAAGGTAAAAGAAGATTGGACACTAAAGTGCCCAAAAAATTTGCACTCGGCGATGTGATGGTAGATGTGAATGGGCTTAAAGATGCCATTTGGTGATGGGCTTAAAGATGTCATCTGGTGCGATTAGAATCTTGTCGGGGAATGGGCTTAGAGATGCCATCTGAGAATGGGCTTAAAGATGCCATCTGGTGACTGCTGGTAGGAGGATGGACTTATAGATGCCATCTGGTTATGTTGAACTGTGTGTCAATGGTGAGTGGACAAGTATCAGAAAGCCACCCATGTTTTGGAACATTTCTGAATCGGGGGTCCGAGCAAGCAATAGATTGACACCTGTAAACTATTTTGAAGTTGAGATTGAATAAGCAATAGAGCCACATCCGTTGTTGGGAAGCGCCCGTAAACTATTTTCCAAAGTTGAGATCTGAACAAGTTGGTAGATTGACATCCGTTGTTGGGAAGAATCCGTAAACTGTTTTTTCAGAAGTCTTGAGAAGAATCTGAACAAGTGATAGGTTAACATCCGTTACTTGGAGAACCCGTGAACTGTTTTCAGAAGTCTTGAAGTTGAAAAGGAACCGGTGTAGGGTTTCCTGATGATGCGTCTGAATGGATCTGGAATAAGTATCAGAATGTCGCCGTGTCCGGGTCACATCTGAACTATTTCTGGATGAATCTCGGGAGGTGATCTTTGTCTGTCGACTGATCTTACCTGAAAAAGTAAAGGGTTAGTTGTATGCAATGTCATGATGCATGATGCAATGTATGTGACATCAATGTTTATAATATGAATGTGATGAATGCGCATGTAAGCTGGAGAGCTATTCTGCTGAGGATAAATGAATCCTGGGTGGCTGAAGATAAAAGAATCTTGACTGCTGCCGGGGAGAATAATTCCTTGGCTGCTGCTGTGGAAGAGAATTCCTGATGACCTCTACTGGGGAATTCCAAACTAGTAGACTCATGTCGGGGAGGTAAGATTGAGAATCTTCAGCTTGGGGGGAAGTAACTCTGGCGACTTCACTGAGGAACTCAAGATTTGCCCTCCCAAAACTCTGTGGGGAGAAGGTTTATTAGTCTGGCTCCGCTAGGGATTGATAATTTGAAGTTTTAGCTTCGCTGGTGATAATGAAACTTGACTCTGAGTGGAGTTAGCTTCTGGAAGGTTCTCTGGCTGGGGATTGTGAGAGTCCTCTGATTGCTGTAGGTGTTGGTCTGAAATAAGTTACTGAATGTCGCCAAATCAGGGTCACATCTGAACTATATCTTGAGTGAAATTCTGAATGAGTTGCAGAATGTCTCCAAATCTTGGGTCACATCTGAACTATTTCTGGAAGGAATCTCTGAATGAGTCATAGAATGTTTCCATCTCTGGGTCACATCTTGAACTATATCATAGATCTTGATTTTGTTGAGGGTCAGAAATTGGGAGTTTTAATTGCCCGGTATTCTGTTGGTGGTTGCAATTTTCAGCAGGTGATGAAGAAAATTTTGATGATTACTACTTCAAGATGAAGGAACCTGGATGATTACTACTTCAAGATGAAGGAACCTGGACGATTACTACTTCAAGATGAAGGAACCTGGATGATTACTACTTCAAGATGAAGGAACCTTGATGATTACTACTTCAGGATGAAGGAACCTGGATGATTACTACTTCAAGATGAAGGAACCTGGACGATTACTACTTCAAGATGAAGGAACCTGGATGATTACTACTTCAAGATGAAGGAACCTTGATGATTACTACTTCAAGATGAAGGAACCTGGATGATTACTACTTCAAGATGAAGGAACCTTGATGATTACTACTTCAAGATGAAGGAACTTGGATGATTACTACTTCAAGATGAAGGAACCTGGATGATTACTACTTCAAGATGAAGGAACCTTGATGATTACTACTTCAAGATGAAGGAACCTGGATGATTACTACTTCAAGATGAAGGAACCTGGACGATTACTACTTCAAGATGAAGGAACCTGGATGATTACTACTTCAAGATGAAGGAACCTTGATGATTACTACTTCAAGATGAAGGAACCTTGATGATTACTACTTCAAGATGAAGGAACCTTGATGATTGCATATGCTAAGAATGCTGTTGAAAGGTAATTTGTGCTGGAGCATAAATCCTTGGCAAATGTTGGGGAAATAAACCCATGATTGCAGGTCTGCTAGAGAGGTGTCATCACTGCCCCCAGTATCAAATGCATGTGATATTGCTGGGAAACTTGGTCTGTTCGTAACCCTTGAGATTGACATTCGAATGCCCCAAGTGATGGTGACGGAGACCTGCCCCAGGTTACTCTACAATTGAGAGATTTTGTTGAAATCTTGACTGGACTGCCCCAGGTTAACTGAACTTTGAAAGATCTGTCGAACCCTTGAGATTGACATTCGAATGCCCCAGGTGTGATAGATAGTGACAGGTCATGCCCCTTGTTGATAGGAGATTTGTAATGGAAGTGTCAACCATTTGAAATGATTTTTGTTCACTGAGAGAGTTTTCGTTCCTCCGAACATTCGCTGTATGAATTTCTTCGCTGTCAAACAAATAGTCAAATGCGAACAGTGATATTCAAGTAATGCAAAGTTTATGTTTGTCTCGAAGTTTTGAAAAATGCGTTTTTTAGCAGAAAACTTTTCATAAGACAAGTCAACACAAGATATTAGAGCAAAGCCTTACAGGAGTCAGGATACCCTTGGTAATAGTACGCTTTCGAACTAACCTACGCTTTAATTAGGACTTTGAAGGGTTGTAACGTGGCTTGGTTCATGGTTTTAAGAACAAAGGATAAAGGCTCAAAGTATATTTGTACCCACCCGCTCTTCGTGATGTTCTTCCCACCTAAGCTCAGTTAATTGTGCGTCGCACTCTGTTTTGAGTTTGGAACGACCTTCGGGCGATGGTTCACCAGTTTGAATTTGGGGAGACAGTCATCATTTCTTTTTCTTTTTCAACATTTTTCATTTTGTTGAGGGTTTTGTAATGACCTCACTATTTTGATTTTGATTTGTTATCCCTAACTTTTGCCTGACTGTTCCCGTTTTCCGAGATTACAGTCAGCGGGATATCCCAGCTCTCTTAAGCCTCCTTTATAGGTTTTGGCTCGGTGGGCTTTTTTCTTTCTCTTTTGAGAGATTGACTGTCTATGTGATAGGGAACCACCCCGGTCTTTTGATTCCAAATGAATGTTTTCTTTCTTGACATCGTTCGTTGTATTAAGAACTGAGAGTTTGCGACTTCAATGCGCATTTTCTTTTGAATTAACTGAGATACTACCCTGCCCCAGGTTTATATCAAAGGTTTTGATTGTTTAGAATAGAAAACTCCTACTTCTTTGGCTCGAAGGGGTTGACTAGGGATTATCTTCCTTATAACTCCAGTGTTTGGGAATTGAAAGAAATGCCTGTACATCATCAGCAAGGTCTGTTCAAAAGCATACTGTATGAGATTATGGTATTGTTTCGTCATCCTCCCTCTAAAGGCTTGCAGCTTTTTATCAAGAGTCAAATATCATAAAGAAAGCATAAGAGTAGTGAAAACGAATGTATGAATTCAAGACAAACATATGCAATGCATTAATGAAACAACGTTTGACATTAAGAGATAATTGTTCGAATGACAAAGATATTACATCTCGCAAATTCAAATGAAACAAAAACAATCTCAATGATTTGGCATATCAGCAGTGATCACACTTGGAGGGTCAAAACATGATCTCCCCGGCATCAATCAAGTCCTGAATCTGGTTCTTCAAAGTCCAACAGTTGTCAGTGTCGTGCCCAGGACTGTCAGAATGGTAGGCGCATCTCACACTTGGGTCAAACCTAGAAGAGGAAGTATCAGGATTTTGAGGAGAGTCCTTTGGCGTAATTAACTTCAACTTCAGCAATTGTTGAAATGCTTGCGACAAAGGCATGTTGGTGTCAGTATACTGCCTTTCTTGATATCTCACCCTACGTCTCTTGCCCCGTTTTTGTTGCACAGTTGCGGGATCAGAGATTAGGATTGCCCCTGCGTGTTGATCATGACGACCCTTTTGACTAGTCACTGCACTGGACTCTTGCTTTCCGTTGTAGGGAAATATCTGAATATTGGAGGTTGTAGCTCCTTGGATTTTACCACTTTTGATGCCAGCTTCGACCCTTTCGCCAGTCAGTATTAGCTCGGTGAACCCGGCTGAGGAGCTTCCAATTAAGTGATTAAAGAAAGGCCCCTTCAACGTCCCCATGAAGATGTCAATCAGCTCTCTGTCAGTTAAAGGAGGTTGCACCCTGCCGGCCAGATCTCTCCACCTCTGAGCATACCCTTTGAAGCTCTCGTCAGAACCCATGGTCATGTTCTACAATTGCACACGAGTTGGTGCAAGATCAGCATTATACTGATATTGTTTGTAAAAAGAAGTAGCCAAGTCCCCCCAGGTACGGATGCGAGAACTCTCCAATTGATAGAACCACTCGAGTTGAGTCCCTACCAGGCTTTCTTGGAAGAAATGGATCCAAAGCTTTGGATCAGCTGTGTATGGTTGAATCTTGCGGACATAAGATCTTAGATGCATCTGAGGGAAAGAGACTCCATCGTACAGAGCAAAGGTAGGGACTTTAAACTTTGGCGGAATGACCAATCCATGAACCAAACCTAAGTCTCCTAGATCCAAGCCAGGTATTTGTTGAACCTCCATAGCATCGAGGCGATCCTCCAACTGTTTGTACTTGTCATCAGCGGAAGAATATCGTTCTTCAAAGTAACCAGCTTCATCAATCCCCAAACTGTGGTCTTCTTCAATACTGACCCCCTTGTCTTTGAGAAGGAGAGCTTTCAGATCTTCTTGCCCTTTACCCATAGCCAGCAGCATTTGTTGGAATTGAGCATTTTGAGCCTGGAGATCCTTCACTGTTTGTTCCATATCCATCTTACTGAAATAAACAGTAGGAAGAATAAGGAGACCTGTATGGGAGAAACCTGTTATGCAATGACATGTGTGATATATATATGCAATGTTTTCAAGGATCTCTTGGGGTAAACACAAGAGAATGTTAGAGGTTGAACTTCGATCTTTGATTGGAGAACTTTGCACCGGTGGATGTCTTTCCACGAGAATCAAGCTCACCATGTCGAGTGGGTCATAGCCACTGATTCAAGTTGTTGCACTTGATCTTTGACTGGATAACTTTGTATCGGTGGATGCCTTTCCACGGGAATCAAGCTCATCATGTCGAGTGGGTCATAGCCACTGATTCAAGTTGTTGTACTTGAACTTTGGTTGGCATTGGTTAGAGGAGAACCCTCTCGCCCCTTGATAGACGTCTGGTTCAACGTAACCCTGCATCAACAGAACCCTCGAGATCCTTGAAATGGTTATTGAAAATGCTATGGTATGATGTCATGATGTTATGTACATGTATGCAAAAAGCAAGTGAGTGTATATACAGACAAACATATTCATACAAAGCAAACAAATCCTTAGGTTTAGGCTTGCATGAGGTTCAGGTACTACCCTCTTTCAGTTTGTTGGTTAGAACCTGTCCTATCAAAAGTAACCGGGTTCTAAGGGTCCCAATATCACTGAATTGCTTTCATTGTTCATTGTTTCGATTTAGCCACTGAACTGGCGACCGAAATATTCCAGGAAAGCAACCCTCAATTGAGTGTAGTATCGAGGATCTACCAACTTCGGACTGCACCAAAGTCGGTCATCTCACTACCCCTAAAAAGGCTAAGATGGTCAATTAAGGTTCTAAGAGTTCGTTAGTGCTTCATGACATCACATAGCGGCCCCGTACTCTCCTTGACTACTCAAGGGTTGCCGGTACTCACAAATATGTCACACTAACATAGCTTACTGCTTCAACCATGTCGGTATACCCCGCACAGTTCCCTCACAGTTTTTTGCTATTTACCTAAAAAGGTGCCCCAAATCCGGGTGGAGGATTTACAACAAACCCAAACAAGAACCCAAAAGATAAATCAATCAAGTCAATCAAAGCAAGAAAGCAAAGGTGATCTAAACCCTAAGGTAACCCCACAGGAAATATCATCCCCAGCAGAGTCGCCAGTTCTGTGATACGGTGGGAGAACTGACTAGTGTTTTGCGTTCGTATTCGCACTTGTGCGGTTGAGCAAGAGTCGCCACCGACTTTTTATTTTATCCTAAAGGAAAGTTTAAAAAAAGCACAGCAAAAACCTTTTGAGATATTTCGTGGGTTCGGGGGGTAGATTATGAAAAGGGAAGGTATTAGCACCCTTTTCATCCATGGTTATCCATGGGCTCTTAGTTACTTGGTTTTTTAGATCACTTGCCTTGATTGCTTAAAAATGGTGTATGTGTGTTTGAAAATGTTTTTGAAGAGATGCCTTGTCTTAGGCGACCAATGTATTTGACTCGTGTTTGAGTGTTTTACAAAAGTGTGGATCTTTTCGAAAAGATGTTTCAAATGTTTTTTGAGAGTTTGTTTGAAAGTGTTGTGGATTGTGGTTTTTTGAAAAGAAGGCAAGTGTTTTTGCAAGTTGATCTCAAGTAACTTAAGAGTTTTGTCTACCCTATTGTACTCAAAGGTTTTTGTCATGTTTTAACCCCTTTTAACAATTTTGCTCCACCATTGAAATTGGAGGACAATCTTGCGTTTAGGAAGTTTATTCGGGACGGGCACGGGTCGTCGTATGGACCATGAATGCAATGGTGCCAAGTGTCTTTGGCAATTTGCTTTGTGGGACTTGATCATTCCGTTTAGGCAACATTTTGAGGGACTTATGATCATTTTGATTTTGTTTTGCCAAAGATTCTCGACGTGCAAGCATGGCCCATTTTGGAAGGCAACATGTGGGATTACCCTAGAGGGTGCAAGTGTGATTGTGTATTGATTTCATGTATTTGTCTTGTATTAGGTTATCTAGCGTTTGATTTTATGTACATGCAAACCCTAGGTCTAACCATGGTATAATTGAAAGCGGTAAATTGCGAAAATGTAAAATCTACGCTATTACAAAATAGTATCCGGGAGTGGGGGTACAATATTCACAAATGGGGATGAGACTTATAGTATCCAATAAGTTACAACCAAATCGAATTTGCAATCAAATGTAAATGACGTATATCAATGTATAAGATAAACAAGTGTGTATAGGAGCAATATATTGTGTATTTGTATTGTGTAAGTGTGAGATGGAAGTTGGTATTGAAAAAACTGGTTTTCTGGTTTTTGACACTTTTTACACTATACTTCCACCAGTGGAAGTTGTATTGAAAAACTGTTTTTTCTGGTTTTTGACACTTTTTACACTATACTTCCACCAGTGGAAGTTGTGTTGAAAAACTGTTTTTTCTGGTTTTTGACACTTTTTACACTATACTTCCACCAGTGGAAGTTGTATTGAAAAACTGTTTTTTCTGGTTTTTAACACTTTTTACACTATACTTCCACCAGTGGAAGTTGTGTTGAAAAACTAGTTTTTCTGGTTTTTGACACTTTTTACACTATACTTCCACCAGTGGAAGTTGTGTTTAAAAACTGGTTTTTCTGGTTTTTGACACTTTTTACACTATACTTCCACCAGTGGAAGTTGTGTTGAAAAACTGTCTTTTCTGGTTTTTGACATTTTTTACACTATACTTCCACCAGTGGAAGTTGTATTGAAAAACTGTCTTTTCTGGTTTTTGACACTTTTTACACTATACTTCCACCAGTGGAAGTTGTATTGAAAAACTGTCTTTTCTCTTTAGTTTTCTAGGGTTTCAATAATTTGTCTTGCATGCTTAGCTTTGTGTCATTATTATTTCTGTGAGCGACAAAAAAAAGGGAAGAGAAGGGGTTTATACCTTAGGCTTTTTGGGAGATGGAGATGAGGCGGACCGGAGGCGCTGAGGATGGCCGGTGGGTGGAGGATATACGTGATGATGTACCCTTTGAGCTTCCTGGTACTCTTTATCTTTTTCTTTACCACTGTATGCTTGCCGTTTCTTCTTCCACCCTATGATGAACTCAGAGTTCTGAGGGGGTTTTGCCTGTATGCTTGAAGTGCTTTGTTGAAGTGCTTGCTTGTGTTGCTTTTACCGCTTCTTCTCTTATTGCCTTGAGTTGGATGCCTATGATGAAGAGTTTCTTCTGAGGCCTGGGGTATTTGGGTTTGGAAATGGTGTTTTTGAGTTTAAGCCAGGCTTTTGTTTGACAGTAGGGTGAGTTTGGTCTGGTTTGATGTGTTTCAGCAGGTTATGTTGTTATGGTTGTTTAGGTTTGAACTGGACAGGTTGAATGCTTATATTTCTTGCTTAAAGTTCATGGATTTTTGGCAGTGGGTAGAACATTTGGTATATGGTTTTTGAGATGTATTTTGGAGATGTTTATGGTTTATGCAGTTTGTATGTTGAGGCAGGGTATTGTTGTACCCCAAAATTTGCCCTCCCATTTCCTCAACATTTTCTCATCACAAGACCCTTGAAGATCAAGATCCAGTTAGGGTTTCCTCTGCTCAAGACTTCTCCTTGCACTGTGGACTCAAATTGGGGTTTGTGTTTGCCCAAGGATGTTTTGACCTAAAATGCCTAAGATGACTTTCATGTTTCATATTGGACTCCCAAGTTTATCCTCACCAAGTTTCCAGTCTTGAGTCCAAGTTTTGCCCAGTCAATTAGACAGATGACCTAGAAATCAGCTGTATTGGGGAAAAGTCAACTGTGGCCAATTGATAGTCAAACCTCATGAAATTTGACCCACATCAACATATTGAACTCATATGGACCATTTGATCAAGTTTGGATCACAATTCCATAAGAAATTTGATCAGATCACCAAAAGGGCAAAATGGTCATTTTTAGGGTTTTGACTGCACAAAGGCAATTTTTGACTGTTTGACCTAGCCAATGGCAAATCAAGCTCACATATGGACTCAAGGACTCAATGAAATGGTCTTGACACATTCATCAAGCTCAAAAGATCCCAAGTACACAAGATTGACAATTGAATTTCCCAGTCAATTGATCAATTTTGACTGTACACTGAAAAGTCAAACTTTGACTTTTTGGTCAAAATCAAGAGTCAAGATTCATTTTTCATCAAAACATGCCAAATCATGAAACTTGTTCACCAAGAAACCAAGAAATGCAAATTAGGGTTTTAAAATGGAATTTTTCATAACTTAGAATTTTTCTAAGTTATGGAAAACCCTAATTTTTTCCCAACTTTGCCCCACTTTTTCACCATGATTCATTTGGATTCAAACAAAAGTCAAAACATGAAAGTTGTAGCTTGTTACATAATCTACAACTTTGATTCACAAAGTTTTCTCATTTGAAGCTTGTATCTCAAGTTACAAATTTTTGAATAAGGGCACTAAACCATTTTTAACTTAGTGAAGTTTTAACCTATTTTGACAAGGTTTTCTACCCCACTTCAAGGCCATTTTCCATACACTTCCACTTGGAATTTCAATTTGCATTTCAAAGATGGATTGTAGCACACATTCCAAGCTTTCCAAAATGTCCAAGAACTTCTCAAACAACCTCATGGTTAGGGAGAATCGAATTTCACAATATAGCAAAAACTCACTTTTGAATTGGCCATTTTTCATGTTCATAACTTGGCAATTTGAACTCAGCATGCTTTAGGTTAGATTACAGGTCCTTAAACCAAGTTGCACTCAATAATTTAATGCATATTCATTGTGTTAAGGTGTTGTTCTATGAGTTTGAACATTGTATGCAAGATTAATCCCAAACTAGATAAAGCATTCTTTCCATTTTTGCAAAAGATCACTTTATGTCAAATTGAAATCCAAGCAAGTACAGTTAGGATCTCATTGGCACAAGTTTAGGAGCTAATTGCACTGATCAAGACAAGGGTTTGCAGCTTGTTATGGGGGTCTGCATCAGTCAAAAACACCAACTTGCATTTCTTTGCTTCACATAGAAGAAACATAGCATAACTTATGACAACTTCCATCTCAGCTCACTAACACAAGAACAAAGTTATCAAACACATTCCAAAGAACATATCCAAGCTTTTGCACGAGCCTTTGACCTCCAATCCACCCTCCATCTCAGAATCACTCTCAAACTGCAAAAACAGAGTTTGCCTCTGCAGTTTGAGTACCAACTTCCATTTCTCTCGAGCATTCTTGTCAAAACCAATTCATACACATCCCCTAGCATCTATACAAGCTAACCATGACCTGAAACCTGACCTGTAATCCCTCTAAGCCACTTCACCATTTTTGCTTTTCTGTCTTGCAGTTGGAGTTCACTAGCACGATTCAGAGAGTTTCAAGACAAAGTAGCACTTGGAAAAGCATCCTTACACTTCAAGGAAGCTATACAAATCATCATTTTACTCTGAAACATCCTCCATTGCAAAGCACGATTCCAACTGAACAGGTACATTCATGAAGTTTTATCTCTCTTATTAGGCATTGTTAGCTTTAGGTTTGTGAAGAAAATATGTCACAATCATAGCCCTGAACATGACCATATAGTTAGATTTCATTTATGTTATGTGTGCTGCAAGAATTTTGAGTCTGAACATGGCATAAAAATTAGGTCAGAAATTGGGGGAGAATAAATTCTCCTTCATCTTAGAGAGTTAGGTCAAGTTCTATACATGGTTAGAATCGTCTCTTCATGCTGAGCATTTGTTATGTTATGAGTTTTTGCTAAAAAGCCAGGAATCAAGAGTTGGAAGATGATGAACAGGGCGCGCGTTTTTTCAAATATTGTTGCTGGAGGTTGAAGAAGGAGTTTCTTGGGCTGGGCTTATTTCATATTTCTTATTTGCACCACTATTTTGCTTTTACACCCCCAAGGCCCATTTGCTGATTCCTTTGACTTTTTTGACTTTTTCTTTTTTGATTGACTTTGTTTATTTTTTCTCATGACATTAAAAAAATAAAAATATTTTTCCCATCATTTTTTGAATTTATTGCATATTTATTTGATTATTTCTTTTGATTGAACAAAAATATTATATATATTATTATTTAGAATAAATATAAAAAATAGTGTAAATGCATTTCTATACATTTTTATTTTTTGTTTACCTTCTGAAAATATTTCACATAAAAAATACTTTTTTTTTATTATTAAATATTAAATATATATTATTTTGTATATAATGCATATTTAGAACTTAATATATATATATATATATATATATATATATATATATATATATATATATATATATATATATATATATATATATATATATATATATATATATATATATATATATATATATATATATATATATATATATATATATATATATATATATATATATATATATATATATATATATATATATATATATATATATATATATATATATATATATATATATATATATATATATATATATATATATATATATTAATATATTTAGGTTAGAATATAAAAATATTTGAATTTTTCATTTTTATTAATATTTGATACAAAAAAAATACTTTTTCATAATATACTTCATTATTTTTATTTTTGTACATAATAAATAAATGTTTGTATTAAATTAAACAATAATATATTTTCCTTAATAAAATTAGGGTTTTGCCCTAAATTCAAAATACTCCAAAAATAATATCTTTTTTTTATTTTTACATAAATAACACTTTTTTTTCATACATATACAAAACATTCTTGCATTTTTATTCCATTTTTATCTATTTAATCATTGTGCATTAATTAAATTGTATAAATTCAAATTGATGTAATAGTTTTAGGTTTACATTACTTGTCAATATCCCCATTTGAACATTTGTACCCCCCTTCCCATATTTGGTTTTGTAATAGCTTAGTAAATTTATTTTCGCACTTTATTGCTTTCTAATGATAACATGTTAGAATTAGGGTTTGTATGCGAAAAACGACAAAAATAGTTATGACCTAATCTCAAGATAAACAAGCATGAAAATGGACACACAAATCACACTTGCACCCCCTAGGGTACTCCACTTGTTGCCTTTCAAAATTGGGCCATATTGCATGTTAGGTCTCTTTGGGCAAAACAAACAAATTGAATGATCATAGTCCCTCGATAACATTTTTTTTTAAACAAAAACAAATGATCAAGTCGCTTAAAGAAAATGCCCAAAGATACTTGGCACCATTGCAATTATGGTCTAAACGATGACCCACGCCCGTCCCTTTCACATCCTAAACATAAGATTGTCCACCAAATACAATGGTGGAACAAACTTGTTAAAAGGGTTAAAACATAGCAATAATCTTTTGAGAAATTTAGGAGTAGATAACCTCTTAGTTACTTGAATCAATCTTGCAAACTAAAACACTTGCCTATTTCAAAATACACACATCATTACACTTTCAAAATAAAACAAATGAAAACCTTTTCAAAAGACGTACATCTTTGTATACATCCCCACATGGATCATTACAAAGGTTGCCACCACATTGGCCTCTTTTCAAAACATTTTCAAACCCACACACTCAAGCACCATTTAAAACAATTAAAAACAAAAGGCAAGTGATCTAAGCAAGTAACTAAGAGCCCATGGATAACCATGGATAGAAAGGGTGCTAATACCTTCCCTTTCTATAATCTACTTCCCGAACCCAAGAAAACATCTCAAAAGGTTTTTGCTGTGCTTTTTAACCTTTCCTTAGGATAAAATAAAAAGTCGGTGGCGACTCTTGCTCAACCGAAACATTTGCGAATACAAACGCAAAACCTCAAGTCAGTTCTCCCACCGTATCACAGAACTGGCGACTCTGCTGGGGAATTCTTTAAAAGTGGAGTAACCTTAGGGCTTAGATCACCTTTGTTTTCAATTGTTTGCTTTGTTTGCTTTTATATTTGTGGGCTTTGCATCGGAGTTTCATAGATCCTAACCCGGATCTGGGAAATACCCTTTTTAGGTAGCATAATCTGTGAGGGACCTGTCCGGCGTAGACCGACATGGGTGAAGCAGTGGCTACGTTGGTGTGGCATCTTAGTCTGTACCTATATCCCTTGTTTTGCAACGGGGAGAATATAGGTCTTCTAAGGGGTCATTAAACACCAACCAACCTTAGAACCCTAAATTGACCAACTTGGCTATTAGGACAGTAGCAGTATGCTACACTCATTGAGGCTAAACTCTCGAGATGGTTCTGGCCGCGAGAAAAGATTGCGATGCTGGAGTTATGACCGATTGAGGGTAGCCAATGATTTGAGATCCTCTAGAACCCGGTTACTTTTGATAGGACAGGTTTTAACCAACAAAACCAAAAGAGGGTAATACCTGAAACTCATGCTGGCCTGAAACCTAAGAGTGTCCTGTGTGACTTGTGTGCCTTATTTACCTATGTGAATACTTGTGGTGTGCTTCATCATAGCATCATGCCATCATACCATTGCATGCATCCTGTATAAAGGACTAACCCATTTCAAAGACAAAAGAGTTTCATCTTTGCTCTGTTTTGTAGGACATCATGATGCCCGTGCGTAGGAATACTGTCCGGCTCAACTTTGTTCAACCACCAGTTTTACTCAAGGATTTGGTTGGTAGGATTCCAAACACTTCTTCCTTCATCAACAGACATGGGTCTCTCCTTGGCTTGATCACTGCAAAATGGGACCAACAACTGATAAGTGTTCTGACCCAATTTTATGACCCTCTGTATCATTGTTTCACTTTTCAAGACTTCCAGCTGGTTCCTACCCTGGAAGAATTTTCTTATTTGCTTGGGATCCCTGTCTTGGAACAAACTCCGTTCACTGGTTTGGAAAAGACTCCTAGGCCTGAAGAGATTGCTGCAATTCTCCCCTTGACCAAAGAAGAGGTATTGTCCAACTGGGAAACTAGAAATGGGATCAAGGGCTTTTTGGTCAAATTTCTGGTTGGCAAGGCTAATGATTTCTGGAATGACTTGGACTTCAAGGCATACGAGGATATTCTGGCTCTTTTGATCTACGGTCTGGTATTGTTTCCCAACCCTGACACCTTTATCAGTATCCATGTCATAAGGATATTCATGTCTCGGAATCCGGTACCCACTCTTTTGGGTGATATTCTACAACAACTCTATGCTCGTACTGCTCGAAAATGGGGAACTCCGTGGTGTTGTGCTCCTTTGCTAGTAAGGTGGTTTATTTCGCACCTTCCTAAGTTCGCGCTGAAGAATGAAGAAGGAAAAGGTTGGGCTAGGAGGTTAATGGCTCTCACTGATAATGACATCACCTGGACTCTCAGAGGTTTGGATGAGGTAGCTGTTATTGACCGTTGCGGAGAATACCCTAATGTTCCGTTGATTGGTATCCAAGGAGGAATCTCTTATAATCCATGCTTAGCTCTCCGTCAGTTTGGAAGAGCCAGAGGAGATGGGCCTCATGAAATGCTGGTTCCTCACTTCCATTTTGAGTTTCAGGCAGACAGTGACAAACTACGCCAGGGATTCATTAAAGCTTGGGACAAAATTCACAAAGCCGACCCACATGAGTTGGGACCAAAGACTTCTCTGCCATTGAAGCCCTATTGCAAATGGGTCCGCATCCGTGCTCAAAGGTTAGGTATGCCCTACGAAGCTGTTAGACCTCTCATTCTTGAGTCTCCTGTTGAAGATGGGGTTCCTCCAACTGTCCTCCCTCCTCAGATACCTACTGATTTTGACACCATGAAGAGATCTTGGGCGCAGCTAAAGGAAGAACGGGATTTCTATCGGGAGAAATTCAACGAGCAGGAACGGAAGATCCAGAGGCTGACCAAGCAATTGGAGGAAGAACGGGTCCTGAACAACTACATCAGCACTGAAAAGAGGAGGCCATGGGAGCATTGATGAGCTTTGGATGTTTCCTTTTATAGTTTATTTCCTTTCCAGTATTTTTCATTCCTGTAATGCCTAAGGGCAAATTGTTGAACAATTGAAAATTTTAATCTAATGAAGTGTGTTTCCCTTTTTGTCTACAAAGTTGAATCTTGTTTGTCTTTGAAAACATAAAACATACGCATTCCATTGCACCATATGCATAGCAGGTACCCTATTTCACAGGATGCTTAATCTCCTTCGCTGTTTATTTTGAACAGTCATCATGAATCCAGACTCCTCCAGTGAGCAAGCAATCAAGGCCCTTCAGGCCCAAAGTGCACAGTTTCAAGAGATGGTCCTAAGCCTAGCCCAAGGTCAGCAAGAGTTGAAGACTCTACTCCTGAAGAAGAAGAAGAAAAAGAGGACTGCATTGTTCAACACCGGACGCAGATTTGGGAACACACTCCATAATGAAGCTGATCCAACTACTTCTTCTGCTGAGAAAAACAGTCCCCAAGGGGGAAGAGCTCCTAGTCCCGCAGTCTCCGACAACGAGACGGACTATAACGACGAACAATACCCACCTGCTGCTGACAGATACAAGCAATTGGAGGACCGCTTAAGCGCCATGGAAATTCAGAATGTGCCGGGGCTGGATTTCGGAGATTTGGGGTTATCTTCTGGGGTAGTAATTCCACACAAGTTTAAGGCGCCTGCCTTCGCCAAGTATGATGGGGTCTCCTGCCCAAAGCTGCATCTAAGGTCGTACGTAAGGAAAATTCAACCTTATACGGCGGATAAGAACCTCTGGATTCACTTCTTCCAAGATAGCCTCTCGGGGTCACAGCTTGAATGGTTCTACCAATTAGATGGAACTAGCATCCGACACTGGGAAGATTTGGCAACCGCATTCTACAGACAATATCAATACAATTCTGATCTCGCTCCTACGCGTACCCAACTTCAGGGTATGTCTCTAGGAACGGGTGAAGGGTTTAAAGAGTACGCACAAAAATGGAGAGATTTGGCTGGCAGGGTGCAGCCTCCATTGACTGATCGTGAGCTGGTTGATATGTTTCTAGGGACGTTGTCTGGTCCGTTTTTCAATCATTTGGTTGGTAACTCCTCCGCTGGGTTTACAGATTTGATATTGACGGGAGAAAGAATTGAAGCTGGCATCAGGTCAGGCAAGATACAAAAGGCTGCCTCCACAAGTGCTGAGAAGAGGCCGTTTAAGAAAGAAGCAAGTGTCGTCTATGGTCCTAGAAGACAAATCAAGCCCGAAAGTCGCCAAGCCGTCAATGCTTTGGTCATCTCAAAACCTGTTGCTGCTCCTCAACAGTACAATCAACAAAGAAGCGAAAGGCCCAAGAGGCAGTATACTCGACTGAGTATGACCTTATCTCAAATTTTACCCCAACTGTTATCCACCAACCTGGTGACCCTCAAAGAAGCTCCTAAGGTCGTCAACACTGCGTCTCCTAAGTATAACCCAAATGCCCGGTGTGCTTATCATTCTGATAGTCCTGGGCACACTACTGATGATTGCTGGGCCTTGAGAAACAAAGTGCAAGATCTGATCGACGCAAAGGAAATTCAGTTTGAAGCGCCGGAGAGACCAAATGTTGTAACTGCTCCTATGCCCCAGCATAGAGTAAATGCCATTGAGGAAGAAATGTATGCTGTTTCGATAAATGAAGTTGTTACCCCTCTTTTGACTGTCAAGAAGAACCTACTGCTGGCCGGTTTATTTCCGGGTTGCAGTGAAGGTTGCCTGTTATGTGCTGTTTCCCTATCTGGTTGTCCGTTGCTGAGGTTAGGCGTTCAAAGCCTAATAGATAGCAAGGAGATTCTGTTTAAGAAGTCCGCTGTTCGGTTGGTTCCGGTAAAAGAAGTTTCTGTGGTTACCATCTTCAATAATCCAATCAAGGCTCTCCCGAAGAAGCCTGTTCAAATCATGACTGTTGCACCTGTGGTTATTACTGTTCCGGGGCCTCTCCCCTACGTATCTGATAAAGCTGTCCCCTGGCATTATGGGGCAGACGTATATATAAATGGAATCAAAAAAGAATTCGACACTGGCGCCAGTATCTGCGATATCACTGGTCCAGCCAAGGTCACCCGCAGTGGCAGGCTCTTCTCGCCTGACATTGCACCGCCCGCTATTCGAAGACCCCTCCTTATAACACCTACAAGTGTACCTGTTACTGTTGCTGATCAAGTTGTTTCCCCTGCCGCCGAGTCATCTAATGCTCGGGGCAAAGGGATTGAAGAGGAGCCTGCCCGGATGGAGGCACCGATACCTATAAATGCTGAGGCCTCCCAACAAGAAATGGAGGAGATCCTGAAAATAATAAAGAAGAGTGATTTCAATGTTGTCGAGCAGCTGGGGAATACGCCCTCCAAGATCTCCATGCTCTCTTTATTTCTATGCTCCGAGGCCCATGCTAAGGCCTTAATCTCATTTCTCAAGACGGCCCATGTGCCGCAAGAAACGTCTGCAGTCCAGTTCACTGATTGCGTAGCAAATCTGACAGCAGACAATGGCTTGAGTTTTTCAGATGCTGACCTAACTGCGAAGGGAAGAGACCACAATGATGCCCTGCATGTCTCTATCGAATGCAGGGGCACTACTCTGGCGCATGTATTGGTGGATACTGGTTCTTCCTTGAATGTTCTACCGAAAAAGGCTTTAGATCGTTTGGATTATGAAGGCCTAGAACTGAAGCCCAGCAATATCATCGTCAGGGCCTTTGACGGTTCAAAAAGGATGGTTCATGGAGAGGTTGACATCCCTATTCGTGTGGGCTCTCAAGTATTTGACTCTACTTTTTATGTGATGGATATACGTCCATCGTACTCTTGTCTACTGGGTCGACCTTGGATCCATAAAGCTGGGGCAGTGACCTCCACCTTGCACCAGAAGCTGAAGTATCCCGTCAGGGGGAAGATCATCACTGTGCAAGGAGAAGAGGAGTATATGGTGAGCCATTTGAATTCCTTCAGATACATTGAGATGGACGGGGAGTTTATTGAAACCCCCTTTCAGCATTTCGAGGAGGTGCATCCAATTTCAGCAGCAGCAGAAACAGCGGTCGAAGAGAATGTTCCCTTGAAGATGGCTTCCCTAAGGGATGCCCGGGCTGTGGTTCAGAAAGGCAATTGTGCAAACTGGGGTCAGCTTCCTGACTTCACTCAGAAGAACGACAAGTTTGGGCTGGGCTTTACTGCAGAGGCTCAGAGGGCTGTGCGCAAGGAGAAGGTCAGAAAGGCTCCGGTGTTTATCTCCAACCCAAGGGTGAATGCTATTGAGGAGGATGTAGAGGAAGCAGAATTTGACAGTTGGATCTACCCGACTACCAGCAACGGACCAAGCAACTGGACGGCAAAGGATTTTACGCCTATCACATTTGTCACGCAGTAATTAATTTCTTTTGATTTCCAATTTGTAACAAACAATATGTTAAAACTTTGTTGGCTCGGTGTCCTACCCGGGGCATCGTAGCTCCATTTGTGAGGGCTTTTTTGTATGACATTTTCATATATCATCAATCAAAACATTGGACGTTTGTTGCATTTCAAATCTTGTGCTCTTTTCCTTTCTGTGTTATATATTGCAAAACAGCTATATTTACACACACTCACTTATACAGGTTTCAATCCACTCTGGATCTCACTGGTAACAGCTCTGCTACCGCCAGTTATGACTTCGAAAATCCGATCAACTTAGCCGAAGACGAAGGTGAAGATGATTGCGAGGTGCCTGGTGAACTTGCAAGACTGCTACTCCAGGAAGAGAGAGCTATTCAGCCACATGAAGAGCCGGTGGAGACAATTAACCTGGGTACTGAGACAGATATGAAAGAGGTCAAGATTGGTGCCAATCTAGAGCTCAGCGTGAAGCAACGATTGATCCAGATGCTACAGGATTACATGGAGATTTTTGCTTGGTCCTATGAAGATATGCCTGGTTTGGATGCCGACATTGTAGTTCACCACCTGCCAACCAAGGAAGATTGCCCTCCGGTAAAGCAAAAAGTCCGACGGATGCGTCCCGAGATGTTTGAAAAGATCAAGGCCGAGGTTATGAAACAGTTTGATGCCGGGTTCCTTGCAGTGACTTCTTACCCTCAGTGGGTTGCCAACGTGGTGCCGGTGCCAAAGAAAGACGGTAAGGTCAGAATATGTGTTGACTACAGGGATCTGAACAGGGCCAGCCCCAAGGATGACTTCCCCCTACCTCACATTGATGTCCTTGTTGACAATACAGCTCAACACAAGGTGTTCTCCTTCATGGATGGTTTTTCAGGATATAATCAGATCAAGATGGCTCCAGAAGATATGGAGAAGACTACCTTTGTGACTCAGTGGGGCACCTTCTGTTATAAGGTCATGCCATTCGGATTGAAAAATACTGGGGCAACCTATCAACGTGCCATGGTTGCTTTATTTCATGATATGATCCATCATGAAATTGAGGTATACGTTGATGACATGATTGCAAGGTCTCAAACTGAGGAGGAGCACCTTGACCATCTGAGGAAGTTGTTCGACCGACTCAAGTTGTACAAGCTGAGGTTGAATCCCAACAAATGCACCTTTGGGGTAAGATCCGAAAAATTGTTAGGTTTCATCGTGAGTGATAAGGGTATCCAGGTGGACCCTGCCAAGGTAAAAGCCATACAAGAGATGCCGACTCCAAAAACAGAGAAAGAAGTCAGAGGCTTTCTGGGACGACTGAATTACATTGCCCGATTCATCTCACATCTGACTGCTACTTGTGAGCCAATCTTCAAATTGCTGAAGAAAGATCAAGTAGTACGATGGAACGATGAATGTCAGGCCGCCTTTGAAAAGATAAAGGAATATCTCCAAGAGCCACCCATTGTTATGCCACCGGTGGAAGGAAGACCTCTGATACTATACTTGACAGTACTTGACAATTCAATGGGGTGTGTGCTGGGGCAGCATGACGAGTCTGGCCGAAAAGAGCACGCTATTCATTACTTGAGCAAAAAGTTTACCGACTGTGAGTCTCGTTACTCACTGCTTGAGAAAACTTGCTGCGCTCTTGTATGGGCTGCTCGCCGGTTGAGACAGTATATGCTGACTCACACTACTTTATTGATTTCAAAGATGGATCCCATCAAGTACATATTTGAAAAGCCCGCTCTGTCTGGAAGAATAGCGAGATGGCAAATGATCTTAACAGAATATGATATCCAGTATACAACTCAGAAAGCAATTAAGGGAAGTGTACTGGCGGATCATTTGGCACACCAACCTGTGGACGATTACCAATCATTGAACTTTGATTTTCCGGACGAAGACATCATGGTGGTAACTGACTGTGAAGTACCTGGACTGGATGAAGGACCTGAGGAAGGATCCCGATGGTCTATGCATTTTGATGGAGCCTCCAATGCTTTGGGTAACGGCGTCGGCGCTGTAATCATATCTCCCAAAGGAACTCATACTCCCCTCACCGCCCGATTATGTTTCAGCTGCACCAACAACATGGCAGAATATGAGGCATGTATCATGGGTTTACAAGCTGCAATCGACTTAAGGATCAAATTTCTAAGTGTCTTCGGAGATTCCGCTCTCGTGATCAATCAGATCAAAGGCGAGTGGGATACGAAACACCCAAATCTTATTCCTTACAAGGAGTACGTGTTGACCTTGCTCCCCCACTTTGAAGAAATAACTTTCGAACACTTCCCTAGAGAGGAGAATCAGCTAGCGGACGCACTAGCTACGATGTCTTCAATGTTCAAAGTTAAATGGGACAATGAGGCTCCCCAAATCATTATCTGGAAGTTGGATGAACCGGCGTACTGCTGCGAGCTGGAGGCTGAGAAGGTGACTGAAAAACCCTGGTATCATGAGGTGAAGAGGTACTTGGAAGCTCAGGAATACTCTGAAGGTGCATCTGTCAATGATAAGAAGTTCATGAGGAGGTTTGCTGCAAAATTCTTCCTCAGCAACGACATTCTCTACAAACGGAATCATGATTCAACTCTGCTACGTTGTGTGGATAAGGCTGAAGCAGAGAAAATTATGATGGAATTACATGAAGGAACATTTGGAACACATTCCAGTGGACACACCATGGCTAAGAAAATCCTTCGGGCAGGATATTTCTGGTCCACAATGGAAGCCGATTGTTACCAACACTCCCGAACTTGTCATAAATGCCAGATCTATGCTGACAAGGTGCATATCCCTCCGGTTCCTTTGAATGTCCTGACGGCACCTTGGCCTTTTGCAATGTGGGGCATCGATATGATCGGAGAGATCCGACCGACGGCATCCAATGGGCATCGCTTCATCTTGGTGGCGATCGATTATTTCACGAAATGGGTTGAGGCAGCTTCCTATGCCACAGTAACCAAGAGCGTCGTGGCACGTTTCATCCGGCATAACCTGATCTGTCGGTACGGAGTCCCGGAAAGAATCATTACGGACAATGGTACCAATCTCAATAACAAAATGATCACTGAACTCTGTGAACAATTCAAGATACAGCACCACAATTCTTCTCCCTACCGGCCGAAGATGAATGGGGCTGTAGAGGCAGCCAATAAGAATATCAAGAAAATTGTGCAGAAGATGACAGTGACCTATAAAGATTGGCACGAGATGCTACCGTTCGCTCTTCATGGGTACCGTACCTCAGCAAGGACGTCGACCGGGGCAACTCCCTTCGCCTTGGTCTATGGCATGGAGGCAGTCTTGCCAATTGAAGTCCAGATACCCTCTCTCCGGATAATGAAGGATGCAGACTTGAATGAAGATGATTGGATCCAGACTCGACTTGATCAATTAAATCTGATTGACGAAAAAAGGCTCACTGCTATCTGTTATGGTCAAACGTATCAAAAACGGATGATCAGGGCATTTAACAAGAAAGTCAGACCACAAGAGTATCAAGTTGGAGACCTGGTAATCAAATGCATCATCCTTCCTCAAAGTGATCCCCGGGGCAAATGGACCCCTACATACGAAGGGCCATTTGTGGTTAAACGTGTGTTCTCAGGAGGAGCCATGATCCTAACCACCATGGATGGTGACGACCTTCCTCACTCCGCCAATGCAGACATAGTGAAAAAATACTACGCATAAATAAAAGACCCGCTAGGTTGACATACCTAGACAAAAATAAGGGCTTCCCGGCGAACCAAAAGGGTTCGGGCAAAAATAAGGGATGAAATGAATAAAAATCTGTACACCCGGTAAGTCGAAAACCTGAAAAGGCAACTTGGGCAAAAATGGGTATCCCGGTGGACTGAAAACCCGAAAGGGCGGTCCAGGCAAAAGTTAGGGATAAAAGCGTAACACTATGTCTCATTGGATCGCTTCGCATCCGGAATTCGACATCAACTATCTGGCTCAGATTTCAGCATCGACCAATCAGCTTCATCTTCAACTAGGTAGCAAAGCGATGGGACATCCGAAGACATAAAGGCGATAGCAGAGTTGGAACCCAGTGGGATTGTTCACATAGCTGTTTTGGTTTCTTTTTTTTTTTTTTTTTTTTTTTTTTTTTTTCAAATTGTAAACTCTATGTTATTTGGCGGCGTCCTCTTACTAGGATGTCAGCCTCTTGTACAAAAACGCCTATTCACAGGCAAAGTTCAAATCAATACAAATTCACTTGTCCATACAAATTGCCATTGTTTTCCCTTTTTTCTGCTTTGTCTTGCGAAGAACGTCCAATGTTCATTTTTGATATATGCATTTGACATTAAAATTGTTGACTCATAAATATTCGCATATGAAACGAAAAAATTAATTACAGGTGACATCAGAAACAGGGGCAATGTGGAGTTGTCTGATGCAGTCTGGTTGTTTTGTCCGCCAAGGTACCAAGGTAGATTCGACTGAAGAATGTGACCAAATCATCTCAACGTCCCGCAGAGTAAGACGAGATTCAGCAATACTTGCCCCAAACGAAGTTGATTCCCCGTCAATCCTGTGAAGTCTCAACATTCCCCGGCAGGTCTTAAAGCTCACTCCCCAGTAGATTCTGGAAGCTTGTTCCCTGTAGGATACGGGCGTCTCTCCCGAGTTTTATTCAGAGTTATTTCCTCTCAAGGACTTATAACTGGGTTATCCTCAGCTAAAAAACCATAGAAGATCGCCCTCGGCAAAGTTCCTTCAATCCCCAGCGGAGTTTATCATCATTATCCCCAGCGGAATCCATCATTAAAGTCCTCAACAGGTCTCTCAACAAAACTTCGGCCAAGTATCTCTTCCACAGAGCAACTCCTCGGCCGTTCGTCAAGGATTTATTTTCCTAAGACGAAATTACATTCATAAAAATTTCACATTTTCATACATCTTGCTTACATATATGATAAAGTGCATACAACACTATCTCATGTTGAACATCATGACATCATGCATATCATACATCATGACATTGCATACAACTTATGTTTTTTGCCTTTTCAGGAAAAAGACAATCCCAAAAACAGCTACCTTCAACTGTCACAATTCCAGATTCGATACCTGTATCTAGCCAGGGCACATCTGAGAGTGATCAGTTTCCGGACTCGATTCCCGTATCTAGCCAGGGCACGTTTGAAGAGTTCGAAGATTCGATTCCTGTCTCCAGCCAGGGCACATCTATCAACTACAACATCTCCAGATTCGATTCCTGTATCCAGCCAGGGCATATCTGTTGACCACGTTTCCAGACTCGATTCCTGTATCTAGCCAGGGCACGTCTGAAGAGTTCGAAGATTCGATTCCTGTATCCATCCAGGGCACATCTATTGACGACTATTTCCAGATTCGATTCCTGTATCCAGCCAGGGCACATCTATTAACGACTATTTCCAGATTCGACTCCTGTATCCAGCCAGGGCACATCTGTGAGCAACCAATTGTAGATTCGATACCTGTATCTAGCCAGGGCATATCTGCATAAGGAGACTGAAGATCAAACACCTGTAACAAGCCAGGAAAACATCCGTCTTTCTCAAATACACAAGTTCTCGCTAAGGAATCTCTTATGCGATCGACACTTCCAGATGGCATCTATAAGCCCATCTCCCAATCCACCATCTCTCCAAATGGCATCTATAAGCCCGTTCCCGACACCACATTGTTGAGACTCCAGCATGCGAGTGCAAATTTCCGGGCACTCTAGTGTCCAATCTCCTTTTACCCTCGAGTCACGAAAGGCAAACTTGCCAATCTAACTCTTCAGGTCCAAGAAGATTGAACAGGGGCAACTGTTGTACCCCAAAATTTGCCCTCCCATTTCCTCAACATTTTCTCATCACAAGACCCTTGAAGATCAAGATCCAGTTAGGGTTTCCTCTGCTCAAGACTTCTCCTTGCACTGTGGACTCAAATTGGGGTTTGTGTTTGCCCAAGGATGTTTTGACCTAAAATGCCTAAGATGACTTTCATGTTTCATATTGGACTCCCAAGTTTATCCTCACCAAGTTTCCAGTCTTGAGTCCAAGTTTTGCCCAGTCAATTAGACAGATGACCTAGAAATCAGCTGTATTGGGGAAAAGTCAACTGTGGCCAATTGACAGTCAAACCTCATGAAATTTGACCCACATCAACATATTGAACTCATATGGACCATTTGATCAAGTTTGGATCACAATTCCATAAGAAATTTGATCAGATCACCAAAAGGGCAAAATGGTCATTTTTAGGGTTTTGACTGCACAAAGGCAATTTTTGACTGTTTGACCTAGCCAATGGCAAATCAAGCTCACATATGGACTCAAGGACTCAATGAAATGGTCTTGACACATTCATCAAGCTCAAAAGATCCCAAGTACACAAGATTGACAATTGAATTTCCCAGTCAATTGATCAATTTTGACTGTACACTGAAAAGTCAAACTTTGACTTTTTGGTCAAAATCAAGAGTTAAGATTCATTTTTCATCAAAACATGCCAAATCATGAAACTTGTTCACCAAGAAACCAAGAAATGCAAATTAGGGTTTTAAAATGGAATTTTTCATAACTTAGAATTTTTCTAAGTTATGGAAAACCCTAATTTTTTCCCAACTTTGCCCCACTTTTTCACCATGATTCATTTGGATTCAAACAAAAGTCAAAACATGAAAGTTGTAGCTTGTTACATAATCTACAACTCTGATTCACAAAGTTTTCTCATTTGAAGCTTGTATCTCAAGTTACAAAATTTTGAATAAGGGCACTAAACCATTTTTAACTTAGTGAAGTTTTAACCTATTTTGACAAGGTTTTCTACCCCACTTCAAGGCCATTTTCCATACACTTCCACTTGGAATTTCAATTTGCATTTCAAAGATGGATTGTAGTACACATTCCAAGTTTTCCAAAATGTCCAAGAACTTCTCAAACAACCTCATGGTTAGGGAGAATCGAATTTCACAATATAGCAAAAACTCACTTTTGAATTGGCCATTTTTCATGTTCATAACTTGGCAATTTGAACTCAGCATGCTTTAGGTTAGATTACAGGTCCTTAAACCAAGTTGCACTCAATAATTTAATGCATATTCATTGTGTTAAGGTGTTGTTCTATGAGTTTGAACATTGTATGCAAGATTAATCCCAAACTAGATAAAGCATTCTTTCCATTTTTGCAAAAGATCACTTTATGTCAAATTGAAATCCAAGCAAGTACAGTTAGGATCTCATTGGCACAAGTTTAGGAGCTAATTGCACTGATCAAGACAAGGGTTTGCAGCTTGTTATGGGGGTCTGCATCAGTCAAAAACACCAACTTGCATTTCTTTGCTTCACATAGAAGAAACATAGCATAACTTATGACAACTTCCATCTCAGCTCACTAACACAAGAACAAAGTTATCAAACACATTCCAAAGAACATATCCAAGCTTTTGCACGAGCCTTTGACCTCCAATCCACCCTCCATCTCAGAATCACTCTCAAACTGCAAAAACAGAGTTTGCCTCTGCAGTTTGAGTACCAACTTCCATTTCTCTCGAGCATTCTTGTCAAAACCAATTCATACACATCCCCTAGCATCTATACAAGCTAACCATGACCTGAAACCTGACCTGTAATCCCTCTAAGCCACTTCACCATTTTTGCTTTTCTGTCTTGCAGTTGGAGTTCACTAGCACGATTCAGAGAGTTTCAAGACAAAGTAGCACTTGGAAAAGCATCCTTACACTTCAAGGAAGCTATACAAATCATCATTTTACTCTGAAACATCCTCCATTGCAAAGCACGATTCCAACTGAACAGGTACATTCATGAAGTTTTATCTCTCTTATTAGGCATTGTTAGCTTTAGGTTTGTGAAGAAAATATGTCACAATCATAGCCCTGAACATGACCATATAGTTAGATTTCATTTATGTTATGTGTGCTGCAAGAATTTTGAGTCTGAACATGGCATAAAAATTAGGTCAGAAATTGGGGGAGAAGAAATTCTCCTTCATCTTAGAGAGTTAGGTCAAGTTCTATACATGGTTAGAATCGTCTCTTCATGCTGAGCATTTGTTATGTTATGAGTTTTTGCTAAAAAGCCAGGAATCAAGAGTTGGAAGATGATGAACAGGGCGCGCGTTTTTTCAAATATTGTTGCTGGAGGTTGAAGAAGGAGTTTCTTGGGCTGGGCTTATTTCATATTTCTTATTTGCACCACTATTTTGCTTTTACACCCCCAAGGCCCATTTGCTGATTCCTTTGACTTTTTTGACTTTTTCTTTTTTGATTGACTTTGTTTATTTTTTCTCATGACATTAAAAAAATAAAAATATTTTTCCCATCATTTTTTGAATTTATTGCATATTTATTTGATTATTTCTTTTGATTGAACAAAAATATTATATATATTATTATTTAGAATAAATATAAAAAATAGTGTAAATGCATTTCTATACATTTTTATTTTTTGTTTACCTTCTGAAAATATTTCACATAAAAAATACTTTTTTTTTATTATTAAATATTAAATATATATTATTTTGTATATAATGCATATTTAGAACTTAATATATATATATATATATATATATATATATATATATATATATATATATATATATATATATATATATATATATATATATATATATATATATATATATATATATATATGTTTATTAATATATTTAGGTTAGAATATAAAAATATTTGAATTTTTCATTTTTATTAATATTTGATACAAAAAAAATACTTTTTCATAATATACTTCATTATTTTTATTTTTGTACATAATAAATAAATGTTTGTATTAAATTAAACAATAATACATTTTCCTTAATAAAATTAGGGTTTTGCCCTAAATTCAAAATACTCCAAAAATAATATCTTTTTTTTATTTTTACATAAATAACACTTTTTTTTCATACATATACAAAACATTCTTGCATTTTTATTCCATTTTTATCTATTTAATCATTGTGCATTAATTAAATTGTATAAATTCAAATTGATGTAATAGTTTTAGGTTTACATTACTTGTCAATATCCCCATTTGAACATTTGTACCCCCCTTCCCATATTTGGTTTTGTAATAGCTTAGTAAATTTATTTTCGCACTTTATTGCTTTCTAATGATAACATGTTAGAATTAGGGTTTGTATGCGAAAAACGACAAAAATAGTTATGACCTAATCTCAAGATAAACAAGCATGAAAATAGACACACAAATCACACTTGCACCCCCTAGGGTACTCCACTTGTTGCCTTTCAAAATTGGGCCATATTGCATGTTAGGTCTCTTTGGGCAAAACAAACAAATTGAATGATCATAGTCCCTCGATAACATTTTTTTTTAAAACAAAAACAAATGATCAAGTCGCTTAAAGAAAATGCCCAAAGATACTTGGCACCATTGCAATTATGGTCTAAACGATGACCCACGCCCGTCCCTTTCACATCCTAAACATAAGATTGTCCACCAAATACAATGGTGGAACAAACTTGTTAAAAGGGTTAAAACATAGCAATAATCTTTTGAGAAATTTAGGAGTAGATAACCTCTTAGTTACTTGAATCAATCTTGCAAACTAAAACACTTGCCTATTTCAAAAACCACACATCATTACACTTTCAAAATAAAACAAATGAAAACCTTTTCAAAAGACGTACATCTTTGTATACATCCCCACATGGATCATTACAAAGGTTGCCACCACATTGGCCTCTTTTCAAAACATTTTCAAACCCACACACTCAAGCACCATTTAAAACAATTAAAAACAAAAGGCAAGTGATCTAAGCAAGTAACTAAGAGCCCATGGATAACCATGGATAGAAAGGGTGCTAATACCTTCCCTTTCTATAATCTACTCCCCAAACCCAAGAAAACATCTCAAAAGGTTTTTGCTGTGCTTTTTAACCTTTCCTTAGGATAAAATAAAAAGTCGGTGGCGAATCTTGCTCAACCGAAACATTTGCGAATACAAACGCAAAACCTCAAGTCAGTTCTCCCACCGTATCACAGGTATGCTTCAGGTTTTAGGTGTTTGACAGGTTTTTGAACTTTTAACAGGTTTGGCATATGTAGTTTAATGATGTTTGGTGCATAGTTTGGGTGTTGGGGGACTCTGAACTGGTTATTGGTTTTTGACTTGCTTTAAAGCTTAGGCAGGTTTTGATGCTTATTGCTGGTCATGAGATTAACAGGTTTTATGGCTTTAACCAGTATGATGAGGCTTTTTTGAAACAAAGCTAATGCAGGTTATGGTTATTGCTTGAGGTAGCAGGTTTTTGTCCAGCTGGTCATGTGTTTAGCTTGCATATGCAGGTTTTTGTCCAGCAGGTCATGTGTTTAGCTTGCATATGCAGGTTTTTGTATATCAGTTTGTATTGGTTTCTCTTCCTATCTATGCCTGCCTAAAGCCTAGAAACCTGCATTCTTCTTTATCTCTCTTTCTTCTAGTACAGTCAAATATGTTAAAATATGTTTTCTACTGTACTTTTAATTCTGAAAGTGGCCATTGGGAAATGATGAGAAGAAAGTGTCTTGCTTGCTTGCATAACTTTCCTCTGCATATTTTATCTTTTCTTTTGACAACTTTTGTAGACTTTGGCATTTTGAACTTTCTATACTTTTGCCAAATCCTCTTCATGACAGTTTTGAGTAGACTTTCTTATCTTCTTTGATATCTTTGTGCAGTAACTTGTCCCTTTTGGATTTTGACAGAAAATTGCATTTTGGATTTTTCAGTTAGGTTTGAACTTGGAGTATGCAGTTTGACATTTTGAATTTATGTATTTTGACATTTCTCTTTTTCTTTTTCTTTTTGCAGGTGAATAATTGGATGGAGAGGAATAAAGTGAAGCATGAAGAATTAGAAATAAATAGGATAGTTTCCCCTTTTTTTATTTAAATTTAAATCAATGTAAAACCAATGTTTGTAATTAAATTCCAAACATCAATTGTACAGTTAATTTAAAGATAAATAAAAGTTTCCATTATCCAGTTTAATTTTGTTTTCTCTCTTTATTGTTTATTTATTTATTTAAAACTCTTTGAATTAAAATGATTGAAAAAATAAATTTCAATCACTTAATTTAGAATAATAAATAATTTAAATAAACAATACTTTAGCACATTGATCAATTAAACCTGGTATCTTCAAAGCGAATCAATAGTTAATCAAAACATTGATCAGGTGCGTTCTCTCTTTTCACTGATTTTCAACAAACACTGTAATTCCAAACTGCGCATATCCTTTGACTGGTGAATTCAAACCAACTGCCTCCTCTTACTGATTAAATTAAAAACAATGCGAATTTGACCCGAATCTCGGAGTAACTTGCAAAGTGCTGTGGAATTTTAATCTTTCTGAGAATATGCCCATAAAACCTTAATTCCTGATTCAATGCCAAAGAACGTCCACCTGATCAAAATTGAGCCAAAATCAACCAAAACCCTAAGCCAATTATTTGAAGCAATCCAGAGTCCTAAAAATCAATAAAACCCTAATTTTTGTTTGACTGACGAGAAAAGTCCGTTTGTCCGATTCTTGAGCCAGTTTGAAAAATCAGGAAATGCCTGAAGCTGAGATTTCTTGTGGAAAAATGCGAGGGCAAATTTTGGGGTACAACAGTGCCTGAACATGAAATAGTCAAAATGACCGCTGATGGGCTAGATTACTCCATTTGAAAGAAATTAGATACTCAGTATCTAAGAGACATGGCCCAATTAGCAGATAGAGTTCGACAAATCGAACGTTTAAAAGCAGAAAAGGCCAGAGCAAGTAAAATTTTTAAGAAAGAGAGGGTAGCTTATGTCGAAGTTGAAGAAGAAGAAACATAAGCCTTCAATGATATGCATGCTTGGGGGGAATTTGAAGTAGATTTGGATGAACTAAAGGAAGCACCCCCATACTCCTGTAAAATGCTTACACCAGCAAATGGCAGAAATCCTGTCGAAATAGAAAGAAATGAGAAATAAAATTAATAGTCAGAATCGTGCTAAATATGAAGATATTCATTGTGCGGGTACTAAAAGTCTCCCAAAATTGATCAATGAAAAGGTTTGTTAATATTTGAGCTTTTAATTGAGTAAATCGTATTTATAAAACAAATTACTTATAAATTGTTTGTTTGGTATTAAAAAAAATGGCTAAAGGAGTGTCTCCCACACGCAAAGAGATTTACATTGATATCCGTACTCGTAAAGATGGTTTGGTTGTTAATGAAAAGGCTGCAAGATTGATTGTAAGATTTTCTTTCATTCATGTCTTTTTGATTCTGTGACTTGTATTGAGCTGATGTGTGAAATTGAAATCACATAAAAACTAATGCAACCTGTTTGATTCTGTTTACTTCATAGCATCCTGTGACTTGTTATATTTACTTCATAGCATGTGTGAAAGTGAAATTGAACTGATCTGTGACTTGTTATATTACTTTATAGCATGTGTGAAAGTGAAATCGAACTGATATGTGATTTGTTATATTTACTTCATAGCATCCTGTTTATAATTGACTAGAAATATTTTTCGTTTCTAGGCCATAAATGCCCAAGATAACATGCTTCTTCAATGCTTAATTTCTAACATAGAGAAGATTAATCTTCTGAAGTTGTCATAGGAAATACATATTCTAACAATTAAGGTGTTCACTATGTAGTTTATCCTCCTTCTTTATTCATTTATTTTTCTATTGTCATTTAACTGATATGGCACTAGTGAGTAGGATTGTCATTTATTTTTCTATTGTCATTTAATTGACATGGCACTAGTGAGTAAGATTGTAAGGAAATACTCTATTATTAGGATAATTCCTCTAACGTGTTGAGTAAACTTTACTTGGCTGCTATTCTCTTTGTTGTTGATAAAATATTGGTGTTTTTATAAAGTTATTCTCATTATACATTTTGTCTTATCCCATCTATTATAATATTTTAGGAAGAACTAAACAAACATAATAATAAGGCTGGAACTTCAGAATCGATCCAAAAGACACAAAGTCATATACCTTGAAAGGATGACATTTATTCCCAAGTAAAAGACCTGAAAAGAGAGGACGTGTGCGTTGTATAGGTAATATTCCCACGCCTAAAAAGTAAAAAGCTTCTTTATCTGAAAATCAAGAGTTGAAGGATGAATTTAAGGAAATGCGAGAAAGTCAAGAAAGGACAAATGTCTTTATGGCAAATATGATGTCAATAATACAAAATCGATTATCCCAAGAAGATTTGAATGTTATTTTACAAGCAGCAAGACAAGTATATTATATTTTACTCTTTGAGTTCATATTTCGAATATTATGAAAACATTTATAAATAATTTATTTTATTTTATTTTCAATAGGCTACAAATACTTCTAGTGCCCAAAACCAGACAAATTCTCAAAATATATGCACCGATGAAGATGGAAAAGAGAAAGATTAGAAATAGTTTTATGATTTTTTATCGTGGTAACATCTATTTTAGTGGTTGTTATTATATAATTGACATTATTTTGTTATTTTGATATATTTGTAAGATTTGATATTTTTAGAATATAATTGAAATTTTCTTTGAAGTTCCTTTAAATTTTGCGTAGTGCATATAGAAAGTATAGTTAAAATTTGATTATTAAAAAAAATTAATTTTAAAAAGAAATATTTGGAAAAAAAAAATTACAAAAAAATATTAAAATAAAAATGGACATATACCAACGATTAAAATTTTCTATACCAAAGGAAATATAAGATGAATAAACCTATTAAATAATATAATTCGCTATTGTTATAGTCCTGAAATTTTTATCAACGTTGAAAATTGTCGTTGGTATAAGATATTGGGACGGAATATTGTCGTTGGTATAGACAATTATACTTGACGAAAGCATATGTCTGTTGATATAGAAAAATTTAGTCGTTGATCAAACCCTGTTAGGTGACCGAATGATGATCTTCTATCGGGCTGGAATGTCGAGAAGGAAAAAAGGGGATTGTACCTACAAGGCACTCTGACGATCAAGTGTGACAGTAAAGAGATACAAGCAGAGTGTTAGGGTTTTAGTGGTGAATAGTAAATATTTGATACCTGGCCCTCACATGTGTGAGGATTATATAATGTCCCTAGTGTATGACCACTGGTTCCTATTTTTGGGTCTAGATATGCAGGTCCGTGATAATAGGTAATTGTCAGGACTTGGTCATACCGAGCAGACGTGCCCGTAACTAGTCGTTGGTTCTAAGGAGGAGGTACGTTACAGGCAGCGTCTGGTCGATTCCTAGTTGTCCGAGCGACTTGAGGTCGGGTAGAATAGAGGTGCTCGTTAATCATTATGGGTCAGTGCCGATCCAGGAGGACGAACGACCGATGGTGCCTGATGGAGGGCAGGGGAGATTCGGGTCGTGGTCGTATGGGCCGTACCGAAGGAGAAGTTTAGACTGGGCCCACTCTGGATGTCGGGCCAGTCCAAAATAGTAGTCCCCCAAGTCGTTGCTTTAGGGAACGGGAGTGATGATTTTAACACCTGCTCGTGGAACATGATGCTACTCACGGGGAGCATGAGCGTCGCTGTTATGTCTTTCTCGCAGGGAGATGAGTAGTTGGTCGTTCTAAGCTTTGAACTTGGAGAGTTAGCGTGTTTTGCGTAGTATGTGACGAAGCGACGCAATGATGGCCTAGGGGCTAAGGGTGCAATGATGGTGACCACAGGGTTCCCTAGGCGTATGTCTCTCATGCGTGGGCGGTTCCAGCTATAAATACAAGAGGACTGTGGTATTCTGTACTTTTCATTCTTCACTCACATTAGTCATTATTGCTCGCCTGTTCGACCGCCGTTGCTTCTTGAAGATTTGTTGCTCGGCCTGCCCTTTTCAGCCTTCTTTCTTCTCTAACTGGTAAGATTTCTGATCTTCGTTATTATTTGGCTTTTGTAGTTCAGATTTTCGCGATTTTTCCCTAGAAATGCATGTGGTTAGGGTTTGGATCTTGTCAGTTAGGACGTCTTTAGATGAGTGTTGGTAGCGGACGGTGGTTCTGCATTTTAAAAGTGTTAGAATTGCTGTGGGTTTTCTCCTGATATTCGCGACGCATAGTGGGTAACCTTTGAGGGCTTAGACTGTTTTAGCCGACTGGGGCTTGTCTTATTGAAATAGCGTTTGTTCATTCAGATGCTTTAGTGAGGGTTCTAGTCGGGGACATAGTCCTTGCTTATCAACGCCCTTTCACTTGATTAGTGGTGGAAGGGTGGTTTTAGAAATGATGTCGAACTCACTTCTATCCTCTACTTTTCAGGTACTATGGTCGACAATACCGGGGATGATTTTTCAGATGGATGAACTGGATCCTCTTAGAGCTCTACAGACGATACTTGCAGTACGTCGAGCATCCAGGAGATTTCTAGGGATGAACCGAACATGTCTGATCAACAGTTAAGGGGAGAGGACGTGGAGATGGAACCCATCGATTAGGGTGGCTTGTTTCCGCCCGACAATGATGAGGACCCGCGGTCCTGGGTCGTGCAAGACCCTTGGGATTGAGTTTCTTATTTCTTTGAACACCGTGATGAGGTTTTCAGCGAAGTATATGCGCACGACGATGGAGGTCGAGGGGATTGGTTGCTTTAGATCCCCGAGAAGGATAGCTGGATTTGCTCCAAATATGATAAGAGGCAGATCCCTATGTACGACATCATGTTCAAGGAGATGGGGCTCCGACTCCCCTTCTCAGATTTCCAAGTGGCCGTTTTCTATCATCTTCGACTGGCTCCTTCCCAGTTGCATCTGAATGGGGTTACTTTCATGTGGGCGTTCGAGATTGTTTGCGACTACTTGAAGATTGGGGCCATAATTCCTTTGTTTTTTTATAGTTTCCATCTCCAGAGGAGCAAGATTGATGGTAGGTGGGGATGGGTCACCCTGAAGCAAGGCAAGGGGAAGCTGTTCAAAGCTTGCTTGAAGTATGTCCGACATTTTAAGGACAAATATATTCTGGTACAGCCTCTTTCGAGCAGGACGATGCTGAATGTTTTCTGGATTACACCGGTACATGATGAGAATGGGCCCCCATTTTGAACGAGTTGGGAGAGCACATGAATAAGCTGGTCTACAAATTCCCTTTCCAGTGGACGAGGAAGCATTTCGATAACAAATTGGGTTCTTACGTCTGGAAGAAGGGGGAGCTCGATGTCAAGGACTAGGAGAGCTTTGCCATCTTAACCGCTTTTGTTGCACGGATTCCTCGCGTCCAGCGAGCGGGCCGGGGAGGTAAACCGGTAACGGACATGAACAAGGAGGTCGTATACGAGCCTGGTTTGATAGTTGTTAAGGAGCTTCTCGAGAGCGAGGATCATGTCAAATACTTGGGTATTTAGTTTTATGTTTTGAATAGTTACACGTGGTTGGCGCTTTTGGGTCCTTGTTTGCTAACTCTGATTTTTTGCTTGTTTTGCATATAACACGAATCCTGCTCAAGAGTGTATAACCAATAATTTTGCTGCTTAAGCGAAGAAAGCCTTGAAGGATACGCAAACTGGTCCGGGGACCGCTCCTATGTCAGGGTCGGGCAATTCGTCCTCAGGACAAGCTACAATTGCTCTATCTCCCGCTCCAGGTCCTTGAAGGCGAAGATACCGCGTATCGAGGGAAGTGTTGATCTGATCGGGGAGAGGGGGGAAAGGGAAGTACGACCTACCCCCTACTGGCTGGAGAGGGATTTCTTCGAGGGCAATTCTCTTCAACTTCCCCGAACTGAGTCTCTTCACCTCGAGGGTTTGGGTCGCCCGAAAAAGGGGGCGGTGTTGGCGCAGGATGCTGGAGGCCTAATGAGGATATTGGAGATGATTGTCACTTACACTGAGGGGAGTTCTTCACAAGAGGCAGAGTTGAAGAAGCTACGGGCTAAGCTGACCACGATTGAGAAGGGGCAGAGTGATGAGAAGAAGGATAAGAAGCTGGCCGAGGAGGATTTGGGGAAGCTTTTCGAGGAGCGCAGAGCTTGGTTGCTCGAAAAGAAGGCTTTGGAGGAAAAGGTAGCGATCTTAACTGCTAAGGCTGTACACACCGAAGACGAGTTAGAGGATACAAAGGATTTGAAGACCCAGACCGAGTTGGTCGCTCGTTTTCAATTGGCGATGGATGACGCCCATGTCGCCTCCGAGGGGAGTTTTGAGAATACGGTGAAGCAGCTACGCGTGCTGAATCTCGGGGTTAAGCTCAACACCTCTGGCATGAGGGTTAATTATTATATGGATGCTGGTAAGATCATGGTCCTAGACTACCTGGAAGAGTTTGCTGCCCAGCCTGCCGGGGGACCTTCTCAACTATCCCCATTGCCGATGAAAAAATAGAAGAATAATGTTTTGATAATTTTCTTAGTATGCTCCGACCCGCGAGCCATTATTTTGTAATCTTGTTTCCGGGCATGTTCCAGTTTATGTAATTTTTGAACAAATGTGGTTCTCGTGACCACGATTTCGCTTTGGATGTGGGGCCAGGGCCCTCATTTTTGTAAGAAATTCGTACAATGGCGGCCTTAACGTCCGTTTGTTTCAATTTTAAATATTTGTGTTTGCATGTTTGTTGTGATGTTTGTATGCTCGAGACATATTCAGTTTTGCTATGAGTTTGTAGTGGGGACCTGCTCGTTTAGTTTGGGTGTTCACCGGTGTGGGGGAACCGGACAAACAGCCAGGGCAAATGCCGGGCATGGGCCGAAACTCAGGTTTCGTTTCAAGGACATGAGCTCGGCGGTGTGAACTTCCCGTCGCGATTCAAGTGTTTTATCGTCTTGGTACGGGGACGATGAAGCTCGATTGAGTTATCCATGTCGGGCTGAGGTCTCGCTCGTTTAAGGAGAGGAGTATCGCCCCTTCAATATAACTTGGATGCTATGCTTGTACCTAGGAATGCACGTCTGGCTGGGCCTGGATGAGTTTGTCTCGTTGATGAGGCTCGCCGCCTGCTTAGTGTTTTAACTGTAATATTGTTTTAGCTTTTCAACATTCCATGATCGAACGAGTTGTTCCCCTTGTAGATTTTCTAAGTAATACGCCTCAGTCCCTGTTTTTTCATAGATGCAATAAGGGCCTTCCCAGTTTGTTGCGAGCTTACCTTCGCAGATTCTTTGCGATTTCTCTTTAAGACAAGACTACCGACCTCAAAATCTCGTCGTATAACTTTAGCGTCGTAGCATATGGATATTTTTTGTTTGAGAGAGGTCTCTCGTAGGGCCTTTCCTGTTCTGATTTTTTTGACCAGATCTAATTCCTCTCGAAGGCCGACGTCGTTCATCTCCTCGTCTGGGGGAGCTTCGGTTCGCCAAGAGGGTTTTTTGATCTCTATGGGAATGACAACTTCTATTCTGTAAGCCAGTCTGAAAGGAGTCTCCCAGGTTAACGAGTGCGTCGTTGTTCAGTATCCCTAGAGTATGATGTGTAACTCCTCGACCAACCTTTTTTTGGTCTCGTCTAATCTTCATTTGAGGCCCCTGAGTATCACCATATTTACGGATTCATCCTGGCCATTTGTTTGGGGATGCTGGACAGATGCGAAGTGCTGGGTGGTGCCCAACTTAGCGACGAATTCCTGAAAGGTGTGATATGTGAATCGGGTCCCGTTTTCGGTGACTATTTCTTGTGGGATGCCAAATCGAGCAAGGATGTTTCTTTTGTAGAAGCGAACGGCGTTTTGGATGGTGATTTTGGCCAATGCTTTAGCTTCTATCCATTTGGTGAAGTAGTCGACGACTACTATCAAATATTTTTATTTTATTGGTCCCCACTGCAAATGGACCGAGAAGGTCCAATCCCCACTAGGCGAAGGGCCAGGAAGAAGATAGGGACTTGAGCTCGTTTGGGAGAGCTAAATGCATGTCCCCGTGTCGCTGGCATTTGTCGCATTTTTTCACGTGTTCTTTTGCATCGTGCTGCATGGTGGGCCAACAATATCCTGTTCATAGAGCTTTCCTGGCGAGGGATCTTCCGCCCAGATGTTGGCCACTCATCCCCTCATGGATTTCGAGCAGGATACGATCCACACCGCTTCGGTCAACACATTTGAGGAGGGGAATGGAAAATCATCTCCTATAAAGTTTACCATCGATCAAGACATACGAGAAAGCTCTTTGTCTGATAATGACTACTTCTTTCGAGTCGGCGGATAACTTTCCTTTTGTGAGGTATTTTAGTACGGGGGTCATCCAGTGATCGCTGTCCCCTATGGCGAATACTTCCAAAGTTGAGGAGGGGTTTATGGGTGCTTGGTCGAGGAAGGATTTCATGTATCACCGACTTGTTTCCCCCTTTCCTCTTCGTGCTCTCCAGTTTGGATAGAATGTCTGCGTGAGCATTATGTTCGCGGGAAACATGCTGCACGTCCACAAATTTGAATTTCTTTTTCCTCTCCTAGACCATGGCCCAATATTCAGCGAGTTGGTCATTTTTCACCTAATATTCCCCCCAGACTTGGGACACAAGTAGTTGAGAGTCAATGAAGATCTTCACTTCCTCGACTCCCAGATCTTCGGCCAGGCGTAAGCCTGCCAAGAATGCCTCGTATTCAGCCTGGTTGTTCGAGGTTGGAAAAGATAACGCGACAGCGACCTCGATTAAGGTTCCTTATCCATTTTCTAATATAATGCCAACGCCACTTCCCGTCGAACTAGAGGCGCCAGCGATGAAGATTGTCCACCGGCGTGCTCCGTCCGGGCATGCGGGCGGGGTCATTTTAGCCACAAAGTCGGCCCATGCTTGAGCCTCGAGGGCTTTCCTTCCCTCGTACTGGATATCAAATTCGGAGATTTCTAAGGACCATTTCAACATTCTGCCTGCCATGTCAGGTCTTCCGAGCAGCTGTTTTATTAGTTGATCCGTCTGGACGATTATGGTATGCGCCAGGAAGTAATATCTAACTCTCCTTTCTGTGTTAACGAGGGCTAGGGCCACCTTTTCAATTTGTTGATATCTCATTTTTGGGCCTTGCAAGGCCTTGCTCGTAAAGTAGATTGGTCTCTGTTCTTCTAGGGTTTCTCTGATTAGTGCCACGCTTATTGCCTCGGAGGCGACAACCAGATAGAGATAGGGGATTTCATCCTTCTCTGGTCGAGAGAAGATAGGCGATTGCGATAACGCTTGCTTTAAGTGGGTGAGAACTTCCTCGCATTCGGGCGTCCACTCGAAGGCAGCTTCCTCGTGGAGGAGCTTGAAGATGGGGAGTGTGTGCTGGGCAGATTTCACTGTGAATCGAGAGAGGGAGGTGAGCATGTCGTTCAAGATTTGAATGGACTTTTTTGAAGTGGGTGTTGGAAATTCAGAAAATGCTCGAAATTTGTCGGGGTTTGCCTCAATGCCTCGTTCTATTAGGTAGAATCCAAGGAATTTGCCCGCGCGCACGCCAAAGGTACATTTTTCTGGGTTAAATGGCATCCGACACTTTCTGGCCTGCTCAAACACTTTCTTTAAGTTGAGGGCGTGGTTGACCTCTTCCGTGGATTTGACGATAATCTCGTCCATGTAGACTTCGAGCATGTCGCCTATCTCGTTGCGGAAGACTTTGTTCATCGTGCCTTGATATGTAGCGCCCACATTTTTAGGCCGAAGGAAATTACGTTGTAGTAGTAGTTGCCCAACTCGGTCATGAAAGCAATGTATTTTTTGTTCGCTTTCGCCATTAGAATCTGGTTGTAACCAGAATATGCATCCATAAAAGATAATAATTTGAAACCGAACGAGTTGTTGACCAACTTGTCAATATTGGGGAGGGGATAAACATATTTCGGGCAAGCTCGATTGAGATCAGTATAATCAATTCACATGCGCCATTTTCCATTAGATTTTTTCACGAGAACTACATTTGAGAGCCATGTTGTATTCTGGGCTTCAGAAATAAAATGTGCCTCTAGGAGCTCTTTTACAGCTAGTTCGACAACCTCTGTTTTTTCAGGGGACTGTTTTCTCCTGCGCTGGGCGACCGCTTTGAGGGCAGGATCTATGGTCAGGTGATGGCATACAATATATGGATCCAATCCGGGCATCTCAGCCGCACTCCATGCGAACAAATTTGCATTCTCCCTTAAGTAAGCTTTTAGTTGCCTCTTCGCTAAGTCGGGGAGATCAACTCTAATCTTCACTCCTCTAGTGGGATCGCTCCTGAGGGGGACGAGTTCGAAATCTCCGTCTGGGATAATTCGCACGAGATTTGAGAGTTCCTTGCTATTTGCAGATGGAATTGGACCTTCGCCTTCGACCATGGGCTCTTTCCCCTTCTTTCTTTATTTTGCACGATCTTCTTTGGAGAAGCGATTATCGAGGTCGATGGCGTCGACCCTCGACAATGGCTTGGCTTCCTCGGAGCTGGAGGGTAGCGTGGCCCCAATGGTCGTTCGTGGTTGAACATTGATGGAACTCAGGCCTCTGGTTGAGGCTTCAAAACATCTTCTCGCTGCCTGGATGTCTCCGTGGAGGGTGGCGACCAAACCCTCAGCAGTGTAGTACTTCATCTTGAGGTGCACGGTGGAGGGCACTGCGATTAGTTGGAGAGAGTGAGTCTCCCGAAGATATAGTGGTAGAGAGACAGACAATCCACTACCAGAATTTGGGTCTTGATGGCTTTCATTCAGCTGTAGGGTAGCGAACAACTGGGTGTACATGATGTCTACCGAGCTACCCTGATCGACCAGGATACATCACACATCGAAGTTTGCCATGCGGGCCCTTATGAGTAGTGGGATGGTCGAGTTGGGGGCTCCGCCCGGTAGTTCCTCCCTGTAGAAAACGAGGGGATGAGAGCCTCCTCGGAACTTGTCCAGTGTGGCATCCATGTCAGAATTGGCTTCGATGAATTGCTCGAATCTTCTTTTCACGGATCCCACTGTATGATTGTTGAATCTCCCGCCAGAGATAATCATAGCAGCGCAGAACGACTCCCATAGACTGTGAGAGGAGAAATACAATAGAATGTTTCTCATATCTGGGAAGTAAAAATATTCTGGCCGCGAGATGCTCATGACGATGTGACGATGTGGGAGGACTCCTTCCCCCCTTCGTACATAATTTATCACTTAGCTTAATTATAATTGATTGATAAACGGTCCATATATACCCCCATTTCTCTCATATTCTTTTATATAAAAATTGTAAAAATATCTAAAGTACTATATTAATTATTGAGATAATATAAATATAAAAACACGGAGCGAGATGCTACAAGTACGATAATTCATTCTTGTCCCTGAAACTCGAATTCACACAAAACCCTAATTTCAAGAAGATTTCCCCAAATTCCATCATGGAAGAAGAAAATAGCCACAGAATGTACAACCTCTTCGTGAAGCACTTGAACGGTAAAACCCTAACCCTATTATTCCCATCTCCGATCCTTTCCGCAACTTCCATCAAAGATCGTCTCTTCCATCTCACCGGAATCCCAATCCAACACCAGCGTCTCGTCACCGGTTGCCGCCACCTCAACGACGATAAATCGGCGATATGCTGTTCGCCGGAAGAAGGAAACATGTTCCCCTCGGTGCGTCTGCTTCTTCGTCTGAAAGGCGGGAAGGGAGGATTCGGATCGTTGTTGCGTGGGGCGGCGACGAAAGCGGGGCAGAAGAAGACGAACAATTTTGATGCGTGTAGGGATATGAGTGGAAGAAGATTGAGACATGTTAATGCGGAGAAGAGGTTGGAGGAATGGAGAGAAGGTGAAGAGGATAGGAAGCTTGAGAAGGTTGCTGAGGATTTTCTGAAGAAACAGATGAAGAAGAATAAGGGGAAGGGGAAGAGTGGTGGTGTTGAGGGTGAGGCTCAGAAGTATGTTGCTAAATATAGGGAACAATCTGAACGATGTGTTGCGGATGTTGCTTTGTCTGTTCAGGAATCTCTCAGAAATTCTAAGCGTAAGTCTTCAACAATATCGGAAGCTCCTCATCCTCGCGATGCCAAGAAATTGAAGATATGGTAAGCTATCTCATCTTATCTTAGTTTTGGTTTGTATTTCTCAATTGTTATCTAGTATTGATTATTAGGTAGGCACAGTTGTTATCTGGTATTGATTATTAGGAAGGCACAATTGTTATCTGGTATGGATTATTAGGAAGGCAGTGGTTAACAAAATAAGTTAGTGTATGTTTGGTTGTAGTTATAAAAATATGATTTTATTAAATTGGTTTTCATTGAACTTGAGCTGATGTAAAATGATTTGTGTTTGGATACATTCGGGAAACAAATTATTTTTATCAGTTTATATTTGGATAGTTTTGGTCCGATCAGAATTGCCTGCGTGTTGATGTAGAAGTTAGAAATATTTAAGGTTGACTGAAATCAATTCTAAAGCTGGAGGCCTAACAAAGGGCCCGTTTGTTTTGGCTTTTTTTAAAAATGATTTTTATAGTGTTACACAATTTTGTATAAAAAAATTTTACAAAGAAACTTTTCATAAAAGCTTCAAATGAAAATTTGGTTTGTATAGTTATTCTTAAAATGTTATTTTAGGTATTTCATTTTCTTATTGAAACTTTTTTTGGATATCAAAATTTAAAAAAATCACTTAATTTTGAAGCTATTTCAAATAGATTTTCATAAAAATGATTTTTGAAATACAACTTTATGAAAAAATTGCGATTTTTACTATATTTTGGTCTTCAATAATGTATGTTTAAGTTATATGATGTCAAAATTAGTGTTTCAATTTAGAAAAAACGAATATAAAAAAACTTGTAATATTTTGAAAAACGGTTTTGTAAAATCTATTTTCAAAAATATAGAGGAAAAAAAATCCATTTTTTAAAGCTGAAACAAACTGGCCCATAACAATATAGGTTAAAATTAAGTTTTTTTGTGTCAAATAGTATAGTGGCTGGAATTTCACCCTTTAAAGATGAATAAGTGGGATGTTCCGTGTTCAAACCCGCGCCCCATCTGATGTCCCTGTAGAGCTACCAAAGCTGAGTTGGCTTAACGGGACTTCAAATCGTTTGACTAACCCACATGTGATTCTAGGTTTAACATGAAACCTGGATGTGTTTGTTTGCTTGAGTCAATTTTTAATGTTATGGATTGGTATTTATATTTGTTCTGTGTTGTGTTTGGATTTTCTAGGATGGGGAAGAGGGCACTGAGTGACAGTGACAGTAGTGATGATTCTGATGAAGATGTTAATGATGTTGAGGAAGAAACTGAGAAATCTGTTTTGTTAAATAGTCAGAACGAGTCTCGGTTAAACAAAGCTGACGATAGTTCTGATTCTGTGACTGGTCTAAAGAGGGATGGAGGCTCTTCTGGGGTTGGATCGTGTGAGAGTGGATCTGAAGAAGAAAAGGAAACAGTTGTAGAAGAAGGCAAAGTGGAAACTGTTGAAGGATCCCCCCAAAGCAATGAAACTATTGAGGCAAAACTGAGTGTTTCTGCTGAACCCATGATAAATGATGACATGGCTGAGGCTAATGCTGTTCCTTGTTCAGAGATGTTGGATTCTGGAATTAGTGCTCAAGATATTGTCTGTCAGGATTACAAGGTTGATGACACTGTTACTCAAGCCACAGATCTTGTGAGCTCTGAAATTGTGCCTAATGACATGGAAATTGACGGTTCTCTTGGGCATAAACCAGCTGTCATTGAAGAAAGCGTGCCAAGCACTATTGTTCCAGCAAAGGAAGAGCCTCTGAATTTTGATGCTTTTAATTCAGCTGCAGAACTTGAGGTATGGTTTTGAAACATATTGATGGCTTTTGTGGTGTTATACGCTTTGATATGTTTATGTGCCTCATTTATTCCATACAAATGACAACTTTTATGCAAAACTTTTGCAAACTGTATTTAAAAAAAATAGAAATCCCCCGATACTTATATTTCTTTTCAAACTTATGGAATAGAGTTTATATCTAACTTGTAGAATTGAATGCAGTGTTGTTAAATTATGTATCGGAATTTGGGGTAGCCAATATGATATGTCAATTCTACTATTAGCAGTATAGCAACACATTTTGATAAATCAGTTATAGCAGTACGTAATAAATAGTGGAGTTTTGTGTTTTAGCGGCAGTCAACCTTTTTAAAACATTACAAAATTACAAAACCTAAAGTGGTGGTCAAATTGTTTGAAACTAAAAAATTAAATTCAAAACCTACAGTGGTGAGTCGGCTAGTGGGTATTATATATAATACCTAAAGCAATAAAACATCATTACAACTACCGATGTGAAGAGAATCCGGCCTAAAAAAAGAAGTAATTGTTCTGCTTCAAGCATCAAGTAACCACTTTATTCTTCATTTTGTTCCTTCATCTCCTTCATGCAATGTATGCAACTGTGCATCATGCTTTGTTAATTGCTTGTAATATTGAGCTTTTGAGTTTTATGTTAATTACTTTTTTTAATTTATGTTTATGCAGCTTTTATTTGTGTGCAACATGCTTTATTTAATATACAATTATTTATATTTCAATTGCTTTGCGGATTTTGCTATTTACCCGCTATGTTATTTGCTATTTCTCATATCGAATTTATGGATTTATGGCGATCCGCTGCAATCTGCTATTAATAACACTGATAGCATGTTGTGTGACGAACATGTAGTTTTACCCATGTATATGATTGGATAAAAGACAAGTCATCTCGTTTATAGACTAGGTACAGTGATGTGTTAAACTTGTAGGCTCTGAATTTGATGTATATCCATGGATATTGATCTCACAGGTTCTTGGATTGGAAAAGTTGAAGACTGAACTCCAGTCACGGGGACTGAAATGCGGAGGTACTTTGCAGGAGCGTGCTGCCAGACTTTTTCTTTTAAAATCGACACCCCTGGATAAACTTCCAAAGAAACTGCTAGCGAAGAAATGAACAGTACATTGATATGCATCTGTCATCTGAGAAGATCCTTTTATGTACAGTATTTTTAAACGGATCCTACGTTTTTGTTTAACAGTTAATTGTGTACTGGTTTGCGTAACAGACTAATGGGTCCATTTTATGTTCCTTCTGTTTTTCCAGTGCAATAATCATGCTACCAAACTGGCAAAAGAAAGCTGAACAATGTATAATCAAAGTCTTAGTTTGTTTGATGAACACTTAGATTGTAAAACAGTATAAGATTGCAGCTAGTATAATCATGACAATCAAACAAATGTTTGTTTTATCGTTGTTGTTTTAGCAAAAATGCGAAAAAAAGTATTTGCAGCTGTGAAAATTTTATGCAAGCTTTTTGCCATCGATTTACTTTAAGCTAACTTGAAACATTATGAAGTTAATTCTACAAAATGTAAGCCATTGAGAATAAATTCAACAAACATTCATGAGAATGTAACCTCTGGTAGTGATGTCCAATGGGTGTATAAATTGATTCATGGAAAATGAGGAGAGGGTGAGTTACGGCAAATTGGGCATGTGGTGTTAATGCGAAGCCATTCATCAATGCAATGAGCATGGAAGCAGTGTCTACATTCAGGAATGCATCTGATTATGTCCTTGCTGTTGTACTCGGAGAGACATATTGGGCAACATCCAGTTCCATCATTGTGTTCCACTCCCGGCAGTCTTCGACTCTCGCCTAATACAATCTTCTCAAAAGATTCAATTGTTGACTCATCCAGACCCACCCCCATCCTTGTAATGTTGATGTTAATGGCAGGTTCATCTGATATTGTCCTCCCGCGACTGTAGCATGCTAAGCATCCCGTCCCAATTGCACACAACAAAGCTGTTCCTCCAACACATAATATGATGATTCTAGAAATCAAAAGGTCGTCTTTTGAATGACCTAAAAACGGAAAAGTTGAGTAATTATCAATGAATAAGTCAGTATCTGTTATAAAAAACAGAAGGATTGACATGACTTTCTACTTTCAATTTGCATGCATCCTGCTGAATTCATCAATTTTTCATGTCATGAATCCCCAAACAAATGAGTTGACATGCAAAAAAGTTCAGTAGTTACCCGTTTGATGATTTGTTTGTTGATTAGAGAAACAGCGAACTTGATCACTATTTCTGCTCTCGAATCCGCACATGTCATCTTGTAATTCGCAATATCTACAATTCGGTGAAGACCATGTTAGTTCAAAATCCTCACTGATCTGGTTGTTTAAGAAAAAATCCTGATATGAACTATCACTTGGAACTGAGAGATTTCTAACTATAAAGCAAGACTCGGGCAATGAATTGGTGAAGCTCAAGGAAGGAATAACCGATACAAAATGTGTAGAATTGCTTAGACAGTCAACAGGTATGAACTGTGATCCAATGTTTGGAGTTGAGCAGCTCAAGAGAGTGTAATTAGTAAGAAATCTGGTAACGAAAGGTGAACCTGAAAGGTTAAGACTTAGAAGACGATTTGGAAGGCAATGATGCGGGTCATAGACTTGTATATATTGTCGAAGGTAATCGATTTCGCGAACATAGAACACTTCTGAATAAGGGAGTGTTAGAATTGTTCTGCTATCATTAGTACAACTTAATTCGAAACCCGGATAACCACAATAAGGATATTCTTGATCACCTTCAGCTTCTAATAGAAAAGGGAAACGAATAAGGATGTTATTCTCACTACACCAAGAATTTTGACAGGAGTTTTCTAAAGTATACATGACAGGAAATAATATGAACAAGTGAAAGAAGAAGTTCAAGAAGTTCATTGCTATTTTAGATGAACAAGAACAAGAACAAACCAACTAAAATGAAGATTGCATATTTTGAAAACCATTCATCCAAGTTAAGTACAAGCAATAAAAAAGTCAAATGGTATTATATATTGGTAATTAGTAAAGTCTAACAGAGATATATAGAAGGTATATCGATTAAGGTATGTCATGGCTTTTGCCATGTCAGCATAATAGGCAATAAGATAAAAATAAAATGTTCATCAATGATTATTTTTTGGCTTTTGTTTTTGCAGCTAAATCATCATGTTAATTCTACATACATCATCATATTATAGAATATTATATAGATTCTTATCTGCAATTCATTTCAAAGTTAACTAGTTGGACACTGTTGGCTTGTTATAGACTCCTTCTAAGAAAGAGTCTTCATAACATTCTTGTTTGTCTTTCCCTACCTAAAGATAATCAAATTTATAATAATTGTGAATGTCATGTACATAGGGTTAGTAATAGTGATTTGAGGTATATTGCATTGTAGCGCAACACACGGTTTGTTTCACATAATTGTCATGTTTCGAAGAAAAATAAACGTGAAATTGACGGAAAGACTGGATTTGTCATAGGTGTGTTCGACCTAGTCGACGTAGTATAGAAGTTAATTGTATTCGACAAAGTCGAATATAACATATAGTTGTTGTATCAAAGTCAAAATATAACTTTGTATATTTTGGACTTGAGTTGTATGTTTTGGGTTTGGGCCTTGATTGCCTAAAATAGGCATGACGTTGTATAGTTTTATACACTTAATAGTTTAACAATTTCATAGAGAATTTCTCTAATTCTTGAAATTCTCCCCTTTTATCTCTTCAATCTTCATCCATATCTTTCATGAAAATCTGAATTGTTCCAACAAATTGATATCAAGGGAACCGAATTGTGATTCAGAGAGAATCTATAATGACAAAGAGAACAACAACAACATAATTATAATTTTCAGCGAATCTACCGATTTTCAATGATGAGAACTACGAGAGGTGGGTTGCGCAAATGAAGTTCATCTTCATTTTTAAGATGTGTCTAAAGTTGAATGATGGAGTACCTGCATTAGACGCGAATGTAGATGATGTTCAGAAAGTTACGCACAATGATCAAAAGAAGAAAGTTGGAAATTTTTTGTTCTTGATTCACTAGTGTGTGGAGCATAACGTATTCGAGAAGGTCATTGGAGAGGAAACAACCAAAAGAGTATGAGACAAGTTGAAGAACTTGTACGGAGGAGATGAAAAATTAAAGAGGGTGAAGTTGCAGAAGTTGAGAAAGCAATCCGAGATGACTTAGATGAAAGAAGATGAATCAGTCTCAGATTGTTTTCACGTGTGTTGCTGTTAACATATAAGATGAAAGCGTGTGGGGAATAAATCAACGATTTGCAAAAGATTGAGAAAGTGTTGAGATCTTTGGCTGTAAATTTTGATTATATTGTAGTGTCTCTTTAAGAGTCCAAGAACCTAGATGAGATGAAGTTAGAAGAACTTTAAGCTTCATTAGAGGCTCATGAGATGAGGCTGAAGCAAAGCAACTCAGAAAGGGAGAAAGCGGGTGAACAGGCACTGCAAGCAAGATTTATCAAGAAGTATGGAAAAGAGAAGGTAAAATATAGAAAAATCTTGCTAATGATGAGAAGCCAAGCAAGAATTCAAAGAATCACTATGATTCAACCAAGCAAGCTATGGGCAACAAATATTTGGAAAATAAAGTTGACATGAAGGAGGTGCAATGTTACAACTGTTAAGGATTTGGTCATTATGCCCGAGACTGTCGAAGAAAGAAGGAAGCAAGAACAAAAAGTAATGATGAAGTGCAATATGTACTTACTGGAGATAGTGACTATGATGATGTGCTACTGATGGCAAATACTCAATCAAACAATGAGCAAACTAACACGTGGTACCTAAATTTAGGATGAAACAACCACATGATTGGAAATAAAACCCGGTTCACCAAGTTAGATGAATCAGCCAAGAAAGTGATCAAGTTTGCAGATGGCAAGCACGTCACATCAGGTGGAAAAGGAAATATATTTGTGGTTATAAAGGATGGTCGAAAAGCCAACATCACTGATGTGTATGTACCTTCGATGACAAGTAACTTGATAAGCATAAGCCAATTACTTGCTAAAGGATACAACATGAAGCTAGAAAAGAATTAGGTTAAGGTTTATGATGGTGATGAAAGGTTGATTCTGAAATCCCCATTGGTAGACAACAAGACCTTCAAATTAGAAACCCACACGATTAATCATAAATGTCTTGCTTCGATTACAGAAGAAGACAAGAACTGGCTATGACATCAGAGGTATGAGCATCTAAACTTTAGAAGTTTGGGTATGCTTAACTTGAATAATATGGTGTATGACTTACCTCAGATGAAAGAACCAAGTTAAGTATGTGAAGAATATTGTAAAGTAAAGTAGGCTAGGATGACATTCAAGCATGACTTGTCCATGAGGTCGAAGGAAAAGCTAGAGTTAGTTTACTCTATTGTGTGTGGACCTTTTTAAGTAAGGTTGAATGAAGGTAATTTCTACTTCCTAACTTTGATAGATGAATTTGAAAATATGAGAAACACAAGAAAAGGGGTTTGAATTGGGTTTCACCAAAGTTAATTAAATATTTTCGTTGATGAAAGACCAAGTTAACTTAGAACGTAAAAATAAATGAATATAATTATTTTTATCCTGGTTCACTGTTAACTAAGCTACTCCAGTTCATCCCTCAAGGTGATTTGCCTTTAACAAGACTTAATCCACTATAACCAAATCGATTCCTACCAACCCATAATAAGTAAGATCAACCTTATTGGCACTCCCAATAAGTCCGTCATTCCTTATTGTGAATCCACTCAAACCGCAACAAGAGTCTTCTTGAGATCATACCTTCACTTGGTCACTCAAGGAATCAATCAACAACTGTTGAATACTTTCAGTGTATTATAGTTTGCTTCTTATAAGCAGATTACACAAATGTTTGATTACAAAGAAAAACACCTAAGTGTTTTACATCAATATACGAGCAACAACTCCTTGCCTATTTACAAAACTATACACAGAAGATTTCTCTAAAGAGTTGCACAACACCTTAGTTTAGTTTTGTTTGAGCTTGATTTAATCCGATAAATTTTTCGTTGTAATGTTGATTCTTACTTTTCTTTACTTTCCAAGTCTTCCTTTTATAGCTTGTAAAAGAAATCCGTTGAAATGGTAGAAAGATAATTGTAAATCCAACTGTTTGTTCCCAACAGTCATAATGAAAGTGGTGCACAATATAGTACGAAAGGACTGTCCTTACGCCACCCTCTTGTACTAAGGTTCCTAAGAACCGTTGCATAAGACGAATTCCAGAATCTTGACTTTAATTGTAACATGTAACCAAATGTTTTCTTTCAATAGTGTTTATGTACAGAACCTGATGATGTCACACGCCTTGATATCAGAGTTACAATATTACAACAACAACTATACACTAGAACAAAACCATTATAGTATACAATTGTTTTTTATGATACCATATAAAGTTATCATCAAAATCTTAAGGCCAAATATAGAAACACTTCTTGTTTTTACAGAACTCACCAGATATATATGGATTTACCTTATTGAAAGGAAGAGTGGGGTATTAACACATTTCAAGAAGTTTAAATTGCATGTTGTGAAACAAGGTGGATGCAAGTTAAAGAAACTGAGAACTTATGATGGTGATGAATACACGTCTAGAGAATTTGAAAAATTCTACAATGAGGGAGGTATATATCACGAGGTCATTGCACCCAATACACCTCAACATAATAGTATAACTTAGAGAAATAATCAAAGTATACTGTGAAGGAAAATTGCGATCAAAAGCACAACGGAATTTAAAATTTTCCTTTAGCGATCCTTACGAATGAGCATGGCCAGTGATAGAAATATTTACCTCTTGTGGAGATTCAGACCTTCGATGTTGTGATCACGAGCGTTGATGAAGAACAAAGCCTCTACTCAGTCCACACGAATAGATCGCTTCCGGTAACAGTGCTAGCTGATCACGAACGGAAACCTTGAGTGAGAGAGAGAATCAAAAACGAAATTGCATCAAGTGAAATTGCTTCATCACAAGGGATCTATTTATAGAATCACTCGTGTGGGCTACAAGCTAAAAGCCCAATTAAGGCTATAAGCTAAAAGCCCAATTAAGCTTATGGACATCATACCTTATGATGTACCATATATCACTTATCCACGTGGTACCTTACCACTTTCCGTATTACATTTAAGTGCACCGTACCTTACGGTGTTCCTTATTTATTCTATCTCTCATCAACCTATCCTTATGTGTGTGACCCTGTAGGTTTTCGCGACGTTGACAATTATATTAAATCACACATTTAATATAATAAACAGTGAGCGGTATCTAGCAACACATCACTGTTACCCAAGTCACGAAAATGTCATGTGATCTGACCAAACCTTTTCTGTGATAATATTTGTGTTGTACAATTACCCTTTTGCCCTCATGTCTATATTGAACACAAGGCATACACTGGGTCACCTTGTCTAGTTCAATATTGGGCCCTTAGACATTTATCCTGTTATGCATGATGAGCAAATTCCATATAGGTCACTCATGTCCCTTAGCATGCTTTGTGAAGTACCCATCAACCGTCTTTATAGTCATCCAGTTACGGATGACGTTTGATCAATAATAAAGTACTTGACTCTACATCTAGGGTCCATAGTGGTTTCAGGTCGAAGGGTGGTATACACCATTATCATCATGAGAATAACTTATGACACTTTGCATAACATTCTATGTAGTATTCTCATAGCGGGTCAATCCAGTATAAATATTACTCCTAATATTCATACCTATGTCAAGACTTGATAACTCCTTATCTATGATCCATGAGATGTGATCATCAATCTATCTTCATAATAATCTTAATGCTTTAATATTATCCCACTTCACATTAAAGCTTGACTACGGATACTTTAAGAATAGTGTCTTATGTTTAATGGGATCTCATGATTAAGTCACACTTAACATTTCATTAAACAAATAAACTATTCTAGGGACTTTATTATTTTGGAAAGCAAACATAATAAAGAAATGCCTTTTATTATTAATAAATAATTCGATACAAGTACCAAAAGTATTGGCCTCTAGGGCTTACACCAACAATCTCCCACTAGCACTAGAGCCAATCAGGCATACCCCTAATACCCATAGATCTAGTATGTCCATCATGCTTCAGCTGCGCAAGAGACTTTGTTAATGGGCCAACAACATTGTCAAGTGTAGGTACTCTGCATATTTTCACATCTCCCCGATCGATTATCTCTCGAATGAGATGATAACGCCTAAGTATGTGTTTGGATCGTTGGTGAGATCTAGGCTCCTTAGCTTGTGCGATAGCACCATTGTTATCACAATAGAGATCAATGGGATCCACAATGCTATAGACTATGCCAAGTTCACTAATGAACTTCTTGATCCAAACAGCTTCCTTTGCTGCAGTTGAGGCAACAATATACTCAGCCTCGGTTGTAGAATCAACAACTGTATCTTGCTTTGAACTTTTCCAGCTCACAGCGCCACCATTTAAACAAAACACATAACCAGATTGCGATCTAAAGTCATCCTTATCTGTCTGGAAGCTATCATCGGTGTATCCAATTACAGCAAGCTCTTCCTGACCTCCATATATCAAGAATGAGTCCTTAGTCCTTCTCAAGTACTTAAGGATATTCTTGACAGCTACCCAATGAACATCACCGGGATTAGACTGGTACCTACTCGTTGCACTTAAAGAATACAAGACATTTGGTCGAGTACATAGCATGGCATACATGATAGATCCTATTGCAGATGCATATGGAATCTTATCCATGCGATCCCTTTCTTCCTTACTTGAAGGGGATTGTGTTTTTGACAGACACATGCCATGTTGCATAGGTATGAATCCTTTCTTGGAATCATGCATATTAAAGCGTCTCAACACTTTTTCTATGTATGTACTCTGACTTAGGCCAAGCAGTTTTTGTGACCTATCTCTATAGATCTTGATTCCTAATATATAGGCTGCTTCACCTAGGTCCTTCATTGAAAAGAATTTCCCTAACCAAGTCTTCACTTGTTGCAAGGTAGGGACATCGTTTCCAATGAGTAATATGTCATCTACATATAATACCAGGAATACGATCATGCTCCCACTAACCTTCTTGTAGACACAAGGCTCATCTTCATTCTTGATGAATCCATATTGTTTTACTGTTTCATCAAAACGAAGATTCCAGCTTCTGGAAGCTTGCTTCAATCCATAAATTGATCGCTGTAACTTACATATCTTTTGGGCTTCTTCTGGTATGTCAAATCCTTCAGGTTGTGTCATGTACACATCCTCAAGAAGATTCCCATTAAGGAAAGCAGTTTTGACATCCATCTGCCATATTTCATAATCATGATATGCAACGATAGCAAGTAAAATCCGAACAGATTTAAGCATTGCAACTGGTGAAAAGGTTTCATCATAGTCAACCCCATGAATTTGTTTATAGCCTTTTGCAACCAGTCTTGCCTTATAGGTATGTACCTTACCATCCATGTCAGTCTTCTTTTTGAATACCCACTTGCATCCTATAGGGTTAACTCCTATAGGAGGCTCTACCAAGGTCCAAACCTGGTTTGTGTACATGAAATCCATTTCAGATTTCATGGCTTCTAGCCACTTCTCGGACTCAGGACCAGTTATGGCCTCTTGGTAGGTCACAGGCTCATCCTGATCCATGAGTAATACATCACCCTGATCACTTATGAGATATCCATATCTCTCAGGTTGTTGACGTATCCTGCTTGACCTACGCTGGTCTTGTTCTACTTGAGCAGGTTGCTCTTCCATAACTACTTGTGTTTCCTGCTCTAATTCCTCCATAGGTGTATCAATGTTTTGTGGTTCTTGAATTTCTTCAAGCTCTATTTTCCTCCCACTGATTCTTTTAGAAATAAAATCCTTTTCCAGAAAAACTCCAGTTCGAGCGACAAACACTTTGCCCTTAGAAGGATTGTAGAAGTAATACCCTCTTGTTTCTTTAGGATACCCCACAAATAAGCATTTGTCAGATTTGGGCTCAAGCTTAGTTGAAATTTGTCGTTTCACATAAACTTCGCAACCCCAAATCTTCATGTAAGACATATGTGGTTTCTTACCACTCCATATCTCATATGGTGTCTTCTCAACCTTTTTGGATGGAACCCGGTTAAGTGTGTAAGCTGCAGTCAATAGCGCATGTCCCCAAAAGGAGTTCGAAAGATCGGCGTGACTCATCATGGATCGGACCATGTCTAACAAGGTTCGATTTCTTCTCTCAGATACACCATTCCATTATGGTGTTCCGGGAGGAGTAAGTTGGGATAAAATCCCATAATCCTTTAGATGGTCATCAAACTCTAGGATTAAATATTCACCGCCTCGATCTGATTGAAGAACTTTAATATTCTTACCTAGTTGGTTTTGTACTTCATTCTTGAATTCCTTGAATTTTTCAAAGGTTTCAGATTTGTGTTTCATTAAATACACATAACCATATTGTTAGAACATAGTTTGAATCTACTACCCTAAGTTTAAGTTTTGTTGATAACAAAATGAAAGGATATATTAATTATGTGAATCATTTAAGAACTATTTGCTACCTAAAATATTACGTTCTGTTTTGCAGAAACTCTGATAGGTATCAGCAAGAGCGCACTTAATCAGCATCAGAATATTGGTCCTTAACATCAGCATCAGAAGATGCTATATCAGAATACCAGAATCAGAAGAATAACTCACGCGTATGCGGAAGCTTGATGAACAGAACTATGCTCAACACTCTGATAAAGACAACAACAGTTCATCAGCACTTAAGCAGAGTCAGAATGAAGCCAAGCCAGAACACGCTTTAAGTTGCAACGGTACTGTGCATTGAAAGCAAATTATTACCAACGGCATCATTCCAGACAAGATCTGCTCAATAAGAAAAGTTTGTTATTGGCATTGAATCAAGATTATTGCTCCAACGTTCAACAATCTCAGTGCTATATAAACAAGACAATGAAGATTGAATTGGCTAATGCTCTACATCATATTACACGCCTAAAAGCTAATCATCATCTTCCTTCTTTCAGTTTGCTAAACGCTTCACAATTTCTCACTCAGTACTTTAGCAATCTAGTTTCATAAGCTTAAATTGTGTAACATCACAGTTGTGATACAGTTTTGTAGAAAACATTCGCACACCTAGTTTTATCTTCTTTGTAAGAAAGTGTTTCCTTGACAAACCGGGTTGTGGTTTGCATCAAGAAGGCTTTAGCAGTTGTTAAAGCAGATTATAATATTCAGTTGAATATAGTGGATTAAGACCTCGTTGGAGAGAGGAGAAATCACCTTGACGGGTGGACTGGAGTAGTTTGAGATCAAACAAACCAGGATAAACATATCTTGTTCATTGCATTGATTTTCAGTTTTACAATTCAACCCCCCTTCTTGTGTTTTTCACTTCTTCAATTGGCATCAGAGCGCCTGGTTCTGAGCTAAAACACTTAACCGTGTCAGTACAAGATCCAGCGTCAGAAAAACACAATGGCAGGAAATTATTCTCACACCAGCAATGACAACCATGAGGACAAAGACAGATTCAGCGGGAAACCTCCAGTCTTTGATGGAGAGAACTTTGATTACTGGAAAGACAGAATTGAAAGCTTCTTTCTGGCACATGATGCTGATCTGTGGGATATGGTGACAGATGGATACACGCACCCTGTGAATGCAAGCGGTCATAAGATTGATAGGAAAACAATGTCTGACCAACAAAAGCGTGACTTCAAGAATCACCACAAGGCCAGAACCATCCTTCTCAGCGCCATTTCGTATGATGAATATGAAAAGATCTCCAACAGAGACACAGTAAAGAACATGTTTGACTCACTCAGAATGACGCATGAGGGCAACGTTCAGGTCAAAGAAACTAAAGCTCTGGCGCTCATTCAGAAGTATGAGGCGTTCAAAATGGAAGAAAGTGAATCCATTGAAACAATGTTCTCAAGATTCCAGATTCTGGTAGCTGGTCTCAAGGTTCTGGACAAAGGTTACTCTACTGCTGATCACGTCAAGAAAATCATCAGAAGTTTACCCAAGCAGTGGAGGCCAATGGTTACAGCTCTGAAGCTAGCAAAAGATCTCAACAAAATTTCTCTGGAGGAACTTATCAGCTCCCTCAGAAGTCATGAGATAGAGCTAGAAGCTGATGAACCCCAGAAGCAAGGTAAGCCTTTAGCATTAAAATCTAACAAAAAATCTGAGTCTAAAGTTTTGCAGGCAGTTGAAGAAACATCTGATGGATCCTCATCAGAAGAAGACGAACTCTCCCTCCTCTCCAGAAGAGTGAATCAACTGTGGAAGCAGAGGCAAAGGAAGTTCAGGAATCCCAGAAGATCTGATCAGAACGAGTCTTCTTCCAGATACAGAAGGACAGATTCTTCCTCTGGATACAGAAGATCTGAAGGCTCCTCAGGTAGCAGAAAGCCAAACACCAAGGACATCATCTGCTATGAGTGCAATGAGCAAGGACACTACAAGAGTGACTGCCTAAAGCTTCAGAGGGAAAAGCCCAAAAAGAAGTTTGGAAGAGAAAAGAAGAAAAGTCTCATGGCTACATGGGATGACTCTGACTCGTCTGAAGCTGACTCAGAATCAGATGATGAGAGAGCAAACATAGCTCTCATGGCCAACATTTCAGAAGATAGTGAAGCTTCTGAATCAGACTCAAAATCAGATACTGAAGAGGTATTTCCTAACTTTGCTGTTAATTTTACCAAGGCTGAACTTGCTGAAAGCCTTAATGAAATCCTGGAAAGGTATCAGCAGATTAGAGTTAAATTCAGAGACCTGAAAAGGAATCTTGAATCTGACTCTAATAAGACTGAGAGTCTTAAGTTGGAGAATTCTGAGCTGAGAATTAAAATTTCAAAATTAGAAAATACTTTACAAAACTCTCAGAAGGAACCAATTTCTGAAACTCCCAGCAACGCTGATGAGATCATCAAGGAGTATGATCACAGTTTCCAGAAGTTCCTTTCTAAAAGCATAGATAGAAGCAAAATGGCTTCAATGATCTATGGAGTTAGCAGAAACGGCAGGAAGGGAATAGGATACCAAGGTAAGGTTCCTACACCAAAGAATGTCATGGACTTAACCATTAAACACACTCCTCTGAATTCACATTTTGTGTATGGTCACACACATGATATTAAATACACTAGCAGTAAATACTCTGTGAAACCAAAATTCAACCAGAGTTTTGGTAAATCTAACAAATCAGGACCCAAGAAAATCTGGGTACCTAAGGATAAAATAATACATGTTGCAGATATCTTTAGCAGCAAGTCAGAAACACCAGTCATGGTACTTGGACTCTGGCTGCTCGTGACACATGACGGGAAGAAGGCATATGTTCCAAAGCCTGGAACTTAAGCCTAGAGGCCACGTTGGCTTTGGAGGCAATCAGAGGGGAAAGATCATTGGCTCTGGAACTGTAGGTAATGGAAATCTTCCCTCTATTAATAATGTTCTGCTAGTAGATGGATTAATGCATAATCTGTTATCCATAAGTCAATTAAGTGATAACGGTTATGATATAATCTTTAATCAAAAATCATGTAAAGCTGTTAGTCAGAAAGATGGGACTATCCTGTTTAATGGAAAGAGGAAAAACAAAATTTACAAAATCAAACTTTCTGAACTGAAAAGTCAGAATGTAAAGTGCCTTCTGTCTGTTAACAACGAGCAGTGGATCTGGCACAGAAGATTGGGGCATGGTAGTATGAGAAGAATATCTCAGATTAACAAACTCAATCTGGTCAGAGGACTTCCTAATTTGAAGTTCAATTCAGATGCTCTGTGTGAAGCATGTCAGAAAGGCAAGTTTGCAAAACCTTCTTTTAAATCTAAAAATGTTGTTTCTACCTCTAAGCCATTAGAACTTCTGCACATTGACTTATTTGGACCAGTCAAAACTGCTTCAGTCAGTGGCAAGAAGTATGGGTTAGTAATCGTAGATGACTATAGCAGATGGACATGGGTAAAGTTCTTAAGACACAAGGACGAGTCACACTCTGTGTTTGTTACCTTCTGTAACCAAGTTCAGAATGAAAAAGATCTTAGAATCGTTAAAGTCAGAAGTGATCATGGTGGAGAATTTGAAAACAAAGATTTTGAGTCATTCTTTAATGACAGAGGCATTCTGCATGATTTCTCTTGTCCTAGAACTCCCCAACAAAATGGAGTTGTAGAACGAAAGAACAGAACATTGTAAGAAATGGCCAGAACCATGATCAATGAGACAAACGTTGCTAAGATCTTCTGGGCAGAGGCAATAAACACAGCGTGTTACATTCAGAATAGAATCTAAATAAGACCTATTCTGGAAAAGACTCCATATGAATTGTGGAAGAACAGAAAGCCCAACATTTCATATTTTCATCCATTTTGATGTACCTGTTTTATGTTAAATACAAAGAATTATTTGAACAAGTTTGACTCTAAAGCACAGAAGTGTATTATGTTAGGATACTCTGAACGCTCAAGATGGTACATAGTATACAATACAGAAACACAGATTGTGGAAGAATCAATCAGTGTTTGTTTTGATGACAAGCTTAACTCTGAAAAGTCAAAGCAGAATGAAGTTTTTGCAGGTATGGAAATTGAATTTACAGGTTCTGAAGACAAGTCATCAGAAGCTCTCAACACATACACTCCTTCAACATCTGAAAGGAGCGCTGCTAGCAATCCTACAACAGCTGCTGATCAACCTCAGAAGAGATTACCCAGAAGCAGCTTGGATCACCCAGAAGAGACTATCTTAGGAAGAAAGGAAGATCCAATCAGAACAAGAGCAAGCTTCAGAAACTCTGAAGAAACCCTCATAGGACTTGTGTCTCTGATTGAACCTTCTTCTATTGATGAAGCACTTCTGGATAATGACTGGATTCTGGCAATGCAAGAAGAGATGAATCAATTCACCAGAAATGACGTATGGGATCTTGTTCCCAGACCAAAAGGATTCAACGTCATTGGAACAAGATAGGTGTTCAGAAACAAGCTAAATGAACAAGGTGAAGTCATCAGAAACAAGGCACGACTGGTTGCACAAGGTTATAGTCAACAAGAGGGGATAGACTATACAGAAACCTTTGCCCCAGTCGCCAGGTTAGAATCTATCAGACTTTTAATTTCATTTGCTGTTAATAGAGGCATCACTCTGTATCAGATGGATGTCAAAAGTGCATTCTTAAATGGTTATATAGAAGAAGAGGTTTATGTGCACCAACCCCTGGTTTTGAAAATACAAAACATCCAGAACATGTTTTTAAACTAAAGAAGTCACTATATGGTCTGAAACAAGCTCCCAGAGCTTGGTGTGAAAGACTAAGTAACTTTCTGTTAGAAAATGAATTCACCAGAGGGAAGGTGGACAATACCTTATTCTGTAAATCAGTTAAGAATGACATCTTAGTCTGTCAAATTTATGTTGATGATATTATTTTTGGTTCTACTAATCCTTCTCTTGGAAGAAAATTTGCTAAGTGTATGCAGGCAGAATTTGAGATGAGCCTCATGGGGGAACTGAAATTCTTTCTAGGAATTCAGATCAATCAAACTCCAGAGGGAACTTACATTCATCAGAGCAAATACATCAGAGATCTTCTGAAGAAATTTGACCTTTTAGAATGTAAGCCATTAAAGATTCCAATGCATCCCACCTGCATTCTGGAAAGAGAAGAGGTAAGCAAAAAGGTAGAACAGAAAGTCTACAGAGGTATGATTGGTTCTCTCCTTTATCTGACAGCTTCAAGACCTGATATATTATTCAGCGTATGTATTTGTGCTAGATTCCAATCAGATCCTAGAGAATCTCACTTAACAGCTGTTAAGCGAATTTTCAAGTATCTGAAAGGTACTACTAATCTGGGTTTGTTTTATAGAAAATCTAGTGATTACAGTTTAGTAGGCTACTGCGATGCTGACTTTGCTGGAGACAGAGTGGAGCGTAAAAGTACTTCTGGAAGCTGCCAGTTTCTGGGAGAAAATCTGATCTCTTGGTCCAGTAAAAGGCAATCAACAATTGCGCTATCAACAGCAGAAGCTGAGTACATAGCAGCAGCAGGATGTAGCACACAAATGCTCTGGATGAAAAGTCAGCTTGAAGACTTCCAGATTTTTGAGAGTAACATTCCTATACTCTGTGACAATACTTGTGCTATTTGCTTAAGTAAGAATCCCATTTTACATTCTAGAGCTAAGCATATAGAAATAAAACATGACTTCATTAGGGACTATATTCAGAAAGGAATTTTGAATTTAAAATTTATAGATACAGACCATCAATGGGCTGATATCTTCACTAAACCCCTTTCTGAAGATAGGTTCAATTTCATTCTGAAACATCTCAGCATGAAAATCTGCCCAGAGTGAAAATGTTTTAATTCCATATATTTATCTTCAGAATGTATTTGTTTTACTGTGAACTTCTGATCAATCTCTTTTCAGAAAGATAGAACATGCAGATTGTATCAGATGATAGTCTTAAAGATCTGAGAGTCTAAGCTCAAGGATAGACGTGCTGATCACTAAATCAAACAAGTGTCATCCAATCATCAGCAAATCTCTGAAGCAGAACGCGTGCACGCTTCTGAGAAGGCAAAACGCTGATTGGGTGCATTGAGACACATATCTGGTAACCGTTTTAAGTATCTTTCTCAAATCCCCCAAAATCAGCAAGCATTAATTGAAAGTAATCATGTTTTTTAAAACTTTCTCATTATCTCTCAAGTATTCTCTGTAATTTTTCTGTGTTCATCTCTCTCAAACCCATTTTCTCAGTTTTTCTCAAAATCCCTAAGTGTGAACATGGCAACCTCCAGCAGTGCTTCTGCAGGTTCTAAGAAGAAAGCATCATCTGAATAGTATCAAGTTCCATTCAGAACACTCCTCACTCCAGTGAAGAATCTTGAAGTGTTATCTGAACTGATTATTGATTTTGGAAGTCTGAAGGAGAATGGTTTTGATTTAACAGAAGAAGTTAGGGCACGGAAATGGGAAAGGTATTTTGACAGGTTGGTTGGACCAACATTTCCAATGTTAGTCAAGGAGTTATGGATTCATGCAACTGCTTCAACGCATCAAGTTACCTCCTACATAATGGGGAAGAAGATTGTGATCACTGAGGATCACATAGCAAGGTTAATTGGTTACAGTGGCGGTGGCGTCCGCTGTATTGATATGGCTGAAAGATGTGCTGACGTGGGTGTCATAGCAGAAAGGATTTTCACCCTTGGGGTGCCCAGCAGCAAGATCAGAGATATGAAGGATCACCACAGAGTTTGGGCGAAGATAATTCTGGGGTGTTTTAATCATAGGAAGCCAACCAGTTCCCCTGATTACATAAATATAGATAAGCAGTTTCTGATCTATTTTATCAATCAGAAGGTAAAAATCAACTTGGCTCATCTTCTGTTTAATCACCTTAGAACAAGCGTGAAGGAAACCAGGGAAGAAGAAAGAACAAAGAGGGATTGGATACCCTTTGGAAGGTTAATATCAGATATTCTGACTGAGAATAGGCTGATAGAGCACCTGATAGAAGCTCAAGAGTTAAGCACCATTGAACCAACAGTTGGGAAGCCTCTGAACACGAAGAATCTGAAGAAAATGAAGTTAATAGAGAATATCAAAAAGGAACCCAGTGCTACTCCTATTGCTGACATCACCAGCAGAAGAGTCCCACTGAGTGACTTTCCTTTATTTTCTGAGATAGAATCCAAACCAGTGGTGGTTCTCAAATATCTGGACGCGTGCAAGGCAGATGGTACAGATCCCAATTTGAATATCAAAGATCTGCATCAACCTCAACCAGAAGTTACACTGAAGAAGACGAAGAAAAGGAAGGCCCCTTTAGAAGGAACATCCCAGCAGACACCCAAGAAAAGAGGTAAATTATCTGCTGCTTCTGTTTTAAATTCTTCTACTATTCCAACATCTATCCCATCTCCAACTTCTCATAGAATCTCAATTCCCATCCCAACAATAGATGAAACCGAACCAGAAGATGACCCTTCTGAGGCACTATAACTCAGAAGACCCCGAACCAAACATCCCAAACCAACAATTTCAACAACATCAGCAATTGACAAAGTGTTGTCTGACATTGATCAACACACCTCTGATCACCCCTTCAATAATCCAAACTCTGAACCACAAATTGTCCACTCCCCACAACCAGAACAACCTCTCTCACCCATTCCAGAAGAACAACAACCAGAAATTCCTCCTCCTTCTCCACAACCAACAATTCCTTCTCCCTCTCCTCAACCAGAAATTCATCCACCATCACCTCAACCATCACCTCAACCTGAGTTTCATCACTCTGAGACTCCAACTCCTCCACCTTCTGAACCTCACTCTCCTCAATCCTCTGAACCACAACCTCTGGCAATCCAGCTGCCATGTGGAACAACAGTAACCATGGCCCAGCTGCCATCCTCGCCAGAATCTACACCTCCAAATACTCCCAAAACCCCAAACAGTCTAATCATTATTTCTGATTCTCCCACTCCATCTCCAAAACAAACAGCTCCCAAGCAAACCACCGAAAACCCCAGCAGGACCTTCATAGATTTAACAATCCTTGATCGTCTTGCTGATCTGAAAAATAAAATAGCCATTCCAAAACCAAAACAACCAGATGTTGGCTCTGGTATTATGAACTTTGAAACAGGTTTGCAGCAGTGGATTGCTTCTCTGAAGCAAGTCTGTCTTGGAATGATTGATCCAGCTGCCTCTGACCAGCTCTGGTCACAATTCAGAATTTGGGTACATGCTGAAGCCCTCAAGTTGCAGGATATCAACTATGAGCAGGCACAACAGAACTTCAGCAAGCTGCTGAAGGAAGTTGAAAGTCAGCTGCCACAGGAAGACGTGCTCCTTCTGGATAGTGAGCCATGGTCTGAGAAGCGTCCAACTTCAAAGGTGCAACCAGAAGAAGACAAGATTATTCAAGCTAAAGACAGTCAAGCTGAAGATGTTGCAGAAAGCTCTCAGAAGCTCCCTGCTTCGGATGTTTCTCAAGCTGCCTTGGACAGGCAGACTCTGGAAGAACTAAAGCTGAATGACATTCGTCTGCAGCAAAGGATGGATGAAAATGACCAGAAGATGAAAGAAAGGATGGATGTGCAAGATAGCAAGATAGACACAGTAGTCAGCATGGTGCACAAGCAGAATGAGACTGCTGATCAGATCAAAGCCATGCTGGAGAACCTGTTCACACGCCTTCCTCCCCAACCTTAGATTTTCATTCATGCCATTTTCATGTTTTCTTTGCTTATCTGCTGTACTGTTTTGTTTGATTCTGAATATTTTAATATGACAAGTTTTTCTGCTCTAAATGTTTTTAGCACATCACTTACACTTTTTGATTGCTGAAAAAAAGGGGGAGAACAAGAATGATATTTTAAATAATAACGGATTACTAAGACAGAAATTCTCAAAGATTCTAACTCTGATATACTTGAATATGTTTCTGTTTTTGCTTAAGTCTACAGGTACAAGAATGCTCCATGATATTCTGAAGACTAAAGCTCTGATACTCTGACCCAAAGCAAAGCTCTGACTCTGATCTGAAGCTCTGCTCTGACATTCTGATCCAAAGCTTCTGATAGTCAAAACTCTGATATTCTGATGTTCAAAGAAAGGCAATAAAGATCTGATCCTGAAGAACTCTTGGAATTAAAAAGGGAAGTAATAAATTCAGGGGGAGTATATCTCAACTCTTATATCTCTTTATCCCTTATCTTTGATAACCTCTTACTCTGATACATATTATCATTTAGTTATCTCTGATACATTTTCACGTTATTTTCAATTAAAAATATCTAGTTTTTGTCATCATCAAAAAGGGGGAGATTGTTAGAACATAGTTTGAATCTACTACCCTAAGTTTAAGTTTTGATGATAACAAAATGAAAGGATATATTAATTATGTGAATCATTTAAGAACTATTTGCTACCTAAAATATTACGTTCTGTTTTGCAGAAACTCTGATAGGTATCAACAAGAGCACACTTAATCAGCATCAGAATATTGGTCCTTAACATCAGCATCAGAAGATGCTATATCAGAATACCAGAATCAGAAGAATAACTCACGCGTATGCGGAAGCTTGATGAACAGAACTGCGCTCAACACTCTGATAAAGACAACAACAGTTCATCAGCACTTAAGCAGAGTCAGAATGAAGCCAAGCCAGAACACGCTTTAAGTTGCAACGGTACTGTGCATTGAAAGCAAATTATTACCAATGGCATCATTCCAGACAAGATCTGCTCAATAAGGAAAGTTTGTTATTGGCATTGAATCAAGATTATTGCTCCAACGTTCAACAATCTCAGTGCTATATAAACAAGACAATGAAGATTGAATTGGCTAATGCTCTATATCATATTACACGCCTAAAAGCTAATCATCATCTTCCTTCTTTCAGTTTGCTAAACGCTTCACAATTTCTCACTCAGTACTTTAGCAATCTAGTTTCATAAGCTTAAATTGTGTAACATCACAGTTGTGATACAGTTTTGTAGAAAACATTCACACACCTAGTTTTATCTTCTTTGTAAGAAAGTGTTTCCTTGACAAACCGGGTTGTGGTTTGCATCAAGAAGGCTTTAGTAGTTGTTAAAGCATATTGTAATATTCAGTTGAATATAGTGGATTAAGACCTCATTGGAGAGAGGCGAAATCACCTTGACGGGTGGACTGGAGTAGTTTGAGATCAAACGAACCAGGATAAAAATATCTTGTTCATTGCATTGATTTTCAGTTTTACAATTCAACCCCCTTCTTGTGTTTTTCACTTCTTCACATATCCACTGAAATCATCAGTAAATGTGATGAAGTATTGAAAACCTCCTCTGGCTGGTATGTTCAGTGGTCCACATACATCAGTATGTATGAGGGCCAAAAGATCATTAGCCCTTTCACCTTTTCCTGTGAATGGGGACTTTGTCATCTTTCCAATTAAACAAGATCTACATGTCTCATATGATTCATAATCAAAAGAGTCAAAGAGTCCATCTTTATGGAGTTTGGAAATGCGTTTCTCATTTATGTGGCCTAAGCGACAGTGCCAAATGTAGCTTGGATTTAACTCATTAGGTTTAATCCGTTTAGTATTAATGTTATAAATTGGCATTTCAAGATCAAGGACATATAGTCCATTGTTCATTTGTGCAGAAGCATAGAATATATCATTCAAATAAATAGAGCAACAATTGTTCTTTATTATAAATGAAAAACCAAACTTGTCCAAACAAGAAACGAAAATAATATTCCTACTAATTGCATGTACATAATAACAATTCTCTAACTGAATTATTAAACCACTAGGTAAAGTCAAAACATAAGTTCCGACGGCTAAAGCAACAACCTTTGCTCCATTTCCAACTCGTAGGTCAACTTCACCTTTTGCCAAATCTCTACTCCTTTTTAGCCCCCGCACATTAGTAAAAATGTGAGAACCGCATCCAGTATCTAATACCCATGATGCAGAAGTAGATAAATTAATTTCAATAACAAAAATACCTGAATTTGAAGTCCCTACTCCATTGTTCTTATCTTCCAGGTACTTTGGGCAGTTTCTCTTCCAATGTCCGGTCTTACCGCAATGGAAGCAAGTGCCCTCCTTTGCTATGCCTCCACTAGGCTTCAAAGCAGGAACAATAGGTTTAGGCTTGGCAAATTCCTTGCCTTTCCCTTTACCAACCTGCTTGGTAGGCCTCTTGTTCAGCTTCTTTCCATTACTGACCATCAGAATGGACTTCCCTTTTGTCTTCATATTCTGCTCAGCAGTTTTCAACATGCTTAGCAATTTTGGAAGACTCTTATCCATGTCATTCATGTTGAAATTCATGACAAACTGATTAAAGCTATCTGGCAACGATTGCAAGATAAAATCAGTTGCAAGTTCCTTTCCAAGCGGAAACCCTAACCTTTCAAGGTTCTCCACATACCCAATCATTTTGAGTACATGGGGACCTACAGGGTTTCCCTCAGATAACTTGCTGTTAAAAAGGGCCTTTGAAACCTGAAACCTCTCATTTCTTGCCTGCTCTTGATAGAGCATTTTCAGATGTCCGATCATATCGAACGCTGACATGTTCTCGTGTTGCTTTTGCAACTCCGAGTTCATAGTAGCTAGCATGAGACAAGCGGCTTCGTTAGCATCATCAAAATGCTTCTTATAAGCATCTTTTTCTGCCTTAGGTGCCGAACTAGGCGGTTCCTCTTCAGGAACAGGTGTCTCCAAGACATACAACTTCTTATCGTGCTTGAGGATAATCCTCAGATTTCGGTACCAATCCAGGAAATTTGTCCCAGACAATTTTTCCTTATCTAGGATTGATCGCAAAATATGGTTGTTTGTTGTCATGGTAATCTACAAAAAAAAAATGAAAATATAAGTATCATTAAAATAACACATTTAATTAGGCCTTTAATCAAATATGCTCCCACTATTTTACTTAAACCAAATGACCCTCATCATTTAATTCGGAAAATCCCGTTGGAAGACTTTCTAATGGGTCGAGATCCACATTTCACTTTGTTCTAAGTCAGCGTTAGGCTGATTACACAAAACTAGGTTATTTAGGTAGGAACTCCTTCCAATTGTATCTCATACAACTCTCGAATATTTTCAGTTGGGTGAATAACTCCTTATTCTAATTCATCATATGAATCATTCCCAACTCTTGCTTCTAAACATGTATAATCTTATTATAATGTGTTTAGTTAAGTTTGACCCATTGTTTTAGCAGTTGGATATCACAATTATCCCATCGCACTTTACTAATATAGAACATGCACCTCGCGTAGGCGAAACCTACATTGTTCGATACTAGTCTTGATGAGTGCTAAAACTTGGAAAGCATGAACTTAATATTTAACTTGAGGGATTTTGTTATTAGTTTGATCTCACCGGCTTAACATGCAATTCGTCTCTCTCATGCATCAACATATAAACACATGCATCAATATACATAAAAGGATACAGTTATGGCCCCTAGCGCAATTGTTCTCCCAAGCCAATGAGAGAACCTAAGCTAACCTAATAATGATCTAAACTTCTCCAAGCAAGATCTCCAAGGTTATCCTCCTTTGATATTGTATTCTTCTCTTTCTTCATAACATTACATTACGTAAAAGAAACTCGTTTTACATACGAGGGAGTGAGATGAGAAAAGAAGTTACATCAAGAATTTTAGAGAGAGGCACGACACGCAAGCCGTATTTTACAATCCCAAAACAAAATAAAGGAAAAAAAACTAAGGCCATAACTGATCACCACAAGACAATAATAATAAACACACTTTTATTATTAGTTTAAATTTTGTTAATTAAAAAAAGGCAAATTAAATTTCGACGATTGATCACACTACGCAGAGTTAGCCGGTGGTTCCGCTGACCGTTCAGAGGACGGGGGTCAAGGGGGCAGCGCCCCTTTGCAGGGTTGTCAGGGGCAGCGCCCCGACGCAAAATTTTAATGAACAATTCATTTGAAATCAGCGTCATTTTCGCATAACTCTTGTGCATTCACAACCCTAATCGCATAACTCTGCAACAACACAACCCTTGTGCCGTCATGAACCCTAATGCAATAGTTTCATGCTGTCAAACACATTTCGATTGATAATTCAGTATGATTAATCACATGCCATTGCTTCACCATACTAATGTCGGATTCCGAAGCATATGAACAGTGATCGGTCAAAGGAATAACAATCATCAAGTGTTTGAATGAACGAAACAGAAACAGTATATCCCATATACCATTGTTACATCAGATTTACTTATATCATATATAAAAGTGATCGATCTTATTTGTGTAACCTATGGACGATCGATGTATCGCTGCTTCACCATACTAATGTCGGATTCCGGAGCATAGTCAACATCAATCATCCAAATCGTACACAACATATGCCAAATTTAATTACTCGTTTATTATTCAATTCATTCTGGTTTTAATCGAATCAAAACAGAAAATATAGAACATAAACAACTATCAGATCCATGGTTTCGTAAGTGGCTCTGATACCACTGAAGGAAAATTGCGATCAAAAGCGCAACGGAATTTAAAATTTTCCTTTAGCGATCCTTACAAATGAGCATGGTCAGTGATAGAAATATTTACCTCTTGTGGCGATTCAGACCTTTGTAGTTGTGATCACGAGCGTTGATGAAGAACAACGCCTCTACTCAGTCCACACGAACATATCGCTTTTGGTCACAGTGCTAGCTGATCACGAACGGAAACCTTGAGTGAGAGAGAGAATCAAAAACGAAATTGCATCAAGTGAAATTGCTTCATCACAAGGGATCTATTTATAGAATCACTAGTGTGGGCTACAAGCTAAAAGCCCAATTAAGGCTATAAGCTAAAAGTCCAATTAAGCTTATGGACATCATACCTTATGATGTACCATATATCACTTATCCACGTGGTACCTTACCACTTTCCGTATTACATTTAAGTGCACCGTACCTTACGGTGTTCCTTATTTATTCTATCTCTCATCAACCTGTCCTTATGTGTGTGACCCTGTAGGTTTTCGCGACGTTGGCAATTATATTAAATCACACATTTAATATAATAAATAGTGAGCGGTATCTAGCAACACATCACTGTTACCCAAGTCACGAAAATGTCATGTGATCTGACCAAACCTTTTTCGTGATAATATTTGTGTTGTACAATTACCCTTTTGCCCTCATGTCTATATTGAACACAAGGCATACACTGTGTCACCCTTGTCCAGTTCAATATTGGGCCCTTAGACATTTATCCTGTTATGCAGGATGAGCAAATTCCATATAGGTCACTCATGTCCCTTAGCATGCTTTGTGAAGTACCCATCAACCGTCTTTATAGTCATCCAGTTACGGATGGCGTTTGATCAGCAATAAAGTACTTGACTCTATATCTAGGGTCCATAGTGGTTTCAGGTCGAAGGGTGGTATACACCATTATCATCATGAGAATAACTTATGACACTTTGCATAACATTCTATGTAGTATTCTCATAGCGGGTCAATCCAGTATAAATATTACTCCTAATATTCATACCTATGTCAAGACTTGATAACTCCTTATCTATGATCCATGAGATGTGATCATCAATCTATCTTCATAATAATCTTAATGCTTTAATGTTATCCCACTTCACATTAAAGCTTGACTACGGATACTTTAAGAATAATGTCTTATGTTTAATGGGATCTCATGATTAAGTCACACTTAACATTTCATTAAACAAATAAACCATTCTAGGGACTTTATTATTTTGGAAAGCAAACATAATAAAGAAATGCCTTTTATTATTAATAAATAATTCGATACAAGTACCAAAAGTATTGGCCTCTAGGGCTTACACCAACATACTGAACATGAATAGGAGTATGTTGAAAGCTAAAGATATGCCAAAGAGATTTTGGGGTGAAGCTATTTCTGTTGGGTGAGAATATGAACACTAAAATATCTAGAAGGGGGGTTGAATAGGCATTTTCCCCATTAGACAATTTCAAAAACAATTTTATATCCCATGTACGAAATCAAAGAGTTTTAAAAGGTACGGAAGCTAAATACAAAATGAGAAAACTTGAAAGCATATCAATAAAATAATCCATATGAAATGGTACATGATGTTCTCTATGCATTTGATTGCTTCAAATGCAAGTCGATCACAAGACTACACAAGTAGCCTTTCATCAAATCTATTTAAAAACGCATAGCTTATATATTCTAACAAGACATAATTAAAATCATGATACTTTAATAAAATTGATACACCACATACCTAAGCTTATACATTAAATCACTATAAGAAAAGTCTAACTTATATGATATACAATCAATGCAAACATGAAATAATGCAATAATATGGTAGTTGATTCTTGAAAAATAAAAGAGATAAGGGAATAAAAAATATACACAACAATATATAGGGGTTTGGCTGTTGTCCTTGCATTGCCTACTCCACTATTCAATGGTGTTAAAGCCATCGGAAAATAATCACGATCTTCCACTATTTCGATAAATTGATACAACCATTTTGGTAGCAACGTAATATTAAACAATAAACCACATTATTGATGCACACACTTTAAACTGCTAGCAAACAAGATCTCAAAATACCTTGATCCAATGATTCTTCACATGCACAATAAATTCTGCTCCAAGTATTTATGTGTATATATCAACCCCTTAATCCTACTGATTTCTTGTTGTTAAATCCATTGTTTTAGGTTTGACATAAATTTTTCTAAAAGATGGTTCTTATAGCTCAATTGGTAGTGGGAATGAATTGAACATATACTTGAACCCCAGGGTACAAGGTTCGATTCCCATGAAGGGAAAAACTCTACTAGTGAGAGGGGTAGAGAAGATCGTGAGGTGGCAGTGTTAGGACTGCCTTGCGAGGGGCCCGGGATGTTACAGAAAAATGCGCCTTTTTTTTGTAACAGCCCGAGCCCCCTCACTAGTAGAGTTTTTACCTTTCATGGAATCGAACCCCGTACCTTTGGGGTTCAAATACATGTTCAATCACTCCCACTACCAATTGAGCTATGTTAGAGTTCTGGCCTAATGTTGAGTAAAATGTCACAACATCTTGACCAACTGTCATGGCATGTTACGCTATCATGTGTATATGACAGATGTTGAGCCAAATGTCTTGACATATTGGTCTGTTATGCAACAGGCGCCAATGTTATATCTTTTGACATATTTGATTTGTTTTTTAGAGATCCTTTTGGATATATCTCATTATTCTGCGCAGGCCAAGGAGATTTATCAGGAACAAGTGCAGATTTGATTTGCTTTCATTAAAAAGGATCTTGGAGACTTTTTAGGAAACTTTAAAAGATTTGTTTCTATTTTTGTGTGAAGATCTTCCAGCTGATTTAAAATAGAAGATTGAATTTGATTTCAAGATTCCAAGCGCATACTACAAGAGTATATAAATAAGAACTTGCTAAACCTAAAATAGCAATAATTCACATTGAAGAAACCGTGGGTGCAATATAAGGATTAGGGTTTTGGGAGTCTTTTAAGTTCTTTATGTTTTTGTTCTTTGTATGTCACTCATGTATCTTTTGATACATTAAGGTTGACTGATTGTTCTTACTCATGAGCTTTTAAGCAAAGAGTTGAATATTGTTCTTAGTTAAAGCTTTTAAGAAAAACTAAGTTTTGTATTAGAAGTGTAATCTTCTATTTGGTTTTTGATTCTAGTCACAAAGTTTATGACTGTTGGTATCACTGCGGTGATTAGAAGTGAGAGGGGGATCTCATATCTAGAGGTGTTTAGGTAGAAGTTGCAAAAGGTAGTGATTAGGCGAGAAGTTGTAAACTAGGGTTGGTTTAACTTTGAACGAATATTATCATAGTGAATTTCCTTTTTGGCTTGGTAGGCCCTAGAGTAGGTGACGTTGCGCCGAACTGAGTTAACAATTGATTGTGTTGTTTAATTTTTTGCAATTTATTTTTATGCATAATCTCCTATTTTAGAAAGTTATTGTATTAGGACAAGATGTTCTAACATATGTATTGCAAGTGCCATAATTTCACTTGTTATGAGCTATTATAATGGCTAAGCATTCATTGGACAACTCCTAACTTTGTCTGCAAGCTATCTTTCTACAAATCTACCAAGAATGGATAACTTCCATCCTCGTCTTATGAATAGTTGATACTTGATCTCGCTAAAGTATTCCTTGAAGTATATTGAAACACTCTATGTGATGAATATCATAGGATGCCAAACTGAATTCAAGAAATGATACACGCACCTATTATAAATAGAAAAATTCACACAAAAATATTAGATATCCTAATGTACCATTAGTCTCTCTAAAGCACTCAATATTTAGAAATGGAGGGCCATAAACATGGAATCATTACTAAGGATGAAGATGTGAGTACAACTTCGTCATCAAATATTTTGTATTATGTTAAAACTGGGAAACGCTAGTACTTATATACATTGGACGGTATCCTTATGTCTTGTGTCACTCCTCTATATTAGAGGTCTTATAAATAATCAAAAAGCATTTGAAATTGATCCAAGTTATTAAAAATAAGTTTTTGCATAATTTTTCATTGCGTGTGTCGACACATACGATTTTCAGGTCGACGCATGCAACTCGGTTTTGAAGCCCGTAGCCTCTGGAAGGCTCAGGTTGACACATGCATTGCATAGGTCGACATATACTGAAGCATTTCTGAAATTGCATAAATTCTTATTTTATGTGTCGACACATACGATTTTCAGGTCGACACATCTATTGTTATTTTAAAGCCCGTAACTTCTGACTTGGTTGGGTTGACTCATACTTTCTTTTTGGTCAACACATACAGCTTAACATTAACATATGTATCAACACATACGAGTTATAGGTTGACACATACTAATTGTTTTGGTCAATTTTTTAAATCCTTTTAATTCCAAATAAGTCCTTTTTTCCCTAATTGTACAAAACTATAAATAAATCATTCACGCATCATTCATAACTTGGTGATACTATAAAATTAGCCTACTTTTTCTCTCCATCTTCAACCTCTAACCTATACATAGACGTTGACATTACATTATAATGATGTTTTGTTGGGGTTCCATCTAGACGTGGTTTGATAACGTCTGATTGGGTTCTTGTGTAGCCGAAGATATTGGATTGAGAATTGTAGGAGTCTTAATCCGAGAAAAACCGCGAGTTTATCCTCCAAGATCATTGGTTGATTTGGGGGTTTTAGTGCAAGACGTTCAAGAGGTAATTGTGGCCAAGTGAAGTCCTTTGGAGATAAAGAATTCAAGGGATCTTTTGAATATAAAGAATGCAAAGGAAGTAACAAGAGAAGAACATATTACAATTGAAGTCTTGTGTTGCAATAGTTGAAATTGACGGTGCGCGAAAGCTTTGGAGATAAAGTACACAAAGGAGTAGCAAGATTCAAATAGTCAATTTGCATTTATTATATCTTGGTCTTTCTCAAGATCAAAAGAGGAGAAGGGGTTGAATCAACAATAAGAATTAGGATTTGTGGAGTTGATCTTGAACACTTCTCTTGTATCAAGTTTTTGCATAGTAAGAAGTATCCTAATTCCAATGGGATTAGGTGCAGACGTACCCTTACGCGAGGACGAAAGTGGGGGAACTGTGAAGACAAATTCCTCGTGTATCTTTTATTTTTGCTTTTACTTGCTTTGATATTCATCAATCAATTTGTCAAATCATTGCGTTATCAATTGAATTGAAAGATTATGGACTATTTTTTATTCTAAATTAAGTGTTGATTATAATCATTTTTTATTATAAGTGATTTTGTGTATCAACACAACTCAAGGAAAAATTCACTTGCACACCAAGTGTTTGACAAATTTATTTATTTAGTTCTTTCTAATGTTGTTATTGGAAATAACTTTACTAGTAACTTGCTATAAACGTTAAATAAGCTGTAAAGTGGTTCATGCATATTAATTCTATTATCATCCTTATTACATACTCATTTTGTTTTTACGTTTTCATATTTGAGTTTCCAATAACGTTCGTATAGATGACTATTTGAAAAAGCTTCCGCTAAACTCTTTGTTAAAATAAAATTTTCAAAACCATATTTTTTCTTGAATTTTTAAAGGGGTATCTATTGACCCTCTTCTAGATACATTGTTATCGTCTAACAAGTGGTATCAGAGCCCAGTTCATTTTGACTTCGTCACTTTTAAGAAAATGGCTTATGAACCTAAAGGGGATTATAAAAAATCCCCAATTTTCACAGGAGGAAATTATAGTTATTGGAAAGCTTGTAAGCAAATTCATGTCAACTCATATGAAAAAGGTGTTTTGGAAGCCATTCAAAATGGTCCAACACTGGGGACATATATTGTTGATGGTGCTACCATACCAAAGCCGAAAAACTTATGTAATAAGGATGATAATAAAAAGTGGTCTTATGATTGGAAAGCTAAGAACATTATCATATCCGCTCTTGGCATCGACGAGTTCTATCGCATTTCCTATTGTCAAACTGCTAAAGCTATGTGAGATGCTCTACAAGTTACCTATGAGGGAACTAATGAAGTCAAACAATCTATAACTAATACACTTAATCAATAGTTTGAACTCTTTCACATGAAACAAGGGGAAACCATTGCTCAAATGCAAAAGCGGTTCTCGTATCTTATTAATCTTTTAAATTTGCTAGGTAATCCTATTTCCAATTCTATTGCTATGAACAAAGTTTTGAGATGTATTACTAGGAATTGGAAACCAAATGTTACCGTAATCAAGGAAACCAATAACCTTGCAACATATAATCTCACGGCTTTGTTTGGAAAGTTGGAAGAACACGAGCAAGAACTCAATTGCTTGGAAAAACATGAAAAGAAGCTTGATAAAAATAAGAAAGAGAAAGACACCCACAAGGAGGAAGGATTGAAGTCTAAACATATAAAGGCTTCAAGTTTAAGATCCTCAAGGGATGAGCCCACTAATTATAGTGGCTCTAGCAATGAATAGAATTCAGATGATGAAGAAATGAGATTGTTTATAAGAAAATATAATCGATACATTTAGAAGAATGGTGTCAAACACTTCGAAAATAATCTTGTCAAACTTAGAAGACAATCTTATTACTCTAAATATGAATACAACAAAAAGCATAAGGCAAAAGGTATTTGTTATGAATGTGTAAAGCCGAGTCATTATAGATCGGATTGTCCATCTCTTACTAAGAAGAAAGGAAAGGGTCAATGAAACAACTCTTGAAATTCTAGACAAGTCAATGTTACTTGGGATAGTGATAGTGATGTCTCATGAAATGAAAGCTCGAGTGAGAGTGATGAAGAGGCAAACTATTGTTTCATTGCAAATCATCTTCAAAGCAAGAAAAAGGATGCAAGTCATTCTAAACACTCTAATGCTACAAATTTGTCATTTAATGAGTTGAAGAATCAATTTGAAAATCTACAAAAAGAGACTTTATATGCTAACAAAAAGTTGGCCTCCAAAGAAAAGGTTTTTACATATTTGTAGGCCAAGATTGAAGAAAAAAATGAATAACTTGAGGCATTAAAGAAACTCATTATAGATAGTTCAAATTATGTAAAGGAGGATGAACAATCTTGTAAATTTGGATGTGAAACATGTCAAATTTGGCAACAAAAAGTGAGTACTCTTGAAACCAAATTGGAAAAAATATATTATCCCATTGATACTATTTTTATTATGTGTTCAAAGGTTGAAAAGCCTCATAAAAACTATAACTTGATTAAGAATAAGTCTAATAGCAAATTTAATTCTCATCATAGGTTATTTTGTCACTATTATTGCAAAAAAGGTCATACTATTGAAAAATGTAAACTTAGGTGTTTTTTGGTTCCTAAAGAAATTTTAAATGGTTGCCCAAAAGCAACATTTATTTAAATCACTCTCGAGGACCCAATTAGAATTGAGTATATACCACTTTTGTTTGATTCTTGTAGGATAAGTGTCTTGATGCTATGACGAGAAAAATGGATTCTCGATAGTGTATATTTAAGACACATGACGAGAGACATATCTATCTTCTCCGACTTTATGGAAAAGAAGAAAAGTTTTGTATCCTACAGTGGTCATAACAAAGGTGAAATACTTGGAAAAGATAGTATAGGTAATCCCTCAACTATTACTATCTCAAATGTTATGTTAGTTGAATGCCTTATACATAGTCTTCTTAGTATTAGTCAATTATGCGATAATGGGTATAAGGTAACTTTTGCCAAAGATTGTTGCATAACGGAACATAATGAAAAGAAGGATTGTATGTTTAAGGGTGTTGGGGTTAGTAATATCTCTATGATTGACTTAAGATAAATTTCCTTGAATAATACCCAATGTCTTGTTACCTTTAGTGAAGACTCTTAACTATGGCATAAATGTTTGGCTCACGTTAACTTTGATCTACTTAATAAAATATCTGCAAAAGATTTATTAATTGGTCTACCAAAAATGAATTTTTCAAAAGACTATCTATGTGATACATGTCAAAAGGGTAATCAAACAAGGGTCTCTTTTAAATCTAAAAATATCATTTCAACATTGAGACTACTTGAGCTCATTCACATGGATTTATTTGGTACCTCATGGATTAAAAGCATATATGGTAATTACTATGGTCTTGTGATTGTAGATGATTACTCAAGATTTTGTTGTACTATTTTCTTACTTAGTAAAGATGAAACATTCTCGACTTTCATACGTTTTGCCAAGTTACTTCAAAACAAATTAAATTCAAAAGTTGTTGCCATTCAAAGTGATCATGGAGGTGAATTTGAAAACCACCTCTTTGAAGAATATTGTGATAAATTTGGAATTGAACATAACTTTTAAGCTTCTATAACTCCACAACAAAATGGTGTTGTGGAGTGTAAAAATCGTATTTTAGCGGAGTTGGCAAGAATAATGCTCAATGATTTTGGTCTACCAAAATACTTTTGGGTCGATGCTATTAGCACGACATGTTATGTATTGAATAGGATACTTATTTGTACCATTCTTGATAAAACTCCCTATGAACTTTTAAAAGGTAGAAAACCAAATTTATCTCATCTTCATGTCTTTGGATGTGAATTTTTTGTTTTAAACCATTGGAAAAGATAATCTTGGAAAATTTGACGCGAAAGCCGATGAATGTATTTTTATTGGATACTCTCAATCTAGTAAAGTATATAGAGTTTATAAAAAAAGATTACTTATTATTGAAGAGTCAGTCCATGTTACTTTTGACGAGATTTCCCCAAATAGTGCTGGGAAAGGTAGTTCTTTTCATGGTATAGGTGCATCTATGGAAGACATACTCAAAGACACTGATAAAATATTTGATCAACTTAAAACGGTGGAAATTGAGAAGGATGAAGATGACAACCAATAAAAGAAATATGATGAAAGTCAATAAGAAGATGATGGTCTTCCATTGGAGTGGAGAACCTATAAAGATAATCCAATTGACAACATTATAGGTGATATCACCAAAGGGGTAACAAGTCGCTCTAAGATAAGTAATTTTTGTTATCACCGTGCTTATGTATCACAAGTTGAACCTAAAATTACTATGGATGCCTTACTTGATGAGCATTGGCTTATGGCCATGCAAGAAGAATTAAATCAATTTAAAAGAAATGACGTTTAGGACCTTGTTCCTTGTCCATAAAATCATCAAATTTTAGGCACTCGATTTGTATTTAGGAATAAGCTTGATGAACATGGTGTGATAACAAGAAATAAGGCCCGTCTAGTGGATAATGAGTATAACCAAGAGGAAGACATTGATTATGAGAAAACTTATGCTTCGGTTGCCCGACTTGAGGCTATACCCCTTTTATTAGCTTATGCATGCTCTAATAACTTCAAAATTATATCAAATGGATGTAAAAAGTGAATTCCTTAACGGATACATAAGTGAAGAGGTGTATGTTTCTCAACTTCTCAGTTTTGAAAATTATGAGTTTCCTAATCATGTGTTTAAGCTAAAATGTGCATTATATGGTCTTAAATAAGCCCCTAGGGCGTGATATGAACGACTTAGAAAGTTTTTCTAAAGTAAGGATACTCTAGAGGGAATGCAGACACTACACTCTTTATTAAAAGTCAAGGAAAACATATTTACTAGTTCAAATTTATGTTGAAGATATCATTTTTGGATTAACTAATATGCATCTTATCAAGGAGTTCTCTAAGCTTATGCAGGGAGAGTTTGAAATGAGTCTAATGAGAGAGTTAAACTACTTTCTTGGACTACAAATTAAGCAACTTGATGAAAGAACATTTGTATGCCAAACCAAGTATTGTCTCGAATTTCTTAAAAGATTCGATACTGATGGTGCAAAGGAGGAAATTGACACACCAAAGGCAACAAATAATAACTTAGATAGAGATGAAAAGGGTAGGATGTTTAGGTAAAAAGGTATAGAGGTATGATTGGATCTCTTATTTATCTTACCGTATCTAGGCCCAATATTATGTTTAGTGTTTGTATGTGTGCACGATATCAATTCGTTCCTAAGGAATCACATTTAAAAGCGGTTAAGCGCATACTTAGATATCTTATTGGTACCTCTAAGTTTAGGCTTTGGTATTTTAAGGGAAACAATTGTAGCTTGGTTGGTTATTCGATTGCGATTTTTCCAGCTGCAAATTGGATAAGAAAAATACTAGTGGAACTTGTCACATGTTTTCAAAATCCTTGGTAAGTTGGTATAGTAAAATGTAAGTTTTCGTCGCTTTGTCAATTACCGAGGAGAAATATGTGGCAACCGGTAGTTGTTGTGCCCAAATTTTGTGGCTTAAACAACAAGAACTTGATTTTGATATTAAACTTTCACATATTCCTATCATGTGTGATAACACTAGTGCCATTAATCTAACCAAAAATCATATACTACATTCACGCACTAAACATATTGAGATACATCACCACTTACTTCATGATCATGTTGAAAAAGGGGATGTTGTGTTTGAGCATGTTGATAGCAAAAATAAAATTGCCGATATTTTCACTAAACCACTCGCAACCGAACCTTTTATCAACATACGTGGGGAATTGAGGATAATTGATATCTCAAATGTTGATTAATTATATCTTGTTGCTTGCACTTTATATTCTCACTCTAACTATGTGTTTGAGTATTTTACATTATGTGAGTGCAACTTCAATTCCATCAAGAGTGAGGTAATATCATTTCAATTTATCCTTGAAAGTAAGATTTGCCATAATGCTTGTTACTAGTTTACTTCAAAACTGCTTGATATGTTCTCAAATGAGGAAAACTATGAATGTTCATTTCCATTTTTTTATTGATAACCATTGTGTGTTCTTGATCCACATGCTTATAATAACTTCATGTATTAGTTCTTTCACATTTGTATAAGTTCGTTCTTGTTGTGCAAACATGTGCTTTTGTTTATTCTTTATTTCTTGCACTTGTGCTTGAGCTATTTGTATGCATGTTATTTACAATATGTGATTCTTGTTGTCTTGGTTATATGACATAAAAATGTCTTCATTTTGGTTTTAGTAGGGACATATTCTTGTCGCTATGCTAGGCATATGCGTGTGCAGCATCGGGAGTCCCATTATGAAGCGTTACGTGATCGTGATGCTACAAAAACAACTTGATATTATTGCTATTTCTTGCTTGTTTATTCTTTATGTATTGCATTACATTTTTTGTAATGTTGTTTGCCCGTTATTTAAAAATTTACATCATTACATATATATGAAGATATGTGATTGTTGCTCTTCTATGAAAAATAGCCTCTAAGTGATACATTAGTATTGTTATGGAACTATGATACTTCTCACAGTTTGCTATCTTTCTTTTTGATATTGTCAAAGGGGAAGAAGTATATGTGAGATGAAGTAGGGAAGCACAAAGTCAAGGAAGCCTTCAATAAATATAAGAAATGCATTGTCTCAAGTTTTTCCATCATAAAAAAGGGGAGAGTATGTGAGTACAAATTCGTCATCAAATGTTTTGCATGATGTCAAAATTGGGAAAAGCTAGCACTTCTGTATATTGGACGGTATCCTTATGTCTTGTGGAACTCCTCTGCATTAGAGGTCTTAGGAATCATCAAAAAGCATTTTGAAATTGATCCAAGTCATTAAAAACAAGTTTTTGCATAATTTTTCATTGCACGTGTCGACACATACGATTTTCAAGTTGACACATGCAACTCAATTTTGAAGCATGTAGCCTATGGAAGGCTCAGGTCGATACATGCATTTCATTGATCGACACATACTGAAGCATATCTGAAATTGCAGAAATTCTTATTTTATGTGTCGACACATACGATTTTCAGGTCGACACATCTATTATCATTTTAAAGCATGTAGCTTCTGACTTGGTTGGGTCGACACATACTTTCTTTCAGGTCAACACATACAGCTTAACAATGACATATGTGTCGACACATAAGAGTTATAGATTCACACATACTTATTATTTTGGTAAATTTTTTAAATCCTTATAATTCCAAATAAGTCCTTTTTACCCTAAATGTCCAAAACTATAAATACATCATTCACACATCGTTCATAACTCGGTGATACCATAAAATTAGCCTGCATTTTCTCTTCATCTTTAATCTCCAACCTATGCATATACACCAACATTACATTATAACGATGTTCCATTGGGGTGCCATCTAGATGAGGTTTGATAATATCCGATTAGGTTCTTGTGTAGCAGAAGATATTTGGTTGAGAATTCCAGGGGTCTTCATCTGAGAAAAAGTGTGTTTGTCCTTCAAGATCATCGATTGATTTGGGGTTTTTCGTGCAATACGTTCAAGAGGTAGTTGCGGCCAAGTGAAGTACTTTGGAGATAAAGAATGCAAGGGATCCTTTGTAGATAAAGAATGCAAAGGAAGTAGCGAGAGAACGACATGTTACAATTAAAGTCTTATGTTGCAATAGTTGAAATTGATGATGCACGAAAGCTTTACAGATAAAGTACGCAAAGGAGTAGTAAGATCCAGATAGTGAATTTGCATTTATTGTGTATTTTTATTTCTCAAGATCAAAAGAGGAGAAGGGGTTAAATCAACAACAATCATTAGGGTTTATGGAGTTTCTCTTGAACACTTCTCTTGTATCAAATTTTTGCAGTAAGAATTATCCTAATTCCATTGAAATTAGGCGCAGACGTATTCACATGGAAGGACGAAAGTGGAGAACTGTGAAGACAAATTCCTCGTGTCTCTTTTATTTTTTCTTTTACTTGCTTTTATATTCATCAATCAATTTGTCAATAGCATTGCGTTATCAATTGAATTGTAAGAAATATTTCAGATTGTTTTTTATTCTAAATCAAGTGTTTATATAACTTATAATAATTTTCTAGTATAAGTAGTTTTGAGTATCGACACAACTCAAGGAAAAATTATGAAAAAACCACTTGCACACCAAGTATTTGACAAATTGATTTAGTTAGTTCTTTTTAATATTGCCATTGGAAATAGCTTTACTAGTAACTTGCTATAAACATTATATAAGTTGTAAAGTGATTGAAGAATATTAATTTTATTGTTATTCCTATTCCATACTCATTTTGTTTTTACATTTGCATATACGAGTTTCCAATAACATTCGTATAGACGACTATTTGAAAAAGCTTCCGCTAAACTCTTTGTTAAAATAAATTTTTCAAAACCATATTTTTTCTCGAATTTTTAAAGGGGTGTCTATTGACCCCTCCCCCCTCTAGATACATTGTCGTTGTCTCGCATAAGATGATGAATAGTGCCAGGAAATCTCACAAACCAAACTACAATACAAGGTGTTAGTCAAGGTATAGATAAGTGTGAAAGAAGAACACAACACATGATTCTAACAAATTTATAGATGAAGGAGTCTTGGCAAATATGATATTCTTGAGATTGATTAATCATGAATAACATGAAAAAATTAATCAAGTCACTCTCTAATTCACTCTACACATTAACACAATTGCACAAAAACAAAGAATGCAACAAAAGTGATAATGAATTTGACATCAATTTAGAATCTAGAAGTTGTTTGGAGAAAGGAGAGAAAGGAGAAGAGAAATATTAATGGTGTAAAGATGAACACACACTAAGAAGAGAAGACAAAGAAAACACGTATTGTGTCTATGGGTTTTTGCATATGTTTCACGCACTTGTTACTTTCATGAAAAAAAGATTTATTTAAATGAAATATGAAAAATGGGTCTTTGAAGCAATGATTTAAATCAAGTGAAAATCATGATTCAAATAATTTTTTTCTCTTGAACTTGTTGATTCGAATAAAGTGAAAACTACGATTCAAATCAATTTGGACAGAGGAAAAATAAAGCTTCAGAAAGACAAATGAATCAAATCATTATATGTTCTTGATTCAGATCACATGAGGTTGTAACTCGAATCATGTCTATTATTTGATTCGAATTAATTTGAGAAAAAATAAAATCTCACTTTTCACACAGCTTAGGATTTTAATCATGTATAGTTCTTGATTCAAATCAAATGACTGATATTTCAAATATAATAACTTTAACTTGTGATTCAAGCTATACCTGTGGAAAGGAAAAGAGAGCAACCTTATAGACTCAAAAATAGAGTACTAACAAGGATTAAAAAGGTTTATTAAATGAAATGTAGAGGGTTCATAGTGGTACAATTTCTAATAGCCGAAGCGATTTAAAATAATTTAAAATGATAAAAGCGTACAAGCACAACGAACAAATAGAATCCAAATTAAAAATACACAATCCAATTTATAACAAAAAATAATCGAATTGATAGAACATCAAAACACAAACGACACTTAAAGCACGTAAAAGATGCCACATGATACTTTGTGCTTTCAGTTTCAACTGTGATATATATTTTGAAAAGATGTCCAATGAAGAAGATGATTGAGAAGAATCCTTATGATGCTTGGGTGTAACAAAAGCCAAATGTTAGTCATCTTAGAGTGTTTGGATCAATGCGCTTCAGGTATGTACTTGAGCAATTGAGGAAGAAACTAAATGACCGTAGTTAGGAAATGGTGCTCATAGGTTATCATTTGAATGATGCATACAAGTTGTATTTACAAAATGATGATAAACTAATGATCAATAGTGATGTTCTAGTGGATTAAAGCAAAGGGTGGGATTAGAGTCATGGTTCAACTCGATAGGGGTCATATATAGTAACAAATGTGTTTGAAGAAGACCAACAAATTGAAGTCACAACCAATTGAAATGAAGAACCACTTGATCAAAACTTCAGAAGATCGATTACATCAAGAATGAAGTCGACAAGGCTAGCTAGATATGAGATATTTCTAGATCAAGCAATTTACGCAGATGATGACTTTAATAGAAGAAACGATGATGATGGTTGAAGCCGAACATGAATGATTCAAATGGGTGTGCAGCCATGAAGGAATAACTCAGGTAAATCGAGAAGAACAAGACCTAGGAACTTGTAAAAAAAGCTAGCAAGAAGACAATTGATGTGAAATGGGTCTACAAGTTGTAACAAAGACCAAACGGTGAAATTGACAAGCATAAGGCAAGACTAGTGGCGAGAGGTTTTCTGCAAAAACCTGGTATTGATTTCGACGAAGTTTATGCACCTGTTGTAAGATTGGAAGCAATCATAATTCTTTTGTCAAGTACAACATACATATGGTGGAAGGTACATCAGTTGGATGTAAAGTCAGTATTTTTAAATGAACCTCTGGAAGAAGAATTCTATCTCAGTCAACCACCATGATTCAAAAATTGTACAAGTTAAGGAATGATATTTATGGTTTGAAGAAAGCCCCAAGATCTTGGAATAAGAGGATAGATGTCATCCTAATCGAAGCAGGCTTCATAAATTGTGTCCCTGAACATGGAATGTATGTCTATGATGCTGATAGGGTTTGTCGAATCATTATATGCCTATATGTAGATGATTTTTTTATTACAGGTGTAATGAAGCAAATATAAGAACAATCAAGTCGAAGTTGATGTAGGAGTTTGAAATGTCCGACCTAGGGAACTTGTTATATTTCTTAGGAATGGAGTTCAAAGACACGTGTTAATGAGTGTTATTGCACCATAATAAGTATGCCCAAGATATCTTGAAGAGATTCAACATGAGCAACTATAATACAGCTGCCTCGCTACTAGAAACTTGAGGAAAGTTGAAGAAGGATACAAATGATGAACTTGTAAGTGCAACACTGTACAAACAATCATTGGATTCGTGAGGTATATTTGCATTACATGGATGGACATTTGTCTACGTGTCAGATTATCGAGTAGATTCATGGAGAAACCCCATTAAATGTTATCTTATAGTAGTTAAGAGGATGATGAGATACATAAAGGTTATGATTGATCATGATGTGTTAATGCCATGACAAAAGAAGACCAACACAAATGAAGAGGTATATGGCTACACTAATTCATATTTTAGTGGAGATCAAGATGAGAAGAAGAGTATTGCAGGCTACATATTCATGATCGAAGGCGCTCCAATATCTTAGAGCTCAAGAAAGCTAAGCATTGTGGCTTTGTCATCATGTGAATCTGAGTATGTGGCTCCATCGTATGCGGTTGCATCGTATGCGGCATGTCAAATAATATGGATATAGATGCTTCTAGAGGAGCTCAAGATTATGAATCCTAAGAAAGTGAAGTTATTTGTCGATGACAAGTCATCTATCGACCTAGCCAATCATCTTATGTGTCATGGTCGAAGTAAACACATAGAAAGGAGGTATTATTTTCTTAGGGATAAAGTAAATAAAAGTAAGCTTGAACTTGAGCATTGCGAGACATAATGACAACTAACTGATATACTCATCAAACCTCTAAAGAAAGTCAAGGTCAATGAGTTGAAGAAAAACATTGGGATGAGAAGTCTCGTAAATATGAATTAGGTGGTGTGATAGAAGTTGTAATTTATTATTTTGTAAAAAAGACTGTATTCGACATAGTTGTGTTCGACCTAATTGAATACATCATATAGTTGTTGTGTCGAAACAAAAATATAACTTTGTATATTTTCTGCTTGAGTTGTAGGTTTTGAGCTTAGGCCTTGGATGCCTATAAATAAGCATGATGTTGTATAATTTTATACACTAAATAGTTTAACAACTTCACAAGTTTGAAATAAAATTTCTCTAATTCTCTCCTTTTCTATCTTCAATCTTCTTTCTCATCTTTCTTGAAAGCTCTGATTGTTCCAATATACTAAATCACTTAGAATTATAATTCTTAAAATTTTTTAAAATATTTGCATTGCATAAACTCAACCACCAGAATAGTTTAAAATGATATAAGTTGCTTAATTGTATAACAAAAAGGCCTAATATTAAAATATTTTTTTGCTGCATATCAAAATATCATACGATAATAGGCATGTTTGAATTGAATTGACTTATTTTAAATTTATCCAAACTTATCTAATGATATAATGATATAAGTACTTCTAATTGTTTGAATTTTTTTGTAAGAGTTTGTGAATACGGGTTAACAAGTTTATGAATTTAGATTTCATTTTGAAATTCTAAAAACACAGTTTTCTCTTCAATCTTTTGCATCATAGGTTTTTTTTTTACTCTTTCACTCTCTTCAATATTTTTGTACTTCGTTCTTCATTCTGATTTAGCGCATATTCTTCGTTCAAGTACCCTATGCTTTTCTCACTAGAATTGGACACACTTTTTTATTCTCCGCTCTCCTTTCTGATTCTTCCATTTACTTTTTTTTTTTTTTTTTTTTGGAATAAAAGCATTAAATTCATTCATTACTAAAACAGTTTATACATATTGATCACATGGATCCAAAACAAACAACAAAACTTAACATATACTCAACTTCTTGAACAGTAATTGGCTTGATGAGGAGCTCCCCATGAGACTTTTGCAATTGGGATCCATTTCTCAAAATAGTGATATCCACATGAAGTAGAGTCTTAGCCTTGGTACCCACCAGCTTACCATAGAAACTAAGGATTTCCTTAGAAATATCATTGAAATCAGTGATGTTGTTACCTTTATCATCCACCAGTTTGTGAATCCCTATTTGTTTATTCTTCTCTCTAATAGTGGCATGGAAAAAACCACTGTTCCCATCACCAAGCTTGAGCCATCTCACCTTAGCTTTCCGCATAAGAATTTTTTCCTCCAACTTAGTAGCTTGAAGTATCTTTTTAGTCCAATAATTCACCTCCAAAATGTGCTCCTGGTTTAGTAAATCACTGGAGAGTTTTTGATGACTAAAATTCTCCCTATATTCTTTAATATTTTTCACTTCATTGCTACTTTTTTCAGGCCATGCATAATGGGTTGAGGCCTTTTAAATTTCATCCAAAGCACTTACATAGGCTTACCTTTGATATCCATCTTCTAGCTCCCCCTGACTTTATCCTTGAACTCTGAATCCTCAATAATAGTGTTGAGAAATTTGATTCTAGGTTGTTGATGCTTCTAGGTATGAGTATGTTGCATAATCTTGATATATAAAGGAGCATGATCAGAGATATGAGTAGGAAGGATTTCAATTTCACTACTAGGATAAGTCTTGTGACAGTCTTCATTACAAATAGCTCTGTCTATCATTGAATAGATAATGTCTGTAATATGGTGGGAGAACTGACTTTATTGGTTTTGTGTCTTATCGCAAATGTCGTGGTTAGCAAGAGTCGCCACCGACTTTTCTTTTATCCAATAAAGGAAAGGGTGAAAAGAACATGAAAGACCTTTTTAAAGATTTTGAGTTCAAGGGGTAGATTTTGGAAATGGAAGGTATTAACACCCTTTCCATCCATAGTTATCTACGGGCTCTTAGTTGCTAGCTCAATTTGAAAATGCTTTGTGTTTGTGTGTTTGAAAAATATTTTGAAAAGATGTCTAAGTGCGGCACACTTTGTAATGATTCTCGTATCGTTGAAAACGCATACAAAGTGTTTTGTCTTTGAAAATATTTAGAAAAAAAAGAGAGTGTATGTGTGGGAAATTGTTTTGTTTTATGAGCAAACAACTATAAGCTATCTACCTACTCAAAAGATCTTTGTTCGTTTCCTCTTTCCTTTGGATAGTGCTATCCTACCATTAGTTAGTAGGTAGCCCTATCATTGGATGTTTTGAGGGACAGACGCATGTCATCGTACAATCATAGAGTCAACTTGTATGACGCTTTAGCAATTTATCATAAGGGACTAGATCATTTAGCGAAAGGCAACATTGAAGGGTCATCGAGGGACTATGATCTTTATATCGAGGGACTTTGCTAAAGTGTCACACGTTTGAGGGACATGACTGTTGTTTATCCGAGGCAACAAGTGAGGAATACCCTAGAGGTGCACATGTGCAAAGTGTGTTATGTTTCAGTTATTAGTCTTGAGGTTAGGTTGTCTAGCATTTTTCTTTTAAGTCTTGTCATGCAAACCTATTAGCATACATCTAGCAGTCAAGTAAAGATGCAGGAATTTAAACTACACTATTACAATGTTTCGGAATGGGGGAGTACAAACCAAAATGGGAAAAATATAAAGGTCCTAAATTAAACTATTACATTCTTTCTACAGTTACAATAATATGGAAAATGATAGTGCGGAAATAAATAAATGCGCGGAAAATAAAAAGGGGGAAGACGTCTAGAAAACCCTAAAATTCTAAGTAGAAAAATGTTTTTTTATTGTTTTTAATTTAGAAAAAGTCTTATGATAATAAACCTAATTCTAACCAATTTTTATTAGCAAAATAAACTCAAAATGATTAAATTAATCAATTTTTTTATTGTAAAGAAAGTTAATTAAAGTAAACCATAAATCTAATTTTTATTGGATTTTATGATTTTTATTAAAATAGATTGGTTATTAAAATAAAAGAAAAGATAAAATAGAAAATGAAATAACAAAAAGAAAAGGTAAATGGGTTGCTGCAAAAATGTTAGGGGGGTGTAATAAACAAAATCTGCCAGGCCCAAACACAACTGAGCCCAAGAGCTGCGTTTGATCCAGTGGGGAGGCATGCTTTGGAGTGCATCATAGTCACCATTGTTTTAGAGGGCTTGACTTGTGACCTGATAATCTGATGGTGTTGATTTAAGCCATATCACGCGCTGGTTTAACCTTATACGCACTGGATCTGAAACAAATAATAGAAAAAAGAAAATTTGCTTGCAGCCTGGGTCGAACCCAGGACCTAGTAAGGGTACGCTCTAAGAACATGCATGCTACCACTGGGCCAGATGGTCATTCGTTGTTTCAAATACAAATATAAATATTATGAAACTCAAACATTTGAAATTCAAAACACGCGCGCGCTGGAACGTTTGAATGAGCCACTAAGGGGATGCCACGCCCGCCACCAGAGTCAGCCATCGGAGCAAAATAACAAATATTAAAGATCTAAAACAACATTACCCCCCTTTAAAAAAGCACCATGAGTCCGAATCTGGTGCTATTTTAAGCTAAAACGCTCTAAATCGTACGCTTCGAAGCAAAACATCCGATCTGAGTTAAAAATGGCATCTTATGATTTAGGCACTAAAACTCATACGTGTTACGTCCAATCTGTTCTAAACATGGTCATAAACATGAATGCACGCTTTAAATTGGTAAAAAAATGCATATTTAAACAGATTGGATTTAAGAAAATATACCAAACCGGAGGATCATAGCTAATGGATTCTGGGACGTGTAAGGCTTGAATCTAGGCCCTGGAGGGGTCCTGGGATACTCAAGAGTGGGTTGATGTTCTTTGTTTGGGTTGACAAGGGATAGAATTGCAGTCACAAATTTTTGCAATTTTGAGAAATTTTAAGGATTTTTTAGAATGTTCTTGCAGCTATCTACGCGTGCCCTTGCTTCTAACTTGTTGTCCATTATATAGAGGGAGGAGAGGAGTAGATATAAATGGTAATCAATCAAACCATAAAGCTATCGTCAAACCAAAAATCAAAAATTTGAAATCTTTCCAAATTTGAGACATTCTTGCCATCTTGGGACTTACATGAATCTGTTCATATGTGTGTGTCTTGCACGAATTATTGGGCCTCATAGTTGGCCAAATCAAACCCACATGCATTAGCCCATGCTCTCTTGTGACTTTATTTAATTTATTTTGTTTTAAATTATATAAAGTCAAGATAGATATAAACAAAAATCAAAGCCATGTATAAATGGACTTAGAGGACCTCTAATATTTGGTAAACATGTTTGAACACCAAAAATTAGGCTCACTAGTTCAAAGTTTCAAAATTTCCCAATTTGAACTTCATAAATTTCTTCAAAATCTCCCAACTTGTGCACCTTATAACTTGCTCATTTTTCATCTTTTGAAGATGATCTTAGCCTTTTTGGAAAGCTCAAGATGTCCTCTATAATCTATATGTTGATCATTTTTACTTTTGAAGAATTTATCTTGATGTAAGTTGCCTTGAAACAAAGTGTCTTTTATTGACTTTTGAAAATGACCTATAATGTTTTAGCTCATATCTTTCAAATGAAGCATTTTTTGGACTTGAGCATAAACACTAAGTTATAGGCGTGATAAGGTGGGAGAACTGACTTGAGATGTTTTATGTTTTATCGCAATTATTGCGGATAGCAAGAGTCGCCACCGACTTTTCTTTTATCCAATAAGGAAAGGCTGAAAAGAACAGGAAAGACCTTTGAGATTATTTTCTTGAGTTCGGGGGGTAGATTATGAAAAGGGAAGGTGTTATCACCCTTTTCATTCATAGTTATCTATGGGCTCTTAGTTGCTTGCTAGATCACTTGCTTTTGTTTGAAAATGTGCTTTGTGGTGGTTTTTGAAAGTATTTTTGAAAAGGCGCATTCGTTTAGGAAAACTTTGTAATGGTTCTCGTTTTGTAAGAACGTATACAAAGTGTTGGACTTTTGAAAATATTTCATGTTTTGAAAGTATTTGGTGTTTGTTTGTTTTGAAAGTGTTTGGTATTTGTTTTGAAGGTGAGCAAACACCTAAGAACACATCTACATACTCAAAAGTCTTTTGTTCATTTCTCTCCTTTCCTTTGATATTGCTATCTTACCATTGATTGGTAAGAAGCCTTATCTTTGGATGTAAAGGGACGAGCGTGGGTCATCGTATAGTCATGATAACAATGTTGTGAGATATCTTAGCATTTCTCTTGAGGGACTAAGATCATTTGTAAGGCATCATTCGTAGCGTCATTGAGGAACTATGATCTTGTATTTTTTTATTATTTTTGCTAAGACATCCCACATGTGTAACATGACCATTTTTTATAAGGCAACAAGTGGAATTACCCTAAGGGTGCATGTGTGAATATTGTATATTTTTTCATGCTTGGTTTATCTTGAATTAGGATTCTCTAAGCATTAATTTTATCTTTCCATACAAACTCTAATTTACTAGCATTGGTATGAAAGAGATAAATTGCGGAAAGTAAATTTACTACGCTATTACATTATTTGGGGACGAGGTATACAAATTTACAAATGGGGATTGCAAGAAATTAAACCTAATTATCTATTACAACCATATTGAAACTTGAATAATGTATAAGAATTGAAAGGAATATAATGTACAAGGATATAAATGGAAAATAAATGGATTTTGTTTGGTTTTTGAGGAAAATGGTTCTTGACCTAATTAATTAAAATAAAATAATTAATTAAAATAAGTAAAATTAAACCCTAGTTCAAAAGAAATAAAATTAATCAAGAAAGCATTTTTAGAGTTTTTTAGAAAAGGTTTTAAGTTTAATCAAAATAGTATGGAAATTAATTAATTAAAAGAAAACCTAAATTCTAAGTTAATTTTAATTAAAAAAGAAAATAACTAAACCTAAATCTAATTATTAATTTATTTAAGAAAAGAATTAAATTTGTTTAAGAAAATATTTTTTGTCTTTTTGTATTGAAAAATAAAATAAGTATATAGTATAATAAATAAAATATTTTTGTCTTTTTTTATTAATAATAATAATAATAATATTAATATTAATATTAATATTAATGATGATAAAAAAAATGAAAATAAAATAAAATATAAAAATGAGGTTAAGGGGGGGGGGGGGGGGGGGGTGTTAAAACAGTTTAGGGTATAATATTTAAAGTAAAACAAATTTGATGTTTTTTGTCTAGCCCATTAGTGTTTTTGTAAACATAAAAACAAAACAAAATAAAATGAAATGGGCTGCGTTGTTAAAAGGAAACAGGGGGGTTAGGAGAAGTAAAAATGCAAAGGCCCAGTTGTGGAGGCCCAGGCGCGCTGGCTTGTTCAAACAAAGAAAAGATGGAAAATGTTAAAAAAAAAAGGCAAAATGGCAGCGCTGGGGCTTGAACCTATGCCCTTGACCATAAACACGCGCTGCCTTACCACTGAGGTGGCTATACATCTGTTAACTTAAACAAAACCATAAATATATATTACAAATCCATTCCTAGAAATGAACTTCATCTTCAACCTCCAGCCAGGGTCCCTGTATCTCAGTCATTTCTCATCCATTCTCAAAACTTCCAACATCAAACTTGTTAGAAATTTTACCAGGATTTCAAAAATGTAAACAATTTGGACTAACAATTAAAGATGAGCATTTATTTATAAAAGTACCAAATCCCGACCTAACTTATTTCAGAGATTCAAACTTAAAATTCTCTAAGCTCAGGCAATATAAATGAAAACTATGGATATGTACAACTTCAGGGCAATGATATCTACATTTTGTCTTTGAAAATGAAAACCTAATAATGCCTAAATGAAGAGATGAAAGTTCAGAAAAATACCTCAAAAAATGGAAACCGTGAAATGAGTTTGAGCTTGTTTCAAGTGATGGTGATGATCAGGTTAGCTTCCTCAAGTTCCCAGGAAGCTAATGCAACCTTTACTTGATGTTGGGAGTGCTTGAGTCGTGCTAGAGAAGTCAAGATGCAAGCTCTGTTTTTTGGTTATGGAGGAAGGTGATGGAGATGTTACAGTTGTGTAACAGGGTGTAGGATTGTTTGTAGATGATGTTTAGGAACTTTTGGAAGTGAAAGGCCAAGAAACGCATGAGTGGATTAGGTGTTTGGGATTTCTGGCCAGAAAATGCAACAATGGATGTTGTTTATGCAATCCTGACTTTGAGAGGGTTTGAGGGCTTAAGCATCCGTGTGTTTGCTTTCCAAAGACTTGCATATTTGTATGGAAAAGTTTAGAGATGTTTTGCACAAGGGATTTCTGAGTTGTAGAGTTATGGCTAGGTTGCTTTATTTTGAAGTAAAGTGGAAAACCAAAATCACAATGCATGGTACAAGCTATGTAGAGTGGTTGAATTACTTTAAACATGCCTCTTCTGAGTTTCTAGGTTGAGTGTGTGCAGAAGGATCTATTGAGAGGCTCAAGAAGGGTTGACATTTGCAAAAGTATACTTTTCCAAAATGGAAGTCTTGCCTTTCTTCCAAAAATGGCAAGTTAACTTAGACAAAGCTTGGATTTAATGGATAATAGCCATAAAGTTTGTGTAATATTATTATTATGGAGATATTTATAGACTTGGAGGCCTTCAAAGCAATATTACAAGGCATGACTAAGATATTTGAATTCATGTTCATCATGGAAATGACCTATAATTCAAGAATGAATGTCCAACTTCTTGTCTCCGATTCTCTTAGCTCAAACATGATCTCAATGAGTTCTTGGACATTTTGGAAAGCTTGTAACATCCCCTAAAACCTTCATGTTGGACATTTTTGAAAATTCAATTTTGAACTAGGTGAAAAGTTGCCATGAAGTTAGGTCAAAATCCTGATTAAAATACTCAAAATTTCACAAGTATTTTTAGTATTATGGACATGTCTTCATAAATTCATAACTTGAAATACAAACATTTCTAGAAAAAGTTATGCCCTAAAATGTTTTATATCTCATTGAGATCTAAAACTTTCATGTTGGAAGTTTTCCTTGAATCATCTTGCATCATGGTGGAAATTTGGCACAAAGTTATGAAAAAATGTTAACTTTCTAACACTTAGAAAAAAAATTCTAAGTCCTAGAATTTTGACTTTTCAAAGATGATTTTAACTTTTTGATTTCTTGATGAAAAAATTTCATATTTTGACATGTCTTGATGAAATATGATTTTTGAAACTTGATTTTGATCAAAAAATCAAAGTTTGACTTTTCAGTGTACAATTGACTTTTCATCAGTTGACTGAAATTCATCTGTCAATCCAATGATCTTGAGAGGTGATTTGAACTATGTAATTAGGTCAAGATGGTGAATTTGAATCCTTGAGATCATGTATTAAACACATAAGTCATTTTCTTGGTCAAAAGTCAAGAACCGAACCTTCTCAATCAAAACCCTAATTTTGACCATTTTGCCCTTTTGGTGTTCTGATCAAATTTCTTTGAGGAATTGTGATCCAAACTTTATCAATTGACATATATGAGTTCATAATGTTGACATGGATAAAAAATTATGAAGTTTTACTACAAATTGACCACAATTGACTTTTCCCTAATTTAGTTGATTTTAGGTCAACTGATCAACTGACTGAGCAAAAACGTGATCTAAAGCTTGAAACTTGACATGAGAAATCTTGGGGATCCAAAATGATCCATGAAAGTCATATAAGGCATTATAAGTTCAATTATCTTTGTACAAACTCAAACCCTAATTTTGAGTTGTCAGTGTTTGAGGAGGTGTCTTGAGCTGATCAAACCCTGTGTAGTCTTGAATCAATGGAGATCTTATGAGAGATTTCTTGAGAAATGAGAGGGAAAATTTTGGGGTACAACAGTAGGGAATTGAATTTTCTTCAAAATGAGCTTTGGTGGGGGGAAATTTGATGAAGTATGTGAAACTTATGCCTGGTCAAAGTTCAATTGACTTCTCCTAAGGAAACCCTAATTTGGCAATTCTTGACTTTCGATGATTTGAGAGTTTTACTTGGGGAATAATGGTCAACCATTAATCAAATAATTAATATCACTTCAAAATGTTGATGTTGACCAAAAATCTTGAAGTTTGACTGTATGTTGAACACTGTTGACTTTTTGACCAATATAGTTGATTTTCAATCATCTGAGCCATTAACTAAGAAAACTTATGATGCATGACTTAAAACTTGACATGAACCTTGTTGAGGACCTAAGGGGAACCATGGAAGCCACTTGAGACCTTTTCAAACCAAATTTCCTTGAGAAACTCCAAACCCTAGTTGTAGGCCTTTGGCTTAGGAGAAGCATCTTGACTAGTCAACCCTTGAGTGTCTTGAATATTTGAGAAGCCTCGAAAGAATATCTTGAGAAGAAAAAGGGGAGGGAAAATTTTAGGGTACAACAGCTGCCCCTGTTCAATCTTCTTAAACCTGAAGAGTTAGATTGGCATGTCCGCCATTGGTGACTTGAAGGTAGAAGATGATTGAACACTTAAGTGCCCTGAAATTTGCACTTGCCTGTGCAAGAGGTAACATTATTGGTTGATTGTATCAGGAATGGGTTTATAGATGCCATTTAGAGAGGTGACAGAGAGTTGTCGGAGATGGGCTTATAGATGCCATATAAAATAACTGTTGACTTCAACTGGAAGAATTATCAGAATAAATCTTTAGTTAATTTAAGTTGAACCAGAGAAAGGTCTATTGGAAAAGCATCAGGATAAATCATTGGTCAATTTAAACTGAACCTGCAGATGTCTGTACTTAACTTTAACTGGATAAGAATGAGAATAAATCTTTGAGCGATTTAAGCTGAACCAGAGAAAGGTCTTGATTGTCTTCAACTAGATAAGAATCGGAATAAATCTTTGGTTGATTTAAACTGAACCAGAGAAAGGTCTTGATTGTCTTTAACTGGATAAGAATCAGAATAAATCTTCAGGCGATTTAAACTGAACCAGAAAAAGTGTCCACTGGAAAAGAATCAGGATAAATCATTGAGTCAATTTAAACTGAACCAAGGAAAGAGTCCATCGAAAAAGAATCAGGATAAATCATTGGTCGATTTAAACTGAACCAACAAAGGTCTTTAATTTTCTTTAACTGGATATGAATCAAAATAAATCATTGAGTCGATTTAAAATGAACCAGAGAAAGAGTTCACCAGAAAATAATCAGGATAAATCATTGGTCGATTTAAACTAAACCACCAGAGGTCTTTAATTGGATAAGAATCAGAATAAATCATTGAGTTGATTTAAACTTAACCAGAGAAAGAGTCCACCAAAAAATAATCAGGATAAATCATTGGTCGATTTAAACTGAACCATCATAGGTCTTTAATTGTCTTTAACTGGATAAGAATCAGAATAAATCAATGAGTCGATTTAAACTGAACCAGAGAAAGAGTCCATCAGAAAAGAATCAGGATAAATCATTGGTCAATTTAAACTGAACCAACAGAGGTCTTTAATTGTCTTTAACTGGATAAGAATCAGAATAAATTATTGAGTAAATTTAAACTGAACCAGAGAAAGAGTCCACCGGGAAAGAATCAGGATAAATAATTGGTCGATTTAAACTGAACCAGCAGAGGTATTTAAATCTCTCTAACTAGATAAGAATCAGAATAAATCATTGAGTCAATTTAAACTGAACCATAGAAAGAGTCCACTAGAAAAGAATCAAGATAAATCATTGGTCGATTTAAACTGAACCAGTAGAGGTCTTTAATTGTCTTTAAATGGATAAGAATCAGAATAAATCATTGAGTCGATTTAAACTGAACCAGAGAAAGAGTCCATCGGGAAAGAATCAGGATAAATCATTGGTCTATTTAAACTGAACCAACAGAGGTCTTTAATTGTCTTTAATTGGATAAGAATCAGAATAAATCATTGAGTCGATTTAAACTGAACCAGAGAAAGAGTCCACTGGAAAAGAATCAGGATAAATCATTGGTCAATTTAAACTGAACCAACATAGGTCTTTAACTGTCTTTAACTAGATAAGAATCAGAATAAATCGCTGAGTCGATTTAAACTGAACCAGAGAAAGAGTCCACCGGAAAAGAATCAGGATAAATCATTGAGTCGATTTAAACTGAACCAGAGAAAGAGTCCATCGGAAAAGAATCAGGATAAATAATTGGTTGATTTAAACTGAACCAACAAAGGTCTTTATTTGTCTTTAAATGGATAAGAATCAGAATAAATCTTTGAGTTGATTTAAACTAAACCAGATAAAGGTCTACTGGAAATGAATCAGGATAAATCATTGGTCAATTTAAACTGAACTAGCAGATGTCTGTACTTGAGAATGACCTTATGAGGAAAATGCTGAAATAGCCCTTCATCGGATGTGGCCTTTGAAAAGACTGTCAGGTCATATAAGTAGTGGATCATGTTTGTTGATTGATCTTTCCTGAAAGGTACAGAGTTAGCTGTATGCGATGTCATGATGCATGACATGCATTACGTAACAATGTTCTCAAAATAAATGAGACCGTGCTATATGCGTTTCGTATGCATATGTTATGTTGTTTGTAAAATTTTACATGTTATTGAAGTGCATTTGTAAATTTGAGCAGCATATTTGTCTGGGGAAAATAAATCCCCGACTGTCGCTGGGGATGAAGAATAAGTATATCTTCGAATTTCCAGGGATTGTTTCTATTGGGGACTCCTGTTTGTTGTTTGAGGAAAACTTCGGTGAGGAATATTGATTTATGCTCTTGCTTGAGGAAACTTTATTGGAGAGTGTTAAATCCTGTTTGGGGAGAAAAGTTTAAGAACATTGGTTGTTCTTTGCTATACTGGGGAGTTATAATTCTTTATATACCCTGACTGGGGATAACAGAGATAGATAACTTTTCGGCTCATCTGAGGAGGATGAAGTTGACTGACATCTGGTCCGATTTTATGTTCAGTATCAACTCTCTGAGGATAGTGGCCTTCACTGGGGGAAGGAATTTTTCCGGCGACTCGTGACCATCTGAGTAACAGACTCAAGCTAGGGAAATAAACCCTGTTGATGTAAATAAACCCTGTTGACGGAAGTCTGAACTCAGCTAGGGAAGTAAACCCTGTTGACGGAAGAATATCCTGCTGAGGGGAACTCTTTGCTAAGGAGAATGAGCTCTACTGGGGAGAAGTAGTCTGTTGGGCTTTTATAGTTTTGAAAACTCAGCCGGGGATAAGAATTCCCATAAACTGTAATGATTGGGATTCCGTAGATGGGCAATATTACTAGGAAGAAACCTACACTCCTTTATCTGTCAGAATGATCTATCAGGGAAATTGTGGGGAATGTACGAACTTGTGAAGATTACTCTGCGAGGCTAATCTTATGGAGGTGGATCTGTGGGGATTCATGATGGCTCGAACATTACCCCAACTCCTAGAGTCTTGAGTAAATGCTTATTCCCGTTTTTATGCATTTGTTAACAGTCAATTATACTCATATGCATATGCTCATTCAATTTTAGTCATTGGAAATTTTACAAACAAAACCGAAAAAGTAAAACAGAATTTGGTTTTGAAATTGTATTTCATTGATAGTTTGCCTATAAACAGGCGATTTTTGTACAAAGAGACGGAAATCCTAGTAAGAGGAAGTCGTTGAAGAAAAAATTTACAAAGTGAAAACATATAGCTATGTGGGAATAATCTCGTCAGGTTCCAACTCTGCTATTGCCCCTATGTCTTCAAGCATCTCATACCTTGCCGTTGGAAAAAAGTGAGTGAATTGATTTATACCATTTGAACTTTGACTTTGGTAATAAAGCTTGCGGTAGTGATTCAATGGGGACATAGTCGTACGCTTTAATCCCTAATTTTTTCCTGGACCGCCCTTTCAGATTTTCAGTCCACCGGGATACCCTTTTTTTCCCAAGCCGCCTTTTCAGGTTTTCGACTTTCCGGGTGTACAATCTTTCCATATATATCCCTGATTTTTTCCCGAACCCTTTTGGTTCGCCGAGATGCCCTTATTTTTGCCTAGGCCAGTCAACCTAGCGGGTTATTTTTAGGCGTAGTATCTTTTGACTATGTACGCATTCACAGAGTGCGGGAAATCTTCACCGTCCATGGTGGTCAGTATCATAGCTCCACCAGAAGATATTTTCTTGATTACAAATGGTCCTTCATAGGTAGGAGTCCATTTGCCCTTGGGATCACCTTGCGGCAGGATAATGTGCTCTATTACCAAGTCACCAGCTTGATATACCTGATGCTTGATTTTTTTATTGAATGCTTTGATCATACGTTTTTGATACATCTGATCGTGACAGACAATCGCCAGCCTCTTCTCATCAATTAGATTTAACTGATCTAATATGGTTTGAACCCACTCGTCTTCACCCAAGTCTACATCTTTCATGATTCTCAGAGAAGGAATATGAACTTCGACAGGTAGGACATCTTCCATACCATAGACCAGGGAGAAAGGGGTTGCCCCAGTTGATGTTCTAGCCGAAGTGCAGTAGCCGTGAAGAGCAAACGATAACATCTCGTGCCAATATTTATATGTCACAACCATCTTCTATATGATCTTCTTTATATTCTTATTGGCGGCTTCCACTGTTCCATTCATCTTAGGTCGATACAGAGAAGAGTTATGATGCTTGATCTTGAACTACATGTAGAGCTCAGTGATCATTGTATTGTTGAGATTGGTACTGTTGTCTGTGATAATCCTCTCGGGGATGCCATACCGACAGATAAGGTTGTGCTTAATGAACCAAGCGACCACATTCTTAGTAATAGAGGCAAATGAGGTTGCTTCAACCCATTTCGTAAAGTAGTCAATGGCGAAGAGGATGAAATGGTGTCCATTAGAGGCTGTGGGTTTGATCTCTCTGATCATATCAATGCCCCACATTGCGAGTGGCTAATGAGCAGTCATAACATTCAATGGTACTGGAGGCACATGAAATTTATCGGCATAAATTTGGCATTTATGATAAGTTCTTGAATGGTTGTGACAACCGGTTTCCATATTCGACCAATAGTAACCAGCTCTCAAAATCTTTTTAGCCATAGTATGCCCACTGGAGTGAGTACCAAAGACACCTTCGTGCATATCTTGCATAATCTCTTCTGCTTCCTTCTTGTACATATAATGAAGCAAGGTTGAATCATGATTGCGTTTGTATAGAATTCCATTGCTTAAGAAGAATTTAGATGAGAAACTTTGCAAGAATTTCTTGTCATTGATGGATGCCCTTTCAAGGTATTCTTGAGCCTCAAGGTACCTTTTCACCTCATGAAACCAAGGTTTCTCCTCTACTCCATCAGTGTCAATTTCACAGCAGTGTGCGGGTTCGTCGAATCTTTCAATGATAATTCTAGGAGCATAATTTTCCCATCTGACCTTGAACATGGATGACATGGTAGCCAGAGCATCCTCCAACTGATTTTCTTCTCTTGGTATATGCTCGAAGGTAATCTCATCTAAATATGGGATCAGGGTCAGTACATGCTCTTTATAAGGAATGAGATTTGAGTACTTCATATTCCAATCCCCCTTAACTTGACTGATTACCAAGGATGAGTCCCCATACATGCTTAAGAATTTGATTCTTAGATCAGTAGCAGCCTTAAGACCCATGATGCATGCTTCGTATTCCACCATGTTGTTGGTGCAATCAAAGCATAGTCTGGCAGTGAAGGGCGTATGGCAACCTACGGGGGGAGATAATAACAAACATCGATTCCATTTACAAGTGCATTGGAAGCTCCATCAAAAACTATATTCCATCGAGATCCTAGCTCAGGTCCTTCATACGGTCCAGGTTCTTCATAATCTGTTACTAGCATAATGTTCTCGTCCTGGAATTCAAAGTTCATAGACTGGTAGTTGCCTACCGCTTGATGTTCCAAATGCTTGGCCAATACACTTCCTTTGATTGCCTTTTGAGTGGTGTACTGGATATCATATTCTGTTAAGACCATCTGCCATCGAGCTACTCTTCTAGAGATAGCTGGCTTCTCAAATATGTACTTGATGGGATCCATTTTAGAGATCAACAAGGTAGTATGGGTCATCATATATTGTCTTAGTCGGTGAGCAGCCCATGCCAAAGCGCAATAAGTTTTCTCGAGCATTAAATATCTTGTTTCATAGTTGGTAAACTTTTTGATAAGGTAGTATATTGCATGCTCTTTTAGACCAGACTCATCATGCTTCCCCAGTACACACCCCATTGAGTTCTCTAGCACTGCTAAGTACATGATTAGAGGTCTTCCTTCGACTAGTGGCATCAGAATAAGAGGTTCTTGTATGTATTCTTTAATTTTATCAAATGCTATTTGACATTCGTCTTTCCATTTTACTACCTGATCTTTCTTCAGTAGCTTAAAGATTGGCTCACAAGTAGTAGTTAGATGAGAAATGAAACAGGCAATGTAATTTAACCGTCCTAAGAAACCTCTGACCTCCTTCTCGGTACGAGGAGTTGGCATTACTTGTATGGCTTTAACCTTTGCTGATCAACCTCAATACCCTTACCACTAACGATGAAACCCAAGAGTTTACTGGGTCTCACCCCAGAGGTGCACTTGTTCGGGTTTAGCCTTAGCTTGTACTTCCCCAGTCTTTCAAACAGTTTATGCAAGTGATCAAGATGCTCTTCTTCAGTCTGTGACCTTGCTATCATGTCATCAACATATACCTCTATTTCATGGTGAATCATGTCATGAAATAAGGCCACCATGGCATGCTGATAGGTTGCCCCAGCGTTCTTCAACCCAAAAGGCATAACCTTGTAACAGAAAGTTCCCCACTGTGTGACTAAGGTGGTTTTCTCCATGTCTTCAGGCGCCATCTTGATCTGATTATAACCTGAGAATCCATCCATGAAGGAGAATACCTTATGCTGGGCGGTGTTGTCAACCAAAACATTGATATATGGTAGTGGGAAGTCATCTTTGGGGCTCGCCCTATTTAGATCCCTGTAGTCTACACACATACGTACCTTTCCGTCTTTCTTTGGTACCAGAACAACATTAGCCACCCATTAAGGATATGACATCACTGCTAAGAACCCTGCGTTGAACTGTTTCATAACCTTATCCTTGATCTTTTATGACATTTTAGAACGCATGCAACGAACCTTCTGTTTTATCGGAGCACAACCCTCTTTCATTGGCAGACAGTTAACCACAATATCGGTGTTGAACCCTGGCATGCCTTCATACGGTCAGACAAAGATTTCAACATATTCATGTAGCATCTGAATTAACCCTCTCTTGAAACTGCTTTCTAGGTCAGCACCTATCTTGACCTCTTTTCTATCTATCTCATTACCCAGGTTCACCACTTCAACCGACTCTTCATGTGGTTGGATAGTCTTCTCTTCCTGTATCAAGAGTCTAGAAAGTTCTCCAAGTATTTCAAAATCTCCCTCCCCTTCGTCCTCGACTTGGTAGAATGTATTTTTGAAGTCATATGAGGCAATAACAGAATCGTTATCGACGAGACCCAGAGTGGATGAAGATATGCAATGTAGTGTGTGGGTGCATGTAAGAACACATTACTATTTGAAAATGCAATAAGATAAAGGAAAGACAAAGATCACAAAATTTGTATGCAAAACGTCCAATGTTTTTATTGAATGAACAAATGTTTATGAATCATTAATCAACCCTTTAACAAATGAACCATTGTGCCCCGAGTAAGACACAAGGTTTTAAAGTCATTGTTTATTACATAGACAAAAATTTTTGAAAACAAAAGACATGAATATAGCTTATTACTCCTGACTAAAGGAGATGGGAAAGATGTCTTCTGCCTTCCAGTTTTCCAATCCATCACCCACGGCTGGGAATATCCAATTATTGAAGTCACAATCAGTGTTTGCGTCCTCTATAGCATTGAACCCATTATTGCTGATACGAAATAGAGGTCTCCCAGCACTAGCTCGACAAACTGCCCTCTGACCTTCTGTAGTAAAGCCCAAACAAAATTGGTAGATTTGAAAAGAATATCCGGAAGCTGACCCCAAATAGTATTACCACCCTCTTGTAGCGGTGAAAATCGGAGATCAAGCTATTAATTAACTTGACTCACCAAAGCAAGAGTCGCCACCGCGCTTTATTATTTCCAAGGGAAAAGGGAAAAGAGCGAAATAAAACCCTAAAATATGCAATGTAAAGTAATATTTAAAAGGAATGAAAATACAATGCGTTTTTTTGAAAGAGATTGAGAGTTCGGGGGTTGGTTATACAATGGGAAGGTATTAGCACCCAATGCATCTGCGGTACTCCGCAGGAACCTTTTGAAATATCTGTTTTTGGTTAAAATTGGTTGTTTGATTAAAAATGGTTCGTTTGGCTAAAAATAGGTGTTGGTGAGATTTTGAAGATGTGATAACCTAATGTCGAAGTTTTGACTTAAAAATGGGTGAGTTTAAAAATTGATTTGTAGGAGATTTGTCTTAAGATTAACAAAACTAAAAAAAGTATGAAGGGATTTCACATAATCGCATTAGATACTCGATGACATGAAGTCAACAAATTAATTCTTTCCCTTGGATTTAAAACCACAGACAGATAAATAAGCTAAGAGTATATCAAACCCCAGGTGAAAATAAATCACAAGCCGACAGCATCAAAAAAAACCTGATGTAAGATAATGCTCCAAGCATCAGATAAAGCGCAAAGGGGATGGATAAAGTTCACGGTATCAGATAAGAATCCTTGCATCACAAGATATATATCGACAAATCTAACAGCACAGGGAAACTTATGCGCGTCCGCACAATTTTCAGAAGTTAGTTGGAATTAAAAATAAAATCACAATGCAATGAAAATAATATTTACATAGACGGAATTTATTTACCAATGAAATGAGTAAAATATACAGTAAAAAATATTATGCACAAGTATATATTTACAGTACCAAATATTAAATCAAAATAATGAAATACAATAAAGAGGTAAATGGAGAAGTGTAGGAATTATTGATGCGCTATGCGGGAATTAATACTTGAAACGGATTTTTTGGAAACCTTCACAGTAACAAATGCGTTAGTAGCATAAGCAGTATAAAAATAAAATGAAGGAAATTGAAATAATTAAAATTTATGTTAATAATCACAAAGTATAAAAAATCAAAATGAACTTGTATGATGCATATGAACAAATGAATATTTACACAAATCAAAATCAAGAATTCATGATATTGTTCAATGTAAACACAAAAAATCAGCATTATCAAAAGTTGGACAACAACGAATTATGCATAAAAAAGCTCATGAAAATCAATTTCCAAGTGATTCTAAACTTATGTACAAACACAAACATCAAACCAACAAACTTTGTAAATTGATTTCAACTCATAAACAAAACTAACACCAAAGAAACTCAAACTATTATTCAATCCAATATTCAAAACATGTAAAGTTGAGCTCAAAGCGAACTAAAATCAATCGAACCAAATCCGGGCAGCAACCAAAAACTTCACGAACTTAAAGTCTTAAAACAAACTCAAGACACATCTCAATTCATTAAAAACCGAAAGCAAATAGCATGCACCTATGTTGCAATTAAAATTGACTTCAAAGTATGGACCAATTTTAGAATTAAGTCGTAATCGATTAAGTTGAAAAAAAACCGAGAAGCAACTATACATTAACAATTATGTCCCAAAATTCCAATTCAAACATGTTTCGTAACAAAAGGAGAATAAATCAATACCACAATCAAGTTTAGCTCACTCCAAATTAACACACTTGAATCAAGGTGAAACCATCGACATCTCTTGAACACTACTCAAATAACACGACATCTTAAATTAATTCAAACAAGATTAGTGTCTAGCATTAAAACTCATGATAAACCACCATTAGAAACTCAAGTAGCATCGTAATGCCATAAAAAAAATTATCATTTCAAATAAAGCCACGCCATAAAACTTCAAGCTTCGATTTAACAAACAACATGGTTTCCAATCACATTTAATAATCAACATCATGTTATCATTCAAATTGGCAAGCTAAAACTAAAGTCACAAATTCAATAATTATAAACAACACTAATTTAATCAAAACAAAACAATCCTAAAACATATCACTCAAAATTGAATTAACAGCATAACATCACAGTTTAAACAATCAATAATAGAATCGCGGAGTTACCGGACAACGTCGAAATTATCAATGCAAAGGTGTTGAAGTTGCTGCAGGATTGGTGGAATAACGCTCGTGGATGTAAGCTGCTACTGCCTTGCCTTCCGTTCTTGCATTGCCTTCTGCCGTTCTTCATAGAAATTAAAATCATCAAGGATGGATGTATCAGTTTCATGGTTTTTGAAAATGGTCAACATTTCAATCCCCTGTTGCAATTTCACCTCCTGAGTATCTCGACTGTTGGTAACAGGCTTGTTATCATTATTTTCAAGAACAATGTGACGAAACTGACTGTTTGGAACATCTTTTATTATGTGCCACTTAACAGGAAACTGCCCACTCCACTTATCTTGCGGCCAGAAGTCCACGTTCTTGTCAAAATTGACAGGTCCAACCATTTCAGCTACTCCACAGAACTGAGCACTAGCATTTACCGAGAAAAAGAGAAAAACCAGACAGGCATCTTGTTTCTCCTTTGCTTGGCAATATCCAGCATCTAACTTTCTGTTTCCATTTGGTGTACTTGCCCAGACACCATATTTAATGCTTTTATGAACGTTATCTTCGCTATAAGATTTGATGACAAAAAATTTGGCATCCCTGTAATCAGTGGCAAAATCTTGCCGATTGAGTGATTCATCTTGGAACTTGGCAGTAGATGCATTATTTTTACTACCATCAATAGAATTATTTTCAGATGATATATAATTTTTCAGCTTTGAGGCTCTTGGTCCTCGGTTTTGCTCACTAAGGATATCAAGAGTACCATTACATCTGCAGAGAGAAGCATTTTCCCTGCCGTGCCGTCGACTATTTTCAAGAGAAAGGAAGCTCCTATCATTAGAACTAAGGCTGGAAATGCCTGATCCTCCAAAGCTAGAACCGGAGTTAGAGAGATATCCTCTACCATAGGGGTTTGAACTGGATCCAAACCCATACAATGATCGCTGTTGATGAGAAGCCATTCCAGCGCTGGGCCCAAATGACCTGACGGAGCCAATTGGCTGTTGAGAAACAGAGGTGGATAGAGGCATCAAAGACCTCTGCCTTTCTGAAGGTTTGGAGGAATCGGACCAGAGTCCAGCAGATCTTGGTCCATCAAAGCTTTGGTGAGATTCATGAAAGGCGAAAGAACCAGGGGCTACATGAAAGCTTCCTCTAGCAAAAGATCCCATGGAAGGATAGGGTGGTCTGTGTCCAAAAAAATTGGTTTCAAGTTGTTGGTCAATACCTAAGAGGTTGATTAGCTCTGGATGAGAAACTGGAGACGGTGAATTGAGATATGGATGGGTTCGCAGCGCTGTTGAATTGAAGGGTGAGTTGAGTTGCGGAGAAAGGATGGGTTATGTTGATGGAGGGGTATGTTGGTGTTTTGGAAGAGAGGAAGTGAAATAGAATGGTTAGAGAGAGGAATACTGTGAATTGCTTTTTTTGGTTTTGTTTTTATTTTCCTCTCCTTTTTTTTACAAAGAACCAAGGCTACTTAAATAGGACAATGAAAAGAAAAAAAATATGATTTCAAAATGATCTGCTCCGTTCAAAATAAATTCAATTTACTGATCCGTAACTTTTGTTAGTAACCAATAGGAATCAAGCATAGTATAATCAATAATTTTTTGTGACCAAAAAGTCCCTGAATGACAAAAATAAAATAAAACCTGAAAGTATAAAAAATAACTCAATTTAAAATAATTTTTTTTTGAATTTTTTCTGAATTAAAAGTAAATACACAAAATGACCGAAAACGATAAAAAAACGGACGAAAATTTATCCGATAAAATAAAATGAACACATTAAAATAAACTACATGTTACGAAGATTAAAGAAAAAATATTCAAGAAGTCAAAAATCAAAAATAAAATAATAATAAAAATATCAGACTAAACAGACGTTTAAGGTTAAAAACGAGACTTCGAACTATACCGAAAAAATAAAGCGAGCATACCGTCATAATCTACGCGAAACGCAGATTCATAAAATGATCGGTAAAAGGTGAAAACTTGAAATATTTTCTCACTAATTTCCCGCATAGTGTCGAATCGCTTTTAACAGTCTGTCTATAAAACCGAAATATTTTTATTATCGACATATAAACAACTTGGAGCAATGCAAGAAACGAGTAAAGAGATAAAAATGCATGAAGTGAAATGTCAGGTATTTTTTAACTAAAAGACGATGCAAACTTTGATTTAAACTGACTTTTCTGGTCAACTTAAATACGACTAATGATGCAAAATATGATGAATGAAGATATTTACTAATGATTGTGACCAAATGACAAAATATGGTATGAATGTGCGACTGAAAAAATTAGGGGCGAAATTAAGGGTGCAACGGTGTGCCTTGATGAATCAGTCTTCGAGAATCCACAATCAACCGTACTTCTGGCTTGGGAAACTCAAAACCTTAATTGAGGCGCGACACCTGATGCTCTTGATTCAGACCTGTCTCTGCACATGAAACAAAACAAAACATGAACATACACCTTTGTATGCGATTAGAAATTAGTGATACATAGGCTAAAAATGTTCAAAACACTTGACAAACTTCGCATAGTCAATGCTTGAAGGTGAGAGATTAAAACCGACTGTATTTCGTGACCTTGACTTATCTTAAAAAATAAAAAATGGGATCTTAGGTCAAAAATTGGGGTACAACACCTCTTCAATAGTGGCCTTAGCATCTTTCAAAGAGGCCATCCTGTGTGGAGTTTTGGCGATCTTTGGAATGGCTGAAACATCTTCAACAACAACAGGAGAGATGACTTCAAAGATTTGACAGGGAGTTTCAATAAATTCTCCATCCATCTCGACATATCAGAATGAATTGAGGTGGCTGACCATATATTCCTCCTCTCCACAAACAGTAACAACTTTCCCTTTCATCGGATATTTCAGTTCCTGGTGCAAGGTGGAAGTGACAACACCTGCCCCATGGATCTAAGGGCGCCTCAATAAACAAGAGTAAGCCGGCCGGATTTCCATGACATAGAAAGTGGACTCAGAAATATGTGAACCCACCTTGATCGGGAGGTCCACCTCTTCATGCACCATTCGTTTCGATCCATCGAAGGCTCGAACTATGATATTGATGGGCTTCAGCACCAACCCTTCACAATCTAACCGGTCGAGAGCGCCCTTCGGCAGAACATTCAGAGATGATCCTGTGTCAATCAATACACGGGCCAATGTAGTGCCCATATATTCAATGGAGACATACAAGGACCTATTGTGATTCCTCCCCTCTGGAGTCAAGCCAGCATCGGAGAAACCTAAACCATTGTCAGTTATCAGAATAGCCACATAGCTTCCAAATTGATCTGCCGAAATTTATTGCGGCACATGGGCAGTCTTCAGGAATTTCACTAAAGCCTCCGCATGGGACTCAGAACATAGAAGTAGTGACAACATAGATATTTTGGATGGGATCTGCCCCAATTGTTCAACAATTTTATAATAACTTTGGCGAATGATCTTCCGAACCTCTTCTAAATATTCTCCAGAAGTATCTTTGACAGGAGCTTCTTTTGGAGCCTCCTCCTAGGCAGGATCTATCACCGGCTCCTTATCCCGAGCCCCAACAGTCGTCTTGGTATCCATAACCTAAGTAGGTGGAGAGATTTCCGGGGAGAAAATCCTTCCACTCCTTGTAACCTTACTAGTCCCCGCAATATTGACAATACTAGGATCAATTTATTCATTTTCTTCATCAGACAATTCTTGCTTGATGCCATGGTAATAGACGTCAGACCCGTAATGCCACGAGATTGCATTCTCCGAGGAATACGAGATAGGCCCGGGCGTTGTAATAACTAGTAGGGCATCTTTCAGATTGGCGGTAATCCTTATAGGACCCTTGGAAGGGATCCTAAAAGGAGTACTGAAGACAACCAATAAATCTTGGCAAAAATTGTTGGTAGACAAAACTTTTTCAATCAGAATAATATATTCATTCATCAAGCATTGAACACCCTTTTTTAGTGACCCACATCTATTGGGTTCAACTGCACAACAATAACAACCTTCAGCACAACCTGGAAATAAACCAGCTTGTAACAAATTCTTCTTTATTGTAGAGAGCAAAGTAACCATATCATTCACAGAAGTAACATACAAAATATCTTCAACAACACTTATGCCTTTATCATGCTTGGGCATAAGTGCTGTAATAACATTTGGAGTCTCTGGAGGATCGAACTCAATCTTCTTGTTGTCAATCATGTCCCGAATCTTGTTCTTCAGGGACCAACAATTGTTGGGGTCATGACCAGGACTGTTTGAATGATAAGCACACCTTGCATTCAGATTGTACTTAGGAGAGGCGGTGTTGGGTTTTGAAGGAGGATCCCCAATGAAATGAGTTCGACTTTTAGAAAGTGTTGTAGTGCATGTGAGAACGGAATATTAATCTTAGTGAATTTCCTTCTCAGAGTTTATGACCTTCGGTGTTTACCCTGCTGTTGTTGTTGGGAAGGTTCTAGATTGGAAATCAAAACCGCTCCCACAGACTCATGGCGGTTAATTTTGCTACGACTTTTCTGGCCATAGACAGTGTTGACCTCCTTTTTTTCCTCCAAATGACTTCTTCACAACATTCGAAGATGCAGCCATCAGGATCTTCCCACTCTTGATACCATTTTCTATTCTTTCCCCTGTCAAGATCATTTCTGTAAAACCCGCCGAAGAGCTTCCAATCAACAAATTAAAGAACGAGCCTGTCAGAGTGCCCATAAACATATCCACCATTTCTCGATCATTCAGAGGAGGTTGCACCCTTCTGGCTAAGTCCCTCCATTTCTGTGCATATTCCTTGAACCCCTCACTAGAGCCCATGACATATTCTGCAGTTGCACTCGAGTTGGTGCTAGGTCAGCATTGTATTGGTACTTCTTGTAGAAAGCAGCAACCAGGTCCTCCCGTGTATGGATATTGGTTCATTCCAGCTGATAGAACCATTCCAGTTGTGTACCAGCCAAACTTTCTTGGAAGAAATGGACCCATAACCTTTGGTCGGCAGTGTGAGGCTGTATCTTCCGAACGTACAACCTCAAGTGGAGCTTAGGAAAAGAGACCCCATCGTACTTAGAAAAAACAGGGACCTTGAACTTAGGTGGGATGACCACCACTGGAACCAGACCTAATTGACCAAAATCTAATCCAGACACCTTTTAGACTTCCATTGCCTTGAGTCTGTCCTCCAACTGCTTATATCTATCACCCGCAGGAGGATAGTGTTCATCAGAAAAGTCTCCGTTTTCATGAGAAGTCTCATAATCCTGCTTGTCCTTTCCATCTTCATCATGGTTGTCCTCTTCTTCAGAAGAGTCCTCTTCCACGTGGACTGGTTGAGTGGGACCCTTGAACCTTCTCCCTATATTGAGGACAACAACATGCTTTTTGGTCTTCTTTTTCTTGGTGACGAGCGCCAACAACTCTTTTTTCCCTTGGGCCAGATTCATGAGAGTTTCCTAGAACTGGGCGTGTTGAGCCTGGAGATCCTTTACGGTTTGTTCGAGGGCCATTTTTCTGCTGAAATAAACAGCGAGAAAATGAAAAACCTGTACAAAAACCTGTTATGAAATGATGCATAATATGTAAATGCAATGATTTCAAGGACCTTAGGAAATTTAAATTTTCTAATCAGGAGGAAACAAGAGACAAAATTTTTATTAGCAAAGTTCAAATTAAAACTGCCTTTTAGGCTTACAATGATAATAAAAGATTTCAAAGATAAAATGAACTCCTAAAATCTAAGAATCTGGTCTCCCATGGATGCTTCCTCTTTGTACTGATGTATGCATTAAGACTCTGCTCCTCTTGAAGTTGCCTTGTGAGTTCCAACACTTTCTTCTCACTTGCATAGATTTGGGTCTCAAAGATGTCCCATTCTTCCTTCAGTAGAATCCAAGACTTTTGCAATTCTTCAAGGTCAGTAGGCATATCAGGGTGGAGAATGGTATAAGGAACATCCCCCTCAACAACAAGCTCCACCATTATTGGTAGGATGGCCGGATACGACATCATGAGACTTTGAGCCGAGATCGCACCCATTTGAGATAAGGCTCCAGAGGAATAAAGTTCTTATGCCCCAAAGTTTTGCTACTAGCCTTGTTTACCATGCCTCAAGCTCGTGCAAACCTTCGTTTATAACCTTGGATATCATTCCCGTAGTCGAATATAATTCCTTGGAATAGTGCGTCATGAGGGCCATCTCTTTGAGCATAGCCAAATTTCCGTAGTGCCAGAGAAGGGTTATATGTAATTCCTCCCATAATTTCTAAGAGTGTGAAATTAGGGAACTCCCTACATTGGTCAATGATAGTGACATCCTCCAGAGACCGGGAACACCAATAAATATCCGAATGAGAGAGTTACATTATCCTTTGAGACCACGTCAAGCCTTGTTCATTATTCAATACTGATCGAGAAAGGTGCGAAACAAACCACCTAGACAACAACATAATGCAACACCTAAGAGTCCCTTTCTTCCACATGGTAAGAATGTGAAGACAATGTAGAATGTCTCCAAGCAAAGTAGGCACAGGGTTACGAGAAAGAAAAACCTTGACAATATTCACATCTATGAGTTGGTCCGTATTAGGGGAAAAAACCAAACCACAGACTAGAAGAGCCAAGACATCTTCAAAATCTTTAAAATCCATATCTTCCTAAAACAGTCGAGCCTTCTCTAACAGAAACTTGGCCAGAAAACCCTCGACTCCACTCCTTGCTTCCCAATTAGCTACAATGTTGGATCTCTTCAAATGAAAGGCTTTAGAAATAACTTCAGGCTTTGGAGTTTCCTCTAAACCAGTGAATGGCATTTGATCAAGCACAAGCACACTTGATAGTTGATAAAACTCTTCCAATGTAGGCACCAATTGATAGTCGGGAAAGGTGAAACAATGATGCATATGATCAAAGAATTGAAAGGCCACACCCATCATGTCTCCTTGAAAACATGAGGTAGCCAGATTGAGAAGTCAACCATATCTTTTGGTGAAGGGGAAATCTTCAGGAACCCTTTATGCTAACTCTTTGAGTTGAGGAGGCACTTTTACAAAGCTGATTCAGATGGTATTTCTGCGAGTGGAAGCCATAGTCTGCAAAACAGAACAAAGATAAATTCCCTAGTCCTTGAAATGGTTAGGAAATGGAATGGTATGAATGTTGTGATCGGTGGATCTGGAACTGACTGTTTTAAAGCTGGTTTCGCGAAATGTCGCGGTAAGCAAGAGTCGCCACCGTCTTTTATTTTCTCCAATATGGAAAGGACAAAAGCACAGAAAAATTCCTTATTGAGATTAGTTCTCGGTTCGGGAGGTAGATTATAGAAAGGGAAGGTGTTAGCACCCTTTCTATCCATGGTTATCCATGGGCTCTTAGATACTTGCTCATTGTGTTTTCAAAATGTTTGTTTGCTTTTCAAAGTGTGAGTGGGTTTGAAAAAAAAGTTTCTTTGAAAGTTTCAGATCGACTCTTGTATCAGTCCTCAAGAGTGTTTGAAAAGTTTGTTTTGAAAGCTTTTTGAAAAGTGTACGGTGTGAAAAGTATTTTGTTTGTTTTTGAGATGAGCAAGTATCTATGAGAATCTACCTACCCTAAGGAATAAAGCTGTGTAATTGTCCTTTAGGTAGTGCCATCCCACCATTGAGAGGTAGGTAGCACCACCGTTGGAGGTGTTCGGGTCAATTCGAGTTTGTAGGGACATGGTGATCACCAGAGCAATGGGAAGACACCTTAGAAGCTACCCTCATGCCAGGTTCCCGGATCATGAGGACTTACTAAGACATCCTCTACTCGACGACCACCTTTCGAGGGGCAAGGCAACAGTGAAGCGTACCCTAGGGGTGGTGTGTGAATTGTGTGTCATTTTCAGTTTATTGTTTGTCTTGTCATGCATTGGTGATCTACGTTTTTGATTTTATTTAGGTCCATTCATTCTTGCATGCTTTGTTTAACAGTTAAAAGTTGCGGAATTTTAAAGTGCGGAAAGAATAAAGGTCCTACGCTATTACAAAGGCGCGGGTCTACAACGCCAAATTAATCCAGACCCGATTTAAAATAAATTGCAGAAAAGAAATGTCTAATAGCTATTACATGGCTTTGGTACAAGTACATTATATTCACAAAAGAAATAAATGAAACGCGCGAAAAAGAAAATAATCAAATGCGAGGGCGTTGAACCCTTTAAAGGAATTAAAATAATTAAGTTAAAATAATTAAATTAAATAAAAGAAATGACTTATTTTTATGTTTTTTTTGTATTTATGACATTAAAGAAAATTAAATTAATTAAAAGTCAAGTAATTAATTCTAATTTTAATTGTTTTTTTTTTATTTATTAAAGAAAATGCATTAAAGTTAAAACCTAAAATTAAAATTAATTAATCATAAAACTTAATTACAAAATTAATGGTTGATGACAAAAATATTTAATTAATTAAAAAAAGGGAAAAAAGTATTAAAGACCTATTTTTGTTATTTTTTGCTTTTATTATGAAAAAAGAATTAAATTACCTAAAATTAAATCTAAATTAATTATATACAAATTTATTTATGAAAATTAATACTAAAATAAAATTATTATTTATTTTTATCTTTTCTGATTTTTTGTGATATTTTTATATTTCTTGAAAAAAAATAATTAATTAAATTAAAATAATAAAGAAAATAACATAATAATAAAATATAAGGAAAATTAAAAAAAAGTGGCAAACCAGGGGGGTGGAAGTCCCAAATTGGAGGTTTGCTTTAGGAATTCAGGCCCACTAAGCCATGGGTCCATTTGACTTTCCAGGTAGCGTGTAGCAACGTTGACCTGAGTTTATGGTATGCCTTCAATCTACGCCCTTGACTGGATCTTAGTGTGCACGTGGATGACTGGATGATGAAGGAACATGGTGTGCATCAATGTTGTGCCTGCATAGGAATTAATGTGGAAAAATAATATGGAAACTATGCAGACCTGGGGCTCGAACCCAGGTCTTGGATGTTAATGCAATCACCACTTGCCAGCTGAGCCATTACAACGCGCTTTACATATAATAAACAAACAAATATTATAAAGAAAACAATCAGCATTAATGGATCCACGCGCGAAAATTCAAATCAACGAATCCTAGTCTGCCACGGCTTCGTCTTCCTCGCGTGCCTGAAAACAAAAACATGAGGCAACGGTTTTCATAGCGTGGTTTTAGGCCGTTTTACAGAAAATAGCGATTAAGCCATCTCTAAACATAAATTAGGCGCGAGGGTCCTGTCTTCTTCGTCCAGGCGTGCTCATGTCAATGGTGGTATTCACAAGTTCTGATTTTTCCTTGAGGGAAAAGCCCCAATTTCATCTCCTGCAAACCCTAAGAATCGAACATGGTGTTTTGGCCTACAACGCGTGATTCTTCAATTAAAGTACATGATTAGTTTGCAAACATCATCAGAAACATAATCATAACAATAAAATACGTGGAGAATGCATGAATGTTAGAAACCGGTTCAAGCTTTTTCTTCACCAATTTCCATGGTGATCTTACGTTCTTGTGAGTGTGAGGCTTGGAGAATGATTAGGATTTGTTCTATGAACCTTTAGCAAGCTAATGGAAGAGGAATCAGGTCTTGAATCGCCCTCTAAAGTTGATTTCAGAATTGAGATTTTTGTGTAAAAATGTGAGTTTGTCGTGAGCAATAGGGCGCAGCTTGTTGTGTAAAAGGGTTTCTGATCACTTCTATATCCCTTAGGCAATGTGTATGAATGATCATTATAGCCAATAAAGCCTTGCTTTGATGATTTGGATTTTCACATAAACCACCATAACCATCTTTCCATTTTTGATTCAAATTTGAATTCTTGCCTTGTTTAAGCCTTAGCACGAAAAATGGTAGGCACATAATGATGCTTCAAGGTTAATCAAAGCAAAATATCCCTCTTAAATCAATTTTTGAATTTCTTTTGATTTTAAAAAGATTTAAAACTAATTAAATCCAATAAAAATCAATAAAAATGAAAAAATTAATAAAAAAATCTAAAATAAAAGATGGGACACGTGGGAAGAATGGCCAAGTCAATTCAAGTGGAAAAAGTGGGCCCCTTTTGTCAAAAATGAGATTTCAAGGATAAATGATTTTGGCCATTTCACAAAAATTTCCCAACTTCTCCAATGCATAACTTGCTCAATTTTTAAGATTTGCTCATGTTCGTGGACATTTTAGAAAGGTCTTGAAGTCCTCTAAACAATGTCTTTGGTCCCATGTCATTTTGATTTACCAATCTCAAGTTATGGCCTTTGACTTAAAGTCCCTTTTTGTTGACTTTTGAAAAGGACCTATAATGTTGAAATTGATAACTTTTTGTGAGAGCATTTCTTGGACTTTAAGTATGAAGATGAGTTGTAGGAAATGTCTTTCTCTTCAAAATGAGCTTTGGATGGAATTTTTCTGATAATCCATGTGAAAGTTATGCCTTGGTCAATTTCAGTTGACTTTTCCAGCTGTCCAAAAATAGAAACTTTTGCATCTTGATGATTTTTGAGCCAAGTTTTGAGAATCATGATCAAGCATTGATCAAATGATGTTTGTGGCTTCAAAATGAGATGTTGACCAAAAATTTGAACTTTTGACTGCCAAATGACCATTTTGCCCCTACAGTTGACTGCAGTGCCATTTAGGGTTTTGACTGTGCAATTTTGAGCTGAATGCCTTGAAACTTGATATGAGGATGATTGACCACATTTGTAGGCATGTGAGACTTGATTGGGCCTTTGAAAACTTCATTTTCTTGATCAGCCTCAAAACCCTAATCTTGACTGTATAGGAGATCTTTGACTGTGCAACCCTTGGGGAGATTTGAAGCTTGGCTTGGCAATTCTTGAAGAATATGGGAGGGCAAATTTTGGGGTACAACAAATGTTATGATGCATGATGTTATGTTTGAATAATTTAATCACACACAAACAAAGCACACAAGGCCTTAGGTTTAAGCTTGCATGGAGTTGTAGGTAAATACTCTCTTGAAGTTTTAGTTTTCTCAACCTGTCCTATAAGAAAGTAACCGGGTTCTAAGGAATATAAATATCATTGATCTTTCTTTATCAAGCATTGTTTCAGCTCAAGAAATCTTTTCTCATGGCCGAAATATCCCGAAAGTACGATCTCAATGAGTGTAGTATCAAGTATTAACCAATATTCAGTTTTGCACCAAAGTCGACTATCTCACTACTTTTTAATGGCCGAGTTGTTTCAACTAAGGTTCCACGGTCAGTTAGTGCTTCACAACTCCACTCAGCGGTCATGTATTCTCCTTGATTCAACTCAAGGGACACCGGTACCCACAAATGTGTCACACTAACATAACCATCATTTTAACCATATCGGTCTATGACGTACAGTTTCCACGATCTATTGCTACTTACCTAAAATGCCCCAAATCCGGGTATAGGATCTTTACAAGAATACCCAAACAACCCTTCAAGAATAAATCAAGCAAGTCAAACAAGGAAAGCATTTAAAATATGAACTATCTCTAAGGTAACCCCACTTTTAGTGTTAGTCCCCAGCAGAGTCACCAGTTCTGTAATATGGTAGGAGAACTGACTTTACTGGTTTTGAGTTTTATTGCAAATGTTGCGGTTAGAAAGAGTCGCCATCGACTTTTCTTTTATCCAACAAAGGAAAGGGTGAAAAGAATAGGAAATACCGTTTTAAAGATTTTGAGTTCGGGGGGTAGATTATGGAAAGAGAAGGTATTAGCACCCTTTCCATCCGTAGTTATCTACGGGCTCTTAGTTGCTAGTTCACTTTGAAAATGCTTTGTGTTTGTGTGTTTGAAAAATATTTTGAAAAGATGCCTAAGTGCGGCACACTTTGTAATGATTCTCATATCGTTGAGAACGCATACAAAGTGTTTTGTCTTTGAAAATATTTAGAAAAAACAAGAGAGTGTATGTGTGGGAAATTGTTTTGTTTTGTGAGCAAGCAACTATAAGCTATCTAGCTACTCAAAAGATCTTTGTTCTTTCCTATTTCTTCTGGATAGTGCTATCCTACCATTAGTTAGTAGGTAGCCCTATCATTGGATGTTTTGAGGGACAGACACGGGTCATTACACAATCATAGAGGTAACTTGTAGGACGCTTTAGCAATTTATCATAAGGGACTAGATCATTTACCGAAAGGAAACACCGAAGGATCATTAAGGGACTATGATCTTTGTATTGAGGGACTTTGCTAAAGTGTCCCACGTTCGAGGGACATGACTGTTGTTTATCCGAGGCAACAAGTGATGAATACCCTAGAGGTGCGCATGAGCAAAGTGTGTTGTGTTTTAGTTATTAGTCTTGAGGTTAGATTGTCTAGTGTTTTACTTTTAAGTCTTGTCATGTAAACCTATTAGCATACATCTAGAAGTCAAATAAAGATGCAGGAATTTAAACTACGCTATTACAATGTTTCGGGATGGAGAAGTACAAACCAAAATGGGAAAAATATAAAGGTCATAAATTAAACTATTACATCTTTTGTACAGTTACAATAATATGGAAAATGATAGTGCGGAAATAAATAAATGCGCGGAAAATGAAAAGGGGGAAGATGTATAGAAAACCTTAAAATTCTAAGTAGAAAAGTGTTTTTTTTTTTAATTTAGAAAAAGTCTTATGATGATAAACCTAATTCTAACCAATTTTTATTAGCAAAATAAACTAAAAATGATTAAATTAATTAATTTTTTATTGTAAACAAAAAAGTTAATTAAAGTAAACCCTAAATCTAATTTTTATTGGATTTTATGATTTTTATTAAAATAGATTGGTTATTAAAAGAAAAGAAAAGATAAAATAGAAAATGAAATAATAAAAAGAAAAGGTAAATGGGTTGCTGCAAAAACGTTAGGGATGGGGTGCAATAAATAAAATCTGCCAGGCCCAAACACAACTGAGCCCGGGAGCTTGTTTGATCCAATGGGGAGGCATGCTTTGGAGTGCACCATAATCACCATTGTTTTGGAGCGCTTGATTTGTGACATGATAATCTGATGGTGCTGATTTACGCCATATCACGCGCTGGTTTAACCTTATACGCACTAGATCTGAAACAAATGTTAGAAAAAAGAAAATTTGCTTGCAGTCTGGATCGAACCCAGGACCTAGTAAAGGTACGCTCTAAGAACATGCATGCTACCACTGGGCCAGCTGGTCATTTGTTGTTTCAAATACAAACAAATATAAATATTATGAAACTCAAATATTTGAAATTCAAAACACGCGCACGCTGGAACATTTGAATGGTCTACTAAGGGGATGCCACGCATGCCACCGGAGTCAGCCACCAGAGTCAACCTTCCGGTTGTCTTCTTCGGTTGGCTCGAAAATCATTCCTGCAAAATAACAACTATTAAAGATCTAAAACAACCCTACCCCCTTAAAAAATCACCCTGAGTCTGAATCTGATGTTATTTTAAGCTAAAATGCTCTGAATCATACGCTTCGAAGCAAAACATCCAACCGGAGTTAAAAATGGCATCCTGTGATTTAGGCACTAAAACTCACATGTGTTACGTCCAATTTTTTCTAAACATGGTCATAAACATGAATGCACGCGTTAAATTGCTCAAAAATGCATATTTAAACAAATTGGATTTAAGAAAATATACTAAACCGGAGGATCGTAGCTAAGGGATTCTGGGACATGTAAGGATTGAATCTGGGCCCTGGGATACTCAAGAGTGGGTTGATGGTCTTTGTTTGGATTGACAAGGGCTGTGTTGTACCCCAAAATTTGCCCTCCCATATTTCTCAAAACATTGCAAGAAAGATCTCCAAATTGCTCAAAGTAGTCCAAGGGTTGGCCAGACAAGCTCTCTCCTAAGGCAGTCTACTCAAATTAGGGTTTTGTGTTGCATCAAGATCCTTGAGTCCAAGTGACCCCAAGTTCTCACCAATGTCCTAACATGTTATCAATATCATCCATGTCAAGTTTCAAGCCTTGCAGAGGAATTTTGCTCATTCAATTGCTCAAAAGGTCCAAAAATCGACTGTGCTAGGGCAAAAGTCAACTGTAACCCAAATACAGTCAAACTTCAATATTTTTTGTCAACATTCTCATTTTGAAGGATATTTCATCATTTTATCAAGGGTTGATCATGATTCATCAAGGATTGCTCAAAATTCATCAAGATTCAAAAGTTGCTAAATTAGGGTTTTGTAGGAAAAGTCAACTCAACTTTGACCAAGCATAACTTTCTCATACTTTATGATAAATGACCCATCCAAAGCTCATTTTGAATAGGATGAAATTTCCTACAATCCATCTTCATACCCAAAGATAAACATATGCACGCACAAGAAGTTATGAATTTTGACATTATAGGTCATTTTTGAAAGTCAACAAAAACACCTTCTTTTGTCAAAGCTTCTAACTTGAGAATTGAATATCAAAATGAGATGAGACCGAAAGGGTTGATTAGAGGACATCTCAAGCTTTCTAAAAAGTCCAAGAACACCTCCAAAAGTTCAAAATTGAGGAAGTTATGCATTGTTGAAGTTGGACTTTTTTGCAAAATTGCCAATAGTCAACTATCCCCAAAACTTCAAATTTTGCCAAATGGGCCCATTCTTTTTCACTTGTTTTGAGTTTGCATTGTAGCCCACGTGCTCCAGCCTTGGCCATGTGTCCATATCATTTTTTATTAATTATTTTGATTTTATTTGATTTAAATCAAAATAAATCAAATAAAAATCCAAAGGCATTGATAACAAAGATTTTGTAGTGATTTCAGGTTCCATTATACAGCTTGCCATCATCAAACTCGTATCAAATCAATTGTGTGCAAAAAGATTGAAATCAAGCCAATTTTGGAAAGCTTTGAAAGAAGAATCAAATCAAATTCAAAGTCATTGATGGAGAGAGATTTGGATAGCAAATTCAAACCTAATGCATTGTGCATTACATAAGGAAGCGATGCAGACAGAAATAAGGGTTGGAAATCAGTTCTAGAGGTAGAACAAAGTTTGCAAAAAAACAGAAAAAGTGTGAGATCGAAATCAGGTCTAGAGGCAATTTCAAGACCTAAGACTTGTCTCAATCTCTTCCTGGCCATCTCCACAAGCAAAAGAAGGCAAAACCAGACATTTTCGGACCCTCCCAAGCGCTGTAAGTTCCTCACGAATCCGCTATATTCTTGAATTCGATTTATACTATTCTTGCATCTATGACAAAAAACAATTGCATATTCTGATTCACCACATCATTTACAAGCTTTTCACAATAACCAATTTCATTTATCTAACATATATCACAGATCACCATTGCTAGGGTTTATTGTTCGTTTTTAGGGCTTTTTGTTTCAGGGTAAATTGGCCATGATAATGGCTATGGTTGTGATCAGTAGGTTGAGACGAACTCAACCATGGTTTTAGAATGCGTTTCCATGGCCTGTGGGAGATTTGGGAGGAGCCCCTGTATATAGTGACGAACATTTGTCCGTAGGTATAGATGTTGTGACTTTTAGCCACGGTCCAGAGGACAGGGACAATGCGTGTCACGCCCCCATTAGTCCATTCAAATCTGGCGCGCTATTTTTTTAATATTTACCCAATGAAATTTGTTTTCTTATATTATAATTTATTTGTACCATATTAACAACTAAAGACAAGTGGTGTAGTGGCAGGCATAGCGTGTATATCCCCTTCAGGACCTGGGTTCGAATCCCAGGTCCCCCTATTTTCTCAATAATGTTTTCTTGCAGATAATCCAGTGCACATGCCAGCTTGATGACCATCATACTCCCTCACCAATCAACACGCCAGATGGCTAGATGGCCATATCTGGTGGTCAACATCAAGGGTGCACCAAAAGGCTAGTCAACGCATGTACACATAATCAGAAAAAGTCAATTGGATCAGCTTCAAATGGGCCAGCGAATTTGCTTTCTACACACCCAAAATCAGGCCCACTTTCTTAATTTTCTATTATTTTGTTTATTTCATTTATTTCTTTTATTTGTTTATTTTAATCAATAACCAATAAACAAATTTTCTTTTTTTTATCAAAAATCACCAAAAAATATTTTTACTCCAATTAAAATTCAGAATTTCATTTTTTTTATTAATAAATACTAATTAATTAATTAATTAGGATATTAATTAGGTAACATTAATTTATTTTGTAAATAAATAAAATCAATTAGAATTAATTAGGTTTTAACTTTAGTTTAATTATTTTTATTTTCTTTCTTAAAATAACCAAAACTCCAAAAATATGTCATTTTTTTATAAATTTATTTTATAATTAATTTAGTATTTAATTTAGGATTTAATTTCTTTTCTTAAATTAAAACAACAAAAAAAGCATTTCCTTTTAAAAGGGTCAAAACCCTAATTCACATTCGATTTAATTTTGTGCCACGCTTTATTTTTTTTATCCAATTGATGTATCTGCTCTCGGTATGTAATAATTAATTAGGACGTTTATTTTTTACCGCTTTATTTTATTTTCAAAGGGTTGTTTTTGGCGATGTAAATACCCGACGCCTTGTAATAATTTAGTTTAATTTCCGCACCTTTAATTTCTGCAAACTATATAACTGTTAGATGTTTGATAATAGGGCTTGCATGACAAGAATGAATGCTTAATCTAAAATCAAATTAGATCACCCTAAACATGTACAAAGATAAATTCCCTAGTCCTTGAAATGGTTAGGAAATGGAATGGTATGAATGTTGTGATCGGTGGATCTGGAACTGACTGTTTTAAAGCTGGTTTCGCGAAATGTCGCGGTAAGCAAGAGTCGCCACCGTCTTTTATTTTCTCCAATATGGAAAGGACAAAAGCACAGAAAAATTCCTTATTGAGATTAGTTCTCGGTTCGGGAGGTAGATTATAGAAAGGGAAGGTGTTAGCACCCTTTCTATCCATGGTTATCCATGGGCTCTTAGATACTTGCTCATTGTGTTTTCAAAATGTTTGTTTGCTTTTCAAAGTGTGAGTGGGTTTGAAAAAAAAGTTTCTTTGAAAGTTTCAGATCGACTCTTGTATCAGTCCTCAAGAGTGTTTGAAAAGTTTGTTTTGAAAGCTTTTTGAAAAGTGTACGGTGTGAAAAGTATTTTGTTTGTTTTTGAGATGAGCAAGTATCTATGAGAATCTACCTACCCTAAGGAATAAAGTTGTGTAATTGTCCTTTAGGTAGTGCCATCCCACCATTAAGAGGTAGGTAGCACCACCGTTGGAGGTGTTCGGGTCAATTCGAGTTTGTAGGGACATGGTGATCACCAGAGCAATGGGAAGACACCTTAGAAGCTACCCTCATGCCAGGTTCCCGGATCATGAGGACTTACTAAGACATCCTCTACTCGACGACCACCTTTCGAGGGGCAAGGCAACAGTGAAGCGTACCCTAGGGGTGGTGTGTGAATTGTGTGTCATTTTCAGTTTATTGTTTGTCTTGTCATGCATTGGTGATCTACGTTTTTGATTTTATTTAGGTCCATTCATTCTTGCATGCTTTGTTTAACAGTTAAAAGTTGCGGAATTTTAAAGTGCGAAAAGAATAAAGGTCCTACGCTATTACAAAGGCGCGGGTCTACAACGCCAAATTAATCCAGACCCGATTTAAAATAAATTGCAGAAAAGAAATGTCTAATAGCTATTACATGGCTTTGGTACAAGTACATTATATTCACAAAAGAAATAAATGAAACGCGCGAAAAAGAAAATAATCAAATGCGAGGGCGTTGAACCCTTTAAAGGAATTAAAATAATTAAGTTAAAATAATTAAATTAAATAAAAGAAATGACTTATTTTTATGTTTTTTTTGTATTTATGACATTAAAGAAAATTAAATTAATTAAAAGTCAAGTAATTAATTCTAATTTTAATTGTTTTTTTTATTTATTAAAGAAAATGCATTAAAGTTAAAACCTAAAATTAAAATTAATTAATCATAAAACTTAATTACAAAATTAATGGTTGATGACAAAAATATTTAATTAATTAAAAAAAGGGAAAAAAGTATTAAAGACCTATTTTTGTTATTTTTTGCTTTTATTATGAAAAAAGAATTAAATTACCTAAAATTAAATCTAAATTAATTATATACAAATTTATTTATGAAAATTAATACTAAAATAAAATTATTATTTATTTTTATCTTTTCTGATTTTTTGTGATATTTTTATATTTCTTGAAAAAAAATAATTAATTAAATTAAAATAATAAAGAAAATAACATAATAATAAAATATAAGGAAAATTAAAAAAAAGTGGCAAACCAGGGGGGTGGAAGTCCCAAATTGGAGGTTTGCTTTAGGAATTCAGGCCCACTAAGCCATGGGTCCATTTGACTTTCCAGGTAGCGTGTAGCAACGTTGACCTGAGTTTATGGTATGCCTTCAATCTACGCCCTTGACTGGATCTTAGTGTGCACGTGGATGACTGGATGATGAAGGAACATGGTGTGCATCAATGTTGTGCCTGCATAGGAATTAATGTGGAAAAATAATATGGAAACTATGCAGACCTGGGGCTCGAACCCAGGTCTTGGATGTTAATGCAATCACCACTTGCCAGCTGAGCCATTACAACGCGCTTTACATATAATAAACAAACAAATATTATAAAGAAAACAATCAGCATTAATGGATCCACGCGCGAAAATTCAAATCAAGGAATCCTAGTCTGCCACGACTTCGTCTTCCTCGTGTGCCTGAAAACAAAAACATGAGGCAACGGTTTTCATAGCGTGGTTTTAGGCCGTTTTACAGAAAATAGCGATTAAGCCATCTCTAAACATAAATTAGGCGCAAGGGTCCTGTCTTCTTCGTCCAGGCGTGCTCATGTCAATGGTGGTATTCACAAGTTCTGATTTTTCCTTGGGGGAAAAGCCCCAATTTCATCTCCTGCAAACCCTAAGAATCGAACATGGTGTTTTGGCCTACAACGCGTGATTCTTCAATTAAAGTACATGATTAGTTTGCAAACATCATCAGAAACATAATCATAACAATAAAATACGTGGAGAATGCATGAATGTTAGAAACCGGTTCAAGCTTTTTCTTCACCAATTTCCATGGTGATCTTACGTTCTTGTGAGTGTGAGGCTTGGAGAATGATTGGGATTTGTTCTATGAACCTTTAGCAAGCTAATGGAAGAGGAATCAGGTCTTGAATCGCCCTCTAAAGTTGATTTCAGAATTGAGATTTTTGTGTAAAAATGTGAGTTTGTCGTGAGCAATAGGGCGCAGCTTGTTGTGTAAAAGGGTTTCTGATCACTTCTATATCCCTTAGGCAATGTGTATGAATGATCATTATAGCCAATAAAGCCTTGCTTTGATGATTTGGATTTTCACATAAACCACCATAACCATCTTTCCATTTTTGATTCAAATTTGAATTCTTGCCTTGTTTAAGCCTTAGCACGAAAAATGGTAGGCACATAATGATGCTTCAAGGTTAATCAAAGCAAAATATCCCTCTTAAATCAATTTTTGAATTTCTTTTGATTTTAAAAAGAATTAAAACTAATTAAATCCAATAAAAATCAATAAAAATGAAAAAATTAATAAAAAAATCTGAAATAAAAGATGGGACACGTGGGAAGCATGGCCAAGTCAATTCAAGTGGAAAAAGTGGGCCCCTTTTGTCAAAAATGAGATTTCAAGGATAAATGATTTTGGCCATTTCACAAAAATTTCCCAACTTCTCCAATGCATAACTTGCTCAATTTTTAAGCTTTGCTCATGTTCTTGGACATTTTAGAAAGGCCTTGAAGTCCTCTAAACAATTTCTTTGGTCCCATGTCATTTTGATTTACCAATCTCAAGTTATGGCCTTTTACTTAAAGTCCCTTTTTGTTGACTTTTGAAAAGGACCTATAATGTTGAAATTGATAACTTTTTGTGAGAGCATTTCTTGGACTTGAAGTATGAAGATGAGTTGTAGGAAATGTCTTTCTCTTCAAAATGAGCTTTGGATGGAATTTTTATGATAATCCATGTGAAAGTTATGCCTTGGTCAATTTCAGTTGACTTTTCCAGCTGTCCAAAAATAGAAACTTTTGCATCTTGATGATTTTTGAGCCAAGTTTTGAGAATCATGATCAAGAATTGATCAAATGATGTTTGTGGCTTCAAAATGAGATGTTGACCAAAAATTTGAACTTTTGACTGCCAAATGACCATTTTGCCCCTACAGTTGACTGCAGTGCCATTTAGGGTTTTGACTGTGCAATTTTGAGCTGAATGCCTTGAAACTTGATATGAGGATGATTGACCACATTTGTAGGCATGTGAGACTTGATTGGGACTTTGAAAACTTCATTTTCTTGATCAGCCTCAAAACCCTAATCTTGACTGTATAGGAGATCTTTGACTGTGCAACCCTTTGGGAGATTTGAAGCTTGGCTTGGCAATTCTTGAAGAATATGGGAGGGCAAATTTTGGGGTACAACAGTTGCCCCTGTTCAATCTTCTTAGACCTGAGGATGCAGATTGGCTGACGTGCCTTTCGTAATCCGAGGGTAGAAGATGATTGGACACTAGAGTGCCCAGAAATTTGCGCTCACATAATAGCAGTGTGATGGAAATGGGATTATAGATGCCATTTAGAGGTTGATGAATAGGATGATGGGCTTATAGATGCCATCTGGATGTTGATCGCGTAGGAGATTCCTTAGCGAGAACCTGCATACCTGCCAAAGAAACATGAGTACCTGACAAGTTGCAGGAGTTGATTTCAGATGCTTGGTATAGATGTGTCCTGACTGGTTACAGGAGCTGAGTCTGGAGCTTCAAACGGCGATGAATGAACCAGGGATGGTTACTTCCTTAGCATGAATGATAAGAGAATCTTGGGCGACTTTAACTTCAACAACGCTCGTTGAGAAAAATCTTGGGTGTCTTCTACTGGGATAAGAATCAGGGAGATCTTAGGGTCGATCTGACTGAACCAAGAGAAGGCCTTTGACTGGATAAGCATCAGGAAAATCTTAGGGTCGATTTAACTGAACCGGACAAGGTCTTGAAATATCTTCAACTGGATAAGCATCAGGGAGATCTTGGGGTCGATCTGACTGAACCAGAGAAGGCCTTTGACTGGATAAGCATCAGGAAAATCTTAGGGTCGATTTAACTGAACCGGTCTAGGTCTTGAAATATCTTCAACTGGATAAGCATCAGGGAGATCTTAGGGTCGATCTGACTGAACCAGAGAAGGCCTTTGACTGGATAAGCATCAGGAAAATCTTAGGGTCGATTTAACTGAACCGGTCTAGGTCTTGAAATATCTTCAACTGGATAAGCATCAGGGAGATCTTAGGGTCGATCTGACTGAACCAAGAGAAGGCCTTTGACTGGATAAGCATCAGGAAAATCTTAGGGTCGATCTAACTGAACCGGTCTAGGTCTTGAAATATCTTCAACTGGATAAGCATCAGGGAGATCTTAGGGTCGATCTGACTGAACCAAGAGAAGGCCTTTGACTGGATAAGCATCAGGAAAATCTTAGGGTCGATCTAACTGAACCGGTCTAGGTCTTGAAATATCTTCAACTGGATAAGCATCAGGGAGATCTTAGGGTCGATCTGACTGAACCAGAGAAGGCCTTTGACTGGATAAGCATCAGGAAAATCTTAGAGTCGATTTAACTGAACCGGTCTAGGTCTTGAAATGTAGCTTGAGAACTTTAACTGGATCTTTCCTGAAATGTAAAGGTCAGCCATATGCAATGCATGATATGGATCAAGCAATGATGTTCTCAATATATATGAGATTCGTATGATATGATGCGTTTATGCATGCTATAATGATGTTTTATGTATGTTTTTGTCTAGGAAAGTGAATCCTTGACGGGTGCCGGGAAGTCATATCCTGGGCTGATGTTGAAGAATAGATTTCGCTTCTGCTGGGGATGATAATTGCAAGAATACCGGTAGGAGAAGATGACTCCGTTGCGGAATAAACTTGACAAATGGAAGATTCTGCGGGGAGAAAAAGATACTCTAGCGACCATGCTGGGAAGCAATACTCTGTGGGGAGAGAGATGCCTTGCTGAATTGTTGAGAGTTACTTGCTGGGGATACCCTTGTTGTATTGGAAGTATTGATAGACTTCGCTGGGGATGATAAGACTTTGTCGACGACGATCTTTCCGTGGCTTTTGGCTGAGGATAACCCAGTTATATCCTGTTAAGGAAATAACTCTTTGAATAAAGCCGGACGATGCGTTCGTGCTCTGCGAGGGTAAACTTCCAGAATCTACTGGGGATAAGCTTACTGCTTGGGGATATAAATTCCACTTTCCTGGAGAAACTGGATTGGATTCTTCTGGGGGAGTTTTGAGATGTATCGGGGGAAGTGACACCACTGAATGTTTGATATACCGCCGGGGAACAATCTTTAGACCAAGACTGCCGGGGATGCTTGTTAAGAATGCATGTACTGCTGGGGAATGTTGAGATCTGCTGGAGGACACCCAACTTCCTTAAGTTTGATAGTTTTGCTTGGAGAAGAGTGCACTGACTTGCTGGCTCACTCTCTGGGGAATTAGGATATCTGGTTATGTTCTTTAGCTGAACCTACCTTGGTACCTTGGAGGATAGAACAATTAGATTGCTTAGACAACTCTTTATTGCCCCTGTTTCTAATGTTACCTGTAATTAATCCTTTGTTTCGTATGCAAATATTTATGAGTTAGCAAATTATTGTCAATGCATATATCACAAATTGAACCTTGGACGTTCCTCGCAAAACAAAACAGAAAAAAAGGAAACAATTGGCACTCTTAACTGAAAAGTGTATTTGTATTGATTTTGAATTTTGCCTGTAAATAGGCGTTTTGTATACAAGAGGCTGACGTCCTAGTAAGAGAACGCCGCCGAGCAAAAGAGTTTATACAAATTTTGTACAAAAGAAAATAAAACAGCTGTGTGAAATGAATGATCCACTGGGTTTCAACTCTGCTATTGCCTTTATAACTCCGAGCGTCTCATCACTTGATGACCTTGGTTGAAGGTGAAGCTGACTGATCGATGCCGTCTGATCTTGATGTAGATACCGGATTTTGGATGCAAAGTGATCAATGAGACATAGTATTACGCTTTTATCCCTAATTTTTGCCTGGACCGCCCTTTCGGGTTTTCAGTCCACCGGGATACCCATTTTTGCCCAAGCCGCCTTTTCAGGTTTTCGACTTGCCGGGTGTACAGATTTTTTCATTTCATCCCTTCATTTTGCCCGAACCTTTTTGGTTCGACGGGAAGCCCTAATTTTTGCCTAGGCATGTCAGCCTAGCGGGTCTTTTTATGCGTAGTATCTTTTTACTATGTCTGCATTGGCGGAGTGAGGAAGGTCATCACCATCCATATTGGTTAGAATCATGGCTCCTCCTGAGAACACATGTTTAACCACAAATGGCCCTTCGTACGTAGGGGTCCATTTGCCCCTTGGATCACTCTGAGGAAGGATGATTCTCTTGATCACCAGATCCCCGACTTGATATTCCTGTGGTCTGACCTTTTTGTTAAATGCCCTGATCATCCGTTTCTGATACGTCCGACCATGGCAGATAGCTGCAAGTCTCTTTTCATCAATGAGGTTGAGTTGGTCAAGTCGTGTCTGAACCCAATCATCTTCGTTCAGATTTGCATCCTTCATTATCCGGAGAGAGGGTATCTGCACTTCGATTGGTAAGACTGCCTCCATGCCGTAGACCAAGGAGAAAGGAGTTGCCCCGGTTGACGTCCTAGCTGAGGTACGGTACCCATGTAGAGCGAACGGTAACATCTCGTGCCAATCTTTATAGGTCACTGTCATCTTCTGCACGATTTTCTTGATATTCTTATTCGCTGCTTCTACAGCCCCATTCATCTTCGGCCGGTAGGGAGAAGAGTTGTGGTGTTGTATTTTGAACTGCTCGCAGAGCTCAGTGATCATCTTGTTATTCAGATTGGTACCGTTATCTATAATAATTCTCTCAGGGACGCCGTATCGACAGATCAAGTTATGCCGAATGAACCGTGCCACAACAGTCTTGGTTACCGTAGCATAGGATGCTGCTTCAACCCACTTCGTAAAATAATCAATCGCTACAAGGATGAAGCGATGCCCGTTAGATGCTGTAGGTCTGATCTCACCAATCATGTCAATGCCCCACATTGCAAAAGGCCAAGGTGCGGTCAGAACATTCAGGGGAACTGGAGGAACATGCACCTTGTCTGCGTAAATCTGGCACTTATGGCATGTCCTGGAATGTTGGTAACAGTCAGCTTCCAATGTGGACCAGTAATACCCTGCCCGAAGGATCTTTTTAGCCATAGTGTGTCCACTGGAATGTGTACCAAAGGTCCCTTCGTGTAGCTCTTCCATGATCTTTTCTGCTTCCGTCTTATCCACACAACGCAGTAAGGTTGAATCATGGTTTCGCTTGTACAAGATGCCGTTACTAAGGAAGAATTTTGCCGCGAATCTCCTCAGGAACTTCTTATCGTTGACAGAGGCCCCTTCAGGGTACTCCTGAGCTTCCAGATATCTCTTTACCTCATGGTACCAAGGCTTCTCAGTTACCAATTCAGTTTCGAGATCGCAACAGTATGCCGGTTCGTCTAACTTCCAAATGATGACCCTGGGAGCCTCATTATCCCATTTAACCTTGAACATAGAAGACATTGTAGCTAACGCGTCCGCCAACTGATTCTCCTCTCTCGGGAAGTGTTCAAAAGTTATCTCTGTGAAGTGGGGGATCATTGTCAACACACATTCTTTGTAAGGAATAAGATTCGGATGTTTCGTATCCCACTCTCCTTTAATCTGATTGATCACAAGAGCGGAATCTCCGAAGACACTCAGAAACTTAATCCTTAAGTCAATCGCAGCTTTGAGTCCCATGATGCACGCCTCATACTCCGCCATGTTATTGGTACAGTTGAAGCATAGTCGGGCAGTGAGTGGAGTATGAGTGCCTTGAGGGGATATGATCACAGCACCGATACCGTTACCCAAAGCATTGGAGGCTCCGTCAAAGTGCATAGACCATCGGGATCCTGGTTCAGGTCCTTCATCCGGTCCAGGTACTTCACAATCAGTTACTATCATGATGCTTTCATCCGGAAACTCGAAGTTCATGGATTGATAGTCATCTACGGCCTGATGTGCCAAGTGGTCTGCCAATACACTTCCCTTGATGGCTTTCTGGGTTGTGTACTGAATGTCGTATTCCGTCAAGATCATTTGCCATCTTGCAATTCTCCCAGACAGAGCAGGTTTTTCGAATATGTACTTTATAGGATCCATCTTTGAGATTAACAAGGTAGTGTGAGTCAGCATATACTGTCTCAGCCGGCGAGCAGCCCATACCAAAGCGCAGCAAGTTTTCTCGAGCAGTGAGTATCGGGTCTCACAGTCGGTAAACTTTTTGCTAAGGTAATAAATGGCATGCTCTTTTCGGCCAGACTCGTCATGCTGCCCCAGCACACACCCCATTGAGTTGTCCAGCACTGTCAGGTATAGTATCAGAGGTCTCCCTTCAACCGGTGGCATAAGGATAGGTGGTTCTTGGAGATACTCTTTGATTTTGTCGAAAGCAGCCTGGCATTCATCGTTCCAACGTACTACCTGATCTTTCTTCAGCAGCTTGAAGATTGGCTCACAGGTAGCAGTCAGATGTGAGATGAAGCGAGCAATGTAATTCAGGCGTCCTAAAAAAGCCTCTGACTTCCTTCTCTGTCTTAGGAACCGGCATCTCTTGAATAGATTTGACCTTAGCAGGGTCCACTTGAATACCTTTATCGCTGACCAAGAAGCCTAGCAACTTCCCAGATCTTACCCCGAAGGTGCACTTGTTCGGGTTCAATCTCAATTTGTACAGTTTCAACCGGTCAAACAACTTCTGCAGATGATCTAGATGCTCTTCCTCAGTCTGGGACCTTGCGATCATGTCGTCCACATACACCTCTATCTCATGATGGATCATGTCATGAAATAAGGCAACCATGGCACGTTGGTAGGTTGCCCCAGCGTTCTTCAATCCAAATGGCATGACCTTGTAACAGAAGGTGCCCCACTGAGTAACAAATGTAGTCTTTTCCATGTCTTCAGGTGCCATCTTGATCTGATTGTAACCTGAAAAGCCATCCATGAAAGAGAATACTTTGTGCTGAGCCGTGTTATCAACAAGGACATCAATGTGAGGTAGAGGGAAGTCATCCTTGGGGCTGGCCCTGTTCAGATCCCTGTAGTCGACACACATCCTGACCTTGCCGTCCTTCTTAGGTACCGGCACCACATTAGCAACCCACTGAGGGTAAGAAGTCACTGCAAGGAACCCAGCATCGAACTGTTTCATGACCTCGGCTTTAATCTTCTCGGACATCTCTGGACGCATCCGACAGACCTTTTGCTTAACTGGAGGGCAGTCTTCCTTAGTTGGCAAATGATGGACCACAATATCGGTATCCAACCCGGGCATGTCTTCGTAGGACCAGGCAAAGATCTCCACATAATCATGTAACATCTTGGTTAACCGTTGCTTCACGCTGAGCTCTAGGTTGGCACCAATCTTTACCTCTTTCCTGTCTGTCTCTGTACCCAAGTTTATTGTTTCCACTGGCTCTTCATGGGGTTGAATTGCCCGCTCTTCCTGAAGCAACAGTCTAGCAAGCTCGCCAGGCACTTCGCAATCATCTTCACCTTCGTCTTCGGCTAAGTTGATCGGATTTTCGAAGTCATAATTGGCAGTAGCAGAGTTGTTATCAGTGAGATCCAGAGTGGATTGAAACCTGTATGAGTGAGTGTGTGTGTAAATACAGCTGTTTTGAAATATATAAAGAAAGGAAAGAAAAGGAGCACAAAATTTGAAATGTGAACAACGTCCAATGCTTTTATTTATGATATATGATAGTGACAAACAAAAGCCCTCATAAACGAGACCACGGTGTCCCGGGTAAGACACCGGGCCATACAGTTTCAAATTATTGTTTATTACAAATCCAAAACAAAGAAGTTCATTACTGGGGAACAAAATTTATGGGTGTAAAGTCTTTAGCAGTCCAATTGGTCAATCCACCGTCAGTCGTCGGGTAGATCCAGCTGTCGAACTCTGACTCTTCCACTTCGTCTTCCTCTCCAGTAGCATTCACTTCTGAGTGGGTGATGAGCACCGGAGGTCTTCCAATTCTCGCCTTGCGCACTGCCTTTTGAGCTTCCGTGGTGAAACCCAGCCCAAACTTGTTAGTCTTGGGAGTAAGATCATGGAGCTTGCCCCAGTTTGCACATTCACCTCTTTCGATCACAGCCCGGGCGTCCTTTAAGGAGGCCATCTTCAAAGGAGAAACCTCTTCAACCACTGCTTCTGCTGCTGCCAAAGTTTGTGGCACCTCCTCAAAATGTTGAAAGGGGGTCTCAATGAACTCCCCATCCATTTCCACGTACCTGAAGGAGTTGAGGTGGCTGACCATGTATTCCTCTTCCCCTTGCACTGTTACAATTTTCCCCTTGACCGGGTACTTGAGCTTCTGATGCAACGTGGAGGTCACAGCTCCAGCCTTGTGGATCCACGGGCGACCCAACAAACAAGAATAGGATGGACGGATGTCCATCACATAGAATTTTGAATCAAACACCTGTGACCCAACCCTGATTGGGATGTCCACCTCACCATGTACCATTCTTTTGGACCCGTCAAAGGCCCGGACAACAATGTTACTTGGTTTGAGCTCTAGACCTTCACAGTCCAGCCTATCCAGAGCCTTCTTGGGCAGCACGTTTAATGAAGAACCTGTGTCAACCAGCACGTGAGCAAGAGTAGTGCCCCTGCATTCAATGGAGACATGCAGGGCATCATTATGATTCTTCCCTTTTGCTGTCAGATCGGCATCAGAGAAACCCAGGCCATTGTCAGCGGTTAGGTTGGCCACACAGTCGGTGAACTGGTCAGCAGACGTCTCTTGGGGTACGTGGGCTGTTTTCAAGAAAGCAATCAGAGCCTTAGCATGGGCCTCTGAACACAGCAGTAGTGACAACATGGAGATTTTGGAGGGGGTGTGCCCCAGCTGTTCCACAACGTTGAAATCACTTTTCTTTATTATCTTCAGGATTTCTTCCATTTCCTGCCTGGAAGCCTCAACAATGGTCTTCGGTGCCTCCATCCGGGCAGGCACATCAGCAGCAATCCCCTTGCCCCGAGTATCAGATGACTCGGCAGCAGGGGTGGATACTTGGTCAGGGGGAGAAACAGGCACACTGGCAGGCGTGAAGACCAAAGGCCTATGAATTACCGGAGGAGCAATGTCTGGCGAGAACAGTCTTCCACTACGAGTGACCTTAGCAGGCCCAGTGATGTTGGAGACACCAGTATCAATGTTGAACTCTTGTTTCACACCCAGAACATAAACATCTGCCCCATAGTGCCATGGGACAGCCTTATCCGACTTGTAGGGGATGGGCCCCGGAACAGTGATGGTGACGGGAGCAATCTTGTGAACCGGCAAAATTTGGACAGACTTTTTTGAAGGAGCCTTGGAAGGGTTGTTGAAGATGGTAACAATTGAAACTTCTCCAACAGGAGCAGCAGGAACAGTAGTCTTTCTGAACAAAATCTCTCTACTATCCATCAGGCTTTGGACGCCTGACTTCAGCAGAGAACAACCAACAGGGGAAGCAACACATAGAGGGCAACCCTTGCTACATCCCGGAAATAAACCGGCTAGCAACAGGTTCCTCTTGACCGTCAGCAGCGGAGTAGCAACATCATCCACCGAAGCTACATACAAATCCTCCTCAACAGCATTCACTCCATGCTGGGGCATGGGAGCGGTTACAACATTCGGCCTCTCGGGCGCCTCAAACTGTATTTCCTTTGCATCAATGAGGTCCTGAACCTTATTCTTTAGGGCCCAACAGTCATCTGTGTTATGTCCGGGGCTATCCGAATGGTAAGCACAACGAGCATTTGGGTTGTACTTAGGAGATGCAGTATTGGGAAACTTTGGAGCTTCCCTGACAGTCACTAAATTGGTGGATAGCAACTGTGGCAGGATCTGTGATAAGGTCATGCTCAAGCGGGTAAACTCTCTCCGGGGCCTTTCATCCCTTTGAGGATTGGTCGGCCGAGGAGCGGCAGCAGGCTTGGCAATCATTACCGCACTGACAGATTGGCGGCGTTCAGGTCGCTCTGGTCTCCGGGAGCTATATACAGCACTAGCCTCCTTTTTGAAGGGTTTCTTTTCAGCACTGGAGGAGGCAACCTTCTGTATCTTCCCCGATTTTATACCGGCCTCGATCCTTTCACCAGTCAGGATCAGATCAGTAAACCCAGCAGAGGAATTACCAATGAGATGATTGAAAAATGGGCCAGATAGGGTCCCCAAAAACATATCTACCAGCTCCCGGTCTGTCAATGGTGGCTGCACCCTGCCAGCCAGATCCCTCCATTTCTGGGCGTACTCCTTAAAACCTTCACCCGACCCTAGCGACATACCCTGGAGTTGGGTACGCGTAGGAGCGAGGTCGGAATTATATTGATACTGCTTGTAAAAAGCAGTGGCCAGATCCTCCCAGTTACGAATGTTGATTCCATCCAGCTGATAGAACCATTCGAGGTGAGTCCCTGAAAGACTCTCCTGGAAGAAGTGGATCCAGAGGTTCTTGTCTGCTGTGTAAGGCTGGATCTTCCTTACATAAGAACGGAGGTGCATCTTGGGACAGGAAGCCCCGTCATACTTCACAAAGGCGGGTGCCTTGAATTTGTGTGGAATCACCACCCCAGTAGATAACCCCAAGTCTCCGAAATCCAGTCCAGGCACACGCTGAACTTCCATAGCCTTTAATCTGTCCTCCAGCTGCTTGTACCGGTCTTCAGCAGGGGGGTACTTCTCGTCGTTGAAGTCTGTTTCAGTATCAGAGCCCACAGGAGTAGAGACCTCCCTTTCTTGGTGACTACCTTCCCCCACAGATGGAGTAGTCCTCTCAGCCTCATTTCGCAAGGTGTTCCCGAGTCTGCGCCCAGTGTTAAATAGCACAGTCCTCCTCTTCTTCTTAGTCTTCTTCAGAAGCATGGTCTTCAACTCTTGTTGACCCTGAGCCAAACCCTTGATCAGCTCCTAAAATTGGGCATTCTGTGCCTGAAGAGCCTTGATAGATGCCTCGGTTGATGATTCAGGGTTCATGATGCTGAAATAAACAGCGAAGAACAGTCAGCAGCCTGAAAGGAAGAGTACCTGTGATGCATATGATGAATGATATGTGTTCATGCAATGCATTCAAGGGTTCGAAAATTCAAATTCGTTGTAGAAAAAAGGAGCACACGTTATTATTAAGAAAATGATTTGTTGAGTACATTAAGGCCTCATGGGCAAACATTACAAAACAGATCAATCCCAAAAGACACTACGCATCCTTTTCGGAGCAATATAGGTATTGAGATTCTTTTCCTCGTGCAGTAGGCGGGTGAGCTCCAGGACCTTTTTCTCACTGGCATGTAGATTGGTTTCCAGAGAATTCCGTTCTTCCTTAAGCTGGATCCAACTCTTCTGCATCTCTTCCCAGGACGTGGGCATGTCAGGATGTTGAATGGTGTAGGACACCTCTCCTTCCAAGTCTGGCTCTTTGATCACGGGGAGAACATGAGGATATGGCATCACCAGCTTTTGGGAACGGGCTCGTACCCATTTGAGATAAGGTTCCAATGGGATGGAGTTCCTGTGCCCCAGGGTCTTGCTGTCTATTTTGCTGGGCATCCTCCAAGCTTTGATAAATTTCTGGCGAAGTCCTTGCGTATCCTTGTCGAAGTCAAAAACTATGTCAGGAATTAACATCTCATGAGGGCCATCTTTCCGAGCATGACCAAACTGTCTCCAAGCCAGGCACGGGTTGTAGGTAATACCTCCCCTGATTCCAAGTAAAGGAACATTAGGGTACTCCCCACAACGATCAATAATAGTGACATCCTCTCTGGACCGAGAACACCAATGTATATCTGCATGTGTAAGAGTCATCAACCGTTGCGACCACCTCAAACCTCGCTCATTCTTCAAGACTGATTGTGGAAGGTGCGAAATAAACCACCTTCCCAGGAGGGGAGTACAGCACATAAGAACACCCCTTTTTCTCATGGTTCGAGTGTAACATGAGTGAAGGATGTCCCCCAGCAACGTAGGTATAGGGTTCCTGGACATGAAGACCTTGACAGCACTGATATCTATAAGCTGATCTGGTTTAGGGAACAACACCAACCCATAGACAAGGAGGGCTACAACTTCTTCAAAGGCTTGCAGGTCAAGGGAATTCCAACACTCTTGGGCCTTCTCAAACAGAAACTTTGCCAAGAATCCTTTGATACCATTTCTGGCTTCCCAATGCCCCTTGATGTCAGATGGTTGTAGGCATAATGCTTTAGCTACTTCTTCAAGTTTTGGTTCTCTTTCCGTACCGTTGTAGGGTAGTTGATTGAGAATGGGAATCTTCAGGAGTTGGGAAAACTCTTCTAGAGTAGGCACCAGCTGATAATCCGGGAAAGTAAAACAGTGATGCAGAGGGTCAAAGAATTGAAAAAGGACCTTTACCATCTCTTCCTCAATATTGGTATTGACCAGGCTGATGAGTCTACCATGCTTTTCACTGAATGACGAGTTCTCGGGAATCCTGGATGTAAGCTCCTTAAGCTGAGGAGGGACCCTTATAAGGTTGATCTGAATTGTCTTTCTGCGGATAGTTTCCATGTCCTACAAAATAAGAACAAAGATGAAGATTCGAACCCCTGAAATGGTTAGTGGATGCATATGATGCAGTATGATGTCATGATGTTATGGTTAAACACACCACAAATATTTACAAAGGCAAACATGCAAGGCACACAAGTCACACAAGACAAGCCCTTAGAGTTTAGGCCAGCATGGGGTCTGGGTATTACCCTCTTGAAGTTGGTGGGCTCAAACCTGTCCTATCAAAGTAACCGGGTTCTAAGGATCTCAATATCATTGGATTGCTTTCATTGTTCATCGTTTCGATTTAGCCACTGACTGGCGATCAAAATATCCCAAGAAAATAACCCTCAATTGAGTGTAGTATCGAGTATCAACCGACTTCGGAGTACACCAAAGTAGTCATCTCACTACCCTAAAGAGGCCAAGATGGTTCAATTAAGGTTCCTAAGGTCTGTTGATGCTTCACGACACCACATGGAGGCCCCGTACTCTCCTTGATTGACTCAAGGGTTACCGGTACACACCAAAGTGCCACATCAACGTAGCAGACTGCTACAACCATGTCGGTATACCCCGCACAGTTCCCTCACAGCCTTGTTGCTACTTTCTAAGAAGGTATCCCCAGATCCGGGTTAGGATCTATAGAACTCCCAAGACAGTCCCACAATAATAAAGCAAACAAGTCAAAGCAATTGAAAACACAGTGATCTTAGTCCTAAGGTACACCTCACTTCATAATTGTCCCCAGCAGAGTCGCCAGTTCTGTGATCGGTGGATCTGGAACTGACTGTTTTAAAGCTGGTTTCGCGAAATGTCGCGGTAAGCAAGAGTCGCCACCGTCTTTTATTTTCTCCAATATGGAAAGGACAAAAGCACAGAAAAATTCCTTATTGAGATTAGTTCTCGGTTCGGGAGGTAGATTATAGAAAGGGAAGGTGTTAGCACCCTTTCTATCCATGGTTATCCATGGGCTCTTAGATACTTGCTCATTGTGTTTTCAAAATGTTTGTTTGCTTTTCAAAGTGTGAGTGGGTTTGAAAAAAAAGTTTCTTTGAAAGTTTCAGATCGACTCTTGTATCAGTCCTCAAGAGTGTTTGAAAAGTTTGTTTTGAAAGCTTTTTGAAAAGTGTACGGTGTGAAAAGTATTTTGTTTGTTTTTGAGATGAGCAAGTATCTATGAGAATCTACCTACCCTAAGGAATAAATTTGTGTAATTGTCCTTTAGGTAGTGCCATCCCACCATTGAGAGGTAGGTAGCACCACCGTTGGAGGTGTTCGGGTCAATTCGAGTTTGTAGGGACATGGTGATCACCAGAGCAATGGGAAGACACCTTAGAAGCTACCCTCATGCCAGGTTCCCGGATCATGAGGACTTACTAAGACATCCTCTACTCGACGACCACCTTTCGAGGGGCAAGGCAACAGTGAAGCGTACCCTAGGGGTGGTGTGTGAATTGTGTGTCATTTTCAGTTTATTGTTTGTCTTGTCATGCATTGGTGATCTACGTTTTTGATTTTATTTAGGTCCATTCATTCTTGCATGCTTTGTTTAACAGTTAAAAGTTGCGGAATTTTAAAGTGCGGAAAGAATAAAGGTCCTACGCTATTACAAAGGCGCGGGTCTACAACGCCAAATTAATCCAGACCCGATTTAAAATAAATTGCAGAAAAGAAATGTCTAATAGCTATTACATGGCTTTGGTACAAGTACATTATATTCACAAAAGAAATAAATGAAACGCGCGAAAAAGAAAATAATCAAATGCGAGGGCGTTGAACCCTTTAAAGGAATTAAAATAATTAAGTTAAAATAATTAAATTAAATAAAAGAAATGACTTATTTTTATGTTTTTTTTGTATTTATGACATTAAAGAAAATTAAATTAATTAAAAGTCAAGTAATTAATTCTAATTTTAATTGTTTTTTTTTATTTATTAAAGAAAATGCATTAAAGTTAAAACCTAAAATTAAAATTAATTAATCATAAAACTTAATTACAAAATTAATGGTTGATGACAAAAATATTTAATTAATTAAAAAAAGGGAAAAAAGTATTAAAGACCTATTTTTGTTATTTTTTGCTTTTATTATGAAAAAAGAATTAAATTACCTAAAATTAAATCTAAATTAATTATATACAAATTTATTTATGAAAATTAATACTAAAATAAAATTATTATTTATTTTTATCTTTTCTGATTTTTTGTGATATTTTTATATTTCTTGAAAAAAAATAATTAATTAAATTAAAATAATAAAGAAAATAACATAATAATAAAATATAAGGAAAATTAAAAAAAAGTGGCAAACCAGGGGGGTGGAAGTCCCAAATTGGAGGTTTGCTTTAGGAATTCAGGCCCACTAAGCCATGGGTCCATTTGACTTTCCAGGTAGCGTGTAGCAACGTTGACCTGAGTTTATGGTATGCCTTCAATCTACGCCCTTGACTGGATCTTAGTGTGCACGTGGATGACTGGATGATGAAGGAACATGGTGTGCATCAATGTTGTGCCTGCATAGGAATTAATGTGGAAAAATAATATGGAAACTATGCAGACCTGGGGCTCGAACCCAGGTCTTGGATGTTAATGCAATCACCACTTGCCAGCTGAGCCATTACAACGCGCTTTACATATAATAAACAAACAAATATTATAAAGAAAACAATCAGCATTAATGGATCCACGCGCGAAAATTCAAATCAACGAATCCTAGTCTGCCACGGCTTCGTCTTCCTCGCGTGCCTGAAAACAAAAACATGAGGCAACGGTTTTCATAGCGTGGTTTTAGGCCGTTTTACAGAAAATAGCGATTAAGCCATCTCTAAACATAAATTAGGCGCGAGGGTCCTGTCTTCTTCGTCCAGGCGTGCTCATGTCAATGGTGGTATTCACAAGTTCTGATTTTTCCTTGGGGGAAAAGCCCCAATTTCATCTCCTGCAAACCCTAAGAATCGAACATGGTGTTTTGGCCTACAACGCGTGATTCTTCAATTAAAGTACATGATTAGTTTGCAAACATCATCAGAAACATAATCATAACAATAAAATACGTGGAGAATGCATGAATGTTAGAAACCGGTTCAAGCTTTTTCTTCACCAATTTCCATGGTGATCTTACGTTCTTGTGAGTGTGAGGCTTGGAGAATGATTGGGATTTGTTCTATGAACCTTTAGCAAGCTAATGGAAGAGGAATCAGGTCTTGAATCGCCCTCTAAAGTTGATTTCAGAATTGAGATTTTTGTGTAAAAATGTGAGTTTGTCGTGAGCAATAGGGCGCAGCTTGTTGTGTAAAAGGGTTTCTGATCACTTCTATATCCCTTAGGCAATGTGTATGAATGATCATTATAGCCAATAAAGCCTTGCTTTGATGATTTGGATTTTCACATAAACCACCATAACCATCTTTCCATTTTTGATTCAAATTTGAATTCTTGCCTTGTTTAAGCCTTAGCACGAAAAATGGTAGGCACATAATGATGCTTCAAGGTTAATCAAAGCAAAATATCCCTCTTAAATCAATTTTTGAATTTCTTTTGATTTTAAAAAGATTTAAAACTAATTAAATCCAATAAAAATCAATAAAAATGAAAAAATTAATAAAAAAATCTGAAATAAAAGATGGGACACGTGGGAAGCATGGCCAAGTCAATTCAAGTGGAAAAAGTGGGCCCCTTTTGTCAAAAATGAGATTTCAAGGATAAATGATTTTGGCCATTTCACAAAAATTTCCCAACTTCTCCAATGCATAACTTGCTCAATTTTTAAGCTTTGCTCATGTTCTTGGACATTTTAGAAAGGTCTTGAAGTCCTCTAAACAATGTCTTTGGTCCCATGTCATTTGGATTTACCAATCTCATGTTATGGCCTTTGACTTAAAGTCCCTTTTTGTTGACTTTTGAAAAGGACCTATAATGTTGAAATTGATAACTTTTTGTGAGAGAATTTCTTGGACTTGAAGTATGAAGATGAGTTGTAGGAAATGTCTTTCTCTTCAAAATGAGCTTTGGATGGAATTTTTCTGATAATCCATGTGAAAGTTATGCCTTGGTCAATTTCAGTTGACTTTTCCAACTGTCCAAAAATAGAAACTTTTGCATCTTGATGATTTTTGAGCCAAGTTTTGAGAATCATGATCAAGCATTGATCAAATGATGTTTGTGGCTTCAAAATGAGATGTTGACCAAAAATTTGAACTTTTGACTGCCAAATGACCATTTTGCCCCTACAGTTGACTGCAGTGCCATTTAGGGTTTTGACTGTGCAATTTTGAGCTGAATGCCTTGAAACTTGATATGAGGATGATTGACCACATTTGTAGGCATGTGAGACTTGATTGGGCCTTTGAAAACTTCATTTTCTTGATCAGCCTCAAAACCCTAATCTTGACTGTATAGGAGATCTTTGACTGTGCAACCCTTGGGGAGATTTGAAGCTTGGCTTGGCAATTCTTGAAGAATATGGGAGGGAAAATTTTGGGGTACAACAAATGTTATGATGCATGATGTTATGTTTGAATAATTTAATCACACACAAACAAAGCACACAAGGCCTTAGGTTTAAGCTTGCATGGAGTTGTAGGTAAATACTCTCTTGAAGTTTTAGTTTTCTCAACCTGTCCTATAAGAAAGTAACCGGGTTCTAAGGAATATAAATATCATTGATCTTTCTTTATCAAGCATTGTTTCAGCTCAAGAAATCTTTTCTCATGGCCGAAATATCCCGAAAGTACGATCTCAATGAGTGTAGTATCAAGTATTAACCAATATTCAGTTTTGCACCAAAGTCGACTATCTCACTACTTTTTAATGGCCGAGTTGTTTCAACTAAGGTTCCACGGTCAGTTAGTGCTTCACAACTCCACTCAGCGGTCCTGTATTCTCCTTGATTCAACTCAAGGGACACCGGTACCCACAAATGTGTCACACTAACATAACCATCATTTTAACCATATCGGTCTATGACGTACAGTTTCCACGATCTATTGCTACTTACCTAAAATGCCCCAAATCCGGGTATAGGATCTTTACAAGAATACCCAAACAACCCTTCAAGAATAAATCAAGCAAGTCAAACAAGGAAAGCATTTAAAATATGAACTATCTCTAAGGTAACCCCACTTTTAGTGTTAGTCCCCAGCAGAGTCACCAGTTCTGTAATACGGTAGGAGAACTGACTTTACTGGTTTTGAGTTTTATTGCAAATGTTGCGGTTAGCAAGAGTCGCCATCGACTTTTCTTTTATCCAACAAAGGAAAGGGTGAAAAGAATAGGAAATACCGTTTTAAAGATTTTGAGTTCGGGGGGTAGATTATGGAAAGAGAAGGTATTAGCACCCTTTCCATCCGTAGTTATCTACGGGCTCTTAGTTGCTAGTTCACTTTGAAAATGCTTTGTGTTTGTGTGTTTGAAAAATATTTTGAAAAGATGCCTAAGTGCGGCACACTTTGTAATGATTCTCATATCGTTGAGAACGCATACAAAGTGTTTTGTCTTTGAAAATATTTAGAAAAAACAAGAGAGTGTATGTGTGGGAAATTGTTTTGTTTTGTGAGCAAGCAACTATAAGCTATCTAGCTACTCAAAAGATCTTTGTTCTTTCCTATTTCTTCTGGATAGTGCTATCCTACCATTAGTTAGTAGGTAGCCCTATCATTGGATGTTTTGAGGGACAGACACGGGTCATTACACAATCATAGAGGTAACTTGTAGGACGCTTTAGCAATTTATCATAAGGGACTAGATCATTTACCGAAAGGAAACACCGAAGGATCATTAAGGGACTATGATCTTTGTATTGAGGGACTTTGCTAAAGTGTCCCACGTTCGAGGGACATGACTGTTGTTTATCCGAGGCAACAAGTGATGAATACCCTAGAGGTGCGCATGAGCAAAGTGTGTTGTGTTTTAGTTATTAGTCTTGAGGTTAGATTGTCTAGTGTTTTACTTTTAAGTCTTGTCATGTAAACCTATTAGCATACATCTAGAAGTCAAATAAAGATGCAGGAATTTAAACTACGCTATTACAATGTTTCGGGATGGAGAAGTACAAACCAAAATGGGAAAAATATAAAGGTCATAAATTAAACTATTACATCTTTTGTACAGTTACAATAATATGGAAAATGATAGTGCGGAAATAAATAAATGCGCGGAAAATGAAAAGGGGGAAGATGTATAGAAAACCTTAAAATTCTAAGTAGAAAAGTGTTTTTTTTTTTAATTTAGAAAAAGTCTTATGATGATAAACCTAATTCTAACCAATTTTTATTAGCAAAATAAACTAAAAATGATTAAATTAATTAATTTTTTATTGTAAACAAAAAAGTTAATTAAAGTAAACCCTAAATCTAATTTTTATTGGATTTTATGATTTTTATTAAAATAGATTGGTTATTAAAAGAAAAGAAAAGATAAAATAGAAAATGAAATAATAAAAAGAAAAGGTAAATGGGTTGCTGCAAAAACGTTAGGGATGGGGTGCAATAAATAAAATCTGCCAGGCCCAAACACAACTGAGCCCGGGAGCTTGTTTGATCCAATGGGGAGGCATGCTTTGGAGTGCACCATAATCACCATTGTTTTGGAGCGCTTGATTTGTGACATGATAATCTGATGGTGCTGATTTACGCCATATCACGCGCTGGTTTAACCTTATACGCACTAGATCTGAAACAAATGTTAGAAAAAAGAAAATTTGCTTGCAGTCTGGATCGAACCCAGGACCTAGTAAAGGTACGCTCTAAGAACATGCATGCTACCACTGGGCCAGCTGGTCATTTGTTGTTTCAAATACAAACAAATATAAATATTATGAAACTCAAATATTTGAAATTCAAAACACGCGCACGCTGGAACATTTAAATGGTCTACTAAGGGGATGCCACGCATGCCACCGGAGTCAGCCACCAGAGTCAACCTTCCGGTTGTCTTCTTCGGTTGGCTCGAAAATCATTCCTGCAAAATAACAACTATTAAAGATCTAAAACAACCCTACCCCCTTAAAAAATCACCCTGAGTCTGAATCTGATGTTATTTTAAGCTAAAATGCTCTGAATCATACGCTTCGAAGCAAAACATCCAACCGGAGTTAAAAATGGCATCCTGTGATTTAGGCACTAAAACTCACATGTGTTACGTCCAATTTTTTCTAAACATGGTCATAAACATGAATGCACGCGTTAAATTGCTCAAAAATGCATATTTAAACAAATTGGATTTAAGAAAATATACTAAACCGGAGGATCGTAACTAAGGGATTCTGGGACATGTAAGGATTGAATCTGGGCCCTGGGATACTCAAGAGTGGGTTGATGGTCTTTGTTTGGATTGACAAGGGCTGTGTTGTACCCCAAAATTTGCCCTCCCATATTTCTCAAAACATTGCAAGAAAGATCTCCAAATTGCTCAAAGTAGTCCAAGGGTTGGCCAGACAAGCTCTCTCCTAAGGCAGTCTACTCAAATTAGGGTTTTGTGTTGCATCAAGATCCTTGAGTCCAAGTGACCCCAAGTTATCACCAATGTCCTAACATGTTATCAATATCATCCATGTCAAGTTTCAAGCCTTGCAGAGGAATTTTGCTCATTCAATTGCTCAAAAGGTCCAAAAATCGACTGTGCTAGGGCAAAAGTCAACTGTAACCCAAATACAGTCAAACTTCAATATTTTTTGTCAACATTCTCATTTTGAAGGATATTTCATCATTTTATCAAGGGTTGATCATGATTCATCAAGGATTGCTCAAAATTCATCAAGATTCAAAAGTTGCTAAATTAGGGTTTTGTAGGAAAAGTCAACTCAACTTTGACCAAGCATAACTTTCTCATACTTTATGATAAATGACCCATCCAAAGCTCATTTTGAATAGGATGAAATTTCCTACAATCCATCTTCATACCCAAAGATAAACATATGCACGCACAAGAAGTTATGAATTTTGACATTATAGGTCATTTTTGAAAGTCAACAAAAACACCTTCTTTTGTCAAAGCTTCTAACTTGAGAATTGAATATCAAAATGAGTTGAGACCGAAAGGGTTGATTAGAGGACATCTCAAGCTTTCTAAAAAGTCCAAGAACACCTCCAAAAGTTCAAAATTGAGGAAGTTATGCATTGTTGAAGTTGGACTTTTTTGCAAAATTGCCAATAGTCAACTATCCCCAAAACTTCAAATTTTGCCAAATGGGCCCATTCTTTTTCACTTGTTTTGAGTTTGCATTGTAGCCCACGTGCTCCAGCCTTGGCCATGTGTCCATATCATTTTTTATTAATTATTTTGATTTTATTTGAATTAATTTGATTTAAATCAAAATAAATCAAATAAAAATCCAAAGGCATTGATAACAAAGATTTTGTAGTGATTTCAGGTTCCATTATACAGCTTGCCATCATCAAACTCGTATCAAATCAATTGTGTGCAAAAAGATTGAAATCAAGCCAATTTTGGAAAGCTTTGAAAGAAGAATCAAATCAAATTCAAAGTCATTGATGGAGAGAGATTTGGATAGCAAATTCAAACCTAATGCATTGTGCATTACATAAGGAAGCGATGCAGACAGAAATAAGGGTTGGAAATCAGTTCTAGAGGTAGAACAAAGTTTGCAAAAAAACAGAAAAAGTGTGAGATCGAAATCAGGTCTAGAGGCAATTTCAAGACCTAAGACTTGTCTCAATCTCTTCCTGGCCATCTCCACAAGCAAAAGAAGGCAAAACCAGACATTTTCGGACCCTCCCAAGCGCTGTAAGTTCCTCACGAATCCGCTATATTCTTGAATTCGATTTATACTATTCTTGCATCTATGACAAAAAACAATTGCATATTCTGATTCACCACATCATTTACAAGCTTTTCACAATAACCAATTTCATTTATCTAACATATATCACAGATCACCATTGCTAGGGTTTATTGTTCGTTTTTAGGGCTTTTTGTTTCAGGGTAAATTGGCCATGATAATGGCTATGGTTGTGATCAGTAGGTTGAGACAAACTCAACCATGGTTTTAGAATGCGTTTCCATGGCCTGTGGGAGATTTGGGAGGAGCCCCTGTATATAGTGACGAACATTTGTCCGTAGGTATAGATGTTGTGACTTTTAGCCACGGTCCAGAGGACAGGGACAATGCGTGTCACGCCCCCATTAGTCCATTCAAATCTGGCGCGCTATTTTTTTAATATTTACCCAATGAAATTTGTTTTCTTATATTATAATTTATTTGTACCATATTAACAACTAAAGACAAGTGGTGTAGTGGCAGGCATAGCGTGTATATCCCCTTCAGGACCTGGGTTCGAATCCCAGGTCCCCCTATTTTCTCAATAATGTTTTCTTGCAGATAATCCAGTGCACATGCCAGCTTGATGACCATCATACTCCCTCACCAATCAACACGCCAGATGGCTAGATGGCCATATCTGGTGGTCAACATCAAGGGTGCACCAAAAGGCTAGTCAACGCATGTACACATAATCAGAAAAAGTCAATTGGATCAGCTTCAAATGGGCCAACGAATTTGCTTTCTACACACCCAAAATCAGGCCCACTTTCTTAATTTTCTATTATTTTGTTTATTTCATTTATTTCTTTTATTTGTTTATTTTAATCAATAACCAATAAACAAATTTTCTTTTTTTATCAAAAATCACCAAAAAATATTTTTACTCCAATTAAAATTCAGAATTTCATTTTTTTTATTAATAAATACTAATTAATTAATTAATTAGGATATTAATTAGGTAACATTAATTTATTTTGTAAATAAATAAAATCAATTAGAATTAATTAGGTTTTAACTTTAGTTTAATTATTTTTATTTTCTTTCTTAAAATAACCAAAACTCCAAAAATATGTCATTTTTTTATAAATTTATTTTATAATTAATTTAGTATCTAATTTAGGATTTAATTTCTTTTCTTAAATTAAAACAACAAAAAAAGCATTTCCTTTTAAAAGGGTCAAAACCCTAATTCACATTCGATTTAATTTTGTGCCACGCTTTATTTTTTTTATCCAATTGATGTATCTGCTCTCGGTATGTAATAATTAATTAGGACGTTTATTTTTTACCGCTTTATTTTATTTTCAAAGGGTTGTTTTTGGCGATGTAAATACCCGACGCCTTGTAATAATTTAGTTTAATTTCCGCACCTTTAATTTCTGCAAACTATATAACTGTTAGATGTTTGATAATAGGGCTTGCATGACAAGAATGAATGCTTAATCTAAAATCAAATTAGATCACCCTAAACATGTACAAAGATAAATTCCCTAGTCCTTGAAATGGTTAGGAAATGGAATGGTATGAATGTTGTGATCGGTGGATCTGGAACTGACTGTTTTAAAGCTGGTTTCGCGAAATGTCGCGGTAAGCAAGAGTCGCCACCGTCTTTTATTTTCTCCAATATGGAAAGGACAAAAGCACAGAAAAATTCCTTATTGAGATTAGTTCTCGGTTCGGGAGGTAGATTATAGAAAGGGAAGGTGTTAGCACCCTTTCTATCCATGGTTATCCATGGGCTCTTAGATACTTGCTCATTGTGTTTTCAAAATGTTTGTTTGCTTTTCAAAGTGTGAGTGGGTTTGAAAAAAAAGTTTCTTTGAAAGTTTCAGATCGACTCTTGTATCAGTCCTCAAGAGTGTTTGAAAAGTTTGTTTTGAAAGCTTTTTGAAAAGTGTACGGTGTGAAAAGTATTTTGTTTGTTTTTGAGATGAGCAAGTATCTATGAGAATCTACCTACCCTAAGGAATAAAGCTGTGTAATTGTCCTTTAGGTAGTGCCATCCCACCATTGAGAGGTAGGTAGCACCACCGTTGGAGGTGTTCGGGTCAATTCGAGTTTGTAGGGACATGGTGATCACCAGAGCAATGGGAAGACACCTTAGAAGCTACCCTCATGCCAGGTTCCTGGATCATGAGGACTTACTAAGACATCCTCTACTCGACGACCACCTTTCGAGGGGCAAGGCAACAGTGAAGCGTACCCTAGGGGTGGTGTGTGAATTGTGTGTCATTTTCAGTTTATTGTTTGTCTTGTCATGCATTGGTGATCTACGTTTTTGATTTTATTTAGGTCCATTCATTCTTGCATGCTTTGTTTAACAGTTAAAAGTTGCGGAATTTTAAAGTGCGGAAAGAATAAAGGTCCTACGCTATTACAAAGGCGCGGGTCTACAACGCCAAATTAATCCAGACCCGATTTAAAATAAATTGCAGAAAAGAAATGTCTAATAGCTATTACATGGCTTTGGTACAAGTACATTATATTCACAAAAGAAATAAATGAAACGCGCGAAAAAGAAAATAATCAAATGCGAGGGCGTTGAACCCTTTAAAGGAATTAAAATAATTAAGTTAAAATAATTAAATTAAATAAAAGAAATGACTTATTTTTATGTTTTTTTTGTATTTATGACATTAAAGAAAATTAAATTAATTAAAAGTCAAGTAATTAATTCTAATTTTAATTGTTTTTTTTATTTATTAAAGAAAATGCATTAAAGTTAAAACCTAAAATTAAAATTAATTAATCATAAAACTTAATTACAAAATTAATGGTTGATGACAAAAATATTTAATTAATTAAAAAAAGGGAAAAAAGTATTAAAGACCTATTTTTGTTATTTTTTGCTTTTATTATGAAAAAAGAATTAAATTACCTAAAATTAAATCTAAATTAATTATATACAAATTTATTTATGAAAATTAATACTAAAATAAAATTATTATTTATTTTTATCTTTTCTGATTTTTTGTGATATTTTTATATTTCTTGAAAAAAAATAATTAATTAAATTAAAATAATAAAGAAAATAACATAATAATAAAATATAAGGAAAATTAAAAAAAAGTGGCAAACCAGGGGGGTGGAAGTCCCAAATTGGAGGTTTGCTTTAGGAATTCAGGCCCACTAAGCCATGGGTCCATTTGACTTTCCAGGTAGCGTGTAGCAACGTTGACCTGAGTTTATGGTATGCCTTCAATCTACGCCCTTGACTGGATCTTAGTGTGCACGTGGATGACTGGATGATGAAGGAACATGGTGTGCATCAATGTTGTGCCTGCATAGGAATTAATGTGGAAAAATAATATGGAAACTATGCAGACCTGGGGCTCGAACCCAGGTCTTGGATGTTAATGCAATCACCACTTGCCAGCTGAGCCATTACAACGCGCTTTACATATAATAAACAAACAAATATTATAAAGAAAACAATCAGCATTAATGGATCCACGCGCGAAAATTCAGATCAACGAATCCTAGTCTGCCACGGCTTCGTCTTCCTCGCGTGCCTGAAAACAAAAACATGAGGCAACGGTTTTCATAGCGTGGTTTTAGGCCGTTTTACAGAAAATAGCGATTAAGCCATCTCTAAACATAAATTAGGCGCGAGGGTCCTGTCTTCTTCGTCCAGGCGTGCTCATGTCAATGGTGGTATTCACAAGTTCTGATTTTTCCTTGGGGGAAAAGCCCCAATTTCATCTCCTGCAAACCCTAAGAATCGAACATGGTGTTTTGGCCTACAACGCGTGATTCTTCAATTAAAGTACATGATTAGTTTGCAAACATCATCAGAAACATAATCATAACAATAAAATACGTGGAGAATGCATGAATGTTAGAAACCGGTTCGAGCTTTTTCTTCACCAATTTCCATGGTGATCTTACGTTCTTGTGAGTGTGAGGCTTGGAGAATGATTGGGATTTGTTCTATGAACCTTTAGCAAGCTAATGGAAGAGGAATCAGGTCTTGAATCGCCCTCTAAAGTTGATTTCAGAATTGAGATTTTTGTGTAAAAATGTGAGTTTGTCGTGAGCAATAGGGCGCAGCTTGTTGTGTAAAAGGGTTTCTGATCACTTCTATATCCCTTAGGCAATGTGTATGAATGATCATTATAGCCAATAAAGCCTTGCTTTGATGATTTGGATTTTCACATAAACCACCATAACCATCTTTCCATTTTTGATTCAAATTTGAATTCTTGCCTTGTTTAAGCCTTAGCACGAAAAATGGTAGGCACATAATGATGCTTCAAGGTTAATCAAAGCAAAATATCCCTCTTAAATCAATTTTTGAATTTCTTTTGATTTTAAAAAGAATTAAAACTAATTAAATCCAATAAAAATCAATAAAAATGAAAAAATTAATAAAAAAATCTGAAATAAAAGATGGGACACGTGGGAAGCATGGCCAAGTCAATTCAAGTGGAAAAAGTGGGCCCCTTTTGTCAAAAATGAGATTTCAAGGATAAATGATTTTGGCCATTTCACAAAAATTTCCCAACTTCTCCAATGCATAACTTGCTCAATTTTTAAGCTTTGCTCATGTTCTTGGACATTTTAGAAAGGCCTTGAAGTCCTCTAAACAATGTCTTTGGTCCCATGTCATTTTGATTTACCAATCTCAAGTTATGGCCTTTGACTTAAAGTCCCTTTTTGTTGACTTTTGAAAAGGACCTATAATGTTGAAATTGATAACTTTTTGTGAGAGCATTTCTTGGACTTGAAGTATGAATATGAGTTTTAGGAAATGTCTTTCTCTTCAAAATGAGCTTTGGATGGAATTTTTCTGATAATCCATGTGAAAGTTATGCCTTGGTCAATTTCAGTTGACTTTTCCAACTGTCCAAAAATAGAAACTTTTGCATCTTGATGATTTTTGAGCCAAGTTTTGAGAATCATGATCAAGCATTGATCAAATGATGTTTGTGGCTTCAAAATGAGATGTTGACCAAAAATTTGAACTTTTGACTGCCAAATGACCATTTTGCCCCTACAGTTGACTGCAGTGCCATTTAGGGTTTTGATTGTGCAATTTTGAGCTGAATGCCTTGAAACTTGATATGAGGATGATTGACCACATTTGTAGGCATGTGAGACTTGATTGGGCCTTTGAAAACTTCATTTTCTTGATCAGCCTCAAAACCCTAATCTTGACTGTATAGGAGATCTTTGACTGTGCAACCCTTGGGGAGATTTGAAGCTTGGCTTGGCAATTCTTGAAGAATATGGGAGGGCAAATTTTGGGGTACAACAAATGTTATGATGCATGATGTTATGTTTGAATAATTTAATGACACACAAACAAAGCACACAAGGCCTTAGGTTTAAGCTTGCATGGAGTTGTAGGTAAATACTCTCTTGAAGTTTTAGTTTTCTCAACCTGTCCTATAAGAAAGTAACCGGGTTCTAAGGAATATAAATATCATTGATCTTTCTTTATCAAGCATTGTTTCAGCTCAAGAAATCTTTTCTCATGGCCGAAATATCCCGAAAGTACGATCTCAATGAGTGTAGTATCAAGTATTAACCAATATTCAGTTTTGCACCAAAGTCGACTATCTCACTACTTTTTAATGGCCGAGTTGTTTCAACTAAGGTTCCACGGTCAGTTAGTGCTTCACAACTCCACTCAGCGGTCCTGTATTCTCCTTGATTCAACTCAAGGGACACCGGTACCCACAAATGTGTCACACTAACATAACCATCATTTTAACCATATCGGTCTATGACGTACAGTTTCCACGATCTATTGCTACTTACCTAAAATGCCCCAAATCCGGGTATAGGATCTTTACAAGAATACCCAAACAACCCTTCAAGAATAAATCAAGCAAGTCAAACAAGGAAAGCATTTAAAATATGAACTATCTCTAAGGTAACCCCACTTTTAGTGTTAGTCCCCAGCAGAGTCACCAGTTCTGTAATACGGTAGGAGAACTGACTTTACTGGTTTTGAGTTTTATTGCAAATGTTGCGGTTAGCAAGAGTCGCCATCGACTTTTCTTTTATCCAACAAAGGAAAGGGTGAAAAGAATAGGAAATACCGTTTTAAAGATTTTGAGTTCGGGGGGTAGATTATGGAAAGAGAAGGTATTAGCACCCTTTCCATCCGTAGTTATCTACGGGCTCTTAGTTGCTAGTTCACTTTGAAAATGCTTTGTGTTTGTGTGTTTGAAAAATATTTTGAAAAGATGCCTAAGTGCGGCACACTTTGTAATGATTCTCATATCGTTGAGAACGCATACAAAGTGTTTTGTCTTTGAAAATATTTAGAAAAAACAAGAGAGTGTATGTGTGGGAAATTGTTTTGTTTTGTGAGCAAGCAACTATAAGCTATCTAGCTACTCAAAAGATCTTTGTTCTTTCCTATTTCTTCTGGATAGTGCTATCCTACCATTAGTTAGTAGGTAGCCCTATCATTGGATGTTTTGAGGGACAGACACGGGTCATTACACAATCATAGAGGTAACTTGTAGGACGCTTTAGCAATTTATCATAAGGGACTAGATCATTTACCGAAAGGAAACACCGAAGGATCATTAAGGGACTATGATCTTTGTATTGAGGGACTTTGCTAAAGTGTCCCACGTTCGAGGGACATGACTGTTGTTTATCCGAGGCAACAAGTGATGAATACCCTAGAGGTGCGCATGAGCAAAGTGTGTTGTGTTTTAGTTATTAGTCTTGAGGTTAGATTGTCTAGTGTTTTACTTTTAAGTCTTGTCATGTAAACCTATTAGCATACATCTAGAAGTCAAATAAAGATGCAGGAATTTAAACTACGCTATTACAATGTTTCGGGATGGAGAAGTACAAACCAAAATGGGAAAAATATAAAGGTCATAAATTAAACTATTACATCTTTTGTACAGTTACAATAATATGGAAAATGATAGTGCGGAAATAAATAAATGCGCGGAAAATGAAAAGGGGGAAGATGTATAGAAAACCTTAAAATTCTAAGTAGAAAAGTGTTTTTTTTTTAATTTAGAAAAAGTCTTATGATGATAAACCTAATTCTAACCAATTTTTATTAGCAAAATAAACTAAAAATGATTAAATTAATTAATTTTTTATTGTAAACAAAAAAGTTAATTAAAGTAAACCCTAAATCTAATTTTTATTGGATTTTATGATTTTTATTAAAATAGATTGGTTATTAAAAGAAAAGAAAAGATAAAATAGAAAATGAAATAATAAAAAGAAAAGGTAAATGGGTTGCTGCAAAAACGTTAGGGATGGGGTGCAATAAATAAAATCTGCCAGGCCCAAACACAACTGAGCCCGGGAGCTTGTTTGATCCAATGGGGAGGCATGCTTTGGAGTGCACCATAATCACCATTGTTTTGGAGCGCTTGATTTGTGACATGATAATCTGATGGTGCTGATTTACGCCATATCACGCGCTGGTTTAACCTTATACGCACTAGATCTGAAACAAATGTTAGAAAAAAGAAAATTTGCTTGCAGTCTGGATCGAACCCAGGACCTAGTAAAGGTACGCTCTAAGAACATGCATGCTACCACTGGGCCAGCTGGTCATTTGTTGTTTCAAATACAAACAAATATAAATATTATGAAACTCAAATATTTGAAATTCAAAACACGCGCACGCTGGAACATTTGAATGGTCTACTAAGGGGATGCCACGCATGCCACCGGAGTCAGCCACCAGAGTCAACCTTCCGGTTGTCTTCTTCGGTTGGCTCGAAAATCATTCCTGCAAAATAACAACTATTAAAGATCTAAAACAACCCTACCCCCTTAAAAAATCACCCTGAGTCTGAATCTGATGTTATTTTAAGCTAAAATGCTCTGAATCATACGCTTCGAAGCAAAACATCCAACCGGAGTTAAAAATGGCATCCTGTGATTTAGGCACTAAAACTCACATGTGTTACGTCCAATTTTTTCTAAACATGGTCATAAACATGAATGCACGCGTTAAATTGCTCAAAAATGCATATTTAAACAAATTGGATTTAAGAAAATATACTAAACCGGAGGATCGTAACTAAGGGATTCTGGGACATGTAAGGATTGAATCTGGGCCCTGGGATACTCAAGAGTGGGTTGATGGTCTTTGTTTGGATTGACAAGGGCTGTGTTGTACCCCAAAATTTTCCCTCCCATATTTCTCAAAACATTGCAAGAAAGATCTCCAAATTGCTCAAAGTAGTCCAAGGGTTGGCCAGACAAGCTCTCTCCTAAGGCAGTCTACTCAAATTAGGGTTTTGTGTTGCATCAAGATCCTTGAGTCCAAGTGACCCCAAGTTATCACCAATGTCCTAACATGTTATCAATATCATCCATGTCAAGTTTCAAGCCTTGCAGAGGAATTTTGCTCATTCAATTGCTCAAAAGGTCCAAAAATCGACTGTGCTAGGGCAAAAGTCAACTGTAACCCAAATACAGTCAAACTTCAATATTTTTTGTCAACATTCTCATTTTGAAGGATATTTCATCATTTTATCAAGGGTTGATCATGATTCATCAAGGATTGCTCAAAATTCATCAAGATTCAAAAGTTGCTAAATTAGGGTTTTGTAGGAAAAGTCAACTCAACTTTGACCAAGCATAACTTTCTCATACTTTATGATAAATGACCCATCCAAAGCTCATTTTGAATAGGATGAAATTTCCTACAATCCATCTTCATACCCAAAGATAAACATATGCACGCACAAGAAGTTATGAATTTTGACATTATAGGTCATTTTTGAAAGTCAACAAAAACACCTTCTTTTGTCAAAGCTTCTAACTTGAGAATTGAATATCAAAATGAGATGAGACCTAAAGGGTTGATTAGAGGACATCTCAAGCTTTCTAAAAAGTCCAAGAACACCTCCAAAAGTTCAAAATTGAGGAAGTTATGCATTGTTGAAGTTGGACTTTTTTGCAAAATTGCCAATAGTCAACTATCCCCAAAACTTCAAATTTTGCCAAATGGGCCCATTCTTTTTCACTTGTTTTGAGTTTGCATTGTAGCCCACGTGCTCCAGCCTTGGCCATGTGTCCATATCATTTTTTATTAATTATTTTGATTTTATTTGAATTAATTTGATTTAAATCAAAATAAATCAAATAAAAATCCAAAGGCATTGATAACAAAGATTTTGTAGTGATTTCAGGTTCCATTATACAGCTTGCCATCATCAAACTCGTATCAAATCAATTGTGTGCAAAAAGATTGAAATCAAGCCAATTTTGGAAAGCTTTGAAAGAAGAATCAAATCAAATTCAAAGTCATTGATGGAGAGAGATTTGGATAGCAAATTCAAACCTAATGCATTGTGCATTACATAAGGAAGCGATGCAGACAGAAATAAGGGTTGGAAATCAGTTCTAGAGGTAGAACAAAGTTTGCAAAAAAACAGAAAAAGTGTGAGATCGAAATCAGGTCTAGAGGCAATTTCAAGACCTAAGACTTGTCTCAATCTCTTCCTGGCCATCTCCACAAGCAAAAGAAGGCAAAACCAGACATTTCCGGACCCTCCCAAGCGCTGTAAGTTCCTCACGAATCCGCTATATTCTTGAATTCGATTTATACTATTCTTGCATCTATGACAAAAAACAATTGCATATTCTGATTCACCACATCATTTACAAGCTTTTCACAATAACCAATTTCATTAATCTAACATATATCACAGATCACCATTGCTAGGGTTTATTGTTCGTTTTTAGGGCTTTTTGTTTCAGGGTAAATTGGCCATGATAATGGCTATGGTTGTGATCAGTAGGTTGAGACGAACTCAACCATGGTTTTAGAATGCGTTTCCATGGCCTGTGGGAGATTTGGGAGGAGCCCCTGTATATAGTGACGAACATTTGTCCGTAGGTATAGATGTTGTGACTTTTAGCCACGGTCCAGAGGACAGGGACAATGCGTGTCATGCCCCCATTAGTCCATTCAAATCTGGCGCGCTATTTTTTTAATATTTACCCAATGAAATTTGTTTTCTTATATTATAATTTATTTGTACCATATTAACAACTAAAGACAAGTGGTGTAGTGGCAGGCATAGCGTGTATATCCCCTTCAGGACCTGGGTTCGAATCTCAGGTCCCCCTATTTTCTCAATAATGTTTTCTTGCAGATAATCCAGTGCACATGCCAGCTTGATGACCATCATACTCCCTCACCAATCAACACGCCAGATGGCTAGATGGCCATATCTGGTGGTCAACATCAAGGGTGCACCAAAAGGCTAGTCAACGCATGTACACATAATCAGAAAAAGTCAATTGGATCAGCTTCAAATGGGCCAGCGAATTTGCTTTCTACACACCCAAAATCAGGCCCACTTTCTTAATTTTCTATTATTTTGTTTATTTCATTTATTTCTTTTATTTGTTTATTTTAATCAATAACCAATAAACAAATTTTCTTTTTTTATCAAAAATCACCAAAAAATATTTTTACTCCAATTAAAATTCAGAATTTCATTTTTTTTATTAATAAATACTAATTAATTAATTAATTAGGATATTAATTAGGTAACATTAATTTATTTTGTAAATAAATAAAATCAATTAGAATTAATTAGGTTTTAACTTTAGTTTAATTATTTTTATTTTCTTTCTTAAAATAACCAAAACTCCAAAAATATGTCATTTTTTTATAAATTTATTTTATAATTAATTTAGTATTTAATTTAGGATTTAATTTCTTTTCTTAAATTAAAACAACAAAAAAAGCATTTCCTTTTAAAAGGGTCAAAACCCTAATTCACATTCGATTTAATTTTGTGCCACGCTTTATTTTTTTTATCCAATTGATGTATCTGCTCTCGGTATGTAATAATTAATTAGGACGTTTATTTTTTACCGCTTTATTTTATTTTCAAAGGGTTGTTTTTGGCGATGTAAATACCCGACGCCTTGTAATAATTTAGTTTAATTTCCGCACCTTTAATTTCTGCAAACTATATAACTGTTAGATGTTTGATAATAGGGCTTGCATGACAAGAATGAATGCTTAATCTAAAATCAAATTAGATCACCCTAAACATGTACAAAGATAAATTCCCTAGTCCTTGAAATGGTTAGGAAATGGAATGGTATGAATGTTGTGATCGGTGGATCTGGAACTGACTGTTTTAAAGCTGGTTTCGCGAAATGTCGCGGTAAGCAAGAGTCACCACCGTCTTTTATTTTCTCCAATATGGAAAGGACAAAAGCACAGAAAAATTTCTTATTGAGATTAGTTCTCGGTTCGGGAGGTAGATTATAGAAAGGGAAGGTGTTAGCACCCTTTCTATCCATGGTTATCCATGGGCTCTTAGATACTTGCTCATTGTGTTTTCAAAATGTTTGTTTGCTTTTCAAAGTGTGAGTGGGTTTGAAAAAAAAGTTTCTTTGAAAGTTTCAGATCGACTCTTGTATCAGTCCTCAAGAGTGTTTGAAAAGTTTGTTTTGAAAGCTTTTTGAAAAGTGTACGGTGTGAAAAGTATTTTGTTTGTTTTTGAGATGAGCAAGTATCTATGAGAATCTACCTACCCTAAGGAATAAAGCTGTGTAATTGTCCTTTAGGTAGTGCCATCCCACCATTGAGAGGTAGGTAGCACCACCGTTGGAGGTGTTCGGGTCAATTCGAGTTTGTAGGGACATGGTGATCACCAGAGCAATGGGAAGACACCTTAGAAGCTACCCTCATGCCAGGTTCCCGGATCATGAGGACTTACTAAGACATCCTCTACTCGACGACCACCTTTCGAGGGGCAAGGCAACAGTGAAGCGTACCCTAGGGGTGGTGTGTGAATTGTGTGTCATTTTCAGTTTATTGTTTGTCTTGTCATGCATTGGTGATCTACGTTTTTGATTTTATTTAGGTCCATTCATTCTTGCATGCTTTGTTTAACAGTTAAAAGTTGCGGAATTTTAAAGTGCGGAAAGAATAAAGGTCCTACGCTATTACAAAGGCGCGGGTCTACAACGCCAAATTAATCCAGACCCGATTTAAAATAAATTGCAGAAAAGAAATGTCTAATAGCTATTACATGGCTTTGGTACAAGTACATTATATTCACAAAAGAAATAAATGAAACGCGCGAAAAAGAAAATAATCAAATGCGAGGGCGTTGAACCCTTTAAAGGAATTAAAATAATTAAGTTAAAATAATTAAATTAAATAAAAGAAATGACTTATTTTTATGTTTTTTTTGTATTTATGACATTAAAGAAAATTAAATTAATTAAAAGTCAAGTAATTAATTCTAATTTTAATTGTTTTTTTTATTTATTAAAGAAAATGCATTAAAGTTAAAACCTAAAATTAAAATTAATTAATCATAAAACTTAATTACAAAATTAATGGTTGATGACAAAAATATTTAATTAATTAAAAAAAGGGAAAAAAGTATTAAAGACCTATTTTTGTTATTTTTTGCTTTTATTATGAAAAAAGAATTAAATTACCTAAAATTAAATCTAAATTAATTATATACAAATTTATTTATGAAAATTAATACTAAAATAAAATTATTATTTATTTTTATCTTTTCTGATTTTTTGTGATATTTTTATATTTCTTGAAAAAAAATAATTAATTAAATTAAAATAATAAAGAAAATAACATAATAATAAAATATAAGGAAAATTAAAAAAAAGTGGCAAACCAGGGGGGTGGAAGTCCCAAATTGGAGGTTTGCTTTAGGAATTCAGGCCCACTAAGCCATGGGTCCATTTGACTTTCCAAGTAGCGTGTAGCAACGTTGACCTGAGTTTATGGTATGCCTTCAATCTACGCCCTTGACTGGATCTTAGTGTGCACGTGGATGACTGGATGATGAAGGAACATGGTGTGCATCAATGTTGTGCCTGCATAGGAATTAATGTGGAAAAATAATATGGAAACTATGCAGACCTGGGGCTCGAACCCAGGTCTTGGATGTTAATGCAATCACCACTTACCAGCTGAGCCATTACAACGCGCTTTACATATAATAAACAAACAAATATTATAAAGAAAACAATCAGCATTAATGGATCCACGCGCGAAAATTCAAATCAACGAATCCTAGTCTGCCACGGCTTCGTCTTCCTCGCGTGCCTGAAAACAAAAACATGAGGCAACGGTTTTCATAGCGTGGTTTTAGGCCGTTTTACAGAAAATAGCGATTAAGCCATCTCTAAACATAAATTAGGCGCGAGGGTCCTGTCTTCTTCGTCCAGGCGTGCTCATGTCAATGGTGGTATTCACAAGTTCTGATTTTTCCTTGGGGGAAAAGCCCCAATTTCATCTCCTGCAAACCCTAAGAATCGAACATGGTGTTTTGGCCTACAACGCGTGATTCTTCAATTAAAGTACATGATTAGTTTGCAAACATCATCAGAAACATAATCATAACAATAAAATACGTGGAGAATGCATGAATGTTAGAAACCGGTTCAAGCTTTTTCTTCACCAATTTCCATGGTGATCTTACGTTCTTGTGAGTGTGAGGCTTGGAGAATGATTGGGATTTGTTCTATGAACCTTTAGCAAGCTAATGGAAGAGGAATCAGGTCTTGAATCGCCCTCTAAAGTTGATTTCAGAATTGAGATTTTTGTGTAAAAATGTGAGTTTGTCGTGAGCAATAGGGCGCAGCTTGTTGTGTAAAAGGGTTTCTGATCACTTCTATATCCCTTAGGCAATGTGTATGAATGATCATTATAGCCAATAAAGCCTTGCTTTGATGATTTGGATTTTCACATAAACCACCATAACCATCTTTCCATTTTTGATTCAAATTTGAATTCTTGCCTTGTTTAAGCCTTAGCACGAAAAATGGTAGGCACATAATGATGCTTCAAGGTTAATCAAAGCAAAATATCCCTCTTAAATCAATTTTTGAATTTCTTTTGATTTTAAAAAGAATTAAAACTAATTAAATCCAATAAAAATCAATAAAAATGAAAAAATTAATAAAAAAATCTGAAATAAAAGATGGGACACGTGGGAAGCATGGCCAAGTCAATTCAAGTGGAAAAAGTGGGCCCCTTTTGTCAAAAATGAGATTTCAAGGATAAATGATTTTGGCCATTTCACAAAAATTTCCCAACTTCTCCAATGCATAACTTGCTCAATTTTTAAGCTTTGCTCATGTTCTTGGACATTTTAGAAAGGCCTTGAAGTCCTCTAAACAATGTCTTTTGTCCCATGTCATTTTGATTTACCAATCTCAAGTTATGGCCTTTGACTTAAAGTCCCTTTTTGTTGACTTTTGAAAAGGACCTATAATGTTGAAATTGATAACTTTTTGTGAGAGCATTTCTTGGACTTGAAGTATGAAGATGAGTTGTAGGAAATGTCTTTCTCTTCAAAATGAGCTTTGGATGGAATTTTTCTGATAATCCATGTGAAAGTTATGCCTTGGTCAATTTCAGTTGACTTTTCCAACTGTCCAAAAATAGAAACTTTTGCATCTTGATGATTTTTGAGCCAAGTTTTGAGAATCATGATCAAGAATTGATCAAATGATGTTTGTGGCTTCAAAATGAGATGTTGACCAAAAATTTGAACTTTTGACTGCCAAATGACCATTTTGCCCCTACAGTTGACTGCAGTGCCATTTAGGGTTTTGACTGTGCAATTTTGAGCTGAATGCCTTGAAACTTGATATGAGGATGATTGACCACATTTGTAGGCATGTGAGACTTGATTGGGCCTTTGAAAACTTCATTTTCTTGATCAGCCTCAAAACCCTAATCTTGACTGTATAGGAGATCTTTGACTGTGCAACCCTTGGGGAGATTTGAAGCTTGGCTTGGCAATTCTTGAAGAATATGGGAGGGCAAATTTTGGGGTACAACAAATGTTATGATGCATGATGTTATGTTTGAATAATTTAATCACACACAAACAAAGCACACAAGGCCTTAGGTTTAAGCTTGCATGGAGTTGTAGGTAAATACTCTCTTGAAGTTTTAGTTTTCTCAACCTGTCCTATAAGAAAGTAACCGGGTTCTAAGGAATATAAATATCATTGATCTTTCTTTATCAAGCATTGTTTCAGCTCAAGAAATCTTTTCTCATGGCCGAAATATCCCGAAAGTACGATCTCAATGAGTGTAGTATCAAGTATTAACCAATATTCAGTTTTGCACCAAAGTCGACTATCTCACTACTTTTTAATGGCCGAGTTGTTTCAACTAAGGTTCCACGGTCAGTTAGTGCTTCACAACTCCACTCAGCGGTCCTGTATTCTCCTTGATTCAACTCAAGGGACACCGGTACCCACAAATGTGTCACACTAACATAACCATCATTTTAACCATATCGGTCTATGACGTACAGTTTCCACGATCTATTGCTACTTACCTAAAATGCCCCAAATCCGGGTATAGGATCTTTACAAGAATACCCAAACAACCCTTCAAGAATAAATCAAGCAAGTCAAACAAGGAAAGCATTTAAAATATGAACTATCTCTAAGGTAACCCCACTTTTAGTGTTAGTCCCCAGCAGAGTCACCAGTTCTGTAATACGGTAGGAGAACTGACTTTACTGGTTTTGAGTTTTATTGCAAATGTTGCGGTTAGCAAGAGTCGCCATCGACTTTTCTTTTATCCAACAAAGGAAAGGGTGAAAAGAATAGGAAATACCGTTTTAAAGATTTTGAGTTCGGGGGGTAGATTATGGAAAGAGAAGGTATTAGCACCCTTTCCATCCGTAGTTATCTACGGGCTCTTAGTTGCTAGTTCACTTTGAAAATGCTTTGTGTTTGTGTGTTTGAAAAATATTTTGAAAAGATGCCTAAGTGCGGCACACTTTGTAATGATTCTCATATCGTTGAGAATGCATACAAAGTGTTTTGTCTTTGAAAATATTTAGAAAAAACAAGAGAGTGTATGTGTGGGAAATTGTTTTGTTTTGTGAGCAAGCAACTATAAGCTATCTAGCTACTCAAAAGATCTTTGTTCTTTCCTATTTCTTCTGGATAGTGCTATCCTACCATTAGTTAGTAGGTAGCCCTATCATTGGATGTTTTGAGGGACAGACACGGGTCATTACACAATCATAGAGGTAACTTGTAGGACGCTTTAGCAATTTATCATAAGGGACTAGATCATTTACCGAAAGGAAACACCGAAGGATCATTAAGGGACTATGATCTTTGTATTGAGGGACTTTGCTAAAGTGTCCCACGTTCGAGGGACATGACTGTTGTTTATCCGAGGCAACAAGTGATGAATACCCTAGAGGTGCGCATGAGCAAAGTGTGTTGTGTTTTAGTTATTAGTCTTGAGGTTAGATTGTCTAGTGTTTTACTTTTAAGTCTTGTCATGTAAACCTATTAGCATACATCTAGAAGTCAAATAAAGATGCAGGAATTTAAACTACGCTATTACAATGTTTCGGGATGGAGAAGTACAAACCAAAATGGGAAAAATATAAAGGTCATAAATTAAACTATTACATCTTTTGTACAGTTACAATAATATGGAAAATGATAGTGCGGAAATAAATAAATGCGCGGAAAATGAAAAGGGGGAAGATGTATAGAAAACCTTAAAATTCTAAGTAGAAAAGTGTTTTTTTTTTTAATTTAGAAAAAGTCTTATGATGATAAACCTAATTCTAACCAATTTTTATTAGCAAAATAAATAAAAAATGATTAAATTAATTAATTTTTTATTGTAAACAAAAAAGTTAATTAAAGTAAACCCTAAATCTAATTTTTATTGGATTTTATGATTTTTATTAAAATAGATTGGTTATTAAAAGAAAAGAAAAGATAAAATAGAAAATGAAATAATAAAAAGAAAAGGTAAATGGGTTGCTGCAAAAACGTTAGGGATGGGGTGCAATAAATAAAATCTGCCAGGCCCAAACACAACTGAGCCCGGGAGCTTGTTTGATCCAATGGGGAGGCATGCTTTGGAGTGCACCATAATCACCATTGTTTTGGAGCGCTTGATTTGTGACATGATAATCTGATGGTGCTGATTTACGCCATATCACGCGCTGGTTTAACCTTATACGCACTAGATCTGAAACAAATGTTAGAAAAAAGAAAATTTGCTTGCAGTCTGGATCGAACCCAGGACCTAGTAAAGGTACGCTCTAAGAACATGCATGCTACCACTGGGCCAGCTGGTCATTTGTTGTTTCAAATACAAACAAATATAAATATTATGAAACTCAAATATTTGAAATTCAAAACACGCGCACGCTGGAACATTTAAATGGTCTACTAAGGGGATGCCACGCATGCCACCGGAGTCAGCCACCAGAGTCAACCTTCCGGTTGTCTTCTTCGGTTGGCTCGAAAATCATTCCTGCAAAATAACAACTATTAAAGATCTAAAACAACCCTACCCCCTTAAAAAATCACCCTGAGTCTGAATCTGATGTTATTTTAAGCTAAAATGCTCTGAATCATACGCTTCGAAGCAAAACATCCAACCGGAGTTAAAAATGGCATCCTGTGATTTAGGCACTAAAACTCACATGTGTTACGTCCAATTTTTTCTAAACATGGTCATAAACATGAATGCACGCGTTAAATTGCTCAAAAATGCATATTTAAACAAATTGGATTTAAGAAAATATACTAAACCGGAGGATCGTAACTAAGGGATTCTGGGACATGTAAGGATTGAATCTGGGCCCTGGGATACTCAAGAGTGGGTTGATGGTCTTTGTTTGGATTGACAAGGGCTGTGTTGTACCCCAAAATTTTCCCTCCCATATTTCTCAAAACATTGCAAGAAAGATCTCCAAATTGCTCAAAGTAGTCCAAGGGTTGGCCAGACAAGCTCTCTCCTAAGGCAGTCTACTCAAATTAGGGTTTTGTGTTGCATCAAGATCCTTGAGTCCAAGTGACCCCAAGTTATCACCAATGTCCTAACATGTTATCAATATCATCCATGTCAAGTTTCAAGCCTTGCAGAGGAATTTTGCTCATTCAATTGCTCAAAAGGTCCAAAAATCGACTGTGCTAGGGCAAAAGTCAACTGTAACCCAAATACAGTCAAACTTCAATATTTTTTGTCAACATTCTCATTTTGAAGGATATTTCATCATTTTATCAAGGGTTGATCATGATTCATCAAGGATTGCTCAAAATTCATCAAGATTCAAAAGTTGCTAAATTAGGGTTTTGTAGGAAAAGTCAACTCAACTTTGACCAAGCATAACTTTCTCATACTTTATGATAAATGACCCATCCAAAGCTCATTTTGAATAGGATGAAATTTCCTACAATCCATCTTCATACCCAAAGATAAACATATGCACGCACAAGAAGTTATGAATTTTGACATTATAGGTCATTTTTGAAAGTCAACAAAAACACCTTCTTTTGTCAAAGCTTCTAACTTGAGAATTGAATATCAAAATGAGATGAGACCGAAAGGGTTGATTAGAGGACATCTCAAGCTTTCTAAAAAGTCCAAGAACACCTCCAAAAGTTCAAAATTGAGGAAGTTATGCATTGTTGAAGTTGGACTTTTTTGCAAAATTGCCAATAGTCAACTATCCCCAAAACTTCAAATTTTGCCAAATGGGCCCATTCTTTTTCACTTGTTTTGAGTTTGCATTGTAGCCCAAGTGCTCCAGCCTTGGCCATGTGTCCATATCATTTTTTATTAATTATTTTGATTTTATTTGAATTAATTTGATTTAAATCAAAATAAATCAAATAAAAATCCAAAGGCATTGATAACAAAGATTTTGTAGTGATTTCAGGTTCCATTATACAGCTTGCCATCATCAAACTCGTATCAAATCAATTGTGTGCAAAAAGATTGAAATCAAGCCAATTTTGGAAAGCTTTGAAAGAAGAATCAAATCAAATTCAAAGTCATTGATGGAGAGAGATTTGGATAGCAAATTCAAACCTAATGCATTGTGCATTACATAAGGAAGCGATGCAGACAGAAATAAGGGTTGGAAATCAGTTCTAGAGGTAGAACAAAGTTTGCAAAAAAACAGAAAAAGTGTGAGATCGAAATCAGGTCTAGAGGCAATTTCAAGACCTAAGACTTGTCTCAATCTCTTCCTGGCCATCTCCACAAGCAAAAGAAGGCAAAACCAGACATTTCCGGACCCTCCCAAGCGCTGTAAGTTCCTCACGAATCCGCTATATTCTTGAATTCGATTTATACTATTCTTGCATCTATGACAAAAAACAATTGCATATTCTGATTCACCACATCATTTACAAGCTTTTCACAATAACCAATTTCATTAATCTAACATATATCACAGATCACCATTGCTAGGGTTTATTGTTCGTTTTTAGGGCTTTTTGTTTCAGGGTAAATTGGCCATGATAATGGCTATGGTTGTGATCAGTAGGTTGAGACGAACTCAACCATGGTTTTAGAATGCGTTTCCATGGCCTGTGGGAGATTTGGGAGGAGCCCCTGTATATAGTGACGAACATTTGTCCGTAGGTATAGATGTTGTGACTTTTAGCCACGGTCCAGAGGACAGGGACAATGCGTGTCACGCCCCCATTAGTCCATTCAAATCTGGCGCGCTATTTTTTTAATATTTACCCAATGAAATTTGTTTTCTTATATTATAATTTATTTGTACCATATTAACAACTAAAGACAAGTGGTGTAGTGGCAGGCATAGCGTGTATATCCCCTTCAGGACCTGGGTTCGAATCCCAGGTCCCCCTATTTTCTCAATAATGTTTTCTTGCAGATAATCCAGTGCACATGCCAGCTTGATGACCATCATACTCCCTCACCAATCAACACGCCAGATGGCTAGATGGCCATATCTGGTGGTCAACATCAAGGGTGCACCAAAAGGCTAGTCAACGCATGTACACATAATCAGAAAAAGTCAATTGGATCAGCTTCAAATGGGCCAGCGAATTTGCTTTCTACACACCCAAAATCAGGCCCACTTTCTTAATTTTCTATTATTTTGTTTATTTCATTTATTTCTTTTATTTGTTTATTTTAATCAATAACCAATAAACAAATTTTATTTTTTTTATCAAAAATCACCAAAAAATATTTTTACTCCAATTAAAATTCAGAATTTCATTTTTTTTATTAATAAATACTAATTAATTAATTAATTAGGATATTAATTAGGTAACATTAATTTATTTTGTAAATAAATAAAATCAATTAGAATTAATTAGGTTTTAACTTTAGTTTAATTATTTTTATTTTCTTTCTTAAAATAACCAAAACTCCAAAAATATGTCATTTTTTTATAAATTTATTTTATAATTAATTTAGTATTTAATTTAGGATTTAATTTCTTTTCTTAAATTAAAACAACAAAAAAAGCATTTCCTTTTAAAAGGGTCAAAACCCTAATTCACATTCGATTTAATTTTGTGCCACGCTTTATTTTTTTTTATCCAATTGATGTATCTGCTCTCGGTATGTAATAATTAATTAGGACGTTTCTTTTTTACCGCTTTATTTTATTTTCAAAGGGTTGTTTTTGGCGATGTAAATACCCGACGCCTTGTAATAATTTAGTTTAATTTCCGCACCTTTAATTTCTGCAAACTATATAACTGTTAGATGTTTGATAATAGGGCTTGCATGACAAGAATGAATGCTTAATCTAAAATCAAATTAGATCACCCTAAACATGTGCAAAGATAAAAATAACTGAAAACAACACACTCGCACATGCGCACTTCTAGGGTACACCCCACTTGGTTGCCTTCGTACACGGTCATTGAGTATATGGTATTTTAGAGGTCGCCCTCTTGTCTAAAAGATCATAGTTGCCTCAAAATGGTTACCTCAGAAATTGTTGCCTCGAATACATGATCTAAGACATTAGGGTTACCGCTAAGACATCCTAACATTGCTTTAGTGACCGTATGTCCCTCATTCGAATTGACCCTCAAACTCCAACGACGGTGCTACCTACTCACTAATAGTGGGATAACATTGTCTAAAGGAAATTAGCATAGAACGATTCCTTTTTTGAGTAGGTAGATAGTTCTTAGATACTTGCTCATCCAAAACAAAACAAAATTTTCACACTTACACTCTTTTTCAAACAAGTTTTCAAAAACACTTCGTTACACTCTTGAAGACATAAGCAAGAGTTAAATCGAAGTTAAAAACAAAAACTTTTCAAAACCCACGAGCATAAAGAAAACATTTTGAAAATGATGAGCAAGTACCTAAGAGCCCGTAGATAACTACGGATAGAAAGGGTGCTAATACCTTCCCTTTCTATAATCTACCCCCCCGTACTCAGAAATATCTCGAAAAAGGAATTTTTCTGTGCTTTTTTTGCTTTCCTTGTTGGATAAAATAAAGGTCGGTGGTGACTCTTGCTTACCGCGACATTTTGCGAAAACAAACGCAAAACGCAAACCAGCATTCCAAAAAACAGTCAGTTCTTCCCACCGTATCACAGAACTGGCGACTCTGCTGGGGAAAAAGTAAGTAGGGTGTACCTTAGGAATAGTTCATCATAATGTTTCCAATTGCTTGATTTGTATGCTTTATCTTTATGGGTTTGAATCAGAGTTACTATAGATCTTAACCCGGATCTGGGGATACCTTTTAGGTAAGTAGCAATAGACTGTGAGGGAACTGTACGGCGTAGACCGATACGGTTGAAGCAGTAGCTACGTTGGTGTGACACTTTAGTTTGTACCGATATCCCTTGTGGTGGAACAAGGAGAATATGGGTCTTCTAAGGGGTTATTAAGCACCAATTGACCTTAGAACCTATAATTGACCAACTTGGCCATAGAATAGTAGCAGTATGCTACACTCATTGAGACCAAACTCTCGCGATGATTCCAGCCGCAAGAAAAGGTTGCCAAATTGGAATTATGACCGATCGAGGGTGGTCAGTGATATTGAGATCCTCTAGAACCCGATTACTATTACTAGGACAGGTTTGAACCAACTAAACTGAAAGAGGGTAATACCTAAAATCCATGCCAGCCTGAAATCTAAGGGCTACTGTGTGACTTGTTTTCCCTTACCATGTTTGCTATCTATGAATACTTGTGGTGTGTTTCTATCATGACATCATGCATCATGACATTGCATGCATCTTGCATCAGACTAACATATTTCAAAGACATAGGGGATTCATATTTGTTCTGTTTTGTAGGTCATGGCCTCTATGCGTAGAAACACTATTCGGATCAGCTTTGTACATATTCCTACCCAGCTTAGAGATTTGGTTTCTAAAGTTCCAGATACTTCCTCCTTTATCAGAAGACATGGTCACCTCCTTGGGTTGGTCACTTCCAAAATGGATGAGCAGATGTTGAGTGTCTTGTGCCAGTTCTTTGATCCATTGTACCACTGCTTCACCTTCCCGGACTACCAGTTGGTCCCTACTTTGGAGGAGTTCTCTGATTTGCTTGGTATTTCTATTCTAGAGCAGACGCTGTTTATAGGTTGAGAGAAAGCTCTTAGGCCAGAATATGTTGCTACAACCCTACATCTGACAAAGGCTGAGGTAATGTCTAACTGGGAAACTCGGAGTGGGACAAAAGGCTTCTTGGCTAAGTTCTTGGTTGATCGGGCTAATCAGTTTTGGGACAGTTTGGATTTTCAAGCATTCGAAGACATTCTGGCTCTTCTTATTTATGGGTTGGTTCTGTTTCCCAATTCAGATTCCTTTATTGACGTGAACGCAGTGAAGATTTTCATGTCCCGTAATCCAGTGCCCACTCTCTTAGGGGATATTTTACACGCTCTTTATGCCCGTACTGCTCGGAAACGGGGAACCCTTATGTGTTGTGCATCATTATTGGCGAGGTGGTTTATTTCTCACCTCCCCAAATCTGTTTTGAAGAACAAGGAAGGCATGGGTTGGGCCTACAAAATTATGTCCCTTGCTCACACGGATATCATTTGGAGTACCAAAGACATGGAAGAAGTAGCTATTATTGATCGCTGTGGGGAATACCCCAATGTTCCACTACTTGGAATTCGAGGAGGGATTACCTATAATCCTTGTCTGGCCTTACGACAGTTTGGGCGAGCTAGGAGGGACGAAACTCATGAGTTGCTAATGCCGAGCATTGTCTTTGACTTCTAAGGGGATAATGAGGAGCATCGTCGCAGGTTCATACGAGCTTGGAACAGGGTACACAGGTCTGATCCACACGAGTTAGGGATGAAGACCTCTCTTCCGATGGAACCATATCTCCGATGGGTTTGAATCCGTGCCCAAAAGCTGGGAATGCCGTACGAAGCTGTCTTACCAGTAATTGTTGAGAATGCTGATGAAGAAGGGGTTCCTCCTACTGTCCTACATCCGTACATGCCGACTGACATTGGGGCATTAAAGAAGTCATGGATCCAGTTGAGAGAAGAGCGGGATACTTATAGAGAAAAGTATCACGAGCAGGAGCGGAAGATTCTAAAGCTTACAAGGCAGCTAGAGAATGAGAAGGTCTTCAATGATTATGTCAGCACCAACGGAAAACGACCATGGGAGTGCTGATGTCTTTTGTTATTTCTAGTTTTGATTTACTTTTCAGTATTTCCTTTTGTAACGCCTTAAAGGCATTTGTCAAACATTGTTTCAAGTTTGTTATCTAATAAAAGTGTGTTTCATTTTGGTTTACGAATTTGAATCCCTAAAGTCTTTGAAATCATATCATACACATATCATTCCCATGCACCTCATTATAGGTACCCTTACAGGTTTCTCATCTTCTTCGCTGTTTATTTCAGCACATCATGTCTGCTAAAACATCAACTGATCAAGCTATCAAGGCTCTACAAGCTCAAAACTCTCAGTTCCAGGAAATGTTCATGAATTTGGCCAAGGGTTAGCAAGATCTGAAGACTCTTATCTTGAAGGATAAGAAGAAGAAGAAGAAGACGGTCCTCCCGAACATGGGTCGCAGATTTGGGAACAATTTGCGGGATGTTGATTTATCTCACTCATCTGGAGGGGGAGAAAACCAAGAAGAAAGGAGGGTTCCTAGCCCTATGGTATCTGACAACGAGACTGACTTTGACGAAGACCAGTATCCTCCGGCTGAGGATAGGTATAAACAGCTTGAAGACCGGTTAAGTGCGATGGAGATCCAGAAGGTACCTGGATTGGAATTTGGTGATTTGGGTTTGTCATCTGGGGTGGTGATTCCCCACAAGTTTAAAGCACCGATCTTTGCTAAATACGACAGGGTTTCTTGCCCAAAGCTGCACCTCTGTTTGTATGTTAGAAAGATTCAGCCATATACCGTTGACAGGAACCTCTAGATCCACTTCTTTCAAGATAGTCTTTCAGGCACTCAACTTGAATGGTTTTACCAGCTGGAAGGAGCTAGTATCCGTAATTGGGAAGATCTTGCTGCTGCTTTTTACAAGCAGTACCAATACAATGCCGACCTCGCTCCCACGCGTACCCAACTTCAGGGTATGTCTATGGGTGTGAGCGGAGGTTTCAAAGACTACGCTCAGAAAGGGAGGGACCTTGCTGGAAGAGTACAACCCCCGCTGGCTGACAGGGAGTTGGTGGATATGTTTTTGGGGACCTTGTCTGGTCCGTATTTCAACCATCTGATTGGAAGTTCATCGTCCACGTTTACTGAGCTGATTATGACCGGGGAAAGAGTTAAGGCCGATATCAAGAGCGGTAAGATACAGAAGGGTGCTTCGTCAGGTATCGAGAAAAAGCCTTTTAAGAAGGAGTCCAGTGCAGTTTACAGTTCAAAAGGCCATCATAGACCTGAGCACCGCCAAGCAGTCAATGCGGTTGTTATATCAAGACCTGCTGTTGCCTCACAACATAACAATCAGCCAAGAGCCGAGAGGCCACGAAGACAATTCACTCAACTCCATATGACCCTGTCTCAGATTCTGCCGCAATTGTTAAAGACCAACTTGGTGATTACGAAGGAAGCCCCGAAGAATCCCAATACAACATCACCGCTGTACAATCTGAACGCCCGCTGTGCTTTTCATTCCGATAGTCCGGGGCATGATACGAATGACTGTTGGGTCCTGAAGAATAAGGTACAAGATCTGATTGATGCTAAGGAAATTGAGTTCGAAGCGCCCAAAAAGCCTAATGTTATGACTGCTCCGATGCCCAAGCATGGAGTGAATGCTGTAGATGAAGACTCGTTTGTGACTTCCGTAAAAGACATTGCTACTCCATTGATGACTGTGAAGAAGAACCTTCTGTTAGCCGGTTTATTTCTGGGCTGTGGCGAAGGTTGCCGTCTGTGTTCCGTCCTACCTACCGGTTGCCATCTATTGAAGTCAGGTTTCCAACACCTGATGGATAATAAAGAAATTCTGTTTGAGAAGACTTTTGTTTCTTTGGTTACTGTTGAAGAAGTTGCTATAATCACCATTTTCGACAATTCTTCCAAGGCTTCCTCGAGAAAGCCTGTTAGAATTACATCTGTTCCGAGAATCGCTCCCTTGATCATTACTGTTCCTGGGCCTATCCCCTATACATCAGATAAAGTTGTCCCATGGCACTACGGGGATGACGTATATTATCACGGGGTTAAACAAGATTTGAAGGATGAAGAGGCTGATACTGACGTCAGCAATATTATTGGATCTAGTAAAGTCACCCGCAGCGAAAGACTTTTCTCCCCTGAGATCTCTCCACCAACTGTTCGGAAGCCTGTTGTTATTACGCCGGCCAATACATCTGCTACTGTCCCTACTCAAGTTCCAATTCTTACCCCTGTCACCGAGTCATCTGACACTCGGGGCAAAGGGACCACCGGTGAGCCTGCCCAGATGGAGGCACCGAAGAAAATTACTATTGAAGCCTCTAGACAAGAGATAGAGGAAATTTTAAAGATCATCAAGAAAAGCGACTACAATGTAGTCGAACAGCTGGGGCAAACCCCGTCGAAGATCTCTATGTTGTCTTTATTGTTGTGTTCAGAGGCCCATGCTAAGGCTCTGATTTCTTTCTTGAAGACTGCGCACGTGCCGCAGGAGACATCAACTGATCAGTTTAAAGATTGCGTGGCTAGTCTGACAGCAGATAATGGGTTGGGTTTCTCCGACGCAGACTTGACTGCTAAGGGGAAGAATCACAATGATGCCCTGCATGTCTCCATTGAGTGCAGGGGCACTACGTTAGCTCATGTATTGGTGGACACTGGGTCTTCGTTGAATGTTTTACCCAAGAAAGCACTAGACCGGTTAGACTGTGAAGGGTTGGAGCTGAAGCCAAGTAATATTGTGGTTAGGGCCTTTGACGGGTCCAAGAGGATGGTACATGGAGAAGTGGATATTCCAATTAAGGATGGTTCTCAGATTTTCGCGTCTACATTCTATGTGATGGACATTCGGCCATCTTATTCTTGTTTGCTGGGTCGCCCGTGGATCCACAAAGCTAGGGCAGTGACTTCTAGGCTTCACAAGATGCTGAAATACCCAGTGAGGGGGAAAATTGTTACTGTACGAGGGGAAGAGGAGTACATGGTGAGCCACCTCAACTCTTTCCGGTATGTAGAGATGGACGGGGAGTTCATTGAGACTCCATTTCAACATTTTGAAGAAGTCCCCCAGACGTTGGCATCAACTAAAATTATTACTGAAGATCCTCCAATGAAGATTCCCTCAAGGATGCCCGGGCTGTTGTTGAGAAAGAAGCTCAAAGGGCTGTTCGGCGTGCACGGATCGGAGGACCTCCCCTGTTTATCAGTAATTCAGGAGTAAATGCCATTGAAGACGATGTTGAAGAATCTGAGTTTGACAGTTGGATCTACCCGAATACAGATGGCGGACTAAGCAATTGGACGACAAAAGACTTCGTGCCAATTTCTTTTATTACCCAGTAATGAGACTTTTTTTTTGTTTTGAGTTTGTAACAGACAATTTTTAAACTTTACGTCCCGTTGCCTTACCCGAGACACTGTGGCTTTGTTTGTGAGGGCTTTATGTGTGTCATTTCCATATATCATTAATAAAAGCATTGGATGTTTTCTTGCATTTCAAATTTTGCGCTCCTTGTTTTTCTTTTTTATCTTGCAAAACAGCTATTTTACACACACTCACATATACATGTCTACATCCACTCTGGATCCCACTGATAACGACTCTGCTACTGCCGGTTATGACTTCGAAAGTCCGATCAACCAAGCCGAGGACTAAGGTGAGGATGATTGCGAAGTTCCTGGCGAACTTGCTAGACTGTTACTTCAGGAAGAGAGGGCCATATAGCCGCATGAAGAGCCAGTGGAAACAGTAAATCTGGGTACAGAGGTAGACAAGAAAGAGGTCAAGATCGGTGAAAATCTGGAGTCTAGCGTCAAGAAACAATTGATTCAGATGCTGCATGACTATGTTGAGATCTTTGCTTGGACTTATGAAGATATGCCGGGGTTAGATACTGATATCGTGGTTCACCGCCTGCCTACCAAGGAAGACTGTCCTCCAGTGAAACAGAAAGTCCGCCGAATGCGCCCAGAGATGTCTGAGAAAATCAAGGCTGAAGTTATGAAACAGTTTGACGCCGGTTTTCTAGCAGTTACTTCTTACCCACAGTGGGTGGCCAACGTGGTTCCTGTGCCGGAGAAGGATGGTAAAGTTCGAATGTGTGTCGAGTATAGGGATCTGAACAGGGCGAGCCCCAAGGATGATTTCCCTCTACCTCATATCGACATTCTGGTTGATGACACCGCACAACATAAGGTCTTTTCCTTTATGGATGGTTTCTCTGATTATAATCAGTTTAAGATGGCTCCCGAAGACATGGAGAAGACAACCTTTATTACTCAATGGGGTACCTTTTGCTACAAGGTCATGCCTTTTGGATTGAAAAATGCTGGGGCAATGTATCAACGCGCCATGGTCGCTTTGTTCCATGACATGATCCATCATGAGATTAAGGTATACGTCGATGACATGATTGCAAGATACAAGACTAAGGAAGAACATCTGGACCATCTTCAGAAGCTATTTGATAGGTTGAAGTTGTACAAGTTGAGGTTAAACCCGAACAAGTGCACCTTCGGGGGTGAGATCTGGTAAGCTGCTGGGTTTCGTCGTAAGTGATAAAGGCATTCAAGTGGATCCTGCCAAGGTGAAGGCTATACAGGAAATGCCAGCTCCCCAAACAGAAAAAAGTCAGAGGCTTTTTGGGACGATTGAACTATATTGCCCGATTTATCTCGCATCTAACTGCTACTTGTGAGCCGATCTTCAAGTTACTGAAGAAAGATCAAGTAGTAAGATGGAACGATGAATGTCAGGCCGCTTTCGAAAGGATCAAAGGATATCTCCAAGAGCCACCCATTCTGATGCCGCCAGTTGAAGGGAGACCTTTGATCTTATACTTGACAGTACTCGACAATTCGATGGGGTGCATGCTGGGGCAGCATGACGAGTCTGGCTGAAAAGAGCATGCTATTTACTACCTTAGCAAAAAGTTTACCGACTGCGAGACCCGATACTCGTTGCTTGAGAAAACTTGCTGTGCTTTGGCATGGGCTACTCGCCGACTGAGACAGTATATGCTGACTCACACTACTCTATTGATATCAAAGATGGATCCAATCAAGTATATCTTCGAAAATCCTGCCTTGTCCGGAAGAATAGCAAGATGGCAAATGATCTTGACTGAGTATGACATCCAATACACAACTCAAAAAGCAATCAAGGGAAGTGTGTTGGCAGATCATTTGGCACACCAGGCAGTGGACGATTACCAGTCTATGAACTTTGAATTCTCGGATGAGAACATCATGTTGGTGACTGACTGTGAGACACCTGGACCGGATGAAGGACCTGAGGAAGGATCCCGATGGTCTATATACTTTGATGGAGCTTCAAACGCCTTGGGCAATGGCATTGGCACTATGATCATATCTCCTAAAGGCTCTCATAATCCGTTTACCGCCTGACTATGTTTTAACTGCACCAACAACATGGCAGCGTATGAAGCATGCATTATGGGTCTTCAAGCAGCAATTGACCTAAGGATTAAGTTCTTAAGTGTTTTCGGAGATTCCGCTCTCGTGATCAGCCAGATCAAAGGCGAGTGGGATACGAAACACCCAAATATTATTCCTTACAAGGATTATGTATTGACGTTGCTTCCCCACTTCGAGGAGATAACCTTTGAACACTTCCCTAGAGAGGAGAATCAATTGGCAGACACGTTAGATACGATGTCTTCTATGTTCAAAGTCAATTGAGACAACGAGGCTCCCCGGATTATCATTGAAAGGTTAGACGAACCCGCACATTGTTGTGACATTGAGACTAAAGAGATAGCAGATAAGCCCTGGTTTCATGAGGTGAAGAGGTATCTTGAGGCTCAGGAGTACCCCGAGGGTGCATCTGTTAATGATAAGAAGTTTCTGAGGAGGTTCACGGAAACGTTATTCATTAGCAATGGCATTCTTTACAAGCGTAACCATGATTCAACCTTATTGCGTTGTGTGGATAAGAACGAAGCAAAAAGGATTATGGTGGAGTTACATGAAGGTACTTTCGGGACCCATTCCAGTGGACATACCATGGCAAAGAAAATCCTACGGGCATGATATTATTGGTCCACCATGGAAGCCGACTGTTATCAGCATTCTCGGACCTGTCATAAGTGCCAAGTCTATGCTGATAAGGTACACATACCTCCAGTACCTCTGAACGTCTTGACAGCTCCGTGGCCTTTTGCAATGTGGGGCATTGACATGATCGGCGAGATCAGACCTATGGCATCCAACAGGCATCGTTTCATCCTGGTAGCAATTGATTACTTTATGCAGTGGGTTGAAGCATCTTCCTTTGCTACAGTGACCAAGAACGTCGTGGCACGGTTCATTCGGCACAACCTGATTTGTCGATATGGTGTACCCGAGAGGATCATTACAGACAATGGTATAAATCTCAACAATAAGATGATCAACGAGCTCTGCAAGCAATTCAAGATACAACATCATAACTCTTCTCCCTATCGGCCGAAGATGAATGGGGTTGTAGAAGCGGCTAATAAAAATATCAAGAAGATTGTGCAGAAGATGACTGTGACGTACAAAGATTGGCACGAGATGTTACCATTTGCTCTTCATGGGTACCGTACCTCAGCGCGGACGTCAACATGGGCAGCACCCTATTCCTTGGTTTATGGCATGGAGGTTGTCTTGCCCATTGAAGTTCAGATACCCTCTCTTCGGATTATGAAGGATGCAGGTTTGAGCGAAGATGACTGGATTCAGACCCGACTTGATCAGCTGAACTTAATCGACGAGAAGAGACTTACTGCTATTTGTCATGGTCAAACGTACCAAAAACGGATGATCAAGGCATTTAACAAGAAAGTCAGACGACAAGAGTATCGAGTTGGGGACCTGGTTATCAAGCGTATTATCTTACCTCAAGGTGATCCCAGGGGCAAATGGACCCCTACTTACGAAGGGCCATTTGTGGTTAAGAACATTTTCTCAGGAGAAGCTATGATTCTAACCACCATGGATGGTGACGACCTTCCTCACCCCGTCAATGCAGACATAGTGAAAAGATACTACGCATAATCAAAGACCCGCTAGGTTGACTGGCCTAGGCAAAAATAAGGGCTTCCCGGCGAACCAAAAGGGTTCGGGCAAAAATAAGGGATGAAAATAAAAAAATCTGTACACCCGGCAAGTCAAAAACCTGAAAAGGCGGGCTTGGGCAAAAAAGGGTATCCCGGTGGACTGAAAACCCGAAAGGGCGGTCCAGGAAAAAATAGGGATCAAAGCGTAATATTATGCCTCATTGGATCACCTTGCAACCAGACTTCGATATCGACTATCAAGCTCGGACGACACTAATCAATCTGATATACCTTCAACCAAGTAGCAAAGTGATGAGATGCTCGAGGACATAAGGGAAATAGCAGAGTTGGAACCTAGTGGGATTATTCCTATAGCTATTTTTCTTGGTTTATCACAAATTGTATAAATTCTACTTGTTCGGCGGCGTTCTCTTACTAGGACGTCAGCCTCTTGTACAAAAACGCCTATTTACAGGCCAAACTTCAAAATCAATACAATTCATTTTCAAAGAAATTTCAACTGTTTTTCCTTTTTCTGTTTTGTTTTGCAAAGAACGTCCAATGTTCATTTTTGATATATGCATTTGACATTAATTGTTGCTCATGAATATTTACATGCGAAACAAAATACAATTACTCGTAATATCAGAAACAGGGGCAATAAGAATTGTCCAAGCTTTAAAGTTTCTCTGTCCACCGGGTACAAGGATAAATTCAGCTGAAAACTATGGCTGAAATACTTTCACTCCCCGCAGAGTAAGAGAAGGCAATAATTTTATCTCTCCCCAGCTGAGACTCACAACCGTGAATGAATCAGTAATATTATCCCCAAGCAGAGTTTATCTATCATCAGCTGAAAAGTCTTATCATCCCCGGCGGAGTATAAAATATCCCCAGTGGAGTTTGTAAAATATCCCCAGTGGAGTTTGGAAAGTTTCCCCAGCGTAGTCTGAAAAAGTTTCCCTAGTGAAGTTTGGAGAATCATCCCCAGTAGACTCCGGCAGATTGTCCCTAGTAGAGCCTAAAAGGTTATCCCCAGTAAGGTCGCTATTGGAAAAATTCATCCCCATCGAAATTTATCAACGGAATCCTCTACAGAGCATCTCTTCCCCACAGAGTAATCTCCTCATCAGTTTATTCCCCAACGAAGTTATCCTCTCCTACAGGTTATTCTCACAAACATCTTCATTCGCTATCCCCGACAAAAACGAAGAATTTAGCTCTTTTCTCCAGCAGCTACCCGAGATTTATTTCCCCCAGCTAAAAACATTACATTTCCATGCATCATGACACATGCATATACGCATCATACAACACAATCTCATTTATTTTGAGAACATCATTGCCTGATACATATCATGCATTACATATAACTAACCTTTATCTTTCAGGAAAGATGCGGTTAAATTCTCACAAAATTCAAAGCTATGAAGCTTTTTCCTCCGTTGAAGTATAGACAAGTTCCTAAATCTCAGCAGAGAAGTTTTCTCAGTTGAATTACGGGCGAGTTCTTAAATCTCGACGAAGATGTTTCCCTAGTTGAGTTACGGACAAGTTCTTAAAACTCAGCAAAGATTTTTTCTCAGTTAAAGTACATACGAGTTCCTAAATCTCGACAAAATGTTCCTCCGTTGAATTACAGACGAGTTCCTAAATCTCAGCCGAGAAGTTTTCTCAGTTGAATTACGGGCGAGTTCTTAAATCTCGACGAAGATGTTTCCCCAGTTGAATTACGGACAAGTTCTTAAAACTCAGCAGAGATGTTTTCTCAGTTGAAGTACATACGAGTTCCTAAATCTCGACAAAATGTTCCTCCGTTGAATTACAGACGAGTTCCTAAATCTCAGTAGAGAAGTTTTCTCAGTTGAATTACGGGCGAGTTCTTAAATCTCGACGAAGATGTTTCCCCAGTTGAATTACGGACAAGTTCTTAAAACTCAGCAGAGATGTTTTCTCAGTTGAAGTACAGACGAGTTCCTAAATCTCGACAAAATGTTCCTCCGTTGAATTACAGACGAGTTCCTAAATCTCAGCAGAGAAGTTTTCTCAATTGAATTACGGGTGAGTTCTTAAATCTCGACGAAGATGTTTCCCCCTAGTTGAATTACAGAAGAGTTCTTAAAACTCAGCAGATATGTTTTCTTAGTTGAAATACAGACGAGTTCCTAAATCTCGACAAAGTGTTCCTCCATTGAATTACGGGCAAGTTCCTAAATCTCGACACCTCAGTTGAATTACGGTAAAGTTCCTAAATCTTGACACCTCAGTTGAATTACGGGCAAGTTCCTAAATCTCGACACCTCAGTTGAATTACGGGAAAGTTCCTAAATCTCGACACCTCAGTTGAATTACGGGCAAGTTCCTAAATCTCGACACCTCAGTTGAATTACGGGTGAGTTCCTTTCCCTCAACAAAAATCAGACTTCCCCAGCGGAATCTTCCTCAACAGCAGGTATGCAATCTCTCGCTAAGGAATCTCTTATGCGACCGACACTTCTCCAAATGGCATCTGTAAGCCCATTCCCGACATCACAAAGCAACTACCACTTCATGCGAGTGCAAATTTCTGGGCACTCTAGTGTTCAATCCTCTCCCACCTCTGGATCACGAAAGGCACGAAAGCCAATCTACATCCTCAGGTTTAAGAAGATTGAACAGGGGCAGCTGTTGTACCCCAAAATTTTACCTCCCATATTTCTCAAAACATTGCAAGAAAGATCTCCAAATTGCTCAAAGTAGTCCAAGGGTTGGCCAGACAAGCTCTCTCCTAAGGCAGTCTACTCAAATTAGGGTTTTGTGTTGCATCAAGATCCTTGAGTCCAAGTGACCCCAAGTTCTCACCAATGTCCTAAAATTTTCTCAATATCATCCATGTCAAGTTTCAAGCCTTGCAGAGGAATTTTGCTCATTCAATTGCTCAAAAGGTCCAAAAATCGACTGTGCTAGGGCAAAAGTCAACTGTAACCCAAATACAGTCAAACTTCAATATTTTTTGTCAACATTCTCATTTTGAAGGATATTTCATCATTTTATCAAGGGTTGATCATGATTCATCAAGGATTGCTCAAAATTCATCAAGATTCAAAAGTTGCTAAATTAGGGTTTTGTAGGAAAAGTCAACTCAACTTTGACCAAGCATAACTTTCTCATACTTTATGATAAATGACCCATCCAAAGCTCATTTTGAATAGGATAAAATTTCCTACAATACATCTTCATACCCAAAGATAAACATATGCACTCACAAGAAGTTATGAATTTTGACATTATAGGTCATTTTTGAAAGTCAACAAAAACACCTTTTTTTGTCAAAGCTTCTAACTTGAGAATTGAATATCAAAATGAGATGAGACCGAACGGGTTGATTATAGGACATCTCAAGCTTTCTAAAAAGTCCAAGAACACCTCCAAAAGTTCAAAATTGAGGAAGTTATGCATTTTTGAAGTTGGACTTTTTTGCAAAATTGCCAAAAGTCAACTATCCCCAAAACTTCAAATTTTGCCAAATGGGCCCATTCTTTTTCACTTGTTTTGAGTTTGCATTGTAGCCCACATGCTCCAGCCTTGGCCATGTGTTCATATCATTTTTTATTAATTATTTTGATTTTATTTGAATTAATTTGATTTAAATCAAAATAAATCAAATAAAAATCCAAAGGCATTGATAACAAAGATTTTGTGGTGATTTCAGGTTCCATTATAGAGCTTGCCATCATCAAACTCGTATCAAATCAATTGTGTGCAAAAAAGATTGAAATCAAGCCAATTTTGGAAAGCTTTGAAAGAAGAATCAAATCAAATTCAAAGTCATTGATGGAGAGAGATTTGGACAACAAATTCAAACCTAATGCATTGTGCATTACATAAGGAAGTGATGCAGACAGAAATAAGGGTTGGAAATCAGTTCTAGAGGCAGAACAAAGTTTGGAAAAAAACAGAAAAAGTGTGAGATCGAAATCAGGTCTAGAGGCAATTTCAAGACCTAAGACTTGTCTCAATCTCTTCCTGGCCATCTCCACAAGCAAAAGAAGGCAAAACCAGGCATTTCCAGACCCTCCCAAGCGCTGTAAGTTCTTCACGAATCCGCTATATTCTTGAATTCGATTTATACTATTCTTGCATCTATGACAAAAAACAATTGCATATTCTGATTCACCACATCATTTACAAGCTTTTCACAATAACCAATTTCATTTATCTAACCTATATCACAGATCACCATTGCTAGGGTTTGTTGTTTGTTTTTAGGGCTTTTTGTTTCAGGGAAAATTGGCCATGATAATGGCTATGGTTGTGATCAGCAGGTTGAGACGAACTCAACCATGGTTTTAGAATGCGTTTCCATGGCCTGTGGGAGATTTGGGAGGATCCCCTGTATATAGCGACGGACATTTGTCCGTAGGTATAGATGTTGTGACTTTTAGCCACGGTCCAGAGGACAGGGACAATGCGTGTCACGCCCCCATTAGTCCATTCAAATCAGGCGCGCTATTTTTTTTATATTTACCCAATGAAATTTGTTTTCTTATATTATAATTTATTTGTACCATATGAACAACTGAAGACAATTGGTGTAGTGGCAGGCATAATGTGTATATCCCCTTCAGGACCTGGGTTCGAATCCCAGGTCCCCCTATTTTCTCAATAATGTTTTCTTGCAGATAATCCAGTGCACATGCCAGCTTGATGACCATCATACTCCCTCATCAATCAACACACCAGATGGCTAGATGGCCATATCTGGTGGTCAGCATCTAGGGTGCACCAAAAGGCTAGTCAACACATGTACACAGAATCAGAAAAAGTCAATTGGATCAACTTCAAATGGGCCAGCGAATTTTCTTTCTACACACCCAAAATTAGGCCCACTTTCTTACTTTTCTATTATTTTGTTTATTTCATTTATTTCTTTTATTTATTTATTTTAATCAATAACCAATAAACAAATTTTTTTTTTTTTAATCAAAAATCACCAAAAAATATTTTTACTCCAATTAAAATTCAGAATTTCATTTTTTTAATTAATAAATACTAATTAATTAATTAGGATATTAATTAGGTAACATTAATGTATTTTGTAAATAAATAAAATCAATTAGAATTAATTAGGTTTTTAACTTTAGTTTTATTATTTTTATTTTCTTTCTTAAAATAATCAAAACTCTAAAAATATGTCAACTTTTTTTTAATTTATTTTATAATTAATTTAGTATTTAATTTAGGATTTAATTTCTTTTCTTAAAATAAAAACAACAAAAAAAGAATTTCCTTTTAAAAGGGTCAAAATCCTAATTCGCATTCGATTTAATTTCGCGCCGCGCTTTATTTATTTTTATCCAATTGATGTATCTTCTCCCGGTATGTAATAATTAATTAGGACATTTATTTTTTACCGTTTTATTTTATTTTCAAAGAGTTGTTTTTGGTGATGTAAATACCCGACGCCTTGTAATAATTTAGTTTAATTTTCGCACCTTTAATTTCTGCGAACTATATAACTGTTAGATGTTTGATAATAGGGCTTGCATGACAAGAATGAATGCTTAATCTAAAATCAAATTAGATCATCCTAAACATGTGCAAAGATAAAAATAACTGAAAACAACACACTCGCACATGCGCACTTCTAGGGTACACCCCACTTGGTTGCCTTCGTACACGGTCATTGAGTATAAGGTATTTTAGAGGTCGCCCTCTTGTCTAAAAGATCATAGTTGCCTCAAAATGGTTGCCTCGGAAATTATTGCCTCGAATACATGATCTAAGACATTAGGGTTACCGCTAAGATATCCTAACATTGCTTTAGTGACCGTATGTCCCTCATTCGAATTGACCCTCAAACTCCAACGACGGTGCTACCTACTTACTAATAGTGGGATAGCATTGTCTAAAGGAAATTAGCATAGAACAATTCCTTTTTTGAGTAGGTAGATAGTTCTTAGATACTTGCTCATCCAAAACAAAACAAATTTTTCACACTTACACTCCTTTTCAAACAAGTTTTCAAAAACACTTCATTACACTCTGGAAGACAGAAGCAAGAGTTAAATCGAAGTTAAAAACAAAAACTTTTCAAAACCCACAAGCACAAAGAAAACATTTTGAAAATGATGATCAAGTACCTAAGAGCCCGTAGACAACTATGGATAGAAAGGGTGCTAATACCTTCCCTTTTTATAATCTATCCCCCCATACTCAGAAATATCTCGAAAAAAGAATTTTTCTGTGCTTTTTTCCTTTCCTTGTTGGATAAAATAAAAGTCGGTGGCGACTCTTGCTTACCGCGATATTTTGTGAAAACAAACGCAAAACGCAAATCAGCATTCCAAAAAACAGTCAGTTCTTCCCACCGTATCACAGGCTGGAATTGCAGTCACGGATTTTTGTAACTTTGAGAAATTTTAAGATTATTTAGAGTGTTCTTGCAACTATCTACGCGTGCCCTTGCTTCTGACTTGTTGTCCATTATATAGAGGGAGGAGAGAAGTAGATATACATGGTAATCAATCAAACCATAAAGCTCTCATCAAACCAAAAATAAAAAATTTGAAATCTTTCCAAATTTGAGATATTCTTGTTATTTTGGGACTTGCATGAACCTGGTCATATGTGTGTGTCTTGCATCAATTATTGAGCCTCATAGTTGATCAAATCAAACCCACATGCATTAGTCCATACTCTCTTGTGATTTATTTAATTTATTTTGTTTTAAATAAAATAAAATAAAGATAAATATAAGTAAAAATCAAAGCCATGTATAAATGGACTTAGAGGCCTTATAATATTTGGTAAACATATTTGAACACAAAAAATTACGCTCACTAGTTTAAAGTTTCAAAATTGTCCAATTTGAACTTCATGAATTTCTTCAAAATCTCCCAACTTGTTCAACTCATAACTTGTTCTATTTTTATCTTTTGAAGATTATCTTTGACTTTTTGGAAAGCTCAAGATGCCCTCTACAATCTCTATGTTGACAATTTTTGCTTTTGAAGACTTTATCTTAATGTAAGTTGCCTTGACAAAAAGTGTCTTTTATTAACTTTTGAAAATGACCTATAATGTTTTAGCTCATATATTTCAAATGAAGCATTTTTTGGAATTGAGGATAAAAAAAGTTGTAGGGAATTGAATTTTCTTCAAAATGAGCTTTGGTTGGGGAAAAGTTGATGAAGTATGTGAAAGTTATGCCTGGTCAAAATTCAGTTGACTTCTCCTAAGGAAACCCTAATTTGACAATTCTTGACTTTTGATGATTTGAGAGCTTTCCTTTTAGAATCATGATCAACCCTTGATCAAATGATGAATATCTCTTCAAAATGTCGATGTTGACCAAATTTTTTGAAGTTTGACTGTATGTTGAACACTGTTGACTTTTTGACAATACAATTGATTTTCAATCATCTGAGTCATTGACTGAGCAAACTTGTGATGCATGACTTGAAACTTGACATGAACCTTGTTGAGGACCTAAGGGGAACCATGGAAGCCACTTGAGACCTTTGCAAACCAAAGTTCCTTGAGAAACTCCAAAGCTTAGTTGTAGGCCTTTGGCTTAGGAGGAGCATCTTGACTAGTCAACCCTTGAGTGTCTTGAATATCTGAGAAGTCTTGAAAGAATGTCTTGAGAAGAAAAAAGAGAGGGCAAATTTTAAGGTATAACAATCTCATTCTTTTGTTTATTAGACCATGTGAATTGATTTCCAGTTGTGGCATGCTCAAAGAGACCCACATCAAAGATCATCTTCTCAAGATCTTCAAACTCATTGTAATGTACAGGACAACCACATATCTTATCAGCCACAGTTAATACATTGTTGAGATCTCCAATAATGATCCAAGATCCCATAATATTCTTAGCCATATTTTTATATCATCCCAAAGTTTCTTTCTATTATTGAGTTAATTTTAGACATAAATTATAGTCATCCAAAATATCCTTTAGCCATCATGATTAATCATCTCACAATGCACTATTTGGTTTGAACTATCAATTTTCTTAATCATCATATCGTTTTTACTCCACATGATCCATATCCTACCATTAGGATGGTGATCATAGTTATCCACCCAATGCCATTAGTTACCAAAAGTTTGTCTCACTTTATTAGCATTATGCTTATTAACTCTAGTTTCCAACAAAACAATACAAGGCCCATTCATTTTCTTGAGATGAGACCCTATCTCAATGTGTCATGCTCTTTTATTAATGCCCCTTATGTTCTAAGCAACGATCATGGGACCTCATTTTCAATTAACTGTGCCTCAATCCCCTTGTCTAACACCCCAAATCCATTACCACATCATATTCCATAATCATGTCCTTTTTCAATTCAGATTCGTTTACCCTTGTGCTTCGATGCTCCCACCACAGCCCATTTTTCAGAGTTCACACCTTCCTCATTAGCAGTAGCGTGTCTTTCAACACCACTTCCTTCTGTTTCAGGTCTTTTCTCATGTTGGATCTCCCATTTAATTTTGCATGTGTGTTTTTTGTTTGTTATTGATAGTAGATTAGAGATTTTATAGAAATTTGGTGTTCAAAAACTTTTTGTTTGTTATTTCAGCTTTGATCTCACAACTTTCTCACCACTACAATATTTGAAGCTAAAAGTTTCTCATTGTCTCCTTAGTACTTAAGCTCATGTATTCCTTATTTATCTGAATAAGTTCTTTCTAATCCAATGAAACATATAGTTTTTACTAGTTTACTATTGTATCGATCGAGCATTATGCATAATTTTTAGTTACACGTGAATTATATCTGATTAATTGATGTATGCATGTAGTTTTTTTTGTATAATTTTGGTATGTAATTCATTTATGTTTCTCTATCCCTAAGTCACGAATATTCTTTTGAAATCAAATTTAAAGATATGACATATTCGTTATCATTATTTGTGCAAATTTTGTGGAAAATAAATATATTAGATAAACACACACATCCTACACATGATAGAACTACTTTAAAGATAAACTAGAATGAATTATATATGTTACTTTATTTGTATATAAAATAAAATGTTGGAGATTGAAATTCAAACTTCAAATGAAGCCTTATAATATATCCATTTTTAATACAATATGACTATCAATGGGAAAGGTCATCCTTCTCAAGAATTTACTCTTATTTGGGGCCTTAGATAAGGTGATCCTGTCCCCTTATCTCTTTGTCATTGATATGAAGTTTCTTAGGCGTTGTATCATGAACGCAATACAAATTAATTCTTGGAAGCCAATAAAGTTTGGTTGTGATGGACCTTCAGCATCCCACTTGATGTATACTGATAATATCATTCTTATAGTTAAGGTATCCATTGATCAAGAAATTACAAAAAAAATAATATCTTAGATTTTTTTCTAGCACTCTCGTCAACATGTTAATGCTTATGAGTCCAAGGTTTTGTTTCCCAGTAATATTGAGCAAATCACCAATATTGATTCTATCAGTATTATCTTGGAGGTTGATGCCATTAAAGACCTGGCAAGTATCTTGACATTATTTAGGAAAAATACCTGTTTTGGTCCTTAATTTTTAAAAGTTTCAATGTAATCCCTTATGTTTTCAAATAACTTCATTTAGATCATTTTCGTCTAATTCTCACAAACGGCATTTATTTATGCATGTGTGGCATTACCAAGGTCACCAAAGTTTCACAAAAAAATCCCAAAAATTGCCTTCAACAAGACTCAAACCAATGTCACTTTGCTTGCTGAATGTTGTACCCCAAAATTTACCCTCTCATTTTATCAAGATTTTCCCTCACAAGACTCTTTGGACTCCAGACAGGATTAGGGTTTGCTCTGCTCAAGACATCTCCTTGCACTGATGACTTGAAATTAGGGTTTGAGTTTGCACAGAGATTTTTAGACTTCCAAGGCTCAATGTGACTTTCATACTTCATGTTGGACCTATAAGATTTCCTCTACCAAGTTTCAAGCCTTGAATCAAATTTTTGCCCAGTCAATTGGACATTTGACCTAGAAATCAAATGTATTGGGGAAAAAGTCAAATGTGACCAATTTATAGTCAAACCTCATAATTTTTGATCCATATCAACATTATAGGCTCATATGAACCATTTGATCAAGTTTGGACCACAACTCCTCAAGAAATTTGATCAGATCATCAAAAGAGCAAAATGATCATTTTTAGGGTTTTGACTGCAGAAGGGCAATTTCTGATTTTTAACCTAGCCAATGGCAAATTGGGTTCAAGCATGGATTCAAGGACTCAATGGAATCATATTGACCTAATCACAAGGTTCAAAAGATCTCAAATACATTGGATTGACAGATGAATTTTTCAGTCAACTAATCAAAGTTTGACTGTACACTGAAAAGTCAAACTTTAACTTTTTGGGTCAAAATCAAGTGCCAAGGGTCATTTTTCATCAATATATGTCAAAACATGAAACTTGTTCATCAAGAAACCTAATTTTTCAAATTAGGGTTTAAGATTGAAAATTTTCATAACTTATAATTTTTCTAAGTTATGAAATTTTCTTAATTTTTCCCAACTTTGCCCAACATTTTCACCTTGATGCAATTGGATTCAAACAAAATTTCCAACATGAAAGTTGTATTCCTCCACAAAGTCTACAACTTTTATTTACAAAGTTTTCTTAAAAGAAGTTTGGATCTCAAGTTATGATTTTTGGAACAAGGGTCCATGAAACTTTTAACTTAGTGAAATTTTGCCCTAATTTAGGCAGGATTTTAACCTACCTTCATGACCATTTTTCACATAGTTTAACTTGGAATATAAAAATACATTTCAAAGATGGATTGTAGAGCATGTTACAAGCTTTCCAAAATGTCCAAGAACTCTCCAAAATCATTTATGGTTAGGGAGAATCGAAGATTTGAATTTGGAAAAAACTCACTTTGATCCATGGCATTTTCATGCTGACACAAGTTGCAAAATCTGTCCAAACTTGCTTTGTACTTGATTACAGGTCTCTAAACCCTTCAACACTCAAAAATTGAATGAAAACTCATTGGTTTAAGATGTTATTCTGATCATTAGAGGTTTGCACAATGAATAAATCCATTTTTGGCAAAAAGTGAGCAATACCATTTACATAAAGCATGCTTTATGTCAAATTATATTTCTTGAGCCATACACCAAGTCCTTTGCTGCAAAAAAATCTTCCTAATGTCAGGCAAAGTTCCACCATTTTGAGCAGCTAGAGTACAAGCCAGTACAACCATAACATTGTCAACTCTCATTTCTTACTTCAAAACCAAGAAACTTGTCAAATACAACACAACTTGCATATTAGAGAGAACCAACTCTTGCAAGCTTTAGAGACAAGTTTTACACATTCCCTTGAGCCAGAAACATGAGCCATTGAGCCCTCAAACCTTCCAAAACACAAAATCACCTTCCTCTTGCAAAACAGGGCAACTTCTGCACTTTGAGTTCTATCTCACAAACCACTCGTGCGTTTTGCCCCAAACCTGTTCAAACACCTTCCATATAACCTATCCAAGCTATCCCAATCATTAGGCAGTGACTGTAATTCCATTTGCAACCTTCACCATTTCTGTTTTCAGCTTGTGCAGGTTGAGTTCTACAAGCTTGTTCAAGCACATCCAAGGCAAACTAGGCATTGGGGAAGGTAAGAGGAAGTTCAAGCAAGCTCCCAAGCACCTCAGGCCTCACTGAAAAGCTCCACATTACCATATTCTTGTTCAACCTAAACAGGTATTTTGCAACTTCCTATCTCTCTATTTAGGAATCATTAGGCTTAGGTTTGTGAATAAAAAATGTAGTACTCATAGCCCTGAAGTTGTACATATGCTCAGTTTTCATTTAAGTTAAACGTGTTAAGAGAATTTGATCCATGAACTTCTTGAAAAAATTAGGTTAGAATTTAGGGCCAGAGAAATTCTCTCTGGTCTTTGAGAGTTAGAATGAGTTCTTTACATGGTTGGAATCGTCTTGAAAAATGCTACAACTTTGATGTTATGAGTTTTCGCATTAGAGCATGTATGCATGATCTGGATATTTGTACAGAGTGCGCGTTTTTGTTTGACAAAGGTTGAAGATGAAGTTCAGTGGGTTGGGCTTTGGCTTGGCTCACTTTTTGCACCCCCTACCTTGCTGACTGCACCCCCCTGACCCATTTCTTTATATTTTTGTATTTTTGCATTTATTTTTCATTTCTGTTTTTATTTTATATTTTCTAAATATAAAAAATACCAAAAATATTTTTATAAATTTTCATATTTTATTTTTATATTTTTATATTATTTTTCTAACATGAAAATAATTATTAATTAATGTATACTTTTTATTTTCTTTAATAAAAACAAATAAATATTTTAGAGTATTATATATTTTTTATTTTATTATTTATACATACAAATAATATTTTTCCACATGTTTTTATTTCTTAAATATCTTTGTGTATATTTATATTTATTTTCTTGTACATAAAATAAATAATATAGTATATATTATCTTTAAACAAAAGCTAGGGTTTCCACCCTTATTAAAAAATAATATTTTTCTAATACTTTGTTATTTTTGATACTTGTATATATTTTCTATTTTTATTTTATTGTACATAAATAAATAATATAATTAATATATTTTCCTAAAACAAAATTAGGGTTTTCTACCCTTTCGAAAAAAATAATATTTTATTTTCTTTTTTAATACATTAAATATTTTATATTTTCACATGCATATAAAAATAAACAAAAACATTTTATTGCATATTTAAGATTATTTTGCATATTTATATTTAATTTGTTTATTTAAATATTGTTTATTTATTATTTGATACAAAGGAATTCAATTTGGATGTAATAGTAAATATTAGGGTTTTATTTTCTTGCAAATACCCCCCTTTCAAAAATTGTATCCCCCTCCCCATATCAATGTTGTAATAACTTAGGTTTATTTTGTGCACTTTATGCTTTCAAACATGCCATGATTAGAGATTAGGGTTTGTATGCAAAAATCCAAAATCAAACAAATAGCTTGACTAATACAAAGACAAAAAGCATGTAAATTGACAACACAATGCACACATGCACCCCTAGGGTTTCATCCACTTGTTGCCTTTAAAATGGCCATGTTATGCATGTTGAGTATTTTGGCTAAACAAAAGATCATAGTCCCTCGATGACGCTATCTTGGTTGCCTATACAAAATGATCTAGTCCCTCAAAAATTTGCTAAAGATACCTAGCACAATTGCTATCATGGTCAATACGATGACTCACGTCTGTCCCGTTTAACATCCTAATACAAGGTTGTTTACCAAATGCAATGGTAAAACAACACTTTCAAAAGGGTTAAAAATGTGTAGGAAAGATATTTGAGTAGATAGGGTAGACAACTCTTAGTTACTTGATCAAAACTTGCAAAAACATCTTTGCTATTTTCAAACACACCTCACAACACAATTTCAAAACATTTCCCAAAACAAACTTTCAAACAATCAAACATTGAAACATCTTTTCAAAAAACAATACACCTTTGTATACATCCAAAAAAGAATCATTACAAAGGTTGCCACAACGATGGCCTCTTTTTCAAAACATTTTCAAAAACCACACACAAAGCACCATTTCAAACAATTGGAAAAGCAAAGCAAGTGATCTAAACAAGTAACTAAGAGCCCATGGATAACCATGGATGAAAAGGGTACTTGCACCTTCCCTTTTCATAATATACCCCCCGAACCCAAGAAAACATCTCAAAGGTCTTTCCTGTGCTTTTTGATCTTTCCTTTGGATAAAATAAAAAGTCGGTGGCGACTCTTGCTAAACCGAAACATTTGCGAACACAAACACAAAACCTCAAGTCAGTTCTCCCACCGTATCACACTGAATAATGTTGAAGGTAGAGAAACTCAAGAAAAGGGGGGGGGGGGTTGAATTGGGTTTTTAAAAAACATTCCCCTTTAAGATTTCATTGACCCCTTTGGGATTTCATCTACTATAACCACAACTAAAGTATTCTCAAGTATTTTGATCTTCACTCGATCTCTTGAGGTAACACCAATTCTAAACAAAATTGTTTTTCTAGAGATTACACGAGTGCCTCTTATTAAGCAAATTACTCTTAATATAAGTACATATTGTTTAACACAATCCTGAGCGACAAATCTTGTGTTTAAACAACTTACATGAAGAATTACAAAAATATAACACAATCTGAGCAACAATTCTTGTGTCTTTTACATTTATCTACATAGATTAGGATCTTGTAGTGTTCTTCTTCTTCATCTTCTTTATCGAGAAATATTGAGAAAGAACTCATTGCTTCTTCATATTTCTACCAAGATGTATTTGATTAAGAGTTTGAATAAAATATTTTAGAATTCTTCATCTTTGTCTTCTTTCTTTGTTGAGCAAGTTAAGAGAAACAACTCCTTGCTTCTTCATTCTTTTCATATCTTCTTTTTATCTTCCATATGTGTTTGGACTTCATCATCGTCATAATGGAAAATGTTTGTCGCCATTATGAACAATTGAATCGTCAATGTAATCAGCCCATTTGATCTTCTTATATAGCCTTAAAAAAGAGTCATTGTAAGGATAGAAAAGTCTTTTCTCCTTCCAACGGTTGATTCCCAATTGATATATTCAAGAGAGGTTTGGAATAGTACGAAACATCACTTTTTAGCCTGCTGCTTGCAGTTGTTAGCATAAGAACGTGGGAGACAACTTATGTAAATTGTACAACCAATATCATGATAGTTGAATTTATGGTGTACTGTATTTTTATTGATTAAGTTTCTTGATCTTTATCTTCTGATGATGTACTTATGATTCTGAAGTATTAAGCTTTGAAGAGATCAATTACTTTTTCTTCGTTCTTCTGATGAATAGCTGATGAGTAATTCAGAAACTACTTTGTTGTTGTAGCATAAGAACATCAGTGTGGTCAGAACCTTAACTTGTCTTCAAAAATAATGACATCATCCTTTTTGAAACACAAAGCTTTACTTTTGATCTAGAACTAGTCTTGGAGGCGTATTTCTTATCTTATCAGAGAAATGAAGATTTAGTGAGTCAATGTTTCATTTCAGGATCTTTCATTAGTGGATTCTTGTTTTCAGATATATAAGCAACAACTTATCTGAGAAACAAGTCTTTTCATTGTAGGTGAAAGTTTTTCTAATGTTGATATCAAAATCTTTTCTGATGCTTGGGCCTTATAACCAGAAATTGAGATAACAACATTTCTGATTAATAAGTCTTTGAGATTTGAGCTTTGATTATTTTCTTCTTGATGGATTGATTCTGATTGAGGAGTGATAGTGATCTAGAAGAAACTTCTTTCTAGTAGAGTCAGAGTCTTTCATATATTTGGATAATGTTTTCAGATATACAAGCAACAACTAATCTGAGGAACAACTTCTTTGAATGAAAGCTATTTTGATCTACACGTCTTGATCTGATCTTTGATATCTGATGATAACTTTTCTGAGCTGCATGTCTGATGTCTGATTCTTGAAGCAACAACGTATATATGTACATCTGAATTTCTGACTTGATTTGATCTTTGATTCTTGTCTTCTGATCTTGATCTCTGATGCTGAGCTGGAAGAAAAAGCTTATGTCAACTACTTCTTTGTTTCTGATTATGATCTCTTTTCTTTCTTTGGAAGCGTATATGATTTCTAATCTGAGAGTGATGCTTTTTTGAGAACTAATATGATTCCCTTTCTGATGAACATTCAGCATTCCTTAGAACTATTGATGTTTCTTTAGAAACAGTCATAATAGTTCTTCTGGTGAGCACAATGGTATTTCTTATGATATTTGTCTTCCATTAAATATTACTTCTATTGACTAGATTGACTTGAGAAGATATCATCTGTGATACGGTGGAAGAACTGACTTGGATTTTGCGTTTGTGTTTGCGAATGTTTTGGTTTAGCAAGAGTCGCCACCGACTTTTTATTTTATCCGAAGGAAAGGTAAAAAAGCACAGGAAAGACCTTTGAGATGTTTTCTTGGGTTCGGGGAGTAGATTATAGAAAGGGAAGGTATTAGAACCCTTTCTATCCATGGTTATCCATGGGCTCTTAGTTACTTGCTTAGATCACTTGCTTCGATTTTCAATTGTTTGAAATGGTGCTTTGTGTGTGTGGTTTTGAAAATGTTTTGAAAAATATGCATTGTCTAGGCAACCTTTGTAATGATTCTTTGTTTTAATGTATACAAAGGTGTATGTCTTTTTGAAAGGTTTTTAATGTTTTGAAAGTTGTTTTGAAATTGTGTTGTGGAGTGTGGTTTTGAAAAATAGCAAGGATGTTTTGCAAGATTTTTGATCAAGTAACTAAGAGTTGTCTACCCTATTTTACTCAAAGACCTTTCTTATGTTTTTAACCCTTTTAACAGTGTTGTTTCACCATTGTATTTGGTGAACAACCTTGCGTTAGGATGTAAACGGGACAAGCACGGGTCATCGTATAGACCATGATAGCAATAGTGTCAAGTGTCTTTGGCAATTTTAAGGGACTTGATCATTTTGTTTAGGCAACTCCGATAGCGTCATCGAGGGACTATGATCATTTTGTTTGTTTTTGTTTTGCCAAAGTACTCAACATGCAACCATGGCCCATTTTTGAAGGCAACAAGTGGATGAAACCCTAGGGGTGCAAGTGTGCATTGTGTTTGTTTTTCATGCATTTTTATCTTGGATTAGGTCAAGCTAATTGTTGATTGATTTTGCATACAAATCCTAGGTCTAGGCATGGCATAATTGAAAGCTCTTAAATATACGAGAATTTAAAGTTCTAGGCTATTACAACATGATTATGGGGAGGGGGGTACAAGTTTGAATTGGAGATATTTGACAAGAAATAAATTCTAAGTTATTACAACCATATCGAATGTACAAGTTAATATTTATCATTCAAATAAATACAATTGAGTAAATATCAAAATGAAATGTATTATGCCAAAAAAGATTGTTTATGTATGTGAAAAGGGTATTTTTAATGTGAAATATAAACAAAATAAAAAAAAAGTCAAATTTTAATTATTTTGGTCATTTTGGACAAAACCCTAATTTTTAAAATAAATAGTAATATTTATTAATTATATACAATATATATTAATTTATACAAAAATAAAAAAGTATATTGTAAAAAAAGTATTTTGGTGTCAAATATTAATAAACATAAAAAATGTATTATTTTTTATTATTTTGTCCTAATTATTTAATAAATATATATATATATATATATATATATATATATATATATATATATATATATATATATATATATATATATATATATATATATATATATATATATATATATATATATATATATATATATATATATATATATATATATATATATATATATATATATATATATATATATATATATATATATATATATATTAAATATGCTAAGTGGGTATAAAAATAAAATAAATTATTTGCAAAAAATATATATTCAAGAAAATGTTTTCAAAATGTAAATAAAAATAATAACTGAAAAGTAAATATATTTTTTATATTATTTTTTAAAGTTTTAATAAAAAGGATTCATATTATTTACATACATATGTTTAATAAAATGAAATAAATATCAAATAAATATGAAAAATTATGGAAAATTATTTTTGGTATTTTTTATGTTTGAACAAAAAATATAAAGTTAGAATAAAAAGCAAAAACATAAAAATGACAAATATTTAATCAAATGGGCCAGGGGGGTGCAAACTGAAAAAAAGGGTGCTAAAAGCAAGAATGACTCAGGCCCAGCCCAAGCCATCACCTTCTTCAACCTCCAGCCTCTGTTTGAAAATGCGCGCGCCTCTTTTACAACATGCCAACTCCTGATTCTTTGATCTTTTGACAAAACTTAAAACATGAAACTTGTAGAGAATTTAAACACGAATCTAACCATATAAAGCATTAAATCTAACTCTCAAAGACCAGAGAGAATTTCTCTGGCCCTAAAATCTGACCTAACTTTTTTCACATGTTCATGGCTGAAATTCTCCTAGCACACTTAATATAAATGAAAGCTGAGCATATGTATGGCTTCAGGGCTATGAGTACAACATATTTCATTCATAAACCTAAGCCTAACCATTCCTAAATAGAGAGATAGAAGTCCATGAAATACCTGTTTCAGCTTGAATCGAGTAGAGCAATGCAACAACCTTCAATGGTGTTTGAGCTTCTGTTGAGCTTGCCTGAGGTCCAAGGAAGCTTCCCAATACTTGGCTTGCTTTGAAACACCTTGTATCGTGCTGTAGAAGTCCACCTGCAAAGCTTGGAAATGAAAATGGCAAAACGTATTAGAGGTGTTACAGCTGGTGTTTAAGGTTTGAAATAGTTTGGATGGATGAAATGGAAGGAGTTTGCACTGATTTTGGCCAAAACGCACGAGTAAATTGTTCTATAGAAGTCAAGTTGCAGAACTTGCCCTGTTTTGCAGCAAAACATGGATTCTGAGTATTGGGAGGTATGAGGGATGAATAAATCGTGTCTTAGGTCTGTTTTGATGTATGGAACTTGTGCATAAAGTTTGCTTAAGCTTGTGTTAACATGAATGAGAGTTGGTATGTGTTTTGCAATGTTTCTTCTACTTGAAGCAAGGAAGTGTAAGTTGTGAATACATGCCTGTACAAGCCCTCAAGTATGCTGCACACAATCCTCTTGGTTGCTGGAATTTGTGGATTTGATTTGCCTCAAAGATCTGGCCCCATGTCTCAAAGATCTAGCTTTTGACATAAAGTGACATTAGGCAAAAATGGAAACTTTGCTTTTTCTAATTAGGGATTAGTTTAGCATGTAATGCCCAAATTGCCAAGATAACATCTTAATTCACTGGTCAAGCATTAAATTATGAAGTGTAATTTGGTTTTGAGGCCTGCAAGCTAGCATAAAACAAGATGATTTGAAAATGCAATTTGCTATGAACATGCCTTGGCCATGAACAAAAGTGAGTTTTTGCCAACTTTGTGAATTCGATTCTCTCTAACCACAAGGATGTTTGAGGATTTCTTGGAAAATTTGGAAAGCTTGGAACATGTACTACAATCCATATTTGTAATAAAAATTGAAACTCCAAGTGGAACCATGTGAAAAATGGCCAAGAAGATGGGTCAAAATCCTGCCTAGATTAGGGCAAATTTCTTCTAAGTTAAAAGTTTTTGGTACCCTTGTTCCAAAAATCATAACTTGAGATGCAAGCTCCCTTTGAGAAAACTTTGTGAATCAAAGTTGTGGACTTTATGATGGAATACAACTTTCATGCTTCAAGTTTTGTTTGAATCCATTTGAATCTTGGTGAAAAAATGGGACAAAGTTAGGAAAAAATAAGAAAATTTCATAACTTAGAAAATTTCTAAGTTATGAACTTTTTTCATTTTAAACCCTAATTTGCATTTTTGGGTTTGTTGATGAACAAATTTCATAATTTGACATGTTTTTATGAAAAATAACTCTTGGCACTTGATTTTGACCAAAAAGTCAAAGTTTGACTTTTCAGTATACAGTCAAATTTTGATCAGTTGACTGAAAAATTCATCTTTCAATCCTATGCATTTGAGACCTTTTGAATTTGTTGAATGGGTTAAGACAAAGCAATTGGGTCATTGAGTCCATATGTGAGCTTGGTTTGCCATTGGTTAGGTCAAACAATCAAAAATTGCCTTTGTAGAGTCAAAACCCTAAAAATGACCATTTTGCCCTTTTGGTGATCTGATCAAATTTCTTGTGGAATTGTGATCCAAACTTGATCAAATGGTTCATATGAGTTCATAATGTGGATGTGGGTCAAATTTCATGAGGTTTGACTGTTAATTGGCTACATTTGACTTTTTCCCCAATACAGCTGATTTCTAGGTCAACTGTCCAATTGACTGGGCAAAACTTTGAATCAAAGCCTGAAGCTTGGTAAGGACAAACTTGTGAGTCCAACATGAAGTATGAAAGTCACTTTGGGCATTGTAGGTCAAAACATCCCTGTGCAAACTCAAACCCTAATTTAGGTCAACAGTGCAAGGAGGGGTCTTGAACAGAACAAACCCTAGCTTGATCTTGAATTCCAAGAGTCTTGTGATGAGAAATGTTGATAAAATGAGAGGGAAAATTTTGGGGTACAACAGTTTCCCCTGTTCAATCTTCTTGAACCTGAAGAGTAAGATTGGCAAGTTTGCCTTTTGCGACTCAAAGGTAAAAGGGGATTGGACACTAGAGTGCCCGTAAATTTGCACTCATCAAGACATAGATGCAGGAATGGGCTTAAAGATGCAATTTGGAGATGGTAGAATATTGCTGGAGACGGGCTTAAAGATGCCATCCGAGAATCTTTGTTGAATTGCAATGTGGTAGGTCAGAAGAATGAGGATCAAAATGGTATCCGTGTCTAGAATGCATTTGAACTGTATCTAGAGACTGAGTTTGTATGAGCAAAAGAATGGCCTCCGCGTATGGGGCGTATCTGAGCTGCGAATGTGTTTGAATGTAGAATGAATATCAGAATGACTGCCGTGTCTGGAGTGTATCTCTATTGTATCCGGATAACAGTGGAATATTTGTGTATGGAGCAACTGCGTGCTGGGGATAAACTCTGAATGAGTGACAGAATGGCAACCGTGTCTGGTGCGTATCTGGACTGTATCTGAAGTTGAGATCTATATGAGTAGCAAAATGACTTCCGTGTATGGAGTGTATCTGAACTGTAACTGGGATCCGAATAAGTGACAGAATGACTTCCGTGGCGACTGCATTGGGGAGAATCAAACTATTGGCGTAAAGACCCGAATGGCATCCGTGTTTGGAGTGTATCCGAACCTGAAGCTGATGATTGAATCTGAATGAGAGATAGAATGGCCGCCGTGTCTGGAGCGTATCTAGTCTGTATCGGATTGCTGAAGTCTGAATGGGTAGTAGAATGACCGCCATATCTGGGGTGTATCCGTACTGTATCTGAAAGTTGAATCTGAATGAGTAACAGAATGGCTTCCGTGCCGGGAGCGTATCTGAAACTGTAACTGGATAATCGTTAATGATAGCCTTTTAATCTTATCCTGAAAAGGGTAAAAATGTTAGTTGAACACAGAGTTATGTTGTATGATATGCATGATGCAATGAACTGTATTTCATCAATGTTTATGATATATGAATGTCATGGTTATGCATGCAAGCTAAGTAGCCGTCTTGTTGAGGAAGATGAAATCCGGATAGCTGGAGATAATGGATTCTTTGACTGTTTCCGGGGAAAGTGAATCCTTGACTGCCGCAGGGGATTGCAATAATTTTTTATTACTGAAGATGAGAAATCCTTGTTGACTGCTGACTTCTTGGGGAACAAGGAAAGCTTTGAAAATCTCTACTGGGAAGTTTAAAACCTGGGAGACTTATGCTGGGGAAATGGGATTGAGAATCTTCAATCTGTTGGGAAGTATCTTTGTGGGGAGAATGTTCACTATTCTAGTTTCGTTGGGGATAGGATTTTCAGGGTTTTTGGGCTCCACTGGGGATCTTGAAACTTGACTCTGAGGGGAATTAAGCTCTGGAATGCGCTTTAACTGGGGAATCCAGTTTTTAGAAAGCTTTTGCTCTGCTGAGGATCCTGAAGTTTAACTCTGTTGGGGAAATATATTCCGAATTTTAACTACGTTGAGGATCTTGAATTTTAATTCCGCTGGGGATTTCTTCTGAAAGAGCATCAAGATATCTACCTATACCTTCAACCTATCAGTAATCATCTTTTCTTAATTTTTTTTAATTTGTAAGTAATGATTATGTTCAAATGCATATGCCTATTTAACAAAACATTGGACGTTTTTTCAAATAAAACATAAGTGTAAAAATAAAAGGAAGACAAAACAAATTTCTGCACTTGGAAGGGTATTTGTATTAACTTTTTATGAGTATCTTTGTACAAAGGAGACAGACATCCTAGTAAGAGAATGTTGTCGTAAACATTGAAAATTTTTATACAAAAGAAAGATGACTATGTGTAACAATTCCATGGGATTCCCATTATGCTATAGCCTTCACAACTCTGAATATCTCGTTCATTCACTGCTTCGTCCGCTGGTGATTGAATTAATCAGAAGCTCGGAACTTGTTGATGAAGAGTTTGTTCTTTAAAGTGATCCGACGAGACACAGTCATACGCTTTAATTCCCTAACTTTTGCCTGAATCGCCCTCTCGGGTTTTCGATCCACCGGGAAACCCTTTTTTGCCCAAGTCGCCCTTTCGGGTTTTCAACTTGCCGGGTGTACAGATTTTTTTGTTTTATCCCTAATTTTTGCCTGAACCGCCCTTTCGGGTTTTCGGTTCACCGGGATGCCCTTTTTTGCCCAAGTCGCCCTTTCGGGTTTTTGATTTGTCGGGTTGTTTCATGCGTAGTATCTTTTGACTATGTCTGCATTCGCAGGGTGTGGCAAATCGTCGCCGTCCATTGTGGTCAAAATCATTGCCCCACCAGAAAAGATGCTCTTGATCACAAATGGTCCTTCGTAAGTAGGAGTCCACTTGCCCCTGGGATCACTTTACGGTAAGATGATCCGCTTGATTACAAGATCTCCGACTTGATATATCTGACGCCTTACTTTCTTGTTGAAAGCCTTGATCATGCGTTTTTGATACGTCTGACCATGGCATAAGGCAATAAGTCGCTTCTCGTCGATCAAATTAAGTTGATCAAGTCGGGTCTGAATCCAATCGTCTTCACTCAAACCAGCGTCCTTCATAATCCTTAAAGAAGGAATCTGAACTTCCATAGGTAGGACAGCTTCCATGCCATACACCAAAGAAAATGGGGTTGCCCCTGTTGAAGTACGTGCCGTGGTACGATATCCATGCAGAGCAAATGGTAACATCTCATGCCAGTCCTTGTAGGTAACTGTCATTTTCTGAATGATCTTCTTGATGTTTTTGTTTGCAGCTTCAACAACACCGTTCTTCTTCGGCCGATAGGGAGATGAATTGTGATGATAAATCTTGAACTGTTCGCATAGAGCATTGATCATAGTATTGTTCAGATTTGTACCATTGTCTGTGATGATCCTGTCGGGGACACCATACCGGCATATGAGGTTCTGCTTGATGAAACGGGCAACCACATTCTTTGTAACAGAGGCAAAGGAAGCTGCTTCGACCCATTTGGTGAAGTAATCAATAGCGACCAAGATGAAGCGATGTCCATTGGATGCCGTGGGCTTGATTTCCCCAATCATGTCAATGCCCCACATTGCGAACGGCCAAGGAGCTGTCAGAATGTTGAGAGGAACAGGAGGAATATGTACTTTGTAGGCATAGACTTGGCATTTGTGGCAAGTACGGGAATGTTGATGACAATCAGTTTCCATGGTAGACCAGTAGTAGCCTGCTCTTAGAATCTTCTTAGCCATCGTATGTCCGCTTAAGTGGGTGCCAAATGTGCCACTGTGTATCTCAGTCATGATCAACTCTGCTTCAACCTTGTCTATACATCGAAGTAAAACACAATCATGGTTGCGTTTATAAAGGATGCCATTGTTTAGGAAGAACTTGGCAGCAAATCTCCTTAAAGACTTTTTGTCATTGACTGAAGCTCCTTCAGGATATTCTCTAGTCTGGAGATACCTTTTGATTTCATGAAACCAGGGTTGTTCCACTACTTCCTCGGTATTAATCTCATGATAATGCGCAGGTTCATCCATTCGCTCGATGGTAATTTGGGGAGCTTCGTTATCCCAATTGAGTTTAAACATGGAAGACATTGTAGCCAGAGCATCTGCTAATTGGTTTTCTTCTCGCGGGAAATGCTCGAAGGTGATCTGCTCGAAATGAGGCAACAACGTCAGGACATGTTCTTTGTATGGGATAAGATTAGGATGTTTGGTGTCCCACTCTCCTTTGATTTGACTGATAACCAAAGCCAAGTCCCCAAATACAATTAAAGATTTGATCCCCAAGTCTATAGCAGCCTTGAGACCAAAGATGCAAGCTTCATATTCGGCCATGTTGTTGGTACAACTGAAACAAAGTCGGGTAGTGAAGGGTGTATGGCAACCTTCCGGAGAGATGAGTACTGCACCGATATCGTTGCCCAGTGCATTCGAAGCACCATCAAAGTACAGGGTCCATCGGGATCCTTGTTCAGGTCCGTCATACGGTCCGTTACCTTCGACGTTGTCTAATGTCATGATGTCCTCGTCCGGGAAATCGAATCTCATAGACTGATAATCTTCGACAGCTTGATGAGCTAGATGGTCAGCTAGTACACTCCCTTTTATAGCTTTTTGGGTAGTATACTGGATATCATACTCAGTCAGGATCATCTGCCATCTAGCGATTCTTCTAGATAAAGCAGGCTTTTCGAAGATATACTTGATTGGATCCATTTTGGAAATCAACAAAGTGGTATGAGTCAACATATACTGCCTTAGCTGGCGAGCAGCCCATACCAAAGCGCAGTAAGTTTTCTCGAGCAGTGAGTAGCGAGTCTCACAGTTGGTAAACTTTTTGCTAAGGTAATAAATGGCATGCTCTTTTCGACCAGACTCGTCATGTTGGCCCAGTACGCACCCCATTGAGTTATCCAAAACAGTCAGATACATGATTAACGACCTTCCTTCGACGGGTGGCATCAGAATAGGAGGTTCCAGCCAATACTCCTTGATCTTATCAAAAGCAACTTGACAATCGTCGTTCCATTCAACTACCTGATCTTTCTTTAATAGTTTGAAAATTGGCTCACAGGTAGACGTCAGGTGAGAGATGAACCTTGCAATATAGTTCAATCGTCCCAAGAATCCTCTAACCTCCTTTTCAGTACAGGGGGTAGGCATTTCTTGTATAGCCTTCACTTTAGCAGGATCAACCTCAATACCCTTGTTGCTGACAATAAATTCCAGAAGTTTACCAGACCTAACTCCAAAAGTGCACTTGCTTGGATTCAGTCTGAGTTTGTATTCCTTCAACCTGGCAAACAACTTTTGCAAATGTTCAAGGTGTTCTTCTTCTGTTTGTGATTGAGCTATCATGTCGTCTACGTAAACTTCAATCTCGTGATGTATCATATCATGAAACAAAGCTACCATGGCGCGGTGATAGGTCGCTCCTGCGTTCTTCAGTCCGAACGACATCACTTTGTAGCAGAAGGTACCCCATTGTGTAACAAAGGTAGTTTTCTCCATGTCCTCGGGGGCCATTTTAATCTGGTTGTAGCCCGAGAATCCATCCATGAAGGAAAAAACCTTGTGCTGAGCTGTGTTGTCAACCAAGATGTCGATATGTGGTAGCGGAAAATCATCTTTAGGGCTGTCCCTGTTCAAATCCCGATAGTCTACACACATTCTGACTTTGCCGTCTTTTTTAGGTACGGGCACGATGTTAGCAACCCATTATGGATAGGGTGTAATAGCCAGAAAGCCAACGTTGAATTGCTTCATTACTTCAGCCTTAATTTTCTCAAACATGTCAGGCCTCATTCGACGAACCTTTTGCTTGATCGGTGGACAATCTTCTCTTGTGGGGAGATGATGAACCACAATATCTGTGTCTAACCCTGGCATGTCTTCATAAGACCAGGCGGAGATTTCAACGTTTTCATTCAATAACTGTACTAAGTGCTCCTTGACACTTTGTTCCAGATTGGCACCCACTTTTACTTCCTTCCTATCTTCCTCTGTCCCTAAGTTGATGGTTTCTAGCAACTCTTCATGAGGCAAGATGGCCCTCTCTTCTTGTTGTAGAAGTCTGGCTAACTCTCCCGGTACTTCACAATCTTCGTCAACTTCGTACTCAGCCTGATTGACCAAATCTTCAGAGTTATTGAAGGATAAAACAGAATAGTCACCCATGGAATCCGGAGTGGATGGGTACCTGCATTTGTGAGTGTGGGTGTGTGTAAGGGTATAGCCATTCTTAAACAAACAAAAATGCAAAAGGAAAGAAAATGAACACAGCAGTTTATAAATGAAAAACGTCCAATGATTCGTTAAAACATGGCATATGATTATGAAGAGAATCAAGCCCTTACAAATGGACCTACATGCCCCGGGCAAGGCATGAGGTGAAAAATAGTGTGCGAATTGTTTTAGTTATTACAGACCATAAAAATGGGAAATTGTTCAAAGATAAAAATTACTGGTTGATAAAGGTGATAGGGACAAAATCTTTTGCTTCCCAATTGCTCAAACCCCCTTCGACCGTCGGAAAGATCCAATCTTCAAAGTGGCTCTCCTTATCTTCGTCTTCCACAGCATTAATTCCATGATGAGAAATCTTGACGGGTGTTTTTTCAATTTTAGAGCGACGCATAGCCTTTTGTCCCGCAGCAGTAAACCCCAACCCAAACTTGTCTGTCTTATAGGGAAAGTCGGGCAACTGTCCTCATACTGCGCTCTTTCCCTCCTTAATCGCAGCCTTTGCGTCTTTGAGAGATGCCATCCTAGCCACCTGCTTGGGAATGATAGGTACCTCCACCACTGCCTTCGTTACTGCCACCTCGGGAGGAACTTCCTCGAAATGTTGAAAAGGTGTTTCAATGAACTCGCCATCCACTTCCACATACCGAAAGGAATTGAGATGACTGATCATGTACTCCTCCTCACCGTGTACAATTATGATTTTACCCTTAACAGGGTATTTCAGAATCTGATGTAAAGAGGAGGTGACTGCCCCAGCATAATGGATCCACGGTCTTCCTAGCAAGCAAGAGTATGATGGGCGGATGTCCATTACGTAGAAAGTGGAGTTGAACACTTCGGTGCCTACCTTGATGGGAATATCGACCTCCCCATGCACCATCCTTTTAGACCCGTCAAAGGCCCTGGCAATAATATTACTTGGTTTCAGCTCCAAGCCTTCACAATCCAACCAGTCCAGAGCTTTCTTAGGCAGCACATTTAGGGAAGAACCAATATCGACCAAGACATGGGCGAGAGTAGTTCCTCGACATTCAATCGAAACATGTAATGTATCACTGTGCTTCCTTCCCTTAGGAGTTAGGTCAGCGTCGGAAAAACCCAGGCCGTCGTCAGCAGTAAGACTGACTACACAATCCTGAAATTGGTCAGCTGAGGTCTCTTGGGGCACATGTGCCGTCTTCAAGAACTTAATCAGGGCCTTAGCATGGGCCTCTAAACAGAGAAGGAGGACCAACATTGAAATTTTAGAGGGGGTCTGCCCCAGTTGTTCTACAACATCATAGTCACTTTTTCGGATTATCTTTAGGATCTCATCCATCTCCTTCTGAGTGGTTTCGGGTATAGCTACAACATGAGCCTTCGTCCTGACAAGCATTTCCAGCATCCCCTTACCCTTGTTGGTAAGATCAACAGATGGTCTTCCTTCGGGAGTGACCTCTTCTTCAATCTCTGGACCTTGCACAGAGGGTCCAACAGGTGTAAAAGCTTTTAAGGGTCCGAAAACTGCTCGAGGGGGAGCAATCTCCGGAGAAAAGATCCGGCCACTGCGGGTTATCTTGCTCGTACCCGCGATGTTCCCTACATCAAGGTCTTCTTCAGAAATTTCTTGGACTGTTTCGATTTGTTTGATGCCGTGGTAGAAGATTTCTCCCCCATAGTTCCACGGTATCATCTTGCTTGATTGGTAAGGGACAGGTCCCGACATGGTGATCTTGAGAGGTACACATTTGGAGCTGGATGTAATCCTGACAGGCCTTTTGCAAGCCTTGGGAGGATTATCGGAAATGGTTATGATAGCAATGTCGTTGGTTGAAATATCATAAGTATCAGGAGTAATTGGATTGAAAGTGTTAGCAGGGGTTTTCTGGAATAGAATCTCTTGAGTATCTATCAGGCACTGGACACCCGACTTCAACATTGGACAATCATCTTGAACATTCAAACAAAAATAACAGTCTTTAACACAACCAGGAAAGATCCCGGCTCTCAACAGATTTTCTTTAATCACAAGTAAAGGAGTTAACAGACTGACAACATCAGTAACATGGAGGTCTTCCAAAATAGCATGCACAATGTGACCGTGCTTAGGCATCGGGGCGGATATAACATTGGGCTTCTCAGGAGCGTCAAATTCAACCTCTTTGTCGTTAATTAAGTCCTGAATTTTATTCTTGAGCGCCCAACAATTGTTGGTGTCGTGCCCGGCGCTGTTGGAATGGTAAGCACACTTAGCGTTAGAGTGATAGTATGGAGATGTGGTGTTAGGGTTTTTTGGTGCCTCCTTTAAACTAGTCAAATTTAGCTTCAACAAATGGGGAAGAACTTGTGTGGGCGTCATGTTGATGCGGGTGAACTGCCGTTGTGGCCGTTCTACCCGTTGTTGATTAGGTCTCGACTGATTGTTACGAGGCTGATCATTTGACGAATTTTGAATCATGACGGCCCCTACAGTCGGCCGGCGCTCAGTTCTTCCCAATCCCTTCTGAGAGTATATAGCAGATGCTTCTTTCTTGGCTGGGAAAGGTTTTTTAACAGCTGTGGATGCAGAGACATCCTTTTGAATCTTTCCACTCTTAATACCGGCTTCCACCCTTTTGCCAGTCAGAATCAGTTCAGTAAATCCCGTAGAAGAGCTCCCGATTAGATGGTTGAAGAAAAGGCCAGATAGGGTTCCCAAGAACATGTCAACTAGTTCCCTATCTGATAGCGGTGGCTGCACCCTTCCAGCCAGGTCACGCCACTTCTGGGCGTACTCATTGAACCCCTCATTTGAGGCCATCCCCATACTTTGTAGCTGAGTACGGGTATGCGCCAAGTCAGCGTTGTACTGATACTGACGATAGAAAGCAACTGCCAAGTCTTCCCAATTATGAACTTCTGATCTCTCGAGCTGATAAAACCAATCTAACTGAGTACCAGACAAGCTGTCTTGGAAAAGTGTACCCAGAGATTTCTATCGGAGGAATGAGGTTGAATTTTTCTGACATACGACCTCAGGTGCATCTTAGGGCAAGACAGACCGTCGTATTTGGCGAAAGTCGGCACATTGAACTTGGGAGGGATAACAATCCCAGCAATCAATCCCAACTCTTCAAAGTCTAGCCTGGGAATCCTTTGCAACTCCATAGCTTCAAATTTGTCTTCCAGGTTCTTATATTTGTCGTCCGCTGGTGGGTATTGTTGTTCTGAATAGTCTTCATCTTCTTCAACCTCTTCCTCTTCAGCCTCAGACTCAGAGGGTACTGCAGCTCCTTTTCCCTTGTCGGTCCCTCCGTCAGACGTTGAGGGGAATTCCAGAACTCTCATAGCTTCATTCTCAAATCTTCTTCCCAGTGTAGCTACCCCAATTCTCTTATTTTTCTTTTTTCCTTTTTCCTGCTCTTTCTTCTCTAACAGTGCTTTAAGATCCTCCTGACCCTTTGCCAAGGTCATGAGGAGTTGCTGAAATTGCGAATTTTGTGCTTGCAGATCTTTGACCGTCTGCTCAATATCCATCTTGCTGAAATAAACAGCAGAAAGATAAGGAAACCTGGTGTGAAGACCTGTTTATGCATATGATGAATGATATGTTTATTCATGTAATGCATTCAAGGATTTAGAAATTCAAAGTTGTTGCAGACAAAAGAACACACGTCATATTAATAAGAAGAAATTTTGTCAGTACATGAATGCCCCATGGGCCAAATATTACAAAGTTTCTTAAGGTAAAAAGACGTTGCGCATCCTTTTTGGTGCGATGTAAGTGTTGAGGGTCTCCTCCTCGTGAAGTCGGCGGGTAAGCTCCAAAACCTTCTTCTCACTGGCATAGAAGCTGGCTTCAAAATTATTCCGTTCTTCTTTGAGTTGGATCCAACTCTTCTGCATTTCCTCCCATGATGTTGGCATGTCAGGATGTAGGATGGTGTATGGAACCTCTCCTTCCTTAACAGGCTCTTTGATCAAGGGGAGAATGTGAGGGTATGGCATCATAAGATTCTGGGAGCGGGTTCGCACCCACTTGAGGTAAGGCTCAAGAGGGGTGGAGTTCTTGTGCTCCAGTGTCTTACTATCCACCTTGTTAGGCATCCTCCAAGCTCTGATGAATCTTTGTCGAAGTCCTTGCGCATCATTGTCGAAGTTAAAAACTAGGTCAGGGATCAGCATGTCATGAGGGCCATCCCTCTGAGCATATCCAAATTGTCTCAAGGCTAGGAAGGGGTTGCAGGTAATGCCTCCCCTAATGCCAAGTAATGGGACATTAGGGAACTCACCACAACGATTAATGATGATGACATTTTCTCTGGACCGAGAACACCAATGTACATCAGAATGTGTGAGGGTCATAAATCGTTGTGACCACCTTGAACCCTGCTCATTCTTCAAAACTGATTGTGGAAGGTGAGAGATAAACCACCTTGCTAGGAGAGGAGTACAACACATGAGAACACCTCTTTTCCTCATTGTTCGTGTGTAAAATGAGTGTAGGATGTCCCCAAGTAATGTAGGTATGGGATTCTTAGACATGAAGATCTTGACAGCATTCACATCTATAAGTTGGTCAGGGTTTGGGAACAAGACCAACCCATAAATAAGGAGTGCCACAATCTCTTCAAAGGCTTGCAGATCCAAGGAGTTCCAACACTCTTGTGCCTTCTCAAACAAGAACTTTGCCAAGAAGCCCTTGACACCACTTCTGATTTCCCAATGCCCCTTGATGTCAGATAGTTGCAAGTGCAGTGCTTGAGCAACATCTTCAGGTTTTGGTTCTTTTTCTGTACCGTTGTAGGGTAGTTGATTAAGAATAGGAATTCTCAGGAGTTGAGAAAATTCCTCCACAGTAGGCACCAATTGGTAGTCGGGGAATGTGAAACAGTGGTGAAGGGGGTTGTGATACGGTGGGAGAACTGACTAGTGTTTCGCGTTCGTATTCGCACTTGTGCGGTTGAGCAAGAGTCGCCACCGACTTTTTATTTTATCCTAAAGGAAAGGTTAAAAAAGCACAGCAAAAACCTTTTGAGATATTTTGTGGGTTCGGGGGGTAGATTATGAAAAGGGAAGGTGTTAGCACCCTTTTCATCCATGGTTATCCATGGGCTCTTAGGTACTTGCTTAGATCAATCTTGCCTTGGTTTTCAATTGTTTGAAATGGTGCTTTGTATGTTGTTTTGAAAATGTTTTGAAAAGATGCCTTGTGCTAGGCTAACCTTGTAACAATTCTTTACTCGAATGTTTTACAAAAGGTGTTTTATCTTTTAAAAAGATGTTTCAAGGGTTTGAAAAGTTGATTTTGAAAGTGTTTGTGAAGTGGGTTTTGAAATTAGGCAAGTGTTTTTGCAAATTGATCTCAAGTAACTAAGAGTTTTGTCTACCCTATTGTACTCAAAGGTTTTTGTCATGTTTTAACCCCTTTTAACAATTTTGTTCTACCATTGAAATTGGTAGGCAATCTTGCATTTAGGAAGTTTTATTCGGGACGGGCGCGGGTCATCGTATGGACCATGAATGCAATGGTGCCAAATGTCTTTGGCAATTTATTTTGAAGGGACTATGATCATTCCGATTAGGCAACACTTTGAGACTTATGATCATTTGATTTTGCCAAAGATACTCGACGTGCAAGCATGGCCTATTTTGGAAGGCAACATGTGGGATTACCCTAGGGGGTGCAAGTGTGATTTGTGTATTGATTACATGCATTTGTCTGGTATTAGTTTATCTAGCGTTTGATTTTATGTACATACAAACCCTAAGTCTAATCATGGTATAATTGGAAAAAACTGTAAATTGCGGAATGTAAAATCTACGCTATTACAAAGTAGTATCCGGGAGTGGGGGGTATAAATGTACAAGGGGATGAGACTTATGGTACCCAAATAAATTACAACCAAATCGAAGTCGCAATCAAACGTAAATATCGAACATACAAATATAAGATAAAAATGTATATAAGGCAATGTGAATGTATTTGTGTAAGTGTACAAGTGTATATGTATATGAGTTGTGTAATTATGTACAAGTGCGAATTGTGGAATTGAAACGTATTAGGGTTTTTGGCCTAGATACACGTTTTAATCTTGTATTTTTGATTTATATGTTAATTATGTACAAAAGGAAATTTTTTTTTAATTAAGGTATGTTCAAATTTTAATTAAATTGTATTATGCATAAAAAAGAAAGTATTTTAATCACATATTTATTAATTTTAATATTAGAGAAATGCATATATTGTTATGTACAAATATGTATATTAATTAAAAAAGGTTTTCAATTTTAATTATATGATAAAAATGATATGTATTATTTTATATACAAATATATTTTAATGTGTATTAAGAAATATTTCCAAGTTAATTATGTATAAAAAGTATCTTATTATTTTATATACAAATATACATAAAAGAAAAAAAAAGATGTTTAACTATATGATAAAAAAAAAAGGTATGATATTATTTATGATTTTTGTGACAAAAAGAGTTTGTATAATATAAATAATATTGGTTAGTATTAATGAAAATGTTTGATTAGAAAAATGAGAATATTAATGGGCTTAGGCGCAGAGTGGAGTGGGTAAGGCCCATGTTAACCTGGAAACAAAAATTAGGGTTAGGGATGTTATTCAGTTGAGGCGAAAATGCTTAGGGTTGACAGCGGCGCCGTTCATAAGTTCATCTTCTCCGATCATCTTCACTTCCCTGAATGCTTCCTCCGGCCACCAGCGTTACTCCCGAACTCTCTTCCCTCCAAGGCGTAAGCTTCGCGTCCTCTTGATTTAAGGTTCGATTACAACGCTTTATGTTCTTATCTCTTTTCCCCTTTTTTACGAATTGCATGTTTTTGATTCGAATTTTTGACTCTTAAATCTGTGTTATTGTGAGGTGGTGGAGAAAGAGAGGGAGAAAATTCACTACCTGATCTTGGAGATGGAGAAGAGGTGGAGGGCGTGATGCTTAGGAGGCCGGAGATTTGGTGATGAGGCTGGAAGCTTGCTTGGATGCTTTCCTGGTATTCTTGTATATTGCTTTTGCTTATTAGGGTTTTGATGATGACTTATGCTGAGAACCCCTTTTTTCACTTCTTTATCCCTTCTTCTGTGTCACTGATGCTTATGTATTGTTGCCTGAGTATGTATGCTTCTTGTTTGACTTCTATGAGTTGCCTAGAATTTTTGTTGAATGGTTGCCTTGAGATGAACTTGCCTCTCCTGTACGTTTGCTTGCCTTTAGACCTTTGAATGACTTGAGTTGTTTGCCTTATTTGCCCAGTGATGTGTACACTGAGGGCCTGATGGATTTGCCTTGGAAGGTTGCTTTGAATACTTTCTCTTCTTCTCTCGTGTTGCCTTTGCTTCTGTCCCTGAGTTGCTTCTGCTTGTCTTGAATGGGATGCCTTTGGAAAGTTTATTGCCTATGATGAGGAAAGAAAAACTCTGAGGCTTAATGTTGGTTTTGACTGCTTGACAGTAGGTTGAGGGATTTGGATTTGGAAAGCTAGGCCATGCTTGTTTTGCAAGCTATGCTGTGGTTTTGGGTAGCTTTTGAACAGGGTGCTGGTAGTTTTTGTTTATGTGTTTGTAGTAGGCTTGGCATTAGCAGGTTTTGAGGTTAAGACAGGGTGTTGGTCATTCTGGTATGAGGTTAATGCAGGTTGAGCATGGTGGTTCTGTTTGACAGTGTGGTTGAGCTTGCAATGGGTTTGAAATATTTCTGAGTTTTTGTATATCTTTTTCTCTCTTACTATGCTGAACTGAGTTGTGTTTTCAGGTTTTTAGGCTTGAGATGTGTTATGTTTTTTTTTGAGATGTTCAGTGTTTGAGTTTTTTGAAAAAAAGGTTTGATAACTTGTGAGGTTTTTTGTTTTGAAGCTTAAGGTTGTTTTTTTATGGTTGTTCAGGTTTTTGTCTTTGTTGTGCTTTCATGACTTATGAGGCTTGATGCAGGTTCCCTTTTCTTGAAACTCAGAGCCTTTAGTTTGTATATTTTTCCTTCTATATTCCGAACTGCTTTGTATTGGCTTGTGTCTTTTTTCTGTCTTGCTTGCCTAAGCCTCAAACCTGCCTATTGCTGCTTTATCTCTCTTTTTTCTCTAAAAGTACAGTTAAGATTTAATATGATTATTATTCTGTACTTTCTTTTCTGAAGGGGCCCCTCTATGCTGGGAAATGATGATAAGATTGCTTGCATAACACACTACTTGACTGTATTTTTATCCAGCTTTTGACAATTCATGTGCTGACTTTGCATTGATATCTTTTCCAAAATCTTCTTTGACAGCTTGTATGCTTTTATTGGTATCCTTTCCAAAATCTTTTTATTGGCAGCTTTTGAGCATTTACACTTTTGACAGTAGATTGCTCTTTTGCTTTTGATAGAAAGTTGAAATTGGATTTTTTTCGGTTTAGTTTGAATTTGAAGTTGAGATTCTATGCAGTCTTGAATTTTAGAAATTATGCATTTGACATTCATGAATGAAAAAAAGAATTCTTCCCTCTTTGTGAACCGGGAGAAATCCCGTGATTTGCAGAGAGGGTCAACTGATCCCAGTCAGTGGCCCCTAATGATGAGCAAATTAACTGTCTCTTTTAATTAACTGCTTTCTGACTTTTTCTTCTCTTTTTGCAGATAAAAAGTGGAGCACCGGAGCGGAGTGCAGAATGAAGAATTATTAGAAAATAGGATAGTTTTTTTTTTATTTTCTGTAATATTTTAAATCAATGTATATCATTGTTCATAATTTTAAATTATAAACAACAATTTGTACAAATAATTCAAATATCAATAAAAGTCTAAATTATCCAATTAATTCTAATTTTCTTTATTGTTTATTTATTTATTTAAAATTCTTTGAATTAAAACAATTGAAAAATAAATTTCAATCATTCAATTTTAGAATAATAAATAACTTAAATAATAACAATATTGATCAATTAAACCTGTCTCTTCCGATATCCAAAGCAAAGCAGCAGTCAACCAAACTGAACTGACCAAGCGCATTCCTTCTTCACTGATTTGCCATAAACACTGTGAACCCAATACTGCATACTGTATCTGACTGGCCCAATCAAAACGTACTGAATTCAAACCACTGTCTCTTTTACTGATTAAACCAAGATAACGCGAATTTTAACTCGAATCTCGAAATAAACTGCGAAGTGCTGTGGAATTTAAATTCTTCTGAGAATATGCCCATAAAACCCTAACTCCTGATTAAATGCCAAATAACGCTCGCCTGATCAAAACTGAGCCAAAATTAACCAAAACCCTGAGCCAACTGTATGAAACAATCCAGAGCTCTGAAAACCAGTAAAAACCCTAATTTTGCTTGACTGTCAAGAAAAGTCCGTTAGTCCGATTCTTGAGCCAGTTTGAAAAGTCAGGAAATGTCTGAAGTTGAGATTTCTTGGGAAAAAATGCGAGGGCAAATTTTGGGGTACAACAGTTGCCCCTGTCCAATCTTCTTTGACCTGAAGAGTTAGGTTGGCAAGTTTGCCTTTCGCGGCTTGAAGGTAAAAGGAGATTGGACACTAATGTGCCCAGAAAATTTGCGCTCGTCGATGTGACGGTGGAGGTGAATGGGCTTAAAGATGCCATTTGGTGATGGGCTTAAAGATGCCACCTGGTGATGGGCTTGAAGATGCCACCTGGTGCGAGAGAATTTTGTCGGGGGATGGGCTTAGAGATGCCATCTGAGAATGGGCTTGCAGATGCCATTCGGCGACTGCTGGTAGGAGGATGGGCTTACAGATGCCATCTGGACATGTTGAACCGTATGTCAATGGTGAGTGGACAAGTATCAGAAGGGTCTCCATGTTTTGGGACATCTCTGAATTAGGGATCTGAACAAGCAGCAGATTGACGTCCATGTCGGGAGAATCTGTAAACTCTCCGAGATTGAATAAGTAATAGAGCAGTATCCGTTGTTGGGACATGTCCGTAAACTATTTTCAAAAATTGAGAAGAGTCTGAATCAGTTGGTAGATTGACATCCGTTGTAGGGAAGAATCCGTAAATTGTCTTCAAAAAGTGGAGAAGAGTCTGAACAAATCGGTAGATTGACATCCGTTGTAGGGAAGAATCCGTAAACTTGTTTCAGAAGTTGAGAAGTTGAAGAGGAACCGGTGTAAGGTTTTTGCTGTGGTGTCTGGATGAATCTGGAACAAGTATCAGAATGTTGCCGTGTCTGGGTCACATCTGAACTATTTCTGGATGGATCTCGGGAGTTGATCTGTGTCTGTCGACTGATCTTACCTGAAAAAGGTGAAGGGTTAGTTGTATGCAATGTTATGATGCATGATGCAATGTATGTGACATCAATATTTATGAATGTGATGGATGCGCATGTAAGCTGATGAGCCAATCTTGCCAAGGATACACGAATCCGAGATGGCTGAAGATAAAAGCATCTTGACTGCTGCCGGGGAAAATAAATCCCTGGCTGTTGCTGGGGAAGAGAATCCCTGATGACCTCTACTGGGGAGTGCCAAACTAGTAGACTCATGCTGGGAAGACCAGGTTTGAGAATCGTCAGCTTGATGGGAAGCAACTCTGGAGACTTCACTGGGGAACTCAAGATTTGTCCTCCCAAAACTCTGTGGGGAGAAGGTTCAATGGTCTGGCTCCGCTGGGGATACTGAAGAATTTTGGTGAGCGCGATCTTCCGTGGTGGTTAGCTTGAGAAGAATCTGAACAAGCGATAGGTTAACATCCGTTTACTTGGAGAACCCGTGAACTGTTTTCAGAAATCTTGAAGTTGAATCAGCAATAGAGCCGCATCCGTTGTTGGGAAGCGTCCGTAAACTAAATTCAAAGGTTGCATCTGAACAAGCTGATAGATTAACATTCGTTACTTGGGAAGAATCCATGAACTGTTTTCAGAAGTCTTGAGGTTGAATCAGCAATAGAGCCGCATCCGTCGTTGGGAAGCGTCCGTAAACTAAATTCAAAGGCTGCATCTGAATAAGCTGATAGATTAACATCCGTTACTTGGGAAGAATCCATGAACTGTTTTCAGAAGTCTTGAGAAGAATCTGAACAAGTGATAGGTTAACATCCGTTTACTTGGAGAACCCGTGAACTATTTTCAGAAATCTTGAAGTTGAATCAGCAATAGAGCCGCATCCGTTGTTGGGAAGCGTCCGTAAACTAAATTCAAAGGTTGCATCTGAACAAGCTGATAGATTAACATCCGTTACTTGGGAAGAATCCATGAACTGTTTTCAGAAGTCTTGAGAAGAATCTGAACAAGTGATAGGTTAACATCCGTTTACTTGGAGAACCCGTGAACTATTTTCAGAGATCTTGAAGTTGAATCAGCAATAGAGCCGCATCCGTTGTTGGGAAGCGTCCGTAAACTAAATTCAAAGGTTGCATCTGAATAAGCTGATAGATTAACATCCGTTACTTGGGAAGAATCCATGATCTGTTTTCAGAAGTCTTGAAGAGGAACCGGTGTAGGGCTTCCTGAAGATGAGCTTGTGTAAAAAATTACATCGGGTTTTGAACACCTTTGACATTCGAAGGCCCCAAGTGGTGATGTAGATAAATTCCTGGCTGATTACAGGGGTTGGTCTACAATCGGTCGTTCACAGATGTTTCCTGGGTTGTTGCAGGTGTTGATCTGGAATTCTTCAGACATGCCCTGGCTGGATACAGGAATCGAGTCTGGAAATGCAATAGTTGATTTGTTGGACCTTGACTGGACTGCCCCAGGTTAATTGGATTGCGACATGTCATGCCCCTTGTTGATAAGAGATTTGTAATGGAAGTGTTATCCTCTTGAAGTGATTTTGACTTACTGAGAGAGTTTTTGTTCCTCCGAACAATCGCTGCATGAATTTCTTCGCTGTCAAACAAAAGGGTTAAATGCAGACAGTGACATTCGAATAATGCAAAGTTTATGTTTGTCTCGAAGTTTTTTTTTTATTTTTTTTTTATTTTTTTTTTATTTTTTTTTTAGAGAATGCGTTTTTAGCAGAAAACTTTTTCACAAGACAGGTTAACACAAGATTTAGAGCAAAGCCCTACAGGAGTCAGGATACCTTTTGTAACAGTATGCTTTCGAACTAACCCATGCTTCAATTAGGACTTTTGAAGGGTTGTAACATGGCTTGGTTCACGGTTTAAGAAACAAAGGATAAAGGCTCAAAGTATATTTGTACCCACCTGCTCTTCGTGATGTTCTTCAACCTAAGCTCAGTTAACTGTGCGTCGCACTCTGTTTTGAGTTTGGAACGACTTTTGGGCGATGGTTCACCAGTTTGAATTTTGGGAGACAGTCATCATCTCCTTTTTCTTTTTCAACACTTTTCATGTTGTCGAGGGTTTTGTAATGACCTCACTATTTTGATTTTGATTTGCTATCCCTAACTTTTGCCTGGCTGTTGCCGTTTTCGGGATTACTGTCAGCGGGATGCCCCAGCTTTCTTAAGCCTCCTTGATAGGTTTTGGCTTGGCGGGCTTTTCTCTTTTGAGAGATTGACTGTCTATGTGATAGGGAACCACCCTTGTCTTTTGATTCCAAAGGAATGCTTTCTCTCTTTGACGTCGTTCGTTGTGTTACGAACTGAGAGTTTGCGACTTCAATGCGCATTTTTCTTTTGAATTAACTGAGAGACTACCCTGCCCCAGGTTTATATCAAAGGTTTCGATTGTTTAGAACAGGACACTCCTACTTCTTTGGCTCGAAGGGGTTGACTAGGGATTATCTTCCTTATAACTCCAGTGTTTGGGATTTGAAAGAAATGCCTGTACATCATCAGCAAGGTTTGTTTAAAAGCATACTGTATGAGATTACGATATTGTTTCGTCATCCTCCCTCTAAAGGCTTGCAGCTTTTTATCAAGAGTCAAATATCATAAAGAAAAGCATAAGAATAGTGAAACGAATGGATGAATTCAAGACAAACATATGCAATGCATTAATGAAAACAGAGTTTAACATCAACAGATAATTGTTTGATAGCAAAAGAAATTACAACTTTGAAAATTCAAAAAGAAGCAAAAGTCTTTCAGTTTCGAGCTTCGTCACTTCAAGCGGAGAACCCTTTAACGGAATATCTTCATCTCGCCGTCTGGCATGAATTCCAGCACCCCAATGTCGATCAGATCTTGAATCTTGTTCTTCAAGGCCCAACAGTCGTTGGTGCTGTGTCCCGGGCTGCAGGAGTGGTAAACACAGAATGCGTCGGGATTAAAGTGAGGAGAGGAGATATTGGGCTTCTGAGGAGGGTCCTTTACGGTGAGCAAATTGACCTCCAACAGGCGCTTCAGTATGAAGAATGATGGTATTTCAGTCTCCGTAAACTGTCTTCCCGACTTTTCTTGTTTACGCCGATTGCCCCGCTGACGCTGGCGAGGTTGTTGATGGGTTTGTGACCCTGAAGCTAGCAAAGGAGCTTTCCCCTTGTCTTCTTGAGTCGATGGAGGTTGAGCGGTGACTTGCTCTTCGACCTCAGATGTTTGCCCCAGTTGGTTGTTTGGAAGCAGTTGGCGGACAAGAACTCTGAGTTCCTCTTGTCTTTGAGATAGGTCTTGGATGAGAGCCATCTGGCCCACCAAATATCCCATCATTTGAGTCCTCAGTGTTGTCAGATCAAACTGCAGCTCCGCAATCTGATCACTCCTGGCATTGTTGGAATTCCCCAGGCCTTCGGTGAGGAGAGCTTTCATCTCTTCTTGCCCCAAAGACAAGTTCAGGAACATCTCCTGCAGCTGAGCAGTCTGGTCTTGGATGTCTTTGACAGACCTTTCTAGAGCCATCTCTTGCTGAAATAAACAGCAGGAGAGTAAGGAAACCTGAAAAAGGAAAGATTGTCAAAATGAAATGCATGATATGTGGATGCATGCTTTCAAGGATCTCTTGGGGTAAACACAAGAAAATGTTAGAGGTTGAACTCTGCTCTTGGATTGGGGATCTCTGCACCGGTGGACGTCCTTCCACGAGAATCAAGCTCACCATGTCAAGTGGGTCATAGCCACTGATTCAAGTTGTTATACCTGATCTTTTGGCTGGAGAACTTTGTATCGGCGGATATCTTTCCACTAGAATCAAGCTCACCATGTCGAGTGGGTCATAGCCACTGGTTCAAGTTGTTACACTTGAACTTTGACTGGATTGGTTAGAGGAGAGACCTCTTGCCCCTTGGTAGACGTCTGGTTCTACGTGACCCTGCATCAACAGAACCCTCGAGATCCTTGAAATGGTTATTGAAAATGCTAGAATGCTATGGTATGATGTTATGTTCATGTATGCACAAACAAGTAAGTGTATATACAGGAAAACAATATTCACATAAAGCACACAAGGCCTTAGGTTTAGGCTTGCATGAGGTTCAGGTACTACCCTCTTTCAGTTTGTGGGTTTAAAACCTGTCCTACCAAAAGTAACCGGGTTCTAGAGGTCCCAACGTCACTGGATTGCTTTCATTGTTCATCGTTTCGATTTAACCACTGAACTGGCGACTGAAATTTTCCAGGAAAGCAACCCTCAATTGAGTGTAGTATCGAGTATCAACCAACCTTGGACTGCACCAAAGTCAGTTATCTCACTACCCTAAAAAGGCTAAGATGGTCAATTAAGGTTCTAAGGTCAGTTGATGCTTCACGACACCACGCGGCGGCCCCGTACTCTCCTTGACTGAACTCAAGGGTTACCGGTACACACCAAAGTGCCACATCAACGTAGCAGACTGCTTCAACCATGTCGGTATACCCCACACAGTTCCCTCACAGCCTTGTTGCTATCTAAAAGGGTTTCCCCAGATCCGGGTTAGGATCTATAAAACTCCGATACAAAGCCCACAAATGTAAAGCGAACAAAGCAATCAATTGAAAGTAAAGGTGATCTAAACCCTAAGGTAACCCCACTTTAAGGTAATCCCCAGCAGAGTCGCCAGTTCTGTGATACGGTGGGAGAACTGACTAGTGTTTCGCGTTCGTATTCGCACTTGTGTGGTTGAGCAAGAGTCGCCACCGACTTTTTATTTTATCCTAAAGGAAAGGTTAAAAAAGCACAGCAAAAACCTTTTGAGATATTTTGTGGGTTCGGGGGGTAGATTATGAAAAGGGAAGGTGTTAGCACCCTTTTCATCCATGGTTATCCATGGGCTCTTAGGTACTTGCTTAGATCAATCTTGCCTTGGTTTTCAATTGTTTGAAATGGTGCTTTGTGTGTTATTTTGAAAATGTTTTGAAAAGATGCCTTGTGCTAGGCTAACCTTGTAACAATTCTTTACTCAAATGTTTTACAAAAGGTGTTTTATCTTTTAAAAAGATGTTTCAAGGGTTTGAAAAGTTGATTTTGAAAGTGTTTGTGAAGTGGGTTTTGAAATTAGGCAAGTGTTTTTGCAAATTGATCTCAAGTAACTAAGAGTTTTGTCTACCCTATTGTACTCAAAGGTTTTTGTCATGTTTTAACCCCTTTTAACAATTTTGTTCTACCATTGAAATTGGTAGGCAATCTTGCATTTAGGAAGTTTTATTCGGGACGGGCGCGGGTCATCGTATGGACCATGAATGCAATGGTGCCAAATGTCTTTGGCAATTTATTTTGAAGGGACTATGATCATTCCGATTAGGCAACACTTTGAGACTTATGATCATTTGATTTTGCCAAAGATACTCGACGTGCAAGCATGGCCTATTTTGGAAGGCAACATGTGGGATTACCCTAGGGGGTGCAAGTGTGATTTGTGTATTGATTACATGCATTTGTCTGGTATTAGTTTATCTAGCGTTTGATTTTATGTACATACAAACCCTAAGTCTAATCATGGTATAATTGGAAAAAACTGTAAATTGCGGAATGTAAAATCTACGCTATTACAAAGTAGTATCCGGGAGTGGGGGGTATAAATGTACAAGGGGATGAGACTTATGGTACCCAAATAAATTACAACCAAATCGAAGTCGCAATCAAACGTAAATATCGAACATACAAATATAAGATAAAAATGTATATAAGGCAATGTGAATGTATTTGTGTAAGTGTACAAGTGTATATGTATATGAGTTGTGTAATTATGTACAAGTGCGAATTGTGGAATTGAAACGTATTAGGGTTTTTGGCCTAGATACACGTTTTAATCTTGTATTTTTGATTTATATGTTAATTATGTACAAAAGGAAATTTTTTTTTAATTAAGGTATGTTCAAATTTTAATTAAATTGTATTATGCATAAAAAAGAAAGTATTTTAATCACATATTTATTAATTTTAATATTAGAGAAATGCATATATTGTTATGTACAAATATGTATATTAATTAAAAAAGGTTTTCAATTTTAATTATATGATAAAAATGATATGTATTATTTTATATACAAATATATTTTAATGTGTATTAAGAAATATTTCCAAGTTAATTATGTATAAAAAGTATCTTATTATTTTATATACAAATATACATAAAAGAAAAAAAAAGATGTTTAACTATATGATAAAAAAAAAGGTATGATATTATTTATGATTTTTGTGACAAAAAGAGTTTGTATAATATAAATAATATTGGTTAGTATTAATGAAAATGTTTGATTAGAAAAATGAGAATCTTAATGGGCTTAGGCGCAGAGTGGAGTGGGTAAGGCCCATGTTAACCTGGAAACAAAAATTAGGGTTAGGGATGTTATTCAGTTGAGGCGAAAATGCTTAGGGTTGACAGCGGCGCCGTTCATAAGTTCATCTTCTCCGATCATCTTCACTTCCCTGAATGCTTCCTCCGGCCACCAGCGTTACTCCCGAACTCTCTTCCCTCCAAGGCGTAAGCTTCGCGTCCTCTTGATTTAAGGTTCGATTACAACGCTTTATGTTCTTATCTCTTTTCCCCTTTTTTACGAATTGCATGTTTTTGATTCGAATTTTTGACTCTTAAATCTGTGTTATTGTGAGGTGGTGGAGAAAGAGAGGGATAAAATTCACTACCTGATCTTGGAGATGGAGAAGAGGTGGAGGGCGTGATGCTTAGGAGGCCGGAGATTTGGTGATGAGGCTGGAAGCTTGCTTGGATGCTTTCCTGGTATTCTTGTATATTGCTTTTGCTTATTAGGGTTTTGATGATGACTTATGCTGAGAACCCCTTTTTTCACTTCTTTATCCCTTCTTCTGTGTCACTGATGCTTATGTATTGTTGCCTGAGTATGTATGCTTCTTGTTTGACTTCTATGAGTTGCCTAGAATTTTTGTTGAATGGTTGCCTTGAGATGAACTTGCCTCTCCTGTACGTTTGCTTGCCTTTAGACCTTTGAATGACTTGAGTTGTTTGCCTTATTTGCCCAGTGATGTGTACACTGAGGGCCTGATGGATTTGCCTTGCAAGGTTGCTTTGAATACTTTCTCTTCTTCTCTCGTGTTGCCTTTGCTTCTGTCCCTGAGTTGCTTCTGCTTGTCTTGAATGGGATGCCTTTGGAAAGTTTATTGCCTATGATGAGGTAAGAAAAACTCTGAGGCTTAATGTTGGTTTTGACTGCTTGACAGTAGGTTGAGGGATTTGGATTTGGAAAGCTAGGCCATGCTTGTTTTGCAAGCTATGTTGTGGTTTTGGGTAGCTTTTAAACAGGGTGCTGGTAGTTTTTGTTTATGTGTTTGTAGTAGGCTTGGCATTAGCAGGTTTTGAGGTTAAGACAGGGTGTTGGTCATTCTGGTATGAGGTTAATGCAGGTTGAGCATGGTGGTTCTGTTTGACAGTGTGGTTGAGCTTGCAATGGGTTTGAAATATTTCTGAGTTTTTGTATATCTTTTTCTCTCTTACTATGCTGAACTGAGTTGTGTTTTCAGGTTTTTAGGCTTGAGATGTGTTATGTTTTTTTTTGAGATGTTCAGTGTTTGAGTTTTTGAAAAAAAGGTTTGATAACTTGTGAGGTTTTTTGTTTTGAAGCTTGAGGTTGTTTTTTTATGGTTGTTCAGGTTTTTGTCTTTGTTGTGCTTTCATGACTTATGAGGCTTGATGCAGGTTCCCTTTTCTTGAAACTCAGAGCCTTTAGTTTGTATATTTTTCCTTCTATATTCTGAACTGCTTTGTATTGGCTTGTGTCTTTTTTCTGTCTTGCTTGCCTAAGCCTCAAACCTGCCTATTGCTGCTGTATCTCTCTTTTTTCTCTAAAAGTACAGTTAAGATTTAATATGATTATTATTCTGTACTTTCTTTTCTGAAGGGGCCCCTCTATGCTGGGAAATGATGATAAGATTGCTTGCATAACACACTACTTGACTGTATTTTTATCCAGCTTTTGACAATTCATGTGCTGACTTTGCATTGATATCTTTTCCAAAATCTTCTTTGACAGCTTGTATGCTTTTATTGGTATCCTTTCCAAAATCTTTTTATTGGCAGCTTTTGAGCATTTACACTTTTGACAGTAGATTGCTCTTTTGCTTTTGATAGAAAGTTGAAATTGGATTTTTTTCGGTTTAGTTTGAATTTGAAGTTGAGATTCTATGCAGTCTTGAATTTTAGAAATTATGCATTTGACATTCATGAATGAAAAAAAGAATTCTTCCCTCTTTGTGAACCGGGAGAAATCCCGTGATTTGCAGAGAGGGTCAACTGATCCCAGTCAGTGGCCCCTAATGATGAGCAAATTAACTGTCTCTTTTAATTAACTGCTTTTTGACTTTTTCTTCTCTTTTTGCAGATAAAAAGTGGAGTACCGGAGCGGAGTGCAGAATGAAGAATTATTAGAAAATAGGATAGTTTTTTTTTTTATTTTCTTTAATATTTTAAATTAATGTATATTATTGTTCATAATTTTAAATTATAAACAACAATTTGTACAAATAATTCAAATATCAATAAAAGTCTAAATTATCCAATTAATTCTAATTTTCTTTATTGTTTATTTATTTATTTAAAATTCTTTGAATTAAAACAATTGAAAAATAAATTTCAATCATTCAATTTTAGAATAATAAATAACTTAAATAATAACAATATTGATCAATTAAACCTGTCTCTTCCGATATCCAAAGCAAAGCAGCAGTCAACCAAACTGAACTGACCAAGCGCATTCCTTCTTCACTGATTTTCCATAAACACTGTGAACCCAATACTGCATACTGTATCTGACTGGCCCAATCAAAACGTACTGAATTCAAACCACTGTCTCTTTTACTGATTAAACCAAGATAACGCGAATTTTAACTCGAATCTCGAAATAAACTGCGAAGTGCTGTGGAATTTAAATTCTTCTGAGAATATGCCCATAAAACCCTAACTCCTGATTAAATGCCAAATAACGCTCGCCTGATCAAAACTGAGCCAAAATTAACCAAAACCCTGAGCCAACTGTATGAAACAATCCAGAGCTCTGAAAACCAGTAAAAACCCTAATTTTGCTTGACTGTCAAGAAAAGTCCGTTAGTCCGATTCTTGAGCCAGTTTGAAAAGTCAGGAAATGTCTGAAGTTGAGATTTCTTGGGAAAAAATGCGAGGGCAAATTTTGGGGTACAACAGGGGTCAAAGAACTGGAACAACACTTTCACCATGTCTTCTTCAATGCTGGTGTTGACTAGGTTGAGAAGTCTACCATGTCTTTCACTGAAGAGAGAATTTTCTGGAATTCTGGATGTAAGCTCCTTGAGTTGAGGAGGGATTCTCACGAGGTTGACTTGAATTGTTTTCCTGCGAAGAGATTCCATGACCTACAAAACAAGAACAAAGATGAAGATCCAAACCCTTGAAATGGTTAGTGGATGCATATGATGCTTTATGATGTTCATGATGTATGCATAAACACATGTACAAGCAAGTCACATAAAACCCTAGTTTCAGGCTTGCATGAGGTTTCATAGGTAAGTACCCTCTTGAGTTTAGTTGGCTCAAAACCTGTCCTATAAATAGTAACCGGGTCCTAAGGAGCTCAATATCATTGGATTGTTTTCTATGTTCATTGTTTTGGTTTAGCCACTTAACTAGCGACCAAAATATTCCAAGAAAACAACCCTCAATGAGTGTAGTATAGAGTATCTACCAACTTTGAACTGCACCAAAGCCGGTCATCTCACTACCCCTAATAAAAGGCCAAGATGGTCAAGTAAGGTTCTAGGTCATTAGTGCTTAGTGATATCACCCAGCGGCCCCGTATTCTCTTTGATTGACTCAAAGGCTACCGGTACTCACAAATATGTCGCACTAATATAGCTATTGCTTCAACCGTGTCGGTATACCCCGCACAGTTTCCACAACGTATTGCTATCTATGAATATTTCCCAAATCCGGGTGGAGGATTTCAAGCCCAAACAAGAGAAAAAATATAAAGCAATCAAAATAATAAATCATGCAAAGGGTGATCTAAGCCCTAAGGTTACTCCACTTTTAAAGTAATCCCCAGCAGAGTTGCCAGTTCTGTGATACAGTGGGAGAACTGACTTGGATTTTGCGTTTGTGTTCGCGAATGTTTTGGTTTAGCAAGAGTCGCCACCGACTTTTTATTTTATCCTAAGGAAAGTTCAAAAAGCACAGGAAAGACCTTTGAGATGTTTTCAAGGGTTCGGGGAGTAGATTATAGAAAGGGAAGGTATTAGCACCCTTTCTATCCATGTTTATCCATGGGCTCTTAGTTACTTGCTTAGATCACTTGCTTTGATTTTCAATTGTTTGAAATGGTGCTTTGTGTATGTGGTTTTAAAAATGTTTTGAAAAAGATGCCTTCTCTAGGAAACCTTTGTAATGATTATTTGTTTGAATGTATACAAAGGTGTATGTCTTTTTGAAAGGTTTTTAATATTTTGAAAGTTGTTTTGAAATTGTATTGTGGAGTGTGGTTTTGAAAAATAGCAAGGGTGTTTTGCAAGATTTTTGATCAAGTAACTAAGAGTTATCTACCCTAGTTTACTCAAAGATCTTTCTTATGTTTTTAACCCTTTTAACAGTGCTGTTTCACCATTGTATTTGGTGAACAACCTTGCGTTAGGATGTAAACGGGACAGGCGCGGGTCATCGTATAGACCATGATAGCAATAGTGTCAAGTGTCTTTGGCAATTTTAAGGGACTTGATCATTTTGTTTAGGCAACTCCGATAGCGTCATCGAGGGACTATGATCATTTTGTTTGTTTTTGTTTTGCCAAAGTACTCAACATGCAACCATGGCCCATTTTTGAAGGCAACAAGTGGATGAAACCCTAGGGGTGCAAGTGTGCATTGTGTTTGTTTTTCATGCATGTTTATCTTGGATTAGGTCAAGCTAATTGTTGATTGATTTTGCATACAAACCCTAGGTCTAGGCATGGCATAATTAAAAGCTCTTAAATGCACGAGAATTTAAAGTTCTAGGCTATTACAACATGATTATGGGGAGGGGGTACAAGTTTGAATTGGGGATATTTGACAAGAAATAAATTCTAAGTTATTACAACCATATCGAATGTACAAGTTAATATTTATCATTCAAATAAATACAATTGAGTAAATATCAAAATGAAATGTATTATGCCAAAAAAGATTGTTTATGTATGTGAAAAGGGTATTTTTAGTGTGAAATATAAACAAAATAAAAAAAAGTCAAATTTTAATTATTTTGGTCATTTAGGGCAAAACCCTAATTTTTAAAATAAATAGTAATATTTAATAATTATATACAATATATATTAATTTATACAAAAATAAAAAAGTATATTGTAAAAAAAGTATTTTGGTGTCAAATATTAATAAACATAAAAAATGTATTATTTTGTATTATTTTGTCCTAATTATTTAATAAAATATAAGTGTGTATATATATATATATATATATATATATATATATATATATATATATATATATATATATATATATATATATATATATATATATATATATATATATATATATATATATATATAATATATTAAATATGCTAAGTGGCTATAAAAATAAAATAAATTATTTGCAAAAAATGTATATTCAAGAAAATATTTTCAAAATGTAAATAAAAATAATAACTGAAAAGTAAATATATTTTTTATATTATTTTTTAAAGTTTTAATAAAAAGGATTCATATTATTTACATACATATGTTTAATAAAATGAAATAAATATCAAATAAATATGAAAAATTATGGAAAATTATTTTTGGTATTTTTTTATGTTTGAACAAAAAATATAAAGTCAGAATAAAAAGGAAAAACATAAAAATGACAAATATTCAATCAAATGGGCCAGGGGGGTGCAAACTGAAAAAAAGGGTGCTAAAAGCAAGAATGACTCAGGCCCAGCCCAAGCCATCACCTTCTTCAACCTCCAGCCTCTGTTTTAAAATGCGCGCGCCTCTTGTACAACATGCCAACTCCTGATTCTTTGATCTTTTGACAAAACTTAAAACATAAAACTTGTAGAGAATTTAAACACGAATCCAACCATATAAAGCATTAAATCTAACTCTCAAAGACTAGAGAGAATTTCTCTGACCCTAAAATTTGACCTAACTTTTTTCACATGTTCATGGCTGAAATTCTCCTAGCACACTTAATATAAATGAAAGCTGAGCATATGTATGGCTTCAGGGCTATGAGTACAACATATTTCATTCACAAACCTAAGCCTAACAATTCCTAAATAGAGAAATAGAAGCCCATTGTGATCGGTGGATCTGGAACTGACTGTTTAACGCTGGTTCGCGAAATGTCGCGGTAAGCAAGAGTCGCCACCGTCTTTTATTTTCTCTAAATGGAAAGGACAAAAGCACAGAAAAATTCCTTATAGAGATTGCTCTCGGTTCGGGAGGTAGATTATAGAAAGGGAAGGTGTTAGCACCCTTTCTATCCATGGTTATCCATGGGCTCTTAGATACTTGCTCATTGTGTTTTCAAAATAGTTTGTTTGCTTTTCAACTGTGGGTTTTAAAAAGTTTCTTTGAAAATTTCAGTTCGACTCTTGTATCAGTCCTCAAGAATGTTTGAAAAATTGCTTTCGAAAGCTTTTTGAAAAGGTGTCGGTGTGAAAAGTATTTTTGATTTGTTTTGAAATTAGAGCAAGTACCTAGAATCGTCTACCTACCCTAAGGAATTCGTCTGTGTAGATGTCCTTTAAAGTAGTGCCATCCCACCATTGAGAGGTAGGTAACACCACCATTGGAGGTGTTCGGGTCAATTCGAGGTTCGGGACATGGTGATCACCGGAGCAATAGGAAGACACCTTAGAAGCTACCCTCATGCCAGGTTCCCGGATCATGAGGACTTACTAAAACATCCTCTACTCGACGATCACCTTTCGAGGGGCAAGGCAACAGTGAGACGTACCCTAGGGGTGGTGTGTGAATTTGTGTGTCATGTTCATTTATTTTTGTCTTGTTCATGTCATGGGTGATCTACGCGTTTATTTTTATTTTGACATTCATTCTTGCATGCAAATTTATTAACAGTTAAAAAGTGCGGAATTTAAAAGTTCTACGCTATTACAAAGGCGCGGGTCCACATCGCCAAATTAAATCCAGGACCCGATTTAAAATAAAATAAAGAGTGCGGAAAAGATAAATGTCCAATTTACACGGCTTTGGGAGAATTACATAAATATGATGAGAACGGAAATAAATGCGCGAAACGAACTAATAATTGAAAGCGAGGGCGTTGGACCCTTTTTAATGAAATTAAATTATGATTAATAAATTAATTAAATTAAAATAAGAAGAAAAGATTTTTGAGTTTTTGTATTTATGGATTTTTTATGAGAAGATTATAGAAATTAAAAAATTAATTAATTAAACCTAATTCTAACTATTTTTATTTATTAAGAAATATGTTAAAGTTGCACCTAAAATTAACCTAATTAATTAATTCAATTTTATTTACAAAAAATAATAATTAATAATTAATAATTAATATGGTGAAAAAAGAAAAAAAAGGATAAAAGTAATCAAAACCCTAATTCTACAATTTTTAAGTTTATGAAAAATATTAAAATTAATCCTAGAATTTAAAACTAAATTAATTGATACAATTTATTTACAAAGATATTAAGATAAAATATATTTTGGTTTTTTTTGTCTTTTTTGGTTTTTATATTATTTTTTTATATTTTATGAAAATAAATTAATTTAAAGAATTAAATTGAAACTAATTAAAACAAATTAAAAATAGAAAAAATATAAAAAAGAATGGAAAAGCAAACCAATGGGGGGTTCTGTCCCCAAACTAGAGGTATAATTCAGTAATTCTGGCCCAATGTTTAAGGCCTTCGTTGACTTCTGGTAATCACATGTGTAGGCATTGACTGAACCATTCCATGGGATTTAGATCTGGACCATTGGACTGAGATTATTGAGCGCGTGGCAAGCGTGGATGGTGGTCTTATGATAAGCCCCTGGAACATATGCTGCATGGAAATATAGAAAAGAAAATAATATGGGAAAGGGAGGGGGACCTGGGATTCGAACCCAGGTCCCAGAGTTTACCAATGCAACGCCTGACCAATGGGGCTGTTAACGCACTTTGTATATTATATGAACCATAATTATTATAAAAAAAGACAAACGTTAGTGGTATGAGTCAGAAAAATGCGCGCTAAAATTCAAAGCGCTCAATCATATGATGCCACATAATCTTCTTCTCCACTCGTTTGCGTTTTACCTGAAAAACAACAGTTAGATAGCAGGGGTTTTGAACCCCCACTAAATAGCAAGCATAAAAATAGCGAATAGAATATGGTGGCTCATAAATTGAGCGCGAATAGTGTGTTAAGATCGTCCAAGCTTCCTGAGTTTAGCCCTGGTACTGGGATGTCCTAATTTTACAGTATACAAAAATGCCCAATTTGGAGCTTGAGGAACCCTAGCGAGCTTCAATGGTGAAATCGTGTACGATGCACAAAAACTTAATTAAAACACATGGTTAGCTTTAGAATGATCCAATGAATACAAATCCAACATTAAAAATTGCAAACAATGCATGAATTATGATACAAGAATATGGAAAAAATCATGAACAGGACACGGTCGTTCTACCGTTTCTTGGCGTTAGAGTTGATGGTTTTGATCAGTATACGTTCCTTGAAGCCTCAGGAATGCAATGGAGTTAATATTTTGCCTTGAAATTCCTTGGAATCGTGTTTTCAGTATTCACTTTTTCCATAAAAATTTCAATGTTTTTCTTCAGCTTTGGGCGCAGCTTAGAGGTCTCTTGGCATTAGGTTATGATCACACTTATATGAGGATGGATTAGGGTTGAGTTTTTGATCCAAAAAATCCTTGCATTGATGGAATGAATATTTGATTTTCATGCATAATTTTCAAATCTTTTTCACATGTTTTTGATGTCAATCATAGCCAATCTTCCTTAATTCTTTCCATATCAGATAATGCACGAAATCTTGAAGGTATTCCATGCATAAAAAGATTTGAAAAGCTTGCTTTGGTATTTTTCACATATTTTATTTTATTAAATGAATTAATAGCAATTAAAAATTCAAATAAATAAATAAAAATGATGAATAAATTCCCTTTGGGCCAAATGGTCGTGCACATGCTTTGGATGATGAATTTTGGAAGAAAATGTGGCCCATTAGCAAATTTGAAGCATTTGAAGTAAAGTTGACTTTTCAAAATAACCAAAACATTCCCAACTTCCACAAGGCATATCTTGCTCAATTTTTAAACTTTGATCATGTTCTTGGACATTTTGGAAAGTTCTTGAAGTCCTCTAACCAATTCCTTTGGTCCCATGTCATTTTGATTTACCAATCTCAAGTTATGGTCTTTGACTTAAAGTCCCTTTTTGTTGACTTTTGAAAATGACCTATAATGTTGAAATTGATAACTTTTTGTGAGAGCATTTCTTGGACTTGAAGTGTGAAGAGGAGTTGTAGGAAATGTCTTTCTCTTCAAAATGAGCTTTGGATGGAATTTTTCTGATAATCCATGTGGACGTTATGCCTTGGTCAAGTTACAGTTGACTTTTTCAACTGTCCAAATATGGAAACTTTTGCATCTTGAGACTTTTTGAGCCAAGCTTTGAGAATAATGATCAAGAATTGATCAAATGATGTTTGTGGCTTCAAAATGATATGTTGACCAAAAATTTGAACTTTTGATTGTCAAATGACCATTTTGCCCCTGCAGATGACTGTAGTGCAATTAGGGTTTTTGACTGTGCAATTTTGTGCTGTAAGTCTTGAAACTTGGCATGAGGATGCTTGACCATGTTTGTAGGCATGTGGGACTTGATTGGACCCTTGAAAACTTCAATTTCTTTTCCAGAACCAAAACCCTAATTTTTGACTGTTAGGAGGCCCTTGAACTGTGCAACCCTTGGGGAGATTTTGAAGCATGCTCTTTGCAAATTTTGGAGAATATGGGAGGGCAAATTTTGGGGTACAACAGTTGCCCCTGTTCAATCTTCTTAGACCTGAGGATGCAGATTGGCTGACGTGCCTTTCGTAATCCGAAGGTGGAAGATGATTGAACACTAGAGTGCCCAGAAATTTGCGCTCACATAGTAGCAGTGTGATGGTGGAATGGGCTTATAGATGCCATTTGGAGATAGGATGATGGGCTTATAGATGCCATGCTGAGAGGTGATGGATGGTGGATGGGCTTATAGATTCCATCTGGATGTTGATCGCGTAAGAGATTCCTTAGCGAGAGCTTGCGTACCTGAAAAAGAAAAATGATTACCTGACCTGTTACAGGAGCTGGTCTTCAAACTCTTTGTGTAGATGTGTCCTGACTGGTTACAGGAATTGAATCTGGAGCTTCAAAAAGATGATGAATGAACCAGGGATGGTTACTACCTCAACAGGGACGGTGAGAGAACCTTGGATGATTACTACCTCAACAGGAACGCTGAGAGAATCTTGGGCGACTTCAACCTCAACAGTAACGCTGAGAGAATCTTGGGCGACTTCAACCTCAACAGTAACACTGAGAGAATCTTGGGCGATTACTACCTCAACAGGAACGCTGAGAGAATCCGGGGGTGATTACTACCTCAACAGTAACGCTGAGAGAATCTTGGGCGACTTCAACCTCAACAGTAACGCTGAGAGAATCTTGGATATCTTCTACTGAGTCTTCATTAGGAAAATCTTTTAGGGGTCGATTTAACTGGACTAGAGAAGGCCTTTGACTGGATAAGAAACAGTAAAATCTTAGGGTCGATTTAACTGAACCGGTCCAGGTCTTGAAATCTTCAACTGGATAAGAATCAGGGAGATCTTAGGGTCGATCTGACTGAACCAGAGAAGGCCCTTGACTGGATAAGAAACAGGAAAATCTTAGGGTCGATTTAACTGAACCGGTCTAGGTCTTGAAATCTTCAACTGGATAAGAAACATGGAGATCTTAGGGTCGATCTGACTGAACCAGAGAAGGCCTTTGACTGGATAAGAAACAGAAAAATCTTAGGGTCGATTTAACTGAACTGGTCTAGGTCTTGAAATCTTCAACTGGATAAGAATCAGGGAGATCTTAGGGTCGATCTGACTGAACCAGAGAAGGCCTTTGACTGGATAAGAAACAGGAAAATCTTAGGGTCGATTTAACTGAACCAGTCTAGGTCTTGAAATCTTCAACTGGATCAGAATCAGGGAGATCTTAGGGTCGATCTGACTGAACTAGATAAGGCCTTGAATATAGCTGAGAACTTAACTGGATCTTTCCTGAAAGGTAAAGGTCAGTCATATGCAATGCATGATATGGATCAAGCAATGATGTTCTCAACATAAATGAGATTTGCAAGATGTGATGCGTATATGCATGCTATAATGATGTATGTGATGTTTATGAATGTATGTTTTCGTCTTAGGAAAATAAATCCTTGACGGGTGCCAGGAAGTTAACTCCTGGGCTGATATCGAAGAATAGATCTTTGCCTCCGCTGGGGATGATAGTTGCAAGAATACCGGTAGGAGAAGATGACTCCGTTGAGGAATAAACTTGGAGAATGGATTACTCTGCGGGGAGAAAAGTACTCTAACGATCTTGCTGGGAAGCAATACTCTGTGGGGAGAGAGGTACTATGCTGAAATGTTGATGGTAACTTCGTTGGGGATACCATTGTTGTGTTGGAAGTGTTAATAGATTTTGCTGGGGATAAGAAGACTTCGTCGAAGACGCTCTTTCCGTGGCTTTTGGCTGAGGATAACCCAGTTATATCCTGGTAGGGAAATAACTCTTTGAATAAAGCCGGGAGACGCATTCGTGCTCTGCGAGGATAAGATTTCAGAATCTACTGGGGATAAGCTTGCTGCTTGGGGAGATGGATTCCAACTTTCCTGGGGAAACTGGATTGGACTCTCCTGGGGAAATTTTGAGATGCTGGGGAAGTAGCTCCATTGATTGTCTGATATACCGCCGGGGAACAATCTTTAGACTAAGACTGTCGGGGATGCTTGTTAAGAATGTCTGTATACTGCTGGGGAATGTTGAGATCTGCGGGAGGATACCCAACTTCCTTAAGGTTGACTGTAACTTTGCTTGAGGAGAGTGTACTGACTTGCTGGCTCACTCTCTGGGGAATTAAGGTATCTGGTTATGTTCTTCAGCTGAACTTACCTTGGTACCTTAGTGGATAGCACAATTAGATTGCTTAGACAACTCTTTATTGCCCCTGTTTCTAATGTTACCTGTAATTAATCCTTCGTTTCGTATGCAAATATTCATGAGTTAGCAAATTATTGTCAATGCATATATCACAAATTGAACCTTGGACGTTCTTCGCAAAACAAAACAGAAAAGGAAAAACAAAAGGCAATTTTAACTGAAAAGTATATTTGTATTGATTTTGAATTTGCCTGTAAATAGGCGTTTATGTACAGGAGGCTGACGTCCTAGTAAGAGAACACCGCCGAACAACAGAGTTTATACAAATTTGTACAAGAGAAAAGAAAACAGCTGTGTGAAATGAATGATCCCACTATGTTTCAACTCTGCTATCGCCTTTATGTCTTTGAGCATCTCATCACTTGATGACCTTAGTTGAAGATAAAGCTGACTGGTCGATGCCGTCTGAACTTGATGCTGATACCGGATTCTGGATGCAAAGTGATCCAATGAGACATAGTATTACGCTTTTATCCCTAACTTTTTCCTGGACCGCCCTTTAGGGTTTTCAGTCCACCGGGATACCCATTTTTGCCCAAGCCGCCTTTTCAGGTTTTCGACTTGCCGGGTGTACAGATTTCTTCCATTTCATCCCTTCATTTTGCCCGAACCCTTTTGGTTTGCCGGGAAGCCCTAATTTTTGCCTAGGTATGTCAACCTAGCGGGTCTTTATCATGCGTAGTATTTTTTTACTATGTCTGCATTGGCGGGGTGAGGAAGGTCGTCACCATCCATGGTGGTTAGAATCATGGCTCCTCCTGAGAACACATGTTTAACCATAAATTGCCCTTCGTACGTAGGGGTCCATTTGCCCCTTGGGTCGCTCTGAGGAAGGATGATTCGCTTGATTACCAGATCCCCAACTTGATATTCTTGCGGTCTGACCTTTTTGTTAAATGCCCTGATCATCCGTTTTTGGTACGTCTGACCATGACAGATAGCAGCGAGTCTCTTTTCATCAATAAGGTTTAATTGATCAAGTCGTGTCTGGATCCAATCATCTTCGTTCAGATTTGCATCCTTCATTATCCGGAGATAGGGTATCTGCACTTCGATCGGTAAGACTGCCTCCATACCGTAGACCAAGGAGAAAGGAGTTTCCCCGGTTGACGTCCTGGCTGAGGTACGGTACCCATGTAGAGCGAACGGTAACATCTCGTGCCAATCTTTATAAGTCACTGTCATCTTCTGCACGATTTTCTTAATATTCTTATTTGCTGCTTCTACAGCCCCATTCATCTTCGGTCTGTAAGGAGAAGAGTTGTAGTGCTGTATTTTAAACTGCTCGCAGAGCTCGGTGATCATCTTGTTATTGAGATTGGTACCGTTGTCTGTAATAATTCTTTCAGGGACGCCGTATCGACAGATAAGGTTATGCCGAATGAACCGTGCTACAACAGTCTTGGTTACCGTAGCGTAGGAAGCTGCTTTAACCCACTTCGTGAAGTAATCAATCGCTACCAAGATGAAGCGATGCCCGTTGGACGCTGTAGGTTTAATCTCACCGATCATGTCTATGCCCCACATTGCAAACGGCCAAGGCGCAGTCAAGACATTCAGAGGAACTGGAGGAACATGCACCTTGTCTGCGTATATCTGGCATTTATGGCATGTCCGGGAATGTTGGTAGCAGTCAGCTTCCATTGTGGACCAGAAATACCCTGCCCGAAGGATTTTCTTTGCCATAGTGTGTCCACTGGAATGTGTTCCGAAGGTCCCTTCATGTAACTCTTCCATGATCCTTTCTGCTTCTGCCTTGTCCACACAACGCAGTAAGGTCGAATCATGATTTCGCTTGTACAGGATGTCGTTGCTAAGGAAGAACTTCGCTGCGAACCTTCTCAGAAACTTCTTATCGTTGACAGATGCACCTTCAGGGTATTCCTGAGCTTCCAAATATCTCTTCACCTCATGGTACTAAGGCTTCTCAGTCACCGATTCAGTCTCGAGACCATAACAGTATGCCGGTTCGTCCAGTTTCCAGATGATGATCCGGGGAGCCTCATTGTCCCATTTGACTTTGAACATGGAAGACATCGTAGCTAACGCGTCCGCCAGCTGATTCTCCTCTCTTGGGAAATGTTCAAAGGTTATCTTCGTGAAGTGGGGATCAATGTCAACACACATTCTCTGTAAGGAATAAGATTCGGATGTTTCGTATCCCACTCTCCTTTGATCTGATTGATCACCAGAGCGGAATCTCCGAAGACACTCAAATACTTGATCCTTAAGTCGATCGCAGCTTGGAGACCCATGATGCATGCCTCATACTCCGCCATGTTGTTGGTGCAGTTGAAACATAGCCGGGCAGTAAGTGGAGTATGAGTGCCTTGAGAGGATATGATTATAGCGCCGATACCGTTACCCAAAGCGTTGGAGGCTCCGTCAAAGTGCATAGACCATCGGGATCCTTCCTCAGGTCCTTCATCCGGTCCAGGTACTTCACAATCAGTCACAATCATGATGCTCTCGTCCGGAAACTCGAAGTTCATTGACTGATAGTCGTCTACTGCCTGATGTGCCAAGTGGTCTGCCAATACACTTCCCTTGATGGCTTTCTGGGTCGTGTACTGAATGTCGTATTCCGTCAAGATCATTTGCCATCTTGCTATTCTCCCAGACAGAGCAGGCTTTTCAAATATGTACTTTATAGGATCCATCTTTGAGATCAACAAGGTAGTGTGAGTCAGCATATACTGTCTCAACCGGCGAGCAGCCCATACCAAAGCGCAACAAGTTTTCTCAAGCAGTGAGTATCGGGTCTCACAGTCGGTAAACTTTTTGCTAAGGTAATAAATGGCATGCTCTTTTCGGCCAGACTCGTCATGCTGCCCCAGCACACACCCCATCGAGTTGTCAAGTACTGTCAGGTATAGTATCAGAGGTCTCCCCTCAACCGGTGGCATAAGGATGGGTGGTTCTTGGAGATACTCTTTGATTCTGTCAAAAGCAGCCTGACATTCATCATTCAAACATACTACCTGATCTTTCTTCAGCAGCTTGAAGATTGGTTCACAAGTAGCAGTCAGGTGTGAGATGAATCGAGCAATGTAATTCAGGCGTCCTAAAAAGCCTCTGACTTCTTTCTCTGTCTTAGGAACTGGCATCTCTTGAATAGATTTGACCTTGGCAGGGTCCACTTGAATACCCTTATCACTTACAACGAAGCCTAGCAACTTTCCAGATCTTACCCCGAAGGTGCACTTGTTCGGGTTCAACCTCAGCTTGTACAACTTCAGACGGTCAAACAACTTCTGCAGATGATCTAAGTGCTCTTCCTCAGTCTGGGACCTTGCGATCATGTCGTCAACATACACTTATATCTCATGATGGATCATGTCATGAAATAAAGCAACCATGGCACGTTGGTAGGTTGCCCCAGCATTTTTCAGTCCAAAAGGCATGACCTTGTAGCAGAAGGTGCCCCACTGAGTAAAAAATGTAGTCTTTTCCATGTCTTCAGGAGCCATCTTGATCTGATTGTAACCTGAGAAACCATCCATGAAAGAGAACACCTTATGCTGAGCTGTATTGTCAACAAGGACATCAATGTGAGGTAGGGGGAAGTCATCCTTGGGGCTGGCCCTGTTCAGATCCCTGTAGTCGACACACATTCTAACCTTACCGTCCTTCTTTGGTACCGGCACCACATTAGCAACCCACTGAGGGTAAGAAGTCACTGCAAGGAACCCAGCATCAAACTGTTTCATAACCTCGACTTTGATCTTTTCAGACATCTCTGGACGCATACGGCGGACCTTTTGCTTAACCGGAGGGCAGTCTTCCTTAGTAGGCAAGTGATGGACCACAATATCGGTATCCAACCCGGGCATGTCTTCGTAGAACCAGGCAAAGATCTCCATATAATCATGTAGCATCTGAGTCAACCGTTGCTTCACGCTGAGCTCTAGGTTGGCACCAATCTTAACTTCCTTCCTGTCCGTCTCAGTACCCAGATTTATTGTTTCCACCGGCTCTTCGTGTGGTTGAATTGCCCTCTCTTCCTAGAGTAATAGTCTTGCAAGCTCGCCAGGCACTTCACAATCATCTTCACCTTCGTCTTCGGCTAAGTTGATCGGATTTTCGAAGTCATAACTGGCAGTAGCAGAGTCGTTACCAGTGAGATCCAGAGTGGATTGAAACCTGTATGAGTGAGTGTGTGTAAATACAGCTGTTTTGAAATATATAAAGGAAGGAAAGAAAGAAAAGGAGCATAAGATTTGAAATGCGAGAAAACGTCCAAGATCTTTATTCATGATATATGAAATGACAATTTATATGCCCTCACAAATGAAGCCACGGTGCCCCGGGTAAGACACCGGGCCATAGAGTTTTAATTGTTTATTACAAATACCAAAACAAAGAAGTTTATTACTGCGTAACAAGAGAAACAAGTAGGTTGTCCTTTGCAATCCAATTGCTAGGTTCACTGTCGGTTGCCGGGTAAATCCAGCTGTCAAACTCAGCTTCATCCACTTCATCTTCGTCCCCAATAACATTCACTCCATGAGCAGGCAGGGGAGCTGTCACTACATTAGGCTTCTCAGCTGCCTCAAACTGTACCTCCTTCGCATCAATAAGGTCCTGCAGCTTATTCCTTAAGGCCCAACAGTCATCAGTGGAATGCCCCGGGCTATCGGAGTGATAAGCACAGCGGGCATTCAGATTGTATTTGGGAGAAGCAGTGTTTACAACTTTTGGGGCCTCTCTGACCGTCACTAGGTTGGTGGACAGCAACTGCGGCAAGATTTGTGATAGAGTCATACTCAAACGGGTGAACTCTCTTCTGGGTCTTTCAGCCCTTTGAGGATTGGTTTGCCGAGGAGCGGCAACAGGTTTAGCAATCATCACCGCGTTGACAGATTGGCGGCGCTCAGGTTTCTCTGGTCTTCTGGACCCATATACAGCACTGGCCTCCTCTTTAAAGGGCTTCTTCTCAGAACTTGTAGATGCACCCTTCTGAATTTTACCAGACTTCATCCCAGCCTCTATTCTCTCTCCAGTCAGAATAAGATCAGTAAACCCTGCAGATGAGTTACCGATCAGATGGTTGAAAAATGGCCCAGATAGGGTCCCCAAGAACATGTCTACCAACTCCCGGTCAGTCAACGGAGGCTGCACCCTGCCAGCCAGATCCCTCCACTTCTGTGCGTACTCTTTAAAACCTTCTCTTGACCCTAGCGACATACCCTGGAGTTGGGTACGCGTAGGAGCAAGGTCGGCATTATATTGATACTGCTTGTAAAAATCAGTAGCCAACTCCTCCCAGTTACGAACCTTGGTCCCATCCAGCTGATAGAACCATTCGAGATGAGTCCCTGAAAGACTCTCCTGGAAGAAGTGGATCCACAAGTTCTTGTCCACTGAGTACGGTTGAATCTTCCGCACATAAGATCTGAGGTGTAGCTTGGGACAAGACGCCCCGTCATACTTGGTAAAGGATGGTGCCTTAAACTTGTGAGGAATAATCACACCAGTAGATAAGCCCAAATCTCCGGATTCCAGCCCAGGCACTTGTTGGATCTCCATTGCATTCAGTCTGTCCTCCAACTGCTTATACCGGTCTTCTGCAGGAGGATACTGTTCCTCATCAAAATCAGTCTCGTTGTCAGAGACTACCGGACTAGGACCTTTTCCCCCTTGGGGACTGCTCTTGCCTATAGAAGAACCAGCCTCTTCATTTTGCAGAGTGTTGCCAAACCTTCGGCCCGAGTTGAAAAGAACAGTTCTCTTCTTCTTCTTCTTCTCCTTCTTCAGGAGCAGAGCCTTCAGCTCTTCTTGGCCCTGAGCCAAACCCATGATTAGTTCCTGAAATTGCGCATTCTGCGCCTGAAGAGCCTTGATGGACATCTCGGTTGATGATGAGTCAGGATTCATGATGCTGAAATAAACAGCGAAGAACGGTAAGCAACCTGAAAAGAAGAAAACCTGCTATGCACATGATGAATGATATGTGCTTATGCAATGCATTCAAGGGTTCGAAAGTTCAAATTTGTTGTAGACAAAAAGGAACACACGTTATCATTAAGGAAATAATTGTTCAGTACATCAAAGCCTCATGGGCACAAATTACAAAGCAAATCAATCCCAAAAGACACTACGCATCCTCTTTGGAGCTATGTAGGTGTTGAGATTCCTCTCCTCATGCAATAGGCGGGTGAGCTCCAAGACCTTCTTTTCACTAGCATGTAGACTGGTCTCAAGAGAATTCCGTTCTTCCTTAAGCTGGATCCAGCTCTTCTGCATCTCTTCCCAGGATGTGGGCATATCAGGATGCTGAATGGTGTAAGACACCTCTCCTTCTAAGACTGGCTCTTTGATCACAGGGAGCATATGAGGATAAGGCATTACTAACTTCTGGGAGCGGGCGCGTACCCATTTGAGATAAGGTTCCAACGGGATGGAGTTCCTGTGCCCCAGTGTCTTGCTGTCTATCCTACTGGGCATCCTCCAAGCTCTGATAAATCTCTGGCGAAGTCCTTGTGCATCGTTGTCGAAGTCAAAAACTACGTCAGGAATTAACATGTCATGAGGACCATCCCTCCGAGCATAACCAAACTGTCTCCAAGCCAGGCATGGGTTGTAAGTAATACCTCCTCTGATTCCAAGTAAAGGAACATTAGGGTACTCCCCGCAACGATCAATGATAGTGACATCCTCTCTGGACCGAGGGCACCAATGTATATCTGCATGTGTAAGAGTCATCAACCGTTGTGACCATCTCAAACCCCGCTCGTTCTTCAAAACTGATTGTGGAAGGTGCGAAATAAACCACCTTCCCAGGAGAGGAGTGCAACACATAAGGACACCTCTTTTTCTCATGGTTCGAGTGTAACATGAGTGAAGGATGTCCCCCAGCAACGTAGGTATAGGATTCCTGGACATAAAGATCTGGACAACACTGATATCTATAAGCTGATCTGGGTTAGGGAACAACACCAAACCATAGACAAGGAGGGCCACAACTTCTTCAAAAGCTTGTAAGTCAAGGGAGTTCCAACATTCATGGGCCTTTTCAAACAGAAACCTGGCTAAGAACCCTTTGATGCCACTTCTAACTTCCCAATGTCCCTTGAGGTCGGATAACTGTAGGTGTAAGGCTTTAGCAATCTCTTCAAGCTTGGGTTCCTTTTCTGTACCATTGTAGGGTAGTTGATCAAGGATAGGGATCTTCAGGAGCCGGGAGAACTCCTCCAAGGTAGGTACCAGCTGATAGTCCAAGAAGGTGAAACAGTGATGCAGAGGGTCAAAGAACTGGAACAGGACCTTTACCATATCTTCCTCAATGTTGGTATTGACCAAGCTGATGAGTCTTCCATGTCTTTCACTGAATGAAGAGCTCTCGGGAATCCTGGATATAAGTTCCTTAAGCTGAGGAGGGATCCTTACAAGGCTGATTTGAATTGTCTTTCTGCGAACAGTTTCCATGTCCTACAAAACAAGAACAAAGATGAAGATTCGAACCCCTGAAATGGTTAGTCAATGCATATGATGCTGGATGATCTCATGATGCTATGATTAAACACACCACAGATATTTACAAAGGCAAACAGGTAAGGCACACAAGTCACACAATACAAGCCTTTAGGGTTTAGGCCAGCATGGGGTCTGGGTAGTACCCTCTTGAAGTTGGTGGGTTCAACCTGTCCTATTAGAAGTAACCGGGTTCTAAGGGTCCCAACATCACTGGATTGCTTTCATTGTTCATCGTTTCGATTTAGCCACTGAACTGGCGACCGAAATATTCCAGGAAAGCAACCCTCAATTGAGTGTAGTATCGAGTATCAACCAACCTCGGACTGCACCAAAGTCAGTTATCTCACTAACCTAAAGAGGCCAAGATAGTTCAATTAAGGTTCCTAAGGTCTGTTGATGCTTCACGACACCACGTGGAGGCCCCGTACTCTCCTTGACTGAACTCAAGGGTTACCGGTACACACCAAAGTGCCACATCAACGTAGTAGACTGTTTCAACCATGTCGGTATACCCCACACAGTTCCTTCACAGCCTTGTTGCTACTTTCTAAGAAGGTATCCCCAGATCCGGGTTAGGATCCATAGAACTCCCAAGACAGTCCCACAATAATAAAGCAAGCAAGTCAATACAATTGAAAACACAGTTATGAACTAGTCATAAGGTACACCTCACTTTAAAAGATATCCCCAGCAGAGTCGCCAGTTCTGTGATCGGTGGATCTGGAATTGACTGTTTAACGCTGGTTCACAAAATGTCGCGGTAAGCAAGAGTCGCCACCGTCTTTTATTTTCTCCAAATGGAAAGGACAAAAGCACAGAAAAATTCCTTATAGAGATTGCTCTCGGTTCGGGAGGTAGATTATAGAAAGGGAAGGTGTTAGCACCCTTTCTATCCATGGTTATCCATGGGCTCTTAGATACTTGCTCATTGTGTTTTCAAAATGGTTTGTTTGCTTTTCAACTGTGGGTTTTAAAAAGTTTCTTTGAAAATTTCAGTTCGACTCTTGTATCAGTCCTCAAGAATGTTTGAAAAATTGCTTTCGAAAGCTTTTTGAAAAGGTGTCGGTGTGAAAAGTATTTTTGATTTGTTTTGAAATTAGAGCAAGTACCTAGAGTCGTCTACCTACCCTAAGGAATTCGTCTGTGTAGATGTCCTTTAAAGTAGTGCCATCCCACCATTGAGAGGTAGGTAACACCACCATTGGAGGTGTTTGGGTCAATTCGAGGTTCGGGACATGGTGATCACCGGAGCAATAGGAAGACACCTTAGAAGCTACCCTCATGCCAGGTTCCCGGATCATGAGGACTTACTAAAACATCCTCTACTCGACGATCACCTTTCGAGGGGCAAGGCAACAGTGAGACGTACCCTAGGGGTGGTGTGTGAATTTGTGTGTCATGTTCATTTATTTTTGTCTTGTTCATGTCATGGGTGATCTACGCGTTTATTTTTATTTTGACATTCATTCTTGCATGCAAATTTATTAACAGTTAAAAAGTGCGGAATTTAAAAGTTCTACGCTATTACAAAGGCGCGGGTCCACATCGCCAAATTAAATCCAGGACCCGATTTAAAATAAAATAAAGAGTGCGGAAAAGATAAATGTCCAATTTACACGGCTTTGGGAGAATTACATAAATATGATGAGAACGGAAATAAATGCGCGAAACGAACTAATAATTGAAAGCGAGGGCGTTGGACCCTTTTTAATGAAATTAAATTATGATTAATAAATTAATTAAATTAAAATAAGAAGAAAAGATTTTTGAGTTTTTGTATTTATGGATTTTTTATGAGAAGATTATAGAAATTAAAAAATTAATTAATTAAACCTAATTCTAACTATTTTTATTTATTAAGAAATATGTTAAAGTTGCACCTAAAATTAACCTAATTAATTAATTCAATTTTATTTACAAAAAATAATAATTAATAATTAATAATTAATATGGTGAAAAAAGAAAAAAAAAGGATAAAAGTAATCAAAACCCTAATTCTACAATTTTTAAGTTTATGAAAAATATTAAAATTAATCCTAGAATTTAAAACTAAATTAATTGATACAATTTATTTACAAAGATATTAAGATAAAATATATTTTGGTTTTTTTTGTCTTTTTTGGTTTTTATATTATTTTTTTATATTTTATGAAAATAAATTAATTTAAAGAATTAAATTGAAACTAATTAAAACAAATTAAAAATAGAAAAAATATAAAAAAGAATGGAAAAGCAAACCAATGGGGGGTTCTGTCCCCAAACTGGAGGTATAATTCAGTAATTCTGGCCCAATGTTTAAGGCCTTCGTTGACTTCTGGTAATCACATGTGTAGGCATTGACTGAACCATTCCATGGGATTTAGATCTGGACCATTGGACTGAGATTATTGAGCGCGTGGCAAGCATGGATGGTGGTCCTATGATAAGCCCCTGGAACATATGCTGCATGGAAATATAGAAAAGAAAATAATATGGGAAAGGGAGGGGGACCTGGGATTCGAACCCAGGTCCCAGAGTTTACCAATGCAACGCCTGACCAATGGGGCTGTTAACGCACTTTGTATATTATATGAACCATAATTATTATAAAAAAAGACAAACGTTAGTGGTATGAGTCAGAAAAACGCGCGCTAAAATTCAAAGCACTCAATCATATGATGCCACATAATCTTCTTCTCCACTCGTTTGCGTTTTACCTGAAAAACAACAGTTAGATAGCGGGGGTTTTGAACCCCCACTAAATAGCAAGCATAAAAATAGTGAATAGAATATGGTGGCTCATAAATTGAGCGCGAATAGTGTGTTAAGATCGTCCAAGCTTCCTGAGTTTAGCCATGGTACTGGGATGTCCTAATTTTACAGTATACGAAAATGCCCAATTTGGAGCTTGAGGAACCCTAGCGAGCTTCAATGGTGAAATCGTGTACGATGCACAAAAACTTAATTAAAACACATGGTTAGCTTTAGAATGATCCAATGAATACAAATCCAACATTAAAAATTGCAAACAATGCATGAATTATGATACAAGAATATGGAAAAAATCATGAACAGGACACGGTCGTTCTACCGTTTCTTGGCGTTAGAGTTGATGGTTTTGATCAGTATACGTTCCTTGAAGCCTCAGGAATGCAATGGAGTTAATATTTTGCCTTGAAATTCCTTGGAATCGTGTTTTCAGTATTCACTTTTTCCACAAAAATTTCAATGTTTTTCTTCAGCTTTGGGCGCAGCTTAGAGGTCTCTTGGCATTAGGTTTTGATCACACTTATATGAGGATGGATTAGGGTTGAGTTTTTGATCCAAAAAATCCTTGCATTGATGGAATGAATATTTGATTTTCATGCATAATTTTCAAATCTTTTTCACATGTTTTTGATGTCAATCATAGCTAATCTTCCTTGATTCTTTCCATATCAGATAATGCACGAAATCTTGAAGGTATTCCATGCATAAAAAGATTTGAAAAGCTTGCTTTGGTATTTTTCACATATTTTATTTTATTAAATGAATTAATAGCAATTAAAAATTCAAATAAATAAATAAAAATGATGAATAAATTCCCTTTGGGCCAAATGGTCGTGCACATGCTTTGGATGATGAATTTTGGAAGAAAATGTGGCCCATTAGCAAATTTGAAGCATTTGAAGTAAAGTTGACTTTTCAAAATACCCAAAAATTTCCCAACTTCCACAAGGCATATCTTGCTCAATTTTTAAACTTTGATCATGTTCTTGGACATTTTGGAAAGGTCTTGAAGTCCTCTAAACAATGTATTTGGTCCCATGTCATTTTGATTTACCAATATCAAGTTATGGTCTTTGACTTAAAGTCCCTTTTTGTTGACTTTTGAAAATGACCTATAATGTTGAAATTGATAACTTTTTGTGAGAGCATTTCTTGGACTTGAAGTGTGAAAAGGAGTTGTAGGAAATGTCTTTCTCTTCAAAATTAGCTTTGGATGGAATTTTTTCTGATAATCCATGTGGAAGTTATGCCTTGGTCAAGTTACAGTTGACTTTTTCAACTGTCCAAATATGGAAACTTTTGCATCTTGAGACTTTTTGAGCCAAGCTTTGAGAATCATGATCAAGAATTGATCAAATGATGTTTGTGGCTTCAAAATGAGATGTTGACCAAAAATTTGAACTTTTGACTGTCAAATGACCATTTTGCCCCTACAGATGACTGTAGTGCAATTAAGGTTTTTGACTGTGCAATTTTGTGCTGTAAGTCTTGAAACTTGGCATGAGGATGCTTGACCATGTTTGTAGACATGTGGGACTTGATTGGACCCTTGAAAACTTCAATTTCTTTGCCAGAACCAAAACCCTAATTTTTGACTGTTAGGAGGCCCTTGAACTGTGCAACCCTTGGGGAGATTTTGAAGCATGCTCTTTGCAAATTTTGGAGAATATGGGAGGGCAAATTTTGGGGTACAATACCCATGAAATACCTGTTTCAGCTTGAATCGAGTAGAGCAATGCAACAACCTTCAATGGTGTTTGAGCTTCTGTTGAGCTTGCCTGAGGTCCAAGGAAGCTTCTCCAATACTTGGCTTGCTTTGAAAAACCTTTTTATCATGCTGTAGAAGTCCACCTGCAAAGCTTGGAAATGAAAATGGCAAAACGTATTAGAGGTGTTACAGCTGGTGTTTAAGGTTTGAAATAGTTTGGATGGATGAAATGGAAGGTGTTTGCACTGATTTTGGCCAAAACGCACGAGTAAATTGTTCTATAGAAGTCAAGTTGCAGAACTTGCCCTATTTTGTAGCAAAACAGGGATTCTGAATATTGGGAGGTATGAGGGATGAATGAATCGTGTCTTAGGTCTGTTTTAATGTATGGAACTTGTGTATAAAGTTTGCTTAAGCTTGTGTTAACAGGAATGAGAGTTGGTATGTGTTTTGCAATGTTTCTTCTACTTGAAGCAAGAAAGTGTAAGTTGTGAATACAGGCGTGTACAAGCCCTCAAGTATGCTGCACACAATCCTCTTGGTTGATGGAATTTATGGATTTGATTTGCCTCAAAGATCTGGCCCCATGTCTCAAAGATCTAGCTTTTGACATAAAGTGACATTAGGCAAAAATGGAAACTTTGCTTTTTCTAATTAGGGATTAGTTTAGCATGTAATGCCCAAATGGCCAAGATAACATCTTAATTCACTGGTAAAGCATTAAATTATGAAGTGTAAGTTGGTTTTTAGGCCTGCAATCTAGCATAAAACAAGCTGATTTGAAAATGCAATTTGCTATGAACATGCCTTGGCCATGAACAAAAGTGAGTTTTTGCCAACTTTGTGAATTCGATTCTCTCTAACCACAAGGATGTTTGAGGAGTTATTGGAAAATTTGGAAAGCTTGGAACATGTACTACAATCCATCTTTGTAATGCAAATTGAAACTCCAAGTGGAACCATGTGAAAAATGGCCAAGAAGATGGGTCAAAATCCTGCCTAGATTAGGGCAAATTTCTTCTAAGTTAAAAGTTTTGGGTACCCTTGTTCCAAAAATCATAACTTGAGATGCAAGCTTCCTTTGAGAAAACTTTGTGAATCAAAGTTGTGTACTTTGTGATGGACTACAACTTTCATGTTTCAAGTTTTGTTTGAATCCATTTGAATCTTAGTGAAAAAATGGGACAAAGTTAGGAAAAAATAAGAAAATTTCATAACTTAGAAAATTTCTAAGTTATGAAATTTTTTCATTTTAAACCCTAATTTGCATTTTTGGGTTTCTTGATGAAAAAATTTCATAATTTGACATGTTTTGATGAAAAATAACTCTTGGCACTTGATTTTGACCAAAAAGTCAAAGTTTGACTTTTCAGTATACAGTCAAATTTTGATCAGTTGACTGAAAAATTCATCTGTCAATCCTATGCATTTGAGACCTTTTGAATTTGTTGATTGGGTTAAGACAAAGCCATTGGGTCCTTGAGTCCATATGTGAGCTTGGTTTGCCATTGGTTAGGTCAAACAGTCAAAAATTGCCTTTGTGCAGTCAAAACCCTAAAAATGACCATTTTGCCCTTTTGGTGATCTGATCAAATTTCTTGTGGAATTGTGATCCAAACTTGATAAAATGGTTCATATGAGTTCATAATGTTGATGTGGGTAAAATTTCATGAGGTTTGACTGTCAATTGGCTACAGTTGACTTTTTCCCCAATACAGCTGATTTCTAGGTCAACTGTCCAATTGACTGGGCAAAACTTTGAATCAAAGCCTGAAGCTTGGTAAGGACAAACTTGTGAGTCCAACATGAAGTATGAAAGTCACTTTGGGCATTGTAGGTCAAAACATCCCTGTGCAAACTCAAACCCTAATTTAGGTCAACAGTGCAAGGAGGGGTCTTGAACATAACAAACCCTAACTTGATCTTGAATTCCAAGAGTCTTGTGATGAGAAATGTTGATAAAATGAGAGGGAAAATTTTGGGGTACAACATCATCCTTTGGTCATGTCTTCAGAACTATGAGCAATAACTCTTCTGATGAACAAATCTTGATTTCTGATCTTTGCGTTGAAGTCTTTTTCTTGTGCACTTTGATTTTTGATCTTTTGAAGATTGATATCTTATTAGAAACTCATCAAGATTCTTATCTTGTTGAACATTCATCATTCAACAAAACTACTGATGTTACATTAGAAACAGAACTCAATGATTCTTCTTATTTTGAGTGCTAAGGTGATTATGATGATATATTAATTAAGACTATCCAGAAATCTAATATATGCACACCCAATTAAACCATTAGCAAAAAATTGTTCTTCATAAAGTATATGCATTGTTATCATCAAAACATAGAGATTTAAATACATATCAAAATCTTGTTCTAACAATCTCCCCTTTTTGGATGATGACAAAACCATGTATTTTGATGAAACAATTTTACAGGGTTAAATCATAAAAAAAAAATATAAGATTTTTAGAAAACTCCCCCTGAGTTGGAAACTTTCCCTAGGATAAACAATCTCCCTCTGAATCATAAACTTATGACCTTTTAGAGCGTAAGAGCATTGCTATCCTTTCTGAATCTGATTAACACCACTTATTAACCTTTAAGCTTATCATATTATCCAAGCTTTCTCAGAACATTTGAAACAATGATATTTCTATATCAAAACTTGATTTATCAGAGTAAATGCATTGTTTCATTTGAAATGTTCTTGTAGCAAACATGTACATTATAAGTAATTTTGCAGTTTAGATCATTTTAGAATGTCATGTAATAATCAATCAAAATAATTATTCTTTCTCCCCCTTTTTGTCATTAATAAAAAGTATGTAAGAAATGCTTAATTGATTTTTAAGACATTTTAAGGCACATCTTACTAAATTAAGAAAATATTAAGCACACTTCACAGAAGTTTATAAGAGACACAGAACAAGAAACTAGATTCATAAAAATCACTAGTACAGATAGATCAACAATAGAACAAACAAGAAAATAGCAGATACTAATCAAAAGATAACATTTAAAAGAATATCATAAAGACACAACAAGACAACACTCATTTTAACCACTAATCATCAACAAGTTTCACAAGTTTCCTCTTTCAAGGCATCATCAGAACCAGCATGAATCCTACAAATGCTTCTTACAATCTTATCCTTGAGGAGAGCTTTCTGACAAGAGAGTCTATTTTCTTATGTAATGCAATCAAATTTGAAAGACTTAAAGTAGTAAACAACTATTAGAAGAGAGAAAGACAACTGTCATTTCCACTACACTATATGCTAGAGGACAAAAGAAGCATGAAAATGAATAGATCGTACTAATCAACTTTTCTCATCAGCAAAAAAAAATTCAATATTTATCTAGATTAAGAAAACAAACATAGTCATGCATATATTAGATAATTAAAGATTAAAATATTTAAATAAGTTAGACAACAAAATACTCAAGCATAACCTAACAAAATAAAGTGCCTAAGGTAAATGAGTGTTCTGGTTGTTTTGTTCAAACTTGCTAACAAAATCCTTAATAAAGTTATTGAATTCTGATTGTTTAGCCAAAATCTCTCTAACCGTTACTTGTTCTATATGCATCTCCTCCATAGTTTTTAGAAGCCTAGGAAATAAGCCAGAACTTCTTCTTGAGATTTTTTCAATCTCAGCTTGTTCCTTTATGCCAGCTTCTATCTCTGTGACCTCTTTCTCAACTGCTTATTTCTCAGTAGCTCGTTGAGCTTCCAGAGCTAGATCTCTTTCTTTAGCTTCAATAATGCACTTATCTTTGGTCTAATTAGAAAGACTGGATTCTGAGAAATTTAGCAGTTATCCATCTGCTAAACTGGTTCCGGGTGTTGCTCAGATGAGAGGAATCGGTACTTGAGCCAGATAAGTCATGGGGTTTTTCAATATTTCTCAAGGAACCTTCTTGGAAAAGCGACATGGTTTCTTCAAGACCCAAATTTTATATATCATAACTTTGATGGTTAAAATCAATTTCTTCAGCAGGAGTTTCTTTAGGTTTTGTTGAGTTATTTGATGAAATCTGATTACTGACAAGGTTTGGTGAGGAAGGATTATAAGCTTCTAAAGTCATTGATATTTGTAGGGTTGGAGTGATGGTAACAAGAGAGATGTTCGTAGTGAAATGAGGAAACATTTCAGTAGGATTGGTTGAAAGTATGATTGATGCAATGAAGGTGGTGACATCCTTCAAAGGCATTGAAGTGACTATTTCAGAAACAAACAGAGTTTACGAGAAAACAAAGGTTGGATGATTTAAAGAGTGTGAGGTTATATAAATAGGAAGAAAAAAGATTTTAGAGCAACTGATTAAATTTTTATCGGAAGAACCAACAAATTCTAACCAGGATGTGGTTTGTGATATGGCGGTGGATGGTATGAAAGTTTATAAAGAAAAGGACTGTTAAAAGGCTTTCTTAGTTATAGATGTTTAAGGAAGTGGAAAAGTGATAATGGTTGTGGACAATAGTGAAGAGGATGTAGGAAGTGGTAAGATAATGTTCCTAAGATCATAACTCAAATAAATGGCATCATACTGAGAAGTAGTCAACTTACATGAGGATTAGGGATGAAAAGACGTGATCACTTTATCTGTGTCCATAGTTGGAGCTTTCCTTTTCTTTTGATTTTTCTTCTTCTGAGAGGATTCAGATTCTTGGAACATGACCTTGATGGCTGATATTTTTTTACTGGGCAAATTCTTATCAGGTGGAAAAAGATTTGGTTTCTTGCTATTTATTTTCCTTTATTCTTTAAGATCTGCATCCATGCTGGAATTTCTAAAGGGAAACGTCACCTTCAGACTATCATTTTGATTCTGAATTATAAACTGAAGATATTTTCTTGGTAGGCTGACATTCATAGCCTTTTCTTCAGGTGTTTTAGATACCTTTTCTATAATACCCATCTCTACCATATTTACAACATTTAAAGGTTCTCCAATAGCTATCTCAAGATCCTTTTCATCCAAATCTTTTAGTTCAATTCCTCAACAATCATACAGGATATGAGTCTTCCAAGAGGGATGTAATTTTGCATCTTATCACTTCCATCTCTTGCATTCCTCATGTTATCTCTTAAATGTAAAAAGAGAAGAAAGGGAAGATTTATACAAACACCCAATGAGAGAAAATATAATATATATAAAAGATCTCCAGGTATGCAGGATGCATACTTCTTTGCAGGAACTTGGATAATTAAAGATTCAAGAATTTTGGCCCAAATTTTTGGATTTTCATGAAGACCATCCGTCTTTGAATCTTTTTGTGAACTTCTTTACAGTATCTTATTCTTTTTCCATCATGATTAAGAACTCTTGCAATGATTTGTTCGTTGATGATGACCTTCTTCCATTTAATAAATGAAACTACTTGATAGGTGGATGATTTTGCATGAATCCAAAAATATCTCACAAGATGAGGAAGAATGGATCTATTGAGAAGGTCGAAGTAGTTTTCCCATACTTGATTCAATACATCAGCCAAAAGATCAAAATGTTATCCTTGAGATTTTGAAAGTCCATGAAAGGTTCACAAAGAACTTTTAGTGAATCCAAATATGTAGGGAGGGTAACTTCAGGAACCTCATATGGTTGTTCTTCTATGCTCTTTTGCTTAGGACCAGAGGGTACTTGTAACGCCCTGTTTTAATTAATATTATATTATATTAATATTTTCGAGTTACCGATCGATATTTATTTTGTGACGAGAATAAATATATTAATCGATATATATGATAATATATTTAGCGACGTTCCGTTCTGTCCAATAAAATATTATTCGGATCCGATATTTAATTCCCCGAAATTAATTGAATTGATGATATAATTAGTAAGTTAGGAGTGTGGGGAGCAATTGTTGAGGATTGGGTTTTAACCCTTAGTTTACTAGTAGAAATAACTTTATAAACCATTTCTCCTCATTTTCCTTCCATTCATACATACCAAAACCAAACATAGAAACTTAGGCTTGCTAGTAGAAAAACAACTTATAAAATCAATTTTCTTTCCCATTCCTTCCATTCTTACAAACCAAATCCAAACTTGGCCTTAGAGAGAAGAAGAGAGGGTTTTGGAAAGAAGAAGAAGAAGAAGAGCAAGAGAGCAAGAGAGCAAGCTTGAGTGGAGTTGTGGAATCATCTTGGATCATCCAATCTCTAGAGGTAAGGGGTTTGATTCTCCATCTCATATTGTTAGGTTTTGATAGATATATTTTGGATTTGGGGGTAAAATTGATAGGTTGATTTATGAGTTGTATGTTTGATTATTTGATTGAAATAGATTGGAAAGTTGAATTAGGTGTAGGGATTATGAGGTTGATGATAATTAGAATCAATGGGAGTGGTAAAAGTGAGGTTAGGAATGTTAAAAATGGAGGTTTCACGCAGGTCAATCAACACCGGCCGTGTTGATTCACACGGGCGCCCGTGTTGACCTATTGCAGAGGGAAGAGTTGTTGACAGGACAATCAACACGGGCCGTGTTGATCCACCCGGGTGCCCGTGTTGATGCTCTGACTTTGGCATTTTTGCACGTTCTGGTGGCTTTTCAACACGGGCCGTGTTGATGCACACGGGGGCCCGTGTTGATGCTTCTGTAGCCTCTAAAATTCTAATTTTTTGCACTTCCTTTGGAACCCGATTGTGTTCCAATTTTCCGATTTCGGTAGATTCGATGACGGAGCAAGTTGCTCAGAATTCAACGAAAATTGACGTGCTAGCTAAGTTTGACGTGTAGAACTTAGTGGTGAGGTTAGTTTTTAGAAGTTGCAAGTTTTTACGAGATAACCCGAAATAGGCTTAATTACGGTTTAATGGAATCAGATTTCGTTTTAGGGGATTTAAGACACATATGGACAATCCGATTACGATGTTGACGATTAGGAGTAATGCCGGTTATTAGGGATGGCTTTTGCGACGATGATAGGTGTTTGACTATCTTTCCGTATGTAGAATTTAGTGAATGAATCGATAATGAGGTGGGGTGATTAAACATAATGTTTGTGACGACGTATTAGTTAGTGAATACTTGTTGATTATGCGATGCGAGGTTATATGTCTTTGTACATGATGATGTGATGATTATATTGATGTTATTAATAAATGCTTCCGATTTGTGAATGTATGATTTTGATGATGATGAATTATATGTGACGTTTTGCATAATGCAAATATAATGCGATGATATATTTATCTTGATTTGGATAAATTATGGTAATGTGGGCTTTATGACAATTTTGATAAGCGACGATGATGTTTTTGTGTTGTGTTGTTTATTGTCGAGTCACATACATTGCATTGGCGAAAATGGGCTTTTATGCCAAACGACGAGGCTTTTATGCCAAGCGACGAGGCTTTTATGCCAAGTGTTCCTAATTATGGACAAAGCGACGGGTACCACATGCATAACATAGTCGTGTCTCATGGAGTCGGTTATGTTTATGTGTGAGTTGTTTGGCGTTGGGTTTTTAATTGATTGATGATGATTGAATTGCGATGATGTATGATGCTTTGTTTGGTGATGATCTTTATGATGAACATGAAATGAATATAACTTGATAATTTCATGATAACTAGGCGATGAATATAAATGGTGGGTTTTGTGATGACTTAATTTAGATGAAATTCTTAATGCAATTATGATGTGATGATATTGGCGACGATGGGCTTTTTATGCCAAAAGCGACGATGGGCTTTTATGCCAAAAGCGACGATGGGCTTTAGCCAATTTGTGATAATTTGTTTATGTTGCTCATGTTGTTAGAATTGTTTAATGTTGTTGGTTGATGTTGTTGTTTATGATTGCCGTGTTAATTAGCGATGTATTAACTTGTGACGATTTTATGGTGACGGAGGTTTACGTGTTGTTGTGATGATTTATGCCGATGAGGCTAAGGCGATTAAGTATAGATTATACACTTTAGAATGACGATAAGAGTAAGTGAGGTTTGGATATGTGTTGGAATGCACTTATTAACTTATATCCTTTATAATCCCAAAACTACATACATATATATATATATATATATATATATATATATATATATATATATATATATATATATATATATATATATATATATATATATATATATATATATATATATATATATATATATATATATATATTATCATGTCTTTAACTATATGTTTTGGATTATCTCACCCTTTACTTGTTTCGCCGTTACCTTTATATTGGTAACGTGCAGGTTATGAAGACGGAGTTTATAGCTGCTGTTAGTTGAGTCGGTGTCGCTCTGATACGTAGCACTCGGGGGGAAACATTTATGTTGTCTTGTTGTTGATTCTTTTGTTGTTCTTCCTTTTGTATATAGAATCATACTTTATGAAAATATGATTTATTAAGGAAGTTTATTAAAGAAGATGTTTTGATGTTTTTGAATCAATTTATGTCTTCCGGCGATGCTATGTATCCGAGACTTATACTTTAAATCAAACTGTTTAAAGTGAGTTGTTTTTGAAGGTGTGATGCCTCAGTATTAAATTTATGAAATTTTAATTTACTTTGATTGTTGCATATAAAACCTTGGGTAATATTGGGGTCTTACATTAGTGGTATCAGAGCAGTTCGGTCTGTCGACCAAGTTATTAGTGTGTTTAACCCTGTTGTATGTGACATGTGTGTGAAACACTGTCGGTACTTATTTGTTTCAAATTGTTTGTCTGCAGAGATGAGTTTGAAACAAGTGGGGGAGAAGTTTTACTTCTTGGTGGCACTTGTGGCTTAGGTTGGAGCCTCAAGCAGTGTTACGCTTTGGTAACTTATAGTGTAAGTTTGAAGACACTGTTGTAGCTTGGTAGAGATGGTTTATGTCACCGTCATGATTGTCGACTGTCTATTGACAAATTGAGGGACTGATCATCCTTAATCTCTTGTTGATGGTAGTCAGGAATTGTGTTGGTTGGGATAGACTTGTCTTGCCAACTTAATAGTGTGTGAAGCAGACGAGTCGGCACAAGGCAGTGCATGGTTACTTGAGTTGTGGGCAAATTTAGATTTTGGTGAGAAACAAGATTTTAGCAAGCGAGCTTCTTGTTGTGATTCTTCCGAAACCTTTTGTGGAGATGTGAGTGAATTACCGCTGTAGTGCGAGGTGAAGTTTTGATGGATTTAGTTTCTGGAACTAGTTGTGATTCGAAGTATCCTTAAGGGATGTTTGTTTCTGAATTAGAGTTGAAGAGTCAACTTGAAGATTGGTTTTAGTAGAGTTTGTTTGTTTGAGTGGTTCGCCGTGGAGTGCGCCGGTTGTGTTGTTCGAGAAGAGCAAAGGTTACCCGAGTTGGTGTGTCGTTTGTAGTCAAGAAACGAAGCGGATGTTAAGGACGAGTGTCTGCTTCCGAGGATTGATATTTAAGTGAAGCAGTTATTTGGAGTTTATGTGTTTAGTGAGATCGATTTGAAGTCTGGCTGCCTATGGGTTAGTGTGAGGGTTTAAGATGTTCAGGCAATGCTTTTCAAGATAGTGTATGGTCCGGGCGAGTATAAGCTGATGTCATTAGTGTGACTAATGCGTCAGGTACGATTTTGGAATGTTCCAACAGTACTCTCATGAGTAGCTGTAGAGTTGTTTCGTGTTCATGGATATTATTTGGTTTACATCAAGTTAAGGGATTGTGGCAAGCATCCGAGCGTTGCGTTATCAGTAGTGGAGTTAGATTGGTGCATGTCGAGTACTCTAAAGAAGGAGTTTTGGAACTGTTGGACGTGAGTGTCTTAAGTAAGTAACTTAGACGGTGATATTTTGGACAGTTCTGCGAAGATTTATTTTGTGTCTTGTAGAAGACTTTAAGGGGCTAATTCGGAGTTTAGAAGTTCTTTTGTTTTGGATGGTTAACTTTGTGAGTTTGATGGAAGATCTTTTAATGAGTTGGTATTGATCATGAGTATTTTGACCCAAAATGGTTGAGTCACTAATTAGACTTCGCAATGGGAAGCTGTGATCGGTGGAAATAGAACTGACTGTTTTTTAATGTTGGTTCGCGAAATGTCGCGGTAAGCAAGAGTCGCCACCGTCTTTTATTTTCTCCAACAAGGAAAGGACAAAAGCACAGCAAAATTCCTTTTCGAGATGTTTCTCGGGTTCGGGAGGTAGATTATAGAAAGGGAAGGTGTTAGCACCCTTTCTATCCATGGTTATCCACGGGCTCTTAGGTACTTGCTCACTATGTTTTCAAAAAGGTTTTGCTTTTCTTGTGTTTGTGGGTTTTGAAAAGAGTTTTGTTTGAAAACTTCAATTTAACTCTTGTATCTGTCCTCAAGCGTGTATGAAGTGTTTGTTGAAAAGCTTTGTTCAAAAGTATAAGTGCGAAAAAGTTGTTTTGTTTTGAAAGAGCAAGTACCTAAGAACCTCTACCTACTCAAAAGAAATTAAGTTGTGTAAACGTACTTTAGATAGCGCTATCCCACTATTGAGAAGTAGGTAGCACTGTCGTTGGAGTTTTCGGGTCAATTCGATTAAGGGACATGTGGTGGTCACTAAAGCAATGGTAGGACGCCTTAGCGGTAACCCTAATGTCTTAGATCGTTTTATCCGAGGCAACCGTTTCGAGGCAACTTTGATCTTTAGACAGGAGGGCGACCTCTAAAACTTCCTATACTCAATGACCACGTCGAGGCAACCAAGTGAGGCGTACCCTAAGAGTGGCATGTGCGAGTGTGTCAGGTTTCAGTTATGTTATCTTTGTACATGTTATGATGAGCTACGATTGATTTTAATTTTAAGACAAGTCTTGTCATGCATAGCCTAGTTAGCATACATCTAGCGATTAATAGTTGCGGAAAATAAAACTAAGCTATTACAAGGTGTCGGGTATTTACATCGCCAAAAACAAACCCTTAAAAAAGTAAATTGCGGAAAATAAATAAAAGCGATAAAAAAGGTCCTAATCAAAGCTATTACATCCTCGGAGCAAATACAATTATATGGATCAAAATATGAATCAACAAAAATCACACGCGCGAGAAAAAATTGAATCAAAGAGTTTTTTAGGGTTTTGACCCTTTTTTAGAAAAGAAAGAGATTTTTTTGTTATTTTGAGTTAAATTAAACCTAAACTATTTAATTAATTAAAAGAAATATTTTCTTGGTTTTTTTTAATGTTTTAAGGAAATAATAATAAAAAAAAATGATTAAAAGTTATTAAAAACCCTAATTCTAACTTAATTTTATTTTGTTGCAAAAAAGTTAAAATTAACCTAATTAAAACTAAATTAATTAATTGTTTAGTTATTTACAAAATAACTAATTAAATTTAATAAATGAAAATATTATATTTTTTATGTTTTCTGAATTTATTATGAAAATAAATTATTTGGTTAATTAAGTAATAATACTAATAATTAATAATAATAAAAAAACAATTAAATAAAAAATATAAAAGAAGAAAAAGAAATAAACCAAGGGGGTGTTGGGCCCAAGAGGAGGTAGAGTTAGCAATTCTTGGCCCATTATGCTTCCGGCCTGTTTGACTTTCCAGGATCATCCACACGCGTGTTGACTGAAGACTATGATGGTCCTTCATCTTTGGCCACTGGATCTTGGCCTGAAGCCACATGGCGTACTGAGATTTGAGGTGCATGGTGGACTACCTTTTGAAATCTGCATGTGAATATATGAAGAAAAATGGAATAAATGTTTTGAGGGGGCCTGGGATTCGAACCCAGGTCCCAATGAACTATGCTTCAATGCCTTTGCCAGCTGAACTGTAGCGCGCTTTTGTTAAATGGATAGATAGAGAATATTATATACAAAAAACAAATAATATGCTGTAAACAAAAATAACGCGCGCGTTTTTTCAAACACACGAATCAGATGCCAACACCTCATCATCTTCAACCTTTGTTCTGTGTAAACAGAATCAAATAGCGGGGGTTTTTAACTTCCACTACCTCCTGCAAGGAAAAATAGCGAATAGAAATATAGCAAACATAAATATTTCGCGAGGTATGGGTTTTGATCGTCTTGGCCTCACGAATTCAACCATGTATCCCATTGGTCTTAACTTTTCCTGGATTGAAAAGCCCTATTTAAAAGCTTGAAAACCCTAGAAATTCAATCATGGCATCTTTCGATTCAGGGCATTATAGTTCAATTCAACCATTCCATTAGCTTTGTATGATCTCTAAAAACACAAATCAATCACAAAAACATGTTAAATGCAGATGAATTAAGAGATACGATTTGGAATTATAAGTGCAAACCGTGGGACTGTATGTCGTGATTCCTTGAGCTTTGGTGCGTGAATTCGATTGCAAATCAATCCTGGTACCTCCTGCAATGTGTTTGGATGGATGAGGCGCCTTGAATTAGCCTAAATTGCAAGAACAAGTTTTGAGTTTTCTTGAAAATTCTTGAAATTGCTATGGCCGTTTCTGCAGCTTTCAGTCGTGTTCTAGGTCAGGGTTGGCTTGCATACATATAAGAGAATCAATTTAGGTCAAAAGCTGGGTCAATATCCATGTGCATTGATGTTTAAATCTATGATTGATAAATCAAATATTCTTGATTTTCATGATTGAACAAAGTTGCCAAAATTGGATATTTTGTATCTTTTTGATTGTGCACGAGTTGGTCAGCATATTTGGATCATATTTGGTTCACAAATTGATTTAAAAAACAAATCTTCTATTTTCTTATAATTTAAATTAATTAAATGAATTAATATGTATTAAAAATCCATTTAATCAATAAATTTAAGAAAATAAATCCAATTCATCTTGGTGGGTCGTGCATAGGTCATTGGTGAAGTTTCAAAAAGAGATTTGAGGCCCATTAGCAAAAAGAAGGTGTTTTGAGCAAAGTTGACTTTTGCAAATTCATGAAAATTTCCCAACTTCTCCAATACACAACTTGCTCAATTTTGATCATATGACCATGTTCTTGGACATTTTGGAAAGACCTTGAAGTCCTCTAACCAATTCCTTTGGTCCCATGTCATTTGGATTTACCAATCTCAAGTTATGGCCTTTGACTCAAAGTGTACTTTTGTTGACTTTTGAAATTGACCTATAATGTAAAAATTTGTAACTTTTTGTGAGAGCATTTCTTGATCTTGGAGTGTGAAGATGGATTGTAGAAAATTGAATCCTCTTCAAAATGAGCTTTGGATGGGTCATTTCTCATAAAGTATGAGAAAGTTATGCTTGGTCAAATTTGAGTTGACTTTTCCTACAAAACCCTAATTTAGCAACTTTTGAATCTTGATGAACTTTGAGCAATCCTTGATGAATCATGATCAACCCTTGATCAAATGATGAATTATCCTTCAAAATGAGAATGTTGACAAAAATCTTGACTTTTGACTGTAAAATGACCATTTTGCCCTTGCAGTTGACTTTAGATCAAATGGAGCTTTTGACTGTGTAAATTGGCACTGTGAATCTTGAAACTTGGCATGTAGATGCTAGAGAATGTATATAGGCCTATGATACTTGATTGAACCATTAAAAACCCCAAATTCCTTGAAAGAACCAAAACCCTAGTTTTGAATTGACTGCCTTAGGAGGTGATTTGACTGTACAACCCTTGAGCAATCTTGAACCATTTGAAGATGATTCTTGACAAATCTTGAGGAATATGGGAGGGCAAATTTTGGGGTACAATAGTTGCCCCTATTCAATCTTCTTAAACCTGAGGATATAGATTGGCTTGCGTGCCTTTCGTGATCCGAAGGTGGAAGATGATTGAACACTAAAGTGCCCAGAAATTTGCACTCGCATGGAGTAGTATCAACAATGTGACGTCGGGAATGGGCTTACAGATGCCATTTGGAGATTGTTGGTAGAAGTATGGGCTTATAGATGCCATCTGTAGGAGTGTCGATCGCATAAGATATTCCTTAGCGAGAACTTGCATACTTGTAGTTTGCAGAATTGTAACTTTGTAAGTTGAAAGAAGGAATCTGTGTAGGGTTGCCTGATGATGAGTTCGTGTAAAACTGCATCTGAAAGAGAGAAGGAACCGGTGTAGGGTTGCTTCATGATGGTCAAGTAGATAGTTGTCCTGTCTGGTTTCAGGTATTAATCTACAATCTGTCGTCCACAGAATTTTCCTGGCTTGTTACAGGTATTAATCTGGAACTTAAGAAGGGTGGTCGAGGAGATAGTTGTCCTGGCTGGTTTTAGGTATTAATCTCTGACCTGAGAAAGAAAGATAGTTTCCTGGCCTGTTACAGGTGTTAATCTTCAATCTCTTCATGTAGATAGTTTTCCTGGCTGGTTTCAGGTATTAACCTACAATCAGTCGTCCACAGATAGTTTTCCTGGCTTGCTACAGGTATTAATCTGGAACTTAAGAAGGGTGGTCGAGGAGATAGTTGTCCTGGCTGGTTTCAGGTATTAATCTATGACCTGAGAAAGAAAGATAGTTTCCTGGCCTGTTACAGGGGTTAATCTTTAATCTCTTCATGTAGATAGTTTTCCTGGCTGGTTTCAGGTATTAATCTACAATCAATCGTCCATATATAGTTTTCCTGGCTTGCTACAGGTATTAATCTGGAACTTGAAAAGGTTGATGGGTCGTCTCTTCTGACGGGGTGTCTCCTTTGACGAGCTTTGCCTCAGAAAAATCTTTAGGAATCGATTTAACTGATTTTGACAAGGTCTTGGAATATCTTCAACTGGATCGGCATCAGAAAAATCTTTAGGAATCGACTTAATTGGACAAGAGAAGGCCTTTGACTGGATCGGCATCAGAAAAATCTTTAGGAATCGACTTAACTGGACCAGACAAGGTCTTGGAATATCTTCAACTGGATCGGTATCAGAAAAATCTTTAGGAATCAATTTAACTGGACCAGAGAAGGCCTTTTGATATGGCTGAGAATTTAACTGCATCCTTCCTGAAAGGTAAAGGTCAGTCATATGCAATGCATGATATGGATCAAGCAATGATGTTCTCAACATCAATGAGATTGTATGGTATGATGCGTATATGCATGTATCATGATGTATGGAAATGTGACGTTTTAGTTGGGGAAAATAAATCCTGGAGCTGCTGGAGAATAGTGTTGAGTTCTTCATTTCCGCTGGGGATGATGAACGAAGATGGTTGCAAGAATAAACCTGTAGGAGAAGATAACTCCGTTGGGGATAAACCTGGTAAAGAGATTACTCTGCGGGGAATTACTTTGTGGGAAGAGATGCTTTGTTGATATTTTAACGATAGCTCTGCTGGGGATTCTGTTGATAAGCTCTGTTTAGGGATTTTGATGATGAACTCCGCTGGGGGGATAGAGAGAACTTCGCTGGGGATGATCTTTCAGTTGCAACTTGCTGAGGATAACCCAGTTAGACTCTTGTGGGGATACTCTCTGAATTTGGCTGAGGAGATGTGTGATCGGTGGATCTGGAACTGACTGTTTAACGCTGGTTCGCGAAATGTCGCGGAAGCAAGAGTCGCCACCGTCTTTTATTTTCTCCAAATGGAAAGGACAAAAGCACAGAAAAATTCCTTATAGAGATTGCTCTCGGTTCGGGAGGTAGATTATAGAAAGGGAAGGTGTTAGCACCCTTTCTATCCATGGTTATCCATGGGCTCTTAGATACTTGCTCATTTGTGTTTTCAAAAATGGTTTGTTTGCTTTTCAACTGTGGGTTTTAAAAAGTTTCTTTGAAAATTCCAGTTCGACTCTTGTATCGGTCCTCAAGAGTGTTTGAAAAAATGCTTTCGAAAGCTTTTTGAAAAGGTGTCGGTGTGAAAAGTATTTTTTGATTTGTTTTTGAAATTAGAGCAAGTATCTACGGGAACCTACCTACCCTAAGGAATTCGTCTGTGTAAATGTCCTTTAAAGTAGTGTCATCCCACCATTGAGAGGTAGGTAGCCCCACCGTTGGAGGTGTTCGGGTCAATTCGAGGTTCGGGACATGGTGATCACCAGAGCAATAGGAAGATACCTTAGAAGCTACCCTCATGCCAGGTTCCCGGATCATGAGGACTTACTAAAACATCCTCTACTCGACGATCACCTTTCGAGAGGCAAGGCAACAGTGAAGCGTACCCTAGGGGTGGTGTGTGACTTGTGTGTCGGATTCATTTATTTTTGTCTTGTCAGGTTATGGGTGATCTATGCGTTTGTTTTTATTTTTTTTTTGTCATTCATTCTTGCATGCATTTATTTAACAGTTTAAAAGAGCGAGAAATATAAAATTCCTAAACTATTACAAAGGCGCGGGTCCACATCGCCAAATTTAAATCCAGGACCCGATTTGACATAAAATAAAGAAATAAAGTGCGAGAAATTAAGTTTACAAGGCTTTGGGAGAGTTACATAAATATTTAAAAGAAGGAAATAAATAAAAATGCGCGAATATGAATTAAAATTAGAAGCGAGGGCGTTGGACCCTTTTTAATGAAATTAAATTAAATTATTAAATTAATTAAATTAAAATGAAAAAGAAATTATTTTGAGATTTTTTGGATTTATGGTTTTTTTATGTGAATTAAATGAAATTAACTAATTAACCTTAATTCTACAACTTTTATTTATTAAGAAAAACATGTTAAAATTTAAACCTAAAATTAAATTAATTAATTAATGGCAATTTGATTTATAAAAATAAATAATTAATTATTAGTGAAATTTATTTACAAAAAATATTAATTAAATAAATATATTTTGATTTTTATGACTTTTCTGTTTTTTACTATTTTTTATATTTTATGAAAATAAGTTAAATTAAAGGAATTAATTAAAAAAAGAAATAATTGAAATAAATAAAATAAGGAAAAGAAAGAAAATAAAATACCTTGGGGGGTTTCTGTCCCCTTTTTGGAGGTGAATTGGAGTGGTTTGGTCATTTGTGTTCTGGCCTCATCATGCATAAGTTGTTCTACTTTGGCCATTTGGCTTTTGGCTTTTGGCCATTTATGTTTTGGCCTCAACGTTCCTTAACCTTCTCAAGATGTCTGCCTCGCCATGTATTGGTGTCATGCATATGTTTTTCTACTTTGGCCATTTGGCTTTTGGCTTTTGGCCATTTGGCTTTTGGCCTCAACGTTCCTTAATGAACCTGCATGGGATCCTGTCTAAATCTGCAGTGTTGAATCTCACGAACACATTAAATAAAATCATAAAAATTCAAATAAAACCAACATATGAAGAAATTTAATGTTTAGGCACAATATGGCATGTATGAATGATTATACCCTTTTGATCATGGAGATCAAATCAACCTTACCCTTACTGGAAAAGTAGTGACATGAATGCTTTTATGCCCTTTGGATCATGGAGATCATGTCAGCCTTACCCTTACTGAAGAAGTAATAAGATGTTGGTTTGTAACTGAGATGGCTTGTTTGTAGTGAGAGAGGGATTTGTAATAAGGATTTCAAGGTTTTAGGGTTCTGGAAAGAATTTGATATTCTAACAGTGTTGTGGAAAATGTTTTTTTCTCTCTTTTTCTCCTCCTTTTTTCCTCTCTGGTTTGTGTGAAAAGAAGGTGATTATATAATGGAAATTAGGGTAAAGCAAATGGGCTTTGAATGTGCAATTGGGCCTCCAATATTCACTTGAATTCGTCACTTTCCAGGCTAAATCGCAGGGACTTAAGTGCATTTTTTGAAGTTGAAATGTGAAAACAAAATGTAGCCTATATCGAGAACTAACTCCTGTCCGAAAATCGACTCAATCGGATAAACGGTGAATTAGTTATGAATTTTCGAAGTTTCAGCTCAGACAAACTTATTTTGGGCTCCAGTGTCGACTCTGACACGTTCTTCAATAAAAAACTGGTATTGATCGGAGCATAATCTGGTCTCGACTTTTGAAGCAAAGTTGTAGATCTATGAGTCAGTGACCTTGTGTAAAAATATGAGCCCAATCCGATAAAAATTGACCGAGTTATGAATTTTCGAAGTTTCGGCCCAGATGAAATAATATTCAGCATTCAGGATTTTCAGCGTGTCACGCACTCTGAGCAAAAAACGAAGGCCTTTTGAATACCGTTTGAACTCAATACCTTCTGTGAAAATGTAGCCAACTCAATTTGTGAAATTTTGGCGCCAGAACCAGCTCGATACGATGAAAATCGACCAAGTTATGATTTTTTGAACATGACGCAAATAAACTTCTGTCACAAATTTTCTGCACGAAAATACTTGATAAATCCACATTTTTGAAGACCTTCTGATCGAAATTGGCTTCCAGCCGTGAGAGATGAAAACGTAGATAATGTCAAGACGGAATTTTGGCCACCGGAACGGGTTCAAAACGAGTTACGATCTTCAAGTTATGAATTTTTTAGCGCGTAAAAACTGCATTTTCAGCACACTTTTTCACCATATTTCTTCGAGAAAACTCACACATTCGGATACCTTCTTTAATGAATTGACTCTTGAGCCGAACCTGAATTTGAGAATATGTTATCAGAGATATCTTGGCGAAAGAACACCTGAATATGATGCGCCGGGTTGGACTTGTGAATTTTTCTTGAAATGTTTTGAGAAATATGGGAGGACAAATTTTGGGGTACAACAGTTGCCCCTGTTCAATCTTCTTAGACCTGAGGATGCAGATTGGCTGACGTGCCTTTCGTAATCCGAAGGTGGAAGATGATTGAACACTAGAGTGCCTAGAAATTCGCGCTCACATAGTAGCAGTGTGATGTGGGGAATGGGCTTATAGATGCCATTGAGAGATTGATGGATAGGATGATGGGCTTATAGATGCCATGCTAAGAGATGATGGGTAGGTGGATGGGCTTATAGATGCCATCTGGGTGTCGATCGCGTAAGAGATTCCTTAGCGAGAACTTGCGTACCTGCAAAAGAAAAATGAGTACCTGGCATGTTGCAGGAGCTGGTCTTCAGATGCTTCGTGTAGATGTGTCCTGACTGGTTACAGGAGCTGAGTCTGGAGCTTCAAACGACGATGAATGAACCAGGGATGGTTACTACCTCAGCAGGAACGGTGAGAGAACCTTGGATGACTTCAACTTCAACAGCAAACGTTGAGCGAATCTTGGGATTACCACCTCCGCAGTATCGGGGAGAGAACCATAGGCGACTTCAACCTCAACAGCAATCATTGAGAGAATCTTGGATAACTTCAACTGAGTCTTTCTCAGGAAAATCTGTTTGGGGTCGATTTAACTGGACTAGAGAAGACCTGTGACTGGATAAGAGACAGAAAATCTTAGGGTCGATTAACTGAACCGGTCTAGGTCTTGAAAGGTCTTCAACAGATACACCCTGGCAAGATACAGGAATCAGATCTGGTAATGTTAGTATTCAACGGATACACCCTGGCAAGATTCAGGCATCGAATCCTCAAACTCTTCAGACACACCCTGGCAAGATACAGGAATCGGATCTGGTAATGTTAGTCTTCAACGGATACACCCTGGCAAGATTCAGGCATCGGATCCTCAAACTCTTCAGACACACCCTGGCAAGATACAGGAATCGGATCTGGTAATGTTAGTCTTCAACGGATACACCCTGGCAAGATTCAGGCATCGGATCCTCGAACTCTTCAGACACACCCTGGCAAGATACAGGAATCGGATCTGGTAATGTTAGTCTTCAACGGATACACCCTGGCAAGATTCAGGCATCGGATCCTCGAACTCTTCAGACACACCCTGGCAAGATACAGGAATCGGATCTGGTAATGTTAGTCTTCAACGGATACACCCTGGCAAGATTCAGGCATCGGATCCTCGAACTCTTCAGACACACCCTGGCAAGATACAGGAATCGGATCTGGTAATGTTAGTCTTCAACGGATACACCCTGGCAAGATTCAGGCATCGAATCCTCAAACTCTTCAGACACACCCTGGCAAGATACAGGAATCGGATCTGGTAATGCTAGTCTTCAACGGATACATCCTGGAAAGATTCAAGCATCGGATCCTCGAACTCTTCAGACACACCCTGGCAAGATACAGGAATCGGATCTGGTAATGTTAGTCTTCAACGGATACACCCTGGCAAGATTCAGGCATCGAATCCTCGAACTGTTCAGACACACCCTGGCAAGATACAGGAATCGGATCTGGTAATGTTAGTCTTCAACGGATACACCCTGGCAAGATTCAGGCATCGGATCCTCGAACTCTTCAGACACACCCTGGCAAGATACAGGAATCAGATCCGGTAATGTTAGTCTTCAACGGATACACCCTGGCAAGATTCAGGCATCGGATCCTCGAACTCTTCAGACACACCCTGGCAAGATACAGGAATCGGATCTGGTAATGTTAGTCTTCAACGGATACACCCTGGCAAGATTCAGGCATCGGATCCTCGAACTCTTCAGACACACCCTGGCAAGATACAGGAATCGGATCTTTAGTTGCGACCATTGATAATAATCATTTTTGTACTGACCTTTGTCCTGAAAAGACAAGCGTTAGTTGTATGCGATGTCATGTTGTATGACATGCGGGATGCTCTCAGAATAAGTGAGATTGTATGTTCATGATGCGTACATGCATGCTATAATGTATGAAGATGTGATGTGTATGTTTTTTTCGTCTAGGAAAGTAAATCCTTGACGGGTGCCGGGAAGTCACTCCTGGGCTGATGTTGGAGAATAGATTTTGCTTCCACCGGGGATGATAGTTGCAAGAATACCGGTAGGAGAAGATGACTCCGTTGGGGAATAAACTTGGCGAATGGATTACTCTGCGGGGAGAGAAGTATTATAACGATCTTGCTGGGAAGCACTACTCTATGGGGAGAGAGATACTTTGCTGAATGTTAGTAATAACTTGCTGGGGATACCCTTGTTGTGTTGGAAGTGCTGATAGACTTCGCTGGGGATAAGAAAGAACTGTGTTGACGACGACCTTTCCGTTGCTTTTGGCTGAGGATAACCCAGTTATATCCTGGTAAGGAAATAACTCTTTGAATAAAGCTGGGAGACGCGTCCGTGCTCTGCGAGGATAAGCTTCCAGAATCTACTGGGGATAAGCTTACTGCTTGGGGAGATGAATTCCAAATTTCCTGGGGAACTGGATTGGACTCTCCTGGGGAAGTTTTGAACTGTATTGGGGGAAGTGACTCCACTGAATGTTTGATATACCTCCGGGGAACAATCTTTAGGCCAAGATTGCCGGGGATGCTTGTTTAAAAATGATGTGCTGGGGAATGTTGAGATCTGCTGGAGGACACTCAACTTCCTTAAGATTGGATAATAGCTTTGCTTGAGGAGAGTATGTTGACTTGCTGACACACTCTCTAGGGAATTAAGATATTTGGTTATGTTCTTCAGCCTACCTTGGTACCTTGGTGGATGGAACAATTAGATCGCTTAGACGACTCTTTATTGCCCCTGTTTCTGAGATAGAATAGGGAGACCTGTGAGGTGCTGATAGTTGTTGATAGACAAACCTTCTTCAAGTAGGCAGGTGACAAGATGATAGGACATAGTCGTACGCTTTGATCCCTAACTTTTGCCTGGACCGCCCTTTCGGGTTTTCAGTTCACCGGGATACCCATTTTTGCCCAAGCCGCCTTTTTTCAGGTTTTCGACTTGCCGGGTGTACGGATTTTTTCATTTCATCCCTTATTTTTGCCCGAACCCTTTTGGTTCGCCGGGAAGCCCTTATTTTTGCCTAGGTGTGTCAACCTAGCGGGTCTTTGATTTTGCGTAGTATTTTTTCGACTATGTCCACGCTCTCAAAAGGTAGGAAGTTGCCCCTGTTAGAAGTGTGTTGTCATGCCACCAGAAAGTGTTTGATCAGGCAAGATTCGTTGCTGGAGTGCCCCAAGTGACTCAGGCGGAGATTTGCCCCAGGCTGTTTGGCCTTTTGAGAGATTCTCTGAATCTTGATTGGACTGCCCCAGATGATGGACCATGGTCATGTCTGCCCCTTGATTGGAGGTACTTCTGTTCATTAGGCATTCGTCGTGCGAACTTCTATGCTGTTCAAACAAAAAGTCATATGCAAACAAAGTTATGTTAAAAATGCAAAGCCTATGTGTGTCTTGAAGATTTTGAAAATGCATTCTTTTTCAGAAAACAAATGAATGTTTGTAAAACGTGATGTCAACTCCGTATTTTACCGTAGGCCTTAAGGAGTCAGGATACCTTTCGTAACAGTATGCTTTCGAACTAACCCATGCTTCAGCTAGGACTTTTAAGGGTTATAACGTGGCCTGGTTCATGGTTTAAGAAACAAAGGATAAAGGCTCAAATTATTTGTACCCACCCGCTCTTCGTGATGTTCTTCAAACCTAAACTCAGTTGATCGTGCATTAGACCTTGTTTGAGTCTTTGCTCTGATTTTCTGGTGATGGTTCAGATGTTGATAACTTATTCTGAACAGGCAGTCATTCCCCTTTTTTGTTGAGGGTTTGTAGGACCTCTTTCTTTTTGATTTTGTTATCTCTGTTTTTTGCCTGAGCTGTTTCCTTTTTTTGGAATTACAGTCAGCGGGATGCCCCAGTTTTGTAAGTCCCCTTTATAGGTTTTGACTTTTTGGGCTTTTCATTTATGAGATAATGACTGCCTTTCTTTATTGATTATTCGGAACCATCACTATCCTTTTTTGTAAGGATCTCTTTGGTGCCATTCGTTATGCACTTGGATCAACTGAGAAACTACCCTGCCCCAGGTTATGATTAAGGGTTTTAAATTTCGAAAAGAAAAACTCCTACTTCTTTGGCTCAGAAGGGTTGACGAGGGATTATCATCCTTATAACTCCAGTGTTTAGGGATTGAAACAATGCCTGTACCTCATCAGCGGGGTCTGTTCAAAAGCATACTGTAAAGATCGTGGTATCGTTTTCGTCATCCTCCCTCAAGAGGCTTAGAATTAATGAGAGTCGATCATCAGAAAAAATACGAAAATAATTTGCATTTAGTGAATACGAATATATTGTTTCAGAACAGACATATGCGATGCATTAATGAAACAATAATGTTTAACATGAATATTATTGTTTGAATAAACAAAGAAAAATACGACTTGAATTCAAATGAACAAAAAAGCTTTCTATCCTAGCCATGTTTTGGCATGGGAGCAGTGATCACGTTGGGAGCCTCGGGCGCCTCGAACTCAATCTCCTTTGCGTCAATCAAGTCTTGGATCTTATTTTTCAAGCTCCAACAATCATCTGTAGTATGCCCCGGGCTGTCAGAGTGATAAGCGCAGCGGGCGTTGGGGTTATACTTCGGTGACGTTGTATTTTGATTCTTCGGAGCTTCTTTTAGAGTTACCAGCTTGGTCTCCAGCAACTGTGGCAATATCTGGGATAAGGTCATGCTGAGCCGAGTGAACTGCCTTCTCTTGCTCTTTTGTTGGTCGTGATGTTGAATTTGTGACACTGGAGCCATTTGAGGGGCTCTCCCCTTATCTCCTTGTCTCAAAGGTGGTTGAACGATGACTGGCTTTTTACCCTTAGACATTTGCCCCAGTTGGTTACCCTGAAGCAGTTGGTTGACGAGAACCCCGAGCTCATCTTGTCTTTGAGCTAACCCTTGAATGGCAGTCATCTGCCCCAGCATCTGGACCTTTAATGCATCCACCTCAGCTTGTAGGTGTTTCAGCCTTTCATCCTCAGCACTATTCCTGACAAAGGTCCCCATGAGAAGTGTCCTTAGCTCCTCCTGCCCCTTGGATAGATTCAGGAGGATTTCCCCGAACCGGGTCTTTTGAGCATGGAAGTCTTGGTTATCTGGTTGGGAAGCCATTGCTGAAATAAACAGCGAGAAAGGTAAGTGACCTGCAACAAGGATACCTGTTATGCAATGATGAGTATGACATGCATGTAATGTTTTCAAGGACCTCGCGGGATAAACAAGAAAATTGGTTAGAATTTGGGTCCGGTAGCTTGATGGAAGGGACTGCATATTATTGAGAGTCCTTCTTCAAGAGTCAAGGCTCACCATATCGAGTGGGTCATAGCCTCTGACTTTAGTTATCATGTCTAGTTCTAGTTTCCAAATAACCTTGGTTAGGGGAACCTTCTCCAGGAGTCAAAGCTCACCATATCAAGTGGGTCATAGCCCCTGACAACCTTGGCTAGAGGAAAATAAATCCTCTTTGCCCCTTGCTAGATGTTTGATTTATCATGACCTGCATCACAAGCCCTTGAGATCCTTGAAATGGGTTAGGATGTATGCAATGGTATGATGTCATGCTATGCATGGGGTGATGTAGGTAAACCCTGTTATGAGTCCCAATTAAGGACTATAGACAAACCCTGCAAGAAATTCAGTATACTTTGTTATGAGTCCCAATTAAGGACTATAGACAAACCCTGCAAGAAATTCAGTATACTTTGTTATGAGTCCCAATTAAGGACTATAAACAAAACCTGCAAGAGACCTAGTAAACCCTGTTATGAGTCCCAGTTAAGGACTATAAACAAAACCTGCAAGTAGCTTATGTGTCAGATAACATGCATGCAATTAGTCAAGTACGAAGGCACACAAGTCACACAAGAGAAGCCCTTAGAGTTTAGGCCAGCATGAGGTCTAGGTGTTACCCTCTTTCAGTTGGTTGGTTCATACCTGTCCAATCAAAGTAACCGGGTTCTTAGAGGATCCCAATATCATTGACTACCCTCAATCGGTCATAACTCCAGCATCGCAATCTTTTCTTGCGGCCAGAACCATCACGAGAGTTTAGCCTCAATGGGCGTAGCATACTTCTACTGTTCTAACGGCCAAGTTGGGTCATTTAAGGTTCTAAGGTCTGTTGGTGCTTAATGACTCCTTGGAAGACCCATATTCTCCCCGTTTCAACACGAGGGATATCGGTACAGACCAAGGCGCCACACCAACGTAGCCACTACTTCATCCATGTCGGTATACGCCGGACAGGTCCCTCACAGCTTATGCTACCTAAATAGGGTATCCCCAGATCCGGGTTAGGATCTATGTAACTCCCATGCAACCCACAAATTTAAAGTAGACAAGTCAATACAATTGAAAACACAGTTATGAACTAACCCTAAGGTACACCTCACTTTAAGTTTAAGTCCCCAGCAGAGTCGCCAGTTCTGTGATCGGTGGATCTGGGACTGACTGTTTAACGCTGGTTCGCGAAATGTCGCGGAAGCAAGAGTCGCCACCGTCTTTTATTTTCTCCAAATGGAAAGGACAAAAGCACATAAAAATTCCTTATAGAGATTGCTCTCGGTTCGGGAGGTAGATTATAGAAAGGGAAGGTGTTAGCACCCTTTCTATCCATGGTTATCCATGGGCTCTTAGATACTTGCTCATTTGTGTTTTCAAAAATGGTTTGTTTGCTTTTCAACTGTGGGTTTTAAAAAGTTTCTTTGAAAATTCCAGTTCGACTCTTGTATCGGTCCTCAAGAGTGTTTGAAAAAATGCTTTCGAAAGCTTTTTGAAAAGGTGTCGGTGTGAAAAGTATTTTTTGATTTGTTTTTGAAATTAGAGCAAGTATCTACGGGAACCTACCTACCCTAAGGAATTCGTCTGTGTAAATGTCCTTTAAAGTAGTGCCATCCCACCATTGAGAGGTAGGTAGCCCCACCGTTGGAGGTGTTCGGGTCAATTCGAGGTTCGGGACATGGTGATCACCAGAGCAATAGGAAGATACCTTAGAAGCTACCCTCATGCCAGGTTCCCGGATCATGAGGACTTACTAAAACATCCTCTACTCGACGATCACCTTTCGAGAGGCAAGGCAACAGTGAAGCGTACCCTAGGGGTGGTGTGTGACTTGTGTGTCGGATTCATTTATTTTTGTCTTGTCAGGTTATGGGTGATCTATGTGTTTGTTTTTATTTTTTTTTGTCATTCATTCTTGCATGCATTTATTTAACAGTTTAAAAGAGCGAGAAATATAAAATTCCTAAACTATTACAAAGGCGCGGGTCCACATCGCCAAATTTAAATCCAGGACCCGATTTAACATAAAATAAAGAAATAAAGTGCGAGAAATTAAGTTTACAAGGCTTTGGGAGAGTTACATAAATATTTAAAAGAAGGAAATAAATAAAAATGCGCGAATAGGAATTAAAATTGGAAGCGAGGGCGTTGGACCCTTTTTAATGAAATTAAATTAAATTATTAAATTAATTAAATTAAAATGAAAAAGAAATTATTTTGAGATTTTTTGGATTTATGATTTTTTTTATGTGAATTAAATGAAATTAACTAATTAACCTTAATTCTACAACTTTTATTTATTAAGAAAAACATGTTAAAATTTAAACCTAAAATTAAATTAATTAATTAATGGCAATTTGATTTATAAAAATAAATAATTAATTATTAGTGAAATTTATTTACAAAAAATATTAATTAAATAAATATATTTTGATTTTTATGACTTTTCTGTTTTTTACTATTTTTTATATTTTATGAAAATAAGTTAAATTAAAGGAATTAATTAAAAAAAGAAATAATTGAAATAAATAAAATAAGGAAAAGAAAGAAAATAAAATACCTTGGGGGGTTTCTGTCCCCTTTTTGGGGGTGAATTGGAGTGGTTTGGCCATTTGTGTTCTGGCCTCATCATGCATAAGTTGTTCTACTTTGGCCATTTGGCTTTTGGCTTTTGGCCATTTGTGTTTTGGCCTCAACGTTACTTAACCTTCTCAAGATGTCTGCCTCGCCATGTATTGGTGTCATGCATATGTTTTTCTACTTTGGCCATTTGGCTTTTGGCTTTTGGCCATTTGGCTTTTGGCCTCAACGTTCCTTAATGAACCTGCATGGGATCCTGTCTAAATCTGCAGTGTTGAATCTCACGAACACATTAAATAAAATCATAAAAATTCAAATAAAACCAACATATGAAGAAATTTAATGTTTAGGCACAATATGGCATGTATGAATGATTATACCCTTTTGATCATGGAAATCAAATCAACCTTACCCTTACTGGAAAAGTAGTGACATGAATGCTTTTATGCCCTTTGGATCATGGAGATCATGCCAGCCTTACCCTTACTGAAGAAGTAATAAGATGTTGATTTGTAACTGAGATGGCTTGTTTGTAGTGAGAGAGGGATTTGTAATAAGGATTTCAAGGTTTTAGGGTTCTGGAAAGAATTTGATATTCTAACAGTGTTGTGGAAAATGTTTTTTTCTCTCTTTTTCTCCTCCTTTTTTCCTCTCTGGTTTGTGTGAAAAGAAGGTGATTATATAATGGAAATTAGGGTAAAGCAAATGGGCTTTGAATGTGCAATTGGGCCTCCAATATTCACTTGAATTCGTCACTTTCCAGGCTAAATCGCAGGGACTTAAGTGCATTTTTTGAAGTTGAAATGTGTAAACAAAATGTAGCCTATATCGAGAACTAACTCCTGTCCGAAAATCGACTCAATCGGATAAACGGTGAATTAGTTATGAATTTTCGAAGTTTCAGCTCAGACAAACTTATTTTGGGCTCCAGTGTCGACTCTGACACGTTCTTCAATAAAAAACTGGTATTGATCGGAGCATAATCCGGTCTCGACTTTTGAAGCAAAGTTGTAGATCTATGAGTCAGTGACCTTGTGTAAAAATATGAGCCCAATCCGATAAAAATTGACCGAGTTATGAATTTTCGAAGTTTCGGCCCAGATGAAATAATATTCAGCATTCAGGATTTTCAGCGTGTCACGCACTCTGAGCAAAAAACGAAAGCCTTTTGAATACCGTTTGAACTCAATACCTTCTGTGAAAATGTAGCCAACTCAATTTGTGAAATTTTGGCGCCAGAACCAGCTCGATACGATGAAAATCGACCAAGTTATGATTTTTTGAACATGACGCAAATAAACTTCTGTCACAAATTTTCTGCACGAAAATACTTGATAAATCCACATTTTTGAAGACCTTCTGATCGAAATTGGCTTCCAGCCGTGAGAGATGAAAACGTAGATAATGTCAAGACGGAATTTTGGCCACCGGAACGGGTTCAAAACGAGTCACGATCTTCAAGTTATGAATTTTTTAGCGCGTAAAAACTGCACTTTCAGCACACTTTTTCACCATATTTCTTCGAGAAAACTCACACATTCGGATACCTTCTTTAATGAATTGACTCTTGAGCCGAACCTGAATTTGAGAATATGTTATCAGAGATATCTTGGCGAAAGAACACCTGAATATGATGCGCCGGGTTGGACTTGTGAATTTTTCTTGAAATGTTTTGAGAAATATGGGAGGGCAAATTTTGGGGTACAACAAGATGCATTTGTACTCTGCAGGGGACAAGCTTCTAGAATCTACTGGGTAATATGATTCAACTCTGGCGGGGAAGCCCCTTTTTTAGACTGTGTTGGGAAATGGCTCCACTGGGGGTACCTTGTATTCCGTCGGGGAACATTCTTATATTATGTTTGAGGAATATTAAGACTGTCGGGGATGCTCGCTGAGGAATATCTATATACTCCGCTGGGGAATATTGAGACCTACTGGGGATACCCGACTTTTTAAGGCTGATGGTAGACTAACTCTACTTGGGGGAGAGTATTACTGATTCATTCATGGTTGCAAGTCTCAGTGGGGAGAGCTATTATTATTGTCTTATTCTGTGGGTAGTGAATGTATCTTGGTCATATTCTTCAGCTGAACCTACCTTGGTACCTTGGTGGACAGAGCAACTAGATCGCTTAGACAATTCTTATTGCCCCTACTTCCGATGTCACCCGTAATTAGTCCTTTGTTTCGCATGTAAATATTTATGAGCAGCAATTAATGTTAAATGCATATATCAAAAATGAACATTGGACGTTCTTTGCAAAACAAAACAGATAAAGGAAAAACAATTTGCAATTTGTCGGAAAAATGAGCTTGTTTTGATTTTGAAGTTTGCCTGAAAATAGGCGTTTTTGTACAAGAGGTTGACGTCCTAGTAAGAGAACTCCACCGAGCAAATAGAATTTATACAATTTGTGAAAAGAAAGCAAAACAACTATGTGAATAATCCCACTGGGTTCCAACTCTGCTATCGCCTTTATATCTTCGAGCATCTCATCACTTTGCTGCTTAGTTGGAGATAAATCCGATTGATTGGTGCCGTTTGAGCCTGATAATTGATACCATAGTCTGGATGCAGGGTGATCCAATGAGAAATAGTGTTACGCTTATCCCTAACTTTTGCCTGGACCGCCCTTTCGGGTTTTCAGTCCACCGGGATACCCATTTTTGCCCAAGCCGCCTTTTCAGGTTTTCGACTTGCCGGGTGTACAGATTTTTTATTTATTTTCATCCCTTATTTTTGCCCGAACCCTTTTGGTTCGCCGGGAAGCCCTTATTTTTGCCTAGGCTTGTCAACCTAGAGGGTCTTTAATCATGCGTAGTATCTTTTCACTATGTCTGCATTGACGGGGTGAGGAAGGTCGTCACCATCCATGGTGGTTAGAATCATCGCTCCTCCTAAGAAGATGCTCTTAACCACAAATGGCCCTTCGTACGTAGGGGTCCATTTGCCCATGGGATCACCTTGAGGTAGAATGATGCGCTTGATTACTAGGTCCCCGACTTGATACTCTTGTCGTCTGACTTTCTTGTTAAATGCCTCGATCATCCGTTTTTGGTACGTCTGACCATGACAAATAGCAGTGAGTCTCTTTTTATCGATTAAGTTCAATTGATCAAGCCGGGTCTGGATCCAGTCGTCTTCGCTTAAACCCGCATCCTTCATGATTCGGAGAGAGGGTATCTGAACTTCAATAGGTAGGACTGCCTCCATGCCGTATACCAAGGAATAAGGTGTTGCCTCTGTTGACGTCTGTGCTGAGGTACGGTACCCATGAAGAGCAAATGGTAACATCTCGTGCCAATCTTTGTAGGTCACTGCCATCTTCTGCACAATCTTCTTAATGTTCTTATTAGCTGCTTCTACAGCCCCATTCATCTTCGGCCGGTAAGGAGAAGAGTTATGGTGTTGTATCTTGTATTGCTCGCAGAGCTCAGTGATCATTTTGTTGTTAAGATTGGTACCATTATCCATAATGATCCTCTCTGGTACACCGTATCGACAGACCAGGTTGTGCCGAATGAATCGTGCTACGACGTTTTTGGTTACGGTGGCAAAGGAAGCTGCTTCAACCCAATTTGTAAAGTAATCAATCGCTACCAGGATAAAGCGACGCCCGTTGGATGCTGTAGGTCTAATCTCGCCGATCATATCAATGCCCCACATTGCAAAAGGCCAAGGTGCTATCAAGACGTTCAAAGGAACTGGAGGAATGTGCACTTTATCTGCATAGATCTGGCACTTGTGACATGTCCGAGAATGCTGATAACAGTCGGCTTCCATCGTGGACCAGTAATATCCTGCCCGAAGGATCTTCTTTGCCATGGTATGTCCACTGGAGTGCGTTCCGAAAGTACCTTCATGCAGCTCTGCCATGATCCTTTCTGCTTCAATTTTATCCACACAACGCAGTAAGGTTGAATCATGGTTACGTTTGTAAAGAATGTCATTGCTGATGAAGAACTTTGCCGCGAATCTTCTCAGAAACTTCTTATCATTAACAGATGCGCCCTTGGGGTATTCTTGAGCTTCAAGGTACCTCTTCACTTCATGATACCAAGGCTTTTATGTTACCTCTTCGGTCTCAAGGTCACAACAATGTGCAAGTTCATCCAATTTCCAAATAATGATCCGGGGAGCCTCATTGTCCCACTTGACTTTGAACATAGAAGACATCGTAGCTAACGCGTCCACCAACTGATTCTCCTCTCTTGGGAAATGTTTAAATGTTATCTCCTCAAAATGGGGAAGCAACGTCAACACATACTCCTTGTAAGGAATAAGATTTGGGTGTTTCGTATCCCACTCGCCTTTGATCTGACTGATCACGAGAGCAGAATCTCCGAAGACACTTAGAAACTTAATTCTTAGGTCAATTGCAGCTCGAAGACCCATAATGCATGCTTCATACTCCGCCATATTGTTGGTGCAGTTGAAACATAGTCGGGTGGTAAGTGGAGTATGTGAGCCTTTAGGAGATATGATCACAGTTCCAATACCGTTACCCAAAGCGTTTGAAGCTCCATCAAAGTGCATAGACCACCGGGATCCTTCCTCAGGTCCTTCATCCGGTCCAAGTATCTCGCAATCAGTCACTACCATGATATTCTCGTCTGGAAATTCAAAGTTCATGGACTGGTAATCATCCACTTCCTGATGTGCCAAATGGTCTGCCAACACACTTCCCTTGATTGCTTTTTGAGTCATGTACTGGATGTCATATTCAGTCAAGATCATCTGCCATCTTGCTATTCTTCCGGACAAGGCAGGCTTCTCGAAGATATACTTGATTGGATCCATCTTTGAAATCAACAGAGTAGTGTGAGTCAACATATACTGTCTTAGCCGGCGAGCAGCCCATGCCAAAGCGCATCAAGTTTTCTCGAGCAGTGAGTATCGGGTCTCACAGTTGGTAAACTTTTTGCTAAGGTAATAAATGGCATTCTCTTTTCGGCCAGACTCGTCATGCTGACCCAGCACACACCCCATTGAATTGTCAAGTACTGTCAAGTATAATATTAGAGGTCTCCCTTCAACTGGTGGCATAAGAATGGGTGGCTCTTGGAGATAATCTTTGATTCTTTCGAAAGCGGCCTGACATTCATCATTCCAACGTACTACTTGATCTTTCTTCAGTATCTTGAAGATTGGTTCACAAGTAGCAGTTAGGTGCGAGATGAATCGGGCAATGTAGTTCAGCCGTCCTAGAAAGCCTCTGACTTCTTTCTCAGTCTTGGGAGCTAGCATCTCTTGTATGGCTTTCACTTTGGAAGGGTCCACTTGAATACCTTTATCGCTCACGACGAAGCCTAGTAGTTTTCCAGATCTTACCCCGAAGGTGCACTTGTTTGGGTTTAATCTCAGCTTGTACAACTTCAAACGGTCAAACAGCTTCTGTAGATGGTCAAGGTGTTCCTCCTCCGTTTGGGACCTCGCAATCATATCGTCGACATATACTTCAATCTCATGATGGATCATGTCATGAAACAGAGCAACCATGACACGTTGGTATGTTGCCCCAACATTTTTCAACCCAAAAGGCATGACCTTATAGCAAAAGGTACCCCACTGAGTAAAAAAAAGTGGTCTTCTCCATGTCTTCAGGAGCCATCTTTATCTAATTATAACCGGAGAAACCGTCCATGAAGAAGAATACCTTATGCTGAGCAGTGTTGTCAACCAGAACGTCGATGTGAGGCAGAGGGAAATCATCCTTAGGGCTCGCCCTATTCAAATCCATGTAGTCAACACACATTCTGACCTTACCATCTTTCTTCGGTACCGGAACCACATTGGCGACCCACTGAGGGTAAGAAGTTACTGCTAGAAAACCGGCGTCAAATTGTTTCATAACCTCAGCCTTGATTTTTTCAGACATCTCTGGACGCATACGGCGAACCTTCTGTTTTACCGGAGGACAATCTTCCTTGGTAGGCAGGCGATGAACCACAATGTCAGTATCCAACCCAGGCATATCTTCGTAAGACCAGGAAAAGATTTCCACGTAGTCATGCAACATCTGAATCAACCGTTGTTTCACACTAAGCTCCAGATTTGCACCGATCTTGACTTCCTTTTTGTCTGTCTCCGTACCCAGATTCACTGTTTCCACCGGCTCTTCATGTGGCTGGATGGCCCTCTCTTCCTGGAGTAGAAGTCTTGCAAGCTCACCAGGCACTTCGCAATCATCTTCACCTTCGTCTTCGGCTAGGTTGATCGGATTTTCGAAGTCATAACTGGCAGTAGCAGAGTCGTTACCCGTGAGATCCAGAGTAGATTGGGACCTGTATATGTGAGTGTGTGTAAATAACTGTTTTGCAATATATAATAAAGAAAGACAAGGAGCGCAAGATTTGAAATGCAAAAATGTCCAATGCTTTTATTAATGATATATGAAAATGACACACAAAAGCCCTCACAAATGAAGCCACGGTGCCCCGGGTAAGACACCGGGCCACAAAGTTTCACAATATTGTCTGTTACAAATTCAAAACAAAAGAGTTCATTACTGAGTAACAAAAGTAATAGGGATGAAGTCTTTCGCTGTCTAGTTGTTTGGTCCACCGTTGGTCGTAGGGTAGATCCAGCTGTCGAATTCAGATTCCTCCATGTCATCTTCAATGGCATTCACTCCCGAGTTGCTGATGAACACAAGGGGTCTTCCAATCCTTGCACTACGAACGGCCCTTTGAGCTTCTGCAGTGAAACCCAAACCAAACTTGTCAGTGTTCTGAGTGAAATCAGGAAGCTGGCCCCAGTTTGCACACTTACCCTTCTCAATAACAGCCCGGGCATCCTTTAAGGAAGCCATCTTCAAAGGAGAACCTTCAACCACAGTCTCAGCTGATGCCAGTGTCTGAGGAACTTCTTCAAAGTGTTTAAATGAGGTCTCAATGAACTCCCCATCCATCTCTATGTACCAAAATGAGTTGAGGTGGCTGACCATGTATTCCTCCTCCCTTTGAACTGTCACAATCTTCCCTCTGACCGGGTACTTCAACTTCTGATGGAGTGTGGAGGTCACAGCTCCAGCTTTATGGATCCATGGACGACCCAGCAAACAAGAATAGGACGTTCGAATGTACATCACATAGAATGTAGAATCTAAGACCTGAGAACCAACTCTAATTGGAATATCCACCTCGCCATGCACCATCCTTTTAGACCCATCAAAGGCCCGGACAACAATGTTACTTGGCTTTAGCTCTAAACCTTCGCAATCCAACCTGTCTAGAGCTTTCTTGGGCAAGACGTCTAATGAGGAACCAGTGTCAACCAACACATGTGCAAGAGTAGTTCCCCTGCATTCAATGGAGACATGCAGGGCATTATTATGGTTCTTCCCTTTAGCAGTCAGATCAACGTCGGAGAAACCCAAACCATTATCAGCAGTTAAGTTGGCCACACAATCGGTAAACTGATCGGCTGATGTCTCTTGTGGCACGTGGGCCGTCTTCAGGAAGGTAATCAGAGCCTTGGCATGGGCCTCTGAACACAACAGTAGTGATAACATAGAAAATTTGGAGGGGGTTTTCCCCAGCTACTCAACTACATTATAATCACTCTTCTTGATGATCTTCAGAATCTCTTCCATCTCCTGTTTGGAAGCTTCAACATTGATTGTCTTTGGCGCCTCCGTCTGGGCAGGCATATCAGCGGTGATCCCTTTGCCCCGAGCGTCAGATGACTCGGCGACAGGGGTCTAAATAGGAACTTGATCAGGAAGGGAAGTAGGTACACTTGCAGGTGTGATGACAATAGGTCTTCGGATGGTTGGTGGTGCAATGTCAGGTGAGAAAAGTCTACCACTGCGGGTGACTTTAACAGGCCCGGTGATGTTACTGACGCCGATATTAGTATCAAACTCTTGCTTAACTCCAAGAACATAAACATCTGCCCCATAGTGCCACGGGACAGCTTTGTCAGAGGTGTAGGGAATAGGCCCCAAAACAGTGATGATTATGGGCGCAATCTTCTGAACAGGCGTAATTCTGACAGGCTTCCTCGAGGGAGCCTTGGGATAATTGTTGAAAATGGTGACAATGGAAACTTCTTCAGTAGGGGTGGCAGGAACAACAATTTTCTCAAATAGGATTTCCTTATTATCCATCAGGTTTTGGATACCTGACTTCAAAGATGAGCAACCAGCAGGTGAAACAGAACACATATGGCAATCTTTCCCGCAGCCCGGAAATAAACCGGCTAGCAACAGATTCTTCTTGACGGTCATCAGTGGGGTAACAATATCATCCACAAAGGCCACAAACAAGTCTTCCTCTACAGCATTCACTCCATGCTTGGGCATGGGAGCAGTCACAACATTAGGCCTTTCGGGCGCCTCGAATTCAATCTCCTTTGCTTCGATTAGGTCCTGAAACTTATTTTTCAAAGCCCAACAATCATCTGTATTATGCCCCGGGCTATCGGAGTGATAAACGCAGCGGGCGTTAGGATTGTACTTTGGGGATGTAGTATTTGCAATCTTCGGAGCTTCTTTTATAGTCACCAGATTGGTTGTCAGTAACTGCGGCAATATATGGGACAAGGTCATGCTGAGCCGAGTGAACTGCCTTCGAGGTCTTTCACCCCTTTGCTGGTTGTGATCCTGAGGAGCAGCAGCAGATTTTGAAATAACCACCGCGTTGACAGCTTGGCGGTGTTCCGTGAAGTAGTGAAAAACACAAGAAGGGGGGGTTGAATTGTAAAACTGAAATCTAATGCAATGAACAATATATTTTTATCCTGGTTCGTTTGATCTCAAACTACTCCAGTCCACCCGTCAAGGTGATTTCGCCTCTCTCCAACGAGGTCTTAATCCACTATATTCAACTGAATATTACAGACTGCTTTAACAACTGCTAAAGCCTTCTTGATGCAAACCACAACCCGGTTTGTCAAGGAAACACTTTCTTACAAAGAAATCAAATCTAAGTGTGTGAATGTTTTCTATAAAACTGTATCACAACTGTGATGTATACACAACTTAAAGCTTAGAAACTAGATTGCTAAACAATGATAGAATATCAAAATGTGTAGTGTTTAGCAAAACTGAGAGAAAGAAGATTTTGATCAGCTTTTATGCGTGTAAAGATTTGGAGAGCATTAGCCATTTCAATCTTCAAAGTCTTGTTTATATAGCACTGAGATGTTGAACGTTGGATGCAATATTCTTGATTCAATTCTAATAACAAACTTTCCTTATCGAGCAGATCTTGTCTGGAATGAGGCCGTTGGTATTAATTTGCTTTCAATGCATAGTACCGTTGCTTACTTAATGCAAGTTCTGGCTTGGCTCATTCTGATTCTGCTTCGCTGCTGATGAACTGTTGTGTTTCTTTATCAGAGTATTGAGCGCAGTCTTGTTCATCAGGCTTCAGCATATACGTGAGTTGATCATCTGATTCTGACATTCTGATATGGCAACTTCTGATGCTGATGTCAGAAACCAAATTCTGATGCTGATTAGGTGTGATCTTGCTTATATCAATCAGAGTATCTGCAAGTCAGAACATAATAATTTTAGGCAGCAGATAGTTCATACATGAATCATATACATAATATATCTTTTCACTTTGTTATCATCAAAACTTAAATATAGGGTAGTAGATTCAAACTTTGTTCTAACAATCTCCCCCTTTTTGATGATGACAAAAACTAGATATTTTTAAATGAAAATAATGTGAAAAGGTATCAGAGAGATGCATCAGAGTAAGAGGTAAAAAGATAAGGAGTAAAAAGATATCAGAGTTGAGAGATACTCCCCCTGAGTTTATTACTTCCCTTTGATTACAAGTGTTCTTCAGGATCAGATCTTTTTGCCTTTCTTTGAACATCAGAGTATCAGAGTCTTTGACTATCAGAAGCTTTGGATCAGCATATCAGAGCAGAGCTTCAGATCAGCGTATCAGAGCTTTTCTTGTCAGAGCTTTGCTTTGGATCAGAGTCTCAGAGCGGATCAGAGCTTCATAGTGATCAGAGCTTCATAGCTTTTAGTCTTCAGAGTGTCCAGGAGCTTCCTTGTACCTGTAGACTTTAAGCAAAACAGAAAAAACATTTTCAAGTAATAGAGTTAGAATGTTTGAGAATTTCTGTCTTAGTTAACCGTTATTGTTTAAAATATCATTCTTGTTCTCCCCCTTTTTGTCAGCAATCAAAAAGTGTACGTGAGTGCTAAAACAGTTAAGATCAGAAAAACTTGTCATATTGAAAGGTTCAGAATCAAAACATGAAAATAGTACAAAACATATTCAAATAGTACATCAGAAAATCGAGGAAAACATGAAAAAGACATGAATGAAAAAAGACTAAGGTTGGGGAGGTAAGCGTGTGAACAGGTTCTCCAGCATGGCTTTGATCTGATCAGCAGTCTCATTCTGCTTGTGCACCATGTTGACAACAGTGTCAATCTTGCTATCCTGCACATCCATTCTTTCTTTCATCTTCTGGTTGTTTTCATCCATCCTCTGCTGCAGACGCATGTCATTCAGCTTTAGTTCTTCCAGAGTCTGCCTGTCCAAGGCAGCTTGAGAAGCATCAGAAGTAGGAAGCTTCTGAGAGCTTTCTGCAACATCTTCTGCTTGACTTTCTTCAGCTTGAATGGTCTTGTCTTCTTCTGGTTGCACCTTTGAAGCTAGCTGTTTCTCAGACCAAGGTTCACTATCCAGAGGGAGCACGTCTTCTTTCAGAAGCTGACTTCCAACTTCATCCAGAAGCTTGCTGAAATTCTGTTGTGCCTGCTCATAGTTGATATCCTACAACTTGAGGGCTTCAGCACGTACCCAAAGTCTGAATTGTGACCAGAGCTGATCAGAAGCAGCTGGGTCAATCATTCCAGGACAGACTTGCTTCAAAGAAGCAATCCATTGCTGCACACCTGTTTCAAAATTCATAATACCAGAGCCAACATCTGGTTGTTTTGGTTTTGGGATGGCAATTTTATGTTTCATATCAGCAAGACGGTCAAGACTGGTTAAGTCTATGAAGGTCCTGCTGGGGTTTTCAGAGGTTTTCTTGGCAGCAGTTTGTTTTGGAGATGGAGTTTCAGAATCAGAAATTATGATTGGACTGGGTGGTGTTTTGGGAGTATTTGGTGGTGTAGATTCTGGTGAGGATGGCAATTGTGCCAAGGTGATTGTTGTTCCACCTGGCAGCTGGATTGCCAGAGGTGATGGTTGAGGTGAATGAGGTTCAGATGGTTGAGGAGAAGGAGTTTCAGAGTGATGAAACTCTGGTTGAGGTGATGGTGGATTAATTTCTGGTTGAGGAGAGGGAGACGGAATTGCTGGTTGAGGAGAAGTTGTTGGAATTTCTGGTTGTTCAGGGATAAGGGGTTCTTCTGGAATTGATGAGAGTGGTTGTTGTTGTTTTGGTTCTTCAGCAGATTGTTGTTGTTCTGGTTGTGGAGGAGGGACAATTTGTGGTTCAGAGTTTGGTTGATCAGAAGTGTGTTGATCAATGTCAGACAGCACTTTGTCAATTGCTGATGTTGTTGAGATTGTTGATTTGGGATGTTTGATTCTGGGTCTTCTGAGTTTTAATGCCTCAGAAGGGTCCTCTTCTGGTACAGTTTCATCTATTGTAGGGATGGGGATTGAGATTCTATGAGAGGTTTGAGGAGGAATAGATGCTGGAATAGTAGAAGAATTTAAAACAGAAGCAGCAGATAAATTACCTCTTTTCTTGGGTGTCTGCTGGGATGATCCTTCTGAAGGTGCCTTCCTCTTCTTCGTCTTCTTCAGAGTCACTTCTTGCTGAGGTTGATGCAGAGCTTTGATAATCAGATTTTGATCTGTACCATCTGCCTTGCACGCATCCAAGTATCTGAGAACCACCTCTGGTTTAGATTCTATTTCAGAAAATAAAGGAAAGTCACTCAGAGGAACTCTTCTGCTGGTGATATCAGCAATAGGAGTGGCTCTGGGTTCCTTTTGGATATTCTCTATCAACTTCATTTTCTTCAAGTTCTTTGCGTTCAGAGGTTTCCCAACTGTTGGTTCAATGGTGCTTAGCTCTTGAGCTTCTATCAGATGCTCTATCAGCCTATTCTCTGTCAGAATATCTGATATCAACCTTCCAAAGGGTATCCAATCCCTCTTGGTTCTTTCTTCTTCCCTGGTTTCCTTCACACTTGTTCTGAGGTGGTTGAACAGAAAATGAGCCAAATTGATTTTTACCTTCTGATCAATAAAGTAGATCAGAAACTGCTGATCCACATTTATGTAATCAGGTGAACTGGTTGGCTTCCTATGGTTGAAGCACCCCAGAATTATCTTAGCCCAAACTCTGTAATGATCCTTCAGATCTTTGATCTTGCTGCTGGGCACCCCATGGGTGAAAATCCTTGCAGCTATCACGCCCACATCAACACATCTTTCAGCCATGTCCACACAACGGACGCCACCGCCACTGTAACCGATTAACCTTGCAATGTGATCCTCAGTGATCACAATCTTCTTCCCCATAACGAAGGAGGTGACTAGATGTGTTGAAGCCTTGGCATGAATCCAGAATTCCTTGACTAGCATAGGGAATGTTGGTCCAACCAATCTGTCAAAATACCTTTCCCATTTCTGTGCCCTAACTTCTTCAGTTAGGTCAAAACCGTTCTCCTTCAAGCTTCCAAAATCAATGATCAATTCAGATAACACTTCAAGATTCTTCACAGGAGTGAGGAGTGTTCTGAATGGCACTTGATATTGTTCAGATGATGCTTTCTTCTGAGGACCTGCAGAAGCACTGCTAGAGGTTGCCATGTTCACACTAAAAAGGTTTTGAGAAGAACTGAGAAAAAGGGTTTTGCAAGAGATGAACACAGAAAAAAAATGCATAGAATGCTTGAGTATTAGTGAGAAACTGTAAAGAATTAGAATGAGAGGTTAATGTGTTTAAATAGAGTTTCAAAATATTTTGAAAAGATAAACGTTTTTAAGAAAGAGAAAAATCATGATTGCATTTTAAAAGCATGATTAATTTTTATTAAATGCTTGCTGATTTTGGGGGATTTGAGAAAGATACTTAGAAACGGTTACCAGACATGTGTCTCAATGCACCCAATCAGCGCTTTGCCTTCTCAGAAGCGTGCACGCGTTCTGCTTCGGAGATTTGCTGATGATTGGATGACACTTGTTTGATGTAGTGATCAGCACGTCTGTCTTTGAGCTTAGACTCTCAGATCTTTAGACTTGCATCTGATACAATCTGCATGTTCTATCTTTCTGAAAGAATATTGATCAGAAGTTCACAGTAAAACAATTACATTCTGAAGGTAAATATATGGAATTAAAACATTTTCACTCTGGACAGATTTTCATGCTGAGATGTTTCAGAATGAAATTAAACCTATCTTCTGAAAGGGGTTTAGTAAAGATATCAGCCCATTGATGGTCTGTATCTATAAATTTTAAGTTCAAAATTCCTTTCTGAATATAGTCCCTAATGAAGTGATGTTTTATTTCTATATGCTTAGCTCTAGAATGTAAAATGGGATTCTTACTTAAGCAAATAGCAGAAGTATTATCACAGAGTATAGGAATGTTACTCTCAAAAATCTGGAAGTCTTCAAGCTGACTTTTCATCCAGAGCATTTGTGTGCTACATCCTGCTGCTGCTATGTACTCAGCTTCTGCTGTTGATAGCGCAATTGTTGATTGCCTTTTGCTGGACCAAGAGATCAGATTTTCTCCCAGAAACTGGCAGCTTCCAGAAGTACTTTTACGTTCCACTCTGTCTCCAGCAAAATCAGCATCGCAGTAGCCTACTAAGCTGTAATCACTAGATTTTCTATAAAACAAACCCAGATTAGTAGTACCTTTCAGATACTTGAAAATTCGCTTAACAGCTGTTAAGTGAGATTCTCTAGGATCTGGAATCTAGCACAGATACAAACACTGAATAATATGTCAGGTCTTGAAGCAGTCAGATAGAGGAGGAACCAATCATACCTCTGTAGACTTTCTGTTCTACATTTTTGCTTACCTCTTCTCTTTCCAGAATGCACGTGGGATGCATTGGAATCTTTGATGGCTTACATTCTGAGAGGTCAAATTTCTTCAGAAGATCTCTGATGTATTTGCTCTGATGAATGTAAGTTCCCTCTTGAGTTTGATTGATCTGAATTCCTAGAAAGAATTTCAGTTCCCCCATGAGGCTCATCTCAAATTCTGCCTGCATACACTTAGCAAATTTTCTTCCAAGAGAAGGATTAGTAGAACCAAAAATAATATCATCAACATAAATTTGACAGACTAAGATGTCATTCTTAACTGATTTACAGAATAGAGCAGTGTCCACTTTCCCTCTGGTGAATTCATTTTCTAACAGAAAGTTACTTAGCCTTTCATACCAAGCTCTGGGAGCTTGTTTCAGACCATATAGTGACTTATTTAGTTTGAAAACATGTTCTGGATGTTTTGTATTTTCAAAACCAGGGGGTTGGTGTACATAAACTTCTTCTTCTATATAACCATTTAAGAATGCACTTTTGACATCCATCTGATACAGAGTGATGCCTCTATTAACAGCAAATGAAATTAAAAGTCTGATAGATTCTAACCTGGCGACTGGGGAAAAGGTTTCTGTATAGTCTATCCCCTCTTGCTGACTATAACCTTGTGCAACCAGTCGTGCCTTGTTTCTGATGACTTCACCTTGTTCATTTAGCTTGTTTCTGAACACCCATCTTGTTCCAATGACGTTGAATCCTTTTGGTCTGGGAACGAGATCCCATACGTTGTTTCTGGTGAATTGATTCAGCTCTTCTTGCATTGCCAGAATCCAGTCATTATCCAGAAGTGCTTCATCAATAGAAGAAGGTTCAATCAGAGACACAAGTCCCATGAGAGTTTCTTCAGAGTTTCTGAAGCTTGCTCTTATTCTGATTGGATCTTCCTTTCTTCCTAAGATAGTCTCTTCTGGGTGATCCAAGCTGCTTCTGGGTAATCTCTTCTGAGGTTGATCAGCAGCTGTTGTAGGATTGCTAGCAGTGCTCCTTTCAGACGTTGAAGGAGTGTCTGTGTTGAGAGCTTCTGATGACTTGTCTTCAGAACCTGTAAATTCAATTTCCATACCTGCAAAAACTTCATTCTGCTTTGACTTTTCAGAGTCAAGCTTATCATCAAAACGAACACTAATTGATTCTTCCACAATCTGTGTTTCTGTATTGTATACTCTGTACCCTCTTGAGCGTTCAGAGTATCCTAACATAATCCACTTCTGTGCTTTAGAGTCAAACTTGTTCAAATAATTATTTGTATTTAATATAAAGCAAGTACATCCAAATGGATGAAAATATGAAATGTTGGGCTTTCTGTTCTTCCACAATTCATATGGAGTCTTTTCCAGAATAGGTCTTATTGAGATTCTATTCTGAATGTAGCACGCTGTGTTTATTGCCTCTGCCCAGAAGGTCTTAGCAACGTTTGTCTCATTGATCATGGTTCTGGCCATTTCTTGCAATGTTCTGTTCTTTCGTTCTACAACTCCATTTTGTTGGGGAGTTCTAGGACAAGAGAAATCATGCAGAATGCCTATGTCATTAAAGAATGACTCAAAATCTTTGTTTTCAAATTCTCCACCATGATCACTTCTGACTTTAACGATTCTAAGATCCTTTTCATTCTGAAATTGGATACAGAAGGTAACAAACACAGAGTGTGACTCGTCCTTGTGTCTTAAGAACTTTACCCATGTCCATCTGCTATAGTCATCTACGATTACTAACCCATACTTCTTGCCACTGACTGAAGCAGTTTTAACTGGTCCAAATAAGTCAATGTGCAGAAGTTCTAATGGCTTAGAGGTAGAAACAACATTTTTGGATTTAAAAGAAGGTTTTGCAAATTTGCCTTTCTGACATGCTTCACACAGAGCATCTGAATTGAACTTCAAATTAGGAAGTCCTCTGACCAGATTGAGTTTGTTAATCTGAGATATTCTTCTCATACTAACATGCCCCAATCTTCTGTGCCAGATCCACTGCTCGTTGTTAACAGACATAAGGCATTTTACATTCTGACTCTTTAGTTCAAAAAGTTTGATTTTGTAAATGTTGTTTTTCCTCTTACCATTAAACAGGATAGTCCCATCTTTCTGACTAACAGCTTTACATGATTTTTGATTAAAGATTATATCATAACCGTTATCACTTAATTGACTTATGGATAACAGATTATGCATCAATCCATCTACTAGCAGAACATTATAAATAGAGGGAAGATTTCCATTACCTACAGTTCCAGAGCCAATTATCTTTCCCCTCTGATTGCCTCCAAAGCCAACGTGGCCTCCTGGCTTAAGTTCCAGGCTTTGGAACATATGCCTTCTTCCCGTCATGTGTCGTGAACAGCCAGAGTCCAGGTACCATGACTGGTGTTTCTGACTTGCTGCTAAAGATATCTGCAACATGTATTATTTTATCCTTAGGTACCCAGATTTTCTTGGGTCCTGATTTGTTAGTTTTACCAAAACTCTGGTTGAATTTTGGTTTCACAGAGTGCTTACTGCTAGTGTATTTAATATCATGTGTGTGACCATACACAAAGTGTGAATTCAGAGGAGTGTGTTTAATGGTTAAGTCCATGACATTCTTTGGTGTAGGAACCTTACCTTGGTATCCTATTCCTTTCCTGCCGTTTCTGCTAACTCCATAGATCATTGAAGCCATTTTTCTTCTATCTATGCTTTTAGCGAGGAACTTCTGGAAACTGTGATCATACTCCTTGATGATCTCATCAGCGTTGCTGGGAGTTTCAGAAATTGGTTCCTTCTGAGAGTTTTGTAAAGTGCTTTCTAATTTTGAAATCTTATTTCTCAGCTCAGAATTCTCCAATTTGAGACTCTCAGTCTTATTAGAGTCAGATTCAGGATTCCTTTTCAGGTCTCTGAATTTAACTCTAATTTGCTGATACCGTTCCAGAATCTCATTAAGGCTTTCAGCAAGTTCAGCCTTTGTAAAGTTAACAGCAAAGTTAGGAAATACCTCTTCAGTATCTGATTCTGAGTCTGATTCAGAAGCTTCACTATCTTCTGAGATGTTAGCCATGAGAGCTATGTTTTCCCTCTCATCATCTGATTCTGAGTCAGCTTCAGACGAGTCAGAGTCGTCCCATGTAGCCATGAGACTTTTCTTCTTCTCTCTTCCAAACTTCTTTTTGGGCTTTTCCCTCTGAAGCTTTGGGCAGTCACTCTTATAGTGTCCTTGCTCATTGCACTCATAGCAGATGATGTCCTTGGTGTTTGGCTTTTTGCTACTGGAGGAGCCTTCAGATCTTCTGTATCCAGAGGAAGAATCTGTCCTTCTGTGTCTGGAAGAAGACTCGTTCTGATCAGATCTTCTGGGATTCCTGAACTTCCTTTGTCTTTGCTTCCACAGTTGATTTACTCTTCTGGAGAGGAGAGAGAGTTCGTCTTCTTCTGATGAGGATCCATCAGATGTTTCTTCAACTGCCTGCAAAACTTTAGACTCAAATTTTTTGTTAGATTTTAATGCTAAAGGCTTACCTTGCTTCTGAGGCTCATCAGCTTCTAGCTCTATCTCATGACTTCTGAGGGAGCTGATAAGTTCCTCCAGAGTGATTTTGTTGAGATCTTTAGCTAGCTTCAGAGCTGTAACCATAGGTCTCCACTGCTTGGGTAAACTTCTGATGATTTTCTTGACATGGTCAGCAGTAGAGTATCCTTTGTCCAGAACCTTGAGACCAGCTACCAGAATTTGGAATCTTGAGAACATTGTTTCAATGGATTCAGATTCTTCCATTTTGAACGCCTCATACTTCTGAATGAGCGCCAGAGATTTAGTTTCTTTAACCTGAACGTTGCCCTCATGCGTCATTCTGAGTGAGTCAAAAATATTCTTTGCTGTGTCTCTGTTGGAGATCTTTTCATACTCAGTATAGGAGATGGCACTGAGGAGGATGGTTCTGGCCTTGTGGTGATTCTTGAAGTCACGCTTTTGTTGGTTAGACATTGTTTTTCTATCAATCTTCTGACCGGTTGCATTCACAGGGTGCGTGTATCCGTCTGTCACCATATCCCACAGATCAGCATCATGTGCCAGAAAGAAGCTTTCAATTCTGTCTTTCCAGTAATCAAAGTTTTCTCCATCAAAGACTGGAGGTTTGCCGCTGAATCTGTCTCTGTCCTCATTGTTGTCATTGCTGATGTGAGACTTGTTTCCTGCCATTGTGTTTTTCTGACGCTGGATCTTGTACTGACACGGTTAAGTGTTTTAGCTCAGAACCAGGCGCTCTGATGCCAATTGAAGTAGTGAAAAACACAAGAAGGTGGGGTTGAATTGTAAAACTGAAATCTAATGCAATGAACAAGATATTTTTATCCTGGTTCGTTTGATCTCAAACTACTCCAGTCCACCCGTCAAGGTGATTTCGCCTCTCTCCAACGAGGTCTTAATCCACTATATTCAACTGAATATTACAGACTGCTTTAACAACTGCTAAAGCCTTCTTGATGCAAACCACAACCCGGTTTGTCAAGGAAACACTTTCTTACAAAGAAATCAAATCTAAGTGTGTGAATGTTTTCTACAAAACTGTATCACAACTGTGATGTATACACAACTTAAAGCTTAGAAACTAGATTGCTAAACAATGATAGAATATCAAAATGTGTAGTGTTTAGCAAAACTGAGAGAAAGAAGATTTTGATCAGCTTTTATGCGTGTAAAGATTTGGAGAGCATTAGCCATTTCAATCTTCAAAGTCTTGTTTATATAGCACTGAGATGTTGAACGTTGGATGCAATATTCTTGATTCAATGCTAATAACAAACTTTCCTTATCGAGCAGATCTTGTCTGGAATGAGGCCGTTGGTATTAATTTGCTTTCAATGCACAGTACCGTTGCTTACTTAATGCAAGTTCTGGCTTAGCTCATTCTGATTCTGCTTCGCTGCTGATGAACTGTTGTGTTTCTTTATCAGAGTATTGAGCGCAGTCTTGTTCATCAGGCTTCAGCATATACGTGAGTTGATCATCTGATTCTGACATTCTGATATGGCAACTTCTGATGCTGATGTCAGAAACCAAATTCTGATGCTGATTAGGTGTGATCTTGCTTATATCAATCAGAGTATCTGCAAGTCAGAACATAATAATTTTAGGCAGCAGATAGTTCATACATGAATCATATACATAATATATCTTTTCACTTTGTTATCATCAAAACTTAAATATAGGGTAGTAGATTCAAACTTTGTTCTAACATTCCGGTCTGTTCTGTCTTCTAGAACCGTAGACAACACGATATTCTTTCTTGAACGGCTTCTTTTCAGTGCTCGATGAGGCACCCTTCTGTATCTTCCCAGCCTTGATACCAGCTTCAATTCTCTCACCAGTCAAGATGAGGTCTGTAAACCCGACTGAAGAGTTTCCAATCAAATGGTTAAAGAATGGACCAGACAGGGTCCCCAAAAACATATCAACAAGTTCCCGATCAGTTAAAGGTGGATGTACCCTTCCGGCGAGGTCTCTCCACTTTTGAGCATATTCCTTAAATCCTTCACCCGTCCCTATTGACATACCCTGGAGTTGGGTACGCGTAGGAGCGAGGTCGGAATTATATTGATACTGCTTATAGAATGCGGTAGCCAAATCTTCCCAGTTACGGATACTGGCTCCATCCAGCTGATAGAACCACTCCAGCTGAGTCCCTGAAAGACTGTCCTGGAAGAAATGGATCCACAAATTCTTATCAGCTGTGTAAGGCTGGATCTTCCTTACATACGACAGGAGGTGCAACTTTGGACAAGAAGTTCCGTCATACTTGGCAAAGGCAGGCGCCTTAAACTTATGGGGAATCACCACCCCAAAAGATAAACCTAGGTCTCCGAAGTCCAGCCCAGGCACGTTCTGTATCTCCATAGCGCCTAAGCGGTCCTCCAACTTCTTGTACCTATCCTCAGCAGGAGGGTACTGCTCTTCATCATAATCCGTTTCGTTGTCGGAGACTATAGGGCTAGGAACCCTCCTCTCTTGTGGGCTGTCTTTCCCTACAGATGAGGTGGTCAGATCAACCTCATTCTGCAATCCATTTCCAAACCTGCTTCCAGTGTTGAACAAGACGGTCCTCTTCTTCTTCTTCTTCCTCTCCTTCAGAATCAGAGTCTTCAAATCCTGTTGACCCTGGGCTAGGCTCATAACCAACTCTTGGAACTGGGCATTCTGGGCCTGGAGGGCCTTGATAGCTTGCTCAGTGGAAGGTTCAGTAGACATGATGATTGCTGAAATAAACAGCGAAGAAGATAAGTGACCTGTAAAAAGGGTACCTGTTATGCACATGATGAGATGAAATGCGTATGATTTATGTTTTCAAAGACAATCGGGATTCAAATTTGTAGACAAGAAAGGAAACACACTTTATTAGATTTAGCTTCAGAATTTAAATTGTTCAACAAATTTCCCTTGGGCGTTACAAGAATGGAAATACGGAAAAGTAAATAAAACCGTAAAAGAAATCATCAATAGGTCCATCAATGTTCCCATGGCCTCTTCTTCTCAGTTTAGATATAATCATTCAGGATCCGTTCATTCTCCAATTGCTTAGTCAGCTTCTGGATCTTCTGTTCTTGTTTGCTAAACCTTTCCCGATAAGAATCCCATTCTTCATGCAGTTGCGCCCAAGACCTCTTCAGTGTGCCAACATTAGTGGGCGTATGAGGATGGAGAATAGTTGGATGGACCCCGTATTTATCAGAAACTTCAAGAGTAATAGGCCTGACAGCTTCGTATGGCATACCTAACTTCTGGGCACGGATGCGGACCCATCTGAAATATGACTCCATTGGCAGAGAAGTCTTTGGTCCCAACTCATGTGGGTCAGATTTGTGAACTCTATCCCAAGCCCTGATGAATCTACGACGCAACTCGTCGCTATCTACCTGAAAATCAAAGACGATATGAGGTATCAACATCTCGTGAGGCCCTTTTCTTCTGGCTCTTCCAAACTGACGGAGAGCTAAACATGGGTTATAAGAGATTCCTCCATGGGTTCCGATCAATGGAACATTAGGATACTCTCCACAACGATCAATGACGGCCACCTCATCTAAGCCTCTGAGAGTCCAAATAATGTCATCATCAGTAAGAGACATTATCCTATGAGCCCAGCCCCTTCCTTCTTTGTTCTTCAGCACGAACTTGGGGAGGTGCGAAATAAACCACCTCGCCAATAAAGGAGCACAACACATCAAAGTTCCTCGCTTACGGGCGGTACGGGCATAGAGCTGATGAAGGATATCACCCAAGAGAGTGGGTACAGGGTTTCGAGAGATGAAGATCCTTATGGCATTAACATCAATAAAGGTGTCAGGATTTGGAAATAATACCAGACCATAGATTAAGAGAGCCAGAGTGTCCTTGTATGCTTTGAAGTCTAAGTCAATCCAGAAACAATAAGCCTTGCCAACCAGAAATTTAGCCAAAAAGCCCTTAACTCTACTTCTAGCCTCCCAGTTAGCCATTACCTCCTCTTTGGTCAAGTGAAGGGCTGCACCAATCTCTTCAGGCTTGAGCGTCTTTTCCCAACCAGTAAAGGGAGTCTGCTCCAAGACAGAGATACCAAGTGTTGTACCCCAAAATTTCCCCTCCCATATTCCTCAAGATTTGACAAGAATAATTCTCAAATTGCTCAAAGATTGCTCAAGGATGGCACAGTCCAAATTCCTCCTAAACCAGCTGAAATTAGGGTTTTGGTTCTTTCAAGGAATTTGAGGTTTTCAATGGCTCAATCAAGTCTCATAGGCCCATATACATTCTCAAGCACCTACATACCAAGTTTCAAGACTCACAGTGTCAATTTGCACAGTCAAAAGCTCCATTTGACCTACAATCAACTGCAGGGGCAAAATGATCATTTTGCAATTAAAAGTCATAATTTTTGGTCAACATCTTGTTTTGGGTCCACAATCATCATTTGATCAAGTTTTGATCATGATTCCACAAGGATAGCTCAAAAATCATCAAGGTGCAAAAAGTTACTATTTTTGGACAGTATAAAAGTAAACTGTATCTTGACCAGGGCATAACTTTTTCATGGATTGTCAGGAAAATTCCATCCAATGCTCATTTTTAAGGGGATGACATTTCCTACAATCCATCTTCACACTCCAAATCCAAGAAATGCTCTCACAAAAAGTTATCAATTTCTACATTATAGGTCAATTTCAAAAGTCAACAAAAGTACCTTTTGAGTCAAAGGCCATAACTTGAGATTGGTAAATCCAAATGACATGGGACCAAAGGCATTGGTTAGAGGACTTCAATACCTTACCAAAATGTCCGATAACATGTTCATATGATCAAAATTTAGCAAGATATGCATTGGAGAAGTTGGGAAATTTTTGTGAATTTGCAAAACTCAACTTTGCTTAAAACACCTTGTTTTTGCTAATGGGCCTCAAATCTCTTCTTGAAACTTCATCCATGGCCTATGCACGACCCATCAAGCTTAATTGAATTTATTTTCTTATTTTTATTAATTAATTGGATTTTTAATTGATATTAATTCATTTCATTAATTTAAATTGTAGGAAAATACAAAGATTTGGTTTTTCAATCTTTTTGTGAAGCAAATATGACCTAAAAAGGCTGGCAATTTCGTGCACCAAGTCAAAGATGCAAAACCTCCAAAATTGGCAACTTTGTTCAATCATGAAAATGCAAAAAGATTTGATTTTCAATCAAATATTCAATCATCATTGCAATGGATTTTTGTTCAAGATTTTGACCTAATTCCATTCCTCTATATATATGCAAGTAAACCCTAACTCATGGACGTGAAAAAGCTGCAGACAAAGGCCATAGCATATTGAAAAATTCCAAGAAAAACTCAAAACTGATTTCTATATTCCAGGGCAATTCAAAGCTTTTTGTTGATTCTAATACCTTGCAGGAGTTCCCAGGAGTGTGTGGCAATTAAATTAAAGCCTTGAAGCTCAAAGAATCACCCTATACAGAGTCACGATTTGCAGCTTTTATTCACAATCGTATATCGTGATTCATGCATCTTTAATATGTTTTCATGATCATTTTGTGTTGCTAGGGACTGTACAAAGCTAATGGTATAGTTTAATTGCATTGAAACGCCATAAATCCAAAGTTGCCATGATCAATTTCTAGGGTTCTTAAGCTGTGAATTTGGGGCTTTGCAATCCAGGCAAAATTAGGACTCCTAAGGCATAAGGTTGGAATCGTGAGAATCAGACGACCATGATGCCCCCCTCGCGAAATATTTATGTGCATTGTATCTCTATTCGCTATTATTCCTTGCTGTAGTTTGTGGGGGTTAAAAACCCTCGCTATCTAATGTTTATTATGCAGGTACAAAGGAAGAAGATGAGTACGTGTTAGTACATGGTTGGACCATTTGAAAAGAAGCGCGCGTTTTTATAATCCCAGCATATTGACTTGTTTTGCATATATAATAATTGTTTGTTATTCTAATAATGACTAAAGCGTGATGGTGGAGTGGTTAGCGTGCTGGCTTGGAATCATTGGGACCTGGGTTCGAATCCCAGGTCCCCCAAAATATTTGTTTCTATTTTTCTTGACATGTTCACATGCAGCTTGCAAGAAGGAGTACACCATACGCTTCTAATTCCCAGATGCCATGTGTCTCCATCCTCAAATCCGATGGCCCAGATGGAAGGATCATCATACTCCCAGTCAACACGCGCCATGGAGAATCAGAAAAGTCCAACAGGCTTACAGCTTAATGGGCCTGAGAATTTCCAAACATACCTCCATATTGGGCCAGTACCCCCCTGGTTCATTCTTCCTTTTTTATATTTTTTTTTCATTTAATTATTTTACCATTAATTATTATTATCACTTAATTAACTTAACTAATTTTATTCATAATAAATTTAGAAAACATAAAAAATATGATATTTTTATTCATTAATTTTAATTAGTTATTTTTGTAAATAAATACTAACAAATTAATTTAGTCTTTTTTAATTAGGTTAATTTCAATATTTTTTGCAATAAATAAAATAAATTAGAATTAGGGTTTTTACTAACTTTTGACTATTTTTTTTATCTATTTCATTAAAACATAAAAAACCAAAAATATTTCTTTTAATTAATTAATTAGTTTTAGGGTTAATTTAACTAATTGCAAAATAATAACAAGCTTCTTTCTTTCTCAAAAAAGGGTCAAAACCCTAAGGACTTCTCCGATTCAATTTTTCCGCGCGCATGTTTATTTTTTATTCATATTTTTGATCCATATTTATGTATTTGCTCCGAGGATGTAATAGCTTTAATTAGGACCTTTTTATCGCTTTCATTTATTTTCCGCAATTTACTTTTCAAAGGGTTGTTTTTGGCGATGTAAATACCCGACGCCTTGTAATAGTTTAGCTTTATCTTTCCGCAACTATTAACTGCTAGATGTATGTTAACTAGGCTATGCATGACAAGACTTATCTCTGAAATTAAAATCAACCCGTAGCTCACCATAACATGTACAAAGATAACTTAACATGAAATTTGACACACTCACACATGTCACTCATAGGGTACGCCTCACTTGGTTGCCTCGACGTGGTCATTGAGTATAGGGTGTTTTAGAGGTTGCCCTCCTGTCTAAAGATCCAAGTTGCCTCAAAACGGTTGCCTCGGATAAAAAAGGATATAGGACATTAGGGTTACCGCTAAGGCGTCCTACTATTGCTTTAGTGACCACATGTCCCTATAATCGAATTGACCCGAAAACTCCAACGACGGTGCTACCTACTTCTCAATAGTGGGATAGTACTGTCTAAAGGACATTTACACAGCTTAATTTCTTTTGAGTAGGTAGAGGTTCTCAGGTACTTGCTCTTTCAAAACAAAACAACTTTTTTGCACTTACACACTTTTCAAACAAAGTTTTCAAACAAACACTTCATACACTCTTGAGGACTGATACAAGAGTTAAATCGAAGTTTTCAAACAAAACTTTTTCAAAACCCACAAACACAAGAAAAGCAAAATCTTTTGAAAACATAGTGAGCAAGTACCTAAGAGCCCGTGGATAACCACAGATAGAAAGGGTGCTAACACCTTCCCTTTCTATAATCTACCTCCCGAACCGAGAAACATCTCGAAAAGGAATTTTGTTGTGCTTTTGTCCTTTCCTTGTTGGAGAAAATAAAAGACAATGGCGACTCTTGCTTACCGCGACATTTCGCGAACCAGCATTCCAAAAAACAGTCAGTTCTATTTCCACCGATCACAGAACTGGAGACTCTGCTGGGGAAAGTATTCATAAGTGAGGTGTATCTTAGGATTAAATCATTCTTGTTTTCAATTGTATGGTTTGTGTGCTTTAACTTTGTGGGCATTGTATTAGAGTTTTATAGATCCTAACCCGGATCTGGGGCACCCTTGTTTAGGTAAGTAGCAATAAACTGTGAGGGACCTGTCCGACGTAGACCGACACAGGTGAAGCAGTAGCTACATTGGTGTGACACCTTGGTCTGTACCGATATCCCTTGTGTTAGAACGAGGAGAATATGGGTCTTCTGAGGAGTCGTTAAGCACCAACTGACCTTAGAACCTTAAATTGACCAACTCGGCCATAGAACAGTAGCAGTATGCTACACTCATTGAGACTAAACTCTCGCGATGGTTCCGGCCGCAAGAAAAGGTTGCCAAACTGGAATTATGACCGATTGAGGGTAGTCAGTGATATTGAGATCCTCTAGAACCCGATTACTATTTTTAGGACAGGTCTTAACCAACTTAAATTGAAAGAGGGTAGTACCTAAACTTCATGCTGGCCTAAACTCTAAGGGTTGTCTTGTGTGACTTGTGTGCCTTTACCATGTTTTCCTTTTGTGAATACTTGTGGTGTGCCTTTATCATAACATCATACCATCATAACATTGCATCCTGCATAAGGACTAACCCATTTCAAAGACAAGAGGGTTTCATCTTTGCTCTGTTTTGTAGGACATCATGATGCCCATGCGTAGGAATACTATCCGGCTCAACTTTGTTCAACCACCCGCTTTGCTTACAGAATTGGTTTGCAGGATTCCAAACACCACCTCCTTCATCAGGAAACATGATTCTCTTCTCTGCTTTGTCACTTCAAAGTGGGACCTACAGTTGATGAGTGTCCTAGTCCAGTTTTATGATCCGCTACACCATTGCTTCACCTTTCAAGACTTCCAGCTGGTCCCTACCCTGGAAGAATTCTCTGAGTTGCTTGGTATCCCTGTTTTGGAACAGACTACCTTTACTGGTTGGGAAAAGACTCTTAGGCCTGAAGAGATTGCTGCAGCCCTTCACTTGACCAAAGAGGAAGTAATGGCTAACTGGGAAACTAGAAGTGGAGTTAAGGGATTTTTGGCTAAGTTTCTGGTTGGCAAAGCTAATGGTTTCTGGAATGACTTAGACTTTCAAGCGTACGAAGACATTCTGGCTCTCTTAATCTACGGTCTGGTATTGTTTCCAAATCCTGACACCTTTGTTGATGTTAATGCCATAAGGATCTTCATCTCTCGGAACCCTGTACCCACTCTCCTGGGTGATATCCTTTATCAGCTCTATGCTCGTACTGCTCGAAGACAGGGAACTTTGTTGTGTTGTCCTCCTTTATTGGCGAGGTGGTTTATTTCGCACCTCCCCAAGTTCGTACTGAAGAACAAATAAGGAAGGGACTGGACTCACAGGATAATGTCTCTTACTGATAATGATATTATTTGGACTCTCAGAGGTTTAGATGAGGTGGCTGTTATTGATCGGTGCGGAGAGTATCCTAATGTTCCATTGATCGGAATCCGTGGAGGAATCTCTTATAACCCATGTTTAGCTCTCCGTCAGTTTGGAAGAGCCAGAAGAGAAGGGCCTCATGAGATGTTGATACCTCATATTGTATTTGATTTTCAGGTAGATAGCGACGAGCTGCGTCATAGATTCATCAGAGCCTGGGATAGAGTTCACAAAGCTGACCCACATGAGTTAGGACCAAAAACTTCTCTGCCTATGGAGTCGTATTTCAGATGGGTCCGCATCCGTGCTCAGAAGTTAGGTATGCCATACGAAGCTGTCAGGCCTATTACTCTGGAAATTGCTGATAAGGACGGGGTTCCGCCAACTATTCTCCATCCTCATACACCTACTGATGTTGGCACACTAGAGAGGTCTTGGGCGCAACCACAGGAAGAACGAGATTCTTATCGGGAAAGGTTCAACGAGCAGGAACAGAAGATCCAGAAGCTGACCAAGCAATTGGAGAATGAGCGGATCCTGAATGACTATATCCGCACTGAGAAGAGGAGGCCATGGGAACATTGATGGACCTATTGATGATTTCTTTTACAATTTCATTTACTTTCCAGTATTTCCATTTTTGTAACGCCTAAGGGCAATTTGTTGAACAATTTGAATTCAGAAGTTAAATCTAATGAAGTGTGTTTCCTTTTTGTCTACAAAGTTGAATCCCGATTGTCTTTGAAAACATAAATCATACGCATTTCATGACATCATATGCATAACAGGTACCCTTTTTACAGGTCACTTATCTTCTTCGCTGTTTATTTCAGCAATCATCATGTCTTCTGAACCTTCCACTGAACAAGCTATCAAGGCCCTCCAGGCCCAGAATGCCCAGTTCCAAGAGTTGGTTGTGAGCCTAGCCAAGGGTCAATAGGAGTTGAAGACCCTGATTCTGAAGAAGAAGAAGAAGAAGAGGACCGTCTTGTTCAACACTGGACGCAGATTTGGGAATGGACTGCAGAATGAGGTTGAGCTGACTACCCCATCTGTAGGGAAAGACAACCCACAAGAGAGAAGGGTTCCTAGTCCCGTGGTCTCCGATAACGAGATGGATTATGATGCAGAACAGTATCCTCCTGCTGAGGATAGGTATAAACAGTTGGAGGACCGTTTAAGTGCTATGGAGATACAAAATGTGCCCGGGTTGGACTTTGGAGACCTAAGCTTATCCTCGAGGGTGGTGATTCCCCATAAGTTCAAGGCACCTGCTTTTGCCAAATATGACGGAGCCTCCTGCCCAAAGCTGCACCTCCGATCGTATGTGAGGAGAATCCAACCTTACACTGCTGACAAGAATTTGTGGATCCATTTCTTCCAGGATAGTCTTTCAGGGACTCAACTCGAATGGTTCTATCAGCTGGATGGAGCCAGTATTCGTAACTGGGAGGATTTGGCTACTGCGTTTTATAAGCAGTATCAGTATAATTCCGACCTCGCTCCTACGCGTACCCAACTCCAGGGTATGTCACTAGGGACGGGTGAAGGATTTAAGGAATATGCCCAAAAGTGGAGAGACCTGGCTGGAAGAGTGCATCCACCCTTAACTGACCGTGAACTTGTGGATATGTTCTTGGGGACCCTGTCTGGTTCGTTCTTCAATCATTTGATCGGGAATTCTTCAGCCGGGTTTACAGACCTTATCTTGATTGGTGAGAGAATAGAAGCTGGTATCAAGTCTGGAAAGATACAGAAAGGTGCCTCCTCGAGCACTGAAAAGAAACCATTCAAGAAGGAATCTAGTGCTGTCTATGGTTCAAGGAGACAGAATAGACCGGAACGCTGCCAAGCTGTCAACACGGTGGTCATTTCAAAGCCTGTTGCTGCTCCTCAGCATCATAACCAACAAAGGGGTGAGAGACCTAAAAGGCAGTTCACTCGACTCAGCATGACCTTATCCCAGATATTGCCGCAGTTACTGACAACTAATCTGGTGACTCCGAAAGAAGCTCCGAAGATTGTGAACACAACCTCTCCAAAGTACAATCCCAACGCCCGCTACGCTTATCACTCTGACAGCCCGGGGTATAACACAAATGATTGTTGGGCTTTGAAGAATAAGGTTCAGGATCTAATCGATGCTAAGGAGATAGAGTTCGAGGCGCCCGAAAGGCCCAATGTTGTGACTGCTCCTATGCCCAAGCATGGAGTGAATGCTGTAGAGGAAGACCTGTTTGTAGCCTCTGTGGACAACATTGTTACTCTGCTGTTGACTGTCAAGAGGAACCTGTTGCTAGCCGGTTTATTTCCGGGATGTAGTGAAGGTTTCCATCTGTGTTCGTTTCACCTACTGGTTGGCCATCTTTGAAGTCAGGTATCCAAAACCTGATGGATAATAAAGAAATCCTGTTTGAAAAGATTGCTATTCCTGCTACCCATACTGAAGAAGTGTCCATCGTTACTATTTTCAATAATGCTCCCAATACTCCCTCGAGGAAGCCTGTCAAAATCATGCCTGTTCAGAAGATTGCTCCCATAATCATCACTGTTCCGGGGCCCATCCCCTATACATCTGACAAAGTTGTCCCGTGGCACTATGGGGTAGATGTTTATGTTCTTGGGGTTAAACAAGAGTTTGATACTAGTACCGGCGTCAGCAACATCACCGGGCCTGCCAAAGTCACCCGCAGTGGTAGACTTTTCTCACCAGATATTGCGCCACCAACGATCCAGAGACCTCTTGTCATCACACCTGCAAGTGTGCCTGCTTCCCTCCCTGACCAAGTTCTTAGTTCTACCCCTGCTGCCGAGTCATCTGACGCTCGGGGAAAAGGGATTGCTACTGATATGCCTGCCCAGACGGAGGCACCAAAGACCATCAATGTTGAAGCTTCCAAGCAGGAGATGGAAGAGATCCTTAAGATTATCAAAAAGAGTGATTTTAATGTAGTTGAGCAGCTGGGGCACACCCTATCTAAAATTTCTATGCTATCACTGTTGTTGTGTTCAGAGGCCCATGCCAAGGCTCTGATTACCTTCCTGAAGACGGCCCACGTGCCACAAGAGACGTCAGCTGATCAGTTTACCGATTGTGTGGCCAATTTAACTGCTAATAATGGTTTGGGTTTCTCCGACGCTGATCTGACCGCTAAGGGGAAGAACCATAACGATGCCCTGCATGTCTCCATTGAATGCAGGGGCACTACTCTTGCACATGTGTTGGTTGACACCGGGTCTTCATTGAACGTCTTGCCCAAGAAAGCTCTAGACAGGTTGGATCGCGAGGGGTTGGAATTAAAGCCAAGTAACATTGTCGTCCGAGCCTTTGACGGGTCTAAAAGGATGGTACATGGTGAGGTTGATATTCTAATTAGAGTTGGCTCTCAGGTCTTTGATGCTACATTCTACGTGATGGACATCCGACCGTCCTATTCTTGTTTGCTGGGTCGTCCGTGGATCCATAAGGTTGGAGCTGTGACCTCCACACTACATCAGAAGCTGAAATACCCGGTCAGAAGGAAGATTGTGACAGTGCAGGGGGGAGGAAGAATATATGGTCAGCCACCTCAACTCGTTCCGGTACATAGAAATGGATGGGGAGTTCATTGAGACTCCATTCCAGCACTTTGAAGAGGTTCCTCAGACACTGGCATCAGCTGAGACTGTAGATGAAGATCCTCCGTTGAAGATGGCTTCCTTAAAGGATGCCCGAGTTGTTATTGAGAAGGGTGAGTATGCAAACTGGGGCCGACTTTCGGATTTAACTCAGAAGACTGACAAGTTTGATTTGGGTTTCACTGCAGAAGCTCAGAGGGCTGTTCGTCATGCAAGGATTGGAAGACCTCCTGTGTTCATCAGCAACTCGGGAGTAAATGCCATTGAAGATGACGTGGAGGAATCTGAATTCGACAGATGGATCTACCCAACAACCAATGGTGGACCAAACAACTGGATAACGAAAGACTTCGTACCTATTACTTTTGTCACTCAGTAATGAACTCCTTTGTTTTGAATTTGTAACAGACAATATTATGAAACTTTATGGCCCGGTGTCTTACCCGGGGCATCGTGTCTTCATTTGTGAGGGCTTTTATGTGTCATTTTCATATATCATTAATAAAAGCATTGGACGTTTTTTCATTTCAAATCTTGCGCTCTTTGTCTTTCTTTATTATATATTGCAAAACAGCTATTTACACACACTCACATATACAGGTCGCAATCCACTCTGGATCTCACTGGTAACGACTCTGCTACTGCCAGTTATGACTTCGAAAATCCGATCAACTTAGCCGAAGACGAAGGTGAAGATGATTGCGAAGTGCCTGGTGAGCTTGCAAGACTGCTACTCCAGGAAGAGAGGGCCATTCAGCCACATGAAGAGCTAGTGGAAACGGTAAATCTGGGTACTGAGACAGACAGAAAGGAAGTCAAGATTAGTGCCAATCTGGAGCTTCGTGTGAAACAACGGTTGATTCAGATGCTGCATGACTACGTGGAAATCTTTGCCTGGTCTTACGAAGATATGCCTGGGTTGGATACCGACATTGTGGTTCACCACCTGCCTACCAAGGAAGACTGCCCTCCGGTAAAACAGAAGGTCCGCCGTATGCGTCCAGAGATGTCCGAGAAAATCAAAGCTGAGGTTATGAGACAGTTCGATGCCGGTTTTCTAGCAGTTACTTCTTACCCTCAGTGGGTTGCCAATGTGGTTCCGGTACCGAAGAAGGATGGTAAGGTCCGAATGTGTGTTGATTATAGGGATTTGAACAGGGCGAGCCCTAAGGATGACTTCCCTCTGCCTCACATTGACGTTCTAGTTGACAACACTGCTCAGCATAAGGTATTCTCCTTCATGGACGGGTTCTCCAGTTATAATCAAATCAAGATGGCTCCCGAAGATATGGAGAAGACCACTTTTGTTACTCAGTGGGGTACCTTTTGTTACAAGGTCATGCCTTTTGGGTTGAAAAATGCTGGGGCAACGTATCAGCGCACCATGGTTGCTCTGTTTCATGATATGATCCACCATGAGATTGAAGTATACGTTGACGATATGATTGCAAGGTCCCAAACTGAGGAGGAACACCTTGATCATCTACTGAAGTTGTTTGACCGGTTGAAGTTGTACAAGCTGAGATTAAACCCGAACAAGTGCACCTTCGGGGTAAGATCTGGAAAATTGCTAGGCTTCGTCGTAAGCGACAAAGGTATTCAAGTGGACCCTGCCAAAGTGAAAGCCATACAAGAGATGCCAGTTCCCAAGACAGAGAAAGAAGTCAGAGGATTTCTAGGACGGCTAAACTACATTGCCCGATTCATCTCGCACCTAACGGCTACTTATGAACCAATCTTCAAGCTACTGAAGAAAGATCAAGTAGTACGTTGGAACGATGAATGTCAGGCCGCTTTCGAAAGAATCAAAGAGTATCTCCAAGAGCCACCCATTCTTATGCCACCGATTGAAGGGAGACCTCTAATCTTATACTTGACATCTCAATGGGGTGTGTGCTAGGTCAGCATGACGAGTCTGGCCGAAAAGAGCACGCTATTTATTACCTTAGCAAAAAGTTTACCAACTGTGAGACCCGATACTCACTGCTCGAGAAAACTTGTTGCGCTTTGGTATGGGCTGCTCGCCGGCTGAGACAGTATATGTTGACTCACACTACTCTATTGATTTCAAAAATGGATCCAATCAAATATATCTTCGAAAAGCCTGCCTTGTCCAGAAGAATAGAAAGATGGCAGATGATCTTGACTGAATATGACATCCAGTACACGACTCAAAAAGCAATCAAGGGAAGTGTATTGGCGGACCATTTAGCACATCAAGCAGTGGATGATTACCAGTCGATGAACTTTGAATTTCCAGACGAAAATATCATGGTGGTAACTGATTGTGAAGTACCTGGACCGGATGAAGGACCTGAGGAAGGATCCCGATGGTCTATGCACTTTGACGGTGCCTTAAACTCTTTGGGTAACGGTATTGGCGCTGTGATCATATCCCCTAAAGGCTCTCATACTCCACTTACCGCCCGACTATGTTTCAACTGCACCAACAACATGGCGGAGTATGAAGCATGCATCATGGGTCTTCAAGCTGCAATTGACTTAAGGATCAAGTTTCTGAGTGTCTTCGGAGATTCCTCTCTCGTGATCAGTCAAATCAAAGGCGAGTGGGATACGAAACACCCAAATCTTATTCCTTACAAGGAGTATGTATTGACGTTGCTTCCCCATTTCGAGGAGATAACCTTTGAACATTTCCCAAGAGAGGAGAATCAGTTGGCGGACGCGCTGGCTATGATGTCTTCTATGTTCAAAGTCAAATGGGACAACGAGGCTCCCCGGATCATTATTTGGAAATTGGATGAACCTGCACATTGCTGTGATCTTGAGACCGAAGAGGTAACAGAAATGCCTTGGTATCATGAAGTAAAGAGGTACCTCGAAGCTCAAGAATACCCCGAGGGCGCATCTGTTAATGACAAGAAGTTTCTAAGAAGGTTCGCGGCAAAGTTCTTCCTCAGCAATGACATTCTTTACAAACGAAACCATGATTCAACCCTACTGCGTTGTGTGGATAAGACTGAAACAGAAAGAATCATGGCAGAGCTGCATGAAGGTACCTTCGGAACTCATTCTAGTGGACATACCATGGCAAAGAAAATCCTTCGGGAAGGGTATTACTGGTCCACAATGGAAGCCGACTGTTATCAACATTCTCGGACGTGTCACAAATGCCAGATCTATGCTGATAAGGTGCACATTCCTCCAGTTCCTTTGAACGTCTTGACAGCACCTTGGCCTTTTGCAATGTGGGGAATTGATATGATCAGCGAGATCAGACCTACGACATCCAACGGACATCGCTTCATCCTGGTAGCGATTGATTACTTTACGAAGTGGGTTGAAGCAGCTTCCTTTGCCACCGTAACCAATAATGTCGTGGCACAGTTCATTCGGCATAACCTGATCTGTCGATACGGTGTACCAGAGAGGATCATTACGGATAATGGTACCAATCTTAATAACAAGATGATCACTGAGCTCTGCGAGCAATTCAAGATACAGCACCACAACTCTTCTCCTTACCAGCCAAAGATGAATGGGGCTGTAGAAGCAGCTAATAAGAACATTAAGAAGATTGTGCAGAAGATGATAGTGACCTACAAATATTGGCACGAGATGTTACCGTTTACTCTTCATGGGTACCGTACCTCAACACGAACGTCAACAGGGGCAACACCCTACTCCTTGGTATACGGCATGGAGGAAGTCTTGCCTATTGAAGTTCAGATACCCTCTCTCCGGATAATGAAGGATGCAGGTTTAAGCGAAGACGACTGGATCCAGACTCGACTTGATCAATTAAACCTAATTGACGAAAAGAGACTCACCACTATTTGTCATGGTCAGACGTACCAAAAACGGATGATCAAGGCATTTAACAAGAAAGTCAGACGACAAGAGTATCAAGTCGGAGACCTGGTAATCAAACGCATCATTTTACCTCAAGGTGATCCCAGGGGAAAATGGACCCCTACGTACGAAGGGCCATTTGTGGTTAAGAATATCTTCTCAGGAGGAGCTATGATTCTAACCACCATGGATGGTGATGACCTTCCTCACCCCGCCAATGCAGACATAGTAAAAAGATACTACGCATGATTAAAGACCCGCTAGGTCGACTGGCCTAGGAAAAAATAAGGGCTTCCCGGTGAACCAAAAGGGTTCGGGCAAAAATAAGGGATGAAAATAAAAAAAATCTGTACACCCGGCAAGTCGAAAACCTGAAAAGGCGGCTTGGGCAAAAATGGGTATCCCGGTGGACTGAAAACCCGAAAGGGCGGTCCAGGCAAAAGTTAGGGATAAGCATAATACTATGTATCATTGGATCACCCTGCATCCAGACTTAGGTATCGACCATCAGGCTCGGACGGCACCAATCAATCAGATTCATCTACAACTAAGCAGCAAAGTGATGAGACGCTTGAAGACATAAAGGCGATAGCAGAGTTGGAACCCAGTGGGATTTTTCACATAGCTGTTTTGTTTCCTTTTCACAAATTGTATAAACTCTATTTGTTCGGCGGCGTTCTCTTACTAGGACGTCAGCCTCTTGTACACAAAACGTCTACTTACAGGCAAATTTCAAAATCAATACAAGTCTATTTTTCAGACGAATTGCCAATTGTTTTTCCTTTATCTGTTTTTTTTCGCAAAGAACGTCCAATGTTCATTTTCGATATATGCATTTGACATTAATTGTTGTTCATAAATATTTGCATGCGAAACAAAGGATTAATTACAGGTGACATCAGAAGTAGGGGAAATAAGAATTGTCTAAGCGATCTAGTTGCCCTGTCCACCGAGGTACCAAGGTAAGTTCAGCTGAAGAATTTGACCGAGATACCTTCACTCCCCGCAGAGTAAAGAGTCAGCAATACTCTCCCCAAGCAGAGTTGGTCTCTCATCAGCCCTAAAAAGGCACAGTATCCCCAGCAAGTCAGCAATACCCTCTCCCAAGCAGAGTTGGTCTCCCATCAGCCCTAAGAAAGTTGGGTATCCCCAGAAGATCGTAATATTCCCTAGCAGAGTATACAAATATTCCTCAGCAAGCATCCCCGGTAGTCTTAATATTCCTCGACAGAAATAGAAGATTGTTCCCCGGCGGAATACAAGATGCCCTCAGTGGAGCCATTTCCTCAAAAGTTTCCCCAGGAGAGTTGAATCATCTCCCCAGTAGATTCTGGAAGCTTATCCCCTGCAGAATACAAAGGTTACTCCCCACCAGAGTCTCACTAAGGAATCTCTTATGCGATCGAAACCCCTGGATGGCATCTATAAGCCCATCTCCACAACTATCCATTACACTTCCAGATGGCATCTATAAGCCCATCGTCCTTCTACCAACAATCTCCAAATGGCATCTATAAGCCCATCCTCCTATCCATCATCTCTCCAAATGGCATCTGTAAGCCCATTCCCGACATCACATTGCTGATACTACACCATGCGAGTGCAAATTTCTGGGCACTTTAGTGTTCAATCATCTTCCACCTTCGGATCACGAAAGGCACGCAAGCCAATCTACATCCTCAGGTTTAAGAAGATTGAACAGGGGCAACTGTTGTACCCCAAAATTTGCCCTCCCATATTCCTCAAGATTTGACAAGAATAATTCTCAAATTGCTCAAAGATTGCTCAAGGATGGCACAGTCCAAATACCTCCTAAACCAGCTGAAATTAGGGTTTTGGTTCTTTCAAGGAATTTGAGGTTTTCAATGGCTCAATCAAGTCTCATAGGCCCATATACATTCTTAAGCACCTACATACCAAGTTTCAAGACTCACAGTATCAATTTGCACAGTCAAAAGCTCCATTTGACCTACAGTCAACTGTAGGGGCAAAATGGTCATTTTGCAATCAAAAGTCAGAATTTTTGGTCAACATCTTGTTTTGGGTCCACAATCATCATTTGATCAAGTCTTGATCATGATTCCACAAGGATAGCTCAAAAATCATCAAGGTGCAAAAACTTTTTCATGGTTTTTCAGAAAAATTCCATCCAATGCTCATTTTGAAGGGGATGACATTTCCTACAATCAATCTTCACACTCAAAATCCAAGAAATGCTCTAAAAAAAAGTTATCAATTTCTACATTATAGGTCAATTTCAAAAGTCAACAAAAGTACCTTTTGAGTCAAAGGCCATAACTTGAGATTGGTAAATCCAAATGACATGGGACCAAAGGCATTGGTTAGAGGACTTCAAGACCTTTCCAAAATGTCCAAGAACATGTTCATATGATCAAAATTGAGCAAGATATGCATTGGAGAAGTTGGGAAATTTTTGTGAATTTGCAAAACTCAACTTTGCTTAAAACACCTTGTTTTTGCTAATGGGCCTCAAATCTCTTCTTGAAACTTCATCCATGGCCTATGCACGAACCATCAAGCTTAATTGAATTTATTTTCTTATTTTTATTAATTAATTGGATTTTTAATTGATATTAATTCATTTAATTAATTTAAATTGTAGGAAAATACAAAGATTTTGTTTTTCAATCTTTTTGTGAAGCAAATATGACCTAAAAAGGCTGGCAATTTCGTGCACCAAGTCAAAGATGCAAAACCTCCAAAGTTGGCAACTTTGTTCAATCATGAAAATGCAAAAAGATTTGATTTTCAATCAAATATTCAATCATCATTGCAATGGATTTTTGTTCAAGATTTTGACCTAATTCCATTCCTCTATGTATATACAAGTAAACCCTAACTCATGGACGTGAAAAAGCTGCAGACAAAGGCCATAGCATATTAAAAAATTCCAAGAAAAACTCAAAACTGATTTCTATATTCTAGGGTGATTCAAATCTTTTTGTTGATTCTAATACCTTGCAGGAGTTCCCAGGAGTGTGTGGCAATCAAATTCAAGCCTTGAAGCTCAAAGAATCACCCTATACAGAGTCACGGTTTGCAGCTTTTATTCACAATCGTATATCGTGATTCATGCATCTTTAATATATTTTCATGATCATTTTGTGTTGCTAGGGACTGTACAAAGCTAATGGTATAGTTTAATTGCATTGAAACGCCATAAATCCAAAGTTGCCATGATCAATTTCTAGGGTTCTTAAGCTGTGAATTTGGGGCTTTGCAATCCAGGAAAAATTAGGACTCCTAAGGCATAAGGTTGGAATCGTGAGAATCAGACGACCATGTTTGTGGGGGTTAAAAACCCCCGCTATCTAATGTTTATTATGAAGGTACAAAGGAAGAAGATGAGTACGTGTTAGTACATGGTTGGACCATTTGAAAAGAAGCGCGCGTTTTTATAATCCCAGCATATTGACTTGTTTTGCATATATAATAATTGTTTGTTATTCTAATAATGACTAAAGCGTGATGGTGGAGTGGTTAGCGTGCTGGCTTGGAATCATTGGGACCTGGGTTCGAATCCCAGGTCCCCCAAAATATTTGTTTCTATTTTTCTTGACATGTTCACATGCAGCTTGCAAGAAGGAGTACACCATACGCTTCTAATTCCCATATGCCATGTGTCTCCATCCTCAAATCCGATGGCCCAGATGGAAGGATCATCATACTCCCAGTCAACACGCGCCATGGAGAATCAGAAAAGTCCAACAGGCTTGCAGCTTAATGGGCCTGAGAATTTCTAAACATACCTCCATATTGGGCCAGCACCCCCCTGGTTCATTCTTCCTTTTTTATATTTTTTTTCATTTAATTATTTTACCATTAATTATTATTATCACTTAATTAACTCAACTAATTTTTTTCATAATAAATTTAGAAAACATAAAAAATATGATATTTTTATTCATTAATTTTAATTAGTTATTTTTGTAAATAAATACTAACAAATTAATTTAGTCTTTTTTAATTAGGTTAATTTCAATATTTTTTGCAATAAATAAAATAAATTAGAATTAGGGTTTTTACTAACTTTTGACTATTTTTTTTATCTATTTCATTAAAACATAAAAAACCAAAAATATTTCTTTTAATTAATTAATTAGTTTTAGGGTTAATTTAACTAATTGCAAAATAATAACAAGCTTCTTTCTTTCTCAAAAAAGGGTCAAAACCCTAAGGACTTCTCCGATTCAATTTTTTCGCGCGCATGTTTAGTTTTGATTCATATTTTTGATCCATATTTATGTATTTGCTCCGAGGATGTAATAGCTTTAATTAGGACCTTTTTATCGCTTTCATTTATTTTCCGCAATTTACTTTTCAAAGGGTTGTTTTTGGCGATGTAAATACCCGACGCCTTGTAATAGTTTAGCTTTATCTTTCCGCAACTATTAACTGCTAGATGTATGTTAACTAGGCTATGCATGACAAGACTTATCTCTGAAATTAAAATCAACCCGTAGCTCACCATAACATGTACAAAGATAACTTAACATGAAATTTGACACACTCACACATATCACTCCTAGGGTACACCTCACTTGGTTGCCTCGACGTGGTCATTGAGTATAGGGTGTTTTAGAGGTCGCCCTCCTGTCTAAAGATCCAAGTTGCCTCAAAACGGTTACCTCGGATAAAAAAGGATCTAGGACATTAGGGTTACCGCTAAGGCGTCCTACTATTGCTTTAGTGATCACATGTCCCTATAATCGAATTGACCCGAAAACTCCAACGACGGTGCTACCTACTTCTCAATAGTGGGATAGTACTGTCTAAAGGACATTTACACAGCTTAATTTCTTTTGAGTAGTAAGAGGTTCTCAGGTACTTGCTCTTTCAAAACAAAACAACTTTTTTGCACTTACACACTTTTCAAACAAAGTTTTCAAACAAACACTTCATACACTCTTGAGGACTGATACAAGAGTTAAATCGAAGTTTTCAAACAAAACTTTTTCAAAACCCACAAACACAAGAAATGCAAAATCTTTTGAAAACATAGTGAGCAAGTACCTAAGAGCCCGTGGATAACCACGGATAGAAAGGGTGCTAACACCTTCCCTTTCTATAATCTACCTCCCGAACCGAGAAACATCTCGAAAAGGAATTTTGTTGTGCTTTTGTCCTTTCCTTGTTGGAGAAAATAAAAGACGGTGGAGACTCTTGCTTACCGCGACATTTCGCGAACCAACATTCCAAAAAACAGTCAGTTCTATTTCCACCGATCACACTAAGCAACTCAGAGAATTCTTCCAGGGTAGGGACCAGCTGAAAGTCTTGAAAGGTGAAGCAATGGTATAACGGATCATAAAACTGGACCAGGACACTCATCATTTGTTGGTCCCACTTTGAGGTGACTAAACCGAGAAGAGAACCATGCCTCTTGATGAAGGAAGTGGTGTTTGGAATCCTGTCAACCAATTCTTTGAGCAAAGTAGGTGGCTGAACAAAGTTGAGCCGGATAGTATTCCTACGCATGGGCATCATGATGTCCTACAAAACAGAGCAAAGATGAAACCTTCTTGTCTTTGAAATGGGTTAGTCCTTATGCAGGATGTATGCAATGTTATGATGTTATGATGTCATGGTAAAGGCACACCACAAGTATTCACAAAAGGCAAACATGGTAAAGGCACACAAGTCACACAAAAGAGCCCTTAGATTTCAGGATGGCATGAAGTTTAGGTACTACCCTCTTTCAGTTTCAGTTGGTTAAGACCTGTCCTAAAAATAGTAACCGGGTTCTAGAGGATCTCAATATCACTGACTACCCTCAATCGGTCATAATTCCAGTTTGGCAACCTTTTCTTGCAGCCGGAACCATCACGAGAGTTTAGTCTAAATGAGTGTAGCATACTGCTACTATTCTATGGCCGAGTTGGTCAATTTAAGGTTCTAAGGTCAGTTGGTGCTTGATGACTCCTCAGAAGACCCATATTCTCCTCGTTACAACACAAGGGATATCGGTACAGACCAAGGTGTCACACCAATGTAGCTACTGCTTCATCCGTGTCGGTCTATGCCAGACAGATCCCTCACAGTTTATTACTACTTACCTAAAAAGGGTACCCCAGATCCGGGTTAGGATCTATAAAACTCCAATACAATCCCATAAAGATAAAAGCATACAGAGCATACAATTGAAAACACAAGTGATCTAATCCTAAGGTACACCTCACTTATATTATTCCCCAACAGAGTCGCCAGTTCTGTGATCGGTGGAAATAGAACTGACTGTTTTTTAATGCTGGTTCGCGAAATGTCGCGGTAAGCAAGAGTCGCCACCGTCTTTTATTTTCTCCAACAAGGAAAGGACAAAAGCACAGTAAAATTCCTTTTCGAGATGTTTCTCGGGTTCGGGAGGTAGATTATAGAAAGGGAAGGTGTTAGCACCCTTTCTATCCGTGGTTATCCACGGGCTCTTAGGTAATTGCTCACTATGTTTTCAAAAAGGTTTTGCTTTTCTTGTGTTTGTGGGTTTTGAAAAGAGTTTTGTTTGAAAACTTCGATTTAACTCTTGTATCTGTCCTCAAGAGTGTATGAAGTGTTTGTTGAAAAGCTTTGTTCAAAAGTGTAAGTGCGAAAAAGTTGTTTTGTTTTGAAAGAGAAAGTACCTAAGAACCTCTACCTACTCAAAAGAAATTAAGTTGTGTAAATGTCCTTTAGACAACGCTATCCCACTATTGAGAAGTAGGCAACACCGTCGTTGGAGTTTTCGGGTCAATTCGATTAAGGGACATGTGGTGGTCACTAAAGCAATGGTAGGACGCCTTAGCGGTAACCCCAATGTCTTAGATCGTTTTATCCGAGGCAACCGTTTCGAGGCAACTTTGATCTTTAGACAGGAGGGCGACCTCTAAAACTTCCTATACTCAATGACCACGTCGAGGCAACCAAGTGAGGCGTACCCTAAGAGTGGCATGTGCGAGTGTGTCAGGTTTCAGTTATGTTATCTTTGTACATGTTATGATGAGCTACGATTGATTTAAATTTTAAGATAAGTCTTGTCATGCATAGCCTAGTTAGCATACATCTAGCGATTAATAGTTGCGAAAAATAAAACTAAGCTATTACAAGGCGTCGGGTATTTACATCGCCAAAAACAAACCCTTGAAAAAGTAAATTGCGGAAAATAAATAAAAGCGATAAAAAAGGTCCTAATCAAAGCTATTACATCCTCGGAGCAAATACAATTATATGGATCAAAATATGAATCAACAAAAATCACACGCGCGAGAAAAAATTGAATCAGAGAGTTTTTTAGGGTTTTGACCCTTTTTTAGAAAAGAAAGAGATCTTTTTGTTATTTTGAGTTAAATTAAACCTAAACTATTTAATTAATTAAAAGAAATATTTTCTTGGTTTTTTTGAATGTTTTAAGGAAATAATAAAAAAAATAAATGATTAAAAGTTATTAAAAACCCTAATTCTAACTTAATTTTATTTTGTTGCAAAAAAGTTAAAATTAACCTAATTAAAACTAAATTAATTAATTGTTTATTTATTTACAAAATAACTAATTAAATTTAATAAATGAAAATATTATATTTTTTTATGTTTTCTGAATTTATTATGAAAATAAATTATTTGGTTAATTAAGTAATAATACTAATAATTAATAATAAAAAAAACAATTAAATAAAAAATATAAAAGAAGAAAAAGAAATAAACCCAGGGGGTGTTGGGCCCAAGAGGAGGTAGAGTTAGCAATTCTTGGCCCATTATGCTTCTGGCCTGTTTAACTTTCCAGGATCATCCACACGCGTGTTGACTGAAGACTATGATGGTCCTTCATCTTTGGCCACTGGATCTTGGCCCGAAGCCACATGGCGTACTGAGATTTGAGGTGCATGGTGGATTACCTTTTGAAATCTGCATGTGAATATATGAAAAAAAATGGAATAAATGTTTTGGGGGGGGCCTGGGATTCGAACCCAGGTCCCAATGAACTATGCTTCAATGCCTTTGCCAGCTGAACTGTAGCGCGCTTTTGTTAAATGGATAAATAGAGAATATTATATACAAAAAACAAATAATATGCTGTAAACAAAAATAACGCGCGCGTTTTTTCAAACACACGAATCAGATGCCAACACCTCATCATCTTCAACCTTTGTTCTGTGTAAACAGAATCAAATAGCGGGGGTTTTTAACCTCCACTACCTCCTGCAAGGAAAAATAGCGAATAGAAATATAGCAAACATAAATATTTCGCGAGGTATGGGTTTTGATCGTCTTGGCCTCACGAATTCAACCATGTATCCCATTGGTCCTAATTTTTCCTGGATTGAAAAGCCCTATTTAAAAGCTTGAAAACCCTAGAAATTCAATCATGGCATCTTTCGATTCAGGGCATTATAGTTCAATTCAACCATTCCATTAGCTTTGTATGATCTCTAAAAACACAAATCAATCACAAAAACATGTTAAATGCAGATGAATTAAGAGATACGATTTGGAATTATAAGTGCAAACCGTGGGACTGTATGTCGTGATTCCTTGAGCTTTGGTGCATGGATTCGATTGCAAATCAATCCTGGTACCTCCTGCAATGTGTTTGGATGGATGAGGCGCCTTGAATTAGCCTAAATTGCAAGAACAAGTTTTGAATTTTCTTGAAAATTCTTGAAATTGCTATGGCCGTTTCTGCAGCTTTCAGTCGTGTTCTAGGTCAGGGTTGGCTTGCATACATATAAGAGAATCAATTTAGGTCAAAAGTTGGGTCAATATCCATGTGCATTGATGTTTAAATATTTGATTGATAAATCAAATCTTCTTGATTTTAATGATTGAACAAAGTTGCCAAAATTGGATATTTTGTATCTTTTTTATTGTGCACGAGTTGGTCAGCAAATTTGGATCATATTTGGTTCACAAATTGATTTAAAAAACAAATCTTCTATTTTCTTATAATTTAAATTAATTAAATTAATTAATATGTATTAAAAATCCATTTAATCAATAAATTTAAGAAAATAAATCCAATTCATCTTGGTGGGTCGTGCATAGGTCATTGGTGAAGTTTCAAAAAGAGATTTGAGGCCCATTAGCAAAAAGAAGGTGTTTTGAGCAAAGTTGACTTTTGCAAATTCATGAAAATTTCCCAACTTCTCCAATGCACAACTTGCTCAATTTTGATAATATGACCATGTTCTTGGACATTTTGGAAATCCCTTGAAGTCCTCTAACCAATTCCTTTGGTCCCATGTCATTTGGATTTACCAATCTCAAGTTATGGCCTTTTACTCAAAGTGTAGTTTTGTTGACTTTTGAAATTGACCTATAATGTAAAAATTTGTAACTCTTTGTGAGAGCATTTCTTGATCTTGGAGTGTGAAGATGGATTGTAGAAAATTTCATCCTCTTCAAAATGAGCTTTTGATGGGTCATTTCTCATAAAGTATGAGAAAGTTATGTTTGGTCAAAGTTGAGTTGACTTTTCCTACAAAACCCTAATTTAGCAACTTTTGAATCTTGATGAACTTTGAGCAATCCTTGATGAATCATGATCAACCCTTGATCAAATGATGAATTATCCTTCAAAATGAGAATGTTGACAAAAATCTTGACTTTTGACTGTAAAATGACCATTTTGCCCTTGCAGTTGACTGTAGATCAAATGGAGCTTTTGACTGTGTAAATTGGCACTGTGAATCTTGAAACTTGGCATGTAGATGCTAGAGAGTGTATATAGGCCTATGAGACTTGATTGAACCATTGAAAACCCCAAATTCCTTGAAAGAACCAAAACCCTAGTTTTGAATTGACTGCCTTATGAGGTGATTTGACTGTACAACCCTTGAGCAATCTTGAACCATTTGAAGATGATTCTTGACAAATCTTGAGGAATATGGGAGGGCAAATTTTGGGGTACAATAGTTGCCCCTGTTCAATCTTCTTAAACCTGAGGATATAGATTGGCTTGCGTGCCTTTCGTGATCCGAAGGTGGAAGATGATTGAACACTAAAGTGCCCAGAAATTTGCACTCGCATGGGAGGGAAAATTTTGGGGTACAACAGAAGCGAATTTGTTTGAGCCGGTGAAAAGTTTAGCGAATGCCTTGATTTTGGTTTTGTTTTGTACTGAAGAACCTGGTGCGACGTATTGTGATATTTTGTTTTGGACTTAAGATGTATTTCGACATAGAGTTGGTAAAGTGTATTACTACCTTGGAACAATTTGATTTTTCTTATGGAAAATTATCGGATGCGGGAGTTAGAGTTTGATGTGGTTATGCTCATTGGAACCTTATAGGTACATATGTTAACAACAAGGAGATTGGAATTGTTGAAGACAATTCAAGTTTGAGTATGATCTATAAATAGACTTCGTCTGTTGTTGAGTTTAGTAAGTTGATATTGAGGATAACCCAAGAATAAATGATTTGAGATTTATTATTTTGAAAGAATGTTGCATGTTTGTTTTGAGACGCTTGTTGAGATTAAACTCAGAAGGTTATTAAGGATTTGTTCACTACTACCATATGGATTTCGCCGGATACTAATGGTCGCGGTGGATTATTAGATTACGACTAAAATAAGTATTGACGGTAAGGAATTTGGTGATGGTTTGGTAACCACAGGTACTTAAAGATGATTGATGTTTTATAGAGGAAGATGTTCTATTTGTGACTGAATTCGGTCGCGACGGTGTTCATGTTGGATTCCATAGAAATTGATGTTATGGTTCTAAGTCCAAACTATATTGTAATTTCAGGAGTATGAGACGAAGTTGATGAGTAGAGTTCTTGAGAGAGTGTTTTGGTTTGAATTACCACTTTAGAAGATTGAAAGTTATGAGAGATGTTTCGAATAAGAAACCAGTGTATTGATCGTTGCGACGATGCGAGGATGGTGATTACTTAATTCAACTTTGGGAATTGAATTGTTATAAGGGAAGACTTCGTTGAAGTCAAGTGTATACGTCGAAGTTTCACAAGTGAATTATTTGGACAGTATTTGAAGAGGTCAAACTATGTCGTGTATTTCAGAGGATCAATGGACGTTGATCAATCGAGAATGAAAGAGTGATTCTTCGAGTTGATGAAGCTGATGTTGCGAGGTGTCTTGATGGGTGTACGCTTTGAACGTATCCATTTTGGGTGATTGTGAAGTTGAGGATTAACCAAGTTGTTTTACGGTTGGCATCTTATGCATAAAAGTGACGCAGCATGGTTTAGATATCGAGCATTGAGTTTTAGCGAGTATGCGGGATTGTTGGATTTGGGCTAGTGAGTTATAGTCGCAAGTCGTCAGTATACGTCCTAGGATGAGTGGTGTGTCGCAGTTCAGTTATGTTTGGGTAACTTGTTATTGTTCAAGGGCGGTACGTTGGTGATCTACAAGGACGATGTGACCTTGTGATTTTTCTGGAATGAGAGCGATAACGGCAAGTGTAATTCTTGAGTTCGTACTTATGCGTGAATGAAGGCATCTTTTCGTGTTTGCGTAGCACGCATGGTTTTATCCTTTTCTGATTGTTTCAGTTTTGGTTTGTATAACCATTTTGTTATTTTCGTTTTAGCGATGGTGTCGGTGTTGTGTCGTAGGACTTTATGTTCCTACCTTTGGTGACTCGTTTCTGAGGCGTCGGTTCGATTGTATGACTAATTCTATGGTTGAGACGTTAGGATGGTATCGATCTTGTTTGTTTAGTTCTCGAGCGAACCGGTGTGTCTGCGACTTGTTTAGTTGTTGGGTGTTAGTTGGTTGTCGAGTGCATTGTATGGGCTTTGCATCTCGGCATGGTTGTTCTTGTCTAAACGTTGTGGCTAGGGAGATGCCCTTGTGTTAGGTGTATTTTGTATGTTGTTTAATTGACGCGAGGATTGAGTGGACGAATGCGTAGGCATGTCCCGATTTGTTCGTTTTGGTCAAAATTTCGAGGACGAAAAGTTTATAAGTGGGGGAGAGTTGTAACGCCCTGTTTTAATTAATATTATATTATATTAATATTTTCGAGTTACCGATCGATATTTATTTTGCGACGAGAATAAATATATTCATCGATATATATGATAATATATTTAGCGACGTTCCGTTCGGTCTGGTAAAATATTATTCAGATTCGATATTTAATTCCCCGAAATTAATTGAATTGATGATATAATTAGTAAGTTAGGAGTGTGGGGAGAAATTGTTGAGGATTTGGTTTTAACCCTTGGTTTACTAGTAGAAATACCTTTATAAACCATTTCTCCTCATTTTCCTTCCATTCATACATACCAAAACCAAACATAGAAACTTAGGCTTGCTAGTAGAAAAACAACTTATAAAATCAATTTTCTTTCCCATTCCTTCCATTCTTACAAACCAAAGCCAAACTTGGCCTTAGAGAGAAGAAGAGAGGGTTTTGGAAAGAAGAAGAAGAAGAAGAGCAAGAGAGCAAGATAGGAAGCTTGAGGTTGGAGTTGTGGAATCATCTTGGATCATCCAATCTCTAGAGGTAAGGGGTTTGATTCTCCATATCATATTGTTAGGTTTTGATAGATATATTTTGGATTTGGGGGTAAAATTGATAGGTTGATTTATGAGTTGTATGTTTGATTGTTTGTTGAAATAGATTGGAAAGTTGAATTAGGTGTAGCGATTATGAGGTTGATGATAATTAGAATCAATGGGAGTGGTAAAAGTGAGGTTAGGAATGTTAAAAATGGAGGTTTCACGCAGGTCAATCAACACGGGCCGTGTTGATTCACACGGGCGCCCGTGTTGACCTATTGTAGAGGGAAGAGTTGTTGACAGGACAATCAACACGGGCCGTGTTGATCCACACGGGTGCCCGTGTTGATGCTCTTACTTTGGAATTTTTGCACGTTTTGGTGGCTTTTCAACACGGGCCATGTTGATGGACACGGGGGCCCGTGTTGATGCTTCTGTAGCCTCCAAAATTCTAATTTTTTGCACTACCTTTGGAACCCAATTGTGTTCCGATTTTCCGATTTCGGTAGATTCAACGACGGAGCAAGTTGCTCCGAATTCAACGAAAATTGACGTGCTAGCTAAGTTTGACGTGTAGATCTTAGTGGTGAGGTTAGTTTTTAGAAGTTGCGAGTTTTTACGAGATGACCTGAAATAGGCTTAATTACGGTTTAATTGAATCAGATTTCGTTTTAGGGGATTTAAGACACGTATGGACAATCTGATTGCAATGTTGACGATTAGGAGTAATGCCGGTTATTAGGGATGGCTTTTGCGACGATGATAGGTGTTTGACTATCTTTCCGTATGTAGAATTTAGTGAATGAATCGATAATGAGGTGGGGTGATTAAACATAATGTTTGTGACGACGTATTAGTTAATGAATACTTGTTGATTATGCGATGCAAGGTTATATGTCTTTGTACATGATGATGTGATGATTATATTGATGTTATTAATAAATGCTTCCGATTTGTGAATGTATGATTTTGATGATGATGAATTATATGTGACGTTTTGCATAATGCAAATATAATGCGATGATATATTTATCTTGATTTGGATAAATTATGGTGATGTGGGCTTTATGCCAATTTTGATAAGCGACGATGATGTTTTTGTGTTGTGTTGTTTATTGTCGAGTCACATACATTGCATTGGCGACGATGGGCTTTTATGCCAAGCGACAAGGCTTTTATACCAAGCGACAAGGCTTTTATGCCAAGCGACGAGGCTTTTATGCCAAGTGTTCCTAATTATGGACAAAGCGACGGGTACCACATGCATAACATAGTCGTGTCTCATGGAGTCGGTTATGTTTATGTGTGAGTTGTTTGGCGTTGGGTTTTTAATTGATTGACGATGATTGAATTGCGATGATGTATGCTGCTTTGTTTGGTGATGATCTTTATGATGAACATGAAATGAATATAACTTGATAATTTCATGATAACTAGGCGATGAATATAAATGGTGAGTTTTGTGATGACTTAATTTAGATGAAATGCTTAATGCAATTATGATGTGATGATATTGGCGATGATGGGCTTTTTATGCCAAAAGCGACGATGGGCTTTTATGCCAAAAGCAACGATGGGCTTTAGCCAATTTGTGATGATTTGTTTATGTTGCTCATGTTGTTAGCATTGTTTAATGTTGTTGTTTATGATTGCCGTGTTAATTAGTGATGTATTAGCTTGTGACGATTTCGTGGTGACAGAGGTTTACGTGTTGTTGTGATGATTTGTGCCGATGAGGCTAAGGCGATTAAGTATAGATTATACACTTTAGAATGATGATAAGAGTAAGTGAGGTTTGGATATGTGTTGGAATGCACTTATTAACTTATATCCTTTACAATCCCAAAATTATATATATATATATTTTATCATGTCTTTAACTATATGTTTTGGATTATCTCACCCTTTACTTGTTTCACCGTTACCTTTATATTGGTAACGTGCAGGTTATGAAGATGGAGTTTATAACTGCTGTTAGTTGAGTCGGTGTCGCTCTGATACGTAGCACTCGGGGGGAAACATTTATGTTGTCTTGTTGTTGATTCTTTTGTTGTTCTTCCTTTTGTATATAGAATCATACTTTATGAAAATATGATTTATTAAGGAAGTTTATTAAAGAAGATGTTTTGATGTTTTTGAATCAATTTAAGTCTTCCGGCGATGCTATGTATCCGAGACTTATACTTTAAATCAAACTGTTTAAAGTGAGTTGTTTTTGAAGGTGTGATGCCTCAGTATTAAATTTATGAAATTTTAATTTACTTTGATTATTGCATATAAAACCTTGGGTAATATTGGGGTGTTACAGTACTTCCATTATTGACAGGAGATGAGGTAAGGGTTTTATGTTAGGAAGTGGAGGCCTTTCTTGAACCATTTTGCTTAGGGAATTCATAACTGTTTTAGGAAGTTTTTAGGGTTTGAATAAGGAATAGTGAAGGGAATGAAATGACAAAGTTGTGCGAAAGTGTAATGAGTGATTATTTATAAAATAATTTGAAATGATTACTAATACATGGAAACATACACGCAAGGAAAATAATAATGACTTAGAGCTAGTTTCAAGAAAACATTTCAAAGCACGTTGTGACACTTTAAATAGCGTAATGATGAATGGGCGCAGATAAATGTCTCAAACGAATCAATTATTTAATTAAATAAACAACATATAAGAAAGAGTTTATATAACACCTGATGTAGCTTCATGGGCCTGATTCTAATGACTTCTTAAATGTCTCTTTGAGGGTCAGAAGATTTTATCCCATTCCAGATTTGTATGTTTTTGAGAGCTTGCGTTTTCTCCTTCTAGGGTTGATTCGTCTAAAGTTTTGTTCATGCAAGATCTTCATTTCTTTTGCAATCCTCTGATGAATTATTTTTATGGTTAGCTCAGCTGGCGGTTGGAAGAATATCTTCGGATGTATCTTATTTTTGATATTTCTGATTCACTTTTAGAACCATGATGCCTTTTCTGATAAACCTGAATCTTTGAAATTGATCCCTTTTTCTCTCATTTCAATTTACAACATTCATAGTTTTCTCTTGTTGGATCTCTCTACACGGCTAAGTGTTTGATTATAAAATCAATACCAGAGTCAGGATCTGATACCAATTGAAGGTAGAGAAACATAAGAAATGGGGGTTTGAATTTGTTTTTAGAAAACATTCCCCTTTAGAAAACTACTTGATTAAACTATGAAAGAATATATAATGCGGTAAATATAAAGTGACATATTTGGTTATCCAGGTTCACCTTCAACAAGGTTATTCATGTCCACCATCCTCAGGTAATTTTGCCTTAGATAAGGAGTTAATCCACTAATCTCAACATATTACAGATGCACGGGCTCCTCATCGCTGACTAACAACAAACAATGATCCACTTCCAGTGATCTCCAAAGAACTCTGACCTTCCTAGTCCCCTAAGAGATATATCAATCATTGACCCCTTTAGGATTTTATCTACTATGACCGCAGCCAAAGTCTTCTCAAGTATTTTGATCTTCACTCGATCTCTTGAGGAAACACTAATTCTAAACATAATTGTTTTTCTAGAGATTATATAAGTGCTTCTTATTAAGCATATTACTCCTAATTTAAGTACATATTGTTTAACACAATTTTGAGCAAGAACTCTTGTGTTTAAACAACTTGCATGAAGAATTACAAAGCTATGACACAATCTGAGCAACAACTCTTGTGTCTTTTACATTGATCTACATAGATTAGAATCTTGTAGTGTTCTTCTTCTTCATCTTCTTTGTCGATCAAGATATGAGCAAAAACTCCTTGCTTCTTCATATTTCTACCAATATGTATTTGATTGAGAGTTTAAATAGAATCTTTAAGAATTCTTCATCTTCATCTTCTTTCTTTGTTGAGCAAGTTATGAGCAACAACTCCTTTCTTCTTCATTCTTTTCATATCTTCTTTTCATCTTCCATTTGTGTTTGGACTTTATCATCTTCAATATGAAGGACTTTTGTCATCATTATGAACGACTGAATTGTCACTGTAATCAGTCCATTTGATATTTTGATATAGCCTTCAAAAAGAGTCGTTGTAAGGATAGAAAAGTATTTTCTCCTTCCAACGGTTTATTCCCAATGGATATATTCAAGAGGTGTTTGGAACAGTACGAAACTTCACTTTCCTTAGCCTGCTGCTTGTAGTTGTTAGCATAAGAACGTGGGAGACAACTTCTGTAAATACTACAACCAATATCATGATAGTGGAATTTGTGGTGTATTGTATTCTTCTTGATTAAGTTTCTTGATATTTATCTTCTGATGATGTACTTCTGATTCTGAAGTATTAAGCTTGGAAGAGGCCAATTACTTTGTCTTCGTTCTTCTAATGAGTAATTCAAAAACTACTTTGTCGTTGTAGCATAAGAACATCAGTGTGGTCAGAACCTTAACGTGTCTTCAGAAATAATGACAGCAACCTTTCTGAAACTCAAAGCTTTACTTCTGATCTAGAACTAGTTTTGAAGGAGTATTTCTTATCTTATCAGAGAAATGAATATTGAGTGAGAAGATTTATCATTTCAGGATATTTCATTAGTGGATTCTTGTTTTTAGATATATAAGTAACAACTTATCAGAGAAACAAGTCTTGTCGTTGTAGGTGAAAGCTTTTCTGATGTTGATATCAAAAGCTTTTCTGATGCTTGGATCTTCTAACCAAAAATTGAGACAACAACCTTTCTGATTAACAAGTCTTTGAGATTTGAGCTTTGATTATTTTTCTTCTTTCTAGATTGATTCTATTTGAGGAATGACAGTGATCCAGAAGATACTTTTTATAGTAGAGTCAGAGTCTTTCAGATATTTGAACATTGTTTTCAGATATACAAGCAACAACTAATCTGAGGAACAACTTCTTTGAAGGAAACTTTTCTGATCTGTACGTCTTGATCTAATATTTGATTTATGATGGCAAATTTTCTGAGCTGCATGTCTGATGTCTGATTCTTGAAGAAACAACTTATATCCGTACATTTGAATTTATGACTTGATTTGATATTTGATTCTTGTCTTTTGATCTTGATCTTTGATGTTGAGCTGGAAGAAAAAGCGTGTGTCAACTACTTCTTTGTTTTTGATCATGATCTCTTTTCTTTCTTTGGAAGCGTATATGATTTCTGATCTAAGAGTGACGCTTTTCTGAGAACTCATTTGATTCTCTTTCTGATGAACATTCAACATTCCTTAGAACTGTTGATGTTTATTAGAAACAATCACAATAGTTCTTCTGGTGTGTGCGATGGTATTTTTGATGATATTTTTCTTCTAATGAGTATTACTTCTACTGAGTAGATTGACTTGAGAAGATATCATCCTTTGGTCCTGTCTTCGTAATCTTGACTTTGTCTTCAGAACTATGAGCAATAACTCTTCTGATGAACAAATCTTGATTTATGATATTTGTTTTGAAGGCTTGTTTCTTTTTCACTTTGATTTCTAATCTTTTGTAGCTTTAGCTCTTTTTAGAAACTCATTGAGATTATTTTCTTGTCGAACATTTAGCATTCAACAGAACTACTGATGTTACATTAGAAACAAAACTCAATGATTCTTCTTCTCCTTCTTCTGAGTGCTAAGGTGATTCTGATGATATCTTGATTAAGAATACCCATAAGTCTAATATTTACACGCCCAATGAAACTATTAGAACTAAAATTGTTATTCATAAAATATATGCAATGTTATCATCAAAACATAAAGATTTAAACACAGATTCAAATTTTGTTCTAACAAATGTACCACCAGGCCACTTCGCCTTTTGATAATTTCATCTACACATTAAATATATATATTACCATATTATTCCTTCACATCATATTCTCCATTATCATCATTTTCATTGCTAAACCATGATAACACATACAAAGAATCATTATCAAGTTAAAATATGAAAATCAATGGCTTCCGCATTCCGAAATCGAAAATCTGAAAAATCTATTGCAAAAATAAAACATAAATTGAAATCGTTTGATCCATAATCGTTTGACCTAGAATAGTTTGACCCATTCCAGAAATCGAAACATAAACTGAATCCATAAATCAAAACATAAACTGAAATCGTTTGATCCATTTGTTTGACCAAATTCATAAATCCAGAAAACCAAACACTACAACATAAATTGAAATATAAACCAAGAATCCATAAATTGAAACCAAAAAATTAAAGAAATTATTCACAATGCGAATCAGAATCTCACTTGACCGAAGCGAAAGCACTAGCAGAGAAAAACAAGGAGAATCACAACAAAATATCAATGGAAGAAATTGGTGGAATGGGGCGGAAGTCCTGCTATTGTGGTGGTTGGTCTTGCTGCAAAATCCCTAATTCTATTTTAAATCAATCAGTGATGTTGTGAAAGTTTTTGCTTGGATTTTAGCTGTTGTTCCTGAAAGTTAAGAGATTTGAAATTGGAAAAAAGTTGTTAGGGATTGAAATTGGAAAAAAGTTATTAGGGATTTGAAAGATGTGTGTACCTGATAATGATGATATCGTTGAAGAAGAAAATGATTCCTTATGAAAATGAAATGTAATATATAACTGACCTTCAATCAAGGAGACCTTGGTTCAAATCCTAGCATAAGAGAAATTTTTGAATTTTTCTTGGAATTTTGATGACCTTGATGATGGTCATATGCCATGTCAGATGTAACACATATTAACAAGTTCCATGCATGGATAAATCAACTCCGTTTGTGAGAATTAGACGGAAAGGACATAAATAACATCGTTTGAAGACCTAAGAGACTGCAGTGAAATTTTTAAAAGTTAAAGTACCAAAGTGAACCCTGAGGTAAAGTTAAGGGACTAAAAATGGTATTATGCCCATTATTTATTAATGATAGAGTTAAGAATATGCTTTTAGGGTGGAATTGTAACTTGCAATAATACGTAAATAGGATACCACGACAGTTGGAAAAGAGATACCACAACGTCAAACCAACCGTTATGATGTAAGGGGTGTTGTATGTATGATGCTTTCCATCACAGCCGTACGATTGTGATTATAAGTGAAGTAGCATGAAACCTATCACAACGATTACTTTAAACAACCCTTGTGATATGCTTTAATCCAAAACTTTTAATAACAGTTATTCTAAACAACCGGTGTGATATGTACACTGAGTTTATTATAAATTATGTAGAATGCTTATTTCATCAATGCTCACCAAACATATAACCTTTCACTATGATCTAGAATATTATAATATGACAATCTAAGTTATACTATAAGAACAAGTTACACCTTTAATTCTAAACAAGAATTCTTCAACTATTTATCCGTATTTTGCTCTTTAACTGTTAGAACTTGTTTTAATGCTCCTAGTTCTTCAAACTCTTTCCTTCACCTCTAGTTTATGTTAGACAACAACGAATTATCTGGAGGGGGTTGAATAGATCCCCAAGTAAAAGTTACCTTTCAAAAATAGGTAATTAAAATTTATTTTGAAAGACAATATTGCACGAAATATTTTTAGCCTAGATCGAAAAAGTCATCTAAACGAACCTTATTATTGGAAACTCGGATATGTGAAAGTCGTATGGAATTAACAATAATAAAAAAAAACAACACAATTGTTCTGGACTAGCCCAATGGCTAAGCATGGCCCAAACCAATTTTGCATGGAGGGTGGCCCAATAACCTTGGCCCAAAAAGACATGAAGGATAAAGGACATTTATGCCCTTCCGCTCGAACTACCGGGGAGTTCTGTCGACCAGGGTCTCCACGACCGCTCTTGCCTGTTCAAATAGGCTACTCTACATCCCATCCAGCCACACAAGGATGGCCACCCAAGAAATACCATAAAACACTCCTGCCAACATCGACAGCTACCTCCAGGTCTGCTCGACACACGTAGAGCAGACAACTAGGAAAAGCGCTCATGACGCGTTTGCTCGTATCTCTTCCTTGCTTGGTGCAACAGCTAGTTACAGGAACGACTTCCCGTTTTGACCAAGTCCTGGCAGTTAACTATTTTTGAGAAACCTAATATCTAGGCCCAAAAATAGAAACCAATGGCCAAGCGTCGAGGTCATTATATAAACCCTCACACTTGTGAGGGCCATATATCCAACATTGACTCATAAAACCCTAATCTCATACTTGTATCTCTTTGCACCCATTCTTACTTGATTGTCAGAGTGCCTTGCAGGTACACCCCTCTCCTCTCCATAAATTTCCAATCAAACTGACGTCATCTCCTTTGCCCACTTCAGGTTTTGATCAACCGATACAATCAATGGCGCCGTCTATAGGAAACTATCTTCCACGTCTTCCCTTTCCTTAAAGTTAAAGACCAAAGATACTTTCGCAACTTCTGTCATGGATGACCATGATGACCACTACCTTTCTGGAAAGACTATAATATTCCCCATCCATAAGATAGATGGAAGCCAAGAGCATCCTCATCTCGAGGATGTCCCTGACGTCAGAGACGGCTGAACCGCGTCCTTAAATTCGGTCGATACTGAACACAACAACCTCTAGTTCTTGGACGATAAAAGGTCTAAGAACCTCGCTGAGGAACTGCCAGTAATTCTCTAATCAGTTCGCATTCCACCAAATGCCGACCCGGCCATGGCAGCACTACTCGCTGCCATCAACTAAACCAACGCGCTAATCCTGCAATAGAGCAACAATATTGGGGCCAGGGAGAAGAAGCGATCAAAGTCTCCTCCTCAGAGACACCAACGACATGACTCTCGCACTCCAGCACCACCAAGGCATGGTCGTCTTCCCATACGAGAGAGGCAAGAGGTCTTTTTCCTCAAGAAACGAGGTCGTATACCTCCCCGAAGAGATCGACACTCCTCGATCTCCAAGAAAATGAAGAACGACCATAGGCTTAATCACGACTGTTCTCCGTCGCCTAAGCTGCGACAACATCAAAGAAGCATCTCTCTCCACCAGGATGGCATCCCCCAATGAGGGAGAAACAACTACTTCCCTCCAGCATCTCCCGATCATAGAGATGACGACGAGCCCCACGACTTGTTATCCAGAGAGATCATGGAGACCCTGCTTCCTATCGCTCTTGAGAAACCCCCACACTTGGGGACATACAATGGCACAACATTCCCAAACAAACACATCAAAAATATCGATGTGCTGCTCGACTACATGGGGTTTCTAAGAAGCAAGCAAATGTTGAATCTTCCCAATGGCGCTCAGAAATGGAGACATGGTTAGGTATAAGAGCTTCCATGATGAGTTCATCATTTCTTGGAAGGGCTTAGGGAGACAATTCTCTAGGAATTTTTAGGCATCTCACTGACATCCCAAGTCATAAGTTACACTCGAGGCCATCGTCCAGAGGAAGGATGAGCCCCTCAGAGCATACATTGAAAGGTTCAACCAGGAAGCCTTCTAGGTCACCACGAACGACAAAATGAAGAAGTAACTCCTCAATCGAGGCTTGTTCCCTCATAGTGACTTCACCAAAGCATTTGGCATTGAGACTTCTGCAATGCTGGATTCTCTCCTGCTCAAAGCACATGCGTACATATAGTACGGGGAGAAGAAGGTTGTTAACAACACGGGAGACTCGCGACATCGGGAGAATGAAAATTTCTCAAATAATTATGAGCCCTCGACATCCTGTCAATTAGGAGAAAAGAAGAGGGATGACAAATCCCGTGATTCGAAAGACTACAGAGGGCCATCCAGTTGTTTCCATGACTACATACATTCAACCATTCGTGCAAGCAGATTCTGACAAAATGCGCCAACTCGGAGTTCAAGCAAGCAGGGGTATGCTTTCCCCGTCAAACACCGTCCAAGACAGGGATGAACAAAAGCAAGTACTGCCAGTTTCATAAAAGTCACGGGCACAATACACACAAATTCATCAACCCAAAGGATGCCATTGAGATACACATCTGAGACGGGAATCTCAGAAAGAATGAGAGTCCACGGGAAGACGCTCCTGAATCTAAGAAGGCCGAGGAAGAAAATCCTTCCCCCGACAAATCTGTCATCCCCGTCGCCATGAGCATCACCAGGCCAGAAGATTTCTACTTCCCCGACCTAGATGAGCCCCCCTTGTATCTCTCGACACATAGTCCTTGGGAAACTTTCCCATCAACAATGGTTATCTTCGGTGGGGGATTTAACAAGTGCACTGTGAGCTCGGTAAAGAGAAGATTAAAGCTGTTGACAGAGGCTAGCTCTGACAATAATTCTACCCTTGACAAGACCTAGTCATGCTTCATTTCCCTCGCATTCTATCAGGAGGAGTTGCCCAGCAAAGCCCTTAATTCCAGTATTCCTCTGCTCGTACGAGCACACATGGAGAATTTCGATGTTAGGTGTATCCTGGTCGACCAAGGAAGTTCGGTTGACATAATGTATTCCCAGCTGTTCACTACTCTACAGCTGAACGAGACCCAGTTGACCCCCTACACGGGCTCCGACCTCCAGGGATTCAACAGTTCCATCACCAAATCCTGGGGATTTGTCGAGCTAATCGTCACCTTCGGGGTAGGAGAGACGGCCAGGTCCATCAAGACTCAATTCCTCATGGTGGGATGCCCTTCATTATATTAGTGCATCTTTGGAAGACCAACCTTGGTCGAGCTGATAATAGTTCCCTCCATCGTGCATCTGAAGATGAAATACTACAATGGGATATACAGGTCGCAAGAAGATGTTTCAAAGCATCTGTGAAAGGTTTGAGCTCCATCAACACCCAGCCCAGAACGACCAATAGACATGCTCTGCCCAACAGTTATGAAGAGCCAAGGCCACTTCTGCACGTCGAAACCATCGACCTCAACATCCGCTTCACAAAAAAGGACCCCTATGAGCAGAAGAGGAAGGGAAATGAGCCCATTCTAGAAGCAGAGGAATCATCCTTGTCAACAAGAAACATGGAGCTTGCACACCCTATGCGACCAATTCTAGATGGGGAGTTCGAAATTGTTCCCCTCGATAACAATCCCTCCAAAGGATTTAAAATCAGTGATGATCTCCCCGACATGGAGAAGAGACAAATGAAGGCATGCTTGAGGGAGAATGCATATTTGTTCGCTTGAAGCATAACACAGATGCCTGGCCTAGATCTGGAGATCGCTTTTCATCATCTAACTGTAGATCTTGCCATTAAGGCACTTGTTAAGCGTAAGCGTCGACAGTCCCCGAAGAAAATGGAGGTTGTCGGGCAGGATATGAAAGACCTCATAGAGGCGAATTTTATTTTTGAAGCCCAGTACACAACCTGACTTTCTAATGTAGTTCTTGTAAAAAAGATTAATGGAAAATGGTGCATGTACATTGACTATACCGATCTGAATAAGGTTCCCCCCAAAGATGCTTATCCCCTTCCCAATATAGATAAATTAGTTGACAATTCTGTAGCTTTTAACTTACCGTCGTTCATGGATGCATATTCTGGATACAACCAGATCCCCATGGCAAAAACAGACAAGAAGTACACGACCTCCATAACCGAGTCAGGAAACTATTACTACAACTTAATGCCCTTCCGTCTAAAGAACGTTGGTACTACATACCAATGGATGATGACTAAAGTATTCCAAGGAGAGATATGAGACATGCTCGAGGTCTATACGAATGACATTGTAATACGGTGGGAGAACTGACTTGGTTTTACATTTATTCGCAAATGTTGCGGATAGCAAGAGTCACCACCGACTTTTATTTTATCCGATAAGGAAAGGGTGAAAAGAACAGGAAAGACCTTCGATATTTTTGAGTTTGGGGGGTAGGTTATGAAAATTGAAGGTGTTAGCACCCTTTTCATTTGTAGTTATCTACAGGCTCTTAATCTCTTAGCTCACTTTGTTTTGAAAATTGCTTTGTGAATGTGCGCTTGAAAAATATCTTGAAAATGCCAGTTGTAAGGCAAGACTTGGTAATGATTCTCGTTTCTGTTCTCGAGAATGCGTACAAAGTATTTGTTTTAAAAATATTTTTGAAAGTGTCTTGTATGAAATATTTTTTTTGTTTTGAAATGTTTGTGAGCAAGGGACTACGAGCGTTTTACCTACTCAAGGTCTTTCTTGTACTTTTTCTTTCCTTTAGACAGTGCTATCCATACCATTAGTTGGTAGGAAGCCCTATCCATTGGATGTGAAGGGACACACATGGATCATCGTGCAGCCATTGAAGGTAACTGGTAGGGACGCGTGATATGGTGGGAGAACTGACTTGAAGGTTTTGCGTTTGATCGCAAATGTCACGGTTAGCAAGAGTCGCCACCGAATTTTCTTTTATCCAAAAGGAAAGGTGGAAAAGCACAGGAAATACCTTTGAGATTATTTCTTGAGTTCGGGGGGTAGATTATGAAAAGGGAAGGTATTTGCACCCTTTTCATCCATGGTTTTCCATGGGCTCTTAGTTACTTGCTAAATCACTTGCTTTTTGTTTTGTTTGAAATTATGCTTTGTGTAGTTTTTTTGAAAGTATTTTGTAAAGAGGCCATTGTTTAGGCAAACTTTGTAATGATTCTCGTTCGTAAGAATATATACAAAGTGTTTGATCTTTTGAAAATGTTTTCAAGTTTGTAAGATATTTTGAAAGTGTAGGTGTTTGTTTTGAAAATAGCAAGGATGTTTGTTTGGAAAATAGCAAGGATGTTTGTTTTGAAATGGAGCAAGTAACTATGAGCTTTCTACCTACTCAAAAGTCTTTCTTGTTTATTTCCTTTTCCTTTGACATTGTTATCTTACCATTGATTTAGTAAGTGACCCTGTCTTTGGATGTAAATGGGACGGGCGTGGGTCATCGTATAACCATGATTAGAAATGTTGCAAGGTATCTTAGCATTCTTTTTAGGGACTAAGATCATTTGAAAGGTGTTGTACCCCAAAATTTGCCCTCCCATTTTTCACAAGAAATCACAACCCTAGGGTTTTCTCAGATTTTCAAGATTGGCTCAGGAATCGATCAGACAGACTTTTCTTTGGCAGTAGATCAAGAATTAGGGTTTCTCTCGCATTTCTCAAAAGAAACTAAATTCTCAGAAATTCAATTAACTGCCACATGTTTTCACGCTTTTTTAAGCTTACTGAAAGATTACTGGTTATTCTCAAGGCCTGTTTATCTGGGACAAGAAATGAGAGTTGAGACTGTCATTTGGAACATTCAGTTTTTGTCTAATCCAGGTTAACCAGATAACGTGCGTCTGTTAAGACATTTGCTTGTTAATGGAATGAAACGTTTTCTTGTTTATTAGAATACACAGTGCGTATTGTGATTCGAATACTGTTGCAAGGTTATGAGATTACGGAATTTTTGGATTACTTAAAGTTTAAGTTATCTGTATTGGAAATATTGGAATGCAGTTTCAGTTATTTTAATCAGGAGTCTTAAAGAATCAGTGAAGACTTAAGGAGAGAATTGCAAGATATTGACAATAGAAGATTTTATTGGATATCAGATTGCCTCACAAAGATTTATTTCAGATGTTGATACAAAAATAATTTATTATTCAAATGCTGTAGGTTTTACAACTTATAGTACTTGAAAAATAAATTATTACAATTAATAAAAAATATCTCTAAGTTACAAAAAAATCTAAGCCTAAGCTTCCAGTGCTCCCATGCTCGCCACAAAGAATTTCTTGCTTCCGCTGCTTTGTCATCACCCAATTTGTGCTCACATGAAAGAAAGACAAAGAAAAGAGGATTAGTACAGTTAATTAAATAGAATTTTCAAACAAAAAAAGAAAGAAAATATTCATCATTAAAGTTTGTTGTTTGGAATCAGAGGAGCTATTTTCATTTAATCATGTTTTTATTTTTTCTCTTTGCAAATCATAAGAAGATTGCTCTTCTTGGTTCACAAAGAGAAAAATGAAAAATGCAAGCTAAAGAATGCAAGGAAAATGGTTCAAATGAAAACATAACAAGGCCAAACTGTCAAGCAAACTAAACATTGCAACAAGGCCAAACTGTCAAGCAAACTAAACATTGCAACAAGGCCAAACTGTCAAGCAACTAAGGCATGCAACATAGCAGCAAATGTAACAAGGCCAAACTGGATGCAAGCAACTAAGACAGGCAGCACAAGAAAAGCTAGGACAAGTACAATGCAGCAGGATAAGTACAACACAGCAGGCCAAAAGTATAAAGTATGGTAAACCAAATCACAAGCAAAGCTTGTTGAAACAACTTTTTCATCATTTTCCAGGAATATAGGAAAACTTTTCAGAAAAGAAGAGAAAAGCATGTGTTGTACCCCAAAATTTGCCCTCCCATATTCATCAAGAAATTGCCAAATCAAGGTCACAAAATTCCCCAAGGGTTGTGCAGCTCAACTGTCTCCTAGACAGTCAAAACTAGGGTTTGGGTCCTGATCAAGGAAATGAACTTTTCAAAGGCCCAATCAAGTCTCATATGCTTACAAAGATGGTCAAGTATCCTCATGTCAAGTTTCAAAGTATTCAGCTCAAAATTGCACAGTCAAAACCCTAGATTGCACTACAGTCAACTGTAGGGGCAAAATGGTCATTTGACAGTCAAAAGTTCAAATTTTTGGTCAACATATCATTTTGAAGCCACAAACATCATTTGATCAATGCTTGATCATGATTCTCAAAATTTGGCTCAGAAATCATCAAAGATGCAAAAGTTGCTATATTTGGACAGCTGAAAAAGTCAACTGAAATTGACCAGGGCATAACTTTCACATGGATTATCAGAAAAATTCCATCCAAAGCTCATTTTGAAGAGAAAGACATTTCCTACAATTCATCTTCATGTTCCAAGTCCAAGAAATGCTCTCACAAAAAGTTATCAATTTCAACATTATAGGTCATTTTCAAAAGTCAACAAAAAGTGACTTTAAGTCAAAGGCCATAACTTGAGATTGGTAAATCAAAATGACATGGGACCAAGGGCATTGGTTAAAGGACTCAAAGACCTTTCCAAAATGTCCAAGAACATGTGAAAAGCTTAAAAATTGACCAAGTTATGCCTTGTGGAAGTTGGGAAATTTTTAGGAATTTTGAAAAGTCAACATTGATGCAAAAGGCCTAAAAATGCAAATGGGCCCATTTTTCTTCCAAATTTCTTCATGCCAAGCCTATGCACGACCACTAGGCCCAAAGGGAAGTATTCTCATATTTTTTAATTATTTATTTGAATTAATATTAATTTATATTCATTTAAATGATTTTAATATATGAAAAATATCAAACCTAACCTAAAAAATCTTTTTATGCATGATTTGGACTTGAGATTTCGTGCACATGCTGATATAGAAGGTTTTGGCTTGATTGAAACCTAATTGACACAAGAACCATGAAAAAAGATTGTAAAAGATCCTTAACAAATCAAAGATTGAAAACAATTATGGACATGGATTTTATTGAATCTTTTTAACCTAATTGCTTCCATACAAGTATGAGATCACAACCCTAAGCCAAGAAGACTCCAAGCTGCGCCCCAAGAACATTTGCCATATTGAAATTTTTCATAAAAAACTGAAAACTGAAATCAAGGTTTGAGGTCGATTCAAGCTGCAATTTTTGTTCCATCAGCATCCTTAAGCATCCTTGGAGGTGTTCCAATCAATCTCAACCACAAAAGCTCCAAGAATAGGCGCCTGTGACTCAGACTGTGTTACAAAAAATCCATAATCGTATAGCATTTTTTAAGCACTTTTTCAACATTCTATTCATTGCATCATGTTTATTTTGAGCTTCTGAAACTAACCCTTATGCTTGATTGGAGTTTTGCACGTTGTACACGATTTTGCCATATGAGAACATTAGGGTTGCAGGTTTTCTAATTTGGGGATTTTGCGTAGAGGCAAAATCAGAGCTCCAAACGACCATGGTTGGATTCAGTGTCTCAAGACGAAAATGTCTGAACCCTCGCGCCCAATTTATATACGTCATAGCGCTAGTCGCTATTTTTCCGTTGCTTGCCTAAGACCACGCCCAGAAACCGTTGCAATAGGACTTTGTTTTCAGGAAAAAGAGAAAGGCGTGAGGAAGATGATGAGTTGTCAGCTGGTGGTTCGTTAGTTCAAATTTGCGCGCGTTTTAGTTAGTGGGCGTTGGTTTTGCTTTTTGATTATTTGTTTATAATAATATATCAATTAGCGCGTATGGTTCAATGGTTAAGTGTTGTGCTTGTGACCTTCAAGACCTGGGTTCAAGTCCCAGGTCTGGCAAATACTTAACATTATTTTTCAATAATTGATTCAATGCAGCGCTAGTGTCCCAGTGCACCATACGCTCACCCTCTCAAGCCACACACGCGTCCATCTCACCCAGATCAAGGGCCAGGATTCAAAGAATGCCATAAGCACCAGTCAACGCGTTGCACATAATCCAAAAAGTCAACCAAGTTCCAGCTTATTGGGCCAGGCCTCTTAAATTTGAACCTCCTTATTTGGGGCAACACCCCACTCTGGTTTGCTTTTCTTTTCTTTTATTATTTTAATTATTGTATTATTTATTTTTTATTGCTTTAATTAATTAATTTTCTCTCTTTTACAAATATACAAAAAACATACAAAAATCAGAAAATATAAAAAAGGGATAATAAATATTATATTATAATTATTTTCATCAATAAACTAATATATGTAAATATTTGGTTTAATTAGGTTATAGTTTTAATCTTTTTTAATAAAAAAACACCAAAAATAGAATTTAGGTTTGATATCTTTTTTTTTATTTTTCTTTTAATTTTTCCCTTTTTTTTAGAATATTATTTATTACTTTATTTTCATAAATTAAAAATTGTACATAAGTTAATTTAGAGTTTAATTTAGGTTTCAATTTAATTCTTTCATAATAAATAAAAAATATTAGAATTAGGGTTTGCCGTTTAATTTAATCTCAATTAATTTCTTTTTTCATTAAATCTAAAAAACACAAAAATATCATTCTCATTTAATTTTAATTTTTAAGTCCTTATTAATTTTAATTATTTGCAAAAAGGGTCCAACGCCCTAGTTTTGTTTTCAATTCCGTTATTTCGCGCATTTATTTTACAATCGTTTAAATAATTATGTAATTGTCCCTAAGCCATGTACATTTATTTTTCGCACCTTTATTCCTTCGCATTATTTACTTTTCTGCTAAATCGGGTCCGGTTTAATTTTGGCGATGTGGACCCGCGCCTTTGTAATAGCTTAGAATTTACTTTTCTGCAAACTTTATCTGTTAACAAAAAGCATGAAAGAATGAATGAACAAATTAAAATCAAGCGTAGAACACGACAAACATGACAAGACAAATAACTGAAACATGACACACAATTCGCACACACCACCCCTAGGGTACGCCTCACTGTTGCCTTGCCTCGAAAGGTGGTCGTCGAGTAGAGGATGTCTTAGTAAGTCCTCATGATCCGGGAACCTGGCATGAGGGTAGCTTCTAAGGTGTCTTCCCATTGCTCTGGTGATCACCATGTCCCGAACCTCGAATTGACCCGAACACCTCCAACGGTGGTGCTACCTACCTCTCAATGGTGGGATGGCACTACTTTTAAGGACATTTACACAGACGAATTCCTTAGGGTAGGTAGGTTCTCAAGGATACTTGCTCTAATCTCAAAAACAAATCAAAATCTTTTCACTAACACATTTTCAAAAGCTTTCAAAGCAAACTTTTCAAACACTCTGACGTATGAGTCGATCTGAAATTTTTTCAAAGAAACTTTTAAACCCACATTGAAAAGCAAGCAAACAATTTTGAAAACACATTGAGCAAGTATCTAAGAGCCCATGGATAACCATGGATAGAAAGGGTGCTAACACCTTCCCTTTCTATAACCTACCTCCCGAACCGAGAGCAATCTCTTTAAGGAATTTTTCTGTGCTTTTGTCCTTTCCATTTGGAGAAAATAAAAGACGGTGGCGACTCTTGCTTCCGCGACATTTCGCGAACCAGCGTTAAACAGTCAGTTCCAGATCCACCGATCACAGAACTGGCGACTCTGCTGGGGACTATCTTATAAAGTGAGGTGTACCTTGGGGCTAGCTCATGACTATGTTTTCAATTGTCTTCTTTGCTTGCTTTATTATTGTGGGTTGTATCGGAGTTACATAGATCCTAACCCGGATCTGGGGATACCCTGTTTAGGTAGCATAAGCTGTGAGGGACCTGTCCGGCGTATACCGACATGGGTGAAGCAGTGGCTACGTTGGTGTGGCGCCTTGGTCTGTACCGATATCCCTCGTGTTGAAACGGGGAGAATATGGGTCTTCCAAGGAGTCATTAAGCACCAACAGACCTTAGAACCTTAATTGACACAACTTGGCCAATAGAACAGTAGCAGTATGCTACGCCCATTGAGGCTAAACTCTCGTGATGGTTCTGGCCGCAAGAAAAGATTGCGATGCTGGAGTTATGACCGATTGAGGGTAGTCAATGATATTGGGATCCTCTAAGAACCCGGTTACTTTGATAGGACAGGTTGAGCCCACCAACTTCAAGAGGGTACTACCCAGACCCCATGCTGGCCTAAACCCTAAGGGTTTCCCTTGTGTGACTTGTGTGCCTTTGTACTTGCCTACTTACATGCTTGTTAGCTGACACGTGAACTTCTTGCAGGTCTTGTTTATAGTCCTTAACTAGGACTCATGACAGGGTTTGCCAAATTTCTTGCAGGTTCTGTTTATAGTCCTTAACTAGGACTCATAACAAGGTTTACCAAATTTCTTGCAGGTTTTGTTTATAGTCCTTAATAGGGACTCATAACAAAGTATACTGAATTTCTTGCAGGGTTTGTTTATAGTCCTTAGTTGGGAATCATAACATGGTTCACCTACATCACCCCATGCATAGCATGACATCATACCATTGCATACCATTGCATACATCCTAACCCATTTCAAGGATCTCAAGGGCTTGTGATGCAGGTCATGATGAATCAAACATCTAGCAAGGGGAAAATAGGATTTATTTTCCTCTAGCCAAGGTTGTCAGGGGCTATGACCCACTGGATATGGTGAGCCTTTGACCCTTGAAGAAGGACTCTCTACAACAGGAAGGTCCTTCAAATCAAGTTGCCAGTTTCCAACTCTAACAAGTTTCTCTGTTTACCCCGCGAGATCCTTGAAATCATTGCATGCATGCCATACATCTCATTGCATTATAGGTACCCTTTCTCTGCAGGTTACTTACCTTCTTCGCTGTTTATTTCAGCCGATCGGCATGAATCCTGAATCATCAGCTGAGCAGTCTATCAAGGCCCTCCAGGCTCAGAATGCCCAATTCCAAGGGCTAATCATGAACTTGACCCAGGGGCAGCAAGACCTGAAGGCTCTGCTCTTGAAGAAGGAAAAGAAGAAGAAGAGGACTGTTCTGTTCAGCCCTAGACGCAGATTTGGGAATACACCACAAGTTGAAGCTGAGAGGACAACCCCATCTGTGGGAAAAAGCAGTCATCATGAGAGAGAGGTTCCCAGTCCAGTGGTCTCCGACAACGAGACAGATTTTGATGAAGAGCAGTACCCTCCTGCTGATGACAGATATAAGCAACTGGAGGACAGAATGAAAGCTATGGAGGTTCAACAGGTACCTGGGCTGGATTTCGGAGATCTGGGTTTGTCGACTGGTGTGATTATCCCACATAAATTCAAAGCACCAACTTTCTCAAAGTATGACGGGGCGTCTTGTCCCAAGCTGCACTTAAGGTCCTATGTTCGGAAGATTCAGCCGTACTCTGCGGATAAGAATCTATGGATCCACTTCTTCCAGGAGAGTCTTTCAGGGACTCATCTCGAATGGTTCTATCAGCTGGATGGGACCAAGGTTTGTAACTGGGAGGAGTTAGCTACTGCTTTCTACAAGCAGTATCAGTATAATGCCGACCTTGCTCCTACGCGTACCCAACTCCAGGGTATGTCGTTAGGATCAAGTGAAGGTTTCAAAGAATATGCGCAGAAATGGAGGGATCTCGCTGGAAGGGTACAACCACCTCTGACTGACCGTGAACTTGTGGACATGTTCTTGGGGACCCTGTCTGGTCCATTCTTCAACCACCTGATTGGTAATTCATCCGCCGGATTTACCGACCTCATCCTGACTGGCGAAAGAATCGAAGCTGGTATCAAGAGTGGGAAAATCCAAGAGGCCACATCTTCTGACACCCACAAAAAGCCTTACACGGGAAAGAAGGAATCTAATGCTGCATACGGTCAAAAGGGTCGCCGTGATCAACATGCAGGGGCAGTCATGATCTCTGGGTCTGCACCACGCCGCCAACCACAGAGGGGAAACCAGCAAAGGCCGGACGGGCCTAAAAGGCAGTTCACCAACATCAATATGCCATGGTCACAAGCCCTGCAACACATGTTGAAGATGAACCTGATTGCAGTGATCAACCCTCCTGCCAATCCTAAGACCTCCTCTCCTAGCTACAATCCAGAAGCCAGATGCGCTTATCATTCCGATAGCCCGGGGCACGATACTGAAGACTGTTGGGCACTGAAATACAAAATTCAGAACATGATCGATGCCAAAGAGATCGAGTTCGAGCCTGCTGAGACTCCCAATGTGATCAGTGCTCCATTGCCAAAACATGGCTAGGATTGAGAATTTTTTGTTCATTTGAATTCAAGTTGTATTTTTCCTTTGTTGTTCAAATAAACAATCATTATGTTAAACTCTTTTATTTCATGAATGCATTACACATGTCTGTCTTGATTTAATTATGTTTACTATTCTAAAAAACTGCTTTCATACTTTTGCAATGGTCAACTCCTAATTGAAAATTCCAAACCTCTTGAGGGAGGATGACGAAAACGATACCACAATTTACAGTATGCTTTTGAACAGACCCCGCTGATGAGGTACAGGCATTGTTTCAATCCCTAAACACTGGAGTTATAAGGATGATAATCCCTCGTCAACCCCTCTGAGCCAAAGAAGTAGGAGTTTTTATTTTCGAAAATTAAACCCTTAATCATAACCCGGGGCAGGGTAGTCTTCTCAGTTGATCCAAGTGCATGACGAAGGGCACCGAAGAGATCTTTACAAAACGAACAAAGACAGTGATGGTTCAGAACAATCATAAGGACAGGCAGTCACTATCAAAAACAAAATCAAAAGCCCAAAAAGTCTAAACCTACAAAGGGGACTTATGAAACTGGGGCATCCCGCTGACTGTAATTCCAAAAAGGAAACAGTTCAGGCAAAAAATAGGGATAACGAAATCAAAAAAGAAAGAGGTCTTACAAACCCTCAACAAAAAAGGAAATGACTGCCTACTCAAAATATACTGTCAATGTCCGAACCATCACTGGAAAATCAAAGCAAAGACTCAAACAAGGTCTAACGCACGATCAACTGAGTTTAGGTTTGGAGAACATCACGAAGAGCGGGTGGGTACAAATAATTTGAGCCTTTATCCTTTGTTTCTTAAACCGTGAACCAAGCCACGATATAACCCTTAAAAGTCCTAGCTGAAGCATGGGTTAGTTCGAAAGCATACTGTTACGAAGGTATCCCGACTCCTGAAGGTTTGCTGTAAAATATTGAGTGGACATCGCACTGTATTACAAAAATGCATTTTCAAAATTCAAGACAGACATAGACTTTTGCATTCTTAAAATAACCTTGTTTGCATATGATTACTTGTTTGAACAGCAGGGAAACTCGCACGATGAACACCTTGTGAACAGAAGCATCTCCAATCAAGGGGCACAGTAGGAGCATCGCTCATTATCTGGGGTATGACAAAACACTGTTAACAGGGGCAACTCCCTACATTCTGAGAGCGTGGACATAGTCGAGAAAATACTGCGCACAATCAAAGACCCGCTAGGTTGACACACCTAGGCAAAAATAAGGGCTTCCCGGCGAACCAAAAGGGTTCGGGCAAAATGAAGGGATGAAAGAAAAAAAACATGTACACCCGGCAAGTCGAAAACCTGAAAAGGCGGCTTGGGCAAAAATGGGTACCCCGGTGGACTGAAAACCCGAAAGGGCAGTCCAGGCAAAAGGTAGGGATCAAAGCGTACGACTATGTTCCGGTATCTCGTCACTTGCTTACCCAAAGATTTGTCAATCACCCACACAGGTATCCTCTTCCCTCACATCCGAAGCAGGGGCAATAATGAGTTACCCAGGCGATCCAATTGCTCTGTTAACCAAAGTACAAAGGACAGATCAATATAAGAATGATTACCACCTACCCTTACAAATTCTAGATCGTGGATTAACATCCGAGACCAAACAGGACAATCATCCACTTAATCAGAATCATGCGACCCAACACCGGTTTCCTCTCAACCTTCAGACAAAGTCATACACAGACTCCTCCTCCACAAGATGACCTAACCCCGGTTCATCAAAGTTTTTACACAAACTTATCCAAGTAACCTAACCCCGGTTCCTCCTGAAGTCTTACATGGACCTATCTTAAGATGACCTAACCCCGGTTCATCAAAGTTTTTACACAAACTTATCCAAGTAACCTAACCCCGGTTCCTCCTGAAGTCTTACATGGACCTATCTTAAGATGACCTAACCCCGGTTCATCAAAGTTTTTACACAAACTTATCCAAGTAACCTAACCCCGGTTCCTCCTGAAGTCTTACATGGACCTATCTTAAGATGACCTAACCCCGGTTCATCAAAGTTTTTACACAAACTTATCCAAGTAACCTAACCCCGGTTCCTCCTGAAGTCTTACATAGACCTATCTTAAAATGACCTAACCCCGGTTCATCAAAGTTCTACACAAACTTATCCAAGTAACCTTACCCCGGTTCCTCCAGAAATTTCTACACAAACTTATCCAAGTAACCTTACCCCGGTTCCTCCAGAAATTTTTACACAAACTTATCCAAGTAACCTTACCCCGGTTCCTCCAGAAGTTTTTACACAAACTTATCCAAGTAACCTTACCCCGGTTCCTCCAGAAGTTTACATAAACTTATCCATAACCTAACCCCGGTTCCTCCAGAAGTCTTACATGGATTTAGCTCAAGATAACCTCACCCCGGTTCATCAAGAAATTTTACATGAACTTACCTCACCAAGCAACCCCACACCGGTTCTCTCTCTTCAAGATGCAGTTTTATATGGACTCGCCACCCAGAAACCCTACACAGGTTCTCCCTTTCCAAAAACGAAGTTTTACACAAATTCATCATCAAAGTAACCCTACCCAGGTTCCTTCTCCATTTCAGATGCGGTTTTACACGAGCTCATCAGCAGGCAACCCTACATAGGTTCCCTCTTTCAACCTACAGCATTACAGTTCAAAATCTCCCCAGGAGAGTCCAATCCAGTTCCCCAGGAAAAGTAGGAATTTATCTCCCCAAGCAATAAGCTTACCCCCAGTAGATTCTGGAAGCTTACCCCCTCGCAGAGCACGAACGCGTCGCCCGGCTTTATTCAAAGAGTTATTTCCTTAACAGGATATAACTGGGTTATCCTCAGCCAAAAGCCATGGAAAGAGCGTCGTTGACAAAATCTTCTTACCCCAGCGAAGTCTATCAACACTTCCAGTACAATAAGGATATCCTCAGCATAACTCATCAACGGTATCCCCGACGGAGTTATCTTCATCAACTCAGCAAAGCATCGCTATCCCCACAGAGTAGCACTCCCCAGCATGATCACTAGAGTATCTTTTCTCCCGCAGAATTATTTCATTTGCCAAGTTTATTCCTCAACGAAGTTATCTTCTCCTACCGGTATTCTTGCAACAATCATCCACAGCGGAAGCGAAATCTCTTCCTCAACATCAGCCCAGGATATGACTTCCCGGCACCCGTCAAGGATTTATTTTCCTAGACAAAAACATACATGAATCATCACATACATCATTATAGCATGCATATACACACCATAGCATATAAATCGTATCCATGTTTGCTTGATCCATATCATGCATCGCATATAACTAACCTCTACCTTTCAGGAAGGGTGCAGTTGAAATTCTCAAACATATTTCAAGGACTACTCTAGTCCAGTTAAATCGACTCCAAACAGATTTTTCTGATAAAGACTCAGTAGAAGTTCTCTTATGGTCCCCTCTCCAACGGCGTGTGAGGTGGTAATTCCTTCTTCAGATGTTCCCCTCTCCGGCATGAGCGTGAGGTGATATTCTCTTATGGTCCCCTCTCCAACGGCGTGTGAGGTGGTAATTCCTTCTTCAGATGTTCCCCTCTCCGGCATGAGCGTGAGGTGATATTCTCTTATGGTCCCCTCTCCAACGGCGTGTGAGGCGGTAATTCCTTTTTCAGATGTTTCCCTCTCCGGCATGAGCGTGAGGTGATATTCTCTTATGGTCCCCTCTCCAACGGCGTGTGAGGTGGTAATTCCTTCTTCAGATGTTCCCCTCTCCGGCATGAGCGTGAGGTGATATTCTCTTATGGTCCCCTCTCCAACGGCGTGTGAGGTGGTAATTCCTTCTTCAGATGTTCCCCTCTCCGGCATGAGCGTGAGGTGATATTCTCTTATGGTCCCCTCTCCAACGGCATGTGAGGCGGTAATTCCTTTTTCAGATGTTTCCCTCTCCGGCATGAGCGTGAGGTGATATTCTCTTGTGGTCCCCTCTCCAACGGCGTGTGAGGCGGTAAATCCTTTTTCAAATGTTTCCCTCTCCGGCATGAGCGTGAGGCAGTAATCATCCCTGGTTCATTCATCAGCGTTTGAAGCTCCAGATTCAGCTCCTGTAACCAGTCAGGATATATCTATACCAAGCATCTAAAATCAACTCCTGCAACGTGTCAGGTACTCATTTTCTCTTTTGCAGGTATGCAGGTTCTCGCTAAGGACTCTCCTACGCGATCAACATCCAGATGGCATCTATAAGCCCATCATCCTATCCAGCAATCTCTAAATGGCATCTATAAGCCCATTCCCTCATCATCATTGCTACTATGTGAGCGCAAATTTCTGGGCACTCTAGTGTCCAATCATCTTCTACCCTCGGATTACGAAAGGCACGTCAGCCAATCTGCATCCTCAGGTCTAAGAAGATTGAACAGGGGCAACTGTTGTACCCCAAAATTTGCCCTCCCATATTCATCAAGAAATTGCCAAATCAAGGTCACAAAATTCCCCAAGGGTTGTGCAGCTCAACTGTCTCCTAGACAGTCAAAACTAGGGTTTGGGTCCTGATCAAGGAAATGAACTTTTCAAAGGCCCAATCAAGTCTCATATGCTTACAAAGATGGTCAAGTATCCTCATGTCAAGTTTCAAAGTATTCAGCTCAAAATTGCACAGTCAAAACCCTAGATTGCACTACAGTCAACTGTAGGGGCAAAATGGTCATTTGACAGTCAAAAGTTCAAATTTTTGGTCAACATATCATTTTGAAGCCACAAACATCATTTGATCAATGCTTGATCATGATTCTCAAAATTTGGCTCAGAAATCATCAAAGATGCAAAAGTTGCTATATTTGGACAGCTGAAAAAGTCAACTGAAATTGACCAGGGCATAACTTTCACATGGATTATCAGAAAAATTCCATCCAAAGCTCATTTTGAAGAGAAAGACATTTCCTACAATTCATCTTCATGTTCCAAGTCCAAGAAATGCTCTCACAAAAAGTTATCAATTTCAACATTATAGGTCATTTTCAAAAGTCAACAAAAAGTGACTTTAAGTCAAAGGCCATAACTTGAGATTGGTAAATCAAAATGACATGGGACCAAGGGCATTGGTTAAAGGACTCAAAGACCTTTCCAAAATGTCCAAGAACATGTGAAAAGCTTAAAAATTGACCAAGTTATGCCTTGTGGAAGTTGGGAAATTTTTAGGAATTTTGAAAAGTCAACATTGATGCAAAAGGCCTAAAAATGCAAATGGGCCCATTTTTCTTCCAAATTTCTTCATGCCAAGCCTATGCACGACCACTAGGCCCAAAGGGAAGTATTCTCATATTTTTTAATTATTTATTTGAATTAATATTAATTTATATTCATTTAAACGATTTTAATATATGAAAAATATCAAACCTAACCTAAAAAATCTTTTTATGCATGATTTGGACTTGAGATTTCGTGCACATGCTGATATAGAAGGTTTTGGCTTGATTGAAACCTAATTGACACAAGAACCATGAAAAAAGATTGTAAAAGATCCTTAACAAATCAAAGATTGAAAACAATTATGGACATGGATTTTATTGAATCTTTTTAACCTAATTGCTTCCATACAAGTATGAGATCACAACCCTAAGCCAAGAAGACTCCAAGCTGCGCCCCAAGAACATTTGCCATATTGAAATTTTTCATAAAAAACTGAAAACTGAAATCAAGGTTTGAGGTCGATTCAAGCTGCAATTTTTGTTCCATCAGCATCCTTAAGCATCCTTGGAGGTGTTCCAATCAATCTCAACCACAAAAGCTCCAAGAATAGGCGCCTGTGACTCAGACTGTGTTACAAAAAATCCATAATCGTATAGCATTTTTTAAGCACTTTTTCAACATTCTATTCATTGCATCATGTTTATTTTGAGCTTCTGAAACTAACCCTTATGCTTGATTGGAGTTTTGCACGTTGTACACGATTTTGCCATATGAGAACATTAGGGTTGCAGGTTTTCTAATTTGGGGATTTTGCGTAGAGGCAAAATCAGAGCTCCAAACAACCATGGTTGGATTCAGTGTCTCAAGACGAAAATGTCTGAACCCTCGCGCCCAATTTATATACGTCATAGCGCTAGTCGCTATTTTTCCGTTGCTTGCCTAAGACCACGCCCAGAAACCGTTGCAATAGGACTTTGTTTTCAGGAAAAAGAGAAAGGCGTGAGGAAGATGATGAGTTGTCAGCTGGTGGTTCGTTAGTTCAAATTTGCGCGCGTTTTAGTTAGTGGGCGTTGGTTTTGCTTTTTGATTATTTGTTTATAATAATATATCAATTAGCGCGTATGGTTCAATGGTTAAGTGTTGTGCTTGTGACCTTCAAGACCTGGGTTCAAGTCCCAGGTCTGGCAAATACTTAACATTATTTTTCAATAATTGATTCAATGCAGCGCTAGTGTCCCAGTGCACCATACGCTCACCCTCTCAAGCCACACACGCGTCCATCTCACCCAGATCAAGGGCCAGGATTCAAAGAATGCCATAAGCACCAGTCAACGCGTTGCACATAATCCAAAAAGTCAACCAAGTTCCAGCTTATTGGGCCAGGCCTCTTAAATTTGAACCTCCTTATTTGGGGCAACACCCCACTCTGGTTTGCTTTTCTTTTCTTTTATTATTTTAATTATTGTATTATTTATTTTTTATTGCTTTAATTAATTAATTTTCTCTCTTTTACAAATATACAAAAAACATACAAAAATCAGAAAATATAAAAAAGGGATAATAAATATTATATTATAATTATTTTCATCAATAAACTAATATATGTAAATATTTGGTTTAATTAGGTTATAGTTTTAATCTTTTTTAATAAAAAAACACCAAAAATAGAATTTAGGTTTGATATCTTTTTTTTGATTTTTCTTTTAATTTTTCCCTTTTTTTTAGAATATTATTTATTACTTTATTTTCATAAATTAAAAATTGTACATAAGTTAATTTAGAGTTTAATTTAGGTTTCAATTTAATTCTTTCATAATAAATAAAAAATATTAGAATTAGGGTTTGCCGTTTAATTTAATCTCAATTAATTTCTTTTTTCATTAAATCTAAAAAACACAAAAATATCATTCTCATTTAATTTTAATTTTTAAGTCCTTATTAATTTTAATTATTTGCAAAAAGGGTCCAACGCCCTAGTTTTGTTTTCAATTCCGTTATTTCGCGCATTTATTTTACAATCGTTTAAATAATTATGTAATTGTCCCTAAGCCATGTACATTTATTTTTCGCACCTTTATTCCTTCGCATTATTTACTTTTCTGCTAAATCGGGTCCGGTTTAATTTTGGCGATGTGGACCCGCGCCTTTGTAATAGCTTAGAATTTACTTTTCTGCAAACTTTATCTGTTAACAAAAAGCATGAAAGAATGAATGAACAAATTAAAATCAAGCGTAGAACACGACAAACATGACAAGACAAATAACTGAAACATGACACACAATTCGCACACACCACCCCTAGGGTACGCCTCACTGTTGCCTTGCCTCGAAAGGTGGTCGTCGAGTAGAGGATGTCTTAGTAAGTCCTCATGATCCGGGAACCTGGCATGAGGGTAGCTTCTAAGGTGTCTTCCCATTGCTCTGGTGATCACCATGTCCCGAACCTCGAATTGACCCGAACACCTCCAACGGTGGTGCTACCTACCTCTCAATGGTGGGATGGCACTACTTTTAAGGACATTTACACAGACGAATTCCTTAGGGTAGGTAGGTTCTCAAGGATACTTGCTCTAATCTCAAAAACAAATCAAAATCTTTTCACTAACACATTTTCAAAAGCTTTCAAAGCAAACTTTTCAAACACTCTGACGTATGAGTCGATCTGAAATTTTTTCAAAGAAACTTTTAAACCCACATTGAAAAGCAAGCAAACAATTTTGAAAACACATTGAGCAAGTATCTAAGAGCCCATGGATAACCATGGATAGAAAGGGTGCTAACACCTTCCCTTTCTATAACCTACCTCCCGAACCGAGAGCAATCTCTTTAAGGAATTTTTCTGTGCTTTTGTCCTTTCCATTTGGAGAAAATAAAAGACGGTGGCGACTCTTGCTTCCGCGACATTTCGCGAACCAGCGTTAAACAGTCAGTTCCAGATCCACCGATCACAGCATGTTTGCTTTATCATGAAGAGAGGAGAGAGAGAAAAGATATCACCTTTTTGTTGGGATTGTACAGTTTGGCAAATCTGTCACAAGTTACAAAACAAAAGCAAAAGGATATAATACCATCAAACAGCAAGAAGAGAAAGAGAAAGCATTGTGGTCAAAAATGAAACCACAAAACCTGTTATCAAACCAATCTCCAAGCCAGCCAAACTATAACAACAACAAACAGTAACATTTAAAAGAAAAACATATAACAGTTTCACACAGCAATCCACAAAACCTGCAGATTTCAAACTGCAACAAACAGTCAAAAACCTGCATTGCAAGTTCCAGCCACAAAAAATCACAAAACCCGTGAACCAACAAACAGCACAACCTGCATAATACCCCAAACCTGTTAATAGTCCAACCTGCTGAACTCAGTTCAAACCTTCAACAGTCCAAGCCTAACAAAACTGTCAAATAAACCACCATTCTCCATCACAACAAATACACAAAACCTGCAACATTTTCTCAAACTATCTAAAGCAACAAAACCTGCAACCCAGTCCTAAAATAACCATTTCCAAAATTACAACAAGTTCACATCAAAGAAACCAAGAATCCATAACAATTAATAACCTTCAAACATTACAACTTACAAATCAAAGTCAGAAGAGTTTTCAAACAAATCTTCAACTCAACCACTTACAAACCAAAAGTTTCAGAACAACAATCATCATCAAAGTTTCAGAACAACAATCATCATCAACAAAAACAACAAATCATCATCAAAGTTTTAGAACTACAATCATCATCAACAACTTAAAAAATCAAAGTCTCAGTTTAATCAGCATCAACTACCAATCAAAAGTTTCAGAAACCATCATCAACAAACTTACAAAAATCAAAGTTTCAGTTTCAAAAAATTAGTATTCAAAGTGTCAGAAGTAAAGTGTCATCATCATTCAAGAGAGGAAGAACCAAGTCAGAAGTGAAGTGTCATCATCATTCAATGTTTAAGAACAAAGGAAAGAAGTTACCAAAAAGCGCGCCTCGCCATCATCTTCTCCTCGCACCTCTGGCCACCAGGGAGCTTCATCTTTCCATCTCACCTTTCCTATTCTCTTCACAGAGAAAATCTCACAGGTATGACCACTTCGTATCCTTTTGCTTCATCTCAGGCATATAATACCATAGGTTAAACAAACTAAACATGAACAAAGCATGCGAATCAACGAAACTGTTAAATCAAGAAAAAAACTGAACCATACTATTTAAACAAAACCTTTGATCATTGTGAGGAGATGAGAGAAGGAGAGAGTGCTCCGGCGGCTTGAGGGGAGGGGAAGATCAGTGAGGATGAGCGATTGAGTGTGAGAGAGAGATGAAGAGAAAACGAAGGGTACGACGCCATTGTGAAAATGTTCACAAACCCCTAACCCTGATTTTTTCCAAAAAAACCTAAATGTTACAAACTTTGGAATTGGGCCAGTGCTGGCCACAAACCCTAAGCCTATACAAATTGCTAACGTACCCCCCCCCCCCCTTTAGTTCTGACCTCACTTCTTTTTTATTATTTCATTTGGGCCCAACATCAATATCCTAAGCCCATTTTCAATTTGTTTTAATTTACTTCTTTTTGTTAATAAATTCATAAAACTCAATACCTTTTTTTTATATCAAATTAAATTAATATTGAAGTTAATTTTTTTTCTTCTTTTAATTTATTTTTTTATTTCTTTTGTTAAAATATACTAGTAAGATATTAAAATTTCATATTTTTTGTAAAATAAATTTGATTTTTTTAGTTTTAATCATTTTATTATTTTTCTTACACTTAATAAAAATACCAAAAAAAAACTTTTAAATTAGTTTAATTAATTTTTCTTTCTTTAAACTTTTTTACTTTCAAATTAATAAAATACAAAAAAGAATAATTTTTAATCTTTTAGAATAGAGTTTATTTATCTCTTTTTAATGAATACATGCATTCCATAATTTATTGATTTTCTTTATTTCATAATTTGTTATAGCTTTGTATTGAATTGCGACAATTCGATTTGGTTGTAATATTTGGACTTTGCTATTCTTATGAGATTCATCCCCATTTGTAATAATTGTACCCCCATTCCCGGATACTTTTGTAATAACTTAGACTTTTAATTCCCGCAATTTATTGCTTTCAATATATTGTGTAGTAATTAGGCGTGTATGGCAAGATTCAAAAATCAATCGCTAGATGACCTAATCCAAGAATAAATAAATCAATACACTTCTCACACGTGCACCCCTAGGGTTTCATCCACTTGTTGTCTTCAAAATGGCCATGGTATGCATGTTGAGTCTCTTGGCAAAACAAAAACAAAACAAAAGATCATAGTCCCTCGATGACGCTATCTTGGTTGCCTATACAAAATGATCTAGTCCCTCAAAAATTCCTAAAGATACTTAGATCTATTGATAACATGGTCAATACGATGACTCGCGCCTGTCCCGTTTAACATCCTAATACAAGGTTGTTTACCAAATGCAATGGTAAAACAACACTGTCAAAAGGGTTAAAAATGTGTAGGAAAGACTCTTGAGTAGATAGGGTAGACAACTCTTAGTTACTTGATCAAAACTTGCAAAAAATATCCTTGCTATTTTCAAACACACCTTACAACACAATTTCAAAACATTTCCCAAAACAAACTTTCAAACAATCAAACATGGAAACATCTTTTCAAAAGACAATACACCTTTGTATACATTCAAACAAGAATCATTACAAAGGTTGCCACAACGATGTCCTCTTTTCAAAACATTTTTTCAAAACCACACACACAAAGCACCATTTCAAACAATTGAAAAGCAAAAGCAAGTGATCTAAACAAGTAACTAAGAGCCCATGGATAACCATGGATGAAAAGGGTGCTATCACCTTCCCTTTTCATAATCTACCCCCCGAACCCAAGAAAACATCTCAAAGGTCTTTCATGTGCTTTTTGATCTTTCCTTTGGATAAAATAAAAAGTCGGTGGCGACTCTTGCTAAACCGAAACATTTGCGAACATAAACGCAAAACCTCAAGTCAGTTCTCCCACCGCATCATAAAAGGTAACTTAGATAGCGTCATCGAGGGACTATGATCTTATATTTGCTTTTTTTTTTTTGCTAATATACCTCACATGCGTAATATGGCCATTTTGTAGAGGCAACCAAATGGATTTATCCTAGGGGTGCTTGTGTGCAAGTGTATTGTTTTCATGCTTGATTTTGTCTTGAATTGGGGTTTTCTAAGTATTGATTTTAATCTTTCCATACAAACCCTAATTACTAACATTTGTATATGAAGCGATAAATTGTGGAATTTAAAGTTACTATGCTATTACAATATTTGGAGGGAGGGGGTATACAAATTATAAATGGGGTTTGCAAGAATATAAACCTAATTAATCTATTACAACCATATTGAATTGGTACAAAAATTGAAGTAAATAATGTACAAGATGAATAAATATGAAAGAATATAAATATGAAGAAAATGGGTAATTTTGTTTGGATTTTTTAGGAAAAGTGAATTTGTTTTAACCTAATTAATTAAAGAAAATAATTAATTAAGATAATAAAAGTAAACCTAATTTAATAAGAAAAGAAATTAATAAAACCCTAATTTATTAATTGATAAGAAACTAAGTCTATAAGAAAAGTATTTTTGGTATTTTTTTGTCTTGGAAATAAATTATAGTATTATAAAATATTTTTGGCCCTTTTTTTATATTAAAATAAAATATTTAAATTGGTGTAAAAGAAAATAAATAAAACCTAGTATTTAATTAAATTTACAAGATATTTAGTGAAATGAATAAAGTATTGATTAAAGAAAAAAAATTTATAAGAAAAATAAATAAACTAAGTCAAAATATAAATCTACTATTTTTTTTATATTTTTATGATTTTTTTAGTATTTAAAAAAATAATTAAGAAAATAAATAAAATGAAAAATAAGAAAAGAAAAGAAAATTTGGGCCAGGGTGCAATTAGCCTGTAAGGGGGTTAGAAAGTAAAAACAACAAAAAAAAACAAAAGCCCAACAAGGCCCAACGTCTACAAAAAAAACAAAGTCAGAAAGCAAAAAATGTGAAAAAATAAAAAGGGTACCACTGGGGCTCGAACCCAAGTCCCAAAGGTTACAAGCGCACGCTTCTATCACTGGGGACTCTGCTGGGGATTTTCTAAAAGTGGGGTTACCTTAGGGATTAGATCACCTTTACATGCTTATCTTATTTGATTTGTATGCTTTACTTTTTAGTTCCTTGTTTGGGTTTATTTTAAATCCTACACCCGGATTTGGGGACACCTTTTAGGTAAGTAGCAATAAACTGCGAGAGAACTGTGTGGGGTATACCGACATGGTTGAAGCAGTAGCTACGTTGAAGTGGAACTTTGGTTGGTACCGGTAACCCTTGTGTTGAATCAAGGAGAGTACGGGGCCGCCGCGTGGTGTCATGAAGCATCAACTGACTTTAGAACCTTACTTGACCAACTTGGCCTTTTAAGATGTAGTGAGATGACCGGCTTTGGTGCAGTCCGAAGTTGGTAGATACTCGATACTACACTCATTAAGGGTTATTTTCTTGGAATATTTTGGTCGCCAGTTAAGTGGCTAAACTGAAACAATGAACACAGAAAATTATCCAGTGATATTGAGCTCCTTAGAACCCGGTTACTATTTCTAGGACAGGTTGAGCTAACTAACTTCAAGAGGGTACTTACCTACAAACACCATGCAAGCCTAAACCTAAGGACTTGTTTGCTTTGTGTGAATGTGATTATTTGTATATAAACTTGCTTACTTTTGCATACTTATACATAACATCATAACATCATACCATGGCATTTTCAATAACCATTTCAAGAATCTCGAGGGTCTTTGATGCAGGGGCACGTTGAACCAGACGTCTACCAAAGGGAAAGAGGATTCATTTTCCTCTAAACAAAAACCGTCAAAGATCAAGTACAACAACTTGAGTCAAGGGCTATGACCCACTTGATATGGTGAGCTTGATTCTCATGGAAAGACATCCACCAATACAAAGTTCTCCAATCAAAGATGTTCAACCTCTAACATTTTCTTGTGTTTACCCCGCGAGATCCTTGAAAACATGCATCCACATATCATGCATCGTATCATGACAGGTTTCCCCCTTTCAGGTCTCCTTACCTTCCTACTGTTTATTTCAGTAGAGATGGCTCTAGAGAAGACTATCAAAGATATCCAGACTCAAAACACTCAACTTCAGGAGATGTTCTTGAACCTGTCCAAGGGGTAGGAAGAAATGAAAGTTATCATCACAAGGGGCATGGTCACAGGGAATCCAGGCGGCATCAGGAATGATCAGTTGGAAGGGGTACAGATTGAGATGGAAATAATGAAAATTCAGATGATGGGACAACTGGTGGGCCAGATGGCTCTCATCCAAAACTTGGCTCAAGGACAAGAAGAGCTAAAGGTCCTCATCAACAAACTGCATCAGGATGGATGTAACCAAATGGGGAAAACAACTAGGGTTGAGGATCAAGTTATCATTCAGCCTCCCTTGAGACAAGAAGTCAAGGGAAAGTCTCCCCAGTTTGCTTCAGGGTCACAAGCCCAACAACAACCTCACTAGCATCAACAGGATAATCGGCGTGAGCAAAATACATCTGAAAAGCAATCCACTGAGATTAACATGCCATTATCCCAAGTGCTACAACACTTGTTGGAAGTCAAGCTAATTGTATTAAGGGACCCCCCTCGGCGTCCCAACACAGCCTCCCCAGGGTACAATCCAAATGCGATATGTGCGTATCATTCCAACAGTCCTGGGCATGACACCGATAGCTGTTGGGCATTGAGAAACAAAATTCAAGATCTGGTTAAAGAAACAACGCTGGAATTCACACAGGATGGCCAGATGAAAATCTTGCGCTGAGGGTTCTCCACCTGAAATGACAAGTTCGAACTAAGAGGCTTTTGTTTCATTTGAATTTTCAAGTTGTAATTTCTTTTGTTATTCAAACAATTATCTATTAATGTCAAACTCTGTTTCATTAATGCATTGCATATGTTTGTCTTGAATTCATCCATTCGTTTTCACTATACTTGAACTATGCTTTCTACTTTCTTTATGACATTTAACTCTTGCTAAAAGTTACGAGCCTTTAGAGGGAGGATGACGAAAACAATGCCATAATCTCATACAGTATGCTTTTGGACAGACCTTGCTGACGATGTACAGGCGTTTCTTTCAAATCCTAAACACTGGAGTTATAAGGAAGATAATACCTAGTCAACCCCTTCGAGCCAAAGAAGTAGAAGTTTTCCGTTTTAAAATTGAAACCTTTAATCAAACCTGGGGCAGGGTAGTCTCTCAGTTAACTCAAAATGTGCGTTTAGCCGCAAACACTCATTTCGTAATACAACGAATGACATTAAAAATTTCCTTTGGAATCAAAAGATGGTGATGATTCCCCATTACCTAGGCAGTCATTATCTCGTGAAAAGAAAAGCCCACTAAGCCAAAACCTACAAAGGAGACTTCAAGAAAAAAAACTGGGGCATCCCGCTGACTGTAAATCTCAAAAACAGGAACAGTCAGGCAAAAATCAGGGATAACAAATATAAAAAAAGGGAGAAGAACGAGGTCACTACAAATCCTCAACAAAAATAATGTTGCAAAAAAGAGTGACTGCCTTCCAACAAATTCAACTTGTGTGAACCATCACCAAATCGTCGTTCCAGACTCATTTGGAGTTCAAACGCACAATTAACTGAGTTTAGGATTGAAGAACATCACGAAGAGCGGGTGGGTACAAATATACTTTGAGCCTTTATCCTTTGTTTCTTAAACCATGAACCAAGCCACGTTACAACCCTTCAAAAGTCCTAATTGAAGCATTGGTTAGTTCAAAAACATACGGTTACAAAAGGTATCCTGACTCCTGTAAGGCTTTGCTCTAAATCTTGAGTTGATTATTTCTTATAGAAAGTTTTCTGCTAAAAATCGCATTTTTCAAAATTTCAAGACAAGCATAAACTTTGCATTATTTGAATATTGTTGTTTGCATATGGCTATTTATTTGACAGCAAAGAAATTCCCACAGTGGATATCCGATGAACGAAAGCTCTCTTAGTGAACAAAATCACTTCAAGTGGGATGACATTTCCGTTGCAAAAATCTCCTATCAATAAAAGGGGACTTAGCATGGCATTGTCCAATAAACCTGGGGCAGTCCAGTCAAGATTTCAAGAAATCTATCGAAGTCCAGTTAACCTGGGGTAGTCCAGTCAAGATTTCAAGAAATCTCTCAAAGTGCTGAGTAACCAGGGGCAAGGCTTTGTCACCATCACTTGGGGCATTGAGCGTCAATCCCAACAAAGGGTTACATACAGTCGAACATTTCCTGGCGAAGCCATAAACACTCGCTACTTGGGGCAATGATAAATCTCTCTAAAATCCTCCTCATGAGTTGGCTCTCAGCCAGAGTTTCAATCTTTGATAATCTCTTCCCAGCTAAGTCGACCTCAAGAATTCCTGAGAATTTTTCCCATTGAAGTCGCCAGATTTTTCACTATCGGAAACGAAGAATTCAACTTTTTCTCCATCACCAGTTCGGGATTTATTTTCCCTAGCGAGAGGTCGTCTTAAAAACATTACACATCCGTACATCAAGACACCATACAACGCAATCTCATTTATTTTGAGAACATCATTGTTTGATATATGTCATGCAACTAACCTTTACCTTTCAGGAAAGATGCAATCAAATTCTCACAAAATTCACGCCGTGAAGCCTGGATTTTGACCAGATAACGGTACAAGACACTGAAACCTGGATATTGATCAGATAACAGTAAGGTATACTGTGAAGCTTGGACGTTGACCAAATAACAATTTACTCGGCCAATTACTTTGAAGCCCGGATTCAACCGGATATTAGTAGGCCCCAAAATCAAAGGGAAAACCGGAGGCGACTGGATAACCATTTGATTTCCTTCTGAAGACTGGATGTTGACCAGATAGGAAGTAAGGTATTGTGAAACCTGGATGTTGACCAGATAGCAATACAAGACTGTGAAACCTGGATGTTGACCAGATAACAATAAGGTATATTGTGAAGCTTGGACGTTGACCAAATAACAGTTTACTCAGCCAATTACTTTAAAGCCCGGATTCAACCGGATATTAGTAGGCCCAAAAATCAAAGGGAAAACCGGAGGCGACCGGATAACCATTTAATTTCCTTCTGAGGACTGGACGTTGACCAGATAGGAAGTAAGGTATTGTGAGACCTGGATGTTGACCAGATAGCAATACAAGACTCTGAAACCTGGATGTTGACCAGATAACAGTAAGGTATACTGTGAAACTTGGATGTCGACCAAATAACAGTTTACTCGACCAATTACTTTGAAGCCCGAATTCAACCGAATATTAGTAGGCCCCAAAATCAAAGGGAAAACCGGAGGCGACTAGATAACCATTTGATTTCCTTCTGAAGACTGGATGTTGACCAGATAGGAAGTAAGTTACTATGAAGCCTGGATGTTGACCAGATAATAGTACAAGACACTATGAAGCCTGGAGATCAACCAGATAACAGATAACCCTTAACAGAACGAAGATTCTCATTCTTGAAACCTCAGAAGATTAACATACTCCCAAGCTCCTGATACCCTTAACAGAATGAAGATTCTCATTCTTGAAACCTCAGAAGATTGGAATACTCCCAAGCTCCTGATACCCTTAACAGAATGAAGATTCTCATTCTTGAAACCCCAGAAGATTGGCATACTCCCAACCTCCTGACCCAAACGCCTAAATGAAGATTCTCATTCTTGTTTCCCCAGTAGATTGGCATACTCCCAACCTCCTGACCCAAACGCCTGAATGAAGATTCTCATTCTTGCTTACCCAGAAGATTGGCATACTCCCAACCTCCTGACCCAAACTCCTGAATGAAGATTCTCATTCTTGCTTACCCAGAAGATTGGCATACTCCCAACCTCCTGACCCAAACGCTTGAATGAAGATTCTCATTCTTGCTTCCCCAGTAGATTGGCATACTCCCAACCTCCTGATCCAAACGCCTGAATGAAGATTCTCATTCTTGATTACCCATAAGATTGGCATACACCCAACCTCCTGACCCAAACGCCTGAATGAAGATTCTCATTCTTGCTTACCCAGAAGATTGGCATACACCCAACCTCCTGACCCAAACGCCTGAATGAAGATTCTCATTCTTGATTCCCCAGTAGATTGGCATACACCAACCTCCTGACCCAAACGCTTGAATGAAGATTCTCATTCTTGCTTACTCAAAGTGGCATACAACCTAAACTCCTAAAATTCTTCCAAACAGGAATAAGCTTTTCCCTAGAGTCCTAAGCTTACTCTCCAGCATGATAGCTACTCCCCAACAGTATAGCTATTCCTCACAGAGTTTTTACTCCCCAACAGAATGAAGATTCTCATCCTTGATTCTCCAGTGAAGTTACCAGAGCCTTCTTTACTCTCAGCATAAATTTGTCAGAGTTTTTAATCCATTGCAGATCGAAGATTCTCGTTCTTGGCTCCTTAGCACAAATTCCCCTAGCAGAATGAAGATTCTCATTCTTAATTTCACACAGAAATTGTCAAAGTTTTGATAATCCCTGCGAATTGTCAAAAATATTGAATCTCCAGCAGTAGTCATGGATTTATTTTCCCGGGCAGCAGTCAAAGATTTTATTATCTTCAGTTGTCAAGGACTTATTTTCCTCAGCAAGACAGCTAATTAGCTTACATGCGCATACATTACATTCATATGTCATAAGCATTGATAAAACACATATATTGCATCATACATTTCATGCAACATAACTTTGTGTTTCAACTAATATTTCACCCTTTTCAGGATAAGATTAACAAGCTACCAGTATAGGATCTTAAAAACAGTTTACGGATGCTCCAAGCGATGCTAATCTATCGCTTGTTCAGATTCAGCTTCAGAAAACAGCCTAGAGATGCGCCAGACACGGATGTTATTCTATTGCTTATTCAGATCCCCAGTTCAGAGATGCTCCAGACGTGGATACCATTCTGACGCTCACCTATAACTTACAGGTCAACAAACATTCTTGGATGGCATCTTTAAGCCCATCTCCGACAAGATTTTGTCACATCTCCAAATGGCATATGTAAGCCCATTCCCTCAACCATGCTTTGACGAGTGCAAATTTATGGGCACTCTCGCGTCCAATCATCTTTTACCTTCGAGTCGCGAACGACAAACTCGCCGATCTAACTCTTCAGGTTCAAGAAGATTGAACAGGGGCAACTGTTGTACCCCAAAATTTGCCCTCCCATTTTTCATAAGAAATCACAACCCTAAGGTTTTCTTAGATTTTCAAGATTGGCTCAGGAATCGATCAGACAAACTTTTCTTTGGCGGTAGATCAAGAATTAGGGTTTCTCTCGCATTTCTCAGAAGAAACTAAATTCTCAGAAATTCAATTAACTGCCACATGTTTTCACACTTTTTAAAGCTTACTGAAAGATTACTGGTTGTTCTCAAGGCCTGTTTATCTGGGACAAGAAATGAGAGCTGAGACTGTCATTTGGAACATTCAGTTTTTGTCTGATCCAAGTTAACCAGATAACGTGCATCTGTTAAGACATTTGCTTGTTAATGGAATAAAATGTTTGCTTGTTTATTAGAATACACAATGCATATTGTGATTGGAATACTGTTGCAAGGTTATGATATTACAAAATATTTGGATTACTTAAAGTTTAAGTTATCTGTATTGGAAATATTGGAATGCAGTTTCAGTTATTTTAATCAGGAGTCTTAAAGAATCAGTGAAGACTCGAGGAGAGAATTGCAAGATATTGACAAAACAAGATTTTATTGGATATCAGATTGTCTCACAAAGATTTATTTCAGATGTTGATATAAAAATAATTTATTATTCAAATGTTGTAGGTTTTACAGCTTATAGTACTTGAAAAATAAATTATTACAATTAATGAAAAATCTCTCTAAGTTACAAAAAAAATCTAAGCCTAAGCTTCCAGTGCTCCCATGCTCGCCACAAAGAATTTCTTGCTTCCTCTGCTTTGTCATCACCCAATTTGTGCTCACATGAAAGAAAGACAAAGAAAAGAGGATTAGTACAGTTAATTAAATAGAATTTTCAAACAAAAAAAGAAAGAAAATATTCATCATTAAAGTTTGATGTTTGGAATCAGAGGAGCTATTTTCATTTCATCATGTTTTTATTTTTTCTCTTTGCAAATCACAAGAAGATTGCTCTTCTTGGTTCACAAAGAGAAAAATGAAAAATGCAAGCTAAAGAATGCAAGGCAAATGGTTCAAATGAAAACATAACAAGGCCAAACTGTCAAGCAAACTAAACATTGCAACAAGGCCAAACTGTCAAGCAAACTAAACATTGCAACAAGGCCAAACTGTCAAGCAACTAAGGCAGGCAACATAGCAGCAAATGTAACAAGGCCAAACTGGATGCAAGCAACTAAGACAGGCAGCACAAGAAAAGCTAGGACAAGTACAATGCAGCAGGATAAGTACAACACAGCAGGCCAAAAGTATAAAGTATGGTAAACCAAATCACAAACAAAGCTTGTTGAAACAACTTTTTCATCATTTTCCAGGAATATAGGCAAACTTTTCAGAAAAGCAAAGAAAATCATGTTTGCTTTATCATGAAGAGAGGAGAGAGAGAGAAAAGATATCACCTTTTTGTTGGGATTGTACAGTTTGGTAAATCTGTCACAAGTTACAAAACAAAAGCAAAAGGATATAATACCATCAAACAACAAGAAGAGAAAGAGAAAGCATTGTGGTCAAAACTGAAACCACAAAACCTGTTATCAAACCAATCTCCAAGCCTGCCAAACTATAACAACAACAAATAGTAACTTTTCAAAAAAAAACATATAATTGTTTCACACAGCAAACCATAAAACCTGCAGATTTCAAACTGCAACAAACAGTCAAAAACATGCATAGCAAGTTCCAGCCACAAAAAATCACAAAACATGTGAACCAACAAACAACACAACTTGCATAATACCCCAAACCTGTTAATAGTCCAAACTGCAGAACTCAGTTCAAACCTTCAACAGTCCATGCCTAATAAAACTGTCAAATAAACCACCATTCTCCATCACAACAAATACACAAAACCTGCAACATTTTCTCAAACTATCTAAAGCAACAAAACCTGCAACCCAGTCCTAAAATAGCCATTTCCAAAATTACAACAAGTTCACATCAAAGAAACCAAGAATCCATAATAATCAATAACCTTCAAACATTACAACTTACAAATCAAATTCAGAAGAGTTTTCAAACAAATGTTCAACTCAACCACTTACAAACCAAAAGTTTCAGAACAACAATCATCATCAAAGTTTCAAAACAACAATCATCATCAACAAAAACAACAAATCATCATCAAAGTTTCAGAACAACAATCATCATCAACAACTTACAAAATCAAAGTCTCAGTTTAATCAACATCAACTACCAATCAAAAGTTTCAGAAACCATCATCAACAAACTTACAAAAATCAAAGTTTCAGTTTCAATAATTAGTATTCAAAGTGTCAGAAGTGAAGTGTCATCATCATTCAAGAGAGGAAGAACCAAGTCAGAAGTGAAGTTTCATCATCATTCAAGGTTTAAGAACAAAGGAAAGAAGTTACCAAAAAGCGCGCCTCGCCATCATCTTCTCCTCGCACCTCTGGCCACCAGGGAGCTTCATCTTTCCATCTCACCTTTCCTATTCTCTTCACAGAGAAAATATCACAGGTATGACCACTTCGTATCCTTTTGCTGCATCTCAAGCATATAATACCATAGGTTAAACAAACTAAACATGAACAAAGCACGCGAATCAACGAAACTGTTAAATCAAGAAAAAAACCAAACCATATCGTTTAAACAAAACCTTTGATCATTGTGAGGAGATGAGAGAAGGAGAGAGTGCTCTGGCGGCTTGAGGGGAGGGGAAGATCAGTGAGGACGAGCGATTGAGTGTGAGAGAGAGATGAAGAGAAAATGAAGGGTACGACGCCGTTGTGAAAATGTTCACAAACCCCTAACCCTGATTTTTTCCAAAAAAACCTAAATGTTACAAACTTTGGAATTGGGCCAGTGCTGGCCACAAACCCTAAGCCTATACAAATTGCTAACGTACCCCCCCCCCCTTTAGTTCTGACCTCACTTCTTTTTTATTATTTCATTTGGTCCCAACATCAATATCCTAAGCCCATTTTCAATTTGTTTTAATTTACTTCTTTTTGTTAATAAATTCATAAAACTCAATACCTTTTTTTATATCAAATTAAATTAATATTGAAGTTAATTTTTTTTCTTCTTTTAATTAATTTTTTTATTTCTTTTGTTAAAATATACTAGTAAGATATTAAAATTTCATATTTTTTGTAAAATAAATTTGATTTTTTTAGTTTTAATCATTTTATTATTTTTCTTACACTTAATAAAAATACCAAAAAAAAACTTTTAAATTAGTTTAATTAATTTTTCTTTCTTTAAACTTTTTTACTTTCAAATTAATAAAATACAAAAAAGAATAATTTTTAATCTTTTAGAATAGAGTTTATTTATCTCTTTTTAATGAATACATGCATTCCATAATTTATTGATTTTCTTTATTTCATAATTTGTTATAGCTTTGTATTGAATTGCGACAATTCGATTTGGTTGTAATATTTGGACTTTGCTATTCTTATGAGATTCATCCCCATTTGTAATAATTGTACCCCCATTCCCGGATACTTTTGTAATAACTTAGACTTTTAATTCCCGCAATTTATTGCTTTCAATATACTGTGTAGTAATTAGGCGTGTATGGCAAGATTCAAAAATCAATCGCTAGATGACCTAATCCAAGAATAAATAAATCAATACACTTCTCACACGTGCACCCCTAGGGTTTCATCCACTTGTTGTCTTCAAAATGGCCATGGTATGCATGTTGAGTCTCTTGGCAAAACAAAAACAAAACAAAAGATCATAGTCCCTAGATGACGCTATCTTGGTTGCCTATACAAAATGATCTAGTCCCTCAAAAATTCCTAAAGATACTTAGATCTATTGATAACATGGTCAATACGATGACTCGCGCCTGTCCCGTTTAACATCCTAATACAAGGTTATTTACCAAATGCAATGGTAAAACAACACTGTCAAAAGGGTTAAAAATGTGTAGGAAAGACTCTTGAGTAGATAGGGTAGACAACTCTTAGTTACTTGATCAAAACTTGCAAAAAATATCCTTGCTATTTTCAAACACACCTTACAACACAATTTCAAAACATTTCCCAAAACAAACTTTCAAACAATCAAACATGGAAACATCTTTTCAAAAGACAATACACCTTTGTATACATTCAAACAAGAATCATTACAAAGGTTGCCACAACGATGTCCTCTTTTCAAAACATTTTTTCAAAACCACACACACAAAGCACCATTTCAAACAATTGAAAAGCAAAAGCAAGTGATCTAAACAAGTAACTAAGAGCCCATGGATAACCATGGATGAAAAGGGTGCTATCACCTTCCCTTTTCATAATCTACCCCCCGAACCCAAGAAAACATCTCAAAGGTCTTTCATGTGCTTTTTGACCTTTCCTTTGAATAAAATAAAAATTCGATGGCGACTCTTGCTAAACCGAAACATTTGCGAACATAAACGCAAAACCTCAAGTCAGTTCTCCCACCGCATCACAAAAGGTAACTTAGATAGCGTCATCTAGGGACTATGATCTTATATTTGCTTTTTTTTTTTGCTAATATACCTCACATGCGTAATATGGCCTATTTGTAGAGGCAACCAAATGGATTTATCCTAGGGGTGCTTGTGTGCAAGTGTATTATTTTCATGCTTGATTTTGTCTTGAATTGGGGTTTTCTAAGTGTTGATTTTAATCTTTCCATACAAACCCTAATTACTAACATTTGTATATGAAGCGATAAATTGCAGAATTTAAAGTTACTATGCTATTACAATATTTGGAGGGAGGGGTATACAAATTATAAATGGGGTTTGCAAGAATATAAACCTAATTAATCTATTACAACCATATTGAATTGGTACAAAAATTGAAGTAAATAATGTACAAGATGAATAAATATGAAAGAATATAAATATGAAGAAAATGGGTAATTTTGTTTGGATTTTTTAGGAAAAGTGAATTTGTTTTAACCTAATTAATTAAAGAAAATAATTAATTAAGATAATAAAAGTAAATCTAATTTAATAAGAAAAGAAATTAATAAAACCCTAATTCATTAATTGATAAGAAACTAAGTCTATAAGAAAAGTATTTTTGGTATTTTTTGTCTTGGAAATAAATTATAGTATTATAAAATATTTTTGGCCCTTTTTTTATATTAAAATAAAATATTTAAATTGGTGTAAAAGAAAATAAATAAAACCTAGTATTTAATTAAATTTACAAGATATTTAGTGAAATGAATAAAGTATTGATTAAAGAAAAAAAAATTTATAAGAAAAATAAATAAACTAAGTCAAAATATAAATCTACTATTTTTTTTATATATTTTTATGATTTTTTTAGTATTTAAAAAAATAATTAAGAAAATAAATAAAATGAAAAATAAGAAAAGAAAAGAAAATTTGGGCCAGGGTGCAATTAGCCTGTAAGGGGGTTAGAAAGTAAAAACAACAAAAAAAAACAAAAGCCCAACAAGGACCAACGTCTACAAAAAAAACAAAGTCAGAAAGCAAAAAATGTGAAAAAATCAAAAGGGTACCATTGGGGCTCGAACCCAAGTTCCAAAGGTTACAAGCGCACGCTTCTATCACTGGGGTGGCTATACATCCGTTAACATAACCAAAACAATAAATATATGATACAAAACGCGCCCTGAGTCACACTTCATCTTCAACCTCCAGCCAGACCAACTGTAACTTGTTCATTTCTCAACAAAAATGAAAACTGTAAACATGAAACTTGTAGCAAATTTCCTCACAGTTTCATAAATGTAAAGCATTAAAACTATAGATCAAAGATAAGCATGAATTTCATTGGCCCTAAACTGAACCCTAAAAAATCTCAAAATTTCAGTTTCAAAATTCTCTAAGCTCAAGCAAAATTAATGAAAACTATGGACATGGTCAGCTTTAGGGCAATGATATCTACATGTTTCATTCACAAATAAATCATTGATTATGCCTGTATGAAAAGTTCCAAAGTTAGAAAACTTACCTTGCAAGAGGGTATCGGGTTTGAAGTTTGTGGAGCTTTCAAGGAGTTCCAATGGTTGGGTTAGCTTCCTCAAGTTCCCAGGAAGCTAATGGAATGCTTAGCTTGAGCTGAAAGGGCCTGGGGAGTTCTGGAGAAGTCCAAGTGCAAAGCTCTGTTTTTGAAAATGGTGGATGAGGATGGAGGTGTTACAGTGATGCTGTAGGTGTAAGGATTGTTTGTGTATGTTGTTTAGAAGCTTTTGAAAATAAAGGCCAAGAAACGCACGAGTAGATTTGAAGATTAACTTCAAAACTCAGAAATGACAAGTTTTGAAGTATTTTTGGTGATTCTGAGTTCTAGGTGTTTTCAGGGCTTAAGCATCCGTGTCTTTTATGCAAATAGTTTGTATATCTATAAGCAAAAGGATTGGAGTGATTTTGACAATCAGAAGTACAAGTTACAAGCTTTTGGCTAGGTTACTTGATTTTCAAGAAAAGAGAGAAACCTAGTTTCAATGTGAGGTACAAGCATGAGTTGGGTGATTGTAAGTGTCTAAACAATTTCTTTATAGGACTTGTGTGATCAGAAGAGAACAAGTGCAAGGCTCAAGAACAAGTTTTGTGCAAAAAGTCACTTTATCAAAATGGCAATGTGCACTTTCTTCCAAAAATGGATAGAAAGCATGTTCATTCATTGAATGCTTGAAACGAGACCTCTAAAAGATGTGCAAACCATTAATTATGGAGTTCCTAACAAAATTGAGGCCTTTAAAATAGAGTTTATGCAACATAGTTTGAATTTTGAACTTGGTTCATCACAAAATGACTTGTAATTCAAGTGATAAAACCCTAACTTCATCTCTTCGATTCTCCCTACTCAAAAATGATCTCAAGGATTTATTGGACATTTAGGAAAGCTTGCAATGTACTCTATAACCCATATTTGAATTTATTTTGAATATTCCCCTTGGAACTATATGAAAAAGTTCCATGAAGTTGGGTCAAAATCCTGACCAAATTAGGGCAAAATTCCACTAAGTGTTTTGTTTCGTGACCACATGTTCTTAAAATTATAACTTGAGATCCAATCACTTATCGAAGAAGTTGTGTGAATAAAAGTTTTATATTTCATGGATATATACAACTTTCATGTTGGAAGTTTCTCTTGAATCATCTTGCATCATGGTGAAAAGTTTGCTCAAAGTTATGAAAAAATAAGAAATTTGCAACACTTAGAAAAATTTCTAAGTTTAGAAATTTTAACTTTTCAAAATGAAATCTTGAATTTTTGATTTCTTGATGAATAAGCTTCATATTTTGACATGTTTTTATGAATTTTTATCTTTGGCATTTGAATTTGACCAAAAAGTCAAAGTTTGACTTTTCAGTATACAGTTGACTTTTGATGAGTTGACTGAAAATTCATCTGTCAGTCTTTTGGACTTGCAATGCTTTGAGTCATGTCATTAGGTCAAAATGATGTAATTGGACTCTTGAGATCATGACTTGAACCAATTGATCATTTGCTAGGTCAAAAATTAGAAATTGCCCTTTCCCAATTAAAACCCTAATTTTGACCATTTTGCCCTTTTGGAGATTTAATCAAATTTCTTGGGAAATTGTGGTCCAAACTTGATCAAATGATACATATGAGTCTAAGTTGTTGATTTGGATCAATAATTATGAAGTTTGACTGTAAATTGGCCATGGTTGACTTTTTCCCCAATACAGTTGATTTTTAGGTCAACTACTCAATTGACTGAGCAAAACTGTGGTCCAAGGCTTGAAACTTGACATGAGTAATCTTGGAGGTCTATAATGATCCATGAAAGTCATATGGGGTATTTGAAGTTCAAAAATCCCTGTGCAATATCAAACCCTAATTTTGGTCATCAGTGTTTAAGGAGGTGTCTTTAGCTGATCAAACCCTAGTGCAGTCTTGAGTCCAAGGAGATCTTATGAGAAAATTATTGATAAGTGAGAGGGAAAATTTTGGGGTACAACAGTTGCCCCTGTTCAATGTTCTTAAGCCTAAAGAGTTATATTGGCGAGTTTTGCCATTCGTGACTCGAAGGTGGAAGATGATTGGACAATAGAGTGCCTAGAATTTTGCACTCGGTGATGTGATGGTAGAGGGAATGGGCTTAAAGATGCTATTTGGAGAGATGATAGAAAATTGTTGGAGATGGTCTTGCAGATGCCATCCAGAAATGATTGTTGAACTGTATTTGTAAGCTGAAACTGAATGAGTATCAGAATGGCGTCCGTGTCTGAAGCGTATCTGAGCTGAGTTTGAAAGTTGAATCTAAATGAGTATCAGAATGGCATCCGTGTCTGGAGCATATCTGAATTATATCTGAAAGTTAAATTTGAATGAGTATCAAAATGGCGTCCATGTCTGGAGCGTATTTGAACTGTATCTGAAAGTTGAATCTGAATGAGTATCAGAATGGCATCCGTGTTTGGAGCGTATCTGAACTGTATCTGAAAGCTGAATCTGAATGAGTATCAGAATGGCGTCCCTGTCTGAAGCGTATCTGAGCTGAGTTTGAAAGTTCAATCTAAATGAGTATCAGAATGACATCCATGTCTGGAGCGTATTCTGAAAGTCTTTGAACATTGTTAATGGTAGCTATTGATTAATCTTATCCTGAAAAGGGTAAGAATCATTAGTTGTATGCAATGTATTGATTTATGAAATGCATGGTACAATGGGATTGTGATATATGCATTCATGTTATCAATGTTTATGATATATGGATGCGATCTACGCGTATGTGAGCTAATCTGTTGCGCTGTTGTTGGATTGGGAAAAATAAATCCCCGACTGCCGCTGAGGATATTGAGCGTAAGTCTTCATGTTGTGAAGTTGAAGTGTTGATGAATTTTCATTTAGAGAAATAAAATCTGTTGTGAGGGAAATGCTGTGTGCTGCTTGTAAAAACTTGTTGGGGAAACCTGAGAAATTGGATGACTTTTACTGGGGATTGATAATTGGAAGCTTTATTTCGCTGGGGATTATATTGCACGCTGCGAGGGATTTTATAGAAATAGCTCAAAGATATTACCTTATGTCTTAAAGCCATCAGTGATTTTATTTTTACTTAGTTTATTTGTAAACAATAATTATATCCAAATGCACATGTTAAACAATAAATCATTGGACGTTTTTGTAAACAAAACAAAAGAGTAAATAAAAACAGATAGTTTTGCACTTTCAAAGAGATATCTTTGTATTGACTTTGAGTAAGTATTTTTGTACAATGAGACAAACATTCTAGTAATAGAATGTTATCGTAAAAAATGAAAATTTTGATACAAAGAAAATATAGCTATGTGCAATAATCCCATGGGGTTCCCATTCTGCTATAGCCTTCGTGTCTCTGAGCATCTTGTCTATATGTTGCCTTGTCCGAAGTTGATTGGATTGATCAGAACCTGAGTTTATCAGGTTGTCCGTGAGGTGATCCAACAAGACATATTCATACGCTTTAATTCCATAACTTTTTCCTGGACCGCTCTTTTGGGTTTTCAGTCCACAGGGATACCATTTTTTGCCCAAGCCGCCCTTTCGGGTTTTCAACTTGCCGAGTGTACAAATTTTTGTTTTATCCCTAATTTTTTCCCGAACCTCTTTGGTTTGCCGAGATGCCCTTGTTTTTCCTAGGTGTGTCAACCTAGCGGGTCTCTTATGCGTAGTATCTTTTGACTATGTCTGCGTTTGCAGAGTGCGGCAGGTCGTCGCCGTCCATGGTGGTTAAGATCATTGCTCCACCAGAGAATATGCTTTTGATTACAAATGGTCCTTCATATGTTGGAGTCCATTTTCCCCCAAGATCACCTTGCGGCAGTATGATACATTTGATCACCAAATCCCCAACTTGATATACTTGGCGCCTGACCTTTTTGTTGAAAGCCTTGATCATCCGTTTTTGATACATCTGACCATGACAGACAGAAGTAAGCCTTTTCTCATCAATCAAGTTCAGTTGATCAAGTCGAGTCTGGATCCAATCTTCTTCATTCAGCCCTGCATCCTTCATAATTCTCAGAGAGGGGATCTGGACCTCAATAGGAAAGACAGCCTCCATGCCGTATACTAGAGAGTAGGGTGTTTCCCCGGTTGATGTGCACTCTATGGTACGATATCCGTGGAGAGCGAATGGTAGAATCTCATGCCAGTCTTTGTATGTGACTGTCATTTTCTGTATGATCTTTTTGATGTTCTTATTTGCAGCTTCGACAACACCATTCATCTTCGGCCGGTAAGGGGAAGAATTGTGATGCTGGATCTTGAATTTCTCACACAGGGCGGTGATCATAGTATTATTTAGATTCGTACCATTGTCTATAATGATCCTCTTTGGGATACTATAACGACATATGAGATTTTGCTTGATGAACCGGGCGACAACATTCTTGGTGACAGAAGAGAAAGAGGCTGCCTCAACCCACTTTGTAAAATAGTCAATGGCCACTATGATGAAGCGGTGTCCATTAAAGGATGTTGACTTGATTTCTCGAATCATATCAATGCCCCACATAGCAAAGGTCCAAGGAGCTGTCTAGACATTCAAAGGAACTGGAGGTACGTGCACCTTATCAGCATAAATATGAAACTTGTGGTAGGTTCTAGAGTGTTGATAGCAATCTGCTTCCATGGTAGACAAGTAATAGCCTTCCCGTAGGATTTTCTTTGCCATCGTATGCCAACTGGAATGGGTGCCAAAAGTGCCCTCATATAACTCAACCATGATCTTTTCCGCTTCAACCTTATCTACACACCGAAGTAACACCGAGTCATGGTTGTGTTTGTAGAGAATGTCATTAATAAGGAAGAATTTAGCAGATAATCTCCTTAAGAACTTCTTATCATTGTCTGAAGCTCCTTTTGGATATTCTTGAGCCTCGAGATACCTCTTGACTTCGTGAAACCAAGGCTGGTCCACTACTTCTTTAGTATTAATCTCGTGATAGTAAGCTAGTTTGTCCATTCGTTCAATGGTGATCTGGGGAGCCTCATTATCCCATTTAAGTTTAAACATGGATGACATTGTGGCTAGTGCATCGGCTAGCTGATTTTCTTCTCGCGGGAAATGCTCGAAGGTAATCTTGTCAAAATATGGGAGTAATGTCAACACATATTCTTTGTAGGGGATAAGGTTAGGGTGTTTGGTGTCCCATTCACCTTTGATCTGGCTGATAACCAAGGCTGAATCTCCGAATACATTTAAGAACTTGATCCCCAAATCTATGGCAGCTTTGAGACAAAAAATGCACGCCTTGTATTCTGCCATGTTGTTTGTACAGTTGAAGCAGAGTCTTGCAGTAAAAGGAGTATGACACCCTTAGGGAGATATGAGTACAACACCAATACCATTGCCGAGTGCGTTGGATGCCCATCAAAAACCAGGGTCCATCAGGATCCTTGTTCAGGTCCGTCATATGGTCTGAATTCTTCACAGTTGTTTACCATCATGATGTCTTCATCTGGGAATTCGAACTTCATGGACTGGTAGTCTTCCACAGCTTGGTGAGCAAGGTGATCAACCAGTACACTTCCCTTTATTGCTTTCTGGGTAGTATATTGTATGTCATATTCTGTCAGGATCATCTGCCATCTCGCTATTCTCCCAGAGAGAGCAGGTTTCTCAAAGATGTATTTTATTGGATCCATTTTAGATAACAATAAGGTAGTATGGGTCAGCATATACTGTCTTAGTCGGCGAGTAGCCCATGCCAGAGCACAACAAGTTTTCTCGAGCAGTGAATATCTTGTTTCACAGTCGGTAAACTTTTTGCTCAGGTGATAAATAGCATGCTCTTTTCGGCCAGACTCGTCATGCTGCTCCAACACACACCCCATTGAATTTTCCGAAACAGTCAGATACATGATCAATGGTCTTCCCTCGACTAGTGGTATCGAAACAGGAGGCTCTTTCAGGTACTCTTTGATCTTATCGAAAGCAGTTTGGCACTCGTCATTCCATTTGACTACTTGATCTTTCTTCAGTAATTTGAAGATTGGTTCACAAGTAGCTGTCAGGTGAGAAATGAATCTGGAAATATAGTTTAGACGTCCCAAGAAACCTCTAACCTCCTTCTCGGTGCGAGGAGCAGGCATATCTTGTATCGCTTTCACCTTGGAGGGATCCACTTCGATTCCTTTATTGCTGACGACAAAGCCTAGGAGTTTACCAGACCTTACTCAAAACGTGCATTTATCTGGGTTTAACCTCAGCTTGTATTTCTTTAGTCTCTCAAACAGTTTCTGTAAATGATCAAGATGCTCTTCTTCTGTTTGAGATCTAGCTATCATGTCGTCGACATAGACCTCTATTTCGTGATGTATCATGTCGTGAAATAGAGCTACCATGGCACGCTGATAGGTTGCCCCAGTATTCTTCAGTCCGAATGGTATAACCTTGTAGCAGAATGTGCCCCATTGTGTGACATAGGTTGTTTTCTCCATGTCCTAAGGTGCCATTTTGATTTGGTTGTAGCTTGAGAAATCATCCATGAAGGAAAACACTTTATGTTGTGCCGTATTGTCAACTAGAATATCAATGTGGGGAAGTGGGAAATCATCCTTAGGGCTTTCCCTATTCAAATCTCTGTAGTCCATGCACATTCGTACTTTGCTGTCTTTTTTGGGCACAGGAACAACATTGGCAACCCATTGCGGATAAGAGGTGACAGCCAAGAATCCAGCGTTGAATTGTTTCATGACTTCTGCTTTAATCTTCTTTGACATGTCTGGTCGCATTCGACGGACCTTTTGTTTCACTGGTGGACATTCTTCTTTTGTTGGTAGATGATGTACCACAATATCTGCATCAAGTCCTGGCATGTCTTCATACGACCACGAAAAGACTTCAACATAATCGTGTAACAACTGAATCAGACGCTCTTTGATACTGGGTTCCAGATTGGCACCCACCTTGACTTCTCTTTTGTATTTTTCGGTACCTAGGTTCATTGTGTCCACTGGTTCCTCGTGGGGATGAATGGTCCTCTCTTCTTATTGCAGTAACCTGGCGAGTTCCCCTGGTACTTCACAATCTTCCTCACCTTCGTCTTCAGTTTGGTATATTAGATTTTCAGAGTCACAAAAGGCCATAGCAGAACCGTTACCCATGGGATCCCGAATGGATGTAGACCTGCATTGTGAGTGTGAGTGTGTGTAAGAGTATATCTATCTTTGAAATAAATGAAAATGTAAAAAGAAAAAACAATGAGCACAAAGTTTGTATGCAAAAACGTCCATGATTCATTGATGTCATATGGAGATGAGATAATAACCCTTATAAATGAACCATTGTGCCTCGGGTAAGACACAAGGTTTTAAGAGTCTAAATTGTTTTAATATTACAGATCCAACAAAATGTAAAGACAAATTACTGTGGGATAAAAGTGATCGGGACAAAATCTCTAGCCTCCCAGTTGATGAGCCCTCCACTGACAGTTGGGAAAATCCAATCCTCTAGGTCATAGTTGTCTTCATCATCCTCCACGGTGCTGACTTGGTGGTTGCTGATCTTCAAGGGTGGTCCTCCGGAACGAGCGTAGCGTACAGCTTTCTGGGCACCTGAAGTGAAACCCAAACCAAATTTTTCAGATTTGTATGGGATATCTGGGAGTTGTCCCCAAATAGTGCACCCACCTTCTTCTATCACTTCCATGGCATCCTTCAAAGACGACATCTTAAGTGGAGGTCTTGTGATCTTGGGAACTTGAGACACAGCCTTAGTTACCGCCACCGTCTGCGGGACTTCTTCAAAGTGCTGGAATGGAGTTTCAATAAATTCACCATCTAGATCCATATATCTGAAGGAATTTAGATGGCTGACCATATAATCTTCTTCTCCATGAACAATGATGATCTTCCCTTGAATTGGATATTTCAGCATTTGATGCAACGTAGAGGTGACTGCACCAACATTATGAATCCACGGTTGGCCTAGCAAGCAGTAATATGAAGGGGGAATATCCATTACATAAAAAGTAGAATCAAATGTATGGGTTCCAACCTTTATGGGGATATCCACTTCCCCATGCACCATCCTTTTTGAGCCGTCAAAGGCCCTTACTACTATGTTACTTGGTTTCAATGTCAATCCTTCGCAGTCAAGCCTATCAAGAGCCTTTTTAGGCAACACATTCAGGGACGAACTAGTGTCCACCAAGACATGAGCCAATGTCGTTCCCCTGCATTCCACTGAGACATGCAATGTCTCATTATGCTTCCTCCCTCTTGGCGTTAAATCAGCATCTGAAAAACCTAAACCATTATTTGCAGTCAAGTTGGCTACGCAGTCTTGGAACTGATTGACATATGTTTCTTAGGGTACATGGGCAGTTTTGAGGAATTTTACCAAGGCTTTTGCATGAGCCTCAGAACATAGTAATAAAGCCAACATGGAAATTTTTGATGGAGTTTGCCCCAGTTGCTCGACTACATTGTAGTCATTTATTTTTATGATCTTTGGAATTTCCTCCATCTCTTTCCGGGAGGTCTCAGGGATAGCTACTGACTGTGCCTTCATCCAGACAGGCTCAATCTGAATACTTTTACCTCGAGTCTCGGTTGACTCGGCAACATGAATGTCAGTAGGAGTGATAACAGGGATTGTAACAACTTTGTCAATAGGAGTATTATCAGGGATGATTGTAGGACCAAGAACAACCTTTAGAGGAGCAATAACAACATGAATGATTACGGGTCCAGAAATAGATTTTAGAGGGGCAATTTCTGGAGAGAAAACCCTTCCTCTTCGAGTGATCTTTCTAGTTCCGGCGATATTACTGATATCAGAGTCATCTTTCTCAGAACTTGAATCTTCAGCAGCTGGCCAATTTTGCTTGATACCGTGGTAGTAGACATTCCCTCCATAATTCCATGGTACGGGTTTGTCTGACGAATACAGGATTGATCCAGGCATTGTAATTATCAAAGGAGCTACTTTAGGAACTGATGTAATTCTAACAGGTCTTTTGGTGGAGACCCTGGAAGAATTGTCAGAAATGGTCACGATGGAAACATCATTATAAGAAACAGTTGGAACAGAAGTCTTTTCGAACAAAATTTCCTTGTTATCTATTAGGCACTGAACGCCTGCTTTCAACAAGGAACATTTGGTTGGTGAGGATAAACAGAAATGACAGCTTTCATTACAGCCTGGGAAAACACCAGCATTCAACAAATTCTCTTTGAAAGTCAGGAGTGGCGTCACAAGTTCATCAACTGAAGTAACAAACATATCTTCCTCAACGGCGTTGACATCACAGCCGTGTTTGGGCATAGGGGCATTAATGGCATTGGGCTTTTCTGGCGCGTCGAATTAAATCTCTTTAGCTTCAAGCAGGTCTTGTACTTTGTTTTTTAGAGCCCAACAGTTGTTAGTGTCATGGTCGGGACTCTCAGAGTGGTATGCACAGCGGGAATTAGTTTGATAGTGAGGAGAGGTTGTGTTTGGATTCTTTGGAGCTTCTTTCAAAGTCACTAGGTTGGACCTTAACAAATGTGGAAATACTTGAGATAATGTCATATTAATTCGGGTGAATTGTCTTACTTGTCTTTCAATTCTTGGCTGGTTACCTCTTTGATGAGAAGACTCTGGTTTGAGAATTATGACAACCCTCACCATTGGACGGCGTTCAGCCTTAACTTGATTTCTATGAGGATATACGGCAACCACTTATTTCTTTCCAATGAATGGTTTACTTACAGAAGCAGAGGATGCATCTTTTTGAATCTTCCCATTCTTTATCCCGGATTCTACCCTTTCTTCGGCCAATATTAGTTCGGTAAAACCTGTCGATGAACTCTCAATTAAGTGATTAAAGAAGGGACCAGACAAGGTGCCCAAAAACATGTCTACCAATTCTCTTTAAGATAGAGGAGGTTGGACTCTTCCTGCTAAGTCCCTCCATTTTTGCGCATAGTCCTTAAAGCCTTCACTTGAAACCATGGCCATAGTCTGAAGTTGAGTACGAGTGGGCGCAAGATCAGCGTTGTATTGGTATTGTTTCTAAAAGGCAGCAGCCAGATCTTCCAAGCTATGAACATTGGATCTTTCTAGCTGATAAAACCAATCAAGTTGAGTTCCAGACAGACTGTCTTGGAAGAAGTGTACCCATAAATCCTTGTCAGCGGTATGAGGCTGGATTTTCCTCACATAGGACCAGAGATGCATTTTGGGACATGAAACTCCATCATATTTGGCGAACACCGATGCTTTGAATTTCGGAGGAATGCTAATCCCTGATACTAATCCCAACTCCTCAAAGTCCAATCCAGGCACTTTTTGGATTTCCATTGCGCTCAACCACTCTTCTAGATGCTTATACTTGTCATCGGCTGGAGGATATTGTTCTTTAGAATAGTCTTCTTCTTCCTCTTCCTCTTCTGACTCTGCTGGACAACTATTTCTTTGCCCTTCCCGTCTTTATTGTCTTTCTCACCGGATGTCGTTGCAAAGTTTAAGGTACTTCTTGCTTGTCCTTTGAATCTTCTTCCCATGTTTAGAACCCCTGTTATTTTCTTTTTCTTCTTTTTCTCTTCAACCAGCAAAGTCTTCAACTCTTCTTTTCCTTTGGTTAGAGTTAAGAACATCTATTGAAACTGGGCATTTTGTGCTTGGAGGTCCTTCACCGTTTGCTCGAGATCCATCTTACTGAAATAAACAGTATAAAGATGAGGAAACTTGTTACAAGAAACCTGCTTATGTTATGATGAATGGTAAGTGCATATGCAATGATTTCAAGGATTTTAAAGATTCAAATTTGTTTTAGACAAAAAGGAAACACACGTTATTTTAATAAATTAAAGCTTGAGTACATCAATGCCTCTTTGGGAAAAATAATACAAAAAAACTCTAAGATAAAAAGGTTACACGCATCCTCTTTGGTGCAATGTAGGCATTCAGAGTCTGCTCCTCATGAAGTTGCTTAGTGAGTTCCAAAACCTTCTTCTTGCTAGCGTAGAATTGGGCTTCGAAAGTATCTCGGTCCCCCTTGAGTTGTATCCAATCTCTTTGTAAGTCTTCAAGAGAGGTGGGCATGTCAGGATGTAGGATAGTGTATGGAACATCTCCTTCATTAATAGGCTCAATGATTACCGGGAGGATGGAAGGATAAGGCATCATAAGAATTTGAGCACGAGTTCATACCCATTTGAGGTAAGGCTCAAGAGGGATGGAATTCTTGTGCTCTAGTGTCTTGATATCTACCTTGTTCAACATCCTCCAAGCTCGGATAAATTTTTGGCGAAGACCTTGATCGTCGTTCTCGTAGTCAAACACCAAACCTTGAATGAGAATCTCATGTGGGCCATCCCTTCGGGCGTAACCAAACTGTCTTAAAGCTAAGAAAGGGTTGTAGGTGATACCTCCCCTAATTCCAAGTAAGGGGACATTAGGGAATTCTACATAACGATCGACAATAGTAACATTCTCTAGGGATCGGGAACACCAATGAATGTCTGAATGCTTGAGTGTCATCAACCTTTGTGACCACCTTGAACCTTGCTCATTCTTCAATACAAATTGGGGAAGATGTGAAATAAACCATCTTGCTAATAGAGGAGTGCAACGCATAAGGACATATCTTTTCCTCGTAGTGCGAGTGTGAAAAGAATGTAGGATGTCCCCTAGGCATCGGGTTACGAGACATGAAGATCTTGACGGCATTCACATCTATGAGTTGGTCAGGATTTGGAAACAAAATCATCCCATAGATGAGGAGAGCCACAATTTCCTCAAAGGCTTGCAAATCCAAAGAGTTCCAACAATTTCGGGCTTTCTCAAACAAGAACTTTGCTAGGAAGCCTTTGACACCACTCCTTGTTTCCCAATTAGTTGTGACATCAGATGACTGTAAGTGTAGAGCTTGAGCAATATCTTCTGGCTTTGGGTATCTTTCCGTACCGTTGAAAGGTAGTTGATTAAGAATGGGAATCCTAAAGAGTTGGGAGAATTCTTCCAAAGTTGGCACAAGTTGATAATCGGGAAATATGAAGCAATGGTGTAAGGGATCAAAGAACTGAAAGAGCACCTTCTTCATGTCTTCATCAGTGTTGGAAGTGACCAAGTTGGGTAGGCGACCATGTCTCTCGGTAAATGGAGAGTTTTCAGGAATCCTTGAAGCTAGCTCCTTAAGTTGTGGAGGGATCCTTACAATATTAACTTGAATGGTTTTCCTGCGGATAGAATCCATGTCCTACAAAACAGAACAAAGATAAATCCCAAGATCCTTGAAATGGTTAGTGAATGAATATGATGTTATGATGTTCATGATGTTATGTAAAAGTAAATATACACAAACAAAGCAAACAAGTCCTTAGGTTTAGGCTTGCATGGAGTCTCATAGGTAAGTACCCTCTTGAATTTTAGTTGGATCAAACTTGTCCTAGTAATAGTAACCGGGTTCTAAGGAGCTCAATATCACTGGTTTGTTTTCTTGATAATTGTCTCATCACAAGCCTCTTTAATGGCGACCGAAATATCTTAAGAAACCAAACCTCAATGAGTGTAGTATCGAGTATCTACCAACTTGAGACTGCACCAAAGCCGGTCATCTCACTATGTCCTAATGGCTAAGTTGGTCAAGTAAAGGTTCTAAAAGTTCATTAGTGCTTCATGACATTACTCAGCGGCTCCGTATTCTCCTTGATTAACTCAAGGGCTACCGGTACCCACAAATATGTCGCACTAACGTAGCTATTGCTTAGATCATGTCGGTATACCCCGCACAGTTTCCATAATGTAATGCTACTTACCTATAAGGTATCCCAAATCCGGGTAGAGGATTTCAAACCCAAACAAAGAACCATAATGTAAAGCATACAAGTCAAACAATGAAAGCAAGTAAATGTGATCTAACCCTAAGGTAACCCCACTTTTAGAATCATCCCCAGCAGAGTCGCCAGTTCTATGATACAGTGGGAGAATTGACTTGAAGGTTTTGCATTTGATCGCAAATGTTGCAGTTAGCAAGAGTCTCCACCGACTTTTCTTTTATCCAAAAGGAAAGGTAGAAAAGCACAGGTAAGACCTTTGAGATTATTTCTTGAGTTCGGGGGGTAGATTATGAAAAGGGAAGGTATTAGCACCCTTTTCATCCATGGTTTTCCATGGGCTCTTAGTTACTTTCTAGATCACTTGCTTTTTTTTGTTTGAAATTATGCTTTGTGTAGCTTTTTTGAAAGTATTTTGTAAAGAGGCCATTGTTTAGGCAAACTTTGTAATGATTCTCGTTCATAAGAATGTATACAAAGTGTTTGATCTTTTGAAAATGTGTTCAAGTTTGTAAGATGTTTTGAAAGTGTAGGTGTTTGTTTTGAAAATAGCAAGGATGTTTGTTTTGAAAATAGCAAGGGTGTTTGTTTTGAAATGGAGCAAGTAACTAGGAGCTTTCTACCTACTCAAAAGTCTTTCTTGTTTATTTCCTTTTCCTTTGACATTGTTATCTTACCATTGATTTAATAAGTGACCCTATCTTTGGATGTAAATGGGACGAGCATGGTTCATCATATAACCATGATTAGCAATGTTGCAAGGTATCTTAGCATTCTTTTTAGGGACTAAGATCATTTGAAAGGCAACTTTGATAGCGTCATCGAGGGACTATGATCTTATATTTGCTTGTTTTTGCTAAGATACCTCACATGTGTAATATGGCTATTTTGTAGAGGCAACCAAGTGGATTTACCCTAGGGGGTGCTTGTGTGCAAGTGTATTGTTTTCATGCTTGATTTTGTCTTGAATTGGGGTTTTCTAAGTATTGATTTTAATCTTTCCATACAAACCCTAATTACTAACATTTGTATATAAAGCGATAAATTATAGAATTTAAAGTTACTACGCTATTATAATATTTGGAGGGAGGGGGTATACAAACTATAAATGGGGATTTTTTGAATATAAACCTAATTAATCTATTACAACCATATTGAATTGGTACAAAAATTGAAGTAAATAATGTACAAGATGAATAAATATGCAAGAATATAAATATGAAGAAAATGGGTATTTTTGTTTGGATTTTTTAGGAAAAGTGAATTTGTTTTAACCTAATTAATTAAAGAAAATAATTAATTAAGGTAATAAAAGTAAACCTAATTTAATAAGAAAAGAAATTAATAAAACCCTAATTCATTAATTGATAAGAAACTAAGTTTATAAGAAAAGTATTTTTGGTATTTTTTGTCTTGGAAATAAATTATAGTATTATAAAATATTTTTGGCCCTTTTTTTATATTAAAATAAAATATTTAAATTGTGTAAAAGAAAATAAATAAAACCTAGTATTTAATTGAACTTACAAGATATTTAGTGAAATGAATAAAGTATTGATTAAATAAAATATTTTTTATGAGAAAAATAAATAAACTAAGTCAAAATATAAATCTACTATTTTTTATATTTTTATGATTTTTTTAGTATTTAGAAAAATAATTAAGAAAATAAATAAAATGAAAAATAAGAAAAGAAAATAAAATCTGGGCCAGGGTGCAAATAGTCTGTAAGGGGGTTAGAAAGTAAAAACAACCAAAAAAAACAACAAAAGCCCAACAAGGCCCAGCGCCTGCAAAAATAAACAAAGTCAGAAAGTAAAAAATGTGAAAAAAAATCAAAAGGGTACCACTGAGGCTCGAACCCAGGTCCCAAAGGTTACAGGCGCGCGCTTCTACCACTGAGGTGGCTATACATCCGTTAACATAAGCAAAACAATAAATATATGATACAAAACACGCCCTGAGTTACACTTCATCTTCAACCTCCAGCCAGACCAACTATAACTTGTTCATTTCTCAACAAAAATGAAAACTGTAAACATGAAACTTGTAGAAAATTTCCTCACAGTTTCATAAATGTAAAGCATTAAAGCTATAGATTAAAGATAAGCATGAATTTCATTGGCCCTAAAATGAACCCTAAAAATCTCAAAAATTTCAGTCTCAAAATTCTCTAAGCTCAAGCAAAATTAATGGAAACTATGGACATGGTCAGCTTTAGGGCAATGATATCTACATGTTTCATTCATAAATAAATCATTGATGATGCCTGTATTAAAAGTTCCAAAGTTAGAAAACTTACATTGCAAGAGGGTACCGGGTTTGAAGTTTGAGCAGCTTTTAAGGAGTTCCAATGGTTGGGTTAGCTTCGTCAAGTTCCCAGGAAGCTAATGGAATGCTTAGCTTGAGTTGAAAGGGCCTGAGGAGTTCTGGAGAAGTCCAAGTGCAAAGCTCTGTTTTTGAAAATGGTGGATGAGGATGGAGGTGTTACAGTGATGCTGCAGGTGTTGGGATTGTTTGTATATGTTGTTTAGAAGCTTTTGAAAACAAAAGGCCAAGAAACGCACGAGTAGATTTGAAGATTGGCTTCAAAACTCAGAAATGACAAGTTTTAAAGTGTTTTTGGTGATTTTGAGTTCTAGGTGTTTTCAGGGCTTAAGCATCCGTGTCTTTTATGCAAATAGTTTATGTATCTATAAGAAAAAGGATTGGAGTGGTTTTGACAATCAGAAGTACAAGTTACAAGCTTTTGGCTAGGTTACTTGATTTTCAAGAAAAGAGGGAAATCAAGTTTCAATGTGAGGTACAAGCATGGGCTGGGTGATTGTAAGTGTCTAAACCATTTCTCATGAGTTACAGGACTTGTGTGATCAGAAGAGAATAAGTGAAAGGCTCAAGAACAAGTTTTGTGCAAAAAGTCACTTTATCAAAATGGCAATGTGCACTTTCTTTCAAAAATGGATATAAAGCATGCCCATGCATTGAATGCTTGAAATGAGACCTCTAACAGCTGTGAAAGCCATTAATTATGGAGTTCCTAACAAGTTTGAGGCCTGAAAAATAGAGTTTATTCAGTATAGTTTGAATTTTGAACTTGGTTCATCACAAAATGACTTGTAATTCAAGTGATAAAACCCTAACTTCATCTCTTCGATTCTCCATACTCAAAAATGATCTCAAGGATTTCTTGAACATTTTGGAAAGCTTGAAATGTTCTATACAACCCATATTTGAATTTCTTTTGAAGATTCCCCTTGGAACTATATGAAAAAGTGCCATGAATTTGGGTCAAAATCCTGACCAAATTAGGGCAAAATTCCACTAGGTGTTTTGTTTCATGACCACATGTTCTTAAAATTATAACTGGAGATGAAAGCACTTTTGGAAGAAGTTGTGTGAAGAAAAGTTGTATATTTCATGGAGATCTACAACTTTCATGTTGGAAGTTTCTCTTGAATCATCTTGCATCATGGTGAAAATTTTGCTCAAAGTTATGAAATAATAAGAAATTTCCAACACTTAGAAAAATTTCTAAGTTTAGAAATTTTAACTTTTCAAAATGAAATCTTGAATTTTTGATTTCTTGATGAATAATCTTCATATTTTGACTTTTTTGATGAATTGTGATCTTTGGCATTTGAATTTGACCAAAAAGTCAAAGTTTGACTTTTCAGTATTAGTTGACTTTTGATCAGTTGACTGAAAATTCATCTGTCAATCTTTTGGACTTGCAATGTTTTGAGCCATGCATTAAGTAAAAATGATGTAATTGGACTCTTGAGATCATTCCTTGAACCAATTGATCATTTTCTAGGTCAAAAATCAGAAATTGCCCTTTCCTAATCAAAACCCTAATTTTGACCATTTTGCCCTTTTGGAGATTTGATCAAATTTCTTGAGGAATTATGGTCCAAACTTGATCAAATGATACATATGAGTTTAAAATGTTGATGTGGATAAAAAATTATGAAGTTTAACTATAAATTGTCCATGGTTGACTTTTTCCCCAATACAACTGATTTTTAGGTCAACTGCTCAATTGACTGAGCAAAAGTGTGGTCCAAGGTTTGAAACTTAACATGAGTATTATTAGGGGTCCAAAATGATCCATTAAAGTCATATGGGGTATTGGAAGTTCAAAAATCCTTGTGCAATATCAAATCCTAATTTTGGTCATCAGTGTTTAAGGAGGTGTCTTGAGCTGATCAAACCCTAACGCAGTCTTGAGTCCAAGGAGATCTTGTGAGCAAATTCTTGATAAGTGAGAGGGAAAATTTTGGGGTACAACAGGATGCTTTAGCAGTTATCATTTAAGGGACTAGATCGTTTAGCAAAGGCAACATCGAAAGGGTCATCGAGGGACTACGATTTTCGTTTTCGAGGGACTGTGCTAAAGCGTCCCCACTTTCGAGGGACATGGTTGTTTTTATCGAAAGGCAGCAAGGGAGGTTAACCTAGAGGTGGTCATGTGCAAAGTGTGTTAGTTTCAGTTATTTAGTCTTACAATTAGGGTTAGCTAACGTTTGCTTTTAATCTTCCCATACAAGTCTAATTACTAAGCAGTAAACATACCAGTAATGAAAAGCAGTAAAGTGCGGAAAATAAAGCCCTGTACTATTACAATGCTTTGAGAGAGGTACATAATTAGAAGTGCAGAAAATAAATCCTAACTACTATTACATCCCACAGACAGTTACAATAATGATAAAACTGCGAGAAAAGAAATCTACGCTAATTGTAAGACTAAGAAAAAGGAAACGAAAATTATTTTTGGTGATTTTTTGATAAAAGGTTTTAATGATAATTAACCCTAAAAATTCTAATTGATTTTAAAATTTCAAAAAAAGGTTAATTAATTAAATTAAAAGGTTGATAAAAAACCTAAAAAACTAATTAATTTTAATTAGTAAAAGGTTAATTTAAAAGTTAACTAAAAACCTAAAACTTAATTTAATTAGGGTTTGTAAAAAGTATTAGGTTAATTAACATAATTAGGGTTAATTAACTAAAAGGAAAATAATTGAAAAAATGAGATAATAAGGGTTAGTGAAAAAACAATGAAAAAGAATGTTGGGGGTGGGTGTTGAACCCACTCCCCCTGCCTCTCCAACGCGTCTCTTTACCACTGCGCCAAATGATTGTTGGTGTCAAGAAAAGAAATACGCTACAATACATATGAAACCTACAAAAAATATGAAAAAAAAACAAAGAAATTTTGCAAAAGGCAGGGATCGAACAAACGCCCTAGTGCAGTAATGCCTTAACACGCCCGCTTCTACCACTGGGGTGACCATACATTCGTTTATTTATTCAAATCAAAATATATATAAAATAACTCTGATCAGGATGGATGGAGAAGTGCTGGAGCCCTAGCTCTGGCCATCTTCTCTGGTTAGGTGTTTGTTCAAACCTGCAAAATAGCACCTCTTAGTGATCCAAAGGGACCCTACCCCTCTAAATAAACCCTCATGAATCCAATGGTGATGTTGTTTTGGTCTGAAATCAATCGTACTATGAGTTTCAAAGCAAAAGTCCAATTATGCCCTAACAATGACACTTTGTTATTCCTGCGTTAGTGCTCACATGTTATGCATCAAACTTGTTCTAATGATGGATATGAACACATGTAAACACACTAGGTTAATTAACAATGCATAAATTAAAAGTTTGGATTTGAAAAACAATACCAAAACCGGTGAGAATGAAACATGGTGTTCCTGCATGCTTTAGGCTTCAAAGAGGGGAGGGATGACATCATGGGATCTTCAGGGAGATGATAGAAGGTCTGGATATGATTGTAAGAGGTTGGAGACAAAGTTTTTCTCTTTCCCTAGTTTTGACAACTTTTGGAATTTTGGAATATTGATCTTTGCAAGGTTTTCCTCGTGTCCCTTCTTTGTCTGAATGCATGCAATATATAAAAGAGAATTTATGTCAAATGTTGGGCTTGGACTCTTGTAAAAAGAATTGATCTTATTTTGTTTTATTTTTGAATTTTAAATAAATAAACATAAAAAATAAATATAATAAACCAAAGGGAGGTGTATGAACAAGTCTTGAGGTTCATTATAAGCTGCAAAGCATGTTTGGACTTTGAAACAATAGCCCACTAGCCCAAAAATTCAAGTTTGCTCAATTTGAACTTTATGCATTTGCTCAAAGTTTCCCAACTTGCACCAATCATAACTCTCCCAACTTGCACCTTATCTTGATGTATGTTGCCTTGACAAAAGGTGTCTTTTTATTGACTTTTGAAATGACCTATAATGTATTGGCTCGTATCTCTCATATGAAGCATTTTTTGGACTTGAGCTTAGAGAGACAAAGTTTTAGAGAATTGAATTTCCTTCAAAATGAGGTTTGTTTGAGGAAAATCTGATGAACCATGTGAAAGTTGTCGTACCCCAAATTTGTCTTACCTCGATTGATTTTATTTTTCGAGATTAAAATTGAAGAAATATTCAACTAAAGACGGTACAACAGTATCTAATGGTCCGTCTTTATCCAACTAGGGGGGTGAACCTTAAATTTAGGAGAGAGGGGCTTTCTAAAATAAGAAAGACTCGTGTATCCATGGACCCGTCCGCGTAGCATCTTGGCCAATGGCCCATGCGATTCGAAAATGGAAAGTTATTTTAGGAAAAAAATTTGTTAAGTTATTAATTATTAAATAGTTTATTGGTAAAAGAGAGGTAGAAATTAAATATCCGTGGTCCATTTCCGTTTTGGTGGTAAACATGAATAAGAGGTGTTGTTATTGAATTGTAGGCCCATTGCGTTCTAAGCAGCCCATTTGTTGTTTTGTTTTTTATTTTAAATATTTTAAAATCACTTATTAGAAGTTATTTAATGTAAGGAGATCTGTTTTAAAGGGCCAGGTATTGGGCCCGGTTCGCGCTAAAAAATGTTGGTTGTGTTAAAAGAAATTTACTGATGGACAAAAATGCTTTTGCAAATTTAGCTCAGAAGCCCAACTCGGTTCAAACAAAACTAGGCCCATTAAGTTTTGCTGAAACTAAAATATTTGTTGATTTTGTTATTTGTTGTTGAACTTTATAATAGAATTAAATATTATTCAAATTATTTATTAAGTTTTGTTTAAAAACTAACATTGGGTTAGAGAAAAGAAAGGAGGCCAATTGGGCTTAATTGCATAAAACATTTTGCTGTAAATAAAAGATTATTATTGCTGTAAATAAAAATGATGTTGTTGGGCTGAGTAAAAAAAAACTATAGCGCAAGGCCCAAACTAAAAATGCTAAAACAACAACTACAACCAGGATTCAAGTTGTTCTTTTTACTAACATGTATTATTGGGATTAAAAAAAACGAACAATCTTAAATCAAATGAAATCTGCAGAAGTTGAAACAAATCTACAGGATTGCAGAAAAAAAGCGCAGAACAAGATCCAATCTTCATCAAATCAAATTAAACAGATCTTTTACTAATAAAATATAAAGAATTCAATCAAGCAATATCAGTACATAATCAAATATTACAGCATTCAATTACATTGTACAAGTCTTCAAATCATATCTCATAAAAAGATGAAATCTACCAAATCAGAATCATAACATAATCAATCAGCAAAAATTAAGATCCTTAACTTATTTTAATCCCTAAATCTACGTTGTAACACAAAACCCTAATCACATAAAACCTATAAATACAAGGAGAATAAACATAGAAAAGTGGGATTTGGTTTACTAAGAAGAACACCACGAAGAGCTTGAGCAGTAGAGAAGCGAGAGAAACTCGAATTTGGCGAACTTGAAGAAATTGCGAGCCAATACCATTGAAGAAGAGAAGGAAGATTGGGGTTTCGTTACACGAAACCACAATTGTCGTTGACGACCGTGTTCAACCACTCATCGTCGTCTTCAATCAATGCCAGACACTTGGAGAATCGAAAGGGGTAACTCAATCTCTTTAGTTTTGTTGTTTGATTGATGTAGGGCTAAGGGTTTGTGGGGGGGGGGGGGTAGATTTTGTTTTCCATAGCCGCCGCTGGATATTGTGGTTTAGGGTTGAATAGAAGGTGAAAGGAGTAGGCGAGAGAGGAAGAGAATGTTTGCGGTAAATCAAGACAAAGAACAATGAAATGAATTTTGAATAAAAACAAACAATATGATCCGTAACAATCCCATACGCGCGCCTACACAGTAATGATTATGCACCTTAAATTTCATCCATTTGATCATCATCAGACGGCCATAGGTCAAGTCTGCACCGTAGCAACCATGCACCCTCACCACACTAGATCTATCCAACCCTCTCTTAAGCATCCTGGGCTTAGGCCCAATTGGTTTTTGCACCCCCTTCTTCCTAATTACTAAGCCATCAAAGCAAATGCACCCCTTGTTTGAATAATGATTTGGCCAACCTTGGTCTAATTTCCAACACCCCCCCTTTTTAATGGTTAGTTGAGAAACGACACCCCCTCTGATTTAATTAAATTTTTTTTTATATTTATCTCCCTTATGTTATATTTTATATATATTATATTGTTATATTATCATAATTATTTCCTTTTTTCTTTTATAATAATTATTAATATTATTTATTATATTATTATTTGTTATATGTAAATATTATTATTTATTATAACATTCAAATCATTTTTATATCAAAATCGCATATATTATTTTATATATTATTTGCATTAAATCTTTTCTTTTAATCATGCATTAATCAAGATATTTTTGCAAATAATACGATTAAAAAACATGCAACAAACAACAAACTATTTTTCGCAATCAATTAAGCTAATCAACTGGTTTTACAAAGGGTTTCAAATGGGTTTTGAATTACTGCGCATTTAGTCAAAATCTCCGCAATCACCACTCCCGACCAAAGTGCGAGTTGATTCAAAATATGTTTGCAAATCCCTAAAAAACACCAACCCCATACGAACTACGAATTGGGACTCTGATTCCTCATAAGAGGATACGTAGGCATGCGATCAAAAATCGTAGCGAGTTCCCCTTATAAAAAATTAAAACCCTTTTCCCCTTATAAAAAATTAAAACCCTTTTCCTCTTAATTAAAACTTAAAACCCTATTTACCCCAAACCTAAACCTAAAACATAATATCCTTGTGAAAAAGGTAGATGAAAGGTGCCTAACACCTTCATTTCGTCTAATTGAGTCCAAAACCTAGAATCTCTGTCTGCGAATTAGGGGTTTCTGTTAGATTCCCTTCCCTAGGATAAATAGTAATAGTGGCGAATCTGATTACAAATCCAGTTGCAACAGCTGGAGACTGTGCTGGGGACTCTCCTTAACCCTAGCTTTTAGGTTTCTTTTGGGTTTTTATTTTTATTTATTTATTGCATATATTTATTATCAATTTTCTTATCATCATATATACTGCGTGGCAGGATTTTTTATTTCTCAATATATTTTCCATAACCCTTAGAAAGAAGGTTCGTCTATTAGCTTAGGGGGTACATCATCCCTGCGAGTTTATGTGACGACTTTGCCTAGAGTCGGTGAACTTTCGAAAAAGGAATACTTATCGAGAGATATCCTCTTGACGAGTAGGACTTTGGAAGGTCCCCCATGACTTTTTGTAACGACCTTAACCTAAAATCTCATGACGAGACCTTTCACGACTTTGAGACGAAAGTTTCAGTCTATAAAGAGGCTCCACCTAAGGGAGGCCCTTGTGCCTTTTCCCTCTGGTGTTATTCATGATACCTTTAAGGTAGCCACCTTCTGGGAGGGTAGATTTATCGTAGGTTAGAATTAAGGAGCCTACCTTATAGGGGTACCTATCACAAAAACCTGTCACAAAATCCTGTTACTCAACCCGACACCTATACATTCATGCATTAATATATATCTCATATTCATCATTTGTTTCTTTTATCTGTCTTATTCACAGGGTACAAAATAAAAAATAACAAAATCAAGATTTTTGGTGACTGTCTTAAAAATGGATACCAGAGGGAAACAACTTGTCCGCGTCAATGCCTTCAAGCCTGACCTTTATGAAATCAAAACTATAAAGGGGAAATTAGCTGAGATAGCTCTGAAGATGTACGCTCGCTGCTATGGGGACACCCTTGACTTGACTAGAATAGAAGTTCAAATGGATGCAGTCTCTGCCCTAATTCAGTTTTATGACCCTCCATTGAGATGTTTCACCTTCCAAGACTTCCAGCTAGCACCGACTCTGGAAGAATTTGACAGAATTCTGAATTTTTCCAAACAAAAGGCGTATGTAGGTATTGGAAAAATTGTTGAAGTCAAAGTTTTGGCAAAAGGGTTAGGGATCCCTTGCCCTGAGTTAGTGCAAAATTACAGAAGAAAAGGTCCGATACAAGGAATCAAAAGGATATAATTGGAAGTGAAGGCACTAGAATTTGCTAATCATAAGGAATGGGAATCTTGTTTTGATTGTTTAGGGTTGTTGGTATTTGGTATAATTTTATTTCCTCGGACTGTGGACTATATTGACCCTGCAGCCATTAGCATATTTTGGGGTGCGAAAGTCTTTAATACGGATCCTACTCCTGCTTTGCTTGCTGGAATTTATTACACTTTGCATATGATGTATGAAAGGAGAAAAGGCACACTAAATTGTTGCGTCCCGCTTCTATATACTTAGTTCATGACTCATCTTTACAAAGAAGACTATATGATCCCAGACTTGACTAGACACGAGTGGCCATAGAAATTAAGGTCTCTCACTGCAAACTCTGTATTATGGTATGTGTAACACGGTGGGAGAACTGACTTGGTAGTTTTTCACTTGATCGCAAATGTTGCGGTTAGCAAGAGTCGCCACCGACTTTTCTTTTATCTAAAAGGAAAGGCTGAAAAGAATAGGAAAGACCTTTGAGATTGTTTCTTGAGTTCGGGGGGTAGATTACGAAAAGGGAAGGTATTAGCACCCTTTTCATCCATGGTTTTCCATGGGCTCTTAGTTACTTGTTAGATCACTTGCTTTTGTTTGAAAATGTACTCTGGGTGGTTTTTGAAAGTATTTTGTAAAGATGTCATTGTTTAGGAAAACTTTGTAATGATTCTCGTTCGTAAGAATGTATAAAAAGTGTTTCAACTTTTGAAAATGTTTTCAAGTTTGAAAGATGTTTTGAAAGTGTTGGTGTTTTGAAAATAGCAAGGATGTTTTTGGTTTTGAAATTGAACAAGTAACTAGGAACATTCTACCTACTCAAAAGTCTTTCATGTTTATTTCCTCTTTCCTTTGACATTGTTATCTTACCATTGATTTGGTAAGTAACCCTATCTTTGGATGTAAAAAGGGACAGGCGTGGGTAATCGTATAATCATGATTAGCAATGTTGTAAGATATCTTAGCATTTTCATTAGGGACTAAGATCATTTTGAAAGGAAACTTTGATAGCGTTATCGAGGGACTATGATCTTGTTTTTGGTAAGATACCTCACATGCATAATATGGCCATTTTTGTAAGGTAACAAAGTGGGTTTACCCTAAGGGTGTTTGTGTGCAAGTGTATTGATTTACATGCTTGATTTGTATTTTATTAGGGTTTGCTAACTTGTTGATTTTATCTTTCCATACAAACTCCAATTACTAACATTTATATAAAAGCGATAAATTGCAGAAAGTAAAATTACTACGCTATTACATCATTAGGGGAGGGGATATACAAATTTACAAATGGGGATGACAAGTAAAGTAAACCCTAATTACTATTACAAGGCTTTAACAATTACATAATTTATAATGCAAAAATAGTAAAATATGCAAGAAGATGTAAAGTGAGATAAATTTTTTTTTTTTGCTTTTTTTTATAGAAAAGGTTATGTAATTAATTTCATTGAAGAAAAACCTAAGTCTAGGTTAACAAAAAAAAACTAATTGTTTAGAAAAACGTTTTTGAGGTTTCATTTGAAAACAAAGGTTTTATAATGTTAGGTCATTTCCAAGCAATGGAATATGTCCAAAATAAGCTAGAAAATCTCCAAAATCAAGAAATTTGGTGCCTGAGCTAACACGGGCCGTGTCAGTGGACACGGGCACCCGTGTCAGGATCTGTCCATGACTTTTCTGCATCTTTTTTTGTTCCGGCCAATCTGACATGACCGTGTCACATGACACGGGCGCTTGTGCCAGCCCCTGTCCATCTTTTTTCTACTCGTGTATGCACCAGTAACATTGATAAGGGTCGTGTCGTTTGACACGGGCACCCGTGTCAGCTTCTGTCCCTGCACATTATCATGTTTTTCAACCCAACTAAGCTGTCACGGGCCATGTCGTGTGACACGGGCACCCGTGTCAGCCTCTGGTCTGGATTTTTATTAGTTTTTTCTCTTTGATCTGTCTTGTTATATCTTTTGAGCGCAAAATCAAATGATGTCTGAACAATGAGATCACAGTTTGAGAAAGTTTACCTCTCAAAGCGGAAGCTTTAGCACCCATACGAATGTTTTCAAGTGCAAATTGGTGATTTATTGAGCTCCTTTGAACCTTCTTGAAGTAGCTCCAACCTTCGTTTTATGCTGAAAATGGTTGAACCGCTCCAACCAAGTCAAGTTGCAATGTATGTTTTTGAGTTTGGAAGATGGTGATAGTGATGTTACAGAAGTTATTCTTATGTTTGAACAACTTCTATATGGTGTATGTGAAGTGTTTGGATGGTTTGTTTGGAGAAAACTTGCAAGGTATAAGATCCAAAGATTTGGACTTCAATGCTCAAAAATGGAAGTTTTGTGGACAAATATGGTTTTTGACAGCAAAAATGATTTTGAGTGTTAGTTACACCTTCTATTTTTCTGTCCTCCTTCTCTTGCAATTGGCCTATCTATTTATAGGGAAGGTTTGAGACTTGAACAAACTCAGATTTTGAATCACATGTTATGGCTAGGTTAGATTGTACATGAAGCAAGCTTGAAGATCATAGTTCCAATGCTTTGTACTTTGTTGCATAGAGTTATTGGATACTTTAAGCATGCCCTTCTGAATTTGTGTGTAGAAGAAATAAGTTAGAGGCTCAAGGAGAGCTGACTTTGTGATTAAAGTTATTTTGCAAGAATGGTAATGTCAACTTTGTGCCAAAAATGGAAAGATCACTTGGACAATGCTTAAACCAAATGGACCATAGCTCAAAAGTTTATGTAAGCATTAAATTTTGTAAGATTTTCAAGTCACAAGGCCTGCAAAGTAAGATTATGCAGAACATCATGCCAATTGGATTATGTGTTCTTCAACAAAAATGGATTGCAATTCAAGAATGAATGCCCAACTTCAGGACCTTGAATCTCCTAGCTCAAATATGATAAATTCATGCTCTTGTATGTTTTGGAAAGTTTGAAACACCCTCTAAAACTTTCATGTTGACAACTTTTGATGAAAATTTCTTTAAGTGTTTATTCAAAAATGCCATGACTTCATGAATTTATAACTTAAAATCCAATCATTTCTAGAAAAAGTCCTGCTCTACATTGTTTTAGATATCATTGAGATCTACAACTTTCAAGTTGGAAGTTTTTCTTGAATCATCTTGCATGATGGTGAAAATTTGGCTCAAAGTTATGAAACAAATGTGAATTTCCCACACATTGAAAAATTTCTAAGTTTAGAAATTTTGACTTTTCAAAATGAAATCTTGAATTTTTGATTTCTTGATGAACAAGTTTCACATTGTGACATGTCTTGATGAATTGTGATCTCTGACACTTGATTTTGACTAAAAAGTCAAAGTTTGACTTTTCAGTGTACAGTTGACTTTTGATCAGTTGACTGAAAATCAACTATCAATCAAATGACCTTGAGCAATATTTTGAGTCATTCCATTAGGTAAAAATTATGCAATTGAACTCTTGAGGTCATGCCTCAAACCAATTAACCATTTGCTAGGTCAAAAATCTAAAATTACCCTTTCTCAGTCAAAACCCTAATTTTGACTATTTCCCCTTTTGATGATTTGATCAAATTTCTTGAGGAATTATGGTCCAATTTTGATAAAATGATACATATGAGTTTATAATGTTGATGTGGACCAAAAATTATAAAGTTTGACAGTAAATTGGCCATAGTTAACTTTTTCCCCAATACAATTGATTTTTAGGTCAATTGCTCAATTGACTGAGCAAAAATGTGATTCAAGGCTTGAAACTTGACATGAGTAATCTTGGGGGTCCATAATGATCCATGAAAGTCATATGAGGCATTTAAAGTTCAATTATCCTTGTGAAATCTCAAACCCTAATTTCAGTCAACAGTGCTTAAGGAGGTGTCTTGAGTTGATTAACCCTTGTGTAGTCTTGAACCAAAGGATATCTTGTGAAAGAATACTTGATAAATGAGAGGGAAGATTTTGGGGTACAACAACTGCCCCTGTTCAATCTTCTTATACCTGAAGAGTTATATTGGTGGATCCACCATTCGTGACTTGAAGGTGGAAGATGATTGGACACTAGAGTGCCCAGAAATTTGCACTCGAAGATAAAATGGGAATGGGCTTAGAGATTCCATTTGGAGGAATGATGGAGATTTGCCAGAAATGGGCTTGTAGATGCCATCCAAAGGTGACTATTGAAAGAGGTTGTACTAAGTCTGAACTTGATTTCAACTGGAAAAGAATCAGAATAAATCTTTGGAGCGACTTATCTGAACCAGAAGAAGTCTTGTATGTTGTTTGATTGGGAAAAATCAGAATAAATCGTTGAGAGATTTATCTAAACCCGAAGTATTCTTTTTTGGAAGTATCAGGATGAACCATTGAGGGGTTTAAACTGAACCAAAAGAGATCTTGAACATTCTTTAACTGGAAAGAATCAGAGTAAATCTTTGAGTGATTTATCTGAACTGGAGAAGTGCCTACGGGAAAGAATCAGAATAAATCATTGAGAGACTTATCTGAACCCGAAAGGTTCCTTTGGAAAGCATCAAGATAAACTGTTGAGGGGTTTAAACTGAACCAAAAGAGATCTTGAATAATCTTTAACTGGAAAGAATCAGAGTAAATCTTTGTGCGATTTATCTGAACCAGAGAAAGTATCTGCGAGAAGGAATCAGAATAAACCGTTGAGATATTTAAACTGAAATGGCAGGGATCTGGAGAAGAATCAAAATAATTGTTGGGAGATTTATCTGAACCCAAAGTGTTCCTTTTGAAAGTATCAGGATAAACCGTTGAGGGGTTTAAACTGAACCAAAAGAGATCTTGAATAATCTTTAACTGGAAAGAATTAGAGTAAATCTTTGAGTGATTTATCTGAACCAGAGAAAGCATCTGAGGGAAAGAATCAGAATAAATCATTGAGAGATTTAAATTGAAACAACAGGGATCTGGAGAAGAATCAGAACAAATTGTTGAGAGATTTATCTGAACCAGAGAAGACGGCTGCGGGAAAAGAATCAGAATAAATTATTGAGATATTTAAACTTAACCGACAGTAGTCTGAAAGAAACATTTGTTGTGTAGATGAATGACCAATCCTTTCTTGGGAATTGATCTGTTAAAATTTTGACGATAATTTTCTGTTGATTGATCTTTCTTGAAAAATATGAAAGGTTAGTTGTATGCAATGTCATGATGTATGAAATGCATGGTGTAACGATGTTCTCAAAATAAATGAGATTGTGTCATATGTATTTGTGTTGTTAATGTTATGACATATGGATGCAATGTATGTTAATTATTATGCTGCAGTGTTGCTGGGGAAAATAAATCCTCGAGTATCGCTGGGTACAAAGGGTGTAAGTATTCATGTTTTGAAGTTGCTGATGAGTTGATGAGCTTCCATTTGTTAGAGATATAAACTCTGTTGTGAAAGGGAAACGCTGTGTACTACTTGTGAAATCTTGTTGGGGAATCCTGAGAAATTGGGAGACTTTTACTAGGGAGTGATAACTGGAAGTTTTGTTCCGCCGGGGATGCGAGAGAGCTTGATATCATTAAGCTGCACACTGTGGGGGATTTTATAGTCTAAAGATATTATCCCATTTCTTAAAGCCATTAGTGATTATCTTTCTATTTTCTGTTCCTTTTTTGTTCATTTGTAAATAACAGTTACGTTCAAATGCATATGTTCAAAAATAAATCATTGGACGTTTTTGCAAATAAAACACGGAAAAAAGAAAAAAACAGATAGTTTTGCACTTTCAAATCGATATCTTTGTATTAACTTGAATACGTATTTTTTGTACAATGAGACGAACATCCTAGTAAGAGAATGTCGTCGTAGAAAAATGAAAATTTGCTACAAAGAAAAGATAGCTATGTGCAATAATCCCATGGGGATCCAATTCTGCTACAGCCTTTGTGTCTCCGAGCGTCTTGTCCACTTGCTGCCTTGTCTGAAGTTGATTGGATTGATTAGGACCGTTGAGTTTGTCAGTCGAAGCTAAAGGTTGTCTGTAAGGTAATCCAATGGGACATAGTCATACGCTTTAATTCCCTAACTTTTGCCTGGACCACCCTTTCGGGTTTTCAGTCCACCGGGATACCCTTTTTGCCCAAGTCACCCTTTTGGGTTTTCAACTTGCCGGGTGTACAGATTTTTTTTTGTTTTATCTCTAATTTTTGCCCGAACATTTTTAGTTCGTCGGGATGCCCTTGTTTTGCCTAGGTGTGTCAACCTAGCGGGTCTCTTATGCGTAGTATCTTTTGACTATGTCTTCGTTCACAGGGTGCGGCAGGTCGTTGCCATCCATAGTGGTTAAGATCATTGCTCCACCAGAGAATATGCTTTTGATCACAAATGGTCCTTCGTACGTAGGAGCCCATTTTCCCCTGGGATCACCTTGTGGTAATATGATACGCTTGATTACCAAGTCACTAACCTAATATACCTGACATCTGACCTTTTTTTAAAATCTTTGATCATGCGTTTTTGGTACATCTGGCCATGACAAACAACCGTGAGCCTTTTCTCATCAATTAGGTTCAACTGGTCAAATCGATTCTAAATCCAATCGTCTTCATTCAGCCCCACATCCTTTATGATTCTTAGAGAAGGTATTTGTACCTCAATTGGTAGAACAATTTCCATGTCGTATACCAAGGAGAAAGGAGTTGCCCTTATTGATGTGCGCGCCATGGTACGGTAACCGTGGAGAGCAAATGGTAGCATCTCATGCCAGTCCTTGTAGGTTACTGTCATTTTTGTATGATCTTCTTAATGTTCTTATTTGCGGCTTCGACATCGCCATTCATCTTTGGCCGGTAAGGGGAAGAATTATGGTGCTGGATATTGAATTGCGTGCATAGTGCGGTGATCATAGTATTGTTGAGATTCGTACCATTGTATGTGATGATTCTCTCAAGGATACCGTACCGACAGATGAGATTCTGTTTGATGAAACGGGCCACAACATTTTTGGTAACGGAAGTGAAAGAAGTTGCCTCAACCCACTTTGTGAAATAGTCAATGCCACCAAGATGAAGCGGTGTCCATTGGAAGCCGTAGGTTTTATTTCTCCAATCATATCGATGCCCCACATCGCGAAGGGCCAGGGAGCAGTCAGGACATTTAGAGGAACTGGAGGCACATGAACTTTGTCAGCATAGATCTGACACTTGTGAGAGGTTCGTGAATGCTGATAGCAATATGCTTCCATGGTAGACCAGTAATACCCTGTCCGTAGGATCTTCTTAGTCATCGTATGCCCACTGGAATGGGTGCCAAAAGTTCCTTCATGTAGATCAGCCATGATCTTTTCTGCCTCAACCTTGTCTATGCAATAAAGCAAAACAGATTCATGGTTGCGTTTGTAGAGAATGTCATTACTAATGAAGAACTTAGCAGACAATCTCCTTAAGAACTTCTTATCATTGACTGAAGCTCCTTCGGATACTCTTGAGCCTCGAGATACCTCTTGACTTCATGGAACCAAGGCTGGTCCACTACTTCTTCAGTATTGATCTCGTGACAGTAAGCTGGTTTATCCATCCGTTCAATGGTGATCTGGGGAGCCTCATTATCCCATTTGAGTATAAACATGGATGACATAGTGACTAGCGCGTCTGCTAGTTGATTTTCCTCTCGTGGAAAATGCTCGAAGGTAATTTCCTCAAAGTATGGGATTAATGTAAACACATGTTCTTTGTAGGGGATAAGGTTAGGGTGCTTCGTGTTCCATTCTCCTTTGATCTTACTGATAACTAAGGTTGAGTCTCCGAATACACTTAAGAACTTGATTCCCAAATCTATGGCAGCTTTGAGACCAAAAATACATGCTTCGTATTCGGCCATATTATTAGTACAGTTGAAGCAAGTCTTGCGGTAAAGGGGGTATGACATACTTCAGGGGATATAATTACAGCACCTATGCCATTGCCGAGTGCGTTAGAGGCTCCATCAAAAACCAAGGTCCATCGGGATCCTTGTTCAGGTCCGTCATATGGTCTGAGTTCCTCACAGTTGTTTACCATCATGATGTCTTCATCTGGGAATTCGAATTTCATGGACTGGTAGTCATCCACAGCTTGATGAGCAAGGTGATCGGCTAGTACACTGCCCTTTATTGCTTTTTGGGTAGTGTACTGAATGTCGTATTCTGTTAGGATCATCTGCCATCTTGCTATTCTCCCAGAGAGGGAAGGCTTCTCAAATATGTATTTAATTGGATCCATCTTGGATATCAATAAAGTAGTATGGGTTAGCATATACTGTCTTAGCCGGCGAGCAACTCATGCCAGAGCATAACAAGTTTTCTCGAGCAGTGAATATCTTGTTTCACAGTCGGTAAACTTTTTGCTCGGGTTATAAATAGCATGCTCTTTTCGGCCAGACTCGTCATGCTGCCCCAACACACACCCCATTGAACTTTCGAAGATAGTTAGATACATGATCAAAGGTCTTCCCTCGACTGGCGGCATCAAAACATAAGGCTCTTATAGGTACTCTTTGATCTTGTCGAAAGCAGCTTGGCATTCACCATTCCATTTGACTACTTGATCTTTCTTTAGTAATTTGAAGATTGGTTCACAAGTAGCTTTTAAGTGAGAAATGAATTTGGAAATGTAGTTTAGCCGTCCTAATAATCCTCTGACTTCCTTCTCAGTACGAGGAGCAGGCATTTCTGGTATTTCTTTCACCTTGGCAGGTTCTACTTCGATACCTTTACCGCTGACGACAAGCCTGGGAGTTTACCAGACCTCACCCCAAATGTACATTTATTTGGGTTCAACCTCAGCTTGTACTTCTTTAGTCTCTCAAACAGTTTTTGCAAATGGTCAAGATGTTCCTCTTCAGTTTGAGATCTGGCTATCATGTCGTCCACATAGACCTCTATTTCGTGATGTATCATGTCGTGAAATATAGCTACCATGGCACGTTGATAGGTTGCCCCAGCGTTCTTCAACCCGAATGGCATAACCTTGTAACAGAATGTTCCCCATTGTGTGATGAAGGTTGTTTTCTCCATGTCCTTAGGTGCCATTTTTATTTGATTGTAGCCTGAGAAACCATCCATAAATGAGAACACTTTATGTTGTGCGGTGTTGTTAACCAAAATATCGATATGGGGGAGTGGGAAATCATCCTTAGGGCTTGCCCTATTCAAATCTCGGTAATCCACACACATTCGTACTTTGTTGTCCTTTCTAGGCACTAGAACAACATTGGTGACCCATTGTGGATAGGAGGTAACGGCTAAGAATCTGGTGTTGAATTGTTTCATGACTTCGGCCTTGATCATCTCTGACACGTCTGGCCGCATGCGACAGACTTTCTATTTTACCGAAGGACAGTCTTCTTTTGTCGGTAGACGATGGACCATGATATCAGCATCAAGTCCTGGCATGTCTTCATATGACCAGGCAAAGACCTCAACATAATCATGTAGCAACTGAGTTCGACGCTTCTTGAAATTGGGTTCCAGATTGGTGCCCACCTTGACTTCTTTCTTGTCCTCTTCGGTACCTAGGTTAATTGTGTCCACTGGTTCTTCGTGGGGTTGTATGGTCCTTTCTTCTTGTTTTAGTAACCTGGTAAGTTCCCCTGGAACTTAACAATCTTCTCCACCTTTGTCTTCGGCTTGGTAGATTGAGTTACAAAAGGCCATAGCAGAATTGTTACCCATGGGATCCCGAATGGATGTAGATATGTATTTTGAATGTGAGTGTGTGTAAGAGTATAGCTATATTTGAAAGAAATAAAAATGTATAAAAAGAAATACAAAGAGCACAAAGTTTGTATGCAAAAATGTCCATGATTCATTGATGACATATGAAAATGAGGTAACAACCCTTACAAATGGACCGTTGTGCCTCAGGTAAGACACAAGGTTTTAAAAGTCTGAATTGTTTAATTATTACAAGTCTGACAAAAATTTAAAGACAATTATTGTTGGATAAAATTAATTGGGACAAAGTCTTTAGCTTCCCAGTTGCCGAGTCCTCCATTGATGGTTGGGAAAATCCAATCTTCTAGGTCACAACTGTCATCATCATTATCCTCCACTACGTTGACTCCATGGTTGCTGATCTTCAAAGGTGGTTCCCTGGCACAAGCACAGTGTGAACCTTTCTGGGCTCTAGAAGTGAAACCCAAACCAAATTTGTCAGATTTGTAAGGGATATCCGGGAGTTGGCCCTAAATAGTACACCCACCTTCTTCGATCACGACCCTGGCATCTTTAAGAGAAGACATCTTTAGCGGAGGTCTTGTAATCTTCGATACTTGGGAAACAGTTTTGGTTACTACCACGGTTTGTGGGACTTCCTCGAAGTGCTGAAATGGAGTTTCAATGAATTCACCCTCCAATTCCACGTATCTGAATGAGTTCAAGTGATTGACCATATATTCCTCTTCTCCATGGACAGTAATGATTTTCCCTTTGGTTGGGTATTTCAGCATTTGATGTAATGTAGAGGTAACAACGTCAGCGTTGTAAATCCATGGTCGGACCAACAAACAGGAACAGGAAGGGCGAATTTCTATCACGTAAAAAGTTGAATCAAAGGTTTGGGTTCCAACTTTTATGGGGATGTCCACCTACCCATGCACCATTCTCTTTGAACCGTCGAAGGCCCTTACCACTATGTTGCTGGGTTTTAAGGTCAAACCTTCACAGTCGAGTCTATCAAGAGCCTTCTTAGTTAGCACATTCAAAGATGAATCGGTATCAACCAAGACATGGGCTAAAGTTGTGCCTCGACATTCGACAGAGACATGCAATGCCTCGTTGTGCTTCCTCCCTCTGGGTGTCAAGTCAGCATCAGAAAAGCGTCAACCATTGTCAGCGGTTAAACTGGCCACACAGTCTTGGAACTGATCAGCAGAGGTTTCTTGTGGTACATGGGCAGTTTTAAGAAATTTCACCAAGGCCTTCGCATGAGCCTCAGAGTACAACAATAAATCCATCATGGAAATCTTTGACGGAGTCTACCCTAGTTGTTCAACTACGTTATAGTCGCTTCTCTTTATATTTTTCAGAATTTATTCCATCTCCTTTTGGGAGGCCTCTGGGATAGATACTGATTGCGCCTTCATTCGGACAAGCTCAACCAAAATGCCTTTGCCCCGAGTCTCGGTCGACTCGGTGATAGGGGTGTCAGTAGGAGTAACCACGGGAATTTTAGAATTGTAGTAGTAGGAACAAAAGCAGGGATGATCATAGGACTGGTAACAGTTTTCAGAGGAGCAATCTCGGGGGAGAATACTCTGCCACTTCGGGTTATCTTGCTGGTTCCCGCAATATTACTGATGTCGGGGTCAGCCTTCTCAAAAATTGAGTCTTCATCAGAAAGCCAATCATGTTTGACGTCGTGATAGTAGACATCACCCCCATAATTCCAGGGGACAGTTTTATCTGATGAGTACGGGATTGGTCCAGGCATAGTAATTATCAGCGGAGCTACTTTAGGAACTGATGTAATCCTAACGGGTCTTTTGGTGGAGACCCTGGAAGGATTTGCGGAAATGGTTACTATTGAAAAATATTTGTAAGAAGTGGTTGGAACGGGAGTATTTTCAAACAAAATCTCTTTGTCATCCATTAGGCGTTGGACACCTGCTTTCAATAAATGACAACCTGTTGGTAGGGATAAACAGAGGTGGCAGCTTTCGTCACAGCCCGGAAATAAACCCGCCTTCAATAGGTTTTTCTTGACAGTCAGGAGAGGAGTAACAAGTTCATCAACAGCGGTAACAAACATATCATCTTCAACGGAGTTAAAATTACGACCATGCTTGGGCATAGGAGCGGTGATAACATTTGGGATCTCAGGAGCATCAAACTCAATTTCTTTTGCTTCGAGAATGTCTTCACTTTGTTTTTCAAAGCCCAACAGTTGTTGATATCATGGCCTGAACTTTCTGAATGGTAAGCACAACGAGCATTAGGATGTGTTGTACCGCAAAATTTTCCCTCCCATATTTCTTAAAACATTTCAAGAAAGACCCTCAAGTTGCTTAAGGAAGTCCAAGGGTTGACCAGGCAAACTCTCTCCTAAGGCAGTCTAACTCAAATTAGGGTTTCATGTTGCATCAAGATACTTGAGTCCAAGGGATCCCAAATTCTCACCATTGTCCTAATATGTTCTCAAGATCATCCATGTAAAGTTTCAAGCCTTGCAGAGAAAGTTTGCTCAGTCAATTGCTCAAAGGCCTGAAAATCGACTGTGTTAGGGCAAAAGTCAACTGTGGTCCCCATACAGTCAAACCTCAAGATTTTTGGTAAACATCCTCATTTTGAAGTATTATTCATCATTTTATCAAGGGTTGATCATGATTCCTCAAGTATTGCTCACAATTCATCAAAACCCAAAAATTGCTAAATTAGGGTTTTGGAGGAAAAGTCAACTCAACTTTGACCAAGCATAACTTTCTCATACTTTATGAGAGATGACCCATCCAAGGCTCATTATGAATAGGATTCAATGCTCTACAATACATTTTCATCTCCCAAGTTCAAAATATGCACTCACAAGAAGTTATGAATTTGGACATTATAGGTTATTTTGGAAAGTCAACAAAAAACACCTTTTTTGTCAAAGCTTCATACATGAACATGGAAGACTAAATTGAGATGGTACCAAAGGGTTGCTTATAAAAAATCTCAAGCTTTCCAAAAAGTCGAAGAACACCTTCAAATACTCAAAATTGAAGAAGTTATGCATTGTTTAAGATGACCTTTTTTGCAAAATTGCCAAAAGTCAAAAGTGCCTCAAATTGCAATTTTTGTTAAATGGGCCTAACATTTTGCACTTGTTTTGAGTTGGTAGCATGGTCCACGAGCCCTATCTCTTTCAACTTGTCTTTACTTTATTTTTACCATTTATTTTGATTTTTTATTTCAATTAAATCAATTTAAATCAAAATAAATCATGAAAACATCCAAACCATTTAAGTCTTGAGATGTGGTGCATGTTTCAGGTTCCATATACAGCTAGCAAGTGAATCAAATCGTGCAAAGCCTATGTGTGCATGAAAAGATTGGTTTTGGCCTATTTTTGGAAGGATTTTCATGGAAATCAAATCAAGATCAAAAGCCATAATTGATAAAGATTGAGAGCACAATTGTAACCCTAATTCAATTAGTGGTATATAGTGACCGAATGCAGATCAAAAACACAAGGGTTTGAGGCGTGGAAAGAAAGAACAAAACTTGAAAAATCACCAAAAAGTGCTGACTTGATTTCATACTTCCAGGAGTTTACAAGGCTCCCTAGCCATCTCATTCGCTTCCTGGGCATACAAGGAAGCTATACCAATTAGAAACAAGGATCCTCGTACCCAGAATTCATCTCTACGACCATCACGGTTTGGTCTTTTTTTAAAAATCGTATTCCCTTATTCTTGCATCTTTATCATGTTTCAATAGCATATTCTGAATCCCTAACATGTTTGCAAGCTTATGGTGGTAATTAATTGCATTTTTGTTGGCTATATCAGAATCCACCATTGCTAGGTTTTGTTGTCTCGTTTTAGGATCTTTTCATATAGGCAAAATTGGTCCACAAGAAGGGCACCATGATGCTCAAAAGGCCAAGGCAATTTGATTCACAGCCTTATATTTCATTTATCATGCTTATGTGAGATTTTGAGATATGCAGGGTTTGTAGTGACAGACGTTTGTCCGTAGGTAAAAGTCTATGACTTTTACCAACGGAGAGAGGAGGAAGATGACCTGCGTGGCAACCCCTGATTGCTTCATTTGAATTTTCGCGCGGATGTTTTTTTTAATTTTGTTTGTTTTTAATATATTATTTAATTGTCATCTCATATACAACACGCGCATGCAGCTCAGTTGGTAACAAGGCAGGTGGAAAACTTGGGTTCGAATCCCAGGTCCCCCCATGTTTCATATTATTTTCATTTGTTTAATCAGACGCGCACATAGGTGTGAATACCACCATGGATCATCATCTCTCAACCATCAGATTACCCACCATCCAGATCTGAAGGCCATTACATGAGGGTCCACCAAAAGCCTTGGTCAATGCACAACATGGGAACATGGAGGTCAAACGTGGGTCAGTTTGTTTTAGGCCCAAAAGCTAATATTCACACCCCTCCAATTGCTGATTACAGGCCCATTTTCTTTTCCTTTTATTTTATATTTTCTTAATTAATTCATTTAATTATTTTTACTCACACAAATTAATTCTTTTTTTATCAAAAAAATCATAAAAAAATAAGTTGTCATCCAATTAGATTTAGTTTATTTTTTATCAAAAAATTAATTTAATTAGTTTATTTAATTTATTAGGTAACTTTATTTCTTTTGAAAATAAATTTAAAAACAATTAGAAAATTAGGGTTTTTGATTTAATTTAATTCTTATTTTCTTTTCTCAAAAACCATAAAAATACAAAAATAGGTCAAAATTAATTATTTAATTTAATTAGTAATTAGGTTTGTATTTAATTTAAAACCTTATTCTTTTTTCTTAAAAATAACCAAAAACAACCAAAAAAGTTTTTTCTTTTAATTAGGTTAGACGGGGTCAAAACCCTAACTTCCTTTCGTTCTCTATTCGTCGCGTATTTATTTATTTTTGCAATATTGATGTAACTGCTCACAGGATGTAATAGATTAATTAGGACCCCTTTTTCATTTATTTATCGTTTTAGCGGGTTTTTTGGCTATGTAATTAATACCCGAAGCCTTGTAATAGCGTAGCTTTACTTTCCGCACTTTGATTTCCGCAAAATATAAACTGTTAGATGTATGATATTAGTGTTGCATGACAAGAATGTATGTTAAATTTGAAACGGTTAGCAAACCCTAAATGTGCAAAGATAATAACTTGAAATTGAATCACTCGCACATGCGCACTCCTAGGGTATACTCCCACTTCGGTTGCCTTCGATAACGATCATTAAGTATAGGGTATTTTAGTGGTCACTCTCTTGTCTAAACAAAGATCAAATGTCCCATTCGGAAATATTGCCTCGGAAATGTTGCCTCGAATATTGATCTTAAGACATTAGGGTTATTACTAAGACGTCCTAACATTGCTTTAGTGATCGTACGTCCCTTTCGAATTGACCCTTAAAAACTCCAACGACGATGCTACCTACTCACTAATAGTGGGATAGCATTTTCTAAAGGAAACAAGAACGGAAACATTCTTTTTTCGAGTAGGTAGATGCTAGTAGGTACTTGCTCAAAAGTAAACTTTTTTCACACTTACACTCTTTTCAAACAAAGTTTTCAAAAACACTTCGTAACACTCTTGAGGACTGATACAAGGGTTAAAACGAAGTAAAACAATTTTTTTTTCAAAATACACAAACACAGAAGCAATCTTAAAATGATGAGCAAGTACCTAAGAGCCCATGGAAAACCATGGATAGAAAGGGTGCTAATACCTTCCCTTTCTATAATCTACCCCCCGTACTCAAAATCTCGAAAAAAGGAATTTTTATGTGCTTTTTTCCTTTCCAGTTGGATAAAATAAAAGTCGGTGGCGACTCTTGCTTACCGTGACATTTTGCAAACATAAACGCAAAACGCAAACCAGCATTTAAAATAGTCCGGTTTTGGCCACCGTATCACTGCATGGTAATGAGGAGATGCAATGTTGGGATTCTTTGGAGCTTCCTTCAATGTTACCATATTGGATCTCAATAAATATGGCATGACTTGAGATAGTGTCATATTTATCCGGGTAAACAGTCTTACCGGTCTTTCTGTTCTAGGATGATTGCTCCTTTGTTGATTAGGTACAGGCTTAGGGATCATGACAGCCTCCACCATTGGACGGAGTTTAGTTCTATCTTGATTTCTTTGAGGATACACAACACCAACTTTTTTTTCCCAATAAATGGTTTTCTCACGGCACTTGAGGATGCGTATTTTTGAATCTTCCCACTCTTAATCCTAGCTTCCACTCTTTTTCCGGTCAAAAATAATTCAGTGAAGCCTGCTGAAGAGCTTCCAATTAGATGATTGAAGAAAGGACCGGATAGGGTACCCAAAAACATGTCTACTAGCTCTCTTTCAGACAGGGGAGGCTGAACGCTTCCTGCTAAATCCCTCCATTTCTGAGCATAGTCTTTGAAACCTTCACTTGAAACCATAGCCATACTCTAGAGTTGAGTACGGATGGGAGCAAAGTCTGTATTGTATTGATACTGTTTATAAAAAGTTGCAGCAAGGACTTCCCAATTATGGATATTGGCCCTTTCCACTTGATAGAAACAATCTAGCTGAGTCCCGGATGGACTATCCTGAAAGGAGTGGACCCACAAATCTCTGTTAGCAATATGAGGCTATATCTTCCTCACATGAGATCGGAGATGCATCTTATGACATGAAACCCTGTCGTACTTAGAAAACATTGGTGCCTTGAACTTTGGTGGAATAAAAATCCCAGACACCAAACCCAGCTCTTCAAAGTCTAACCCAGGCACTTTCTGAATTTGCATTTCACTTAGACGTTCTTCCAGATGTTTATATTTGTCGTCAGCCGGGGGATACTGCTCTTCAGAGTAATCCTCTTCTTTTTCCTCTTCGGATTCTGGCTGGGAAATCGCTTCCTTGCCTTTCCCTTCTTGATTATCCTTTTCACCAGAAGACGTTGCGAAGTCTAGGGTCCGTCTGACCTTTCCTTGGAACCTTCTTTCTAGATTCAGAACTCCAGTTGTTTTCTTTGCTTTCTTCTTCTTTTCTTCAATCAACAAAGTTTTCAAATCCTCTTGTCCTTTAGCTAGAGTCAAGAATATCTGTTGAAACTAAGCATTCTGCGTCTGGAGGTCTTTTATTGTCTGCTCGAGATCCATCTTACTGAAATAAACAGTAGAAAGATGAGGATACTTGTTGTAAGAAACCTGCTTATGTTATGATGAATGGAGATGCATATGCAATGATTTCAAGGAAATTAGAGATTTAAATTTGCTTTAGAACAAAAAGGAAACGTTATATTAATAAATCAAAGTTTGAGTAGATCATGCCTCTCTTGGGCTTACAAAGAAATACAAAAACTCTAAGATAAAAAAGTTGTACGCATCCTCTTTGGTGCGATGTAGGCGTTCAGGCTCCGCTCCTCATGAAGTTGCTTGGTGAGTTCCAGAACCTTGTTCTCGCTGGCATAGAATTGGGCCTCGAAAGTATCTCGCTCCCCCTTAAGCTGTATCCAATCCCTTTGCAAGTCTTCAAGAGAAGTAGGAATGTCAGGATGCAGGATAGTGTATGAAACATCTCCTTCCATAACAGGCTCTATGATAATCGGGAGAATGGAGGGGTAAGGCATCATAAGACTTTGATCACGAGTTCGTATCCATTTGAGGTAAGGCTCAAGAGGGATAGGATTCTTATGCCCCAATGTCTTGCTATCTACCTTGTTCAACATCCTCCAAGCTCGGATAAACCTCTGGCAGTGACCTTGATCGTCATTCTCGTAGTCAAATACCAAACCTTGAATGAGCATCTCATGTGGGCCATCCCTTCGGGCGTAACCAAATTGTCTTAAGGCTAAGCAGGGGTTGTAGGTGATACCTCCCCTAATGCCAAGTAAGGGGACATTATGGAATTCTCCATAATGGTCGATGATAGTAACATTCTCTATAGATCAGGAACACCAATGAATGTACGAATGTTTGAGTGTCATCAACCTATGTGACCAACTTGAACCTTGCTCGTTCTTCAATATAGATTGGGGAAGATGCAAAATAAACCATCTTGCCAAAATAGGAGTATAACATATAAAGATACCTCTTTTCCTCCGCTCCTCATGAAGTTGCTTGGTGAGTTCCAGAACCTTCTTCTCGCTGGCATAGAATTGGGCCTCTAAAGTATCTCGCACCCCCTTAAGCTGTATCCAATCCCTTTGCAAGTCTTCAAGAGAAGTAGGAATGTCAGGATGCAGGATAGTGTATGAAACATCTCCTTCCACAACAAGCTCTATGATAATCGGGAGAATGGAGGGGTAAGGCATCATAAGACTTTGATCACGAGTTCGTATCCATTTGAGGTAAGGCTCAAGAGGGATGGGATTATTATGCCCCAATGTCTTGCTATCTACCTTGTTCAACATCCTCCAAGCTCAGATAAACCTCTGGCAGTGACCTTGATCGTCATTCTCGTAGTCAAATACCAAACCTTGAATGAGCATCTCATGTGGGCCATCCCTTCGGGCGTAACCAAATTGTCTTAAGGCTAAGCAGGGGTTGTAGGTGATACCTCCCCTAATGCCAAGTAAGGGGACATTATGGAATTCTCCATAACGGTCGATGATAGTAACATTCTCTATAGATCAGGAACACCAATGAATGTCCGAATGTTTGAGTGTCATCAACATATGTGACCACCTTGAACCTTGCTCGTTCTTCAATACAGATTGGGGAAGATGCAAAATAAACCATCTTGCCAAAATAGGAGTATAACATATAAATATACCTCTTTTCCTCATAGTGCTAGTGTGAAAAGAATGTAGGATGTCTCCTAGCAAAGTAGGCATCGGGTTACGAGACATGAAGATTTTGACGGCGTTTACATCTATGAGTTGGTCAGGGTTTGGAAACAAAACCATCCCATAGATAAGGAGAGCTATAATTTCCTCAAAAGCTTGAAAATCCAAGGAGTTCCAATAGTTTTGGGCTTTCTTAAACAAGAACTTGGCTAAGAAACCTTTGACATCACTCCTTGTTTCCTAATTAGTTGTGATATCAGATGGTTGCAAGTGTAGAGCTTGTGCAATCTCTTATGGCTTTGGATCTCTTTCCGTACCATTAAAAGGTAGTTGATTGAGAATGGGAATCCTCAAGAGTTAGGAGAATTCTTCCAAAGTTGGCACAAGTTGATAATCGGGAAATATGAAGCAATGGTGTAGAGGATCAAAGAACTGGAAGAGCACCTTCATCATGTCCTCATCAGTGTTGGAGGTAACCAAGTTTAGGTGGCAGCCATGTCTTTTGGTAAATGGAGAATTTCAAGAATTCTTGATGATAGCTCTTTAAGTTGAGGAAGGATCCTTACAAGATTGACTTGAATGGTTTTCCTGTGAATGGTATCCATGTCCTATAAAACATGACAAAGATAAATCCCAAGATCCTCGAAATGGTTAGTGAGTATGAGTATGATTTTATGATGTTTATGATGTTATGTACAAGTAGATATACACAAACAAAGCAAACAAGTCCTTAGGTTTAGGCTTTCATTGAGTCTCATAGGTAAGTACCCTCTTGAAGTTTAGTTAGCTCAAACCTGTCCTAGCAATAGTAACCTGGTTCTAAGGGAGCTCAATATCACTGGTTTGTTTTCTCGGGCATTGTTTCAGCGCAAGACTCTTTAATGGCGACCTAAATATCCCAAAAAACCAAACCTCAATGAGTGTAGTATCGAGTATCTACCAACTTCGGACTGCACCAAAGCCGGTCATCTCACTACGTCCTAATGGCCAAGTTGGTCAAGTAAAGGTTCTAGAAGTTAGTTAGTGCTTCATGACATCACTCAGCGGCCCCATATTCTCCTTGACTACTCAAGGGCTACCGGTACCCATAAATATGTCGCACTAACATAGCTATTTATTAGACCATGACGGTATACCACACACAGTTTCCACAACGTATTGCTACTTACCTATAAGGTATCCCAAATCCGGGTAGAGGATTCAAACCCAAACAAAGAACCAAAATATAAAGCATAAAAGTCAAACAATGAAAGCAAATAAATGTGATCTAACCCTAAGGTATCCCCACTTTTAAAATTTCCCCCAACAGAGTCGCCAGTTCTGTAACGCGGTGGGATAATTGACTTGGTTATTTTGCGTTTGATCGTAAATGTTGCAGTTAGCAAGAGTCATCACCGACTTTTCTTTTATCCAAAAGGAAAGGCTGAAAAGAACAGGAAAGACCTTTGAGATTGTTTCTTGAGTTCGGGGGATAGATTATGAAAAGGGAAGGTATTAGCACCCTTTTCATCCATGGTTTTCCATGGGATCTTAGTTACTTGTTATATCACTTGCTTTTGTTTGAAAATGTGTTTTGTGTTGTTTTTGAAAGTATTTTGTAAAGATGCCATTGTTTAGGCAAACTTTGTAATGATTCTCATTTGTAAGAATGTATACAGAGTGTTTGATCTTTTGAAAATGTTTTCAAGTTTGAAAGATGTTTTGAATGTGTTGGTGTTTTGAAAATAGCAAGGATGTTTTTGGTTTTGAAATTGAACAAGTAACTAGGAACATTCTACCTACTCAAAAATCTTTCATGTTTATTTCCTCTTTCCTTTGACATTGTTATCTTACCATTGATTTGATAAGTAACCCTATCTTTGGATGAAAAAAGGGACTGGTGTGGGTCATCGTATAACCATGATTAGCAATGTTGTAAGATATCTTATCATTTTCTTTATGGACTAAGATCATTTTGAAAGGCAACTTTGATAGCGTTATCAAGGGACTATGATCTTGTTTTTGCTAAGATACCTCACATGCATAATATGGCCATTTTTGTAAGGCAACAAAGTGGATTTACCCTAAGGGTGTTTGTGTGCAAGTGTATTGATTTACATGCTTGATTTGTCTTTGATTAGGGTTTGCTAACTTGTTAATTTTATCTTTCCTTACAAACTCAAATTACTAACATTTATATAAAAGCGATAAATTGCGGAAAGCAAAATTACTACGCTATTACATCATTAGGGGAGGGGATATAAAAATTTACAAATGGGGATGACAAGTAAAGTAAACCCTAGTTAATATTACAAGGATTTGACAATTACATAATTTATAATGCAAAAATAGTAAAATATGTAAGAAGATGTAAAGTGAGATAAATTGTTTTTTTAGGGTTTTTTTATAGAAAAGGTTATGTGATTAATTTCAATGAAGAAAAACCTAAGTCTAAGTTTAAAAAAAAACTAATTGTTTAGAAAATTTTTTTTGAGGTTTCATTTGAAAACAAAGGTTTTATAATGTTAGGTTATTTCAAGCAATGCAATATGTCCAAAATAAGCTAAAAATCTCCAAAATCAAGAAGTTTGGTGCCTGAGCTGACACGGGCCGTGTCAGTGGATACGGGCACCCGTGTCAGGATTTATCCATGACTTTTCTGCATCTTTTTTTGTTCCATCCAATCTGACACTGCCGTGTCACATGACACGGGCGCCCGTGTCAGCCCATGTCCATCTTTTTTTTGCCCGTGTATGCACCAGTAACATTGACACGGGCCGTGTCGTTTGACACGGGAACCCATGTCAACCTCTCTCCCTGCATATTATCATGTTTTTCAACACAACTAAGTTGCCACGGGCCGTGTCGTGTGACACGGGCTCCCGTGTCAGCCTTTGGTCTGGCTTTTTATTAGTTTTTTCTCTTCGATCGGTCTTGTTATATCTTTTAAGCGCAAAAGTAAATGATGTATGAAAAATGAGATCACAGTTTGAGAAAGTTTACCTCTCAAAGCAGAAGCTTTAGGACCCGTACAAATGTTTTCAAGTGCAAAGTGGTGATTGATCTCCTTTGAACCTTCTTGAAGTAGCTCCAACCTTCGTTTTATGCTGAAAATGGTTGAACCGCTCCAACCAAGTCAAGTTACAATGTATGTTTTTAAGTTTGGAAGATGGTGATATTGATGTTACAGAAGTTATTCTTATGTTTGAACAACTTCTATATGGTTTATGTGAAGTGTTTGGATGGTTTGTTTGGATAAAACTTGCAAGGTATATGATTCAAAGATTTGGACTTCAAAACTCAAAAATGGAAGTTTTATGGACAAATCTGGTTTTTGACAGCAAATATGATTTTGAGTGTTAGTTTCTCCTTCTATTTTTCTTGCCTCCTTCTCTTGCAATTGGACTCTTTATTTATAGAGAAGGTTTGAGACTTGAACAAACTCAGATTTTGAATCACGTGTTATGGCTAGGTTAGATTGTACATGAAGCAAGCTTGAAGATCATAGTTCCAATGCTATGTACTTTGTTGCATAGAGTTGTTAGATACTTTAAGCATGCCCTTATGATTTTGTGTGTATAATAAATAAGTTAGAGGCTCAAGGAGAGCTGACTTTGTGATTAAAGCTACTTTGCAAGAATGGCAATGTCAACTTTGTGCCAAAAATGGAAAGATCACTTGGACAATGCTTAAACCAAATGGACAATAGCTCAAAAGTTTGTGTAAGCATTAAATTATGGTAAGATTTGAAAGTCACAAGGCCTGAAAAGTAAGATTATGTAGCACATCATTCCAATTGGATTATGTGTTCTTCAACAAAAATGGCTTACAATTCAAGAATGAATGCCCAACTTCAGGCCCTTGAATCTCCTAGCTCAAATATGATAAATTCATGCTCTTGGATGTTTTGGAAAGCTTGAGACACCCTCTAAAACTTTCCAGTTGACCACTTTTGTTAAATCAAATTGGAACTTGATGAAAATTGGCCAAGAAGTTGGGATAAAAACCTGACCAGAACTGCTGAAAATTTCTCAGTGTTTATTAAAAAATGCCATGACTTCATAAATTTATAACTTAAAATCCAAGAATTTCTAGAAAAAGTCCTTCTCTACATTGTTTTAGATCTCATTGAGATCTACAACTTTCAATTTGGAAGTTTTTCTTGAATCATCTTGCATCATGGTGAAAATTTGGCTCAAAGTTATGAAAAAAATGTGAATTTCCCACACATAGAAAAATTTCTAAGTTTAGAAATTTTGACTTTTCAAAATGAAATCTTGAATTTTTTATTTATTTATGAACAAGTTTCACATTTTTACATGTCTTGATGAATTGTGATCTTTGACACTTGATTTTGACTAAAAAGTCAAAGTTTGACTTTTCAATGTATAGTTGACTTTTGATCAGTTGAGTGAAAATCAACTATCAATCAAATGACCTTGAGCAATGTTTTGAGTCATGCCATTAGGTAAAAATGATTCAACTGAACTCTTGAGATCATGCCTCAAACCAATTAACCATTTTCTAGGTCAAAAATCTAAAATTGCCCTTTCTCAATCAAAACCCTAATTTTGACCATTTTGCCCTTTTGATGATTTGATCAAATTTATTGAGGAATTATGGTCCAAACTTGATAAAATGATGCATATGAGTTTATAATGTTGATGTGGATAAAAAATTATGAAGTTTGACTGTAAATTGGCCACAGTTGACTTTTCCCCAATACAACTGATTTTTAGGTCAATTGCTCAATTGACTGAGCAAAAATGTGATCCAAGGCTTGAAACTTGACATGAGTAATCTTGGGGCTCCATAATGATCCATGAAAGTAATATGAGGCATTGAAAGTTCAATTATACTTGTGCAATCTCAAACCCTAATTTCAGTCATCAGTGCTTAAGGAGGTGTCTTGAGCTGATTAATCCTTGTGCAGTCTTGTACCAAAGGAGATCTTGTGAGAGAATACTTGATAAATGAGAGGGAAAATTTTGGGGTACAACAGTATGCAAGGAAGCTGGATATTGGTGATATCATTATTAGCTCTGGGGACTTTCCTAATGTCCCTTTGATTGGTTCGCGAGGTTGTATTAATTACAACCTGTGATACGGTGGGAGAACTGACTTGAGGGTTTTGCGATTGTGTTCGCAAATGTTGCAGTTAGCAAGAATCGCCACTGAATTTTATTTTATCCAAAAGGAAAGGTGAAAAAGCACAGGAAAGACCTTTAGAGATGTTTTTGAGTTCGGGGGTAGATTATGAAAAGAGAAGGTATTAGCACCCTTTTCATCCATGGTTTTCCATGGGCTCTTAGTTACTTGCTTAGATCACTTGCTTTTGTTTGAATGTGTGCTTGTGGTGGTGATTTTTGAAAGTATTTTGAAAATGGAACTTCGTAACCGTTCTCGTTTCTATGATAACGCCTACAAAGTGTTTGTTTCAAAAATAGTTCAAAAGTGTATTTGTGAGATGTGTTTTTGAAAGTATTTTGAAAATAGAACTTCGTAATGGTTCTTGTTTCTATAAGAACGCCTACATAGTGTTTGTTTCGAAAATAGTTCAAAGATGAGAGTGTGGGTGTATAAAAATGTTTTTGTTGTGAGCAAGCGAGTAACTGAGAGCGAACCTACCTACTCAAAAGGTCTTAGATGTGATTTCCCTCCTCCTTTAGATGTTGCTATCTTACCATTGATTTGGTAAGAAGCTCCATCGTTGGATGTGAAGGGACGGGCGTTGGGACGTTTGTATAGTCATAAAAGGCAACATATGGGACGTTTTAGAAATGTCATTTTAGGGACTAGATCGTTTACCGAAGGCAACATCGAGGGTCATCGAGGGACTACGATCTTTTATCGAGGGTCTTTTGCTAAAACGCCCATGTTCGAGGGACATGACTATTTTCCGATAGGCAACAAGTGGAATTACCCTAAGGGTATAAGTGTGCAAATGTGTTTTATTTACATGCATTTAGTCTTTGATTAGGGTGGCCTATTTGTTGGTTTTATCTTACCATACACACTTATTTACTAGCAATATATGAAAAGCAAGTAAAAGGCGGAAAGTAAAATCTAAGCTATTACATCACTTTAGGGGGATGGGGATATAATTTAACAAATGGGGATGAAGTAGAAACTAAAATATTACAACCATATCGAATGATAATGAAAAGAATGTGAAAATAGTGTAGAATAAAGGAAAAATGCACTTTTGAACTGCTATGTATCGACCCATGCTGCTATGCATAGACACATAGCTTCTCCTGCTCCTGTAAAACCAAATCAGTTCAGTATGGGTCGACACGTAATGGGATGTTTCGACTCATGCATCTTCTTGTATCGATGCGAAACGCATATGTATCGACTCATAGGCTTTTCTAACTTCTGTTAAGTGAAATTTGTTCAGTATGTGTCGACATATAATGGGATGTGTTGACTCATACACCTTTTTGCATCAACGCGAAATGCGTATGTGTCGACTCATAGTCCTTTCCAGTTTCTGTTTTGTAACCTGAACTCAGTATGGGTTGATGCATAAGGGTCATGTGTCGAATCATACCCTGTATTTTCACTAAGATGGGTTGACACATGTGGATATGTATCGATACATCCTGCATTTTTCTGCCTTAAACACCATTCTTTGCATACATCAGTTAGTTTTTTAACATATGAATGAATAACATGAACAACAAATAAATGATTAACTTCAAAACAATGATTGCTACATGCTATAAACAGAAAAGTTGACGTTATGGAAAAGGCAAGGTAAAGATGACTTACCTTAAGACTGCACTTTAGGTTTTGAAACCAAATATCCTTCAAGATGTTGTATGAACCTTAAGGAAGCTCCAACCAACTGCTAGACTTTCCTTTTTGTTGAAGGTTACTAAACAACCTCTATATGGTATGAAATGTTTGGATGGTTGGGCAGAACTTGCAAGGTATGAGAGGTTCAAAGGTTTGGACTTTAAAACCCAAGAGTGGAAGTTTTGTGGACTGTTATGACTTTTGTGAATATGAGATTTTTTAGGGTTTACCAATATAACTTCTGGATTTTCTCCTTGTTCTCTCTCTCTCTCTCTCTCTCTCTCTCTCTATTTTTTCTAAACTTTCCCAAAACCCTCCTCTCTTGCAACTGGCCTCTCTATTTATAGAGAAGGTTTGAGACTTGAGAAACTCAGACTTTTTGAAAATCACCTGTTATGCCTTTTTTCAAATTCATAAAGACAATTTGCTTCATGATGAAAAAAGGAGTGAATTAAGGAACTTTAGCCATGCTTTGCAGGTCTTGTAGATTGCTTCTGATGTTGAGAGATCTTTCTGTCCTCTTTGGAACAGATTTCAAGCTTTGAAAGAAGAGAGTGGTTGGAAAAGTGAAGCTTTATGCAAATGGAAATGTTGCTTTTTGCATTTCTAACCATAAATGGTATCAAGACTTGGACAAAACTTCAAATGCCTGTGTAATACACTTAGGGTTTGTGTAATTGCTTGATTATGCATAGATTTGGAGAGAACATAGCCTGAAAAGAGAGATCTTGTAGCTTTGGTTGGAATTTTAGTCAAGTGTTCATCACAAATCTACCTTGTAAATCAAGAATGAATGTCCAACTTCAAATCCTTGTATCTCCTAGATCAAATATGATACATTCATGCTCTTGGATGTTTTGGAAAGCTTGAAACACCCTCTATAACTTTCATATTGTCCATTTTGACAAAATCATCTTGGAACTATGTGAAAAAAATGCCAAGAAGTTGGGATAAAATCCTGAACAAGATCTGTTGAAAATTTCTCTAAGTGTTAAATGAAAATGTCATGACTTCATGAACTTATAACTCAAAATCCAAGCACTTCTAGGAGAATTTATGTAAAGCAATGTTGTAGATATCATGGAGATCTACAATTTTCATGTTGAAAGTTTCCCTTGAACTGTCTTGCATCTTGGTGAAAGAATGGCATGAAGTGATGGAATTATCATGTATAAAAAACACTTAGAAAATTTCTAAGTCTTGGAAATCTTGACTTTTCAGGTTAACTTTTGACTTTCTCAACTTTTTAATGATCAAGCTTGATATTCTTGAATGTCTTGGTGAAATTTAATCTTTCGGTTGTAATTGACCATTTTGCTCTTGTGGCAATTTCAAGCCTAAATAGATGTATCAGTGCTGCAAACATGACGTCGTAAAAGATCTTGTGAGAAAATCCTTGAGAAATGAGAGGGAAAATTTTGGGGTACAACACAACCCTACTTTGGCCCTACGACAGTTAGAGTGTCCTTTGGAAGACAGACTTTCGGACGAATAACTCCGACCATTTATCAGCCACAACATGGGTATAGAAGACCAAGGGTTTCTTAACAAGGTTATTCGAGCTTGGAACAAGGTTAACAAGAGGAAAGTCGAAAGAAAGAATGCCATAGCAAGAGAACCCTACACCAGGTGGGTCCGAGATAAGGTGCGAATTATCAAGCTGCCATTTGAAAAAGATCTAGAGTATAAATCTGACGTCCCAGAGGTAATACCTATATCTTGGGAAGAAGTAGACAATCTGAAAAGCTCCTTAAAACAAGCTCAAAAGGAAAAAAGAAGAATTGGAACTCAATCTCCTCAATCAGACCAAAGAAAAGAAACAGATGCAGCCCGTACTTGAGTCAAAGGACGAACAAACTGAGAGAGGTCAAAAGGAATTGGAGAAAGAAAGTCTCAAACGAAAGCGTACAACTGAAGGGTTGTTGAGTGCAACATTCAACCTAGATTCCCACAACCAAAAGTTAGAAGAGGCCGCCACTGAAATCGGAAGGTTAACTAGATGGTATGAAAAGGAAACACATGACAAGAAGGTGCTGGAGGAAAATCTAAGAGCCCAAATACAAAGTTTGGAATAAGCTTCCTTAGATCAAGGAGAGCAAGTAAAGTACCTCTCCACTGAACTTCAAGATAGCCAAGAATCATAGGTCAAAGCACGCCTTGAAAGGATAGAGGCAGAGAAACTCTTGACTCAGAGAACTCTAGAATATGAGCATGTGTGCTTAGAGCTGCAGGGTTTTCAAAAGGATTTCCTCATCCAACGAAGGCTTTATACAAAAATGAGGGGTGAAAAGATGTATTGGGAAGAGAAGTATACCAAGATCGCCCAAGCTGGGAGAGATAACCATAAGATAATCCCACATCTTTATCAGAAATATAGGTACTACAAAGACAAACATGAAAAGCTCGTCTTCCTAGCCAACAATCTCATCGAGGACACCCCTAGAAGTTTAAGAGATGCAGAGAGTATAATGGTTCCTCTTTCGAAGGACGTTGAAGACTTTCTCCAGATTTGACAATCAATGGTTGATGGCTTCAGAGCACACATCCGCACGCGCACCTAGAAGATTTAGTTCCCTTTAGTTATGTTTATGCAAATAGGTTTTGATTTCACGTTGTAATATTTTTCAATATCTGGATTATGTTACTTTCAATAAAGGCACTTTGTTTCCCTATATCGATGGCGTGTCTATTTTAAAGCTAGTCACCAAGTAAAATAATAAGCAAAATACAAGCATGTACCCAAGTGAATAAGACACTTAAAACAAGAAATCATTTAATATTCATGCACATCCGTTCCCACGCATGCATTTATAAAACACCTGCATGTCATATCAAAACTCTTTTTTTAATTTAAAAATCTCTCCAGTTAAGCCATTGGTAGAAGAAAACCTCCACCTCCTTGGCCCCCATATCAAACAAGGGCCCATCAACAAAAAACAATGGAACAAATCGAGGAGACTCAAGTTGTGTTCAAAGAGGATCTTGACCAAGTAAAGGGTGACGTGAGTTCAATGAAAGGAGATTTGAGTCAAGTTCTTCTAGCTTTGAAGAACATTATTAACAGGCAGGACCAAATTCCCAGGGTAGCTTTTGAAGAGGTAGCCCAAACCATTGGTGCATCGAGTGGTCACCAACCAAGGAAAGAGCTAGAAGCGGGACCCCAAAAGTCCTCCATGGCCCAACAAGAGGTTGAAACTGAAGGGTTCGTCTCACCCCGTTAAAAGTAGGGGCATCACATACCCTACAAAGTCCAACCAATAATGCAGACAACTACCTAGACTTGCAATACAGAGATCACTACCAAAAGGATTCTCACTAGGCACCCTTAAAGACAACTAGAACTCATGCTATAAATAATCCACTGGTAGTGAATCAGTATAAATCCCTAGAGGAAAGGTTAAAAGCTGTGGAGGGTTTTGATGCTTTCGAAGTAGACGCTCTCGAAATAGGTCTAGTTCCTGATGTGGTGATTTCGCCAAAATTCAAAGTACCCAAATTTGGAAAATACAAATGGCTCACTTGTCCATGGAATCATCTTCATATGTATTGCAGGAAGATGCATGCCCATGCCCATGATCAGAAGCTAATGATTCACTGTTTCCAAGACAACCTGAGTGGGGCATCTTTAGACTGGTACATGCAATTGGAGCGAACACATATTCGAACTTGGGCAGATCTTGCTAATGCTTTCTTGAAGCATTACAAATATAACTTGGACATGGCGCCTACCTGCATGCAACTCAAGAATCTGTACCAAAAGAAGGAAGAATCCTTCAAAGAATATGCTCAAATGTGGAGGGAGATGGCATCCCGTGTACAACCACAACTACTGGAAAAAGAACTAGTAGACATGTTCATGGGAACCCTGCAAGGGCTTTATTACGTGAAAATGGTTGGAAGTGTCTCTTCTGGATTCTCAGACCTAGTGACTATTGGAGAAAGAATCGAGACTGGGTTAAAGAGTGGGAAGATATCAGGGGACCACAACCATTGGTGATCCCACAAGGACAAAGGCAAGACATATTTAAAAGGCCACCCAAAATTTTTGATTCACTCCCCATGCCACCAAGCCAGTTATTACAACACTTGGTTAAGGCATCCTAGGTGGAAATCAAGCCTCTAGCTCCTCCAGTCGGGCCACTCCCGCAAAGATACAATGTCGATGCTGGGTGTGAGTACCATGCTAACTCTCCAGGGCACACCATAGAACAATGTTGGGCATTCAAGCATAAGGTTTAGGATTTGTTAGAATCTCAAGACATCACTTTTGAGAAGCCCAACATCAAATCAAACCCTATGCCTCCTGTTGTACCCCAAAATTTGCCCTCTCAATTCTCAAGGCCTTTCTTACAAAGATTCTCAAGGTTCAAGCTTACACAAGTACTTTGGAATTTTCCAGTACCAAAGTTAAAAGGAAACTGTCAAAAAAGGAGAAAACTGATAAAAATAACATTTTGACAAATTTGGAGGAAAACCGGTCTCCTTCGATTCATCACCCTTCGATTGACTCTTGGCCTCCTTCGAATGCAACTTGGATTACATCCTTCATTTTGAACTTAAAGCCTCCTTCGAATGCCAGCTTAGGTACTTCCTTCGTTTGGATTTGAAACCTCCTTCGAATGCAACTTAGGTACATCCTTCGTTTGGATTTGAAACCTCCTTCGATTCAGCCTTTTGATTGGACAAGTGTGTTGCCTACATGGTTGCAATCAAAGGCCATGAAATGTTGGCCACACATGCCCCCTGTAAGGAAACCTTTTCAATTCACCAAGCGTGCTGCCTACAAAGCCTACTTCGATTTGGACAAGTTTACTACTTGCATGCTTGCTTCGTTTGGACAAGTTTCGATGGGACAAAGTAACCATCTCTATGCATCCTTCAAATCCACTTGCACTAAGGGCCTCTTGCATACTTTGCTTCATACAAGTTTCATTTGATCCAAGAAGTATCTTCATACAAGATGTGACTAAGTTCTTGCTTCCCTTGAAAAAGCGCCCTTCAACTCAGAAGCCAGGAACTTCCCTCATGCTAAAAAGACACAAGGAAATGACTCCCTTTATGTTTGTTTCAATCCACATGCTTCGATTGGGCAATATGCTTCCTTCAAGAATGAGCTTTCGATTTGGCAATATGCTTCCTTCAAGCATGAGCTTTCGATTTGGCAATATGTTTCTTCGATACAAGCTTCGACTGAGGGAAAGGCTTCCTTTTGGTTTTCTTCAATTCAAAAGTCAATAATCTTCTAAAAGCTTCTTCCAATTCAGAAGTTAATAACCTTCTGAAAAGGGCCATTCGAAGAATACACAGTTGGTCCAATCGAAGGACACACAGCTGGTGAAAACGAATGTCGTGTTGTCCTAGTCTAGTCGAAAGGTGTAGAAAGATGGAGGATTCGACTCAAAAGATCAAGTTGAACATTTAGACCCATAGGCTAGGCTACGTGTTTTCCCTTTTTAGGCCTTTACCCATTTGTTGTCTAAGACCACTTGCACTTAATAGCACAGTACTACCTTTTAGAAAAGTTTGTCTTGAGCCTTGCGCCTATTTTCCTTCAGAAGGAAGCAACCCATCTGAACCATTCATCTTGCTTTTGTGGCACAAGTGGACATTTACTTTCCAGTTGAGCCTTATTTTATTATTTTCGCTCCCCAAGCAACGCCAAAAAGCATAAGTCACATCTTCTGCACCTCAACTGCCAACAGGCCCCCCACTTATACCTTTCACGTTATCTATTATTTTATTATTTTGCAAGGCTGGCTATTGAAAACATGTCCATTCTTTTTCTCTCTAAATAGAGGAATTTTTGCAAAGCTAAGGGAGGATCTTTGGACCAGAGGAACGAATCCCCCAAATTTTCTCAAACACAATAAAACTCTCAAGTTCATCAACACTTGAGAAATCAAAAAAACCCAGAATCCCAAACACTCACCTCTTTCAATTCTGAAGAAAATCCCACACATAGAAGTTTGTTCAAACTCAAAGACAACCTTGTGTGATAACTCTTCGAACCAAAAGCAAACCCCCTGTGACTACTCTTTGAATTCCAGAAACGTCCAGGTAGAAGTTCAAGTTCGAATCCCACATCCATTCAAGGCCTGAAGCAAGGTAAGTCACTCTTACCCTTGAACCTTTCGTTTCATGGCATAGTATGTGAATAATCTTCCCTTTCATTTCAAAACATGTACATAACACTTTGGTTCTTTTCGTTTCCACCTACTTAATATGTTTTCAGAGCTAACCCCTTTCGTTTTGCTGCTTGTTTACTTAAATATGCATTAAGTATTAACTGATTGTAAGGCAATACTAGCATGGCCTTATGCCATGTTGCTGTTCAAAAAATTCAAACGAAAGAAACAGGAGACAGGAGTATGAAACGAAGCCTTTGGTTTCCACACTGACTTCCAGGCCCATCCAGAGACACGCTCACACTGATTTCACTGGCCTAATCGAAGAAGGCAACAAGGCAGAAAGGCCCAGCCAAAGGCACACTTGCACTAAGTCCAGGCTTAGACGAAAGGCACTCCCATGCTGGTGCCAGCCTCCAATTGAAGTACATGACCTGACTGGTGCCAAAGCCCAATCGAAGGCCATGACCTCACTGGTGCGAACTCCCAATCGAAGGAAGCCTAGAAATGAAAATTGAAGGCTGCTCATGCCCAAATCGAAGGAGCTCATTTTTTCTTCTTTTTATCTTATTTTTTCCTTTATATTCTTCTGCACTTCAATATGGTTGTAATAGTGTAGGATATTTATTTGCACTTTTTATTACTTTTGTACAAATGCTAGTAACTAGGTGTGTATGGCAAGATAAAACCAACAAGTATACAACCTCTAATCAAAGACTAAATTCATGCAATAAAACACACTTTGCACACATGCACCCTTAGGGTAATCTCGCTTGTTGCCTCAAAAAATGCAATCATGTCCCTCGAGTATGAGACACTCTAGCAAATGTCCCTTTGATAAACAAAGATCGTAGTCCCTCGATGACCCTCGATGTTGCCTTCGATAAAACGATCTCGTCCCTTACAAAATTGCTAGAGCGTCTCACAAGTTGCCTTCAATGATTGTATACAATGACCCGTGCATGTCTCGCTTAACATCCTAATGTAAGGTTGTTCACCAAACACAATGGTGAAACAACACTGTTAAAAGGGTTAAAAACATAAGAAAGATCTTTGAGTAAAATAGGGTAGACAACTCTTAGTTACTTGATCAAAAATCTTGCAAAACATCCTTGCCATTTTTCAAACACACTTCACAAACACAACTTCAAAAACAATTTCCAAACAACTTTCAAAACATTGAATTATCTTTTCAAAAAGACACACACCTTTGTATATATTCAAACAAGAATCATTACAAAGGTTTCCTAGACAAGGCATCTTTTTCAAAACATTTTCAAAACCACACACACAAAGCACCATTTCAAACAAATGAAAAGCAAAGGCAAGTGATCTAAAACAAGTAACTAAGAGCCCATGGATAACCATGGATGAAAAGGGTGCTAGCACCTTCCCTTTTCATAATCTACCCCCCGAACCCACAAAAACATCTCAAAGGTCTTTCCTGTGCTTTTTGACCTTTCCTTAGGATAAAATAAAAAGTCGGTGGCGGCTCTTGCTAAACCGAACAAGTGCAACACAAACGCAAAATCCCAAGTCAGTTCTCCCACCGTATCACACCTCCGCATGATGGGCCAACAATAAATGCAATTGAGGTGGTCACTGACTTTGGGGAAACTATAAAGGCAAAAACCCCTGTCAACTTATTGAAAGAATATTAGTTCGAATGTGGATTCTTGTTAGAGCATAATGAAGCTTTTGAAACAACTCTGTAAAAGCTAGTGGATCAGGGGATAGTCCAATTTGGACTGTACCCTGAAGAAAAATATGTAGCCACAATTGGAGGAAAGAAGCCACTGGTAATCCCCTGCCAAGTCCCAAGTCTTACCAAGAAAACTCTAGTCATCCCGTGGGAAGATTCAACAGAGATTACAAGAAGGGCACCTAAGAAGGCTCTCTTAATAAATGCCACTCCAAAAGCCACGATGGTAATTAAGGGACCGTCACCTATCCCTTATGAAAATAACAACGCAGTACCAAGGAGTTATGACTCAGCCGTGTACATTAACAGAGTAAAGCAAGAAAGTGGGCCATCACTAAGTCATGGACCTGCGTTTTCAAACATAGCAGGGACAGGGGGTATGACCCGAAGTGTTCGAATTTTTGGAGTTGAACTATAAAAAAAGAAGGATGTGATTTCGACGAAGGACAATGGAAAAGCAGTGGTTGATGAAAATCAAGAAATAGAACTTCCAAGCAAAGACTTTACCGATCAAGAGGCGGAAGAGTTTATGAAAATAATGAAAAAAAGTGACTACAAAGTGGTGGATCAGCTTCACCAAACTCCAGCGAAAATCTCCATACTCTCACTACTCATCAACTCTAAAGCACACTGGGATTCTTTGATGAAGGTGTTAAGTTTAACTCATGTCGCAAAGGAAATTTCAGTGAATCAATTTGACAATGTCGTAGCAAATCTAACATCCGGATCCTACCTGGGTTTCAGCAACAGCGAACTACCGCCACAGGGTCGAGCTCATAACAAGGCACTCCATATTACCATGCAAATAGGTACTACCCATTTTTCCAGGGTTCTTACTGACACCGGTTCTGCTCTTAATGTGTTGCCAAAGTCAAGTCTCATAAAGTTAACAATAGACAATATGGTAATGAGACCAAGTTCTATGATAGTAAAGGCATTCGACGATTCTCGAAGCTCGGTGTTAGGAGAGGTGGAACTTCCAATTAAGATTGGGCCGCATATCTTTAATATCACTTTCCAGGTCATGGATATAGAACCAACATACACTTGCTTACTGGGGAGACCTTGGATCCATGCCGCAGGGGCAGTCACCTCGACCCTGCATCAAAAATTGAAGTTCCTAGTGGAAGGGAAGTTAATCATAATCGACGGTGAGGAATACATCTTCGTAAGCCACATTGAATCGTATAGATATATCAGTGGCGACGAAGACTGTATAGCTACCCCATTCCAAGCCTTGGAAGTTTCTTCAATGGTGACATTACCAGTCGAGAAGGGTAACAAGGCTAAAGTGTTGTCATGGAGAGATGTACAAATGAATATGGGATGTGATGCCTCGAAACGCCGGGGAAAGCTCCCAGAAATTCCTGAGAAGAAGAACCGCTTTTGTTTGGGCTATGAATCGTCGAAAGCTACTCTAAATGGCGAAGCACATTTTCCTCCAATCCAAGAGACCTTTGTTAATATTTAACAATGGAGTAGTGCATGGGGGACATGGGGAAACTGAATTCATCCGAGAATGTACCCCAGAAGAAGAACTAAAAAGGTGGACCATCGTGGAGATTCCTAAGATATTTTCCTTTCCTAATTAATTTTTCTTGTTTTCGAAAGATCCTATGTCAAGCCCGAGGCATAGGGGTTGCTTGTAAGGGTTCCCCGTTTTGTTTCAGACAATATTTACGATTAATAAAATTTATATTATGTTTTCAATTAAGATCCCTTTCTTTATCTTGCATTTATATCTTAAAGTTAAAAATGGAAATACTTTCTCTGCACATGCATTTTCAAATATTCATATACTAAATATGCACCAAAACATGATAAAGGTGTAAATTCATGCCCAAAACCACTGATAATGCTACTGCTGCGACCCAATATAATTTTGATGCTCATATCAACCAAGCTAAAGAAGAAGATGATAAAAATCTTGAACTCTCTGAGGAAATGGCGAGGGAAATTAAACGAAGGGCTAAAAATACACAACCATATCAATAGGCTATTAAGACCATTAATCTAAGCACAGGGAAAGATCTGAAAGAAAGCAAGCTAAGGGGAAATGGTAGAGTGGAGCCACAAAGAGGCCGATCAAATCATTACAAATATTTGCTTGTTCCTATAGAAACAGGCCAAGGTTAATGTGATACGGTGGCAGAACCAGATTGTTTAAATGCTGGTTTGCATTTTGTATTCACAAATGTACGGTAAGCAAGAGTCGCCACCGACTTTTATTTTATCCAACTGGAAAGGAAAAAAGCACATAAAAATTCCTTTTTTCGAGATATTCTGAGTACGGGGGTAGATTATAGAAAGGGAAGGTATTAGCACCCTTTCTATCCTTGGTTTTCCACGGGCTCTTAGGTACTTGCTCATCATTTTCAAAATTGCTTGTGTGTTTGATTTGAAATTTTTTTTTGTTTTACTTCGATTTAACCCTTGCTTCTGTCTTCAAGAGTGTTACAAAGTCGTTTTGAAAACTTTGTTTGAAAAGAGTGTAAGTGCGGAAAAGATTGTTTTGAGCAAGTACCTACTAGCATCTACCTACTCGAAAAAGAGAATGTTTTTGTTCTTGTTTCCTTTAGACAGGGTTATCCCACTATTAGTGAGTAGGTAGCACCGTCGTTGGAGTTTTAAGGGTCAATTCAAAAGGGACGTATGATCACTAAAGCAATGTTAGGACGTCTTAGTAATAACCCTAATGCCTTAAGATCAATATTCGAAGCAACATTTCCGAGGCAACCTTTCCGAGGCAACATTTCCGAACGGGACATTTGATCTTTGTTTAGACAAGAGAGCGACCACTAAAATACCATATACCTAATGATCATTTACCGAAGGCAACCGAAGTGAGAGCATACTCTAGGAGTGCGCATGTGCGAGTGATTCAATTTCAAGTTATTATCTTTGCACATTTAGGGTTTGCTAACCGTTTTAAAATTCACATACAGTCTTGTCATGCAATCCTAATATCATACATCTAACAGTTAATATTTGCGAGATTTAAAGTGCGAGAAAATAAAGCTACGCTATTACAAGGCTTCGGGTATTAAATAATTACATAGCCAAAAAACTCGCAAAAACGATAAATAAACGAAGAAGTCCTAATTAATCTATTACATCCCATGAGCAATTACATCAATATTGTAAAATAAAATAAACGCGCACGGTGAATTGAGAGCGGGAGGAAATTAGGGTTTTGACCCCGTCTAACCTAATTAAAAGAAAAATCATTTTTTTTTATTATTTTTGATTATTTTAAGAAAATAAGGTTTTAAAGTTAAATATGTACAAACCTAATTACTAATTAATTAAATTAAGAAACTTATTAAATTTGACCTATTTTTGTGTTTTGGTTATTTTTAAGAAAAAGAAAATAAGAATTAAATTAAACTAAAAACCCTAATTTTCTAATTGATTTTAATTTATTTACAAAAAGAATTAAAATTGCCCTAAAATTAAATAAACTAATTAAAATAATTTTTGATTAAAAAAAACTAAATCTAATTTGATGAAAAATTATTTTTGTGATTTTTTGATAAAAAGAATTATTTTTTGTGTTAGTAAAAATAAATTAAATGAATTAAATAATTTAATTAAGAAAATATAAAAGAATAGAGAAAAAGAGTAATGGGCCTGTTTGTTAGCAATTTGGAGGGGTGTCATTAGCAAGCTTTTGGGCCCAAAAATCTGACCCACGTTGACTTCCAAGATTCCATGTTGTGCATTGACCAGGGTGCATCATGGTCCTTCATGCAATGACCTTTAGATCTGGCCTCCTGGAGATCTTAATGGTTGAGCCTTGAGGGAATATGGTGGACTTCACACATGTGTGCATGCCTGACATTCAAATAAAAATAATATGAAGTACATGGGGGACCTGGGATTCGAACCCAGGTCCTATAGCCTTTCCATTCTCCTTCACACCAACTGAGCTGGACGTGTTTGTTGTACATAAAAGAAAAAATAATCAATATATTAAAAACAAGCAAAATAAAAATTATTCGCGCGAAGAATTCAAACGAAGCAATCAGGGGTTGCCACACATGTCTTCTTCTTCCCCTCTCCGTTGGTGAAAGTTAGAGACTTTTACCTACGGACATAGGTCTGTCACTAGAACTTCTTCACATTGCAAGATCACATACATGCATGATAAATGAATTCTAATGTTGTGGACCAATTCGTCTTGGCCTGCTGAGATCATGGTGCCCTTCTTGTGGACCAATTTTGCCTGTACAAAAAGATCCTAAAACGAGACAAAGAACCCTAGCCATGGTGGATTTCAATACAACTAACAAAAATGCAATTAACTGTCACCATGAGCTTGCAAACACGTTAAGGATCATAAATATGATATTGAAACATGATAAAGATGCAAGAATAAGGAGATTTGATTTCAAGAATATGTCCAATCCGTAAACCACTTACAGTGAGTTCTAGCGCACGAGAAGGCTTGCTTTTGATTGCTATGGCTTCCTTGAGTTCCCAGGAAACGAAAGGGATGCTTGGCAAGGTCTGAAAGTTCTTGGAAATACGAAAATAGATCACCACTTTTTCCTTGATTTTTTGAAGTTTTTTCTTTCTCTTACACGCCTCAAAACCTTGTGTTTTTAGTCTGCACTTGTCCACTATATACCAAGGAACGAATTAGGGTTGCAAATGTGTTCTCAATCTTTGGCAATTATGGTCTTTGATCATGATTTGATCTTCATGAAAATCTTTCCAAAAATAGGCCAAAACCGATCTTTTTATGCACACCCATGCCTTACACTATTTGATTCACTTGCTAGCTGTATAAGGGACCTGAAACATGCATCAAATCTTAAGACTTAAATGCTTTTGATATTTCCATGATTTGTTTTGATTTAATTTGATTTAATTGAAATAAAAAATCAAAATAAATAGCAAAAATAAAATAAAGGCAAGTGGAAAGATCAAGGGCTCGTGGACCATGTTACAAACTTAAGACAAGTGCAAAAAGTTAGGCCCATTTGACAAAAATTACAATTTGAGGCACTTTTGACTTTTGATAATTTTTACAAAAAAGGTCAACTTCACCAATGCATAACTTATTCAATTTTGACTCTATGAAGGTGTTCTTGGACTTTTTAGAAAGCTCAAGATGTCCTCTAAGAAACCCTTTTGGTCTCATCTCAATTGAGTCTTCCATGTTGATGTATGAAGCTTTGACAAAAAATGTGTTTTTGTTGACTTTTCAAAATGACTTATAATGTCCAAATTCATAACTTCTTGTGAGTGCATATTTTGAACTTGGGATATGAAGATGGATTATAGATAATTTCACCCTCTTCAAAATGAGCTTTGGATGGGTCATTTCTCATAAAGTGTGAGAAATTATGCTTGGTCAAAGTTGAGTTGATTTTTCCTACAAAACCCTAATTTAGCAACTTTTGGGTTTTGATGAATTGTGAGCAATCCTTAAGGAATCATGATCAAACCTTGATCAAATTATGAATAATACTTCCAAATGAGGATGTTGACCAAAAATCTTGAAGTTTGACTGTATGTGGGCCACAGTTGACTTTTGCCCTAACACAATCGATTTTTAGGCCTTTGAGCAATTGACTGAGCAAACTTCCTCTGCAAGGCTTGAAACTTGACATTGATGATCTTGAGAACATATTAGGAAAATGGTGAGCATTTGGGATCTCTTGGACTCAAGTATCTTGATGCAAAATGAAACCCTAATTTGAGGTAGACTGCCTTAGGAGAGAGTTTGTCTGGTCAACCCTTGGACTTCCTTGAGGATCTTTCTTGAAATGTTTTGAGAAATATGGGAGGGCAAATTTTGGGGTACAACAGCTGCCCTTGTTCAATCTTCTTAAACCTGAGGATGTAGATTGGCTTGCTTGCCTTTCGTGATCCGAAGGTGGAAGATGATTGAACACTAGAGTGCCCAGAAATTTGCACTCGCATGAAGTGGTATTTGTCTTGTGATGTCGGGAATGGGCTTACAGATGCCATTTGGAAATTGATGACAGAAGATGGGCTTGAAGATTCCATATGAAGGAGTGTCGATCGCCTAAGAGATTCCTTAGCGAGAGCCAATATACCTGTTGTTGAGGAAGACTACGCTGGGGAATGTTGGTCTCTCTGTCTTGAGAAAAGTTGAATTTTAGGAGCTTCGGTCGTCCGTTATTCTACTGGGGAATCGTCTCTTAGTCGAAGAGGTGAAAATGAACTACTATCTGGTCATAATTCAGGCTTCATAGTGATAAGACCGACTGCTATCTGGTCGTAATCCAGGCTTTACAGTGACTTACTGGGGAGATGAGATTAAACTTGCTATCCTGTCGTGATCCATGCTTCACAATTTCTCGATTCTTATCTGGTCGTAATCCAGGCTTCAGAAGGAATTAAGTTGTTATCTGGTCGCATCCGGGCTTTAACTTGAATTTAGGGCACACTAATATCCGGTCGACTTACTGGGGAGATGAGATTAAACTTGCTATCCGGTCGTGATCCATGCTTCACAATTTCTCGATTCTTATCTGGTCGTAATCCAGGCTTCAGAAGGAATTAAGTTGTTATCTGGTTGCATCTGGGCTTTAACTTGAATTTAGGGCACACTAATATCCGGTCGACTCTGGGCTTCTTAGTATTTGTCCAGGTAAACTGCTATTTGGTCGAAATCCAAGCATCACAGTGTCTTGTACTATTATCTGGTCATAATCCAGGCTTCAGTCCTTTTATTGTTATTTGGTCGTAATCCAGGCTTCACGATGTCTTGTACTGCTATCTGGTCGTAATTCAGGCTTCACAATACCTTACTTCTTATTTGGTCGTAATCTAGGCTTCAGAAGAAATCAAGTGGTTATCCGGTTGCCTCCGGGCTTCCATTTGATTTTTGGGCCTACTAATATCCGGTCGAATCCGGGCTTCGTAGTAATTGGTCGGGTAAACTATTATTTGGTCGTAATCCAAGCTTCACAGTGTCCCTCACTGTTATCTGGTCATAATCCAGGCTTCAGTGTCTTTTACCGCTATCTGGTCGTAATCCAGGCTTCGCAACGTCTCATACGATTATCTGGTTGAATCCAGGCTTCATGGTGTTCGGAGAAATCAAGATACTATCCAGTCGAATCCGGGCTTCATAATCTTGTACTAAAGATATACCACTATCTGGTCGTAATCTAGGCTTCGCGGTGTCTTTGGCTTCTATCTGGTTATAATCCAGGCTTCACAGTAACTTGTATTGCTATCTGGTCGTAATCTAGGCTTCACAATAACTTGTTGAGTTGTTATCTGGTTGATTTCTGAGCTTCACGGCTTGTGTTTATGACATACCACTATCTGGTCGAATCCAGGCTTCATGGTGTCTTTGTACTACTATCTGGTCGTAATCCAGGCTTCACAATAATTGTTGGGGATTAAACTATTATCCGGTCGAATCTGGGCTTCATAGCTTAGAGATAAACCATTATCTGGTCTATTCTAGGCTTTGCGGTGTTTGATACTGTTATCCAGTCGTAATCCGGGTTTCACAATATGATGTAGAAAATCAAGATACTATCCGGTCGAATCCGGGCTTCATAGCTTGAACTTGGTGAGAATTTGATTGTATTTTTCCTGAAAGGTAAAAGGTTAGTCGTATGTAATGCATGACATGTATCGAGCCATGATGTTCTCAAAATAAATGAGATTGTGTTGTATGATACGTATGCACACGTCATGATGTATGGATATGCAATGTTTTTATGATATTCTCTAACTGGGGAAAATAAATCCCGGACTGCTGTTGGAGAGTGCAAGGAGTTGAATTCTTCATTCTCGCTGGGGGTAACGTTCGAAGGTGATTGTGAGAATAATTCTGTTGGAGAATAAACTGACGAGAAAATGACTCTGTGGGGAAGAGATACTCTTCCAGAGGATCTGTTGATTTGGAGAAATAACCTCGGCTGGGGATGAATTACCGTTGCTGGCGATAATGAACCTTGTTGGGGATTGGGTTTCTGCTTGTGGAAGAAATAAACTCCACTGGGGGTAATCTTCTAGTGCTGGTGATAGATAAACTCTGCTTGGGGAGAACCAATGTTTTTATATACCTTTTGCTCTGTGGGGAGTGAATGTACCTTTGGTCGTATCCTCCAGCTAGGCCTATCCCTATACCTGGTGGATAGAGCAACTGTAAGGTTTGGATATTTCTTATTTGCCCTTGTTCCTGATATTACGAGTAATCGTCTTTTGTTTCGCATGTAAATATTTATGAGCATCAATTATTGTCAAATGCATATATCAAAAATGCACCATTGGACGTTTTTGCAAAACAAAACAGAAAAAAGAAAAACAATTTGAAATTTCTTTGTGAAAATGAATTGTATTGATTTTGAAGTTGGCCTGTAAATAGGCGTTTTTGTACAAGACTGACGTCCTAGTAAGAGAACATCGCCGAACAAACAAAATTTATACAATTCGTGAAAAACAAATAAAAACAGCTATGTGAACAATCCCACTGGGTTCAAACTCTGCTATTACCCTTATGTCTTCGAGCGTCTCATCTCTTTGCTACTTGGTTGAAGGTAGATCAGATTGATTAGTGTCGTCCGAGCTTGATAGTCGATACTGAAGTCTGGTTATAAGATGATCCAATGAGACATAGTGTTACGCTTTAATCCCTAATTTTTGCCTGGACCGCCCTTTCGGGTTTTCAGTCCACCGGGATACCCTTTTTTGCCCAAGCCTCCCTTTCAGGTTTTCGGCTTGCCGGTGTACAATTTTTTCATTTTCATCCCTTATTTTTTCCCGAACCCTTTTGGTTCGCCGGGAAGCCCTTATTTTTGCCTAGGCCAGTCAACCTAGCGGGTCTTTGATCATGCGTAGCATTTTTTCACTATGTCTGCATTGACGGGGTGAGGAAGGTCGTCACCATCCATGGTGGTTAGAATCATAGCTCCTCCTGAGAAAATGTTCTTAACCACAAATGGCCCTTCATACGTAGGGGTCCATTTGCCCCTGGGATCACCTTGCGGAAGTATGATGCGCTTGATCACCAGATCCCTGACTTGATACCCTTGTCGTCTAACTTTCTTGTTAAATGCCTTGATCATCCGTTTTTGGTACGTCTGACCATGACAAATAGAAGTAAGTCTCTTCTCGTTGATTAAATTCAGCTGATCAAGCCGGGTCTGGATCCAATCGTCCTCGCTCAAACCTGCATCCTTCATAATCCGAAGAAAGGGTATCTGGACTTCAATGGGTAAGACTGCTTCCATGCCATACACCAAAGAGTAGGGTGTTGCCCCTGTTGAATTCCACGCTGAGGTTCGGTACCCATGAAGAGCAAATGGTAACATCTCGTGCCAATCTTTGTATATCACCGTCATCTTCTGCACAATCTTCTTGATGTTCTTATTAGCTGCTTCAACAACTCCATTCATCTTCGGCCGGTAAGGAGAAGAGTTGTGGTGTTGTATCTTAAACTGTTTGTAGAACTCAGTGATCATCGTATTGTTGAGATTTGTACCATTATCCGTAATGATCCTCTCTGGTACACCATATTGACAGATCAAATTATGCCGAATAAACCGCGCCACGATGTTCTTGGTTACTGTAGCAAAGGAAGATGCCTCAAGCCATTTCGTAAAGTAGTCAATTACTACCATGATGAAACGATGCCCGTTGGACACAGTAGGTCTGATCTCGCCAATCATGTTGATTCCCCACATTGCAAAAGGCCAAGGAGATGTCAAGATGTTCAAAGGAACTGGAGGTACATGCACCTTATCAGCATAGACTTGGCACTTATGACAAGTCCGAGAATGCTGATAACAATCGGCTTCCATAGTAGACCAATAGTATCCCGCCCGTAGGATTTTCTTTACCATGGTATGTCCACTGGAATGAGTTCCGAAAGTACCTTCATGCAACTCTACCATGATCTTTTCTGCCTCATTTTTGTCCACACATCGCAGTAAGGTTGAGTCATGGTTATGCTTGTAGAGAATGCCATTGCTGATGAAGAACTTCGCAGCGAACCTTCTCAAGAAATTATTGTCATTTACAGATGCACCCTCGGGGTATTCTTGAGCCTCAAGATACCTCTTTACCTCGTGGAACCAGGGTTTATCTGCTACCTTTTCAGTCTCAACGTCGCAACAATGTGCGGGTTTGTCCAACCTTTCGATGGTAATCTGGGGAGCTTCATTTTCCCACCTGACCTTGAACATAGAGGACATGGTAGCTAGCGCGTCCGCTAACTGATTCTCCTCTCTCGGGAAGTGTTCAAAGGTTATCTCCTCAAAATGTGGGAGCAGCGTTAATACATACTCTTTGTAAGGAATAAGATTTGGGTGTTTCGTATCCCACTCGCCTTTGATCTGACTGATCACTAGAGCGGAATCTCCGAATACACTCAAGAACTTAATCCTTAGGTCAATAGTTGCTCGAAGGCCTATGATACATGCTTCATACTCCGCCATATTGTTGGTGCAGTTAAAACATAATCGGGCGGTGAACAGAGTATGAAAGCCTTCAGGAGATATAATCACAGCGCCAATGCCATTACCCAATGTGTTTAAAGCTCCATCAAAATACATAGACCATCAGGATCCTTCCTCAGGTCCTTTATCCGGTCCAGGTTTTTCACAGTCGGTCACCAACATGATGTTCTCATCCGGAAACTCGAAATTCATAGACTGGTAATCATCCACGGCCTGGTGCGCCAAATGATCTGCTAACACACTCCCCTTGATTGCTTTTTGGGTTATGTATTGGATGTCATACTCGGTTAAGATCATCTGCCATCTTGCTATTCTTCTGGACAAGGCAGGCTTTTTGAAGATATACTTGATTGGGTCCATCTTTGATATCAATAGAGTAGTGTGAGTCAGCATATACTGTCTCAGCCGGCGAGAAGACCATGCCAAAGTGCAACAAGTTTTCTCGAGCAGTGAGTATCGGGTCTCACAGTTTTTAAACTTTTTGCTAAGGTAGTAAATAGCATGCTCTTTTCTGCCAGACTTGTCATGCTTCCCCAGCATGCACCCCATTGAATTGTCGAGTACTGTCAAGTATAAGATTAAAGGTCTCCCTTCAACTGGAGGCATCATAATAGGTGGCTCTTAGAGATATTCCTTGATCCTTTCGAAAGTGGACTGACATTCATCATTCCATCTTACCGCTTGATCTTTCTTCAACAGCTTGAAGATTGGCTCACAGGTAGCAGTCAGATGTGAAATGAATTGGGCAATGTAGTACAGACGTCCCAAAAAGCCTCTGACTTCTTTTTTTGTTCGGGGAGTTGGCATTTCCTGTATAGCCTTCACCTTTGCAGGATCCACTTGCATACCCTTATCACTAACAAGGAAACCCAGCAACTTACCAGACTTTACCTCGAAGGTGCACTTGTTCGGGTTTAACCTCAGCTTGTACATCTTTGATGTTGCGATTGACCTAATGTGTCTAACGGTATCTTAACTGCAAGTGCACAGTCTATCGCGGTAGTAATAAAAAGATGTCGAACCCACAGGGACTTCGTAATCACTCTAGTGTTATGAAACAGGTTAGTTTAGCTAAGGCGGAAATTGTCACGTTTGGTTTTTTTAGAAATTTAAAACTAAAGGAGAAACTAAATTCAATTAAAAGAACTATAATATTAAAGTGGTCGGAGTGTAATGTTTTGAACCTATGCAAATTAAATTGTACCTAAGCATATAAAAATATTTAACTTAAATTGTTATGTAGTACTTATCAGTTTAAAAACCCTCGATTCACACTCTCGTGGTCTTACCTCGGATCATACTCCTAAAGCCAAATGTCTGCTCTCGCTAGCCCATAAGTGTTTAGAAAGCATCTTTTTAAAAACTAAATAAATCTAATTCGTTTTAAAGCACTCTCGCTGTATTTAAATTGAATGCCTAACTTTAGCTATCCGGTTAAAACCTCACACTCTCGTGGTCTTGATTTCTCCCTATTTTACTTTCCTTACTCTCGTAACAAAAAGCTTAATTTTTTAATTATAAAAAGTCACAGCCAGAAATTAAGTTAATTAAGGTTTTAGCTTAGAAATACATTAATTCATTCGGTTATTTCATACACCCTAACTACGGGTATTTAGCTACTCATAATGGTCGGAATTAAAATGCGGGAAATAAAATCAGAAAACAATAACACATGCATTATAAATAAAGAACAGAAATTTAACATAAATAAATTGCAATTATATTGAATACGATAAAAACCTGAAAAGCAATAATATCCTAGATCCTTCTTCCACAAGCCGGTAAGATCGGAACATCGGAATGAAAATTAAATAAACGAAATGCTGAGGCTTGAAAGAAATCCTAACTACAATAGAAATTTCCTGATGTTGGAAATGCTATTAAAGGTTCTGAAAGGAAAGGGAATAACAAGAACAAAATAAAATCGGAAAATAGAATCGGGTTTTAAATCGGCAGAGCTTCCGTAAGAATTTTCTGAACTGAACTCCCCCCTTTCTTCTTTGAAGTCCAAGCTATTTATAGATAATGAATACGGTTGGGATTATATTTCACGTTGCTATATTCTTGGCTTGCTGAGAAAAATAAGGAGAAGGTGGTCTTGGTTGTTGGAGAAAAATAAGGCACACATTCATGCTTCGTTACTTGACCACGTACTGCACGTTCAAAATAACAAATAAAATGCTTGTTACGGTCGTGGCTGGTGTGTTACGTGCAGATTCCATGAAATAGCGCGTTACGGTCGTGGCCAATGCATGACGGTCGTAACACGCTTCTGAAGTGTCTTACGGTCGTGGCAAGGGTGTGACGACCATAATAGCAGCAAATTTGGGATTTTTGACAGATTTATCTTTTCTCTTCTGGTCTTGGCCGCAATCTTGTACATTTCATGTTTCTTTCTAGTTTGAGATAAGATATGTTGTACCTGCATAAAATCATACAAAACTCAGAGTATTCGGGAGTTAGTCAGGTCAATACGATATAAAGCGGTTTAATTTCATAGTAAATATATGATACGATTTCTCGTTATCAAATCCTCCCATACTTAAACCATTGCTTGTCCTCAAGCAAATAGTCGTAAAAATCGGACAAGTGTTCGTCAGGCGCACATGCACGACATACCTTTGATTTTTGAGATAAAACACATAAAACCAATCGTCAGTCGGCCGGTACTTGAGTAAAACGTCGGTGATACGCCAATGACACAATTGAGTCGCGTATTTCCACTTTAACAAACTGCTTAATCGTTTCGTCACATTTCAACCTCGATCCTCTCGTGCTTTTTTGCCCGGTTTCGTTCTGGCGCAATCACATTAAGCCCTTTGTCTTTGCACGCACGTAGTGGAGTAGCCGGTTAGTGACTTTGATCCTATTTTTGTCACGGGGTCTGGTACACGGATGTGGTTACCCTATATTTTTCCAAATCGGAGGTTACGGGGGATCGAGCCGTAGCACGCCCTACCAAGTTCAGAACCAGATACCTCTGAACCAACCAACAATGGACTTCTTCTCTTATACTTATGTCTCGTATGCGATCTTTGTCTTTTGGCACAAGATTTTCTTTGCTTAGCATCGAGATGAGAAGGGTGTTTCATTGATTAGGCATCAAACACTTATATTCATCGGCTCCCCACGTGGTTTGTGTCCAGACGGTGCTGACTGCTAGTATAAACTACTAGGGGTTACTTCAGAACTTAAAAATCGAGGGGTACGTATAACGTTTTGTTTAGACGGGTTGCATAAGCAGGATGTTTGCAGTGTCATAATCATATTGATTTTGTTTACTCGTTCTCGTCTTCCTAACTAGGTTTCCGTTTAAGGTAGGTATGTCGAGCTATGCGAACAAAGAATTTTTTTGGTATGGCTTATAATACGGGGAAAACTTGAAAAACTTGAAAATATCATAAAATTACCATAAAATTACTAGAATTTGCAACATGAAGAAAATGCGGAATGAAAAGCATAGTGCCTCTCCCACACGATATCAGACATTGTCTCAATGTCATGATATATGGTAGGAAGGATTACAAATATAAAAACGGTACGGAAAAGGGAAATGAATGAAATACAGAAACAAAAACAAAAGAAAACTACTGGTGGCCTCGGCCTCTGCTTCGGGTGCGGGAGCGTCGGATAGGTGTGGCCTCAAGGTCGGTATCATGTGAGCCAAGAGCGGTTACGTCCATCCGTAAGGCGTTAAGCTCAGAGAAAACCTCGTCCAGCTTCTCGTTGATGTTGCGCTGGCCGCTCAGAATTTGGACGTTCTATGCATATAGAGTGTCATACTGCTCCTGATGCTTCCTTTCAAGAGCTACAGCCATCTGATTTTGCTGATGGAGGGCTCTGAGGATGTCCTCCATAGTGAAAGGAGGTGGTGCAGAAGAGGACTCAGGAATGTCGGGAGCAGGTGCTTCGCGGTCCAATTCCTCCTGGATCTCGTCAGTTGGAGCATCTGGCTGGTCATCATGCACGGGAGCATGGCCGTCAGGGGCATCAAATAGCTAATTGGCTCGGTTTTGTGGATCGATACGGTCCCTGCAAGGCAGAACAATGTTAGAATAAACAACGTTACGGATCACTGGATTGAACTTGCCGTCGTCCCGCTCGTGAATGAGATGAGCAGATTTGCAATGGTCCAAGGTGAGCAAAATCGGTGCTCTGAAGGGCAGATGGGCAAGGGTGTCGCCATGATTCAAAGCCAAGGCAATAGAAGTGACAAGCCCTCCGAAGTAGAAAGGTTTTCCGCCTCGAGTGCAAATGGAATGAATATGGGCCAAGAGGAAGGGTGCGGCGTTGATTTTCTGATCGGTGAACGTGCAGTGCATGAAGAATAGCTCTTTGGAGTTGAGCTTATGGTTACTGTCCCTTGCGAAAATGGTGTTGCACAGGATGCGATGGAAATAGCAAATGGCGGGATTATGGATTTGTGTGGCATTGAGGTGATCGTAGGAGCTAGCACGGTTGTTGGTCAGGCTATGCCATAGATTAAAGGATTCCTCATGGAAGGTGTCAGGTACACGGAGGTGAGCGCCTTCATCAGTACAGAAGTCGAGTAATCCACCGAATGCATTCTGAGAGAAGTCGTATTCGGTTCCGAAAATGTGAAACCTTACTGCACCAGTAAGTTGATTTGTTGGACCATTAGGAGTGATGTAGCAGAAGGAACTGAGGAACTCGAGAGTGAGATTCTCGTACGTGGGTTGGGGCTGGCTACAGAGGGTCCAAAGGTTGACATTTTGAAGGAGATGTTGGACACTTTGAAGCAATCCAAGGTCTCTGAGGCAGTCAACGTCGATGTACCTAGTGGGATGGAGGCCTCCGCGTTGAAACTTCAAGAACTTCATGCGTTGGGTTTCACCATGTTCACCGTCGCGTAAGTGGATGCCTGGAATTTGCTGGTTTACGTTTGCCATTTTTGCACGCAATAGTGTTAGAGAGAGTGGGTTGTGGGTTGTGGGTTGGAATTGGTGAGGGGTACGGTTTATGAGATGTATATATAATGAGGGAAAGTAATGGGAAGTTTGAAAATTAGTGGAGAGTAATGGTGAGTTTAGTGGTGTGAATGGGGATTGATGGAGGTAGTGGGACGGTTTTGAAGTAGTGGAGAAACAGGGGAAGGTTGAAGAAGAAGAGCTTCTGTCTGCTATAGGGGTTACTGATATAACCCGTGTTACGGTCGTAACACAGGCATGACGGTCATAATACGCTAAAAGGCGTGTGACGATCGTAAGGGGGTTATGACGGTCGTAACAGCAGCAAAATATGTAATTTTTAGCAGACAGTTTTGTACCAATTTTGGCAACATCCTATCTTTACACAGAGGCATTTCAATGGCAGTATACATTTAGTGTTATACCAAGAAAATGCAAATATATATATTCCAAAACATCAAAACATCACTCGATCAGAGAAAAGCTCGCAATTTTATGTATAGCATTATAATTGGCATAGATAAACTAGCAAATGAATACTAAATAACTGAAACTTTGATTCCATAAATTTGCTTGTTCAACACCAGAAATTCAAAAACTACATAAAATTAAATTTGTTCCAAATTAAAACAAACTGAAAATATGCGAAAATGGGAAACTTCCTAGAAACAAAACAAAAGGAAATATAAAACTAGAGCTGCTTTTTGTGAGTTCATCCAAGCTTTGCTTTTATGTCTTCGAGTGTATTATGAATGTGATAAAATTGCTCCATGGTTATGTCGGTTAATCCGATTATCTCCAGACGCATGCTTTTTATTTCATCTTTTATTCCATTAATGTTAGTCTGGTAGGTATCAAGTGTGGTAACAATTTTATTCAGATTATTAGTGTAATCCTTCTTGGTTGTTTCAGAGGCTTCATGGGCCTCTGCCATGTTGAAGTTTTCGTAGTAACCAGGAGGAGTCTCAGGGTCACCCATGTCGGACATAACATCATCATAAATTTGATAATCTTGTGGTGTCTCAGGTGTAGGAGGGTGGTCGGGTGGGTTTAGCTCATAAAGCCAGTTATCACGGTTATGGACACTTACTTTGTTATGGTTGGGAAGGGTGAATAGGTTTACAACTTCATCTCTTATCAAATACTCATAAGGTGGGTGATCATGGTTTGCTATTATACGACAGTCAAAGCAAAAAGCAATATTCATAGGACGAATCGAACCAAAATGTGGGCACCTATTCAGCTGGTGTCTAAGGCCGAGGGCATTTGCAATCATTGTGACCAGGCCACCTATGATGATTGGTTCATCAGGGTTATCGATAATGCGGTAAAAGGTTTGCATTAGGAATGGCACGGCATTAACGGGGTGGCCTTGGTTCATACAATACAGTAAAAATATCTCGTCCTTAGACACTGCAGTACGGTTCTCCTCTTTCCCGAATACAGTGTGGGCTAGAATCTTATGAAAGTAGCGGATAGCAGGGTTATGTATCTCATCATTATCCATGTTATCCGGATCGGGGTGATAATTACCAGTTAAAGTTCCCCAAAAGTAATCTAGCTCAATATCCATCAGTTCAACCTGGGTAGTAGAGCAAGCAAAAGGGCCGCTAGGGAATCCTAACAGGTCAGCTATTTCCTTATGAGTGTAAACAAAATAAATTCCAAAGAGACGGAAACTTATAAATCCTTTTCGGGTTCCTTTTCCATGTTCGGGTATATGGACTAGTGAGCTTAGAAATTCAAAAGTGAGCTCACGGTAGGTGACAAACCTATTCTTAATGTGGGCTTTTTCCCACCCCAGCTGGTTAAACAAGTATAGAATACTATCCAATATACCTAAAGCATTCATAGTGGGTTCATCATAATAAAGTGTCATACCAATGTTTATTTTTGATAATTCCTCGAATTTTCTCTTTTGGTTTCTACCCCTAAAGGTGGTTTCCACGAAATTATGTGGTTTTGGTTCCATGGTTAGTGTTAGTCAGGGAAACAAGTCAGGAGAGAAGGTAGAAGAGAAACAAAAACTTTTCAGAAATCCTGTGGCAATTAAAATTATTTTTGAAATCAGCAGCAATTTTATGAAAATTATAACAAAAGAAAGAAAATGAAAAATAAAACTTAAATAGGAATAAATGCAAAAACGAAAAGTATAATAAATAAATAAAAAATAGAATCAAATAACAATTAACAAATAAGTGGGTTGCCTCCCACTTAGCATTGTTTTTAACGTCAAAAGCCTGACATAGTGCCTAGCGGCAGATTATTCGGGTGAAATATTGGGCAATTCTAAAAGTCTTAGACTATTCGTATAGTCTCTATTTTCAATGTTATTGTATATTTTTAACCGCTGCCCGTTTACTGTAAACGGGTCAGTATTTCTACCCTTAATTTCTATTGCTCCGCTAGGGAACACTTTTGTAATTTCATACGGACCTGACCATCTAGATTTTAATTTACCAGGGAAGAGCCTAAGTTTTGAGTTAAATAATAGTACGACATCTCCCACACTAAATTCTTTCTTAGATAAACGCTTATCATGCCATTTTTTAGTTCTCTCTTTGTATATTTTAGCATTCTCATAAGCATCTAATCTTAATTCTTCTAATTCATTTAAATCCAGGACTCGTTTTTCTCCCGCAGCGGTGTAGTTCATGTTGAGAGTTTTAATTGCCCAATACGCTTTGTGTTCTAATTCTACTGGGAGGTGACAGGATTTTCCGTATACGAGCTTGAAGGGTGTAGTTCCTATAGGGGTCTTGTAGGCCGTCCTATAGGCCCATAAAACTTCGTTGAGCTTTGATGACCAATCTTTCCTGGATGTGGCTACAGTTTTTTCTAAGATCTGCTTAATTTCTCTGTTTGAGACTTCGACTTGTCCACTGGTTTGTGGGTGGTATGGTGTCGCTATACGATGTTTCACTCCATACTTAAATAGTAATTTGTCGAATATCTTTGAGATGAAATGGGAGCCACTGTCACTAATGACGAGTCTTGGTACACCGAATCTTGGAAAGATTATGTTTCTAAAGAGTTTGATTACCACTCGTGCATCATTTGTAGGAGAGGCTATGGCCTCGATCCATTTTGAAACATAATCGACCGCGACGAGTATATATTTGTTTCCAAAAGAAGATGGGAAGGGTCCCATGAAATCAATTCCCCATACGTCGAAGATTTCTACCTCTAGGATTCCTCTTTGAGGCATTTCATCGCGTCTTGAAATATTACCGGTGCATTGACACCGATCGCAATTTCTAACAGCGATGTGGACATCTTTCCATAGATTAGGCCAGAACAGGCCGACTTGTAAGATCTTTGCACAAGTTTTGGAAGTGCTTGCGTGTCCCCCGTAAGGAGATGAATGACAGTGGGAAATGACATCTTCTATCTCTTCTTCGGGTATGCATCGACGGAAGATTCTGTCTGGTCCTCTTTTAAACAGTAAGGGTTCGTCCCAATAGTAGTATTTTAGATCGTGGAAGAATTTCTTTTTCTGTTGGTAGGTAAGGTCTGGTGGGAGCGCGTTTGCAGCTAGATAGTTAACTATGTCGGCATACCATGGCAGTCCCATGGTTGCATGGATTGCTTTTACGGCTTCCTTGGGTTTTGGTTCATTTAGGTTTAACTGAGCCATGTCGCTCCTTATTTGGGCTATCAGTTGTTCATATGGATAATCGTTGTTAATCGGCACTTGTTCGGGTTTTATATCTTCCAATCTTGACAAGTGATCCGCTACGACATTTTCGGTCCCTTTTTTATCCTTAATCTCTAAGTCAAATTCTTGCAAAAGTAGGATCCATCTGAGGAGCCTTGGTTTTGCATCTTTCTTATTTAATAGATATCTTATAGCAGCGTGGTCCGTGTAGATGATGATTTTCGCTCCTACTAGATAGGAACGGAATTTGTCAAGCGCGAACACGACTGCTAACAACTCTTTCTCAGTCTTGGCGTAGTTCATTTGGGCTGGGTCTAGCGTTCTACTAGCGTATTAAATGGCATGTAGTTTCTTGTCCTTCCTTTGTCCAAGAACTGCGCCTACGGCGTAATCACTCGCGTCGCACATGATTTCGAAGGGTAAATTCCAATCGGGTGGTTGCATGATTGGTGCGGTGATAAGGGCTGATTTTAGAGTTTCAAACGCTTTATGACAATCACCGTCGAATACGAACTCAGCGTCTTTCATTAACAGATCGGTAAGTGGTTTAGTAATTTTTGAGAAATCTTTAATGAATCACCGGTAAAAGTCGGCGTGTCCTAAAAAGCTTCGTATTTCTCTAACGGTCTTAGGTGGTCGAAGTTCTTTTATGACTTCTATTTTGGCTTTGTCAACTTCAATCCCTTTATTGGATATGACATGTCCTAGTATGATTCCTTCTCTGACCATGAAATGGCATTTTTCCCAATTGAGCACGAGGTTTACTTTTACACATCTTTCTAAGACTTTCTCTAGGTTTGATAGGCATCCTTCGAAACTTTCCCCGCACACTGAGAAATCATCCATGAATACTTCCATCATGTTGTTTATAAAATCTGCAAAGATTGACATCATACATCGTTGGAAGGTCGCTGGGGCATTACACAATCCGAAAGGCATTCGTCTATATGCGAACGTTCCATACGGACACGTGAAAGTAGTCTTTTCTTGATCGTCAGGGTGAATGGGAATTTGAAAGAATCTGGAGTAACCGTCTAGATAGCAGAAATAGGAATGTTTGGCTAACTGTTCTAGCATTTGGTCTATGAAGGGTAGAGGAAAATGGTCTTTACGAGTGACTTTGTTTAGTTTTCTATAATCTATACACACTCTATGTCCATTGACTACTCTTTGTGTTATTGCTTCCCCTTTTGCGTTCTTAACAATGGTGATACCTCCTTTCTAGGGCACCACGTGTACTGGGCTCACCCACTTACTATCAGAGATCGGGTATATGATTCCAGCTTCCATAAGCTTTGTAATTTCATCTCTGACTACAGTGCTAAGAATCGGGTTAATCCTTCTTTGAGGTTCTCTAGAGGTTTTACAATTCTCTTCTAGCATAATATGGTGCATACAAATTGAAGGACATATTCCTTTCAAATCAGATATGTTATAACCTAGTGCGATTGGGTACCTCCTTAGGACGTCTAAAAGTTTTTCAGTTTCGAGCTTTCCTAAGTTGGAGTTTACTATTACTGGTTGCGTGTGTTCTGTATCAAGGAATTCGTATCTTAGATTCTTAGGTAAGATTTTCAATTCTACACTGGGGTTCTTCGGGCATGGCATATGATCGGGCGTGAGTGATAAGCTCTCGTTTAGACTGTCATCATTTTCGAATATCGGAGGGGTTTGGATTTCCATTATCTCAGAATATTTCTTCTGTTCTGCTTCCATCTCTCTTACGCACCCGTCTATGACATCTAGAAGATAGCATGTGTCGTTCATGGCTGGTGCTTGTAAGAATTGAGTAAGGATGAATTCCACTTTTTCTTCTCCAACTTCGAATGTTAGTCTGCCCTTCTTTACGTCAATTATAGCTCCGGTGGTGGCTAGGAAGGGTCTTCCTAATATGATAGGGGTAACTGAGTCCTCGGTTATGTCCATGATAATGAAATCGGTCGGGATATAGAATTGACCTATTCTAACTGGAACGTTTTCCAGTATACCTACAAGGTATTTAACTGATCGGTCAGCTAATTGAACGGACATTTTCGTGGGTCTGAGTTCTCCCATCTCTAGCTTTTTGCAGATAGATAGGGGCATGACGCTAATACTTGCTCCTAAGTCACATAGAGCTTTGTCTATCACAAACTTTCCAATATTACAAGGTATAGAGAAACTACCTGGGTCTTTTAACTTAGGAGGCATATTGTTTTGAATGATCGCGCTACACTCGGCAGTGAGTGTAACTGTTCCGTTATCTTCTATCTTTTTCTTGTTAGATAGAATTTCTTTGAGAAATTTAGCGTACGAGGGCATCTGAGTGATGGCTTCTGTAAAAGGTATTGTGATATTGAGTTGTTTCAGAAGTTCAACGAATTTCTTGAATTGGCCCATCATTTTGGAATTTGTAAGTCTCTGAGGATATGGAATTGGTGGTTTATAAGGTGGTGGAGGTACATAAGGCTTCTCTTGCTCCACTGCCTCTTGAATTTCGTTTTCCTTTTCTTTTTCTTTAGGTTCATTGGCTTTTTCAGTCGGCTCGCTCTGTTTTTGGTACATGGCTGGACTTTCTAGTCTTGGGTCGACAGGTCTGTCGAGTTCTTTTCCACTTCTCAGTATCACAGCATTAGCATGTCCTTTTGGGTTGGGCTGTGGTTGACCAGGAAAAATTCCAGCCGGTGCTGCAGTAGGTGCTTGTTGTTGAGCTACCTGTGAAATTTGCGTCTCAAGCATCTTGTTATGGGTGGCTAAAGCATCAACTTTGCTAGTTAATTGTTTTATCTTCTCATTAGTATGTAAATTCTGATTCATAACGTCTTTATTAGTCTGAGCTTGGGAAGCAATGAAGTGTTCTATCATGATTTCTAGGTTAGATTTCCTAGGAGAATTAGGTCCATTACCAGGATGATTTGGGATAGCTTTTGGATAACCGGGTGGTGTGGCAGGAGCTTGTCCAGGTGCGTATAACGCGTTGTTACTTTTGTATGAAAATTTTGGATGATTTTTCCAACCAGGGTTATAGGTATTGCTATAAGGGTTCCCTTGTACGTAGTTTGCTTGTTCAGCTGGAACTCCCATTAGAAGTGGGCATTCTGGAGCAGGATGTGATTGAAGACCACATAGATCGCAAGTTTGGACAACTGCAGCTACGGTAGCTGCAGGAGTAGTGGTAAGGTTTTCTAACTTTTGGGTAAGAGCTTCCACTTTAGCATTGACTTGGTCCAGAATATTCACTTCAGACATTCCACCTTTGGTTTTGGATTTCTCCACATTAGCTCTTTCGCTTCCCCATTGATAGTGGTTCTGGGCCATACTTTCGATAAGTTGATTTGCTTCGGCATATGGTTTATCCATCAGTGCGCCACCTGCAGCGGCGTCTATAGTCAATCTTGTGTTATACAAGAGACCGTTATAAAACGTATGAATGATTAGCCATTCTTCTAAACCATGATGAGGACAGAGTCTAATCATATCCTTGTAACGTTCCCATGCTTCGAAAAGTGATTCGTTATCTTTTTGTCTAAAACCATTGATGTTAGCTCTAAGCATAGCAGTTTTGTTTGGTGGGAAATATCTAACCAAGAAGACTTTCTTCAATTCATCCCATGTGGTGATTGAATTTGAAGGAAGAGATTGGAGCCATGCTCGGGCTCTGTCTCTTAAAGAAAAAGGAAATAGGCGCAATCGTATCACCTCGGGGTTTACTCCATTCTCTTTGTAGGTGTTTAGTTATTGGCATGCTTTTTTGGTAAAACCAGGTGTGTGAATGTCATGACTAATGTCATAACATTCTGATTTATTAGGTACTGGTTTATTAGGTACCTTTGTAGAAAAATAGTGGCATACATGTACTGCTGTTTATCAGTGTGTATCTGAGCATTTTGCAAAAAGATCACATTTATTGTCTTCTCAGTAAACAGGAATTCTGATGTCATAACAAATGTTAAGACATCCTGTACTGATCTAACAGTAGTGCAGTTTGGTTAATTCTGAGATTTTTCAGGAAGTTGGCTCATTCCTTCCAGAATAGAATCTCCCGTTGTCTTTGGGTTAACCTAGCTCAACCCTAAACTAGTTGATAAAGTCTTGTGACCAAGTCTTATGGTTAAACCTAATTAACCCTAGCTTTTTGTGGAAACCCTAACTGAAGAAACAGTTGCTATATATTCAACAGGTCTGCTGTTTGGAAAATACCTCTTTGTACTGAAGATCAATCAGAAACTGTATAGTTTTAACTGCTGTAATCCAAGCAATTATCATTGTGATAAGTGACTTGGAATAGGTTTTGTTTGTAAGGGTTTTTATACCACTCAAAGCTTTGAAGCAAGAGTGTTTTGTGTCTCTTGACTAAAGCTTTGAAGCAAAGTCAAGTTAGGTTTATGTATCACTCAAAGCTGTGAAGCATAATCAAGTGTATGTTTTGAAGAGTGTCTTCATTAATTCATTAGTCAATTGTTTTAAGTATCACTGCTGTGATTGAGGGGGAGTGAGTAGGAACTCAGGTTTAAGTAGAACTTAGATTGAAGTTGCATTGGGTAGGTCTTAAGTGAAGGAGATAAACTGGTTGGTTTATTCCTGAATTAATATCTCTTATAGTGGATTTCCTCCCTGGCTTGGTAGCCCCCAGAGTAGGTGTTGTTTCACACTGAACTGGGTAAACAATTGACTGTGTTCTTTACTGTTTTTGTATTTACTGTCTTATAGAAAGTCAGATGCGGTGTCATAACATTGACTGTGACATTGAGTATCTGCAGCCAGAATTTCAATTGGCATCAGAGCAGGCACCCTGCCTGTATTACTGGGTGAGATCTAGGGATATCACTTTCTGGCACTATGGACAAAGAAGGAGTTTTTGGAAATAGACCACCCATTCTAGATGGAACAAATTATGACTACTGGAAACCTCGTATGATTTCCTTCTTAAAATCTCTGGACAAAAAGGCCTGGAGAGCTGCTGACAAAGGATGGAACCATCCCACCATAACTGAGAAAGATGGGACAATCAGTCTGAAGCCTGAGGAAGAATGTAGTAAAGAAGAAGATGAGTTAGCCCTGGGAAATTCCAAAGCTTTAAATGCCTTGTTCAATGGAATTGATAGAAACATATTCAGACTAGTACATCAATATGAACTGGCCAAGGAAGTTTGGGACACTCTCAAAACTACCCATGAGGGCACTTCCAAAGTAAAAATGTCAAGGCTTCAGATGCTGACTACCAAGTTTGAGAATCTAAAAATGATGGAAGATGAAACCATTCATGAGTTTCACATGAACATCTTGGAGATTGCCAACACCTCAGGAGCATTGGGAGAAAAGATGTCAGAAGAAAAACTGGTGAGAAAGATTCTCAGATCCTTGCCTAAAAGATTTGCAATGAAGGTAACTGTTATAGAGGAAGCCCAGGATATCAGCAAGTTGAAAGTGGAAGAACTCATTGGGTCTCTTCAGACTTTTGAGATGGGGATCACTAAAAATGTTGACAAAAAGAACAAGAGCATAGCACTTGTATCCAACACTGAAGATGAAAACAAGGAGGATGAAGAAGAAAATATTTCAGAAGCTATAGCCATGATTGGAAGACAATTCAACAAACTCATCAAAAGAATAGATCCAAAGTCAAGGTCTAATGTTCATAACATCCCATCTGACATTGACAGTTCCAGCAGAAGACCAAGGTCAGAAGAGAAGGGAAATCAAGGCAGAGGAATTCAATGTCATGGTTGTGAAGGATATGGGCATATTCGAGTTGAATGTCCTACCTTTCTTAAGAAACAAAAGAAAGGAATGACTGTTACCTGGTCTGACTGTGATTCAGAAAGTAATTCTGAAGAAGAATCTGCCAAACTAGTTACTGCACTAACTGGTGTTTGTTCCTCTGAAAGTGACACTAGTGATGAGGAAGTGACATTTGAAGAACTGGCTGATACTTACAAGAAATTGTGTATCAGAAGTGCTGAAGTCTGTGTGCAGAATGAGAAACAAATAAAACTCATCATAAAGCTGGAGGCTGAAAAAAGGGCAGACCTTGAAACTATAAGTCATCTAGAAGGGGAAGTTCAAATGCTGAACTCAAAACTGAACCAGATGACCAAATCTGTCAAGATGCTGACAAATGGAACTGACAAATTGGAAGAAATCCTTCAGGTTGGACAAAATATGGGAAACAAGTCTGGACTAGGATTTGTGGAAGCAAAGAAACCTGGTGCAGACAAGAAGATCAGGTCTGATAAACAAAGGTCAAAGCAGATGTCACAACATAACACTCAACATCGGGAACAGAAAAATATGAAGAAAAATTACCAAAGATGGAGATGTCACCATTGTGGGAGGTTTGATCACATAAAGCCTTTCTGCTTCAGATTGTATGGATACCCTAATCAGAACCCATGTGTCAAACCTAAGGCTAACAGGGTACCACATACTCCTCAATGGAAGAAAAAGGCTACTGCCCTGATAGCCCACACTTCCCTGAGAGTCTCTACAAAGGAAGACTGGTACTTTGACAGTGGGTGTTCTAAGCACATGACTAGAATCAAGAACATTCTCAATCATGTTACACCTCACACCACTAGTTATGTGACCTTTGGAGATGGTGCTAAAGGTGAAATCAAAGGAGTTGGTAATTTGGACTGCCATGGAGTTCCAAATCTGAATGAAGTACTATTGGTAAAAGGCCTGACTGCTAATCTCATTAGTATCAGTCAATTATGTGATCTAGGATTCAAGGTCAACTTCTCAAAATCTGAATGTCTTGTAATTAATGAAAAACAAGAAGTTGTAATGAAAGGAATCAGATCTAAAGAAAATTGTTACTTGTGGCAGCCTGAGAACACTAATAACTCCACTATGTGTTCTATTGACAAAGAAGAAAAAGAGGTGAAACTGTGGCACCAAAAACTTGGCCATCTTCATCTAAGAAGAATGAAAAGGACTATCTCTATGGAAGCAGTCAGAAGGATTCCAAGACTGCAAATTGATAAAGGGAGGGTTTGTGGTGAACATCAAGTGGAAAGGCTTGGTGAAAAGAGATATGTCTATGATGTGGTGAATAACTTTGAAGTTGTTAAAGAACTGTGCAAAAGAACTCAAAAAGAAGGGTGTATTGTCAGAATCAAAAGTGATCATGACAAGGAATTTGGAAACAGCAAGTTTAATAAGTTATGTTTCTCAGAAGGAATTAGTCATGAATTCTCTTCTCCTATAACTCCTCAACAAAATGGAGTTGACAGAAGGAAAAATAGGATCATACAGGAATCTGCCAGAGCTATGATTCATGTCAAAAGAATTCCTTTTCAACTCTGTGCGGAAATAGTTGCAGCTGGTAGTAGCTGTTCTCAAATTATCTGGACAAAACAGATGCTCGCTGAGTATAATGTCTCACAAGATGTTGTGACATTGTATTGTGACAATCTGAATACAATCAATATTTCCAAGAACCATATTCAGCATAGCAGGACCAAGCACGTTGACCTTAAAAATTACTTTATCAGAGACCTTGTAGAGGAGAAGACAATTAAACTGGAACATGGTGTCATTAAGCTACAGTTGGCTGACATTTTTACCAAGGCTCTTGATGCAAATCAACTTGAAAACTTGAGGGGCAAGATGGGTATTTGCCAACATGAGAAATTATAGCAATTAATTTTGCTCAAAACAAGGGTTGAAGGAGTTATTTTTGTTAAGTCTATTTTAAGTGGGTTAATCATATATTTCCCAAATTCTTTCAAAATTACTAAGAAGTTGAATAGACACACATTTGCCTCCTTCCACTCTCGACTTTGCAACATCTCTTTTTCTCTCATTCAAAGTTTTCTCCCTAGTTGCTACTGGTTTTCCAAGTCAATCAAAATGTCTCAAACTTCATCCTCATCTAAGACAACCGTTTCATCTTCATCATCTGATCAATATTCTCGAGCAATCACCTCATGCATGGATTCTGAAGTCCTGGAGATTACTCCTCTCAGAGAAATAGCAACTAACCCTTCCAAGGTCAAAAAGTTGAGAACAAGGCATGCAGGAAGGTCTCAGGCGACGTCTTCCGGTAATCCCTCTCAACCTTCATCTTCTGTACCTAATAGGGAAGGATCAACTCATGTACACCAAGCAATAGTTAGGCTTGTTACAAGAATCCTGAGTGAGAACCACTCTGTACCGGGGATTTCTGTTCCATTAAATCAAGAATCAGCAAGCCCAAATGTTGAAGCAAATCCAGATGTCTCTGAGAATGTTGAGACACCAGATGACAACATTCAAATACCATCTGAAAACCTGGATGACATTCAGAACCCTTCAGAGAAGAATGTTGAACCACCTGTTATTGACGTGGATGAGGAATACTCAGACAATGACCTGATTGCAAATATCAACCCTAACATAGCTAGGAGAATGATGAACAGGAAGGGAAATCAAGATACTGCAAAAGGTCTGAACAAAGAGAAACCTGCTGATAAGAAAACCAGGTCTGAAAGGAAGACTGGTACTGTGAAGACTGGAATGTCCAAAGGGAAGGTGAAAGCCCAAGTGCATACTGGAAGTCTCTCAAAACCTGCTAGACAACCAATTACAAAGAAGAGAAAAGAACCTGAGTCTTCTGATTATGATGAGGAATCAGAGTTTGAAATTAATGCTGAAGACATTCCTATCAGAAGGAAACTCCCTTCCAGCAAAATGGCTAGAGTTCCTGAAGTCCCAACAGACAACATCTCTTTTCACCACCCTGACAATGCCAACAGATGGAAGTATGTTTGCTTAAAGATAATAGCTTTAGAAAGAGAACTAAACAATGGTGCCATGGATTGCAAGGAAATCATGGACCTGATCAAAGCTGCTGGACTAATGAAGACTGTGGTAAAATTTACCAAGTGCTTTGAAAATCTGGTTAAGGAATTTATAGTGAACTTGTCTGATGAATGTGTTGATGGAAGGTCAGCTGACTTTGAATGTGTTTATGTTAGAGGAAGAAGGGTTAATTTCTCTCCATCAGAAATTAACAAATTTCTTGGAAGATCAAATGAGGATTGCCCTGAACTGGAAGTCACTGACAATGAAGTATGCCAAACCATCACAGCAAGACAAGTCAAGTGCTGGCCCTTGAAAGGCAAGCTAAATGCCAGCAAACTGAGCATGAAATTTGCCATCCTGCACAAGATTGGTGCAGCCAACTGGGTCCCTACCAACCACAAATCAACTATCTCCACAGGATTGGGGAGATTCATTTATGTTGTGGGAACCAAGACTGAATTTGACTATGGCAGGTATATTTTTGAACAAACTTTAAAACATGCTGGTAGCTTTGCTGTCAAAGGCCCTATTGCCTTTCCCTCCCTCCTTTGTGGAATTATCCTTGCACAGTACCCTGATATCTTGGTGGCAAGAGATACTTCTTGCAAAAGAGCTCCTGCTCTTGGGTTACACTACAAGCTTTTTCAGGGATCTCATGTTCCTGATATTGTCATAACATCAGCTGAGACATAATTTGTAAAAACTCAGTCCAAAACATCTGATGTTATAGCTATATTGAAAGAGACCTGCAAAGAGCTGGAGACTAGGAAAAAGACTCTAGAAAACCTAATTGCCAGGTTAGAACAGGAGGAGGCTGAAGGAAACAGAAGGGAAGAGGGTGCTGCTGAAGATCAACTCAATACTGAAGAAAGTAGCTCCTCTGAAGGGGACAGTGCTTAAAGGTTGTGGAGTTGATGCTGGTTCCTGGCGGAGTTTGCAAGTGTGTTCAGATTTTAGTTGTTGTTTTTATTACTTTTTCTGGATGACTGTATAAACATTTAAGTACATGTATCTTTGGCCCATTTGTGGCTAAAGAGGGGGAGATATTTTGTGGTTAATTACTTGATAGACACTATATTTTTCTGCAGTCACATTTATTCTGCTGCTATCTATTCTCTGATTGCTTAGGGGCTTTAGCCAAAAATCTGCCAAAGGGGGAGTTTGTAGGTGTTTAGTTATTGGCATGCTTTTTTGGTAAAACCAGGTGTGTGAATGTCATGACTAATGTCATAACATTCTGATTTATTAGGTACTGGTTTATTAGGTACCTTTGCAGAAAAATAGTGGCATACAGGTACTGCTGTTTATGAGTGTGTATCTGAGCATTTTGCAAAAAGATCACATTTATTGTCTTCTCAGTAAACAGGAATTCTGATGTCATAACAAATGTTAAGACATCATGTACTGATCTAACAGTAGTGCAGTTTGGTTAATTCTGAGATTTTTCAGGAAGTTGGCTCATTCCTTCCAGAACAGAATCTCCCGTTGTCTTTGGGTTAACCTAGCTCAACCCTAAACTGGTTGATAAAGTCTTGTGACCAAGTCTTATGGTTAAACCTAATTAACCCTAGCTTTTTGTGGAAACCCTAACTGAAGAAACAGCTGCTATATATTCAACAGGTCTGCTGTTTGGAAAATACCTCTTTGTACTGAAGATCAATCAGAAACTGTATAGTTTTAACTGCTGTAATCCAAGCAATTATCATTGTGATAAGTGACTTGGAATAGGTTTTGTTTGTAAGGGTTTTTGTACCACTCAAAGCTTTGAAGCAAGAGTGTTTTGTGTCTCTTGACTAAAGCTTTGAAGCAAAGTCAAGTTAGGTTTATGTATCACTCAAAGCTGTGAAGCAAGAGTGTTTGTGTTACTTGATTAAAAAGCTGTGAAGCATAATAAAGTGTATGTTTTGAAGAGTGTCTTCATTAATTCATTAGTCAATTGTTTTAAGTATCACTGCTGTGATTGAGGGGGAGTGAGTAGGAACTCAGGTTTAAGTAGAACTTAGATTGAAGTTGCATTGGGTAGGTCTTAAGTGAAGGAGATAAACTGGTTGGTTTATTCCTGAATTAATATCTCTTATAGTGGATTTCCTCCCTGGCTTGGTAGCCCCCAGAGTAGGTGTTGTTTCACACTGAACTGGGTAAACAATTGACTGTGTTCTTTACTGTTTTTGTATTTACTGTCTTATAGAAAGTCAGATACGGTGTCATAACATTGACTGTGACATTGAGTATCTGCAGCCAGAATTTCACGCTTTTACAGTGTCTGCGTACTGCATAAACACTGACAGATGTAGGTTAGGGTCGTCAGTAGGAGATCCAGAAAATTGGTTCTGCTGAACGGAAGATAAAAGCGAAGGTTTCAGCTCGAAATCGTTTCGAGCAATAGCAGGAGCGACAATGCTGTTGTGAGGTTCCGCTTGCGAAGGAACTGCGTAGTCCTTAAGAGCGCGAGGCGAATTTGGTACGTCAGCCATTGTTGATTCTTTGATAAATTCTGGTAACGGGATATCAGGAATTTTAGTCGGAGGAAGATTGTTAAGAGATCAGTATTCTTGAATTCGGCGTCTTAATCTTAAGTAACGCTCGATATCGTTAATTTGTAGATGCAAAGGCTCGCTTTGAGAACGAGTGTTTGGCATACAACAGAGGGAAATATAAAAAGTTGCCTTAGTCTAGACAGCGTTGTTTTCAGAATACACTAGTGACTAAACTAAAGTCCCCGGCAACAGCGCCAAAAACTTGATGTTGCGATTGACCTAATGTGTCTAACGGTATCTTAACTGCAAGTGCACAGTCTATCGCGGTAGTAATAAAAAGATGTCGAACCCACAGGGACTTTGTAATCACTCTAGTGTTATGAAACAGGTTAGTTTAGCTAAGGTGGAAATTGTCACGTTTGGTTTTTTAGAAATTTAAAACTAAAGGAGAAACTAAACTCAATTAAAAGAACTATAATATTAAAGTGGTCGGAGTGTAATATTTTGAACCTATGCGAATTAAATTGTACCTAAGCATATAAAAATATTTAACTTAAATTGTTCTGTAGTACTTATCAGTTTAAAAACCCTCGATTCACACTCTCGTGGTCTTACCTAGGATCATACTCCTAAAGCCAAATGTCTGCTCTCGCTAGCCCATAAGTGTTTAGAAAGTATCTTTTTGAAAACTAAATAAATCTAATTCGTTTTAAAGCGCTCTCGCTGTATTTAAATCGAATGCCTAACTTTAGCTATCCAGTTAAAACCTCACACTCTCGTGGTCTTGATTTCTCCCTATTTTACTTTCCTTACTCTCGTAACAAAAAGCTTAATTTTTTAATTATAAAAAGTCACAGCCAGAAATTAAGTTAATTAAGGTTTTAGCTTAGAAATACATTAATTCATTCGGTTATTTCATACACCCCGACTACGGGTATTTAGCTACTCATAATGCTCGGAATTAAAATGCGAGAAATAAAATCAGAAAACAATAACACATGCATTATAAATAAAGAACAGAAATTTAACATAAATAAATTGCAATTATATTGAATACGATAAAAACCTGAAAAGCAATAATATCCTAGATCCTTCTTCCACAAGCCGGTAAGATCGGAACGTCGGAATGAAAATTAAATAAACGAAATGCTGAGGCTTGAAAGAAATCCTAACTACAATAGCAATTTCCTGATGTTGGAAATGCTATTAAAGGTTCTGAAAGGAAAGGGAATAACAAGAACAAAATAAAATCGGAAAATAGAATCGGGTTTTAAATCGGCAGAGCTTCCGCAAGAATTTTTTGAACTGAACTCCCCCCCTTTCTTCTTTTAATTCCAAGCTATTTATAGAGAATGAATACAGTTGGGATTATATTTCACGGTTCTATATTCTTGGCTTGCTGAGAAAAATAAGGAGAAGGTGGTCTTGGTTGTTGGAGAAAAATAAGGCACACATGCATGCTTCGTTACTTGACCACGTACTGCACATTCAAAATAACAAATAAAATGCTTATTACGGTCGTGGCTGGTGTGTTACATGCAGATTCCATGAAATAGCGCGTTACGACCGTGGCCAATGCATGACGGTCGTAACACGCTATTGAAGTGTCTTACGGTCGTGGTAAGGGTGTGACGACCGTAATAGCAGCAAATTTTGGATTTTTGACAGATTTATCTTTTCTCTTCTGGTCTTGGCCGCAATCTTGTACATTTCATGTTTCTTTCTAGTTTGAGCTAAGATATGTTGTACCTGCATAAAATCATACAAAACTTGGAGTATTCGAGAGTTAGTCGGGTCAATACGATATAAAGCGGTTTAATTTCATAGTAAATATATGATACGATTTCTCGTTATCAATCTTCAACTTGTCAAATAGCTTCTGAAGATGGTCAAGGTGTTCTTCTTCAGTCTGGGACCTTGCAATCATGTCGTCAACGTACACCTCGATCTCATGGTGAATCATGTCGTGGAACAAAGCGACCATGGCGCGCTGATACGTTGCCCCAGCATTCTTCAATCCGAACGGCATGACCTTGTAACAAAAGGTGCCCCACTGTGTAATGAAAGTCGTCTTCTCCATGTCCTCGGGAGCCATCTTAATCTGATTGTAACCAGAAAAACCATCCATAAATGATAAAATATTATGTTGCGCGGTGTTGTCAACCAGAACATCGATGTGAGGAAGTGGGAAATCATCCTTGGGGCTTGCTCTATTCAGATCCCTATAGTCCACACACATTCGTACCTTACCATCCTTCTTAGGCACAGGAACAACGTTGGCAACCCACTGCGGGTAAGAGGTGACGGCTAGAAATCCGGCGTCAAACTGTTTCATGACCTCAGCTTTGATTTCCTCAAACATCTCAGGGCGCATACGGCGAACCTTATGCTTTACCAGAGGACAGTCTTCTTTGGTTGGCAGGCGGTGTACCACAATATCAGTGTCCAAACCAGGCATATCTTCATAAGACCAAGCGAAGATATCAACATAGTCGCGTAACATCTGTATCAACCGTTGCTTGACGCTAGGATCCAGATTTGCACCTATCTTAACCTCTTTCCTATCTTCCTCTGTACCCAAATTTACTGATTCCACTGGCTCTTCATGAGGCTGTATGGCTCTCTCTTCCTGTAGTAACAGTCTAGCAAGTTCCCCAGGCACCTCACAATCATCCTCACCTTCATCCTCGGCTTAGTTGATCGGATTTTCGAAGTCATAACTGGCAGTAGCAGAGTCGTTATCAATGGGATCCATAGTGGATGTGGATCTGCATTATGATATGTGAGTGTGTGTAAGACAATAGTTGTTTTAATAAAGTGCAAGATAGAAAAGAAAAACAAGGAGCGCAAAATTTGTAATGAGAGAAAACATCCAATGCTTTATTGATGATATATGAAAATGACAAATATTAAGCCCTCACAAACAAAACCAAGGTGCCTCGGGCAAGGCACCGGGCCATAAAGTTTTAAATTGTCTGTTACAAATCTCAAAACAAAAGTATATTATTGTGTAATAAAAGAAACAGGCACGAAGTCCTTCGCCGTCCAATTGTTCAATCCACCGTCGGTAGTCAGGTAAATCTAGCTGTCAAACTCTGACTCTTCTTCATCATCCTCAAGTGCATTCACTCCCTGATTACTTATGTGCAGGGGAGGTCTTCCAATCCGTGCGCGCCGAACAGCCCTTTGAGCCTCTGCAGTAAAGCCCAAACCAAACTTGTTAATTTTGTGTGCGAAGTCAGGGAGTTGACCCCAATTTGCACACCCACCTTTTTCAATTACATCCCTGGAATCCTTGAGGGAAGCCATCTTCATCGGAGGTTCTTCAACATTAACTTCAGTTGACGCCAGAGTCTGGGGGACCTCTTCAAAGTTCTGACACAGAGTTTCAATGAATTCTCCATCCATCTCCACATAGCGAAATGAGTTGAGATGACTCACCATGTACTCCTACTCACCTTGCACCGTAACAATCTTCCCTTTTACTGGATATTTCAACATCTGATGGAGCGTAGAATTTATTGCCCCAGCTTTATGAATCCACGGGCAACCCAGCAAACAGGAATAGGATGGTCATATTTCCATCACATAGAACGTAGATGCAAAAGTCTGAGAGCCAACTCTAACAGGGACGTCCACCTCCCCGTGCACCATCCTTTTTGACCCGTCAAAGGCCCTAACCACAATATTACTCGGCTTTAGAACTAAACCTTTACAATCCAGACAGTTTAACGCTTTCTTGTAAAACATTCAATGAGGAACTAGTATCCACCAGTACATGGGCCAGAGTAGTGCCTCTGCACTCGATCGAGACATGCAGGGCATCATTGTGATTTCTTCCTTTAGCAGTCAGATCTGCATCGGAGAAACCCAACCCGTTGTCAGCAGTCAAACTAGCTACACAGTCTTTGAATTGATCAGTAGAGGTTTCCTACGGCACATGCGCAGTTTTAAGGAAAGTAATTAAAGCCTTTGCATGGGCTTCCGAACACAATAACAAGGATAACATGGAGATTTTTGACGGGGTCTGCCCCAACTATTCGACTACGTTGTAGTCGCTCTTCTTGATAATCTTCAGAATTTCCTCTATCTCTTTCCTAGAGGTTTATACAACAATCTTATTAGGTGCCTCCATCCGGGCAGGCTCACCTGTGATTTGTTTGCCCTGAGTGTCAGACGGCTCGGCGACAGGGGTGATAACTGGAATATGAACTGGGACAGTAGCTGATGTACTGGAAGATGGAATAACAACAGACTTTTGAACAGTTAGAGGGGAAATCTCGGTAGAAAAGAGTCTTCCTCTTCGGGTGACCTTTCTAGCTCCGACAATATTGATGACATCAGTATCAGCTTCTTCAACCTTCAAATCTTGTTTGATCCCATGATAATACACATCGGCCCCATAGTGCCACGGGACAGCCTTATCCGAAGTGTATGGGATAGGACCAGGAATAGTAATGATTAATGGAGCAACTCTTGGAATGGATGTAATCCTAACAGGCTTTCTCGAGGAAGCCTTGGAAGGATTGGAGGAAATGGTTATGATGGAAATATCTTCAACAAGAATCAACAGAATCAAAGTTTTCTCGAACATGATCTCTTTGTTATCCATCAAGCGTTGAACACCCGATTTCAATAAATGGAAACCAATAGGCAGGATTGAACATAGGTGGCAACCTTCGCCACAACCCAGAAATAAACCGTCCGATAATAGGTTCTTCTTTACTGTCATCAAAGGAGTAGAAATTTCTTCCACATAGGTCACAAATGAATCATCGTCCACAGCATTTACTCCATGACCATGTTTAGGCATAGGAGCAGTCATGACATTGGGCTTTTCCGGTGCGTCAAACTCAATTTCTTTAGCTTCAATCAAATCTTTCACCTTATTCCTCAAGGCCCAGCAATTGTTTGTATCATGCCTTGGGCTATCGGAGTGATAGGCGCATCGGGCGTTTGGGTTATACAGCGGAGATGTGGTGCTGGGATTCTTTGGGGCTTCCCTCAGAGTTACCAGGTTGGTCTTTAACAGTTGTGGTAGAATTTGAGACAAGGTCATACTGAGCCGACTATACTGTCTTTGCGGTCTCTCTATTCTTTGCTGATTGTTGCGTTTTGGGGCAACAATGGGTCTTGATATTACTACCGCATTTAATGCTTGGCGGCATTCAGGTCGGTTTTGGCTCTTTGAGCTGTAAACTGCACTAGCTTCTTTCCTGAAAGGCTTCTTTTCTGTACTTGATGAAGCGCCTTTCTGTATCTTGCCACTTTTGATACCAGCTTCTACTCTCTCCCGAGTCAAAATCAATTCAGTGAATCCAGATGACGAACTACCAATCAAATGATTGAAAAATGGACCAGACAAAGTCCCAAGAAACATATCCATCAACTCCCTATCAGACAACGGGGGTTGGACTCTTCCAGCCAGATCTCTCCACTTCTGAGCATAGTCCTTAAAGCCTTTGCTTGCACCCATTGACATACCCTGAAGCTGAGTACGCATGGGAGCAAGGTCGGCATTATATTGATATTGCTTGTAAAAAGCAGCATCAAGGTCCTCCCAGTTGTGGACATTAGCTCCTTCCAATTGATAAAACCATTCAAGCTGAGTCCCTGACAGACTATCTTGAAAGAAATGAACCCACAGATTTCTATCAGCAGTGTAGGGTTGGATTTTTCTGACATACGAGCGGAGATAGAGCTTTGGATAGGATACTCCATCGTACTTATCAAAAACAGGAGCTTTGAATTTATTAGGGATCACCACCCCAGATGCTAGTCCCAGATCTTCGAAGTCCAAACCAGGTATCTTCTGAATCTCCATTGCACTTAGACGGTCTTCAAGTTGTTTGTACCTATCCTCGGTAGGAGGATACTGTTCTTCATCAAAATCAGTGTCATTATCAGAGACTACAGGACTAGGAGCCTGTTCTTCCTCTTGATTCTCTCCTCCTTTAGACGAATGAGACATATCAGCTTCCTGTCGCAACCTATTCCCAAATCCGTGACCCATAATCAGAAGAACCACCTTCTTCTTTTTTTTCTTCTCCTTCAGGATGAGAGTCTTCAAATCCTCCTGCCCTTTAGCCATGTTCAAGAACATTTCTTTGAATTGAGCATTATGTGCTTGAAGAGATTTGATGGCTTGATCGGTAGGTATTTTAGAAGACATTATGTGCTGAAATAAACAGCGAAGAAGATGAGAAACCTGTAATGATACCTATAATGAGGTGCATGATAATGGAATGCGTATGAAATGATTTCAAAGACTTTGCGAGATTTAAATTTGCAAACCAAGAAATAAACAAACTTTATTAGATTAAAACTTGTAAGAACGTTTAACAATGCCTTTAAGGCGTTACAAAAGAAATAGACTGAAAACAAATCTAAACTAGAAAAAACAACAAAATCAAAAATTTCATGGACGCTTTCCCTTCGTGCTGACATAGTCATTGATCTTCCTTTCATTCTCAAGTTGCCTCGTGAGCTTCAAGATCTTCCTCTCTTGCTCATGATACTTCTCCCGGTAAGTATCCCTCTCCTCTTTTAGCTGAATTCAGGATCTCTTCAATGCCCCCAGATCAGTGGGCGTGTAAGGATAAAGGACTGTATAAGGAACACCTTCTTCATTAGTATGCTCCATGATCACTGGCAACACAGCTTCATAAGGCATCCCAAGCTTCTGAGCCCGAGCTCGGACCCACTGGAGGTAAGGTTGCATAGGGAGGGAAGTCTTTGGTCCTAGCTCTTGAGGGTCAGACCTGTTCACCATGCCTCAGGCTCGTATAAACCTTCTGTGATGCTCTTCAACGTCCTCCTTATAGTCAAAGACAATATTCGTAAGAAGTAGCTTATGAGGACCGTCTCTCCGAGCGCGACCAAACTGTCGTAAAGACAAACAAGGATTGTAGGTTATTCTCCCTCTAATTCCAAGCAACAGGACGTTAGGGTATTCCCCACATCGATCAATGATAGCAACACCTTCCATATCCTTAGAACTCCAAAGAATGTTTGTATGAGCAAGGGACATTATCATGTAAGACCATCCTAAACCTTCCTCATTCTTTAACACGGACTTGGGGAGGTACGAAATAAACCACCTTGCCAACAGCGGCATGCAACACATAAGGGTCCCTCTTCTATGCGCCATACGAGTATAGAGGGCATGCAAGATATCACCCAGAAGAGTAGGTACAGGATTGCGAGACAGGAAAATCTTGACCGCATTCACATCTATGAAGGAATCTGGATTCAGGAAAAGAACCAAACCATAGATAAGGAGAGCCAAGATGTCTTCAAAAGCTTGAAAGTCTAAGTTATCCAAGAATAGTTGAGCTTGATCTATCAGAAACTTGGCTAATAAACCTTTAACCCCGCTTCGTCTCTCCCAATTAGACACTACATTAGCCTTTTTCAAGTGTAAAGCTAAAGCAGTGTCTTCTGGCCTAGGAGTCTCTTCCAAACCTGTGAAGGGCATCTGCTCGAGGATGGATATACCCAATAAATGAGAAAACTCTTCCAAAGTGGGAACTAGCTGATAATCCTGGAAAGTGAAGCGATGATGCACTGGATCGAAGAATTGGAAAAGCACACTCATCATTTGTTCATCAAACCTGGAGGTAACCAAACTAAGAAGCTGACCATGTCTTCTAATGAATGAGGAAGTATCAGAAACTCTCGAGGCTAAATCCTTGAGTTGAGCAGGTATTTGCATAAAGCTAACTCGGATGGTGTTTCTGCGCATGAAAGCCATAATCTGCAAAACCGAACAAAGATAAATCCACTCGGTCTTTGAAATGGTTAGTCTAATGAAGTATGCGTGCTATGTTATGATGCATGATGTCATGATAAAACAAACAACAGGTATAGCAGATAACAGACATGGTAAAGGAAAACAAGTCACACCATAGCCCTTAAGATTCAGGCTTGCATGGGGTCTAGGTATTACCCTCTTGAAGTTCAGTTGGTTTCAACCTGTCCTAATAATAGTAACCGGGTTCTAGAGGTTCTCAATATCATTGACCATCCTCCATCGTTCATGGTTTTAGCTCACACAATCTTTTCTTGCGGTCGGAACTATCTCGAGAGTATGGTCTCAATGAGTGTAGCGTTGAGTATCAACCAGTTCCCAGCTTAACATCGAGACCGGCTATCTCACTAATTCATATGGCCAAGTTGGTCAATTATAGGTTCTAAGGTCAGTTGATGCTTAACAACCCATATAGCAGCCCTGTATTCTCCTCGTTTCTCCACAAGGGATACCGGTACCAACCAATGTGCCACATCAACGTAGCTACTGCTTCAAGCGTATCAGTTTACGCCGTACAGTTCCCTCATAGTTTATTGCTACTTACCTAAAAGGTGTTCCATAGATCCGGGTTAGGATCTATAGTAACTCCCGATACAAAGCCCTCAAAGATAAAGCAATCAAATCAAACAACAAAAACAAATATGATGAACTAATCCTAAGGTATACCCCACTTATAAGTCCCCAGCAGAGTCGCCAGTTCAGTGATACGGTAGCATAACCGGACTGTTTAAATGCTGGTTTGCATTTTGTATTCGCAAATGTACGGTAAGCAAGATTTGCCACCGACTTTTATTTTATCCAACTGGAAAGGAAAAAAGCATAGAAAAATTCCTTTTTTTGAGATATTCTGAGTACGGGGGGTAGATTATAGAAAGGGAAGGTATTAGCACCCTTTCTATCCGTGGTTTTCCACGGGCTCTTAGGTACTTGCTCATAATTTTAAAATTTTCTTGTGTGTGTTTGATTTGAAAAAAAAATAATTGGTTTGCTTCGATTTAACCCTTTCTTCTGTCTTCAAGAGTGTTACGAAGTCGTTTTGAAAACTTTGTTTGAAAAGAGTGTAAGTGTGGAAAAGATTGTTTTTGAGCAAGTACCTACTAGCATCTACCTACTCGAAAAAGAGAATGTTTATGTTCTTGTTTTCTTTAGACAATGTTATCCCACTATTAGTGAGTAGGTAGCACTATCGTTGGAGTTATAAGGGTCAATTCGAAAGGGACGTACGATCACTAAAGCAATGTTAGGACGTCTTAATAATAACCCTAATGTCTTAAGATCAATATTCGAGGCAACATTTCCGAGGCAACCTTTCCGAGGCAACATTTCCGAACGGGACATTTGATCTTTGTTTAGATAAGAGAGCGACCACTAAAATACCATATACTTAATGATCATTTACCGAAGGTAACCGAAGTGAGAGCATACCCAAGGAGTGTGCATGTGCGAGTGATTCAATTTCAAGTTATTATCTTTGCATATTTAGGGTTTGCTAACCGTTTTAAAATTAACATATAGTCTTGTCATGCAATCCTAATATCATACATCTAACAGTTTATATTTGCGAGATTTAAAGTGCGAGAAAATAAAGCTACGCTATTACAAGGCTTCGGGTATTAAATAATTACATAGCCAAAAAACCCGCAAAAACGATAAATAAACGAAGAAGTCCTAATTAATCTATTACATCTCATGAGCAATTACATCAATATTTTAAAATAAAATAAACGTGCGCGGTGAATTAAGAACGGGAGGAAATTAGGGTTTTGACCCCGTCTAACCTAATTAAAAGAAAAGTCATTTTTTTATTATTTTTGATTATTTTAAGAAAATAAGGTTTTAAAGTTAAATATGTACAAACCTAATTACTAATTAATTAAATTAAGAAAATTATTAAATTTGACCTATTTTTGTGTTTTGGTTATTTTTAAGAAAAAGAAAATAAGAATTAAATTAAACTAAAAACCCTAATTTTCTAATTTATTTTAATTTATTTACAAAAAGAATTAAAATTGCCCTAAAATTAAATAAACTAATTAAATTAATTTTTGATTAAAAAAAACTAAATCTAATTTGATGAAAAATTATTTTTGTGATTTTTTGATAAAAAGAATTAATTTTTGTGTTATTAAAAATAAATTAAATGAATTAAATAATTTAATTAAGAAAATATAAAAGAATAGAGAAAAAGAGTAATGGGCCTGTTTGTTAGCAATTTGGAGGGGTGTCATTAGCAAGCTTTTGGGCCCAAAAATCTGACCCACGTTGACTTCCAAGATTCCATGTTGTGCATTGACCAGGGTGCATCATGGTCCTTCATGCAATGACCTTTAGATCTGGCCTCCTGGAGATCTTAATGGTTGAGCCTTGAGGGCATATGGTGGACCTCACACCTGTGTGCATGCCTGATCATTCAAATAAAAATAATATGAAGTACATGGGGGACCTGGGATTCAAACCCAGGTCCTATAGCCTTTCCATTCGCCTTCACACCAACTGAGTTGGACGCGTTTGTTGTACATAAAAGAAAAAATAATCAATATATTGAAAACAAGCAAAATAAAAATTATCCGCGCGAAGAATTCAAACGAAGCAATCAGGGGTTGCCACACAGGTCGTCTTCTTCCCCTCTCCATTGGTCAAAGTTAGAGACTTTCACCTACGGACATAGGTCCGTCACTAGAACTTCTGCACATTGCAATATCACATACATGCATGATAAATGAATTCTAATGTTGTGGACCAATTCGTCTTGGCCTGCTGAGCATCATGGTGCCCTTCTTGTGGACCAATTTTGCCTGTACAAAAAGATCCTAAAACGAGACAAAGAACCCTAGCCATGGTGGATTTCAATACAACTAACAAAAATGCAATTAATTGTCACCACGAGCTTGCAAACACGTTAAGGATCATAAATATGCTATTGAAACATGATAAAGATGCAAGAATAAGGAGATTCGATTTCAAGAATATGTCCAATCCGTAAACCACTTACAGTGAGTTCTAGCGCACGAGAAGGCTTGCTTTTGATTGCTATGGCTTCCTTGAGTGCCCAGGAAACGAAAGGGATGCTTGGCAAGGTCTGAAAGTTCTTGGAAATACGAAAACAGATCACCACTTTCTCCTTGATTTTTTGAAGTTTTTTCTTTCTCTTACACGCCTCCAAACCTTGTGTTTTTGGTCTGCATTTGTCCACTATATACCAAGGAACAAATTAGGGTTGCAACTGTGTTCTCAATCTTTGGAAATTATGGTCTTTGATCATGATTTGATCTTTATAAAAATCTTTCCAAAAATAGGCCAAAACTAATCTTTTTATGCACACCCATGCCTTACACGATTTGATTCACTTGCTAGTTGTATAAGGGACCTGAAACATGCATCAAATCTTAAGACTTAAATTCTTTTGATATTTTCATGATTTGTTTTGATTTAATTTGATTTAATTGAAATAAAAAATCAAAATAAATAGAAAAAATAAAATAAAGGCAAGTGGAAAGAGCTAGGGCTCGTGGACCATGTTACAAACTTAAGACAAGTGCAAAAAGTTAGGCCCATTTGACAAAAATTGCATTTTGAGGCACTTTTGACTTTTGGCAATTTTTGCAAAAAAGGTCAACTTCACCAATACATAACTTCTTCAATTTTGACTCTATGAAGGTGTTCTTGGACTTTTTAGAAATCTCAAGACGTCCTCTAAGCAACACTTTTGGTCTCATCACAATTGAGTGTTCCATATTCATGTATGAAGCTTTGACAAAAAAGGTGTTTTTGTTGACTTTTCAAAATGACCTATAATGTCCAAATTCATAACTTCTTGTGAGTGCATATTTTGAACTTGGGAGCTGAAGATGGATTGTAGAGCATTGAATCCTCTTCAAAATGATCTTTGGATGGTCATTTCTCATAAAGTATGAGAAGGTTATGCTTGGTCAAAGTTGAGTTGACTTTTCCTACAAAACCCTAATTTAGCAACTTTTGGGTTTTGATGAATTGTGAGCAATCCTTGAGGAATCATGATCAACCCTTGATCAAATGATGAATAATACTTCAAAATGAGGATGTTGACCAAACATATTAAAGTTTGACTGTATGTGGGCCACAATTGACTTTTGCCCTAGCACAGTCGATTTTCAGGCCTTTGAGCAATTGATTGAGCAAACTTCCTCTGCAAGGCTTGAAACTTGACATGGATGATCTTGAGAACATATTAGGACAATGGTGAGAATTTGGGATCTCTTGTACTCAAGTATCTTGATGCAACATGAAACCCTAATTTGAGGTAGACTGCCTTAGGAGAGAGTTTGTCTGGTCAACCCTTGGACTTCCTTGGAAACTTGAGGATCTTTCTTGAAATGTTTTGAGAAATACGGGAGGGAAAATTTTGGGGTACAACATTTAAATACAGACATTGCTGTAAAAATAAGCGACTATGAAATACCAAGATTTGACGAAGAACCCGAGCCAGGGGCACATTGGATACTCACGTTCGACGGGACTTCAAATACACTGGGGCACGATATAGGGGCAGTTTTGACTTCTCCAAAGAATGCTCACAAGCCATATACTAAGTCAACGATGAATGCGATGCTAAAACATCCAAAACTGATTCCATATCGGGATCATGTTTTGAAAACTGACTGCAGAATTCACAAAGATCACGTTCAATCGTCCCACGAGGAAAAGATCAAATGACAAACTCCCTGGAAACTATAACGTCTATGTTCAAAGTAACTTGGTCAAACAACGAGCTGCACATCACAAACAAACATAATCAAGATCCCACATCGCCTTGCTGCTAGAAAATGACAGGATAACAAGCCTTGGTTTTACGACATCAAGAAGTACCTCGAAAAACAACAACATCCAGAATATGCCTCTAGCATTGACAAACGAGCTCTACGAAAATTAGCCTCAAAATTCTTTCTGAGTAATGGGGTATTGCACAAGATGAACCACAATATAGTCTAGTGCTCAAGAAGATTCTGCTACCTTGCCTAGATTCACATGGTAAATGGACACCCTACTATGAAGGTCCATACGTAGTCAAAACAACATTTTCTGGAGGTAATCTTGCCCTCACAACAATGGATGGGGAAGAACTACCACATCCGAAAAACTCAAACGCAGTCAAAAATACTATGTATAAGAAGCTCGCTAAGCTCGAACCCTAAAAGGGTGACTTAGGCAAAAAGGAGCGTCCCGGTGGATTGAAAACCTTAAAGGGCGATCCAGGAAGAAATTAGGGGCATATAACAAAAAATTTATCCCGGTGGATTGAAAACCCGAAAGGGAAATCCAGGCAAAAGTTAGGGATTTCATACATAGAAATAAAAAACAAAAAGACTGCGATCTAAGAACTGCGACTACGAACCACGAAGGGAGAGATAAATCTGAATCATACAACTCAGAAGAAAAGGAGATAAGATAATTAAAAGGATATTGGGGAATAGCAGTAGAAATTATCATTTTTATTTCTATTTACAGTTTTAAAACCTTCTGTATTATCTCTCGAATTATCATTTGCTTTCTTTACATCTCTCGAATTATGTTTTTCTTTTCTCATATTTGTTTACAAAATACTACGATTATTACCTGTGAATATTGTCTTGAAATCATTTAGGGGAAACTAACAAAATAAAAGCATTTAACAAAACATTGAAAAAACATTTTGGGTTAAATATCGAAAGAAAATCCACGCCTACGTCCATACACATGGCTACGCCCATGTCTACGTCCACGCACATGCCTACTTTTGCGTCAACAATACAAATTCTATACACATGTCCGCATCCACGCCCGCGCTTACAACATAAGAGTATGCGCATATGCTAATATCTACATTTACATCCACGCCTGCACTTGAAACACAGAAAATCAACATTCAAGGATTTACTAGCCCTCGTTCACCACATTCAAATCAAAATTCAACAAAGCTACGACGACACCATAACACCAGGGGAGGGATGACTCTAAGCCAATGGTTTAAAGGAGAGAATGACAGAAATAGTCGTCATAGCATTTCAAAGCATACATGCATTTCACATACATTGCATACGTAAGCCTGGAAAATCCGTATCAAACATCAGACACATCGCATACATACATACGATTCAATACACATACGCTCAGGGTTCCGTCCCGGTATCAAACAACACACGCCTGTATCACACAGCAAACGAATAATACTACCCTCGATTCAATCATATAAGGGTCCATTGACCAAATACTTCTCCTGCGATCCAACCCGTCATCTAAGTCTCCATGTCGTGACACATTCAGTCCATTACCTAAGTCTTTATGCAATAATGAACAAAACTCAGTACATTACCTCTAAGCCGCAATGTGTTCTCAAAACTCAGTGCATTGCCTCTAAGCCGCAATGTGTTCTTAAAACTTAGTGCATTGCCTCTAAGCCGCAATGTATTCACAAACTCAACACATTGCCTCTAAGCCGCAATGTATTCTCAAAACTCAACACATTTCCTCTAAGACACAATGTAATATCCAAACTCAGAACATTGCCTTTAAGCCGCAATGTATTCTCGAAACTCAGCACATTGCCTATAAGCCGCAATGTATTATCCAAACTCAACACATTGCCTCTAAGCCGCAATGCATTCTCAAAACTCAACACATTGCCTCTAAGCCGCAATGTAGTATCCAAACTTAGAACATTGCCTCTAAGCTGCAATGTATTCTCAAAACTCAACACATTGCCTATAAGCCGCAATGTATTTTCCAAACTCAACACATTTCCTCTAAGCCGCAATGTATTCTCAAAACTCAACACATTGCCTCTAAGCCGCAATGTAGTATCCAAACTCAGAACATTGCCTCTGAGCCGCAATGTATTCTCAAAACTCACCATTGCCTATAAGCCGCAATGTATTATCCAAACTCAACATATTGTCTCTAAGTCGCAACGCATTCTCAAAACTCAACACATGGCCTTTAAGATGCAATGTATTATCCAAACTCAACATATTTCCTCTAAGTCGTAATGTATTCTACAAACTTAACATATTGCCTCTAAGCCGCAATGTATTATCCAAACTCAACACATTGCCTCTAAGCCGCAATGTATTCTCAAAATTCAACACATTGCCTCTAAGCCGCAATGCATTCTCCAACTCAAACACATTCACGCTCAAAACCATCGCCTCATACTTCAGGCAACGATGTCCGAAAACCAAATTTGACTTATCGCCTCGGACTTCACGCAACGATCCACGAGCATAACCCGTGGCCTCAGTCTTCAAGCAGCCATGCACCATCAAGTGTTGTTCATCCCCCCAGATGGGTGAACAAGTTAAAGCAAAACCAAGACATACAAGATTGCACTCTTAAGCTCAAGACCATCTGCCTTGTTATCAAACCCTGGTAAGCGATACATCATCAAATTTGCCTACTTCCTCAAGACTCGTAAGGTTATGCTATATTAGTGTAACCTTATGTTTGTCGAACAAATTTTGGGATACTTCAAGTATTCAATAAACTTCCAATCAGAATGCGTAAGACTCGAGTTTTCTCACGTTATTCGACTGGAAGATAATTCAATAGGGGCAGTTGTCGTACCCCAAATTTATCCTACCTTGATTGATTTTATTTTTTGAGATTAAAATTGAAGAAATATTCAACTAAAGACGGTACAGTAGTATCCGATGGTCCGTATTTATCCAACTAGGGGGGGTGAACCTTAAATTCAGGAGAGCGGGGCTTTCTAAAATCAGAAAGGCTCGTGTATCCGTGGACCCATTCGCGTAGCATGTTGGCCAATGGCTCATGCGATTCGAAAATGGAAAGTTATTTTAGGAAAAAAAATTGTTAAGTTATTAATTATTAAATAGTTTATTGGTAAAAGAGAGGTAGAAATTAAATATCCATGAACCATTTTCGTTTTGGTGGTAAACATGAATAAGAGATGTAGTTATAGAATTCTAGGCCCATTGCTTTCTCAGCAGCCCGTTTACTGTTTTGGTTTTTTTTAAATATCTTAAAATCACTTATTAGAAGTTATTTAATGTAAGGAGATCTATTTTAAAGGGCCAGGTATTGAGCCCGGTTCGTGATAAAAAATGTTGGACCCATTCGCGTAGCATGTTGGTCAATGGCCCATGCGATTCGAAAATGGAAAGTTATTTTAGGAAGAAAAAAATTGTTAAGTTATTAATTATTAAATAGTTTATTGGTAAAAGAGAGGTAGAAATTAAATATCCATGGCCCATTTCCATTTTGGTGGTAAACATGAATAAGAGGTGTAGTTATAGAATTGTAGGCTCATTGCTTTCTCAGCAGCCCATTTGTTGTTTTGGTTTTTTTTTAATATTTTAAAATTACTTATTAGAAGTTATTTAATGTAAGGAGATCTGTTTTAAAGGGCCAGGTATTGGGCCCGGTTCGTGATAAAAAACGTTGGTTGTGTTAAAAGAAATTTATTGATGGACAAAAATGCTTTTGCAAATTTAGCTCAGAAGCCCAACTCGGTTCAAACAAAACTAGGCCCATTAAGTTTTGCTGAAACTAAAATATTTGTTGATTTTGTTATTTGTTGTTGAACTTTATAATAACATTAAATATTATTCAAATTATTTATTAAGTTTTGTTTAAAAACTAACATTGGGTTAGAGAAAATAAAGTAGGCCAACTGGGCCTAATTGCATAAAACATTTTGCTGTAAATAAAAGATTATTGTTGCTGTAAATAAAAATGATGCTGTTGGGCTGAGTGAGCAAATACTATAGCGCAAGGCCCAAACTAAAAATTTTAAAACAACAACTACAACCAGGATTCAAGTTGTTCTTTTTACTTACATGTACTGTTGGGATTAAAAAAAACGAACAATCTTAAATCAAATGAAATCTGTAGAAGTTGAAACAAATCTCCAGGATTGCAGAGAAAAAGCGCATAACAAGTTCCAATCTTCATCAAATCAAATTAAACAGATCTTTTACTAATCAAATATAAAGAATTCAATCAAGAAATATCAGTACATAATCAAATATTACAGCATTCAATTACATTGTACAAGTCTTCAAATCATATATCAGAAAAAGATGAAATCTACCAAATCAAAATCATAACAGAATCAATCAGTAAAAATTGAAATCCCTAACTTGTTTCAATCCCTAAATCTACGTTCTAACACAAAACCCTAATCATAGAAAACCTATAAATACAAGGAGAATAAACACAGAAAAGGGGGATTTGGTTTACTAAGAAGAACGCCGCGAAGAGCTTGAACAATAGAGAAGCGAGAGAAACTCGAATTCGGTAAAGTTAAAGCAATCGCGAGCCAATACCATTGAAGAAGAGAAGGACGATTGGGGTTTCATTCTCGGAAATCACAATCGTCGTTGACGGCCGCCTTCAACCACTCATTGCCGTCTTCAATCAATGTCGAACACTTGGAGAATCGAAAGGGGTAACTCAATCTCTTTAGTTTTGTTGTTTGATTAATGTAGGGCTAAGGGTTTGTGGGGGGTAGATTTTGTTTTTCATAGTCGCCGCTAGAGATTGTTGTTTAGGGTTGAATAGAAGGTGAAAGGGGTAGGCTAGAGAGGAAGAGAATGTTTGCTGTAAATCCAGACAAAGAACAATGAAATTAATTTTGAATAAAAACAAACAATATGATCTGTAACAATCCCATACGCGCGCCTACACAGTAATGATTATGCACCTTCAATTCTTCCATTTGATCATCATCAGACGGCCAAAGTCCAAGTCTTCACCGTAGCAATCGTGCACCTTCACCATACTAGATCTATCTGACCCTCTCTTAAGCATACTGGGCTTAGGCCCAATTGTTTTTTGCACCCCCCTTCTGCCTAATTACTAAGCCATCAAAGCAAATGCACACCCCCCAGTTTAAATAATAATTGGGCCAGCCGGGGCCTAATTTCCAGCACCCCCCTTTTTACTGCTTAGTTGAGAAATGACACCCCCCTTTGATTTAATTAAATTATTATTATTTTTATTTATTTCCCTTATGTTATATTTTATATTATCATAATTATTTATTTTTTTTCTTTTATAATAATTATTAATATTATTTATTATATTATTATTTATTATATGTAAATATTATTATTTATTATATCATTCAAATCATTTTTATATCAAAATCACATATATTATTTTATATATTATTTGCATTAGATCTTTTCTTTTAATCATGCATTAATCAAGATATTTTTGCAGATAATACGATTAAAAAACACGCAACAAACAACAAACTATTTTTCACAATCAATTAAGCTAATCAACTATTTTTGCAAAGGGTTTCAAATGAGTTTTGAATTACTGTGCATTTAGTCAAAATCTCCACAATCACCACTCCCGACCAAAGTGCGAGGTGATTCAAAATATGTTTGCAAACCCCTAAAAAACACCAACCCCATACGAACTACGAATTGGGACTTTGATTCCCCATAAGAGGATACGTAGGCATACGATCAAAAATCGTAACGAGTTCCCCTTATAAAAAATTAAAACCCTTTTCCCCTTATAAAAAATTAAAACTCTTTTCCTCTTAATTAAAACTTAAAACCCTGTTTACCCCAAACCTAAACCTAAAACCTAATATCCGTGTGAACAAGGTAGATGAAAGGTGCCTAACACTTTCCTTTCGTCTAACTGAGTCTGAAAACTAGAATCTTTGTTTGCGAATTAGGGTTTTCTGTTAGATTCCCTTCCCTAGGATAAAAGCTAATAGTGGCGACTCTGATTACAAAACCACTTGCAACAAAAGTTATGCTTGGTCAAAGTTCAGCTGACTTCTCCTTAAGAACCCTAATTTGGAAACTTCTGACTTTTGATGATTTGAGAGTTTTCCTTGATGAATCACGATCAACCCTTGAAAAATGATGAATATGACTTCAAAATGTTGATGTTGACCAAAAATATTGAAGCTTGACTGTATGTTGACCATAGTTGAATTTTTGTCTAATACAGTTGATTTTCAGTCATCTGAGCCATTGATTGAACAAACTTGTGATGCAAGGCATGAAACTTGGTATGAGCATTCTTGTAGACATATAAGAGACCATGAGTTCCATTTGAGACCTTAGAAACCCAAACTTCCTTGTGAAAAATGAAACCCTAGTTATGGACCCATTGCTTAGGAGGAGAATTTGTCTGATCAATTCTTGAGCAACCTTGAGCATTTGAGAATCCTAGGAGAATGTATTGAATAAAAGGGAGGGAAAATTCTGGGGTACAACAGCTGCCCCTGTTTAATCTTCTTAAACCTGAGGAGTTAGATTGGCATGTTCACCATTCGTGATCTGAAGGTAGAAGAGGATTGAACACTTAAGTGCCCAAAAATTTACACTCACATGTGCATAAGGTAATGCTGATGGTGGATAATATTGCTTGAATGAGCTTAAAGATGCCATTCGGAGAGGTGATGAGATGTCTTCGAAGATGTGCTTATAGATGCCATCCAAAATAATTGTTGATAAGAGTATCAGAATGAGTCCATGCTTGACTATATCTGAAGAATTTTTTCCAGAATGAACCTCTGGGGAAGGTGCTTAAGTAGCTACTCATCATATTTAGTCTCTGAGGGAAACGCTAGTCATATTTAGTCTCTGAGGGAAATGCTTGTCATGTAGATAGTCGCCCCGTCCTGTTTCGGGAATTGATCTACAATCTGTTTTTGTTGGTAAACTCGTCCTGTTTCGAGAATTTATACCACCTGGCCATCTTGATAGTTTCCCCATCCTGTTTCGGGAGATAATCTTTGTCTGGTTATAAAGATAGTTTCCCCGCTCTCTTTCGGGAGTTAATCTTTGAACTTCTTTCTATTGGCACACCCGTCCTGTTTCGGGAATTCATACTGCCTGGTCATACAGATAGTTGCCTTGTCCTGTTTCAGGGATTAATCTTGGACCTGGCCATATATATAGGTGCCCCGTCCTATTTCAGGAATTAATCTCTAACCTGTTTTACAAGTTATTGATGATATTCGTCTGTTGGAAGACTTTTACCTGAAAAGATAAAGTTAGTCTTTATGCGATGTTATGATGTATGTGTTAGAACATAGTTTGATTCTACAACCCTTAATTAGAGTTTTGATGATAACAAAATACAAAGAATAAATAAATTGTAAGATTTATATATAAGACAAATATGCTTCTTAAAATTATGTCTTTGTTATATAGAAGTTCTGATGGAATCAGCATCAGCATCAGAAGCATCAGAAGCATCAGAAGATCAGTAATATGTCAGCATCAGAAGATCAATAACATGTGTTACACGCTGAAGCCACCAGAATATACGCTGAAGCTTGATGACCAGAATCTGCACATTAAACATATACATTCTGACTCTGATCAAAGATCCTTACCAGGTCATCAACACTCAGAAGCGTCAGCATAAGTTAAAAACAAAGAAGACTCTGAAGCGTTACTAAGTATTCAAGACAGATTAATTACCAACGGCTTTATTCAGACAGAATCTTCTCAAATAGGAAAGTGCGTTATTATCATTGAAATGGCTTTACGGTCAACGTATCTCTGCCTTGCCTATATAAACAAGTCTGTGTGAGAAAAGACCACACCTATCATATACGCATGCACTCATAATTTCCCAAGCCTTCAAATCACGCTTACTCAAACGCATTAGCAAATCCAGTTTTACTCCAATCTTAAATTGTGTATTATCACAGTTTTGATATACTGTTTTATTAGAAAACATTAAACACATTATTGTTCAATTATTTGTTAAGAGATTTCCTTGAGATAAACCGGTTTGTGGTTATACTCAAGAAGGCTTTAACAGTTGTTAAAGTAGTTGTGTAATCCTTTGAATATAGTGGATTAAGACCTCGTTGGAGAGAGGCGAAATCACCTTGACGGGTGGACTGGAGTAGTTTGAGATCAAACGAACCAGGATAAAAATACAGTGTTGTCTAAGCATTTGATTTTAGTTTTACAATTCAACCCCCCTTCTTGTGTTTTTCACATCTTCAATTGGCATCAGAGCGCCTGGTTCTGAGCTTATAACACTTAACCGTGTCAGTACAAGATCCAGCGTCAGAAAAACACAATGGCAGGACCAAATCAAAACATCAGCAATGACAACAATGAAGAAAGAGACATATTCAGTGGCAAACCTCCAGTCTTTGATGGAGAGAACTTTGACTACTGGAAAGACAGAATTGAGAGTTTCTTTCTGGCCCATGATGTAGATCTGTGGGACATGGTGACTGATGGATACACGCACCCAGTGGATGGAAGTGGTCAGAAGATTGACAGGAAAACAATGTCTGATCAGCAAAAGCGTGAGTTCAGAAATCATCACAAGGCCAGAACAACTCTTCTCAGCGCCATCTCTTATTCAGAATATGAGAAGATATCAAACAGAGACACAACAAAGAATATGTTTGACTCTCTGATAATGACGCATGAAGGCAACATTCAAGTCAAAGAAACCAAAGCCCTTACACTCATTCAGAAGTATGAGGCATTCAAGATAGAAGAGAGTGAATCAATAGAAACTATGTTTTCAAGATTTCAAATTCTTGTTGCTGGTCTAAAAGTTCTTGACAAAGGGTATTCTACTGTTGATCACGTTAAGAAGATCATCAGAATCTTGCCAAAATAATGGAGGCCAATGGTCACAGCGCTTAAGCTAGCCAAGGATCTCAACAAAATCTCTCTGGAGGAACTTGTCAGCTCCCTCAGAAGTCACGAGATAGAGCTAGAAGCAGATGAACCTCAAAAGCAAGGTAAGCCATTAGCTTTAAAATCTAACAGAAAATCTGACTCCAAAGTTTTGCAGGTTGTGGAAGAAACCTCTGATGGGTCCTCATCAGAAGAAGATGAACTATCTCTCCTCTCCATAAGGGTGAACCAATTGTGGAAGCAGAGGCAAAGGAATTTCAGGAATCCCAGAAGATCAGAAAATCAGAATGAATCTTTCTCCAGATACAGAAGGTCAGAATCCTCCTCTGGACACAGAAGATCTGAAGGCTCTTCAGGAAACAGAAAGCCAAACAACAAAGACATCATCTGCTATGAATGTAACGAGCAAGGGCACTACAAAAGTGATTGCCCAAAGCTTCAGAAGGAAAAGCCCAAAAAGAATTTTGGCAAGGAAAAGAAGAAAAGTCTCATGGCTACATGGGATGATTCTGACACATCTGAAGCTGACTCAGAATCATATGATGAAAGAGAAAACATAGCTATCATGAGCTATCATGGCAAACATAACAGAATACAATGAAGCTTCTGAGTAAGAATCTGAATCAGATACAGAAGAGGTATTCCCTGACTTTACTATAAACTTTACTAAGGCTGAACTAGCTGAAAGCCTTAATGAAATTCTGGAAAGATATCAGCAGATCAGAGTCAAACTCAGAAACCTGAAAAGGAATCTTGCATCTGACTCTGATAAGACTGAGAGTCTCAAATTGGAGAATTTTGAGTTAAAAGATAAAATTTCAAAATTAGAAAATCAATTGCAAAACTCTCAGAAGGAAACAATCCCTGAAACTCCCAGCAATGCTGATGAGATCATCAAGGAATATGATCACAGCTTTCAGAAGTTTCTAGCTAAAAACATAGACAGAAGCAAAATGGCTTCAATGATCTATGGAGTTAGCAGAAATGGCAGAAAAGGGATAGGATATCAAGGTAAGGTACCTACACCAAAGAATGCCATGGATTTAGTTATAAAATGTACTCCACTTGATTCACACTTTATATATGGGCACACACATGACATAAAATATACAAGTAGTGATTACTCTGTCAAACCAAAATTCAACCAGAGTTTTGGTAAAACTAACAAATCAGGACCCAAGAAAATATGGGTACCTAAGGATAAAATAATACATGTGGCAGATATCTTTAGCAGCAAAGCAAAAACACCAAGGATGGTACCTGGACTCTGGCTGCTCACGACACATGATGGGAAGAAGGCATATGTTCCAAAGCCTGGAACTTAAGCCTGGAGGCCACGTAGGTTTTGGAGGCAATTAGAGAGGAAAGATCACTGGCTCTGGAACAGTAGGTAATGGAAATCTTCCCTCTATAAGTAATGTTTTACTAGCTGATGGATTAATGCATAATCTGTTATCCATAAGTCAATTAAGTGATAACGGTTATGATATAATCTTCAATCAAAATTCATGTAAAGCTGTTAGTCAGAAAGATTGGAATATCCTATTTAATGGAAAGAGGAAAAACAACATTTATAAAATAAAACTTTCTGAACTAAAAAGTCAGAATGTAAAGTTTCTTTTGTCTGTTAACAACGAGAAATGGATCTGGCACAGAAGATTGGGACATGTTAGTATGAGAAGAATATCTCAGATTAACAAACTCAATCTGGTCAGAGGACTTCCTAACCTGAAGTTCAATTCAGATGCTCTGTGTGAAGCATGTCAGAAAGGCAAGTTTGCAAAACCAGCTTTCAAATCCAAAAACGTTGTTTCCACCTCCAAGCCATTAGAACTTCTACACATTGACTTATTTGGACCAGTTAAAACTGCTTCAGTCAGTGGCAAGAAGTATGGGTTAGTAATCGTAGATGACTATAGCAGATGGACATGGGTAAAGTTCTTAAGACACAAGGACGAGTCACACTCTGTGTTTGTCACCTTCTACAACCAAGTTCATAATGAAAAGGATCTTAAAATCGTCAAAGTCAGAAGTGATCATGGTGGAGAGTTTGAAAACAAAGATTTTGAGTCATTCTTTAATGACAAAGGCATTCTGCATGATTTCTCTTGTCCTAGAACTCCCCAGCAAAATGGAGTTGTAGAATGAAAGAACAGAACATTGCAAGAAATGGCCAGAACCATGATCAACGAGACTAACGTTGCTAAGATCTTCTGGGCAGAGGCAATAAACACAGCGTGTTACATTCAGAATAGAATCTCCATAAGACCTATTCTGGAAAAGACTCCATATGAATTATGGAAGAACAGAAAGCCCAACATTTCCTACTTTCACCCATTTGGATGTACATGTTTTATTCTGAATACAAAAAATTATTTGAACAAGTTTGACTCTAAAGCACAAAAGTGTATTATGTTAGGATATTCTGAACGCTCAAGAGGGTACAGAGTATACAATACAGAAACATAGATTGTGGAAGAGTCAATCAGTGTTCGTTTTGATGATAAGCTTAACTCTCAAAAGTCAAAGCAGAATGAATTCCTTGCAGGTATGGAAGTTGAACTCACAGGTACTAAATACAAATCATCAGAATCTCTTAACAGAGACACTCCCTCAACATCAGAAAGAGTCACTGCAAGCAATCCAGCACCTTCTGTTGATCAACTCCAGAAAAGACCATCCAGAAGCAGCATGGATCACCCAGAAGAAACAATCTTAGGAAGAAAGGAAGATCCAATCAGAACAAGATCTAGCTTCAGAAACTCTGAAGAATCCCTCATGGGACTGGTCTCTCTAATTGAACCAACAACAATTGATGAAGCACTTCTGGATAATGACTGGATTCTAGCAATGCAAGAGGAGCTAAATCAATTCACAAGAAATGACGTATGGGATATAGTTCCTAAACCAAAAGGATTCAACATTATTGGTACAAAATGGGTGTTCAGAAACAAACTGAATGAACAAGGTAAAGTCATCAAAAACAAAGCACGACTGGTAGCACAAGGTTATAGTCAGCAAGAGGGGATAGACTATACAGAAACCTTTTCTCCAGTCGCCAGGTTAGAATCTATCAAACTCTTAATCTCATTTGCTGTTAATAAAGGCATCACTCTGTATCAGATGGATGTTAAGAGTGCATTCTTAAATGGCTATATAGAAGAAGAGGTATATGTGCACCAACCCCCTGGTTTTGAAAGTTCCAAAAATCTAGAATATGTTTTCAAACTAAAGAAGCCACTGTATGGTCTGAAACAAGCTCCCGGAGCTTGGTATGAAAGACTAAGTAACTTCCTGTTAGAAAAGGAATTCACCAGAGGGAAAGTGGACACAACCTTGTTCTGTAAGACAGTTAAGAATGACATTTTAGTATGTCAGATTTATGTTGATGACATCATATTTGGATCTACTAAACCCTCTCTGGGAAGAAAGTTTGCAAAATGTATGCAGGAAGAATTTGAGATGAGCCTAATGGGGGAACTAAAATCCTTTTTGGGCATTCAGATTAATCAAACCTCAGAAGGAACTTACATTCATCAGAGAAAATATGTCAGAGAACTTCTGAAGAAATTTGATCTCTCAGAATGTAAGCCATCAAAGATTCTAATGCATCCCACATGTATTCTGGAAAGAGAAGAGGTGAGTAAAAAGGTATAACATAAGGTCTACAGAGGTATGATTGGTTCTCTTCTCTATCTGAAGGCTTCAAGGCCTGACATTTTATTCAGTGTTTGCATTTGTTCTAGATTCCAATCAGATCCTAGAGAATATCACTTAACAGCAGTTAAGCGAATTTTCAAGTATCTGAAAGGTACTATTAATCCGGGTTTGTTTTATAGAAAATCAAGTGATTACAGTTTGATAGGATACTGTGATGCTGATTTCGCTGGAGACAGAGTAGAGCGTAAAAGCACTTCTGGAAGCTGCCAGTTTCTGGGAGAAAATCTGATCTCATGGTCCAGCAAAAGATAATCCACAATTACTTTATCAACAGCAGAAGCTGAATACATAGCAGCAGCTGGATGCAGTACACAAATGCTCTGGATGAAAAGTCAACTTGAGGACTTCCAGATATTTGAGAGTAACATTCCTATCCTCTGTGACAATACTTCTGCTATTTGTCTCAGCAAAAATCCTATTTTGCATTCTAGGGCTAAGCATATAGAAATAAAACATCATTTTATTAGGGACTATATTCAGAAAGGGATTTTAAATTTTAAATTTATTAACACAAACCATCAATGGGCTGATATTTTTACAAAACCTCTTTCTGAAGATAGGTTCAACTTCATTCTGAAACATCTCAGCATGAAGCTCTGTCCAGAATAAAATTGTTTTGATTCCATATCTTTAACCTTCAGAACTTTGTTTATTTTTCTGTGAACTACTAATCAATCTTCCTTCAGATCTTTAGAAGTACAGATTGTATCAGAATTTATCCATGAAGATATGAGCGCTTCATTTCAAGGATATAAATGTGCAGTTCACTCAAGCAAACAAGTGTCATCCAGTCACCAGCTACTTTCTGAGGCTGAACACGTGTTCACGTTTCTGAAAAGGCAAAAGCGCTGATTGGATGCATTGAGACACATGTCATGGGTAACCGTTCCAATATCTTTCTGAATCCCCTAAAATCAGCTATCATTAAATGCTAATAATCATTATTAATTTCTCTCTATTGTCGTTTATGTTTTCAAAAATTGTTTAGAAATCTATTTAAACACACTTCTCACCATTTACACTCTTTTACCTTCACTTTCATTTTCTCTCAAACTTACTGATTTCTGTTTTCATACTTTATCAAAACCCTTTCAATTTCTTCAAAACCTTCGTGTGAACATGGCTTCCTCCAGCATTCCTACTTCAAGTTCTCAGAAAACAGGTTCCACTGAACAATACGAAGAACCCTACAAAACGCTTCTCACACCAGTCAAAAATCTAGAAGTTCTGTCAGAATTGATCGTGGATTTCAACAGTCTTCAACAGAATGGGTTTAATCTCTCTGAAGAAGTTAAAGCTCAAGGCTGGGAAAAATACTTTGACAGACTGGTGGGTCCAACATTCCCAATTCTGGTAAAGGAATTTTGGATTCATGCTTCTTCTTCCAACCATCAAGTTACTTCATACATTATAGGGAAGAAGATTGTTATTACTGAGGACCCCATTGCACGTTTAATAGGCTACAGTGGTGGTGGTGTTCGTTACATTGACATGGCTGAAAGATGCACTGATGTTGTCCTAATTGCAAGAGAAATCTTCACTCTAGGGCTTCCCTCCAGCAAGATAAGGGATTTAAAAGACCATCACAGAATTTGGGCCAAGATCATTCTAGGTTGCATAAACCACAGGAAGCCTACCAGCTCTCCTGACTACATCAATATTGATCAGCAATTTCTGATCTACTTCATCTCTCAGAAGGTCAAGGTAAATCTGGCTCATCTGCTGTTTAATCATCTCAGGACAAGTGTTAAAGAAACTAGAGAAGAGGAGCGCACAAAACCGGATTGGATACCCCTAGGAAGACTTATATCATATATTATAACAGAGAATAAGTTGATTGATCATCTTACAGAGGCTCATGAAATTAGCTCTTTGGAAGCTACTGTTGGCAAACAGCTGAATGCTAAGAATCTGAAGAAAATGAAGTTGATTGAGAACATCAAGAAGGAACCCAGTGTCACTCTTTTTGCAGCAATCTCCAGCAGAAGAGTCCCTCTGGACAACTTCCCTCTGTTCTCAGAGATTGATTCTAAACCAGATATAATACTCAGATATCTGGATGCTTGCAAGGCTGATGGTACAGCATCAAATCTGAATATTCAAGATCTGCAGCAGAAGGCTCTAGAAGTTGTGCTGAAGAAAACCAAGAAAAGGAAAGCTGTAGCAGAAGGATCAGCCCAGCAGACTCCTAAAAAGAGAGGTAATCCTTCTTCTGTAACTGTTTTAGATTCAATTGTTGTATCAACATCTATCCCAATTTCCACTCAATCTGAAAACCCCACACCACAAACTTTTGATGACTTTGACTTTGATTTTGATCCCTCTAAATCATTAACTCTTAGAAGATCTCGCTCCCAACCTCAAAATCCAAATATTGATGCAACCCAACAAGAACTTGCAAAAGTTCTTTCTGATATAGACCAACATACTTCTGCTCCCATTCCAGAAAATCCAAATCCTGAAACTACCACAGAACCACAACCAGAAATTCCCATCTCTCCACAACCAGAAATTCCCCTCTATCCAGAACCAGAAATCCCACTACCTTCATCTCCTCAACCAGAAATTAATCCACCTTCTCCACAACCTGAACCATTTCAACCAGAAGTTCAAACTTCTGAGACTCAACCTTCTGAACCAGAACCAGAACCAGAACCTCATAACCAAACTGTTGATTCTGATACCATTCCCATTCCTGGAATCACAGAACCTCTGGCCATTCATATGCCCTTTGGCACCATTGTGAATTTTCCCCAACTTCCCTCTTCACCAGAATTAACTCCACCAAATTCCACATCAAGTCCAATCATAATTCCTGACTCTCCCACTCCCTCACCAAAGAACAAACCAGAAGACAACATCAAGATTGTCATTTACTTAACAGTTTTTGAACGACTTGCTGCCATAAAACACAAAACAGCTATCCCAAAACCAAAACATCCAGATGTTGGTACCAGCTTATTGACATTTGAAACAGAAGTACAGAAGTGGATCACTTCTCTGAAACATGCTAGCCTTGACCTGGTTGATCCTGCTGCATCAGACTACCTTTGGACAAAGTTCAGAAGATGGGTATGCTCTGAAACTTTTAAGTTGCAAGAACAGAGCTACGGACAAGCTCAACAGAACTTCAGAAATCTGCTGAAAGAAATTGAAGGTCCAGTTCTGAGTAAGCTGCTTAAGGAAGAAGTTCTCCCTCTGGACAATGCCCCCTGGTCTGAACATCATCCAGCATCCAAAGTTCAACCTGATACTCAAGAGCAGATGGTTCCTGCTGAAGCACTGGGTCAAGAAGAAGATATTGCAGACTCTTTCTGAAGATCCTCAAGCTTCCTCCCTTGACAGGCAGACTCTTGAAGACTTGAAAAGATCTGATATGTTGATGAAGGAAAGAATGGATAAACAGGACAACAAAATTGATGCAATAGCAAGCATGTTAACCCAGCAACAGGAAACCAACACCCAGATCAAGAGCATGTTGGAGGCTCTGTTCAAACGTCTTCCTCCTCCCTCTTAGAATTTCCCTGTTTTTATAACTTGTTTATCTGTAATATTTTTACATTGTTTTGAACTTATCATTGCTTCTGGTTTTCAATATAAATGCATTTTGGCTCTGATTATTTGTTCTTTTTGATAACTGACAAAAAAGGGGAGAAAGAATAATATTTTTCAATAACGGATTACTGAGACATAAGTCTCAAACATTCTGATCTATTTAAATTTCTTTCTTCTGAAAAGCTTACAGCTTACAGGTACAAAACTCTGAGGAAAGATACAATAAAGTTCTAATGCTCAAAGACATGGAATTAAAGGGAAGTAATCAACTCAGGGGGAGTTTTCTCTTCTTAATTCTATACCTTTTATTCTTTGCTTTTAATTGAAAAAATCTGGTTTTTGTCATCATCAAAAAGGGGGAGATTGTTAGAACATAGTTTGATTCTACAACCCTTAATTAGAGTTTTGATGATAACAAAATACAAAGAATAAATAAATTGTAAGATTTATATATAAGACAAATATGCTTCTTAAAATTATGTCTTTGTTATATAGAAGTTCTGATGGAATCAGCATCAGCATCAGAAGCATCAGAAGATCAGTAATATGTCAGCATCAGAAGATCAGTAACATGTGTTACACGCTGAAGCCACCAGAATATACGCTGAAGCTTGATGGCCAGAATCTGCGCATTAAACATATACACTCTGACTCTGATCAAAGATCCTTACCAAGTCATCAGCACTCAGAAGTGTCAGCATAAGTTAAAAGCAAAGAAGACTCTGAAGCGTTACTAAGTATTCAAGACAGATTAATTACCAACGGCTTTATTCAGACAGAATCTTCTCAAATAGGAAAGTGCGTTATTATCATTGAAATGGCTTTACGGTCAACGTATCTCTGCCTTGCCTATATAAACAAGTCTGTGTGAGAAAAGACCACGCCTATCATATACGCATGCACTCATAATTTCCCAAGCCTTCAAATCACGCTTACTCAAACGCATTAGCAAATCCAGTTTTACTCCAAGCTTAAATTGTGTATTATCACAGTTGTGATATACTGTTTTATTAGAAAACATTAAACACATTATTGTTCAATTATTTGTTAAGAGATTTCCTTGAGATAAACCGGTTTGTGGTTATACTCAAGAAGGCTTTAACAGTTATTAAAGTAGTTGTGTAATCCCTTGAATATAGTGGATTAAGACCTCGTTAGAGAGAGGCAAAATCACCTTGACGGGTGGACTGGAGTAGTTTGAGATCAAACGAACCAGGATAAAAATACAGTGTTGTCTAAGCATTTGATTTTAGTTTTACAATTCAACCCCCCTTCTTGTGTTTTTCACATCTTCAGTATGTAATGCATTGTGTGATGATGTTCTCAAAGTAAATGAGAGTGTGTTATATGTGTTTCGTATGTGTATGCTATGATACTTGTAAATGATGTATGGATGCAAGATGTTGTTGAAATGTATCAGTAGCTTCATATAATATCTTTGTTGGGGGAAATAAGTCACTGACTGTCGCTGGGGATGAAGAATATGAATCTTCAATCTTGTTTAGAATTTCCTCCCTAGGGACTGCTGCTTTATGTTTTGAGGATATTTCGTTGGGAATGTTTGACTTCTGCTTGGGGATAGAAGAGTTCAGGAACCTCGGCTGTTCATTGCTCTAATGGGGATTTTAGTTATTATATACCCTGACTGGGGATAAAAGAGATGAATAACCTTCAGAGGTGTTGTATGATCGAGTTTTAGGTATGGATGTCACTCTTTTGGGGAGGAAAAAATTGATATCCGTCCCGGTTTCAGATTCCGTAGTAACTCTCTAGGGATAGTAGCCTTGAATACATTTTGTTGGAGAAGAGAATTTGTCGGAGATTTGCAATAATCAGAGAAATAAACTTTGTTTGGGAAATTAAAGTCCGTTGGGGAAATAAACCCTACTAGAGAAATATACTTTGCTGGGGAAATATACTCTGTTGAGGAAATGAGCCCTGTTGGAGAAGGGAACTCTGTAAGGGATTGTACAGTGTTGGAGAAATAACTCAACTAGGGAATTAAGTTCCTGTGAACTCTGCTGAGGACATATTTCTGATGTGAATTGGAATTCTGTAGGATTGTGCGAAGGAAGTTTCCACTATATGTTGGAGAAATGATAAAACTTCTTTTATCTGTTAAGGGGATCCGTTGGGGAGTATGGCCATGTTAATAACTGGCAGATGCCCTAATTTCTATCTTGAAGGCTTATTAGACTTGTCGAGGAATGTATCTCCATCTGGGACGGGATTATGAAGGTAACTCTGTGGGGATAATCCCATGGAGGTTGCTCTTTGGGGATTTGTGGATGACTTGAATGTTATCCCAATTCCTAGAGTATTTAGTAAATGTTGATTCCTGTTGTTATGTATATATTTGTTAATAGTAATCATATTCATATGCATATATTCATTCAATTTATTCATTGGACGTTTTTATGAATAAAACAGAGAAAGTAAAACAAATTTGAATTTTTAATTGTATTTGTATTGAAATTGTGCCTATAAATAGGCAGTTTTGTACAAAGGAGACATAAATCCTAGTAAGACGAAATCATCGTAAAACGAAAGTAGTACAAAGTAAAACAAAGAGAGTAGCTATGTGGAAATGATCTCATTGAGTTTCAATTATGTTATTTCCTTTACGTCTTCGAGCATCTCACCCCTCACTGTCGGAAGAAGTTGACTGAATTGATATGTACCATTTGAAGGAAATTCAATTCTCTACAACTTTGTATCTCTATGCTCAAGTCCAAAAAATACATCATTTGAGAGATATGAGTTACATTACATGTCATTTAAAAAGTCAACAAAAAGACACTTTTTGTCAAGGCAACTTACATCAAGATAAAATCTTCAAAAGAGAAAATGATCAACATAGAGGTTGTAGAGGACATCTTAAGCTTTCCAAAAAGTCAAATATCACCTTCAAAAGATAAAAATTGAGTGAGTTATAACCATTTCAAGTTGGGGAATTTTGAGAAAATGCATGAAGTTCAAATTGAGCAAGCTTGATACTTTGGGCTATTGGACCATGGTTTAAGAGTCCAAACGTGTATTATGCTCTTCATACACCTCAAACCTTGTTCTTACACCCTCTGTCCTTATTTTATTTTAGTTATTTTTATTATTTTTATTTAATTTATTAATAATATAAAATAAAATAAGATAAAATTATATCTTATTACAAGAGTCCAAGCCCATCATTTGGTTTCCCTAAATTTCTCTATATATTCAGACATCAAGAGGGAAAAAAGGACACGAATCCTTGCCTCTCAAAATTTTCAAAAAACATCAATATTTTTTAAGAACCCTAAAGTCTTGAAATCCTATTTTCAAGCCTTCTCACTACCAAACCTCCATTCAATTCACTTCCAAGAATATTGAAGGAACATGTTGCAGTCGTTACATGGAGTTCTTGACGTCCATATCTTGATTTTCCATTCTTAAACTGAGTTAGGGTTTTTGCTTTGAAACTCACGATACAAGAACTTTTATCCAAAACTAAGCCCATATTTGGATTCATGAGGGTCAAATTAGGGGAAATGGGACGATTTGGATCACTAACTATTTGAGTTTGCAGGTTTTGAAAAATATAGGTGACCAGAGAAGACGACCGGAGCTAGGGCTCCGGCACCTCTCCGGTCAATGCATGCTGATTCATATTATATATTTATTGTTACAATGATAAAAATGGATGAAACAGCCACCCCAGTGGCAGAAGCGCGCGCGATAAAGCATTAGTCTCAAAGGGCTTGGGTTCGTTCCAGCCTTTTGGCGTTTTGCTTCTTTAATTTCTCATATTTTTGCAGGTTGGTTATAGAACATGTTGGAGGCGTTACCTTGACACCAAGGTGAGCTTGGCCTGGTGGTATGCTTGTTGATGAAACTACTTGAGGGCGTGGGTTTGACACCCACCCCTACTCATTTGGTCTTTTTTTTCTAATTCTATGTTTCTCACTCTTTTACAAACCCTTTTTTCAAAACATTTTCTTTAAAACAAAACCCTAATTTTTTTAGGTTAATTTAATTTTTTAGGTTAATTAATTTTTAGGTTTAAATTAATTTTAGGTCTTAATTAATAAGTCCTATCTTATTCCTTTTAGGTTTTCTTTCTCAAATTAAAATCAACCTAGACTTTAGGGTTCGTTTAGTTTAATCACTTAATTAGTTTTTTCCAATTAAAATCAATTAGGTTTAGGTTAAATTATCAATTATTTTTCATAAAACAATTTCTGTATTGCTTTTCCTTTTTACCGTTTCACGCGCTTTATTATTTTCGCATTAGTTTTTTTTCCTATTATGTAATTGCTACAGAATATAATAGTCTAACTAAGGGTTTTATTTGCTTTTATCTCCCCCAATTTTTGTGGTTTGTACCACCTTCCCTGAAGCTTTGTAATAGCGTAGGACTTTTAATTTCCGCCTTTACTGTTTTCCTTATAATTGCTAGTAATTAGAGCATGTATGTAAAGATAAAAATAAAACATAGAAAACCCTAATGCAAGATCAACAATAACTGAAAACAATATGTTTTGCACACCCTCACCTCTAGGGTAACCCCTCTTGTTGCCTTCAAATAAAAACAGTCATGTCCCTCGAACGTGGGGACACTTTAGAAAAGTCCCTCCGATACAAAAGATCATAGTCCCTCGATGACCCTTTCGAATGTTCCCTTCGGTAAACGGTCTTGGTCCCTTACAATAAATTGCTAAAGCGTCCTTACAAGTTTCCGTTATGACTGTATGCTGACCCGCGCTTGTCCCTCACACATCAAACAACAAGGATTCCTAATAACTCATGGTAGGATAAGAACTATCTAAGAAGGATGAAAATAACACAGAAGATCTTTGAGTAGGTAGACCGCTGTTAATCGCTTGCTCACAAAGCTCTTCAGAACAAAACATTTCACACAAACACTTTCGAAATATTATTAAAACACTTTGTACGCATTCTCAAGGACAAATATGAGGATCATTACAAAGTTTGCTTTACAATTGGCATTTTCAAAATATTTTCAAACACACGACACAAAGAAATTTTTAAAACAAAGTGAGCTAGAAATTAAGAGCCCGTAGATAACTACAGATGAAAAGGGTGCTAAAACCTTCCCTTTTCATAACCTACCCCCCAAACACAAAAAAATCTCAAAGGTATTTCCTGTTCTTGTCACCCTTTCCTTATTGGATAAAAGAAAAGTCGAAAGCGACTCTTATTATCTGCAACATTTGCGATAAAACATAAAACAAGTCAGTTTTCCCACCGTATTACAGTTACCGTCATATTCTGTATAATCTTCTTAATGTTCTTATTGGAGGCTTCCACTGCGCCATTCATCTTTGGTCGACACAAAGAAGAATTATGGTGCTTGATCTTGAACTGCATGCAGAGTTCCATGATCATAGTGTTGTTGAGATTGGTAATGTTATCTGTGATAATCCTTTATGGGATGAGTCGTACCCCAAATTTTTCCTACCTCGATGATCATATTTTCAAGATTTAAAATAGAAGAAATGTTCTAACTAAGGATGGTACAACAGTATCTGATGGCCCATTCTTAAATTTAAGTCGACTAGGGGTGTATTTTAATTCAGGAGTGGGGATTTCTAAATCACGTACACATAAACCCATTCGCGAAGCATGTTGGCCAATGGCCCATGAGATTCGAAAATGGAAAATTATTTCAAAAATGATTATTAAGTAATTATTTAACTAAGCCCATTTAAGTATTATTTTTGTTAAGTAAAAGGGGAGGTGGCAATTCAATTTTGTTTGGTCCGTTTCTGTTTTGGGCAAAGGGGGTGTGTTTGCAAGTTACAAGCCCATTGTGCTTTTCGGCAGCCCATTTTTTGTCGTTACTGTCTTGCTTTAGGAAAAGCATTTTTATTAAAACTTCTGTTAAGGGAACGTGACATTATTATTACTGTTAAAATCTTTCACTTATCAAGAAAACTTTTATAATAATGTTTTATTATTAAAAAGGTATTAGATTGAATATTATTTATTAAAGATTCTTGTTTGGGAAAAGTTTCTGTTTGGACTAAGATTTTTAAAGAGATTTGAGCTCAGTTGTGTTAAAAACATTCTTTGCTGTAAAATAATGTTGTTGGGCTGAATAAAAATAATTAGCGCTGGGCCCAATCTTTAGTAAAAAAATAATATTTTCATTTATTGTTATTACATTAATTATGATTTATATAATTTGTTTATTAAGGAGTGTTGGATCAAATTTGGATGACAACTAAGGCTCAATTTCAGAATGCAAGCTGGACAGTAAACAATAAAATAATAACACATATGCTGGCGCAAAATCAAAGAACAAGTATTGTAGCGATTTACCAAAAGAGGCGCATGTTTTTTCTCTTCATTTCAATTACCGTGCAAATCTAAATATTTTTTCCAGTTTTTGTTCAAAAAACTAAAACAGCAACAAATCAAATCTTACTAAAAGCTAATCTTCATTTACAGTCCGAATCTTTAATATAGAACAAAATCAATTTCAATCTAATAATACAATCCAATCTCATGAATAATATATTACAACAAATCAGAATCAATTACATTTTTACAAAATCTAACTAAATCAATGAAAATCCCTAATTCATTCTAAGAAGCCCTAAATCTATAAGGCAGGAACAATCCGTAACAGCAATTCACAAACCCTATAAATACTGGGAAGTACAGAAACAGAGGAAGGGAATTCAAATACAGAAAGAAGAAGAAAAAGGGCGAAGCTAAGCGATCGAGATATAAAGATGGAGGAAAGTTCGAAGACGAACAAAGAACCTTGCTGTTTAAAAATCTGAGAGAAGGACGATTGGGGTTTCGTTATCTGAAACTACAATCACCGTTCATCTGCCGTCACGCCTCCACTCAAACTCTCTGAACCTACAAATACATAGAGAAGGAGAATCAGAAGCAGCATCGAACTCAGGAATCAAAAAACGGAATCGCTATAGAGGGTATTCACTTAGCTTTACTATTTTGTTTTTTGTCGATTTGGGGTAGTTAGGGTTTGAGCTCACAATTGGGGAAGGGTGGATATCGCGTTGCCGCAGTGATGGTTAGGAGATAAGGGTTTGGAACATTTGGGTTTTTTTGAAAGAGGGAAAAAGGGTTGTGCTTCGTGAGGGAGAAAGAGAGGATATTGTGAGATAAAAAGAACATAACAATTGTAAAAATGAATAAAAATAAAATGTTAGTAGTCTGTCTGATCCAATGCACACGCGTCCATGTTAACTATCATACTCCCTCGCTATCATCCGCTAGATCATGATCGGGCGGTCGTAAGGCCAAGTCCCACCATAGGTCCATACACCCTCAGTCATACGATCCAACCGACCCCTTCATGAATTACGTTTGGGCCTAAGCCCATTGATTTTAACACCACCCTTCTACTATTTTGCTAAACTATCAAATAAAACACACACCCCTTCAGAATTCACTCTTTGGGCCTAGCCCAACATAACTATTAGCACCCCCTATTTTTACTTACTAATATAAATTACACCCCCTGGATATTAACTATATATTTTCTTTTTTTTTTTTTATAATTCTTATATTTTCTTATATTTTCTCTTTATATTATTTATTTATTTTTTATAATAAAAATTATTATTGGTAATATTAAATTTTATATCATATTATTATTAATATTAGTTTTAATATTATGTATTATATGTAAATATTATTTATATTATCATAAGCAAATTATTTTTAGTAAAAAACTCATGTACATATTATTCTATATTATTGCATTGAATTTTTTTTTTAGTCATGCATTAATCAAGATATTTTTGCAATTAATACGATAAAAAACTTTCAACAAATCTCAAACTATTTTTCACAAACAAACTAATCTAAACAACTGTTTTTTGCAAAAGGTTTTCAAACAGATTTTGACTAATCGCGCATGTAGCCAAAATCTTTGTAATCACTACTCCCAGTCAAAATGCGAGGCAATTCAAAATAAATTTGCAACCCATAAAAAACACAAACCCAAACAAACTACGAATTGGGACTCTGATTCCTCATAAGAGGATACGTAGGCATACGATCAAAAATCATGGTGAGTTCCCCTATTAAAACTTAAAACCATGTTTTACCTGAACCTAAACCTGAAACCTAATATCCTTGTGAACAAGGTAGATGAAAGGTGCCTAACACCTTTCTTTCATCTAGAACCGAGTACGAAACCTAGAATCTTTGTCTGCTAAATTAGGGTTTTCTATTAGATTCCTTTTTTTAGGATAAAAAACTAATAGTGGCGACTCTGTGTTTAAAAATCAGTTGCAACAGCTGGCGACTATGTTGGGGACTCAACCCTAGGTTTTAGATCTACTTTGGGGTTTTCTATTTTATTTATTTATTGCACTTATCTTACTAAATTTATTTATTTATTGTCAATTTTTCTTATCATTATATATTTACTGCGTGGAGGGAATTTTTATCTCAAAAAATATTTTCAATATAACCCTTAGAAAGAAGGTTTGTCTATTAGCTTATGGGATACATCATCCCTGCGAGATTATGTGACGACTTTGCCTAGAGTCGGTGGACTTCCTAAAAAGGAATACTTATCGAGAGACATCTTCTTGACGAGTAGGACTTTGGAATGCCACCCATGACTCTTTGTAATGACCTTAGCCTAAAATATCAGGACGAGATCTTTCACGACTTTGAGACGGAAGTCTCGGTCCGTAAAGAGGCTCCACCTAAGGGAGGCCCTTGTGCCTTTTCCCTCCGGTGTTATTCATGGTACCCTTAAGGAAGCCACCTTTTGGGAGGGTAGATTAGCCGTAGGTCAAAATTAAGAGGCCTACTTTATAAGAGTATTTATCACAAAATCTTGTCGCTCAGCCATACATCCATGCATTCACATATTTCATATATTCATCATTTGTTTCTTTTATTTGTCTTATTCACATGGTACGAAACAAAAAGATAATACAATCAAGATTTTTGGTGGTTGTCTTTAAAAATGGATACCCGAGGGAAACAACTTGTCCGCGTCAATGCCTTTAAGCCGGACATTTCTAAAATCAAAGCTATAAAGGGGAAATTATCTGAGAGAGCTCTGAAGATGTACGCTCGATTCTATGGAGATACCCTTGACTTGACCAGAGTAGAGGTTCAAATGGATGTTGTTTCTGCCCTCGTGCAGTTTTACGACCCTCCACTGAGATGTTTCACTTTCCAAGACTTCCAGCTAGCACCGACTCTGGAAGAATTTGACAGAATTCTGAACTTTTCCAAAGTGAAGGCCTATGTAGGTATCGGACAAACAATTTAAGTCAAAGTCTTGGCAAAAGGCCTATGGATCCCTTACCCTGAGTTAGTTCAAAATTACCGAAGAGAAGGTCTGATACAAGGAATCAAAAGGATATACTTAGAAGCCAAGGCGCTCGAATTTGCTAATTACAAAGAATGGGAACCTTGTGTCGATTGTTCGGGTTGCTTGTATTTGGTGTAATTTTATTTCCTCGGATTGTGGACTATATTGATCCTGCAGCAATTAGCATATTTTGGGGTGTGAAAGTCTTTAATGCGGATCCAACTTCCGCTTTGCTTGTTGACATTTATTACACCTTGCATACAATGTATGAAAAGAGAAAAGGCACGCTAAACTGTTGGATCCCACTTCTATATACTTGGTTCATGACCCATCTTTATAAAGAAGACTATATGTTTCCAAACTTGACCAAACGCGAGTGGCCTTAGAAATTAAGGTCTCTCATTGCAAACTCGGTATTATGGTATGCTAAGAAGTTGAATATTGGGGATATCACTATTAGCTGTGGGGACTTTCCTAATGTCTCATTGATCGAATCTCGAGGCTGTATTAATTACAACCCTACTTTGTCCCTACGATAGTTAGGGTATCCTTTGGAAGATAGACCTTTGGACTAACAACTCTAACCATTGACCATCCACGACATGGGTATAAAGACCAAGGGTTGCTCAACAAGTTTATCCAGGCTTGGAATAAAGTTAACAAGAGGAAAGCCGAAAGGAAGAATGCCATAGCAAGAGAACACTACACTAGATGGGTCCGAGATAGGGTACAAATTATCAAGCTGCCATTCAATATAGATCTAGAGTATTAGTCAGAGGTCCCAGAGGTTACGCCTATATCCTTGGAAGAAGTCGACGATCTGAAGAGTGCCCTAAAGAAAGCTCAAAGGGAAAAAGAAGAACTAGAACTCAACCTTCTCAATCTAACCAAAGAGAAGAAGCATATGCAGCTCATACTTGAGTCAAAGGACCAACAAATTGAGAGAGATCAAAAGGCATTGGAAAAAGAGAGTCTCAAATGGAAGCGTACTACTGAAGGAATTTTGAGTGCGACCTTCAATCTAGATTTCCACAACCAAAGGTTAGAGGATGCTGCTACCAAAATCGGAAGGTTAACCAGATGGTATGAAAAGGAAACACATGACAAGAAGGTGCTAGAGGAAAATCAAAGAGCCCAGATCCAAAGTTTTGTGTAAGCTTCCTTGGATCAAGAAGAGCAAGTAAAGTACCTCACCATTGAACTTCAAGACAAAAAAGAATCAGAGGTCAAAGCACGTCTTGAGAGGATAGAGGCAGAAAGACTCCTGACTCAGAACTGAAGAATATGAGCATGTGTGCCTAGAGCTACAGGGGCTCCAAAAAGATTTCCTTATTCAACAGAGACTTTATACAAAAATGAGGGGTGAAAAGATGTATTGAGAAGAGCAGTATACCAAGATCGCTCAAGCTGGGAGAGATAACCATAAGATAATTCCGCATCTTTACCAAGAGTACCAGTACTACAAAGACAAGCATGAAAGACTCGCGTTCCTAGCCAATAACCTAATCGAGGATATCCCTAGAAGTTTGAGAGACACAAAAAGTGTAATGGTTCCTCTTCCAAAGGATGTTGAATATTTTCTCAGCTTTGTCGAGCAATGGTGGATGGTTTCAGAGCAGACATCCGCAAGCACACCTAGAAGATTTATTTCCCTTTTGTTTATGTTTATGCAAACCAGTTTTGATTTCAAGTTGTAATATTTTTCAATATTTGAATTATGTTACTTTCAATAAAGGCATTTTGTTTCTGTATCTCGTTGGCGTATCTATTTTAAAGCTAGTCACCAAACAAAATAATAATAATAAGTAGAAGATAAGTATGTACCCAAATGAATAATACATTTAAAACAAATAACCATTACATTGTTCATACATGATCATACACATGCATGCATCCGCAAACACCTGTATATCATACCAAAACTCATTTTTTTCAAAAAAAATCTCTCCAGTTAAACCATTGGTAGAAGAAGATTGCCACCTCCTTGGCCTCCATATCAAACAAGGGCCTACCAACAAAAAGCAATGGAACAAATCGAGGAAACTCAGGCTACATTCAAAGAGTATCTCGACCAAGTAAAGGGTGATGTAAGTTCAATGAAAGGAGATCTAAGTAAAGTTCTCCTAGCTTTGAAGAACATCATTGACAGGAAGGATCAGATTCCCATGGTAGCTTTCGAAGAAGTAGCCCAAACAATTGGTGCACCAAGCAGTCACCAACTAAGAAAAGACCCAGAGACAGGACTCTAAAAGTCTATCATGGCCCAACAAGAGACTAGAGAAGCCAAAACTGAAGGGTTTGTCCCACCGCCATCAAAAGCAGGGGCATCACATATCCTACAAATTCCAACCAACAATGCAGACAATTACTTGAACCTGCAATACAGAGACCACGACCCAGAGGATGCCAACCAGGAACCCTTAAAAACGACTGGTACTCATGTTGTTGATAATCCACTAGTAATAAATCATTATAAAGCTCTGAAGGAAAGGTTTAAAGTTGTAGAGGGTTTTGATGCCTTCGAAGTAGACGCTCTCGAAATGGTCCTAGTTCCTGATGTTGTAATTCCACCAAAGTTCAAAGTGCCTGACATTGGGAAATACAAGGGACTCACCTTCCCAAGAAATCATTTACGCATGTATTGCAGGAAACCCTGAGAGAGGGTATCTGGACTTCAATGGGTAGGACCGCCTCTATGCCAGACAGCAAATAGTAGGGTGTTGCCCCTGTCGACGTCCTTGCCAAGGTACGGTATCCATAAAGAGCGAATGGTAACATCTCATGCCAGTCTTTATAGGTCACCGTCATCTTCTGCATAATCTTTTTGATATTCTTGTTAGCTGCTTCAACGGCCCCATTCATCTTCGGCCGATAGGGTGAAGAGTTATGATGCTGTATCTTAAACTGTTCGCAGAGCCTGGTGATCATTGTGTTGTTGAGATTTTTACCATTGTCAGTAATAATCCTCTCTAGTACACCATACCAACAGATCAGGTTGTGTCGGATAAACCGCGCCACGATGTTCTTGGTTACTGTAGCAAAGGAAGCTGCCTCAACCCACTTTGTAAAATAATTAATTTCTACCAGAATGAAACGATGCCCGTTGGACGCAGTAGGTCTGATCTCGCCGATCATATCGATGCCCCACATTGTGAAAGGCCAAGGGACTGTCAAAACATTCAGAGGAACTGGAGGTACATGCACCTTATCAGCATAGACTTGGCACTTATGAAAGGTCCGAGAGTGCTGATAACAATCGACTTCCATAGTGGGTCAATAATATCCTGCCCGTAGGATTTTCTTTGCCATGGTATGTCCACTTCTTAGGTACAGGAACGATGTTGGTAACCCACTGCGGATAAGAAGTGACAGCTAAGAATCCTGCGTCGAACTGTTTCATGAACTCTGCCTTGATTTTCTATAACATTTCAGGGCGTATACGGCGGACCTTCTGTTTAACCGGAGGACAGTCTTCTTTAGTCGGTAGGCGATGTACCACAATATCAGTGTCCAAACCAGGCATGTCTTCATAGGACCAGGCGAAGATTTCAACATAGTCGTGTAGCATCCGTATTAACCATTTCTTGACACTAGGCTCCAGATTCGCACCTATTTTAACCTCTTTCCTGTCTTCTTCTGTGCCCAAATTCACTGACTCAATTGGCTCTTCATGAGGCTGTATGGCCCTTTCTTCCTGCTGTAATAGTCTGGCATGTTCTCCAGGCACCTCACAATCATCCTCACCTTCATCCTCGGCTTGGTTGATCGGATTTTTGAAGTCATAACTGGAAATAGCAGAGCTGCTATTAATGGGATCCAGAGTGGATATGGATCTGCAGTATGATACGTGAGTGTGTGTAAGAGAATAGCTATTTTTGATAAAGCGAGAGACAGAAAGAGAGAAAAAAAAGGAGGGCAAAATTTGTAATGCAAGAAACGTCCAATGTTTTATTAATGATATATGAAATGACAAATAATAAGCCCTCACAAGCAAAGCCAATATGCCTCGGGAAAGGCACCGGACCATAAAGTTTCAAACTGTTTATTACAAATCTTAAAATAAAGAGTCAATTACTGAGGAATAAAAGAAATAGGTATGAAGTCTTTCGCCGTCCAGTTGTTTAGTCCACCATTGGTTGTAGGGTAGATCCAGTTGTCGATGTTTGAATCTTCTTCACCATCTTCAATTGCATTAACTCCCCGATTGATGATGTACAGAGGAGGTCTTCCGATCCGTGCACGCCTAACAGACTTTTGAGCCCCTGTAGTAAAGCCCAAACCAAACTTGTCAGTTTTGTGAGTGAAATCAGGGAGCTGAACCCAATTGGTACACCCACCTTCTTCAATTACAGCCCTGGCGTCCTTGAGAGAAACCATCTTTAACGGAGGTTTGTTGGTAGCAACTTCAGTTAACGCTAAAGTCTGAGGGACCTCTTCAATCTGAAAAGGGTTTCGATGAATTCCCCATCCATCTCCACGTAGCGGAAAGAATTGAGATTACTCACCATATACTCCTCCTCACCTTGCACCGTGATAATCTTTCCCTTCACCGGGTATTTCAGCATTTAATGGAGCGTGGAAGTCATTGCCCCGGCCTTATGAATCCAAGGGCGACCCAGCAAACAAGAATATGATGGTCTGATATCCATCACATGGAAGATGGATGTGAAAGTCTGAGAGCCAACTTTAACAGGGATGTCCACCTCCCCGTGCACCATTCTTTTTGACTCATCGAAAGCCCTGACCACAATATTGCTTGGCTTTAGAATCAAACCTTCACAGTCCAGACGGTCTAAAGCTTTCTTTTGCAGAACATTCAATGAGGACCCGGTATCCACCAGTACATGGGCCATAGTAGTGCCCCTGCACTCGATCGAGACGTGCAAAGCATCATTATGATTTCTCCCCTTAGCGGTCAGATCTGCATTTGAGAAACCCAACCCATTGTCGGCAGTCAGGCTAGCTACGTAATCTTTGAATTGATCGGCTGAAGTTTCCTGCGGCACATACGTAGTTTTGAGGAACGCAATTAAAGCCTTTGCATGGGCTTCAGAACACAACAACAAGGATAACATGGAAATCTTGGACGGGGTCCCCAGTTGCTCGACTATGTTGTAGTCGCTCTTCTTGATAATGTTCAAAATTTCCTCTATCTCTTGTTTCGAGGTTTCTACAATAATCTTCTTAGGTGCCTCCGTACAGGAAGGCTCACCTGTGATTTCTTTGCCCCGAGTCTCAGATGGCTCGGCGACAGGGGTGATAACTGGAGTAGAAACTGGGACAGTAGTTGACGTAATAGCAGATGGAATGACAATTGGTTTGTGAACAGTCGGAGGGGAAATCTCGGGAGAAAAGAGTCTTCCACTTCTGGTGACCTTGCTTGTCCCAACAATATTACTGATGTCCATATCAGCTTCTTCAGCCCTCAAATCTTGTTTAACACCATGATAATATACATCTTCACCGTAATGCCATGGGATAGCCTTATCTGAGGTATATGGGATGGGATCCGGAGCGGTGATTATTAACGGAGCAATTCTTGGAACGGGTGTAACCCTAACAGGTTTTCTCGAAGAAACCTTGGAAGGGTTGGCGGAAATGGTGATAATGGAAACATCTTCAAACAGAATCATAGTCTTCTCAAACAAAATTTCCTTATTATCCATCAGGTGTTGAACACCTGACTTCAATAAACAGCAACCAGAAGGCAGAATTGAACACATGTGGCAACCTTCACCACAACCCGGAAATAAACCAGCCAACAACAAATTCTTCTGAACAATCATCAAAGGAGTAGAGATATCTTCCACAGATGTTACAAACAAATCGGTGTCCACAACACTGACTCCGCGACCATGCTTAGGCATAGGAGCAGTTATAACGTTGGGCTTTTCTGGAGCATCAAACTCAATCTCTTTAGCTTCCAGCAAATCTTGCACTTTATTCCTAAGAGCCCAGCAATCGTTCATATCATGGCCAGGACTCTCTGAATGGTAGGCGCATCGCACGTTGGGATTGTATCTTGGAGAAGCAGTGTTGGGATTCTTGGGAGCCTCTTTCAAGGTTTCCAAGTTGGACTTTAATAGATGAGTCAGGACTTCAGCCAAAGTCATATTGATACGGGTAAACTGCCGTTGTGGTCTTTCTATCCTTTGTTGATTGTTGCATTATGGAGCAATTGTTGATCTTGATATCACTACGGCATTTACCGTTTGACGGTGTTCAGGTCTGCTTTGGCCCCTTGGGCCATAGACTGCACTAGCTTCCTTCTTACTGGTGAAAGGCTTCTTTACTGCACTTGATGAAGCATCTTTATGTATTTTTCCACTTCGAATGCCAGCTTCTACTCTCTCTCCAGTCAAAATCAACTCAGTAAACCCAGATGACGAACTGTCGATCAGATGATTGAAAAATGGACCAGATAGCGTCCCTAGAAACATGTCAACCAACTTCCTATCAGACAAAGGGGGTTGGACTCTTCCCTTCAAGTCTCTCCACTTTTGAGCATAGTCCTTAAAACCTTCACTTGCACCCATAGACATACCCTTGAGCTGAGTACGAGTGGGAGCAAGGTCGGTGTTATACTGATACTGCCTGTAAAAAGCATCAAGGTCTTCCCAGTTTCGGACACTGGCTCCTTCCAACTGATAAAACCATTCAAGTTGAGTCCCTGACAGACTGTCTTGAAAGAAATGTACCCACAAATTTCTATCAGCAGTGTGTGGTTGGATTTTCCTGACATACGAGCGTAGATGGAGTTTTGGACAGGATACTCCATCGTACTTGGTAAGAACCAAAGCTTTGAACTTATGAGGGATCACCACTCCCGATACCAATCCCTGTTCTCCGAAATCCAAACCAGGGATCTTCTGAATCTCCATAGCACTCAGACGGTCTTCTAGCTGCTTGTACCTATCCTCAGCTGGAGGATATTGCTCATCATCGTAATCCGTATCATTATCAGAAACTGCAGGACTAGGGTCTTTTACCCTTTCTTGGTTTTCCCCGTCCTTGGATGAGGAGGTCAGATCAGCTGATTGTCTTATCCTTTCTCCGAATCTTCTACCCATGTTCAGAATACCAACATTCTTCTTCTTCTTCTTCTCTTTCAGAATCAGGGTCTTCAAATCCTCTTGCCCTTTAGCCAAGCTTAAGAAATCTGTTGGAATTGGGCGTTCTGTGCCTGAAGATATTTGATGGCTTGATCAGAAGACATTTCTGCTGAAATAAACATCAAAGAAGATGAGAAACCTGTAATGGTACCTGTAATGGTGTGCATGATAATGGGATGCGCATGTAATGATTTCAAAGATTTTGGGAAGTTTAAATTTGCAAACCAAAAATAAACAATCTTTATTAGATTAACTTGTAAAAGGTTCAACAATGCCTTTGAGGCGTTACAAAGAAGTAAATGGAAAACAAATCTAACTAGAGAAAGCAAAATCAAAAGTCCCATGGACGCTTCCTCTTTGTGCTGATGTAGCCATTGATCACTCTTTCTTCCTCGAGCTGCCTGGTGAGCTTCAAAATCTTCCTTTCTTGCTCGTGGTACTTTTCCCGGTAAGTATCCCTTTCCTCTTTCAGCTGAATCTAAGATCTTTGCAACTCCCCAGGATCAGTGGGCATGTAAGGATATAGAACTGTGTAAGGAACGCCCTCTTCATTGGTGGGCTCCAGAATTACTGGAAATACGGCTTCATAGGGCATCCCAAGCCTCTGGGCACGAGCTCAGACCCATTGGAGGTAAGACTGCATAGGAAGGGAAGTCCTTGGTCCCAACTCTTAGGGGTCAGATCTGTTCACCATGCCCCAAGCTCATATAAACCTCCGAAGGTGCTCTTTAACGTCCTCCTTGTAGTCAAATGCAATATCCTCAAGAAGTATCTCATGGGGACCATCTCTTCGAGCACGACCAAATTGTCGCAAAGCTAGGCAAGGATTGTAAGTTATACCCCCTCTGATTCCAAGAAATGGGACATTATGGTATCCCCCACAACGGTCAATAACAGCAGTGTCTTCCATAGCCCGGAAACTCCAAAGAATGTCTGTATGAGCAAGTGACATTATCCTGTAGGACCAACCCAAACCTTCTTCGTTCTTCAGCACAGACTTAGGGAGGTGCGAGATAAACCACCTTGACAGTAAAGGCATGAAACACATAAGAGTCCCTCTTCTTCGCACGGTACGAGTATAGAGGGCATGCAAGATATCACCTAGCAGAGTAGGCACAAGATTGCGAGAAAGGAAAATCTTGACAGCATTCACATCTACAAAGGAATCCATATTCGGGAAGAGAACCAAACCATAGATAAGGAGAGCCAAGATATCTTCGAAAGCCTGAAAATACAAACTATCCCAGAATAGCTGAGCCTGGTCTATCAGAAATTTGGCTAAGAAACCTTCGACCCTGCTTTGTGTTTCCCAATTGGATACTACATCAGCCTGTTTCAAATGCAGAGTTGAGGCAATGTCTTCTAGTCTAGGAGCTTCTTCCATGCCTGTGAAGGGTACCTATTCAAGGATGGATATGCCCAATAGGTGGCAGAACTCTTCCAAGGTGGGGACCAGCTGGTAGTCTAGAAAGGTGAAGCAATGATGCACATGATCGAAGAACTAGAAAAGTACACTCATCATCTGTTCATCAAGATTTTAGGTGACCAGACTAAGAAGCTAACCATGTCTCTTAATGAAAATAGAGGTATCAGAAACTCTTGAGGCTAACTCTTTAAGTTGAGCAGGTATTTGCACAAAGTTAGCTCGGATGGTGTTTCTGCGCACGGAAGCAATAATCTACAAAACAGAACAAAGATAAATTCCCTTGGTCTTTGAAATGGTTAGTATAATGAAGTATGAATGCCATGTTATGATGCATGATGTCATGATAAAAAAACAACAGGTATAGCAGATAACAAGCATGGAAAAGGCAAACAAGTCATACAAAGCCCTTAAGTTTAAGGCTTGCATGAGGTCAAAGGTAGTACCCTCTTGAAGTTCAGTTGGTTTCAACCTGTCCTAGCAAAAGTAACCGATTTCTAGAGGATCTCAATATCACTGACCATCATCCATCGGTCATGGTTTCAGCTCACGTAATCTTTTCTTGCGGCCAGAACTATCTCGAGAGTATGGTCTCAATGAGTGTAGCATCTAGTATCAACCAGTTCTCAGCTTTACACCGAGGCCGGCTATCTCACTACTTTCTAATGGCCAAGTTGGTCGATTAAAGGTTCTAAGGTCAGTTGATGCTTAACGACACCACACAGCGGCCCCGTATTCTCCTCGTTTCTCCACAAGGGATACCGGTACCAACCAACGTGCCACATCAATGTAGCTACTGCTACAACCGTATCAGTCTACATCGTACAGTTCCCTCACAGTTTATTGCTACTTACCTAAAAGGTGTCCCCAGATCCGGGTTGGGATCTATAGTAACTCCCAAACAAAACCCTTAAAAGTAAAGCAATCAAAACAATCAAGAGAAGCAATTATAATGACCTAGATCCTAAGGTATACCCCACTTATTAATTCCCCAGCAGAGTCGCCAGTTCTGTGATACGGTGGCAGAACCGACTGTTTTGAAAAATGCTGGTTTGCATTTTGCGTTTGCAAAATGTCGCGGTAAGCAAGAGTCTCCATCGACTTTTATTTTATCCAACCGTAAAGGAAAAAAAGCACGAAAAAAAATCCTTTTTTGAGATATTTTAAGTACGGGGGGTAGATTATAGAAAGGGAAGGTGTTAGCACCCTTTCTATCCATGGTTTTCCATGGGCTCTTAGGTACTTGCTCATCTTTTTTTTTTAAATTGCTTATGTATGTGCTTTATTTTGAAAAGTTTGACTTCGTGATAACCCTTGTATCAGTCCTCAAGGGTGTGACGAAGTTTGTTTTGAAAATTGTTTTGAAGAGTGTAAGTGTGAAAAGTTTGATTTGAGCAAGTACCTACTAGCATCTACCTACTCGAAAAAGGATAGTTTCTATTCTCATTTCCTTTAGACAACGCTATCCTATTATTTGAGAAATAGGTAGCACCGTCGTTGGATTTGTAAGGGTCAATTCGTAAGGGACGTACGATCATTAAAGCAATGTTAGGATACCTTAGTAATAACCCTAGAGTCTTAAGATCATATTCGAGGCAACATTTCTGAGGCGATGTTTCCGAGGCAACCTTTCTGAACGGGACTTTTAATCTTTGTTAGACAGGAGGGCAACCACTAAGACACCCTATACTTTAATGATCATTTACCGAAGGCAACCGAAGTGAGAGTATACCCTAGGAGTGCATATGTGTGAGTGATTTGATTTCAGTTATTTATCTTTGCACATTAGGGTTTTCTAACTGTATTAAATTATCATGCAATCTTGTCATTCAATCCTATTAGCATACATCTAGGCAGTTAAATATTTGTGAGAATTAAAATGCGAGAAAGTAAATCTACGCTATTACAAGGATTCGGGGAGGGGGATTAATTACATAACCAAAAACCCGGGAAAAGCGATAAATAAAAGCCCTAGATTAAATTATTACGAACCATGAACAGTTACAACAATATTTGAAAAATAAATAATCAGCACACGGCGAATTAAATACGAAGCGACTAGGGTTTTGACTCATGACTGAACCTAATTGTAATTGATTAAAGTAAACATATTTTTTTGTCATTTTTTGTTATTTAAGGAAGTAATGAAATAATTGAATTAAAAAAAAAGAAAATCCTAAATTCTAATTAATTTTAATTGTGAAAGAAATTAGAATTGCCTAAAATTAATTTAAACTAATTAATTAAAAAAACGCTTATTAAGAAAATAAGTCTTCTTTTTGTGATTTTTGGTTGGTTATTTTTAGAAAAAGTAATTTTGGTGCTGATAAAAAAAAGCAGAATAACTAAAGAAAAGAAAATTAAAGAAAAATAAGAAATAACCCAAGGGCCAGTGTCAGCGGCTCTGATCAGAGGATGATGGTCTAGAAGATGGGGTCACTGGGCCTGCCCCTGGCTGGTGGATCCAGCAGATAATGACCCTCAAAAGATGGGGTGTGCTGGATCTGGCTCTTACTGATGAATCCAGAGGATAGTGCCTCGAGGATGCTTGATCTGATCCTGGCTGATGGGTCCAGAGAATAATGCCCAGAGGATGCTTGATCTGGTCCTGGTTGATGGGTCCAGAAGATGACCCTCAGAAAGTGCAGGCGTTGGATCTGGTGAAAACAAAGGGGGGAAATGTCAAAAGCTCACGCCTAGGATCGAATCCAGAATCATGAGCTTCTGACTTCCTTCTTCTGACCAACTGCGTTGGATGTTAGTTTATCAATATAATAGAAACAAACAAATAGATCAGAACTACAGGCTTCTGACCAGAATAACGCGCCAGAATTTGAATCATTCGGTCAGGCTGTGACACACTATCATCTTCCTCCCTGGAACCGTCATTTAAAACTCTAAACCTTTACCTACAGACATGGCGATGTTGCTATAACCTGCGTGCCTCAAACATCAAAAATACGCATGATAAATAGATTTAAAGACCAGGGATCGATTGGTCTGGATGCCACGATCGTCCCAGTATCTAATTCTTGGGCTGATTTTGCCTCTATCAAGAAACCCTAAAATACAATCTCAAACCCTAACAATGGCAACTGTCAATATATGCCCTCAAACATCAATTGAACCAGGTCATTATGTTGCAAACATGATAACAAACGCATACATACCATTAAAACATGTTTATAATGCAAGAATCGTGATAATAGGATTTTGAAAGAGAAACAAACCGTGATGGATGTGCAGCGTGTTCCTGGACTAGTGGAGGCTTAGTGATGCTTGCAATCACTTCAGAGAATGTCCAGGAGTTGATTGGTGACTTTGAATCTTCTTGAATCGTCCCCTAAGTTAAAAACCGATCCACAATTTTTTTTCAAAGGTATGAGTTTGCTTGGTGATTTTTACGACCTCCCATCCCCTCCTTTTGGTCTGCCTTTATTCCCTATGTATACTAGAGTGCATTAGGGTTAAATTTTGTATCAAATCTTTTCTATTTAAGAAGATTGATCAATGATTTATTCCTTGCACCAAATCTTTCCAAAACAAGCAATTTCAATCTTTTTCTATCCATATGAGTCCTTGCACAATTTGATCTTGTCTCCAGTTGTATAGTGACTCTAATCATGCACAAAATCTCAAGATTTAATTGATTTTTGATATTTTCATTATTTTATATTGATTTTATTTGATTTAAATGAAATAAAATCAAAATAAATAAATAAAATAAAATAATGACAAGTGGAAGGGCTCATGGGTCGTGGATCACGTTACAAACTCATTGCAAGCATAAAAAGTTGGGCCCATTTAGCAAAAAATGCAATTTTTGACACATTTGACTTTTGGCAATTTTGCAAAAAGGGTCAACTTGGCCAATGCATAACTCTTTCAATTTTGACCCTAGAGATGTGTTCTTTGACTTTTTAGAAGTCTTAGGATGTCCTCTAAGCAACCCTTTTGGTCTCATCTCAATTGAGTCTTCCATGTTCATGTATGAAGCTTTGACCCAAAAGGTGTTTTTGTTGACTTTCCAAAATGACCTATAATGTCCAAATTCATATCTTCTTGTGAGTGCATGTTTTGATCTTGGGAGCTGAATATGAATTGTAGGTAATTACATCCTCTTCAAAATGAGCTTTTTATGGGTCATTTTTGATAAAGTATGAGAAAGTTATGCTTGGTCAAAGTTGAGTTGACTTTTCCTGCAAAACCCTAATTTAGCAACTTTTGGGTTTTGATGAATTGGGAGAAATCCTTGATTAATCATGATCAACCCTTGATCAAATGATGAATGATACTTCAAAATGAGGATGTTGACCAAAAATCTTGAAGTTTGACTGTATGTGGGCCCCAGTTGACTTTTGCCCTAGCACAGTCGATTTCTAGGCACTTGAGCAATTGACTGAGCAAACTTCCTATGCAAGGTTTGAAACTTGATATGGATGATCTTGAGAACATATTAGTACAATGGTGAGCAATTGGGATCCTTTAGGCTCAAGCATCTTGATGCAAAATGAAACCCTAATTTGGGATAGACTGCCTTAGGAGAGAGTTTGTCTGGTCAACTCTTGAACTCCTTTGAGTAATTTGAAGACCTTACTTGACATGTATTGAGAAATATGGGAGGGAAAATTTTGGGGTACAACAGCTGCCCCTGTTCAATCTTCTTAAACCTGAAGATGTAGATTGACCCGTCTGCCTTTCGTGATCTGATGGTGGAAGATTATTGAACACTAGAGTGCCCAGAAATTTGCACTTGCATGAAGTGATGCTTGATTTGTGACATCGGGAATGGGCTTATAGATGCCATTTGGAAGTTGCTAGAGAATTTTCGGAGATGGGCTTAAAGATGTCATCCGAGGAAGCGTCGGTCGCATAAGAGATTCCTTTTCGAGAACCCGTATACCTGTTGTTGAGGAGGACTTTGCTGGGGAATGATGGTCTCTGTCTTGCGAGAAATAGAGTTTTAGGAGCTTCAGTTGACCATTACCCTACTGGGGAAATAAATCCTGCTTGAGAAGCGGAAGTGAACTGTGTGCTTGGTCGGGGTATATGTTGCACCACGACTTTCTAGGGAAATGTGAAATCAATTGTGTTTGATCGGGTCCCGGTCTTACAGTGTTGTGGACTGCTTTCTAGGGATAATAGAGGAAGAAAATCCGGATAGTAAGGTTATGGGAAGGAACCTGGATAGTAGGGTTACTTCGATATGAGATCCTGGATAGCAGGGCTGTGAGAAGGAACCTGGATAGTAGGGTTTCTTCGATATGATAGCCTGGGTAGTAGGGCTGTGAGAAGGAACCTGGATAGTAGGGTTTCTTCGATATGATAGCCTGGGTAGTAGGGCTGTGAGGAGGAACCTGAATAGTAGGGTTTCTTCGATATGATAGCTTGGGTAGTGGGGTTGTGAGGAGGAACCTGGATAGTAGGGTTTCTTTGATATGATAGCCGGTAGTGGGGCTGTGAGAAGGAGCCTGGATGGTAGGGTTACTTCGATATGAAATCCTGGATAGTATGGCTGTGAGAAGGAACCTGGATGGTAGGGTTACTTTGATATGAAAGCCTGGATAGTAGGGCTGTGAGAAGGAACCTGGGTAGTAGGGTTACTTCGATATGAAAGCCTGGATAGTAGGGTTGTGAGAAGGAACCTGTATAGTAGGGTTACTTCGATATGAAAGCCTGGATAGTGGGACTGTGAGAAGGAACCTGGTTAGTAGGGTTACTTCGATATGAAAGCCTGGATAGTGGGGTTGTGAGAAGGAACCTGGATGGTAGGGTTACTTCGATATGAAAGCCTGAATAGTAGGGTTGTGAGAAGGAACCTGGGTAGTAGGGTTACTTCGATATGAAAGCCTAGATAGTAGGGCTGTGAGAAGGAACCTGGATAGTAGGGTTACTTCGATATGAAAGCCTAGATAGTGGGGCTGTGAAAAGGAACCTGGGTAGTAGGGTTACTTCGAGATGAAAGCCGGGATAGTGGGGCTGTGAGAAGGAACCTGGGTAGTAGGGTTACTTCGAGATAAAAGCTGGGATAGTAGGGCTGTGAGAAGGAACCTGAATAGTAGGGTTTCTTCGATATGATAGCCTGGGTAATAGGGCTGTGAGGAGGAACCTGGATAGTAGGGTTTCTTCGATATGATATCCTAGGTAGTGGGGCTGTGAGAAGGAACCTGGGTAGTAGGGTTACTTCGAGATGAAAGTCTGGATAGTAGGGCTGTGAGAAGGAACCTGGATAGTAGGGTTTCTTTGATATGATAGCCCGGGTAGTAGGGTTGTGAGGAGGAACCTGGATAGTAGGGTTTCTTCGATATGATATCCTGGGTAGTAGGGTTGTGAGAAGGAACCTGGATAGTATGGTTTCTTCGATATGAGGGTCTGGATAATATGGCTGCTCTTGTTGCACCGATGATTACTCTATTTAGCTTCGAGTGTCGATCATGGACATGCTGGAAGTTTTTAATAATAATGTCTTTCCTGAAATAAATACAGGGTTAGTCATATGTGATGCATGAGATGCATTGTGTGTTGACGTTCTCAAAATAAAATGAGACCATGTCATATATGGTGTATGCATGTGTCATGATGTATGAACATGAAATGCTGACGTGATAATCAGAATCGGGGAAAATAAATCCATGGTTGCCATGAAAACCATAGTTCCTCCACCTCTGTTGGGGATAGTGAACAGAGATGACCGTGCTGGGGATTTTCCCCTTGGCTGGCGAAGATTATGCCGGAAGAGACCCTGCCCGAGGATAACTCTGTGGGGAATAAATCTATCGGAGATGAGATACTCTGTTGATAGATCTGCCGACTTAGAGAAATAACTCAGCTGGGGATGAATTTCTATTGCTGGTGATAATGAATTCTGTCGGAGATTGAAATTTTGCTCGTGAGAGAAATAAACTTTGCTTGGGGAAGAAATTTACTGACTCACTCGCAAATGTGAACCTTAGCTGGGGAAAGTTGTGCCCTGTCGGGAAAGTTAACACTACTGTCTTTGGATACTTCTTACCCTGTGGGGAGTGTATGTACCACTACTCATGTTCTCAAGCTGGCTCTATCCCGGTACCTGACGGACATAGTAACTGTAAGGTTTGGGCACTTCTTGTTTTCCCTGTTCCTGGAATTACGAGTAATTGTCTCTTTTTTTTCATGTAAACATTTATGAGCAGCAATTATTCTCAAATGCATATATCAAAAATGAATCATTGGACGTTCTTTGCAAAATAAAACAAAAAAAAAGAAAAACAAATCGAAATTTCTTGTAAAATGAATTGTATTGATTTTGAAGTTGGCCCATAATAGGCGTTTTGTACAAAGAGGCCGACGTCCTAGTAAGAGGACGCCGCCCAAAGATAGGAATTATACAATTTGTGTAAAAGAAAGAAAAACAGCTATGTGAAACAATCCCATTGGATTCCAACTCTGCTATTGCCTTTATATCCTCAAGCATCTCATCACTTTGCCGCTTGATAGAAGGTGGATCGGGTTGATTGGCGCCATCCGAGCTTGATAGTCAATACCGAAGTCTGGTTACAAGATGATCCAATGAGACATAGTGTTACGCTTCAATCTATAATTTTTGCTTGGACCACCCTTTCGGGTTTTCAATCCACCGGGATACCCTTTTTTCCCAAGCCGCCTTTTCAGGTTTTCAACTTGCCGGGTGTACAGTTTTTTTTATTTTCATCCCTTGCTTTTTCCCGAACCCTTTTGGTTCGCCGAGAAGCCCTTATTTTTTCCTAGGCCAGTCAACCTAGTGGGTCTTTGATTATGCGTAGTATCTTTTCACTATGTCTGTATTAACGGGGTGAGGAAGGTCGTCACCAACCATGGTGGTTAGAATCATAGCTCCTCCCGAGAAAATGTTCTTAACCACAAATGGCCCTTAGTATGTGGGGGTCCATTTGCCCCTGGGATCACCTTGTGGCAGTATGATGTGTTTGATCACCAGATCCCTGACTTGATATTCTTGGCGTCTGACTTTCTTGTTAAATGCCTTAATCATTCGCTTTTGATATATCTGACCATGACAAATAGCAGTGGGCCTCTTTTCATCAATTAGATTCAGTTGATCAAGTCGGGTCTGAATCCAATCGTCTTCGCTCAAACCCGCATCCTTCATAATCCTGAGAGAGGGTATCTGGACTTCGATGGGTAGGACCGCCTCCATGCCATACACCAAAGAGTAGGGTGTTTCCCCTATCGACGTCCTTGTCGAGGTACGGTATCCATGAAGAGCGAATGGTCACATCTCATGCAAGTCTTTATAGGTCATCGTCATCTTCTGCACAATCTTTTTGATATTCTTGCTAGCTGCTTCAATGACCCCATTCATCTTCGGCCGGTAGGGTGAAGAGTTATGATGTTGTATCTTAAACTGTTCGCAGAGCCCGGTGATCATTGTGTTGTTGAGATTTGTACCATTGTCAGTAATAATCCTCTCTGGTACACCATATCGACAGATCAGATTATGTCGGATAAACCGTGCCACAACGTTCTTGGTTACTGTAGCAAAGGAAGCTGCCTCAAACCACTTTGTAAAATAATCAATTGCTACCAGAATGAAACGATGCTCGTTGGACGCAGTAGGTCTGATCTCGCCGATCATATCGATGCCCCACATTGCAAAAGTCCAAGGGGTTGTCAAAACATTCAGAGGAACTGGAGGTACATGCACCTTATCAGCATAGACTTGGCACTTATGACAGGTCCGAGAGTGCTGATAACAATCGGCTTCCATAGTGGACCAATAATATCCTTCTCGTAGGATTTTCTTTGCCATGGTATATCCACTGGAATGAGTTCTGAAGGTACCTTCATGTAACTCTGCCATGATCCTTTCTGCCTCGCTTTTGTCCATACATCGCAGTAACGTTGAATCATGGTTACACTTATAAAGGATATCATTACTGATGAAGAACTTCGCAGCGAATCTTCTCAGAAACTTCTTATCATTAACAGATGCCCCCTCGGGGTATTCTTGAGCCTCAAGATACCTCTTTACCTCGTGAAACCAGGGTTTATCTGCTACCTCTTCAGTCTCAATGTCACAACAATGTGCGGGTTCGTCCCACCTCTCGATGGTAATCTGGGGAGATTCATTGTCCCACCTGACTTTGAACATAGAAGACATGGTAGATAGCGCGTCCGCTAACTGGTTCTTCTCTCTTGGGAAATGTTCAAAGGTTATCTCCTCAAAATGTGGGAGCAATGTCAGTACATACTCTTTGTAAGGAATAAGATTCGGGTGCTTCGTATCCCACTCGCCTTTAATCTGACTTATCACTAGAGCAGAATCTCTGAATACACTTAAGAACGTAATCCTCAAGTCAATAGCAGCTCGAAGACCATGATGCACGCTTCATACTCTGCCATATTGTTGGTGCAGCTAAAACATGATTGGGCGGTGAATGGAGTATGACACCCCTCAGGAGATATGATTACAGCACATATGCCATTACCCAACGCGTTTGAGGCTCCATCAAAATACATAGACCATCGGGATCCCTCCTCGGGTCCTTCATCCGGCCCAGGTTCTTCACAGTCGGTCACCAACATGATGTTCTCATTCGGGAACTCGAAATTCATGGATTGGTAGTCATCCACGGCCTGATGCGCCAAATGATCCGCCAATACACTCCCCTTGATTGCTTTTTGGGTTGTGTATTGTATGTCGTACTCGGTTAGGATCATCTGCCATCTCGCTATTCTTCCGGACAGGGCAGGCTTTTCGAAGATATACTTGATTGGATCCATTTTTTATATCAACAAGGTAGTGTGAGTCAGCATATACTGTCTCAATCGGCGAGCATCCCATGCCAAAGCGTAACAAGTTTTCTCGAGAAATGAGTATCGGGTCTCACAGTCGGCAAACTTTTTGCTAAGGTAGTAAATAGAATGCTCTTTTCGGCCAGACTCGTCATGCTGCCCCAGCACGCACCCCATTGAATTGTCCAGAACTGTCAAGTATAAGATCAAAGGTCTTCCTTCAACTGGAGGCATCAGAATTGGTGGCTCTGGGAGGTATTCTTTGATTCTTTCGAAAGCGGTCTGACATTTATCATTCCATTTTACCACTTGATCTTTCTTCAGCAGCTTGAAGATTGGCTCACAAGTAGCAGTCAGGTGTGAAATGAACCTGGAGATGTAATTTAGACGTCCCAAGAAACCTCTAACCTCTTTTTCTATGCGGGGAGCCGACATCTCTTGTATGGATTTTACCTTTGCAGGGTCCACTTGAATACCCTTATCACTGACGATGAAACCCAGTAGTTTACCAGACCTTACCTCAAAGGTGCACTTGTTCGGGTTCAACCTCAGCTTGTACGTTTTCAACCTGTCAAACAGTTTCTGAAGATGATCAAGGTGCTCTTCCTCAGTCTGAGACCTGATTATCATGTCATCAACATAAACCTCGATCTCATGGTGAATCATGTCATGGAACAAAGCAACAATGGTGCGCTGATAAGTTGCCCAAGCATTCTTTATCCCGAAAGGCATTACTTTGTAACAGAAGGTGCCCCACTGTGTAACGAAGGTTGTCTTCTCCATGTCTTCAGGAGCCATTTTGATCTGGTTGTAGCCAAAAAAACCATCCATGAAGGAGAAGATATTATGCTGCGCGGTGTTATCGACCAGAACGTCGATGTGAGGAAGTGGGAAATCATCCTTGGGGATTGCCCTGTTCAGATCTCTATAGTCCATACACATCCATACCTTACCATCTTTCTTAGGTACCGGAACAATGTTGGCAACCAACTGCGGATAAGAAGTGACAGCTAAGAATCCTGTGTCGAACTGTTTCATGACCTCTGCCTTGATTTTCTATGACATTTCAGGGCACATACGGAGGACCTTCTGTTTAACCAGAGGACAATCTTCTTCAGTCGGCAGGCGATGTACCACAATATCAGTGTCCAAATCAGGCATGTCTTCATAGGACCAGGCGAAGATTTCAACATAGTCGTGTAGCATCCGTATTAACCATTGCTTGACACTAGGCTCCAGATTCGCACCTATTTTAACCTCTTTCATGTCTTCTTTTGTACCCAAATTAACTGAGTCAACTGGCTCTTCATGAGGATGTATGGCCCTTTCTTCCTGCTGTAATAGTATGGCAAGTTCTCCAGGCACCTCACAATCATCCTCACCTTCATCCTCGGCTTGGTTGATCAGATTTTTGAAGTCATAACTGGCAATAGCGGAGCTGCTATTAATGGGATCCAGAGTGGATATGGATCTGCAGTATGATACGTGAGTGTGTGTAAGAGAATAATTGTTTTTGATAAAGCGAGAGACAGAAAGAGAAAAACAAGGAGCGCAAAATTTGTAATGCAAGAAACGTCCAATGTTTTATTAATGATATATGAAATGACAAATAATAAGCCCTCACAAGCAAAGCCAAGGTGCCTCGGGCAAGGCACCGGGCCATAAAGTTTCAAACTGTTTATTACAAATCTTAAAACAAAGAGTCAATTACTGCGGAATAAAAGAAACAGGTATGAAGTCCTTCTCCGTCCAGTTGTTTAGTCCACCATTGGTTGTAGGGTAGATCCAATTGTCGATGTCTGAATATTCTTCACCATTTTCAATTGCATTAACTCCCCGATTGCTGATGTACAGAGGAGGTCTTCCGATCTGTGCGTGCCTAACAGCCTTTTAAGCCCCTGTAGTAAATCCCAAACCGAACTTGTCAGTTTTGTGAGTGAAATCAGGGAGCTGACCCAAATTGGTACACCCACCTTCTTCAATTACAGCCCTGGCGTCCTTGAGAGAAACCATCTTTAGCGGAGGTTTGTTGGTAGCAACTTCAGTTGACGCCAAAGTCTGAGGGACCTCTTCAAAATTATGAAAAGGGGTTTCGATGAATTCCCCATCCATCTCCACGTAGCGGAAAGAATTGAGATTACTCACCATATACTCCTCCTCACCTTGCACCGTGACAATATTTCCCTTCACCGGGTATTTCAGCATTTGATGGAGCGTGGAAGTCACTGCCCCAGCCTTATGAATCCAAGGGCGACCCAGCAAACAAGAATATGATGGTATGATATCCATCACATAGAAGGTGGATGCGAAAGTCTGAGAGCCAACTTTAACAGGGATGTCCACCTCCCCGTGCACCATTCTCTTTGACCCGTCAAAAGCCTTGACCACAATATTGCTTGGCTTTAGAATCAAACCTTCACAATCCAAACGGTCTAACGCTATCTTTGGAAGAACATTCAATGAGGACCCGGTATCCACCAGTACATGGGCTATAGTAGTGCCCTTGCACTCGATCGAGACGTGCATAGCATCATTATGATTTCTGTAACACCCCGTTTTTTTAATATTATATTATATTAATATTTTCGAGTTATCGTTTGACGTTTATTTTTGTGACGAGAATATTTATATTAACCGATATATCTGTTAATATTTTCGGCGATGTTTTATTCGGACCGGTAATTATTTTATTCGTTCGGGTATTTGTTTAGAGGGACCAATAATTATTTTATTCGGCCCGATATTTTATTTTGAGGGACCGGTAATTATTTTGTTCGGTCCGGTTTTTATTCTGTTCGGTTCGGTAAAATATTATTCGGACCGATATTTAATTATTCAGAGTTATTTTAATTATTTGGGTTAATAATATTATTTAGTATTATTAGTGTTATAACTAGTAGTAAGACCAAGGGCTTTTTGGTATTTTTGTTTGCTAGTGTCTTGTTCTAAACAAACCAAACACACCTTGTTTTATGTCATAACATTAAAACATATATATATATATATATATAGAGAGAGAGAGAGCAAGAGAAGGAGGTCTTAGAAGAGAAGAGAAAACAAGAACACAAGAGTTAGCTTGGGTTTTGGGTTGGAAGAACAAGAATCATTTCAAACATTTAAGGTAAGGGGTTTTATTTTTCAATACTTATAGTTAGGGTTTGATTTGGTATATTTTGATTTGGGATAAAATTGATGTTAGGGTTCTTGAGATTTGTTGAGATAAATTAGGAGAGTTAATTTAGGTGTTAGTGTTGTGGGATTATTGTTATGTTAATAGAAATTAATTTATATTACATTTCATAAGTAATAGCAGTATGCCTTAGAAGAATAAAAACGAAATAGCAGCATGTCCATTCTATGAAGTTTATAAAGGAAGAACTAGCATTATAATTTAAGTGGAGTTTAGTTTATAACTAAAAAATGAAGATAGGAACTAAGGCATGTGTAGTTGAAGTGTAGTTTTTGAAAAAAATGATCAACTAACAGTATACTACGTTTTATATTGAAATGAAGATAAGTTCCTAAAACTAAGGAGTAGCAGTATGTCTGTTTACTGAGAATTAACATATATTGTATAGAATAAGTTTAGAAAACGGAAATAGGCAGTATAGAATAAGTTTAGAAAACTAAAACATTAACTAGCAGTAGGTTAATTGAATTTAAGTTTAGAAAATTAATTAATTTATGTTTTGTTTTTCTTTTTTTAATTTAATATATTAAATATTTATATTAATTAAATATAAATATGACATAAGTTAGCCGATTTAATTTGGAACCCGATTATGTCTGATTTCTCGATTTTGGCAATTTCGACGACGGAGCTAGTTGCTCCGAATTGAACGAAAATTGACGTGCTAGCTAATTTCGACATGTAGAACGTCGTGGTGAGGTTAGTTTTTCGAGATTTCGAGTTTTTATGAAGTGACTCGAAATAGGCTAATTTACGGTTAATTTGAAATGGGTTGTGTTTTAGTCGATTTAAGTTGCGTATGGATAATCCGATTGCGACGTTAATGATTATGATTGATGCCGATTATTATGAATGACTTTCGCAAAGATTATTGATGTTTGACTATTTTTCCGTGTTTGAAATTTAGTGAATTATTTGATAATGATGTGGTGTGATTAAATATGATGTTTGCGACGGTTTATTTATAATGAATACTTGATGATATGCGATGCGATGATATGTTTATCTTGATGTGGATGAATATGGCGACGTGGGTTTTATACCAAATTTTGATGTACGATGATGATGTTTTGTTGTGTCGTGTTTGTGATGTTGTGTTGTCGAGTCACATACATTGCATTGGCGACAAAGGCTTTTATGCCAAGCGACGAGGGCTTTTATGCCAAAGCAACGATGGGCTTTTATGCCGAATGTCCGTAATTATGGACAAAGCGACGGGTACCACATGCATAACATAGTCGTGTCTCGTGGAGTCGGTTATGTTTATTTTTGAGTCTTTTGGCATTGAGTTTTATTTGATGACTTATAATGAATTGCGATGTCATATGATACTTTGTTTGTGATGATTTTTGTGTTGAACATAAAGTGAATATATGTGATGATCTCATGATGAGTAAGCGATGAATACAACATGACGGTAAAGCGACAATATGAGTTATGGCGATGGAGTTTATGTTTTGTTTTGATATGATTATGGTGATTATGTGGTGAAATTAAAGTGTTGATTTTATACACTAAATGATGATTTTAAAGTATGTGAGATTTTGATATTTGCTGACATATTCTTATTAATCCTATATCATTTATGATTCCAAAGCTATTTATATATTTTATCATGCCTTTAATTATATGTTTTGGAGTATCTCACCCTTTACTTGTTTCGTCGTTGCCTTTATATTGGTAACATGCAGGTGATCCACGAGGATGCTGAGGATTAGCTCGAGTCTCTTTATTTTGATGCGCTCTGCTCTGATAGTAGTAACACTCGGGATTTGGGCGACGTTATTATTTTGATAGGATAGTTTATGTATACTATCTTATGACTTTATGTATTGATGATAACATGATGATACGTACATTTTGTGAACACATCCGATGTGTTGTGATTAGTCATATGTTCATATGATGATTTATGTTATGAATCGGTATATCCGACTTTTGATTTTGTGATGTGCATTATAATGCAAAGTGATAAAAAACACGAATATGTGATACCTCAATTTATGTTTGGATGAAATTTTGAAACTCTGATTTTATTATTAATTACCAGGGGTAGAATTGGGGTGTTACAATTTCTACCCTTAGCGGTCAGATCTGCATCTTAGAAACCCAACCCATTGTCGGCAGTCAGGCTATCTACGCAATCTTTGAATTGATCGGCTGAAGTTTCCTGCGGCACATGTGCAGTTTTGAGGAAGGCAATTAAAGCCTTTGCATGGGCTTCAGAACACAACAACAAGGATAACATGGAAATCTTGGACGGGGTCTGCTCCAGTTGCTCAACTACGTTGTAGTCGCTCTTCTTAATAATCTTCAAAATTTCCTCTATCTCTTATTTCGAGGTTTCTACAATAATCTTCTTAGTTGCCTCCGTCTGGGCAGGCTCACATGTGATTTCTTTGCCCCGAGTCCCAGATGGCTCGGCGACAGGGGTGATAACTGGAGTAGAAACTAGGACAGTAGTTGACATAATAACAGATGGAATGACAACTGGTTTGTGAATAGTCGGAGGGGAAATCTTGGGATAAAAGAGTCTTCCACTTCTGGTGACCTTGCTTGTACCAACAATATTACTGATGTCCATATCGGCTTCTTCAGCCCTTAAATCTTGTTTAACACCATGGTAATATACATCTGCACCGTAATGCCATGGGATAGCCTTATCTGAGGTATATGGGATGGGACCCGGAGTGGTGATTATTAATGGAGCAATTATTGGACGGGTGTAACCCTAACAGGTTTTCTCGAGGAAACCTTGGAAGGGTTGGTGGAAATGGTGATAATGGCAACATCTTCAAAGAGAATCATAGTCTTCTCAAACAAAATTTCCTTATTATCCATCAGGCGCTGAACACTTGACTTCAATAAATAGCAACCAGAAGGCAGAATTGAACATATGTGGCAACCTTCACCATAACTCGGAAATAAACCGGCCAACAACAAATTCTTCTTAACCATCATCAAAGGAGTAGAGATTTTTCCACATATGTTATAAACAAATCGGTGTCCCCAATATTGACTCCGCGACCATGCTTAGGCATATGAGTAGTTATAACGTTGGGCTTTTCCGGAGCATCAAACTCAATCTCTTTAGCCTCCAGCAAATCTTTCACTTTATTCCTAAGAGCCCAACAATCGTTCGTATCATGGCCATGACTCTCTGAATGGTAGGCGCACCGTGCATTGGGATTGTATCTGGGAGAAGCAGTGTTGGGATTCTTTGGAGCCTCTTTCAAGGTTGCCAAGTTGGACTTTAACAGATGAGGCAGAACTTCAGCCAAAGTCATATTGATGTGGGTAAACTGTTGTTGCGGTCTTTCTACCCTTTATTGATTGTTGCGTTATGGAGAAACTGTTGGTCTTGATATCACTACAGCATTTACCGTTTGACGGTGTTCAGGTCTGCTTTGGCCCCTTGGGCCATAGACTGCACTAGCTTCCTTCTTACCGGTGAAAGGCTTCTTTACTACACTTGATGAAGCATCTTTCTGTATTTTTCCACTTCGAATGCCAGCTTCTACTCTCTCTCCAGTCAAAATCAACTCAGTAAACCCAGATGACGAACTGTCGATTAGATGATTGAAAAATGGACCAAACAGCGTCCCTGGAAACATGTCAACCAACTCCCTATCGGACAAAGGGGGTTGGACTCTTCCCGCCAAGTCTCTCCACTTTTGAGCATAGTCCTTAAAAAACCTTCACTTGCACCCATAGACATACCCTGGACCTGAGTACGAGTGGGAGCAAGGTAGGTGTTATACTGATACTGCCTGTAAAAAGCAGCAACAAGGTCTTCCCAGTTTCGGACACTGGCTCCTTCCAACTGATAAAACCATTCAAGCTGAGTCCCTGACAGACTGTCTTGAAATAAATGTACCCACAAATTTCTATCAGCGGTGTGGGGTTGGATTTTCCTGACATACGAGCGGAGATGGAGTTTTGGACAGGATACTCCATCGTACTTGGCAAAAAATGGAGCTTTGAACTTATGAGGGATCACCACTCCTGATACAAATCCCAGTTCTCCGAAATCCAAACCAGGGATCTTCTAAATCTCCATAGCACTCAGACGGTCTTCTAGCTGCTTGTACCTATCCTCAGCAGGAGGATATTGCTCATCATCGTAATTTATATCGTTATCAGAAACTGCAAGACTAGGGTCCTTTACCCTTCCTTGGTTCTTCTCGTCCTTGGATGAGGAGGTCAGATCAACTGATTGTCTTATCCTTTCTCTGAATCTTCTACCCATGTTCAGAATACCAACCTTCTTCTTCTTCTTCTCTTTCAGAATCAGGGTCTTCAAGTCCTCTTGCCCTTTAGCCAAGCTTAAGAACATCTGTTAGAATTGGGCATTTTGTGCCTGAAGATCTTTGATGGCTTGATCAGAAGACATTTCTGCTAAAATAAACAGCGAAGAAGATGAGAAACCTGTAATGGTACATGTAATGGTGTGCATGATAATGGGATGCGCATGTAATGATTTCAAAGACTTTGGGAAGTTTAAATTTGCAAACCAAAAATAAACAAACTTTATTAGATTAACTTGTAAAAGGTTCAACAATGCCTTTTAGGCGTTACAAAGAAGTAAATGGAAAACAAATCTAACTAGAGAAAGCAAAATCAAAAGTCCCATGGACGCTTCCTCTTTGTGCTGATGTAGTCATTGATCACTCTTTCTTCCTCGAGCTGCCCGGTGAGCTTCAAAATCTTCCTTTCTTGCTCGTGGTACTTTTCCCGGTAAGTATCCCTTTCCTCTTTCAGCTGAATCCAAGATCTCTGCAACTCCCCAGGATCAGTGGGCATGTAAGAATATAGAAATGTGTAAGGAACGCCCTCTTCATTAGTGGGCTCCACAATTACTGGCAATACAGCTTCGTAAGGCATTCACATCTACAAAGGAATTCGGGTTAGGGAAGAGAACCATACCATAGATAAGAAGAGCCAAGACGTGTTCAAAAGCCTGAAAATCCAAACCATCCCAGAATAGCTGAGCCTGGTCTATCAGAAACTTGGCTAGAAAACCTTCGACCCCGTTCGAGTTTCCCAATTGGATACCACATCAGCCCGTTTTAAATGCAGAGTTGAGGCAATGTCTTCTGGTCTAGGAACTTCTTCCATACCTGTGAAGGGTACCTGTTCAAGGATGGGTATGCCCAATAGATGAGAGAACTCTTCCAAGGTGGGTATCAGCTGATAATCTGGAAAGGTGAAGCAATGATGCACGGGATCGAAGAACTGGAAAAGTACGCTCATCATCTGTTCATCAAGGTTTGAAGTAACCAGGCTAAGAAGTTGACTGTGTCTCTTAATGAACATAGAAGTCTCAAAAACTCTTGAGGCTACCTCTTTAAGTTGAGCAGGTATTTGCACAAAGTTGACTCGGATGGTATTTCTACGCACGGAAGCCATAATCTGCAAAACAGAACAAAGATAAATTCCCTTGGTCTTTGAAATGCTTAGTATAATGAAGTATGAATGCCATGTTATGATACATGATGTCATGATAAAAAAACAACACGTATAGCAGATAACAGGCATGGCAAAGGCAAACAAGTCATACAAAGCCCTTAAGTTTAAGGCTTTCATGAGGTCAAAGGTAGTACCCTCTTGAAGTTCAGTTGGTTTCAACCTGTCCTAGAAAAAGTAACCGGGTTCTAGAGGATCTCAATATCACTGACCATCCTCCATCGATCATGGTTTCAGCTCACACAATCTTTTCTTGCGGCCAGAACAATCTCGAGAGTATGGTCTCAATGAGTGTAGCATCGAGTATCAACCGGTTCTCAGCTTTACACTGAGGCCGGCTATCTCACTACTTTCTAATGGCCAAGTTGGTCGATTAAAGGTTCTAAGGTCAGTTGATGCTTAACGACACCATGCAGCGGCCCCATATTCTCCTCGTTTCTCCACAAGGGATAACGGTACCAACCAATGTGCCACATCAACGTAGCTACTGCTTCGACCGTATCGGTCTAGGCCGTACAGTTCCCTCACAGTTTATTGCTACTTACCTAAAAGGTGTCCCCATATATGGGTTAGGATCTATAGTAACTCCCAAACAAAACCCTTAAAAGTAAAGCAATCAAAATAATCAAGAGAAGCAATTATGATGACCTAAATCCTAAGGTATACCCCACTTATTAATTCCCCAACAGAGTCACCAGTTCTGTGATACGGTGGCAGAACCGACTGTTTTGAAAAATGCTGGTTTGCATTTTGCATTTTGTGTTTGCAAAATGTCACGGTAATCAAGAGTCTCCACCGACTTTTATTTCATCCAACCGGAAAGGAAAAAAAGCACAGAAATAATCCCTTTTGAGATATTCTGAGTACGGGGGGTAGATTATAGAAAGGGAAGGTGTTAGCACCCTTTCTATCTATGGTTTTCCATGGGCTCTTAGGTACTTGCTCTTCTTTTTTTTAAATTGCTTGTGTATGTGCTTTGTTTTGAAAAGTTTGACTTCGTTCTAACCCTTGTATCAGTCCTCAAGGGTGTGACGAAGTTTGTTTTGAAAATTGTTTTGAAGAGTGTAAGTGTGAAAAGTTTGATTTGAGCAAGTACCTACTAGCATCTACCTACTCGAAAAAGGATCGTTTCTATTCTTATTTCCTTTAGACAATGCTATCCTATTATTTGAGAAATAGGTAGCACCGTCGTTGGATTTGTAAGGGTCAATTCGTAAGGGACGTACGATCCTTAAAGCAATGTTAGGATAACTTAGTAATAACTCTAGAGTCTTAAGATCATATTCGAGGCAACATTTCTGAGGCGACGTTTCTGAGGCAACATTTTTGAACGGGACTTTTAATCTTTGTTAGACAGGAGGGAAACCACTAAGACACCCTATACTTTAATGATCGTTTACCGAAGGCAACCGAAGTGAGAGTATACCCTAGGAGTGCATATGTGTGAGTGATTTGATTAGTTATTTATCTTTGCACATTAGGGTTTTCTAACTGTATTAAATTATCATGCAATCTTGTCATTCAATCCTATTAGCATACATCTAGGCAGTTAAATATTTGCGAGAATTAAAATGCGAGAAAGTAAATCTACACTATTACAAGGCTTCGGAAGGGGGATTAATTACATAACGAAAAACCCGGGAAAAGCGATAAATAAAAGCCCTAGATTAAATTATTACGAACCATGAACAGTTACAACAATATTGGAAAAATAAATAATCAGCGCTCAGAGAATTAAATACGAAGCGACTAGGGTTTTGACCCATGACTGAACCTAATTGTAATTGATCAAAGTAAACATATTTTTTTTGTCATTTTTTGTTATTTAAGAAAGTAATAAAATAATTGAATTAAAAAAAATCCTAAATTCTAATTAATTTTAATTGTGAATGAAATTAGAATTGCCTTAAATTAATTTAAACTAATTAATTAAAAAAACGCTTATTAAGAAAATAAGTCTTCTTTTTTTGATTTTTGGTTGGTTATTTTTAGAAAAAGTAATTTTGGTGCGGATAAAAAAAAGCATAATAACTAAAGAAAAGAAAATTAAAGGAAAATAAGAAATAACCCAAGGGCCTACTGTCAACGGCTCTGATCAGAGGATGATGGTCCAGAAGATGGTGGCCCTCAAAAGATGGGGTCACTGGGCCTAGCCCTGGCTGGTGGATCCAGCAGATGATGACCCTCAGAAGATGGGGTGTGCTGGATCTGGCTCTAACTGATGAATCCAGAGGATAGTGCCCCGAGGATGCTTGATCTGGTCCTGGCTGATGGGTCCAGAGAATAATGCCCAGAGGATGCTTGATCTGGTCCTGGTTGATGGGTCCAGAAGATGACCCTCAGAAAGTGCAGGCGCTAGATCTGGTGAAAACAAAGGGGGAAAATGCCAAAAGCTCACGCCTGGGATCGAATCCAGAATCATGAGCTTCTGACTTCCTTCTTCTGACCAACTGCATTGGGTGTTAGTTTATCAATATAATAGAAATAAACAAATAGATCAGAACTACAGGCTTCTGGCCAGAATAACGCGCCAGAATTTGAATCAACCAATCAGGCTGTGACACGCTATCGTCTTCTTTCCTGGAACTATCGTTTAAAACTCTGAACCTTTACCTACAGACATGGCGATGTTGCTATAACCTGTGTGCCTCAAACATCAAAAATACGCATGATAAGTAGATTTAAAGACCAGGGATCGATTAGTCTAGATGCCAAGATCGTCCCAGTATCTAATTCTTGGGCTGATTTTGCCTCTATCAAGAAACCCTAAAACACAATCTCAAACCCTAACAATGGAAATTGTCAATATATGCCCTCAAACATCAATTGAACCAGATCATTATGTTGCAAACATGATAACAAATGCATACATACCATTAAAACATGTTTATAATGAAAGAATCATGATAATAGGATTTTGAAAGAGAAACAAACCGTGATGGTTGTGCAGCGTGTTCCTGGACTCGTGGAGGCTCAGTGATGCTTGCAATCGCTTCAGAGGATGTCCAAGAGTTGATTGGTGACTTTGAATCTTCTTGAATCGTCCCCTAAGTTGAAACCCGATCCACAATTTTTTTCCAAAGTTATGAGTTTGCTTGGTGATTTTTACGACCTCCCATCCCCTCCTTTTGGTCTGCCTTTATTCCCTATGTATACTAGAGTGCATTAGGGTTAAATTTTGTATCAAATCTTTTCTATTTAAGAAGATTGATCAATGATTTATTCCTTGCACCAAATATTTCCAAAACAAGAAATTTCAATCTTTTTTTGTCCATATGAAGCCTTGCACGATTTGATCTTGTCTCTAGCTGTATAGTGACTCTAATCCTGCATAAAATCTCAAGATTTAATTGATTTTTGATATTTTCATTATTTTATATTGATTTTATTTGATTTAAATGAAATAAAATCAAAATAAATAACAAAAATAAAAGAATGACAAGTGGAAGGGCTCATGGGTCGTGGATCACATTACAAACTCAGTGCAAGCATAAAAAGTTGGGCCCATTTAGCAAAAAATGCAATTTTGGACACATTGACTTTTGGCAATTTTACAAAAAGGGTCAACTTGGCCAATGCATAACTCTTTCAATTTTGACCCTAGATATGTGTTCTTGGACTTTTTAGAAGGCTTAGGATGTCCTCTAAGCAACCCTTTTGGTCTCATCTCAATTGAGTCTTCCATGTTCATGTATGAAGCTTTGACCCAAAAGGTGTTTTTGTTGACTTTCCAAAATGACCTATAATGTCCAAATTCATATCTTCTTGTGAGTGCATGTTTTGATCTTGGGAGATGAAGATGAATAGTATGGAATTACATCCTCTTCAAAATGAGCTTTGGATGGGTCATTTTTGATAAAGTATGAGAAAGTTATGCTTGGTCAAAGTTGAGTTGACTTTTCCTACAAAACCCTAATTTAGCAACTTTTGGGTTTTGATGAATTGGGAGCAATCCTTGATGAATCATGATCAACCCTTGATCAAATTATGAATGATACTTCAAAATAAGTATGTTGACCAAAAATATTGAAGTTTTACTGTATGTAGGCCCCAGTTGACTTTTGCCCTAGCATAGTCGATTTCTAGGCACTTGAGCAATTGACTGAGCAAGCTTCCTCTGCAAGGTTTGAAACTTGATATGGATGATCTTGAGAACATATTAGGGCAATGGTGATCAATTGGGATCCTTTGGGCTCAAGCATCTTGATGCAAAATGAAACCCTAATTTGGGATAGACTGCCTTAGGAGAGAGTTTGTTTGGTCAACTCTTGAACTCCTTTGAGTAATTTGAAGACCTTACTTGACATGTATTGAGAAATATGGGAGGGAAAATTTTTGGGTACAACACACACCATAGAGAAATGCTAGTGTAATACGGTGGGAGAAATGACTTTATTGTTTTGCATTTAATCGTAATTATTGCAGATAGCAAGAGTCGCCACCGACTTTTCTTTTATCCAATGAGGAAAGGGTGGAAAGAACAGGAAAGACCTTTGAGATTATTTCTTGAGTTCGGGGGGTAGATTATGAAAAGGGAATGTGTTAGCACCCTTTTCATCCATAGTTATCTATGGGCTCTTAGTTTCTTTCTAGATCACTTGCTTTGTTTGAAAATGTGCTTTGTGGTGTGGGTTTGAAAATATTTTTGAAAACGTCTCTGTAATGATTCTTGTTTCTATAAGAATGCGTACAAAGTGTTGTTTTTTGAAAATAGTTCAAAGACGTGTTTGTGGAAGATGTTTTTGAAAAGGATTTTGAAAAGTCTCTTTGCAATGATTCTCGTCTCTATAAGAATGCGTACAAAGAGTTTTGACTTTTGAAAATATTTCAATTGAAAGTGTTGGTGTGGAAAAATGTTTTTGTTGTGAGCAAGGGAGCAACTATGAGCATCCTACCTACTCAAAAGGTCTATGTTCTTTTCCTCCTCCTTTAGATGTTGCTATCTCACCATTGATTTGGTAAGAAGCCCCATCATTGGATGTGAAGGTACGAGTGTGGGTCGTTTGTATATTCATAGAAGGCAACCTATGAGATGTTTTAGCAATTTTGTATAGGGACTAGATCGTTTACCGAAGGCAACATCGAGGGACTGCGATCTTTTATCGAGAGTCTTTGCTAAAACTTCCATATTCGAGGGACGTGTCTATTTTCCGAGGCAACATGTGGAATTACCCTAGAGGTGCATGTGTGTAAAGTGTGTTTGGTTGCATGCATTTAGTCTTTGATTAGGGTGGTCTATTTGTTGGTTTTATCTTGCCATACATCCTAATTACTAACATTTGTATAAAGTAATAAAAATGCAGAAAATAAATATCCTACAATATTACAACCATATTTAATAGCAAGAAAATGTAAATACAAAACAAAATAAAAGAAGGGAAGATAAGATTTTCGATTTAGGCAGCAGCACCCTTCGACTATGCTCTTCTGGCTTCTTTCGATTTGGCCTGGAAGTCATCATGTGCAGGAAGCTTTCAATTCATCCTTCTGGATGCTTCTTTTCATTGAGCCTGGAATCAGCATGAGGTACACTCTTTGTTTCAAACTCTTTGATGACTTCTTCGATTGCAGGAATGCAAATCTCCCAAGTTGAGATTCGAAAGGATTTAATGTTTATCCAATCTAAGGATACAACAAACCTGTCTAAACTTGAAAACGAAACTAACAAGTGCAATTTTCGAAAGCTACAAGCCAGGGGTTAGCACAAGATCATTGGGCACCAAAATCAAAAGTCTAACTATTCAGGGTTGAGTTTTTCAACATACACGTAGTAAGGATCAAAAATTAAGACATGGTCAACTTCCTAGATGGGATATCCACATTTTCCTTTTATTTATTTCTGCAAATGATACTTAAATGATCAAGTTCCAAGTTTGGAGGAAAACTTACCTCCTGAAGTGCTTGATCGAAGGAGCTACAGGTGACTTCCTTGCTGGTGAATGGAACTTCGCTGGAATCTTCCTGAAGCTTAGTTCAGTTACTGCTTTGTTTGGGCAGTCACTGAATAGAAGGAGGGTATGTGATAGTGGTGAGTGAATCGAAGGTTATTTTTCAACAGGTTAGGGAGTGAATCAAAAGACTATCACGTTGTAGTTGGGGAATGAGTCAAAGGTTTATTATTTGGCTGGTGAGTAGTGAATCGAAGGGTTCACTAATGTATGAAGGGATCTAAATTTTTTAGAGTTGGGGTGTTTAGGAATATTTGAGAACATTTGATAGTGTTTGAGAGTTTTGAGAAATTGATAATTTTTCTAACAACCAGAGTTTTTCCACTATCAGGGGCCCCTAAGATGTGTGGTGGAGGCTCTTATTTATATATGGTTTTGGCTGATGTTTGGAAGGGAAAACAAAATAAATTTGAACAAATTGGGTATGTTGTTCTTGTAGTCTTCGAGGTGCAGTCTTATATGCCATTTTGGTGCAAGAATAGGGGCAGCATTGCAGGACTGCTTTGTAGAAGTTTTGGAGTGTTGTGGCTAGTATAACAGGCTTGTACTTGGCAGCTGTTGTACCCCAAAATTTGCCCTCTCATTTCATCAACATTTTCTCATCACAAGACTCTTGGAGCTCAAGATCAAGTTAGGGTTTGCTCTGCTCAAGGCCCCTCCTTGCACTGTTGACCCAAATTAGGGTTTGAGTTTGCACAGGGATGTTTTGACCTAAAATGCCCAAAGTGACTTTCATGCTTCATGTTGGAATCATAAGTTTATCCATACCAAGTTTCAAGCCTTGATTCCAATCTTTGCCCAGTCAATTGGACAGTTGACCCAGAAATCAGTTGTATTGGGGAAAAAGTCAAATGTGGCCAATTGACAGTCAAACCTCATGATTTTTGACCCACATCAACATTATGAACTCATATGAATCATTTGATCAAGTTTGGATCACAACTCCACAAGAAATTTGATCAGATCACCAAAAGGGCAAAATGGTCATTTTTAGGGTTTTGACTGCACAAAGGCAATTTTTGACTGTTTGACCTAACCAATGGCAAACCAAGCTCATATATGGACTCAAGGACTCAATGGAATTATCTTAACCCATTCAACAAGTTCAAAAGATCTCAAATGCATAGGATTGACAGATGAATTTTTCAGTCAACTGATCAAAATTTGACTGTATACTAAAAAGTCAAACTTTGACTTTTTGGTCAAAATCAAGTGCCAAGATTCATTTTTCATCAATACATGTCAAATTATGAAACTTGTTCATCAAGAAACCCAAAATTACAAATTAGGGTTTAAAATGAAAATTTTCATAACTTAGAATTTTTCTAAGTTATGAAATTTCTTTATTTTTTCCTAACTTTGTCCCATTTTTTCACCAAGATGCAAATGGATTCAAACAAAACTTGAAACATGAAAGTTGTAGTCCATTTCAAAATCTACAACTTTTATTCACAAAGTTTCCTCAAAGGAAGCTTGTATCTCAAGTTATGATTTTTGGAACAAGGGTACAAAACATTTTTAACTTAGAGAAATTTTGCCCTATTTTAGGCAGGTTTTTTACCAAACTTCATGGCAACTTTTCACCTAGTTCCAAGAGGAATTTCAAGTTGCATTGCAAAGATGGATTGTATTACATGTTCCAAGCTTTCCAAATTGTCCAAGAACTCATCAAACACCCTTGTGGTTAGAGAGAATCGAATTCACAAAGTTGGTCAAAACTCACTTTTGTTCATGACCAATACATGTTCATAGCAAATGGCATTTTCAAATCAGCTTGGTTTGTGCTAGCTTGCAGGCCTCTAAACCCTTTTACACTCCTTAATTGAATGCAAATCCACTGATCTAATGCATTATTTTGTTCATTTGGACATTGCACACAAAATTAACCCTTAAATGGAAAAAGGTAGAATGCCATTTTGATAAAGTTATGCTTTATGTCAAATACCAAATCCTTGAGGCATGGGGCCAGATCTTAGAGCCAAATCAAATCCACAAATCCCAGTTATCAAGAGCCTAACTTGCAGCATACATTAGGGCATTGTACTGGCTTATATCACAACTTACACTTTCTTACTTACACTTGAAACAACTTTGCAAAACGACTCCAACTTCCATTTCCTGTCAACACAGCCAAACACAAACCTTGTGAACATTTTCCATACATCAAGCCAAGCCTAAAACACGATTGAACCATCCCTTACACTTCTTAATACTCAGAATCTCTATTTTGCTGCAAAACAGGGCATTCTCTGCAGATTGACTTGCCTAGCATTATCCACTCGTGCGTTTTTGCCCAAACAAGTTCCAACATATTCCTTTCCATCCACACAAACTATTCCAAGCCCTAAACACAAGCTGTAACTCCCCTAATCTCAGTTGCTATTTTCATTTTTCAGTTTTGCAGGTGAACTTCTATAGCACGATACCGAGTGATTCAAAGCAAGCTAGGTGTTGGAGAAGCTTCCTTGGACTTCAGGCAAGCTATACAGAAGCTCAAACTCCATTGAAGTTGGCCACATTACTGTACACAATTCAAGCTGAAACAGGTAACCTATGAACTTCTATCTCTCAATCTAGGAAGAGTTAGGCTTAGGTTTGTGAATGAAACATGTCCTACTCATAGCCCTGAAGCCATACATATGATCAATTTTCATTTATGTTAAGCATGCTGTGAGAATTTTAGCCATGAACATGAGGAAAAAATTAGGTTAAAATTTAGGGCCAGAGAAATTCTCTCTGGCCTTTGAGTGTTAATCCAAGTTTTTTACATGTTTGAACTCGTGATTTGATGCTCTACAATGTTTGTGTTATGAGTTTTGCAAAATAATCAAGGAATCAGGAGTTAGTGTTGAACAAGGAAGGGCGCGTGTTTTCTGTTTCAAATGGCTGGAGGTTGAAGAAGGTGGTGACTTGGGCTGGGCCTGAGTCACCCTTATTGTTTGCACCCCCCCTTTTCAATTTACACCCCCCTGGCCCATTTAATTAAATACTTGTTATTTTTGATTTTTTGTTTTTTATTCTGATTTTATATTTTTTGCCCAAACATAAAAAATACCAAAAATATTTTTCCACATTTTTTCATATTTATTTGGCATTTGTTTCATTTTATTAGTATATATATGTAAATAATATAAATACTTTTTACTAAAACCCTAAAAAATAATATAAAAATTATATCTATTTTCAGTTATTATTTTTATTTACACCTTGAAAATATTTTCTTAAATATACATTTTTTCATATACATAAATAATTAATTTTATCTTTTTATATTTAATAGATTTAGTAAATATATATATATATATATAAATACTTGTATATTATATTTATTAGAATACTTAGGATAAAAATATGAAAATAATACATTTTTATTTCTATTAATATATGACACTAAAAATACTTTTTTTTACAATATACTTTTTATTTTATTTTTGTGTATAATTAACAAATATTTTACATAATTAATAAATAAATACTATTTACTTGAAAATTAGGGTTTTGCCCTAAACCATAAAAATAATCAAAAAATGACTTTTTCTTATTTTGTTTATACTTCAAACATGAAAACCTTTTTACATACATGACAAAAATCATTTTTGAGCATAATACATTTTGTATATTTATTGTATTCACTTAAATATTGTACAATTAAATATTTGTATCCTATACTTTCGATATGGTTGTAATAACCTAGATTTTATTTTCTTGTCAAATATCCCCCAAATTCAAACTTGTACCCCCATCCCCATAATCATTGTTGTAATAGCTTAGCATTTAAATTTACGCATTTAAAAGCTTTCAATTATGCCATGTTTAGACTTAGGGTTTGTATGCAAAATCAATCAACAAATAGCTTGACCTAATTCAAGATAAACATGCATGAAAAACAAACACAATGCACACTTGCACCCTTAGGGTTACTCCACTTGTTGCCTTCAAAAATGGGCCATGTTTGCATGTCAAGTACTTTGGCAAAACAAAACAAACAAAATGATCATAGTCCCTCGATGACGCTGTCTTGTTGCCTAAACAAAATGATCATAGTCCCTCAAGAAAATTGCCAAAATACTTGACACTATTGCATTCGTGGTCTAAACGATGACCCGCGCCCGTCCCGTTAACATCCTAACGCAAGGTTGTTCACCAAATACAATGGTGAAACAACACTGTTAAAAGGGTTAAAAGCATAAGAAAAACCTTTGAGTAAAATAGGGTAGACAAACTCTTAGTTTCTTGATCAAACTTGCAAAACATCCTTGCCATTTTTCAAAACACACATCTCCACACAATTTCAAAACAAACTTTCAAAAACATTGAAACATCTTTTCGAAAAGACAAACACCTTTGTAAAACATTCAAACAAGAATTGTTACAATAGTTGCCTAGACAAGGCATCTTTTTCAAAACATTTTCAAAACCACACACACAAAGCACCATTTCACACAATTGAAAAGCAAAGGCAAGTGATCTAAAACAAGTAACTAAGAGCCCATGGATAACCATGGATGAAAAGGGTGCTAGCACCTTCCCTTTTCATAATCTACCCCCCGAACCCACGAAAACATCTCAAAGGTCTTTCTTGTGATTTTTGACCTTTCCTTAGGATAAATAAAAAGTCGGTGGCGACTCTTGCTCAACCGAAACATTTGCGAACACAAACGTAAAACCTCAAGTCAGTTCTCCCACCGTATCAAAGAACTGGCGACTCTGCTGGGGAAATCTTAAAAAGTGGAGTAACCTTAGGGCCTAGATCACCCTTTTTGCATGACTAATTGTTTGCTTTGATTGCTTTACATTTTGGTTCTCTTGTTTGGGCTTGAAATCCTACACCCGGATTTGGGAAACATTCATAGATAGCAATACGTTGTGGAAACTATGCGGGGTATACCGACACGGTTGAAGCAATAGCTATATTAGTGTGACATATTTGTGAGTACCAGTAACCCTTGAGTTCAATCAAGGAGAGTACGGGGCCGCTGAGTGATGTCACCAAGCACTAATGACCTAAAACCTTACTTGACCATCTTGGCCTTTTATTAGGGGTAGTGAGATGATCGGCTTTGGTGCAGTCCGAAGTTGGTAGATACTCGATACTACACTCGTTGAGGGTTGTTTTCTTGAAATATTTTGGTCGCTAGTTAAGTGGCTAAACCAAAACAATAAACATAGAAAACAATCCAATGATATTGAGCTCCTTAGAACCCGGTTACTATTTATAGGACAGGTTTTTAAGCCAACTAAACTCAAGAGGGTACTTACCTATGAAACCTCATGCAAGCCTGAAACTAGGGTTTTTGTGTGATTTGCTTGTACATGTGTTTGTGCATACATCATGAACATTATAAAGCATCATATGCATCCACTAACCATTTCAAGGGTTTGGATCTTCATCTTTGGTCCTGTTTTGTAGGTCATGGAAATTCTTCGCAGGAAAACTATCCAAGTCAACCTTGTGAGAATCCCTCCTCAACTCAAGGAGCTTACATCCAGAATTCCAGAAAGTTCTCTCTTCAGTGAAAGACATGGTAGACTGCTCAACCTAGTCAACACCAGCATTGAAGAAGACATGGTGAAAGTGTTGTTCCAATTCTTTGACCCCCTTCACCAATGTTTCACATTCCCCGACTACCAATTGGTGCCTACTTTGGAGGAATTTTCTCAACTCTTGAGAATTCCTATTCTTGATCAACTACCCTACAACGGTACGGAAAAAGAACCAAAACCTGAAGATGTTTCTCAAGCACTACACTTGCAACCATCTGACATCAAGGGGCATTGGGAAACCAGAAGTGGTGTCAAGGGCTTCTTGGTAAAGTTCTTGTTTGAGAAGGCACAAGAGTGTTGGAATTCCCTGGATCTGCAAGCCTTTGAAGAAATTGTGGCACTCCTTATTTATGGGTTGGTCTTGTTCCCAAATCCTGACCAACTTATAGATGTGAATGCTGTCAAAATCTTCATATCCAGGAATCCCATACCTACATTGCTTGGGGACATCCTCCACTCATTTTACACACGAACAATGAGGAAGAGAGGTGTTCTCATGTGATGTACTCCTCTCCTTGCAAGGTGGTTTATTCCTCACCTTCCACAATCAGTTTTGAAGAATGAACAAGGTTTAAGGTGGTCACAATGATTGATGACCCTCACACATTCTGATGTACATTGGTGTTCTCGGTCCAGAGAAAATGTCATCATCCTCGATCGATGTGGTGAGTTCCCTAATGTTCCATTACTTGGCATTAGGGGAGGCATTACCTACAACCCTTGTCTAGCTTTAAGACAATTTGGATACGCTCGGAGAGATGGCCCTCATGACATGCTGGTTCCTGACCTAGTTTTTGACTTCGACAACGATGCACAAGGACTTCGACAAAGATTCATCAGAGCTTGGAGGATGCCTAACAAGGTAGATAGTAAGACATTGGGGCACAAGAACTCCATCCCTCTTGAGCCTTACCTCAAGTGGGTACGAACCCGCGCCCAGAGTCTTATGATGCCTTACCCTCACATTCTCCCTTTGATCAAAGAGCCTGTTAAGGAAGGAGAGGTTCCATACACCATCCTACATCCTGACATGCCAACATCATGGGAGGAAATGCAGAAGAGTTGGATCCAACTCAAGGAAGAAAGGGATACTTTTGAAGCCAGCTTCTACGCCAGTGGGAAGAAGGTTTTGGAGCTTACCCGCCGACTTCACGAGGAGGAGACCCTCAACACTTACATCGCACCAAAGAGGATGCGCAACTTCTTTTTAACTTAAGAAGTTTTTGTAATATTTGGCCCATGGGGCATTTATGTACTGACATAATTTCTTCTTATTAATATGACGTGTGTTCTTTTTGTTTGCAACAACTTTGAATTTCTAAATCCTTGAATGCATTACATAAATAAACATATCATTCATCATATGTATAAACAGGTATTCACACCAGGTTTCCTTATCTGTCTGCTATTTATTTCAGTAAGATGGATATTGAGTAGACGGTCAAAGATCTGCAGGGACAAAACTCGCAGTTTCAACAGCTCCTTATGACCTTGGCAAAGGGTCAGGAGGATCTTAAAGCACTGTTAGGGAATAAAGAGCAAGAAAAAGGAAAAAAGAAGAAGAAAAGAGTTGGGGTAGCTACACTGGGAAGAAGATTTGAGAATGAAGCTAGGAGAGTTCTTGAATTTCCCTCCACATCTGACGAGGGGACCGATAAAGGAAAAGGGGTTGCATTACCTTCTGAGTCCGAGGCTGAAGAGGAAGAGGTTGAGGAAGATGAAGATTATTCAGAGCAGCAATACCCGCCAGTAGATGACAAATACAAAAACCTGGAGGATAGACTGGCAGCCATGGAGCTGCAAAGGGTTCCCGGGCTAGATTTTGAAGAATTGGGATTGATTGGTGGGATTGTGATCCCTCCAAAGTTTAAGGTGCCAATTTTTTGCAAAATATGATGGTCTGTCTTTCCCGAAGATGCACCTGAGGTCATATGTCAGAAGAATTCAACCTCATTCATCCGATAGAAATCTCTGGGTACATTTTTTCCAGGACAGCTTGTTCGGTACTCGGCTAGATTGGTTTTACCAGCTTGAGAGGTCAGAAGTGCATAACTGGGAAGACTTGGCAGCTGCCTTTTATCGCCAGTATCAATATAACGCCGACTTGGCGCCAACCCGTACTCAGCTACAAAGTATGGGGATGGCCTCAAATGAGGGGTTCAAAGAATACGCCCAGAAATGGTGCGACTTGGCCGGAAGGGTACAACCACCGCTTTCAGATAGGGAGCTAGTTGATATGTTCTTGGGGACCCTATCTAGCCCTTTCTTCAACCATTTGATCGGGAGCTCTTCTGCAGGGTTTACCGAACTGATTCTGACTGGCGAGCGGGTGGAAGCTGGTATTAAGAGCGGAAAAATTCAAAAGGATGCCTCTGTATCCACGGCTGTTAAAAAACCATTTCCAGCCAAGAAGGAAGCAGCTGTTATATACTCTCAAAAAGGATTGGGAAGAACTGAGCGCCGGCCGACTGTAGGGCCCGTGATGATTCAAAATTCGTCAAATGATCAGCCTCGTAACAATCAGTCTAGACCTAATCAGCAACGGGTAGAACGGCCACAACGGCAGTACACCCGCATCAACATGACGCCTGCACAAGTTCTTCCCCATTTGTTGAAGCTAAATCTGACTGGTTTAAAGGAGGCACCGAAAAACCCTAACACCACATCTCCGTACTATCATCCCAATGCTAAATGTGCCTATCATTCTGACAGCGTCGGGCACGACACCAACGATTGCTGGGCACTTAAGAATAAAATTTAGGATTTGATAGACGCTAAAGAGGTTGAGTTCGACGCCCCTGAGAAGCCGAATGTAATCTCTGCTCCAATGCCAAAGCATGGTCGCAATGTCCATGCTGTTGAAGAAGATCTGTTTGTTTCTACTGTTGATGTTCTGATAACTCCACTACTGACAATCAAGTTGAATCTGTTGAAGGCTGGGATTTTCCCAGGTTGTAAAGAAGATTGCTACTTTTGTTCCTCCCTACCAATCGATTGTCCATTGCTGAGGATAGGCATCCAACTCCTAATGGACAACCAACAAATTCTTTTCAAAAAGATTCTTGTTACTCCACTCCTATCAAAGATGTTTCAATAATAACCATTTCCGCCAATCTTTCCAAGGTCCCCAAAAGGCCTGTTAAGATTACATCCGCTCTGAAGATTGTACCCTTGAAGATAACCGTGCCTGGGCCCGTCCCATACAAATCTGACAAATCGATACCGTGGAATTATGATGGAGAAATCTACTACCACGGTGTTAAACAAATTGAGATAACTGAAGAGAGCTCTGACAAAGAAACTACCGACATTGGAAACATTGTCGGTACGAGCAAAATTACCCGAAGTGGAAGAATTTTCTCTCCAGAGATTTCCCCTCCAAAGGCAATCTTTGGACCCTCAGCTGCTCCCAAGGTTACCCCTGCACCGGTAAAACTATCTGCAAGAACGCCAATGATTGAAGAAATTGTAACTCCTGTGGTTGTCCCTTCTGCTGCTGCCAATGATAAAGGAAAAGGGATCCAAGAAGAGCTCGTCAGGACGAGGGCTCAGCCATTGGTCATCCCTGAGACCTCTAAAAAGGAAATGGAGGAGATTCTGAAAATAATCAAGAAGAGTGATTATGATGTGGTGGAGCAACTGGGGCAAACCCCCTCGAAGATCTCCATGTTAGCTTTGCTGCTTTGTTCAGAGGCTCATGCCAAAGCCTTGATAAGGTTTTTGAAGACATCCCATGTGCCCCAAGAAACCTCAGCCGATCAATTCCAGGATTGTGTAGCTAGCCTTACCGCCAACAACGGCCTGGGTTTCTCTGATGCTGACCTGACTCCGAAGGGAAGAAAGCACAATGACGCACTGCATGTGTCGGTTGAATGCCGAGGAACCACTCTCGCCCATGTCTTGGTCGATACTGGTTCTTCCCTAAACGTGTTGCCTAAGAAGGCTCTGGACCAGTTGGATTGTGAAGGCTTGGAGCTGAAACCAAGTAATATTATTGTCAGGGCCTTTTACGGGTCTAAAAGAATGGTGCATGGGGAGGTCGACATTCCCATCAAGGTAGGCACTGAAGTGTTCCACTCAACCTTCTATGTGATGGACATCCGCCCATCATACTCTTGTTTGCTAGGAAGACCATGAATACATAATGTTGGGGCAGTCACTTCCTCTCTACATCAGATGCTGAAGTACCCTGTTAAGGGTAAAATCATAACTGTACACGGTGAGGAGGAGTACATGATCAGTCATCTGAATTCCTTTCGGTATGTGGAAGTGGATGGCGAATTCATCAAAACACCCTTTCAACACTTCGAGGAAGTTTCTCCCGAGGTTGCAGTAGCAAAAGCAGTGGCTGAGGTACCCAAGCAGGTGGCCAGGATGACATCTCTGAAAGACGCAAAGGCTGCATTGAAGGAGGGAAAGAACACGGCATGGGGACAGTTTCCTGACTTTCCCCACAAGACAGACAAGTTTGGGTTGGGGTTTACCGCTGCGGGGCAAAAGGCTATGCGTCGCTCCAAAATTGAAAGGACACCCATCAAGATTTCTCCTCATGGAATCAATGCTTTAGAAGACGAAGACGGAGAGGGTAACGTTGAAGATTGGATCTTCCCAACCATTGAAGGGGGACTGCACAACTGGGAGGCGAAAGACTTTGTTCCCATTACTTTCATCAATCAGTAATTTATCTTTCGAACATTTCCTGTTGGTCTGTAAATTACTAAAACAATCCGCACACTGCTTTTCACCTCATACCTTGCTTGGGGCATGTAGGTCCATTTATAAGGGATTGATTCTCTTCATAATCATATGCCATGTTTAATGAATCATTGGACGTTTTTCATTTATAAACTGTTGTGTTCATTTTCTTTCCTTTTGCATCTTTGTTTGTTTAAGGATGGTTATCCCTTACACACACCCACACTCACAAATGCAGGTACCCATCCACTCCGGATTCCATGGGTGACTATTCTGTTTTATCCTTCAATAACTCTGAAGATTTGGTCAATCAGGCTGAGTACGAAGATGACGAAGATTGTGAAGTACCGGGAGAGTTAGCCAGACTTCTACAACAAGAAGAGAGGGCCATCTTGCCTCATGAAGAGTTGTTGGAGACCATCAACTTAGGGACAGAGGAAGACAGGAAAGAAGTCAAAGTGGGTGCCAATCTGGAACCAAGTGTCAAGGAGTGCTTAATACATCTGTTGAATGAATACGTTGAAGTCTCCGCCTGGTCTTATGAAGACATGCCAGGGTTAGACACATATATTGTGGTTCACCGTCTCCCTACAAGAGAAGATTGTCCACCGATCAAGCAAAAAGTCTGTCGAATGAGGCCCGACATGTCTGAGAAGATTAAAGCTGAAGTAATTAAGCAATTCAACGCTGGCTTTCTGGATGTTACATCCTATCCACAATGGGTTGCTAACATTGTGCCCGTTCCCAAAAAAGACGGCAAAGTCAGAATGTGTGTGGACTATCGGGATTTGAACAGGGCCAGCCCTAAAGATGATTTTCCGCTACCCCATATCGACATTTTGATTGACAACACAGCTCAGCACAAAGTATTTTCTTTCATGGACGGATTCTCGGGCTACAACCAGATTAAAATGGCCCCCGAGGACATGGAGAAAACAACCTTTGTTACACAATGGGGTACCTTTTGTTACAAGGTAATGCCGTTCGGACTGAAGAACGCAGGGGCAACTTATCAACGCGCCATGGTAGCTTTGTTTCATGATATGATACATCATGAGATTGAAGTTTACGTAGACGACATGATAGCTCGATCACAAACGAAAGAGGGACACCTTGAACATTTGCAAAAGCTGTTTTCCAGGTTGAAGGAATACAAACTCAGGCTGAATCCAAGTAAGTGCACTTTTGGAGTTAGGTCTGGTAAACTTCTGGGATTTATTGTTAGCAACAAAGGCATTGAGGTCGATCCAGCAAAAGTAAAGGCTATACAAGAAATGTCTGCCCCCCGTACTGAAAAGGAGGTTAGAGGATTCTTGGGACGCTTGAACTATATCGCCAGGTTCATCTCTCACCTGACGTCTACCTGTGAGCCAATTTTCAAGCTATTAAAGAAAGATCAGGTAGTCGAATGGAACGATGATTGTCAAATTGATTTTGATAAGATCAAGGAGTATTTGCTAGAACCTCCTATTCTGATGCCACCCGTCGAAGGAAGGCCGCTGATCATGTATCTGACTGTTTTGGACAACTCAATGGGGTGCGTACTGGGCCAACATGACGAGTCTGGTCGAAAAGAGCATGCCATTTATTACCTTAGCAAAAAGTTTACCGACTGTGAGACTCGTTACTCACTGCTCGAGAAAACTTGCTGCGCTTTGGTATGAGTTGCTCGCCGACTAAGGCAGTATATGTTGACTCATACCACTTTGTTGATTTCCAAAATGGATCCTATCAAGTATATCTTCGAGAAGCCTGCTTTATGTGGAAGAATCACTAGATGGCAAATGATCCTGACTGAGTATGATATCCAGTATACTACCCAAAAAGCTATAAAAGGGAGTGTACTAGCTGACCATCTAGCTCATCAAGCTATCGAAGATTATCAATCCATGAGATTCGACTTCCCGGACGAGGACATCATGACTTTGGACAACATTGAAGGTAACGGACCGTATGATGGACTTGAAAATGGATCCCGATGGATCCTGTACTTTGATGGTGCTTCAAATGCACTTGGAAACGGTATCAGTGCGGTACTCATTTCCCCGGAAGGTTTCCATACACCTTTCACTGCCCGACTTTGTTTCAGCTGTACCAACAACATGGCCGAATATGAAGCTTGCATCTTTGGTCTCAAGGCTGCTATAGACTTGGGGATCAAATCTTTGATCGTATTTGGGGACTCGGCTTTGGTTATCAGTCAAATCAAAGGAGAGTGGGACACCAAACATCCTAATCTTATCCCATACAAAGAACATGTCTTGACATTGCTGCCTCATTTCGAGCAGATTACTTTCGAGCATTTCCCGCGAGAAGAAAGCCAGCTAGCAGATGCTCTGGCTACAATGTCTTCCATGTTTAAACTCAACTGGGATAACGAGGCTCCCCAAATCACCATCGAGCGAATGGATGAACCTGCGCATTGTCATGAGATTAATACCGAAGAAGTAGTGGAACAACCCTGGTTTCATGAAATCAAAAGGTATCTCCAGACTAGAGAATATCCTGAAGAAGCTTCCGTAAATGACAAGAAGTTCTTAAGGAGATTTGCGGCCAAGTTCTTCCTAAGCAATGGCATCCTTTATAAACGCAGCCATGATTGTGTTTTACTTCGTTGTGTGGACAAAGCTGAAGCAGAGTTAATCATGATTGAGATACACAGTGGCACATTTGGCACCCACTTGAGCGGACATACGATGGCTAAGAAGATTCTAAGGGCAGGTTACTACTGGTCTACCATGGAAGCTGATTGCCATCAACATTCTCGTACTTGCCACAAATGTCAAGTCTACGCCGACAAGGTTCATATTCCTCCTGTTCCTCTCAATGTTCTGACAGCTCCTTGGCCATTCGCAATGTGGGGCATTGACATGATTGGAGAGATCAAGCCCACGGCATCCAACGGACATCGCTTCATCCTGGTCGCCATTGATTATTTTACCAAGTGGGTCGAAGCAGCTTCCTTTTCCTCTGTTACAAAGAATGTGGTTGCCCGCTTCATCAAGCAGAACCTCATATGCCGGTATGGTGTCCCCGACAGGATCATCACAGACAACGGTACTAATTTGAACAATACTATGATCACCGCTCTATGCGAACAGTTCAAGATTTATCATCACAATTCATCTCCCTATCGGCCTAAGATGAACGGTGTTGTTGAAGCTGCGAACAAAAACATCATGAAGATCATTCAGAAAATGACAGTCACCTACAAGGACTAGCATGAGATGTTACTGTTTGCTCTGCATGGATATCATACCACGGCACGTACTTCAACAGGGGCAACCCCATTTTCTTTGGTATATGGCATGGAAGTTGTCCTACCCATGGAAGTTCAGATTCTTTCTTTAAGGATTATGAAGGACTCTGGTTTGAGTGAAGACGATTGGATTCAGACCCGACTTGATCAACTCAATTTGATCGATGAGAAGCGACTCACTGTTGTTTGCCATGGTCAGACGTACCAAAAACGGATGATCAAGGCTTTCAACAAGAAAGTCAGATGTCAAGTATATCAAGTCGGAGATCTTGTAATCAAGCGGATCATCTTGCCGCAAAGTGATCCCAGGGGAAAATGGACTCCTACTTACGAAGGACCGTTTGTGATCAAGAGCATCTTTTCTGGTGGTGCAATGATTCTGACCACCATGGACGACGACGATTTGCCACACCCTGCGAACACAGACATAGTCAAAAAATACTACGCATGAAACAACCTGACAAGTCGAAAACCCGAAAGGGCGACTTGGGAAAAAATGGGCATCCCAGTGAACCGAAAACCCGAAAGGGCGGTTCAGGCAAAAATTAGGGATAAAACAAAAAAAATCTGTACACCCGGCAAGTTGAAAACCCGAAAGGGCGACTTGGGCAAAAAAGGGTTTCCCGGTGAATCGAAAACCCGGAAGGGCGATTCAGGCAAAAGTTAGGGAATTAAAGCGTATGACTATGTCTCGTCGGATCACTTTAAAGAACAATCTCTTCATCAACAAGCTCCTAGCTTCTGATCAATCCAATCATCGGTGGACAAGGCAATGAATGGACAAGATATTCAGAGTTGTGAAGGCTATAACAGAATGGGAATCTCATGGAATTGTTACACATAGCCATCTTTCTTTTGTATAAATTTTTCAATGTTTACGACAACATCCTCTTACTAGGATGTCTGTCTCCTTTGTACAAAGATACTCGTAAAAAGTTAATACAAATACTTTTCCAAATACAGAAATTTGCTTTGTCTTCTTTTTCTTTTCACACTTATGTTTTATTTGAGAAACGTCCAATGTTTTGTTAAATAGGCATATGCATTTGAACATGATCATTTGCTTACAAATCAAGAAAAGATGATTGCTGATAGGTTGAAGGTATAGGTAGATATCTTGATGCCCTTTCAGGAGAAACCCCCAGCGGAATTAAACTCCAAGTTCCTCAACTGAGTTAAAATCCAGAACTTAATTCCCCAAACAGAGTTAAACTTCAGGATCCTCAGCAGAACAAAAGCTTTCTCAAAGCTGATTTTCCCAGCCAAAGAGCCTTCCAGAATCTAATTCCCCTCAGAGTCAAGTTTCAAGATTCCCAGTGGAGCCAAAACTGTTAATCCCCAGCGGAGCTGAAACTTCCAACTATCAATCCCCAGCGGAACCAGATTAGTGAACATTCTCCCACAGAGATACTTCCCATCAGATTGAAGATTCTCAGTCTCACTTTTCCAGCATAAGTCTCCCGGGTTTCAAATTCCCCAGTAGAGGTCGTCAGAATTCTCATTCCCCACAGGTCACCAAGGATTTTCAATCCCCAGCGGTGGTCCTAGGATCCCTCAACAATTGAAGATCTTGTTCCCCAGGCAATCAGTAGTCAACAAGGATTTCTCACCCTCAGTAATCAAAGGATTTTCAATCCCCAGCTTCGGTTATGGGTTTATTTCCCCAACATTTGTCAAGGATTTATTCTCCAAAACAAATCACATTTCAAATTGGTCAGTCGTTCAAAAGTTCCTTCATCACCTGTTGGAAGTTACGGTCGTCAAAGATCAAATTCTCACAAAATTCAAGTTATGAAGCCAGGATTCGACCGGATAATATCTTGATCTCTACAGCATATTGTGAAGCCCGGATCACGACCGGATAACAGTGTCAGAATACTACGAAGCCTGGAGTCGACCAGATAGTGGTATATCTTTAACACAAGCCGTGAAGCCCGGATTTGACCGGATAGCAGCTCAACAAGTTATTGTGAAGCCTGGATTACGACCAGATGGCAATACAAGTTTCTGTGAAGCCTGGAGTACGACCAGACAGCAGCCAAGAATACTATGAAGCCTGGAGTCGACCAGATAGTGGTATATCTTTAACACAAGCCGTGAAGCCCGGATTTGACCGGATAGCAGCTCAACAAGTTATTGTGAAGCCTGGATTACGACCAGATGGCAATACAAGTTTCTGTGAAGCCTGGAGTATGACCAGACAGCAACTAAGAATAATACGAAGCCTGGAGTCGACCAGATAGTGGTATATCTTTAACACAAGCCGTGAAGCCCGGATTTGACCGGATAGCAGCTCAACAAGTTATTGTGAAGCCTGGATTATGACCAGATGGCAATACAAGTTTCCATGAAAGCCTGGAGATCAACCAGATAACAGTTAACCGTTAACAGAATGAAGATTCTCATCCTTGAAACCTTAGAAGATTGGTATACTCCCAATTTCTGACCCTTAACAGAATGAAGACTCTCGTCCTTAAAACCCCAGTAGATTGGCATACAACCCAAGCTCCTGATTCCCCAACAGTGGTCCCGGGACTTCTCATTTTCAACGATCAAAGGATTTTCAATCCCCTGCATCAGTCAAGGATTTACTTTCCCCGACAGTAGTCAAAGATTTTATTATCTCCGGCTATCCAGGATTCATCTATCCTCAGCAAGATAGCTCATCAGCTTACATGCGCATTCACTACATTCATATATCATAAACATTGATATAACATGTATATTGCATCATACATTTCATGCAATATAACTTTGTATTTCAGCTAATATTTTACCCTTTTCAGGATAAGATTAATAAGCTTCAATTTTTGAAAACAGTTTACGGACGCTTCCCAACATGGATGCTGATCTATTGCTTATTCAACTTCAAAACCTCTGAAAACAGTTTATGGATTCTCCAGATACGGATGTTAATCTATCGCTTGTTCAGACTCAACTTCTGAAAACAGTTCACGGGTTCTCCAGATACGGATGTTAACCTATCGTTTGTTCAGATCCAAGACCTCTGAAAATAGTTTATGGATTCTCCAAACACTGATGTTAATCTATCGCTTGTTCAGACTCAATTTCTGAAAACAGTTTACAAATTCTCCAAACACGGATGTTAATCTATCGCTTGTTCAGATTCAACTTTTGAAAATAGTTTACGGATGCTTCCAAACACGGATGTCAATCTATTGCTTGTTCAGACCCCTAGTTCAGAGATGTTCCAAAACATGGACACCTTTCTGATACTCATTTCCTTCACCTACAACATACATTCCAGATGGCATCTTTAAGCCCATCCCCCGACAAGATTCTGTCACATCTCCAAATGGCATCTTTAAGCCCATTCCCTCAACTACGCTTTGACGAGTGCAAATTTTTTGGGCACTCTAGTGTCCAATCTCCTTTTACCTTCGAGACGCGAAAGGAAAACTTGTCAATCTAACTCTTCAGGTTCAAGAAGATTGAACAGGGGCAACTGTTGTACCCCAAAATTTGCCCTCTCATTTCATCAACATTTTCTCATCACAAGACTCTTGGAGCTCAAGATCAAGTTAGGGTTTGCTCTGCTCAAGGCCCCTCCTTGCACTGTTGACCCAAATTAGGGCTTGAGTTTGCACAGGGATGTTTTGACCTAAAATGCCCAAAGTGACTTTCATGCTTCATGTTGGACTCACAAGTTTATCCATACCAAGTTTCAAGCCTTGATTCCAATCTTTGCCCAGTCAATTGGACAGTTGACCCAGAAATCAGCTGTATTGGGGAAAAAGTCTATTATGGCCAATTGACAGTCAAACCTCATGATTTTTGACCCACATCAACATTATGAACTCATATGAATCATTTTATCAAGTTTGGATCACAACTCCACGAGAAATTTGATCAGATCACCAAAAGGGCAAAATGGTCATTTTTAGGGTTTTGACTGCACAAAGGCAATTTTTGACTGTTTGACCTAACCAATGGAAAACCAAGCTCATATATGGACTCAAGGACTCAATGGAATTGTCTTGACCCATTCAACAAGTTCAAAAGATCTCAAATGCATAGGATTGACAGATGAATTTTTCAGTCAACTGATCAAAATTTGACTATATACTGAAAAGTCAAACTTTGACTTTTTGGTCAAAATCAAGTTCCAAGATTCATTTTTCATCAATACATGTCAAATTATGAAACTTGTTCATCAAGAAACCCAAAATTACAAATTAGGGTTTTAAATGAAAAATTTCATAACTTAGAATTTTTCTAAGTTATGAAATTTCTTTATTTTTTCCTAACTTTGTCCCATTTTTTCACCAAGATGCAAATGGATTCAAACAAAACTTGAAACATGAAAGTTGTAGTCCATTTCAAAATCTATAACTTTGATTCACAAAGTTTCCTCAAAGGAAGCTTGTATCTCAAGTTATAATTTTTGGAACAAGGGTACAAAACATTTTTAACTTAGAGAAATTTTGCCCTATTTTAGGTAGGTTTTTGACCTAACTTCATGGCAACTTTTCACCTAGTTCCAAGAGGAATTTCAAGTTTCATTGCAAAGATGTATTGTATTACATGTTCCAAGCTTTCCAAATTGTCCAAGAACTCATCAAACACCCTTGTGGTTAGAGAGAATCGAATTCACAAAGTTGGTCAAAACTCACTTTTGTTCATGACCAATACATGTTCATAGCAAATGGCATTTTCAAATCAGCTTGGTTTGTGCTAGCTTGCAGGCCTCTAAACCCTTTTACACTCCTTAATTGAATGCAAATCCACTGAGCTAATGCATTATTTTGTTCATTTGGACATTGCACACAAAATTAACCCTTAAATGGAAAAAGGTAGAATGCCATTTTGATAAAGTTATGCTTTATGTCAAATACCAAATCTTTGAGGCATGGGGCCAGATCTTAGAGCCAAATCAAATCCACAAATCCCAGTTATCAAGAGCCTAACTTGCAGCATACATTAGGGCATTGTACTGGCTTGTATCACAACTTACACTTTCTTACTTACACTTGAAGCAACTTTGCAAAACGAATCCAACTTCCATTTCCTGTCAACACAGCCAAACACAAACCTTGTGAACATTTTCCATACATCAAGCCAAGCCTAAAACACGATTGAACCATCCCTCACAATTCTTAATACTCAGAATCCCTGTTTTGCTGCAAAACATGGCATTCTCTGCAGATTGACTTGCCTAGCATTATCCACTCGTGCGTTTTTGCCCAAACAAGTTCCAACATATTCCTTTCCATCCACACAAACTATTCCAAGCCCTAAACACAAGCTGTAACTCCCCTAACCTCAGTTGCCATTTTCATTTTTCAGTTTTGCAGGTGAACTTCCATAGCACGATACAGAGTGATTCAAAGCAAGCTAGGTGTTGGAGAAGCTTCCTTGGACTTCAGGCAAGCTATACAGAAGCTCAAACTCCATTGAAGTTGGCCACATTGTTGTACACGATTCAAGGCGAAATAGGTAATCTATGAACTTCTATCTCTTAATCTAGGAAGAGTTAGGCTTAGGTTTGTGAATGAAACATGTTCTACTCATAGCCCTGAAGCCATACATATGATCACTTTTCATTTATGTTAAGCATGCTGTGAGAATTTTAGCCATGAACATGAGGAAAAAATTAGGTTAAAATTTAGGGCCAGAGAAATTCTCTCTGGGCTTTGAGTGTTAATCCAAGTTTTTTACATGTTTGAACTCGTGATTTGATGCTCTACAATGTTTGTGTTATGAGTTTTGCAAAATAATCAAGGAATCAGGAGTTAGTGTTGAACAAGGAAGGGCGCGCGTTTTCTGTTTCAAATGGCTGGAGGTTGAAGAAGGTGGTGACTTGGGCTGGGCCTGAGTCACCCTAACTGTTTGCACCCCCTTTTTCAATTTACACCCCCCTGGCCCATTTAATTAAATACTTGTTATTTTTTATTTTTTGTTTTTTATTCTGATTTTATATTTTTTGCCCAAACATAAAAAATACCAAAAATATTTTTCCATATTTTTTCATATTTATTTGGCATTTGTTTAATTTTATTAGTATATATATGTAAATAATATAAATACTTTTTACTAAAACCCTAAAAAATAATATAAAAATTATATTTATTTTCAGTTATTATTTTTATTTACACCTTGAAAATATTTTCTTAAATATACATTTTTTCATATACATAAATAATTAATTTTATCTTTTTATATTTAATAGGTTTAGTAAATATATATAAATACTTGTATATTATATTTATTAGAATACTTAGGATAAAAATATGAAAATAATACATTTTTATTTCTATTAATATATGACACTAAAAATACTTTTTTTTACAATATACTTTTTATTTTTTTTGTGTATAATTAACAAATATTGTACATAATTAATAAATAAATACTATTTACTTGAAAATTAGGGTTTTGCCCTAAACCATAAAAATAATCAAAAAATGACTTTTTTTTATTTTGTTTATACTTCAAACATGAAAACCTTTTTACATACATGACAAAAATCATTTTTGTGCATAATACATTTTGTATATTTATTGTATTCACTTAAATATTGTACAATTAAATATTTGTATCTTATACTTTCGATATGGTTGTAATAACTTAGATTTTATTTTCTTGTCAAATATCCTCCAAATTCAAACTTGTACCCCCATCCCCATAATCATTGTTGTAATAGCTTAGCATTTAAATTTCCGCATTTAAAAGCTTTCAATTATGCCATGTTTAGACTTAGGGTTTGTATGCAAAATCAATCAACAAATAGCTTGACCTAATTCAAGATAAACATGCATGAAAAACAAACACAATGCACACTTGCACCCTTAGGGTTACTCCACTTGTTGCCTTAAAAAATGGGCCATGTTTGCATGTCAAGTACTTTGGCAAAACAAAACAAATAAAATGATCATAGTCCCTCGATGACGCTATCTTGTTGCCTAAACAAAATGATCATAGTCCCTCAAGAAAATTGCCAAAATACTTGACACTATTGCATTCGTGGTCTAAACGATGACCCGCGCCCGTCCCGTTAACATCCTAACGCAAGGTTGTTCACCAAATACAATGGTGAAACAACACTGTTAAAAGGGTTAAAAGCATAAGAAAAACCTTTGAGTAAAATAGGGTAGACAAACTCTTAGTTACTTGATCAAACTTGCAAAACATCCTTGCCATTTTTCAAAACACACATCTCCACACAATTTCAAAACAAACTTTCAAAAACATTGAAACATCTTTTCGAAAAGACAAACACCTTTGTAAAACATTCAAACAAGAATTGTTACAATGGTTGCCTAGACAAGGCATCTTTTTCAAAACATTTTCAAAACCACACACACAAAGCACCATTTCACACAATTGAAAAGCAAAGGCAAGTGATCTAAAACAAGTAACTAAGAGCCCATGGATAACCATGGATGAAAAGGGTGCTAGCACCTTCCCTTTTCATAATCTACCCCCCGAACCCATGAAAACATCTCAAAGGTCTTTCTTGTGCTTTTTGACCTTTCCTTAGGATAAATAAAAAGTCGGTGGCGACTCTTGCTCAACCGAAACATTTGCGAACACAAACGCAAAACCTCAAGTCAGTTCTCCCACCGTATTACAGCAGCACATAGGACTCTGGCCAGCAAGCATCTTTGAATATTTCAACCTTTTGTTTTGACCACCTAGGTCGAACCTTCGACCAGATTCTTCTTCACACAACACTATTTGATTTTCCCCCCAATATGTGTCTTTCGAATGGGCTCTTTTTATGCATCCTCCGAAGGGGCCAAATGTATTCCCCTTGATTGGGACACCAGAATATGTCATTCGATTGGGACATCCAGGTACGTATGGCAAGTCCTTCGAATGTGCCACCATAGTATGTATTTCGAACGGGACAACAATTATGTGTCATAATGTAGAAATTGTGTGTTGAAGATTCTCAAAGGTGGAACCGAAACAAGCTATTACAAAGGGAGATATTGTCTATTCAAAAACTAGTATAAAAATGGCCAATGCATGAGGGAAGTTCCTGCCTTGTGACTTGAAACAAAGAAGGAAAGAAACCCTTGTTTCCTGAATCGAAGCAAACACTCTAAGGGGCCATTGCTTCAATCGAAGCTTACATGTAGAGGCCACTTACTTTGGGGCACTAGCATGAAGAGGAATTTCTGCCTTGTGAATTTGGAAAACCATGCAAAAATGTTGGCTTCTGAGTCGAAGGAAAGCTACAGGAGGCCATTTCTTTGTGACTCCAAGTAAACATGCAAGAGGCCTTTGCTAAAACGAAAGCTTGCATGAAGAACCACTGTCCACTCAAAACTCGCCTGCAAGAGGTCATATGGCCAAATGAAAGATGTAACCCAAATTTGCATTCGAATGAAACCATAAACCCAAACGAAAGATCCATGCAGGAGGTCCATGCTTTGTGAATCAAAGGAAAACTTTCAGAAGGCCATTGCCTTCTGAATTGAAGGAAGCTTTCAGAAGGCCATTTTACTCTGAATCAAAGGGGAACCAGTATGAAGCCACTACTTTCTGAATCGAAGGACACCAACAGGAGGTCCTTCCCATTTGAATCGAAGGAGGCTGTTTCAAAGGGAAACAACTTCCCAGTCGAATTTTGTATGAAGATAGGTGTTTCCCTTGTGAATCGAAAGCCAGTTATTTCAAGGGGGACTTTTCTCAGTCAGAGTTATCATGAAGATAGGCAATGCCCTGTGGGTGCTAATATGAACGTTAGCCATAGTGAAGCTTCTGCCTTGTGTATGCTAACATGGTGGGAACCCCTTGCTCTGTGAATCTAAGCATGCAGGAAAGATATAATTGTTCAATCGAAGGCTGCATGCAGATAGCTAATGCTTTGTGAATCAAATAAAACATGTCAGGGGCCAATGCCCAATCGAAGGATGTAAGCCCAGCTTGCATCAAAAGAGGCCAAAAACCCAATTGAAGAATGTGAAATCGAAGCAGGCATGCTCTTCTTTGATTTGATGCTTGAAAGCCCACTTGTACTTGTGTAAATTTGAAATTTTGAAAATCCTTGTAAGGAAATGCCTTGATAAATGAGAGGGAAAATTTTGGGGTACAACAGTTGCGAATTTAAGCATAAAGTTCAGGACTTGTTAGAATCTCAAGACATCATATTTTAGAAGCCGAACATCAAATCAAACCCCATGCCTCCGCAAGGTGGGCTGACAATAAATGTGATTGAAGTACTCACTAACTCTGGGACAACTAGACATGCAAAGACCCTGATCAACTTGCTGAAGGAATGCCTATTCGAATGTGGGTTCCTGTTGGAACATAATGGAGCCTTTGAAAGAACTCTACAAAAGCTAGTGGACCAGGGGATAGTCCAATTCAAACCATACCCTGAAGAAAAATATGTAGCTGTAATTAAAAGAAAGAAGCCATTGGTAATCCCTTTCTAAGGCCCAAATCTTAGCAAAAAGACTATAGTGATCATGTGGGAAGAATAAGTAGAGACCACAAGATTGGAACCAAAGAAGGCTCTCCTAATATCAGCAATTCCAAAGCTCACAATGATAATTAAGGGACCGTCACCTATCCCTTATGAAAATAACAAAGCAGTGACATGGAGTTATGACTCATCCGTGTACATTAACAGAGTAAAACAAGAAAATGAGCCATCGCCAAGTCACAGACCTACTGTTGTACCCCAAAATTTGCCCTCTCATGTTTTCAAAGGTCTTACCTTACATGGTTGGTCAGAAACACTTGCCTAACGAAAATAAAGTTTTTTGAAGATGAACAAAGTATCTTTCGACTGGAATATGGGAAAAGTCTTCGATTGGGTATCCAAAATCCTTCGATACAGGCTTAACTCACCAGTCTTCGATTGGGCATTTGGAACTCTTCGATCAGGCTTTGATTAGTAAGCTTCGATTAGGTGTTTGGAACCCTTCGATCAAGCTTTGGTCCGCAAGTCTTCGATTGAGCGCCAGACCCCCTTCGATCAAGTCAATTTCACAATGCTTCGACTACGCATTAACTACTTCAGGCTTACCTTCGACTCACAAGGCAAGAATCTCCTAAAAGTTTGTTTCAATTCACAAAGGAAAAGGCCCCTCAACTTGCCAGCACACCAGGCAAGAGGCTCATTCAAAGAACATGTAAATGACTCATTCGAAGAACATGTAAAGGTCCATTCGAAGAAGCATTCAGAAGGCCCATTCGAAGGGTACATAAGAAGTCCATTCGAAGGAGGCAGCTCAAGACCAATCGAAGAGCATGGCCTGAAGGCATCCGAAAATTAAAGGTGTCCAGGTTCATTCAAGATTCCAAAGAGACATGAATATTTCAGAAAAGGAAATCTTTTAATGTGTTTGATTCTTGTCTCATGGCTTTAAAGGCCTGGTTAAATGGTTTTCCCTTGCCATTTTCATGCACCCTCACACTCCTATAAATACGAGGCCAATGACACATTACAAGGGGAGAAGGACATTTTGAGATACGCTGCCCACAAACCCACCAAAGGTTGTCAACATTTTCATAAGTAATCCAAGCCAAAGCAACCCTTCAACAAAAGTATCCATGCCCAGAAATCCCAGATCAAAAGTACCCACATCCAGAAAGAGCCAAATCGAAGGTTCCAACTACTGGTAAGAGAGGGTAAAATGTCAAACTTTGTATTTACATAACACATCCATATTTGTTGTTTCATTTGATTTGTCATTCTAGACAAAATCAAAGGGCTTGGGTTTGGCACCCAGGTCATGTTTTTTGTTGCTAACACTTGCTACAGATATAGCCTGAAAAGACCCAGTGCGCGCAGGATCGAAGGACCTGGGTTTCGACACCCAAGTCATGCGTTTTATTTTGCTAACATATTTTTGCAGATGCAGTGCCTCCACAGGTGATCCTTCAGGCCTTTCCAGCAACACCCTTCATAGAATCGAAAGGCAGCCTTCTTCCTCTGAATCAAATCCCCCTCTTTCTCCCTGCAATCGAAGTTTACCCATATCCTTTCCAAACCCAGTCGAAGGAGGCAGGAAAGGGTGCAAATCGAACCTTGCCCCGTCAATTCTCAAGCCCAATCGAAAGGCTACTCACACCCATTCCCTAGCTCAATCGAAAGAAGGCCAAAGAAGGGTGAATAGAACGAGTCCATGGCATGGATCGAAGAAGTCTTTTCTCTTCTTTATTTTTACCTTTTAATTGTCTTTCAATTTAGTTGTAATAGTTAATTAGGTCTTTACTTTTATCGCTTTATTTTCAAAGGGTTTATTTTTGGCTATGTAAATACCCGAAGCCTTGTAATAGCGTAGTTTAATTTCCGCATTTTTAATTCCGCAAAATATCAAACTGTTAGATGTATGAATAATTAGGGTTTGCATGACAAGAATGTATGATAAACTTTAAAACAGTTAGATAACCTTAAAATGTGCAAAGATAAATAATCTGAAATTGAATCACTCGCACATGCGCACTCCTAGGGTACACTCCCACTTGGTTGCCTTCGGTAAACGGTCATTGAGTATAGGATACTTTAGTGGTTGTCCTTTTGTCTAAACAAAGATCAAAGTCCTGATTTGGAAAAGTTGTCTCGGAATGGTTGCCTCGAATATTGTTGCCTCGAATAATTGATCTAAGATATTGGGGTTATTACTAAGACGTCCTAACATTGCTTTAGTGACCGTACGTCCCTTTCGAATTGACCCTCAAAACTCCAACGACGATGCTACCTACTCACTAATAGTGGGATAGCATTGTCTAAAGGAAACAAGCATAGAACGATTCTTTTTTACGAGTAGGTAGATTAGCTCTTAAGTACTTGCGTAAACAAAACAAACTTTTTTCACACCTACACTCCTTTCAAACAAAGTTTTCAAAAACACTTCATTACACTCTTGAAGGCAGAAGCAAGAGTTAAATCGAAGTCAAAACAAAAGCTTTTCAAATCACACAAACACAAAGAAAATAATTTTGAAAATGATGAGCAAGTACCTAAGAGCCCGTAGATAACTACGGATAGAAAGGGTGCTAATACCTTCCCTTTCTATAATCTACCCCCCGTACTCAGAAATATCTCGAAAAAGGAATTTTTCTGTGATTTTTTCCTTTCCTTGTTGGATAAAATAAAAGTCGATGGCGACTCTTGCTTACCGCGACATTTTGCAAACACAAACGCAAAACGCAAACCAGCAAATTACTTAAAAGAGGGAAACACGTCCCGATTCTGGCCACCGTATCACAGAACTGGCGACTCTGCTGGGGAAGTTTATAAGTGGGGTATACCTTAGGATTAGTCCATCATATTGTTTTCAATTGTTTGATTTGATTGTTTTATCTTTGTGGGCTTTGTATCGGAGTTACTATAGATCCTAACCCGGATCTGGGGGACACCTTTTAGGTAAGTAGCAATAGACTGTGAGGGAACTGTACGGCGTAGACTGATACGGTTGAAGCAATGGCTATGTTGGTGTGACACATTAGTTGGTACCGATATCCCTTGTGGAGCAACAAGGAGAGTATGGGGATGCTAATGGGTCATTAAGCATCAACTGACCTTAGAACCTATAATTGACCAACTTGGCCATAGAAAGTAGCAGTATGCTACACTCATTGAGACCATACTCTCGAGATGGTTCTGGATGCGAGAAAAGATTGTGTGATTGGAATTATGACCGATGGAGGATGGTCAGTGATATTGAGAACCTCTAGAACCCGGTTACTATTATTAGGACAGGTTGATCTGACTAAACTGCAAGAGGGTAATACCTAGACCCCATGCAAGCCTAAACCTAAGGCTATTTGCGTGACTTGTATGCTCTCAAACTTGAACTACTTGCACAGTTTTATTATCTGACAACATGAGTTCCTTGCAGGTTTTGTTTACAGTCCTTATCCAATAACTTGGATTTCTTGCCGGATTTACTTGTTTACATCATGTGATGCGGTGGGAGAACTGACTTGAGGTTTTGCATTTGTGTTCATAAATGTTGTGGTTAGCAAGAGTCGCCACTGACTTTTCTTTTATCCAAGAGGAAAGGTAAAAAAGCGTAGGAAAGACCTTTGAGATTGTTTTTGGGTTCGGGGGGTAGATTATGAAAAGGGAAGGTGCTAGCACCCTTTTCATCCATGGTTTTCCATGGGCTCTTAGTTACTTGTTTAGATCACTTGCTTTGCTTTGAAATTGTTTGAAATGGTGCTTTGTGTGGTTTTAAAAGTATTTTTAAAAGAGGCCATTGTTTAGGCAATCTTTGTAATGATTCTTGTTCGTAAGAATGTATACAAAGATGTTTATCTTTTGAAAAATGTTTCAATGTTTTGTAAAATGTTTTGAAATATGTATGTGATTGTTTTTTTTGAAAATAGCAAGGATTATTTTGAAATTGATCAAGTAACTAGAAGCCATCTACCTGCTCAAATGTCTTTCTTGTGCATTTTTATTCCTTTGACATTGTTGATTTACCATTGATTTGGTAAATAACCCTATCTTTGGATGTTAACGGGACGGGCGTGGGTCATCGTATGACCATGATAGCAATGTTGCCAAGTATCTTTAGCAATTTTGAGGGACTAAGATCATCTTTGTTTAGGCAATCTTTTGATAGCGTCATCGAGGGACTATGATCTTATTTGTTTTATTTTGCCAAGATACTTCACGTGCGTAACATGGCCATTTTGTTTTAGGCAACCAAGTGGGAGAACCCCTAAGGGTGCTTGTGTGAAATGTGTGTCATTTTTCATGCATTTTAATTTGTCTTGTATTAGGTCTTGTCTATTTGTTTATTTTTGGTCTTGTCATGCAAACCCTACTTTACTAAACATGGTATAAATGCGATAAATTGCGTAAATGTAAACTAAGCTATTACAACAATTATTATGGGAGGGGGGGATACAAGTTTTTGAATGGGGATATTGCACAAAATAAACCCTAAAATACTATTACAAACCAATTGAATATTGTGTGAAATAAATAAATATACAAATATTTAAATATGCAATGCAATGTATTTATGGGGAAAAAATGTTTTGTATTTGTTTAAGGTATGAGAAAATAAAATTAATTAACCCTAGAAAATAAGGAAAAATAATATTATTATTTTTGAAAGGGGGAAACCCTAATTTTTTATTAAAAGAAATATATGTTTCCTATTATTTATTTTGTCCATTTTTGTACAAGAAAAATAATAAATAATATTATATGTCAATATAAAAAATTAAATATGTATGAGAAAATGAATATTTTATGTGTAAAATAATAAAGTAAAAATGTATAGTGTTTTTAAATGTATTTACAATTTATTTAAGAAAATGAAGTATATTATCTTAATAAACTATTATTTATGCCAAAAAATAATAAATAAAATAAAATAAAAGTGTGAAAATAAATAATTTATTTTTGGGTATTTTTTATCATTAGAAAAAATAAATGTAAGTAATAAATATAAAAATATGCAAGAAAATGCAAAAATATAAGAAAATAGTCAGGGGGTGCAAAAGTAATCCAGGGGGTGTGAATATCAAAACCAAAAAGGCCAGAAACAACAAAAAGCCCAGGACAACCACTTCGTCCCTGTCCTTCAGCTTCTCCTTCGCACGCTTATGGTTCAAACCTGTAACTTGCTATTGCTTGCATAAAAACAAAAACTTATAACACAAAACATGTAGCATTTTATCTCATGATTCCAATGATATAAAATTTGTAATCTAACTCTCAAAGATCAGGGAGAATTTTGTCAGCCCTAATTCGTGACCTAATTATTTCATGAACTTCAAGCTTCAAATTATCATGGCACAGTTAATATAAATGACAAGTATGCATATGTACAGCTTCACCAAGATAAGGGCTACATTTTTCCTTACAAATCGTGGCTTGAGGATGTCTAAATAGAGAGATAGAGTTTCGAAAAATACCTCATTCAGCTGGATTTGGATATGAAAATATGGGGACTTTGAGTGAGGCTTGAGGATCGTGTGAGCTTCCTTGAAGTTCCTTCAAGTTATTCCAATGCGTAGCTTGCTTTGTGGATGGCCAAAACTCTCTGTAGAAGTCAAACTGCAAGCTCCAAGTTTGAAAATGGCAATGGCTGAAACAGGGCTTACAGATGCAGGATGAATGCTTGGATAGCTTTGGTAGGATATGTGGAAGATGTTTCAAATGTTAAAGGGTAAAACGCACGAGCCAAAATGAAGTTGGCAATGATTTTGCAGAACTGCAATGTTTTGGCAGAATTTTGTGTTTTTTGAGCTTGAGAGTGTTTTGGATGCTATCAATTTGTGTCCAGCATTGTAATGACTTGGTATATTTCTATAGAATGGATACAAAGTCCACTCTCACTAGCTGTACAAGTTCTAGCACTTTTTGCAACTTTTCTTGCATTTGAAGAAAAGTTGAAGTGACCATGCTAACAGGCATGTCATTGCTTGCTTGTGAGCTGCAAAGGGCTTGTACAAGTTGCTTAAGATCTGTGGAAATTTCCTGCACCAAAGGGACAACTCCAAGGCTCAAGAATGATAAAGTTGTAAAAGCTCACCTTTATGAAAATGGCAATGTGCCCTTTATGCCATTAATGGAATTATCTCTTGTACAATGTTCCAAAAGCCAAAATAAAGCCTTTATCTTCTGAATTAGCATTTAATTATGGAGTGTAGAAAGAGTTTAGTACCTATAATGCAAGGTACAAGCATCACGGATCTGATTTGCAACTTGACACTTTGTGAAAATGGCATGAACAAAAGTGACAAAATGCCAATTTCTCTTCTTCGATTCTCCATAACAACAAATGATCTTGGAGAGTTCTTGGACATTTTGGAAAGCTTGCAATGTGCTATATAATCCATCTTTGAAATTCATTTTGAGATACCTCTTGGAACTATGTGAAAAATATCCATGAAGTTGGGTCAAAAAACTGCCTAAATTAGGGCAAAATTTCACTAAGTTAAGAAGTTCATGGACCTATATTCACAAATTCATAACTTGAGGTCCAAGAATCTTTTGGGAAAAGTTTGTGAAGAAAAGTTGTAGATTTCATGGAGGACTACAACTTTCATGTTGGAAGTTTTCTTTGAATCCAATTTCATCATGATGAAAAAGTGGTGGAAAGTTGGGGGGAAAATAAGAAAATTTTCATACTTAGAAAATTCTAAGTTATGAAATTTTTCAAATTCAAAACCCTAATTTTCAAAATTGGTTTTCTTGGTGAACAAGTTTCATATTTTGACATATCTTGATGAATTATGACCCTTGGAACTTGATTTTGACCAAAAAGTCAAAGTTTGACTTTTTAGTGTACAATTGACTTTTGATCAGTTGACTGCAAAATTCATCTGTCAATCCAATGAACTTGAGATATTTTGAACCATGTAATTAGGTCAAGATTATGCCATTGAACCCTTGAAATTATGTTTGAACCCAATTGGCCATTGGCTTGGTTAAAAATCAGAAATTTCCCTTTCTCAGTCAAAACCCTAATTTTGACCATTTTGCCCTTTTGATGATTTGATCAAATTTCTTGAGGAGTTGTGATCCAAACTTGATCAAATGGTAAATAGGAGCCTAGAATGTTGATGTGGATCAAAATTATGAAGTTTGACTGTAAATTGGACATGGTTGACTTTTCCCCCAATACAGTTGATTTTTAGGTCAACTGTCCAATTGACTGATCAAAAATGTGGTTCAAGGCTTGAAACTTTTTGTGAGCAATATTTGGGGTCCAACATGATGTATGGAAGTAAAATGAAGCATTGGTGGTCCAAAAAATCCTTGTGCAAACTCAAACCCTAATTTTCGGGTATCGGTGCAAGATGAGATGTCCTGAGGTGAGCAAACCCTAATCCTGTCTTGAGTCCAAGAAGTCTTGTGAGAAAAATCTTGATAAATGAGAGGGCAAATTTTGGGGTACAACACATCACATCGGACTTTTGCTTAAACGCATAGCATACACATCATAACATCATTGCCTAAACATTTCCTTAACCATTTCAAGGATCTCAAGGGTTTGTGATGCATGTTATGGTAAATCATACGTCTAGCAAGGGGAAAGGAGATTTATTTTCCTCTAGCCAATGTCGTCTATAAATCAAAACATGATAACTTGAGTCAGGGGCTATGACCCAGTCAATATGGTGAGCTTGACTCTTGAAGAAGGACTCTTAACGACATGAAGTTTCTTCAATCAAGCTGCAACCAAATTCTAACAGTTTCTTGTTTACGCCGCGAGATCCTTGAAAACATTGCATACATATATCATACATATCATTGCATAACAGGTCTTCCAGTACAGGTCTCTCATGTTCTCGCTGTTTATTTCAGCAATGGCTCTCAAACAAGACAACAGAGATCTTCAAACTCAAGAAGCTCAGTTCAGGAAAATATTCCTAAACCTATCCAAGGGGCAGGAAGAGTTGAAAACACTCTTCGTTAGGAACTTGGTGAAGAAAAGTCCTGAAGACAATAAGGACGAGTGGCTGGAACAACTGCAAGCTGAGGTGGGTGCAATAAGAACCCAGATGTTGGGGCAGATGGCTCTCATCCAAGGCTTATCCCGGGAACAAGAAGAGTTGAGAACCATTATCAACCAGCTTCATCAAGACAGATACAACAGTATGAAGCAAACAGTCGAGGTCGGGGACCAAGTTATTGATCAACCTCTGAGAAGACAAGGGTTTGGTTTGGTGAAGAATGGACCTCTCCAAGTTGCTACTACCTCAATGGTCCAACCACAACCTCTCCAACGACAGTGGGGAAATCGGCATAAGAAGAATACATCTGAAAGGAGCTTCACTAAAATCAACATGTCATTGGATCAAGCATTGCAACGCCTGTTGAAAGCCAAGTTGGTTATATTAAGGGACTCTCCTCAGAATCCCAACATAGTCTCCCCAAGGTACAATCCTGATGCTAGGTGTGCATACCATTCCAACAGCCCTGGACATAACACCAACAACTGTTGGGCGTTGAGAAACAAAATTCAAGACCTGATTGTTGAAGGAGCATTGGAATTCACACAAGACGGTCAGGTTGAGTTCTTCTACCATCCCTCCAAGGAATACCATTTGAAGTGACAAGTTCTCACAAGAAAACTTTTTGTTCATTAGAATTTTCAATTTGTAATTTTCTTTTGATTGTTCATACATTTAGTCATGTCAAAACTTTATTATTTCATTAATGTATTGCATATGTCTGTTTTGAATCAATCCATTCGTATTCACTATTTCAAAAAATGCGTTCTTATTTACATTCGTGGTATTCAACTCTCGACTAAAAAACTGTAAGCCTTTAGAGGGAGGATGACGAAAACGATACCATGATCTCTATAGTATGCTCTTGAACAGACCCCGCTGACGATGTACAGGCGTTGCTTCAAATCCTAAATAGTGGAGTTATAAGGAAGATGGTCCCTAGTTAACCCCTTTGAGCCAAAGAAGTAGGAGTTTTTCTTTTTACACAAATTAAAACCCTTAATTACGACCTAGGGCAGGGTAGTTTTCTCAGTTAATCCAGGTGCACAATGAATGGTATCAAAGAAGTCCTTCTGAAACAAAAGACGGTGATGGTTCCCTATAATCATCAAGACAGGCAGTCATTATCTCTCAAAAATAAAAGCCCAATAAGTCAAAACCTATGAAGGAGACTTAAGAGAAAAAATTGGGGCATCCCGCTGACTGTAATCGCAAAAGAAACAGTTCAAGCAAAAGACAGGGATAATAAAATCAATCAAAAAAGAAAAAGGTCTTACAAACTCTCAACAAAAATGGCTGCTTGTTCAAGATAAATTGTCAGTATCCGAACCATCACTGAAGTATCAGAGCAAAGAGTCAAACAGGATCTAAATACACAATTAGCTGAGTTTAGTACTGAAGAACATCACGAAGAGCGGGTGGGTACAAATAAATTTTGAGCCTTTATCCTTTGTTTCTTAAACCGTGAACCAGGCCACGTTATAACCCTTAAAAGTCCTAGCTGAAGCATGGGTTAGTTCGAAAGCATACTGTTACAAATGGTATCTTGAATCCTGTAGGACTTGCTGTAAATCCTAAGTTGACATCACATATTAAAAAATTGTCTTGTTTTACTGAAAAAATGCATTTTCAAAATTTCAAGACAGACATAAGCTTTTAATTCTTAAAATAACATTGTTTGCATATGACTATTTGTTCAACAGCAGAGAAATTCGCACGACGAATATCTAGTGAACAAAAACCGTCTCAAAAAGGATCACCTCAAGTGGAAAAACATTTCCGACCAAGGGGCACGGCATGATCATTGTCCATCATCTGGGGAAGTCAAGTCAAGATTCAAGGAATCTCTCAAAAATGCTAAATAGCCAGGGGCAAATCTCCATCTGAATCACTTGGGTATTTGAACATGAATTCTAGCAACAAATCTTGCATGATCAAACAAACATTTTCTGGTATCGTGGCAACACAATGCTACCAACAGTAACAACTCCCTACACCCTGAGAGCGTGGACATAGTCAGAAAATATTGTGCATGAACAAAGACCCGCTAGGTCGACTGGCCTAGACAAAAATAAGGGCATCCCGATGAACCAAAAGGGTTCGGGCAAAAATTAGGGATAAAAAACAAAAAAAAACATATGTATACCCGGCAAGTCGAAAACCTGAAAGGGCGGCTTAGGCAAAAAAGGGTATCCCGGTGGACTGAAAACCCGAAAGGGCGGTCCAGGCAAAAATTAGGGATCAAAGCGTACGACTATGTCCCGTTATCTTGTCACTTGCCTACCAGAAGAAGACTGGTCGTTTTGATCGAAAGTTTCCAAGCACCTCATAAGTTGGGATAACACTCGATTCACAAGGCCTCCGCAGACACCTTCTCCAGCAGAAACAGGGGCATAAAAGTCTCGATGCAAAGTCATTGTCATATCCTCAGCATGCGTCCCAGTAACATTCACTCCCCGCAGAAAAAGGAAAAGACATTGGTGTTAATTCTCCCCAACTGAGGCTCACAACCGCGAATGAGTCAGAAATATTCTCCCCAAGCAAAGTTTATCTACCATCAGCACTGTAAAATTATCCCCAGTCCCCAGTAGAAGATTATCCCTAGTGAAGTTGCAATTGGAAAATCATCCCCAGAGGAGTTCATTCCTTTCACAAACAGAAACTCAATCCCCAACAGGGTTCATTATCGCCAACAACGGTAATTCATCCCCAGCCGAGGTTATCCTTCCAAATCAACAGATCTTCTAGCGGAAACATCTCTTCCCCACAGAGTCATTCCCTCGTCAGTTTATTCCCCAGCGGGATTATTTCTTTCCCACAAGAATATCTCCTCGCCGGTTTATTCTCCAGCAGGATTATTCTCACAATCATCTTCATTCACCATCCCCAACGGAAACGAAGAATTCAACCCTTTTCTCTAGCAGCATCCGGGATTTATTTTCCCCCAGCTAAAGATTGTCATAAAAAACATTACAGGTCCATACATCATGACATATACATACGCATCATACAACACAATCTCATTTATTTTGAGAACATCATTACTTGATACATATCATGCATTACATACAACTAACCTTTACCTTTCCGGAAAGATACAATCAAATTCTCACTAAGTGCAAGCTATGAAGCCTGGATCACGACCATATAGTAGTTTATTTTCACCTCTTCAACAGATATGATTCCTCAGTAGAATAACGAACGAATTCCTAAATTTCAACAGAGATGATTCCTCAGTAGAATAACGGACGAGTTCCTAAATTTCAACAGAGATGATTTCTCAGTAGAATAACGGACGAGTTCCTAAATTTCAACAGAGATGATTCCTCAGTAGAATAACGGACGAGTTCTTAAATTTCAACAGAGATGATTCCTCAGTAGAATAACGAACGAGTTCCTAAATTTCAACAGAGATGATTCCTCGGTAGGATAACGGACGAGTTCCTAAATTTCAACAGAGATGATTCCTCAGTAGAATAACGGACGAGTTCTTAAATTTCAACAGAGATGATTCCTCAGTAGAATAACGGACGAGTTCCTAAATTTCAACAGAGATGATTCCTCAGTAGAATAACGGACGAGTTCCTAAATTTCAACAGAGATGGTTCCTCAGTAGAATAACGGACGAGTTCCTAAATTTCAACAGAGATGATTCCTCAGTAGGATAATGGACGAGTTCCTAAATTTCAACAGAGATGATTCCTCAGTAGAATAACGGACAAGTTCCTAAATTTCAACAGAGATGATTCCTCAGTAGAATAACAGACGAATTCCTAAATTTCAACAGAGATGATTCCTCAGTAGAATAACGGACGAGTTCCTAAATTTCAACAGAGATGATTCCTCAGTAGAATAACGGACGAGTTCCTAAATTTCAACAGAGATGATTCCTCAGTAGAATAACAGATGAATTCCTAAATTTCAACAGAGATGATTCCTCAGTAGAATAACGGACGGGTTCCTAAATTTCAACAGAGATGATTCCTCAGTAGAATAACGGACGAGTTCCTAAATTTCAACAGAGATGATTCCTCAGTAGGATAACGGACGAGTTCCTAAATTTCAACAGAGATGATTCCTCAGTAGGATAACGGACGAGTTCCTAAATTTCAACAGAGATGATTCCTCAATAGAATAATGGACGAGTTCCTAAATTTCAATAGAGATGATTCCTCAGTAGAATAACGGACGAGTTCCTAAATTTCAACAGAGATGATTCTTCAGTAGAATAACGGATGAGTTCCTAAATTTCAATAGAGATGATTCCTCAGTAGAATAACGGACAACTGAAGTTCCTAAATTTCAACAGAGATGATACCCCAGTAGAATAACGGATGACCGAAGCTCCTAAATTTCTATTTCTCTCAAGACAGAGATCAGCATTCCCCAACGGAATCTTCCTCAACAACTGGTATACAAGCTCTCGCTAAGGAATCTCTTATGCGATCGACGCTCCTTCGGGTGGCATCTTTAAGTCCATCCCCCGTCAGCAATTTCCAAATGGCATCTATAAGCCCATTCCTGACATTGCAAGACGGACACCATATCATGCGAGTGCAAATTTCTGGGCACTCTAGTGTTCAATCCTCTTCCACCTTCAGATCACAAAAGGCACGAAAGCCAATCTACATCCTCAGTTTTAAGAAGATTGAACAGGGGCAACTGTTGTACCCCAAAATTTTCCCTCTCATGTTTTCAAAGGTCTTCCCTTACATGGTTGGTCACAAATACTTGCCTAACGAAAATAAAGTTTTTTGAAGATGAACAAAGTGTCTTTCGACTGGCATCTGGGAAAAGTCTTTGATTGGTATCCAAAATTCGACACAGGCTTGACTCACCAGTCTTTGATTGGGCATTTGGCACTCTTCGATCGGGATTTGATTAGTAAACTTCGATTAGGTGTTTGGAACCCTTCGATCAAGCTTTGGTCCGCAAGTCTTTGATTGAGCGTCGGACCCCCTTCGATCAAGTCAATTTCACAATGATTCGACTACACATTAACTACTTCATGCTTACCTTTGACTCACAAGGCAAGAATCTCCTACAAGTTTGTTTCGATTCACAAAGGAAAAGGCCCCTCAACTTGCCAGTGCACCAGGCAAGAGGCTCATTCGAAGAACATGCAAATGACTCATTCGAAGAACATGTAAAGGTCCATTCGAAGAAGCATTCAGAAGGCCCATTCGAAGGGTACATAAGAATTCCATTCGAAGGAGGCAACTCAAGACCAATCGAAGAGCATGGCCTGAAGGCATTCGAAAATCAAAGGTGTCCAGGTTCATTCAAGATTCCAAAGAGACATGAATATTTGAAAAAAGGAAATCTTTTAATGTGTCTGATTCTTGTCTCATGGCTTTAAAGGCCTGGTTAAATGGTTGTCCCTTTCCATTTTCATGCACCCTTACACTCCTAGAAATACGAGGCCAATGACACATTACAAGGGGAGGAGGACATTTTGAGATACGCTGTAACACCCCTTCTAAATACCCCAATTAAAGGTAAAGATTAAAATCAGAGAAATAAAATTGCACGGAAGGGATGCCACAACACACATCACATTCCAAAGTCTTTAAGGAAAAACGGACAGGGTATGTTTGAAAGTATAAGCATTCCAACACAAAACAAACATACAATAAATATTTACTTCATTCTCTCGTGCAAACGCAACGGAGTTTCATAATTTCACATCATCTCCATTTATGGAGGAATCAAAACATAATTCAAGGCATCAAGCCATCATAATTCACATAAGCATATGTTATCAAGTCTCACATATACAAAACATCATATACACGAATAAGGATTATATACATCATAATCCAAATACAAAATAATCGAGTTCGACACTAAATAAATCCCCCCCCCCATGTGTTACTACCAGAGCATCGACTCGACTCTAATCAAAATAAAATAGATTGCAATCCAATGCATCTGTTAGCTAGCGCCTCGCGCTACCGTCCTCGGTACCTGTACAATGCCATCAAAAGCATTGGCCAACAAAAGGGTGAGAATTCCAATAATCATATAACATGTAATTTTAAGTAAATGAAATGGCAATAAATAAAGCAATACATAATGATCATGTTCATTTTATCACCTGTAGTATCCTTACTCAAGGAATCCATTTCCAACACATTAACCATGTAAACCGATTATCCGAATACTCACATCCTTGGCACATAACCATAATTTAAACAACAACAATATTGGCACATAATCAAACACATCAACACACATACATAACATGCACAAATATACATGTGACTCACAACACGACTCAACGTATGCGAATGCGGTACCGACTCGTGGACCCAAGGTTCCACCACCTATGTTTCCCTTCCGGATCAAGGTCACTACGTCTTTTCCCACAATAGGGTCACCGTCTAGATATTGTGGACCCAATGTTCCACCACCTATATTTCCCTTCCGGATCAAGGTCACTACGTCTTTTTCCACAATAGGGTCACCGTCTATAAAATCATGTGAACCCACAGTTTCACCGTCTCTGTTTCAAGACCAACCATGCCATGCAATGTACAATATAACCAATTCATGCAATTAAGATTCACAATAATCTTAACATACACATACCATCAAATCCAACCAATGGAACATCAACTATTGTACATGCATGCATACATATAATTTAACAATCTCAACGTCAAGTAAAATGTATACAAACAAGTTACTTACTCAACCAAAACATAAACCATCAACTATCAACAATTCCAAATCGGAAAGTATATTTCAACATAAAGTCATTATCAATGAACCGGCAATACTCTCAATGTTTCTCATCGCGATCGAGTCACCGGAATGTAACTCGAACGGTTAAATTCGGGATTAAACTCAACTTATTTCATTCGTACTAAAATCGGGTCGATTCTTAAAAGTCGAAATTTCGCAAAACGAACTTCACTACGTTAATCTACACGTCGGATTATGCTAGCACGTCAATTCTCGTTAAATTCGGAGTAACTTGCTCCGTCGCCGAAATTGTCGAAATCGGGAAATCAGAACATAATCAGATTCCAAATTAAATCGGCTAACTTATGTCATATTTGTATTTAATTAATATAAATATTTAATATATTAAATTAAGAAAATAAAAACAAAATATAAATTTATTTATTTATTTTCCTAAACTTATCTTTCATACTGCATTTTTTTTTGTTTATAAACTAAAATTAATAACTATAGTTTGATTTCTAGAACTTCATTTCATTTACTTGTACTGCTATCATGTTTGATTCTATACTGCATACTGCTACTATGTTATTTCCTGCATAATTTTACTTTAGTTTTTAACAATTGACTACTATGCATACATTCTAAACTTCATCTAAGCACTATACTACTAGCATAGTTTACAAACTTAAATCAATTTCCATATTGCTAGTTTACTGCTACTAAATTGAAACTTCATTCTACTGCTATTTTTTTTTTTTAAAACTACATTGCTATGCTTAGAAAAAGAGAGACAATGCTAGCTTAGAAAATAGATAGAGTGCTAGCTTAGAAAAAGGTACACGGCTAGTTTAAAAACAATTATATACTGCTACTACATAATTCATTTCTTTTTCTTTTCAACCTAACAGTATGTTTTTAAACTTAAATAATTCAAGTTCTTCTTTTCTAATTTTTTTCTTAAACAAAACACTAATTCAATAACAACAACAATAACACCTAAATCAACTCCTTAATTTATTCCAATAATCACCCAACAACTCATAAACCCTAAAAAAATCAATTTTATCCCAAATCAAAAATATACCAAATCAAACCCTAACTATAAGCATTAGAAAATCAAACCCCTTACTTTGGTGTGGGTTTTCTTGAAACAAGATGATGAAGATGTTGCAACTCCAAACCTAGCTTCCTTTCTTCTCTTCTCCTCTTTCTCTCTTCTTTTCTTTCTTCTTTCTCTTCTTACCAACTACTCTTACTAACTCTCCTTTTCTATTTTATAAAACTATCCTTCTACTACTAACTTTCCTCCCTCTATCTTTCTAAAATTATAATTTGGCCCCAACAATTATTTAATTCAAATTATATCATATAATTCTATTAAAACCATATTACATTTAATTAATATTTATTCCATAAAAACTAAATTATACCGATAAATCAAACGAAGCCAAATACACACGAAAATAATATTACTCAAAATAGTATTTTATCATTATGAATATTTTTATTTCAAATAACCGAATTAACATTTAATCAAAAAACAGGTTGTTACATACGCTGCCCACAAACCCACCAAAGGTTGTCAACATTTTCATAAGTAATCCAAGCCAAATCAACCCTTCAACAAAAGTATCCACGCCTAGAAATCCCAGATCGAAAGTACCCACATCCAGAAAGTGCCAAATCGAAGGTTCCAACTACTGGTAAGAGAGGGTAAAATGTCAAACTTTGTATTTACATAACACATCCATATTTGTTGTTTCATTCGATTTGCCATTCTAGACAGAATCAAAGGGCTTGGGTTTGGCACCCAGGTCATGTTTTTTGTTGCTAACACTTGCTACAAATATAGCCTGAAAAGACCCAACGTACGCAGCATCGAAGGACCTGGGTTTCGACACCCAAGTCATGCGTTTTATTTTGCTAACATATTTTTGCAGATGCAGTGCCTCCACAGGTGATCCTTCAGGCCTTTCCAGCAACACCCTTCATAGAATCGAAAGGTAACCTTCTTCCTCTAAATCGAAGCCCCCCCTTTCTCCCTGCAATCAAAGTTTACCCATATCCTTCCCAAACCCAGTCAAAGGAGGCAAGAAAGGGTGCAAATCGAAGCTTGCCCCGTCAATTCTCAAGCCCAATCGAAAGGCTACTCACACCCACTCCCTAGCTCAATCGAAAGAAGGCCAAAGAAGGGTGAATCGAACGAGTCCATGGCATGGATCGAAGAAGTCTTTTCTCTTCTTTATTTTTACCTTTTACTTGTCTTTCAATTTAGTTGTAATAGTTAATTATGTCTTTACTTTTATCGCTTTATTTTCAAAGGGTTTGTTTTTGGCTATGTAAATACCCGAAGCCTTGTAATAGCATAGTTTAATTTCCGCATTTTTAATTCCGCAAAATATCAAACTGTTAGATGTATGAATAATTAGGGTTTGCGTGACAAGAATGTATGATAAACTTTAAAACAGTTAGATAACCTTAAAATGTGCAAAGATAAATAATCTGAAATTGAATCACTCGCACATGCGCACTCCTAGGGTACACTCTCACTTGGTTGCCTTCGGTAAACAGTCATTGAGTATAGGATGCTTTAGTGGTCGTCATTTTGTCTAAACAAAGATCATAGTCCCGATTTGGAAAAGTTGCCTCGGATATTGTTGCCTCGAATAATTGATCTAAGATATTGGGGTTATTACTAAGACGTCCTAACATTGCTTTAGTGACCGTACGTCCCTTTCGAATTGACCCTCAAAACTCCAACGACGATACTACCTACTCACTAATAGTGGGAAAGCATTGTCTAAAGGAAACAAGCATAGAACGGTTCTTTTTTACGAGTAGGTAGATTAGCTCTTAAGTACTTGCTCAAACAAAACAAACTTTTTTCGCACCTACACTCCTTTCAAACAGAGTTTTCAAAAACACTTCATTACACTCTTGAAGATAGAAGCGAGAGTTAAATCAAAGTCAAAACAAAAGCTTTTCAAATCACACAAACACAAAGAAAATTATTTTGAAAATAATGAGCAAGTACCTAAGAGCCCGTAGATAACTACGGATAAAAAGGGTGCTAATACCTTCCCTTTCTATAATCTACCCCCCGTACTCAGAAATATCTCGAAAAAGGAATTTTTCTGTGCTTTTTTCCTTTCCTTGTTGGATAAAATAAAAGTCGGTGGCGATTCTTGCTTACCGCGACATTTTGCAAACACAAACGCAAAACACAAACCAGCAAATTCCTTAAAAGAGGGAAACACGTCCCGGTTCTGGCCACCGTATCACACCTACAATCTCAAATATAGAAGGGACAGGGGGTATGACCCGAAGTGGTCGAATCTTTGGAGCCGAACCACCAAAGAAGAAAGATGAGACCCCAACAAAGGACAAGGGAAAAGCCGTGGTAGAAACAAGTCAAGAAACAGAACCTTCGAGCAAGAACTTTACTGATCAAGAGGCAGATGAGTTTCTGAAAATAATCAAGAGAAGTGACTACAGGGTGGTGGACCATCTTCACCAAACACCAGCTAAGATCTCCATACTATCACTACTCATCAACTTTGAAGCGCGCCAAGACTCTTTGATGAAGGTACTAAGTTCAACTTACGTTACGAAAGAGATTTCTGTGAATGAATTTGACAACGTGGTAGAAAATCTAACATCCGGATCACACCTAGGTTTTAGTAACAATGAATTTCCGTCACAAGGCTGAGCTCACAACAAGGCACTCCATATCACTATACAAATAGGTACTACCAGCCTATCCAGGTTCCTCACTGGTATCGGATCTGCCCTCAACATGTTGCCAAAATTAAGTCTAATAAAGTTAACAATAGATGACGTGGAGATAAGGCCAAGCTCTACAATAGTGAAAGCGTTTGACGGTTATTGAAGCTCGGTATTAGGAGAGGTGGACCTTCCATTCAAAATTGGGCCGCATACCTTCAATATCACTTTCCAGGTCATGGATATAGAACCGGCTTACACTTTCTTATTAGGGAGACCTTGGATTCATGTCGTAGGGGCAGTCACTTCAACCTTACATCAAAAGTTGAACTTCCTAGTAGAAGGGAAATTAATCATAATCGACAGTGAGGAGGATATCTTTGTAAGTCACATCGAATCATATCGATATATCAGTGTCGATGAAGACTGTATAGCCACCCCATTCCAAGCCCTGGAAATTGCTTCAATGGTGACTTTACCCGTGGAAAAAGGTAATAAGTCTAAGGTGACCTCGTGGAGATACTTGCAAGCAACCATGGAATGTGATACCTCGAAAGGTTGGCGAAAGCTCCCAAAAATTCCTGAGAAGAAGAATCACTTTGGTTTGGGCTATGAAGAATCAAAAGCTACTATGAAAGTTAAATCACGGTTTCCTTCTATCCAAGAGACCTTTGTCAACAAGGGAACTGAGCATGGCGAACATGTGACGATGATATCCAACAAAGTCAACACCAAAAAGGCAACTGACTTAATCCGAGAATGCGCCCCAGGAGAAGAACTCAAAATATGGACTGCTGTGGAGATTCCCGAGATCTTTTTCTTTCCTAAGTAATTTTTTCTTATTTTTGAAAGAACCTATGTCAAGCCTGTGGCATAGGGATTTCTTGTAAGGGTTCCCCTGTTTTGTTTCAGACAATATTACAATTAATAAAAGTTATATTTTGTTTTTAATTAAGATCCTTGTTTTTATCTTGCATTTATCTATTAAATTTAAAAATGGCAATACTTTCTCTTCATATGCATTTTCAAATTCATATACTAAAATCTGCACCAAAACAAGATAAATGTGTAGATCCATGCCCAAAACCACCGATAATGTTACTGCTGCGACCCGATATAATTTTGATGCTCCTATTAACCAAGCCGAAGAGGAAGATGATGAAGATCTTGAACTATCTGAGGAAATGGAAAGGGAAATAGAACGAAAGGTTGACAGCATATAACCGTATCAAAAGTCTATTGAGACCATTAATCTGGGCACAAGGGAAGATCCAAAAGAAATCAAGCTAGGGGAAATGTTAGAACATAGCGTCAAAGAAAGACTGATCAAGCTATTGCATGAGTACATGGATATATTCGCTTGGTCCTACAGGGACATGCCAGGGTTAGATACAGACATTACCCCTTAAAGAAGGTTGTTCGCCAATCAGGCAGAAGCTTAGGAGAACTTATCCCGATATGTCCAGCAAAATCAGAGAAGAGGTGCTTAAACAATTCGACACGGGGTTCTTAGCAGTCGTGGATTATCCGCCATGGATAGCTAATATTGTGCTAGTACCCAAGAAAGATGGCAAGGTATGCATGTGTGTGAACTATCGAGATCTGAACAAAGCAAGTCCCAAAGATGACTTCCCGTTACCCCACATAGATGTTTTGGTAGATAACACAACTCAAGCCTCAGTATTGTTATTCATGGATGGTTTCTGGGGCTATAATCAAATCAAAATGGCACCCGAAGAGATGGAAATGACCACTTTCATGAAACCTTGGGGAACCTTCTGCTACAAAGTAATGCCATTCGGTCTTAAAAATGCAGGGGCAACTTATCAAAGGGCTATGGTCACACTATTCCATGACATGATTCACAAAGAGGTGGAAGTGTACATAGATGATATGATCGCCAAATCCCATATTGAGGAGGAACACATCATGCATTTACAAAAGCTATTCAAACAGCTGCGCAAGTTCAGACTAAGGTTAAATCTGAATAAATGTACATTTGGCATCAGATCAGGCAAGTTGTTGGGTTTCATTGTAAGTCAACGCAGTATCGAGGTAGACCCCAACAAAGTAAAAGCTATACAAGGGATGATAGCACCGAGGAAAGAAAAATAAGTTCGTGGTTTCTTAGGGCGATAAAATTACATCTAAAGGTTCATATCGCATCTAACAGCCACATGTCTGCCGATATTCAAGTTATTACAAAAAGATCAGACGGTAGTATGAATGATGATTGCCAAACGACCTTCGAGACAATAAAGCAGTATCTGCAAGAGCCACTGATCTTAATGCCACCAGTTCTCGAAAGACCACTCATCGTGTATCTGACAGTACTCGAAGGATCAATGGGTTGTATTTTGGGACAACAAGATGAAATAGGAAGAGAAGAGCATGCGATTTATTACCTCAGCAAGAAATTTACTGACTGCGAAACCAGGTATTCACTCCTTGAGAAAACTTATTGTCCATTGGCTTGGGCTACTAAGAGGTTGAGGCAATATATGTTAACACAGACCACATGGTTAATAGAAAGAGTGGATCCTCTAAAGTACGTGTTCAAAAAACTGACTCTTACAGGGAGAATTTACCGATGGAAGATGCTATTATCAGAATACGACATCCAATATGTCACTCAGAAGGCCATCAAGGGTAGTATACTAGCTGATCATCTAGCTCACCAACCTCTGACAGAATATAAACCCATGAAGTTCGACTTTCTAGACGAAGATGTCATGGTTATAGGTGACTATGAAATACCAGGAGCTAACAAAGGACCCGAGCCAGGGGCATGTTTGACACTCACATTCGACGGGGCTTCAAATGCACTATGGCACTGTATAGGGGCAGTTTTGACTTCTCCAAAGAATTATCACAAGCCCTATACTGCAAGGTTGTGTTTCGACTGTAGCAACAACATCGTCGAGTACGAAGCTTGTATACTAGGATTGGAAGCTGCCATTGATCTGAGAATAAAGCACCTCGAAGTATTTGGGGACTCCGCATTAGTCATATACCAAGTCAACAACGAATGAGATACTAAACACCTAAAACTGATTCCATATCGGGATTATGTTTTAAAGTTGGCTGCAGAATTTACAGAGATCACTTTCAGTCATATTCCATGAGAAGAAAATCAAATGGAAGACGCTCTGGAAACTCGATCAGCCATGTGGTGTACCCTAAATTTCACCCCTAATTTTTTCAGTCTCACTTTCATACCATATTTTTTCATTCAGTCACAATCATTAATAAATAGATTTATTCATCACATTTGCATCCTATCTTTAAGTTTACTCTTGTGTTGTTGACTAACTTCTAATCAAAATACAAAAAAAAATATTTGTCTTTGTCTTTGCATATTTGTGTTTTGTAGGTACCGAGTCGAAGCATATGGCAAATAAGGTTTTCCGATATTATTTCCCTAAAATCTCGATTGGACAAAGTGCATTTTGTGCAATTTTTGAAAAAAAATACACTGTGCAAATCGATTTGCACTGTAGTGCAATCGATTGCACAACGTGAAAATTTGAAAAAAATCAGCAATTTCAAGTTTGTCAAATTTTGGCTCCAATTTTTCTTCATTTTTTGAAAGATATATCATTAATTCAAATTTTGGTGTCAATCTTGCATTTTAAAAATATTCATTAATTCAAATTTTGGCTCTAATTTTTGAAAGAATTATCATTAATTCAAATTTTGGCTCCAAGAATAAATTACCAAATTACCACTAATCTCAATCCTAAACTCTACAAATAGAGCCCTCATTTCATTCAAATTTTAAGCTTTTGATAGCCAAAATCACTTTGTTAAAAAATCTCTCAATTCTCTCCATCTACCACATCCACTCAAAGCTCTATGTTCAAAAAGTTACTAAGCTTTGCATTGAAGCTTACTAGTCTTTGAGCTAAACCTTCATCCAAACACTTTTTCTTCATCAATTCTCTACATCCAAGCTTGGGCAATTGATTCTTGTGGCTGAATTGAAGCAAATTCTTGAAGTTATTTTGATAATTCTCTAGATTTACCTTTGGTAAGTTGGATTTTCCATCTTTCACAATGTGATCTCTTGTTGATCTTTGGGTTGATTCATTGAGCATTATTTTGTGATTCCAATGGTGCTATTTTCTCAAAATTTGATGGAATTTTCGTGCTCAATTGAATCAATGATCATAAGGTGTTTGATGGAAAGTTTGAACAAGAACTTGGCCTTTTAAAATGTTGTCTTGCTGTCTGTAACAACATGCAATCGATTGTTGTAACAGTGCAATCGATTGCTGTAACAGTGCAATCAATTACACTAAGTGAATTTCATGTATATTTTTGGGAAAAAAACACTGTGCAAATTAATTTGCACTGTAGTGAAATCGATTTGCACAGAAATAAAATGCATTTTTGCCTTGTTTTGGGGATGTTTTGATCCATAAATGTTTTTCTACTCACTCCTTTTGATTGTTGGTTTGGATTGCAATTTCAAATGTCCAATTTCTCTTTAAATTCAATGGACTTTTGGTGTAGATGAAGTTGGATAAATGTTCATTAATTCAAATCTACCTAAGAGTGAATTATTTAATTCATTTTAGTGCTTTGAATTAGGGATATGTTTAGTACTTTAATCCACCAAGATGAGTGATTGAATTTAAGGATGAAAGATTTTTGAAGTGGTGATCCGAATTAGCTTATCATTCCCCTCCCTCTTCATCTTATCTCTTTATTTTTTAATTTTGCTACATGTTAAGGGATTATGATCTCTATATCATTTATTCAAACATGAAGTACATAGATTGTTATTGGCCGGGCTCAAAGTAGGTGCGACTTCTACATAAGTCCACTTACGATTGCTTAACATAACGCTAAATTTTATCCCTATTCGAATAAATGATCATTCATGGACCAAACCTATGTTTGCAATCCCAAGCATGTTAATTTGACCCCTTTGATCCAATAACCTTGAGATTCATTGTGTGGAGGCTTTGGTTCTACCAATCCTCTAATGGATCTACATCACTTTTGGTCAACGCGGATCACTTAAACATCGTTGATCATTAAATTTTATTTTTGAGGATTCCAAAATGGATAATATACTTGACAAAAAGCAAATGCAACTTGTTGTTGAGAGACTTTGGTTCTACCAATCTTCTAATGAGTTCCAAATTCAAGTTTCAATATGGTCATCCAACTAACCACTAATTACTAACAATTGACTTCACTTTATGCCTTTATTGTTTTTATGCTTTATGTACCATTTACTTTAAGCATTTACATTTCATGCCATTTTTATTTTGCTCACTTGAGCATTTATTCTTATGCCATTTTTATTTTTCTCACTTGAGCATTTACTTTATGTCATTTTTATTTTTCTCACTTGAGATTTTGTTTTCCTTTTGAAGACACTTAATAATCAACATGAACCATAAAAAACATTAATTATACTTGAACTACTTGGTTACTATCCTTGGAATTATGGAGTATTGGACTTCTTAGATTTAGGAATAGAAACCTTGTGACCTCAATGGATATTTTGTCTAGAGCTCTTGAGGTTTACCTCAAGACATTGGGTTATTTTTTTGTTTTGTATGCAGGTTATTGTGATTACATACTTTATTTGTAATCTGGAATTCACCCGTATACATCCGTTACTCTGCCCAATTTTTGTGAAGACTTAATACACTTGAAGTTTGGTTCTCTCAAGAGGTCTAGTATCTTTGCTTGCTTTGTTTCAATCCAAATAATGGGAATTATATCTTGACTCATAATGTCAAGTGCTGGCTTCTTGTTGGTCAGATGGTTTTTCTCCTTAGTTTTTACCTTATGCTTTAGGATAGTCCCTTCATCTCATCCCATCTTCTTTAATTTTCAAAATCTTCGCATCTTTTTCAAAACCCTTCTTTGTTTATTAACTCGATCCTCTTTCATAATAAACCAAAGTTGAGTTCCTTTTCTTTTAAACTTCTTTTCTTTAAACAAACTTCAATTCACTTAATCATACTTTGACATTTCTTTTCAAAATTAACCAAAAAACACTTCAACTCATTCAAACCTTTTTGTGCGCTCGAGCACCTTTACCCTTCAAAACTTTTTTCAAGATGAGACATGATTCAATGATAGTCGAGCAACATTCTCCTATCCCCATGGTTATAAAGATGTCTACTTTTCCACTTGAGCACTAGAAGCATTCTCAAACCCTCACTCTTGCTGATGCATGGTCCATCTTTCCCACACCTTGTGGGCGTCCGTCGAGATTTCTCTCCTAACAATGACGACTTGTCTCCTTGTTTAAAATCAACCAACAGACAAGTCTTTTCTAGCCGAACTACGGTGCTCTGACTTTCCCATTGCACGAGGGAGTACGTAGGCACTAAGTCTTACGAGCCAAGGCGAGCAACAAAAATAATAAAAAACATTTCATTTTCTTTTGTTTACAAATACTCATTCATTATTTTCCTTTAGCAAGTAAACCTTTACATAACAATCCTTTTAAAAGAAACCAAACGAAGTGTATCATGCGGAGTACCGTAGATGCTTAGGGTGCTAATACCTTCCATTTGCATAACCGACCCCCGTACCTCGATCTCTGATCTTTTTAGGTTTTGTTCGCTTTTTTCCCATTTCCCTTTGGAAACAATAAAGTGCGGTGGCGAATTCATTATGTTTAGTTAAGTTAATTGATGGCTTAATCTTAAATCTTTACCGCTACATTTCTTTACATATCATCACTGTTGCAATTTTGTTCTCTCTTAGTTCTAATTTGCGCGTGCGACAGAAAGTGGCGACTTCACTGGGGACAGATTGACCTATTTCTAGTCCATTCCTAAGTGGGTCAATCTTAGCTTTGTTTGTTTCTATTCTATGAGTGCATATTTTTTTACTTGCTGTTTATTACTTCCCATTATTCTGTATGTATGTTTGTCTGTATTTTCCTGGTTTTCAGGGGCTTGGTGATTTCTTATAACTCTTCTACAAGGACTTTAGGCAAACATAAGATAGGGTGAGCGGTATAGTCATGTTAACTTTGAGGGAGTAATCCCAAAAAAGGAGACATGAGATCCCCCACTCAGTGGAGGCCCCTTTGACTGTAGTTTCATTTATCGAGTAATCGGGAAGACGTACTGCTTTCGAACTTGGAGCCTATTGAAGATGAGGGCCATATATTACCTAACCCATATTGGTCTTTTAGGTGTAGTGCGGAAGCTATGACGGATTAATCCAGAAATAGTTGTCATGTGATGCTACACTCAGACGAGTTTTTCCTGAGAATATTGCTAATTACCGAGTTAATCGGGACGTTGGTAATATCCGAAGGAAGGATGTAGACTTTGGGAACCTCTTAGAACCTTGTTCGGTAGGTGATAACCGTTAGTCCATACCTTATGGGTTGTACCGTTGACTCCAGGCTCGTGACTCAGAACCATGTGATCCTGTTACTCTGCAGTGCATTGCATATCATTTGCATCCTATGCATCATTCTACATATATCCAGGTTGTTCAAAATCTTATTCCCAGTTGCTTCTATCTTCCAGTTAGTCATCTACCGTCAAGCTGATTCCTCAACACAACTACATGACTAGAGCTGCTGTTAGATTGATAATGGAAAACCAAGAACAACATAACATGAAAGTCAAAATGGAAATCGATGAGTTGAAGTCAGGCATGGCCAAACTTACTGAGATGATGCAAGTCTTGATTTTCAGAGGAGAGCCACCTCAAAGGACTGTGATATCTGAAATCCCAATTGCTGCTGTTGACACTCAACCTATCCAACATACATCTACTGCATGGTTAGAGTTTGGGTTACCTTAGAATTACTCTCCTCCTGTTGCAACTACTCCAATGGTTGGCCAGTCTTCTCGACCAATCTTTCAAGCTCCAGTTTTCACTAAACCTCAGCCGATTGTTCATACTACTTCTCATCAACCGGCTTCACAAGCTGCTTTTGGGAACCCTCTCTTTGAGTACCATGCTGCCAGTCTTCGATGTGTGAGTCAAGGAGACTTTGGTGTGTTGGAAGAGTTCAAAGAACAATATCAAACTTTAGAGAAGAGTCTTAGAGCTATGGAAGGAAATGAGTTCTTCAGTGTTGATGCTAACAACATGTGCCTAGTTTCTGATGTGGTTATGCCTGCAAAGTTCAAGACTCCCAATTTTGAGAAATATAAGGGGAATACTTGTCCAAGAAGTAATTTGGTGATGTACTTTCGAAAGATGTCTGATTACACAAAGAATGACAAGTTGCTTATCCATTGTTTCCAAGATAGTTTGAGTGGAGCTTCATTGAAATGGTATATGGGACTTGAGAAAGGTCGTATCCAATGCTTCCAATATCTTGTTGATGCTTTCATAAAGCAATATAAATACAACCTTGACATGGAACCTGATCGTTGCCAACTGCAAAATATGTTTCAGAATAAGAAAGAATCTTTCAAGGAATATGCTCAACGATGGAGAGAATTGGCATCTCAAGTTGAACCACCTCTGGCAGAGAAAGAGCTAACTGGATTGTTCATGGATACTTTTTCCCCTTTCTTTTGGGAGAAGATGATTGGTAGTGTGTCTTCCAGCTTCACAGACCTGGTGACTATTGGCAAAAGATTAGAAGAAGGAGTCAAGAACGGTAAAGTGTCTAAAGCTATTGAATCTTATAATGGTGCAAAGAAATACCTTGGGAACTTTTAGAAGAAGAAAGAGGTAGACGCAAATTCTGTCTCAACTGAGAGAAGAGGAACTCGCCGTAGGCCTTAATACATTGATCAATCACAAGTAGCGGATGTTACTCCTACGGTCAATGCTCAACCAGTTTAGGTTCCTCAACAACAGAATATTATGCAAAATCATAATCAGAATAGGGCTCAGTTTGATCATATCCTTATGACATACACTGGATTATATCTTGCATTGGTGCAGAAGGGCTTGATTACGACTATGCCTCTAATTCCTCGAAATCCTCCTCCAGTCGGGTTCAGATTTGACCTTCATTATGAATTTCATCAAGGAGCTGCCGGTCATGATTTAGAGAGCTGCTATGCATTGAAAAATAGAGTGCGAAAATTGGTAAGTATCATAGCACCGCCAGAAAATATCTTCTTGATCATAAATTTCCCTTCGTATGTGGGAGTCCATTTGCCCCTAGGATCACCTTGTGGTAGGATGATATGCTTTATTACCAAATCACCAGCTTGATATACTCGATGCTTGACTTTCGTGTTAAAGGCTTTAATCATACGCTTATGATACATCTGACCATGGTTAACAGCCACAAGCCTTTTCTCGTCGATCAAGTTTATCTGGTCCAGCCTAGTCTGAATCCACTCGTCTTTGTCTATACCTGCATCTTTCATAATCCTTAGAGAAGGAATCTGGACTTTGACAGGTAAGACAACCTCTATATCATAGACTAGAGAGAATGGGGTTGCCCCAGTTGACGTCTGTACAGAAGTGAGATAGCCATGAAGAGAAAATGGTAACATCTCATGCTAATCTTTGTATGTCACTGTCATCTTCTGCAAGATCTTCTTGATGTTATTGTTGGCGGCTTCCACTGTGCCATTCATCTTTGGTCGATACTGAGAAGAATTGTGGTGTTTAATCTTGAACTGCATGCAGAGTTCCGTGATCATAATGTTGTTGAGATTGGTACTGTTATTCGTGATGATCCTTTCGGGTATGCCATACCGACATATGAGGTTATGCTTAATGAATTGGGCCACAACATTCCTGGTAACAGAGGAAAACGAGCTTGCTTTAACCCACTTTGTAAAATAATCAATAGCGACCAGGATGAAACGGTGCCCATTAGATGTAATAGGCTTAATCTCTCCAATCATATGAATGCCCCACATTGCAAACGGCCAAGGAGAAGTTAAGACGTTCAGAGGAACCAGAGGCACATGTACCTTGTAAGCATAAATCTGGCATTTGTGACAAGTTCTGAAATGGTGATGGCAATCAGTTTCCATGGTTGACCAATCATACCCGCTCTTAATATTTTCTTAGCCATCGTATGCCCGCTGGAATGAGTACCAAAGACTCCCTCATGCATATCCTCCATAATCTTCTCAGCTTCCTTCTTGTCCACACAATGAAGCAAAGTCAAATCATGATTGTTCTTGTACAAAATTTTGTTACTCATAAATAATTTGGCAGAGAACCTCTGTAGGAGTCTCTTATCGTTGATAGATGCCCCTTCAGAATATTATTGAGCCTCGAGGTATCTTTTCACTTCATGGTACCAATGCTTTTCCTCTACTCAATTGGTATCAACTTCATAGCAATATGCAGGTTCGTCTAATATCTCAATAGTGATTCGAGGAGCTTCATTGTCCCATCTGACTTTGAACATAGATGACATGGTAGCTAATGCGTCTTCCAATTAATTCTCTTCTCGTGGAATATGTTCAAAAGTGATTTTTCGAAGTATAGAATTAATGTTAATACATGCTCTCGATAAGGAATTAGATTTGGATGCTCTATATCCCATTCTCCCTTGTTTTGACTGATTACTAAGGCTGAGTCCCTGTATACATTCAAGAACTTGATTCTAATATCGATAGCAGCTTTGATGCCCATGATGCATACTCCATACTCTGCCATGTTGTTGCTATAGTCAAAACACAATCTAGAAGTGAAGGGCATATGGAAACCCTTGGTAGAGACAATCACAACACCAATTCCATTACCAAGCGCGTTAGAAGCTCCATCAAAAACCATAGTTCATTGGGATCCCGACTCGGGTCCTTCATTCGGTCCTGGTTTTTCATAGTCTATAACTAGCATAATATTCTCATCTGGGAACTCGAAATTCATAGATTGATAGTCGTCTATGGCTTGATGAGCTAAATGATCTACCAATACACTTCCTTTGATTGCCTTTTGAGTGGTGTACTGAATGTCGTATTCTGTCAAGACCATTTTCCATCTTATTATTCTTCCGGAGAGAGCAGGCTTTACGAATATGTATTTTATCAGATCCATATTAGAGATCAACAAAGTGGTATGAGTCAACATATATTATCTTAGTCGGAGATCAGCCCATGCCAAAGCGCACCAAGTTTTCTCGAGCAGTGAGTATCTTGTCTCACAGTCGGTAAACTTTTTGCTAAGGTAGTATATTGCATGCTCTTTTCGACTAGACTCGTCATGCTTCCCTAGCACAAACCCCATTAAGTTTTCTAACATTGTTAAGTACATGATAAGAGGTCTTCCTTCAACTGGCGCGACATTAGAATAATAGGTTCTTTAAGGTACTCCTTGATTTTGTCGAAGGCTATCTGACAATCGTCATTCCATTTTACTACTTGATCTTTCTTTAGTAACTTGAAGATTGGCTCACAAGTAGCGGACAAATGGGAAATAAATATGACAATGTAGTTCAATCATCCCAGAAAACCTATGACTTCCTTCTCAGTATGGGGAGCCGGCATTTCTTGAATGGCTTTGACCTTAGAGGGATCAACTTTAATACCTTTACCGCTGACAAAGAAACCCAGAAGTTTACCGGATCTCACCCCAAAGGATCATTTGTTTGAATTCGGCCTTAATTTGTATTTCTTCAACCTCTCAAACAGCTTGTGCAAGTGGTCGATATGTTCTTCTTTAGTCTGAGACCTAGCTGTCATGTCGTCAACGTAAACCTCTATCTCATGATGGATCATGTCATGGAACAAATCTACCATAGCACGTCGATATGTCGCATCGGCGTTCTTTAACCCAAAAGGCATAACCTTGTAGCAGAAAGTCCCCCACTATGTGACAAATGTAGTTTTCTCCATGTCTTCAGGTGCCATCTTGATCTGATTATAACTCGAGAAACCATCCATGAAAGAAAATATTTTATGCTAAGCGGTGTTGTTAACCAAAATGTCAATATATGAAAGCGGAAAGTCATCTTTGGGGCTTGCCCTATTCAGATCCATGTAGTTTACACACATACGCACCTTGCTATCCTTCTTCGGTACTGAAACCACATTTGCAACCCACTGAGGATAAGACGCAACAACCAAGAAACTTACGTTGAACTTCTTCATAACCTCAGCCTTGATCTTTTCAGACATCTCGGGATACATACGACGAACCGTCTACTTTACTGGAGAACAACCTTCTTTCATCGGCAGACAATGAACCACAATATCAGTATCGAGCCTTGGCATGTCTTCGTACAACCAAGCAAAGATCTCGACATAGTCATGCAACATTTGGATTAGTCTGTTCGTAACACTGTCTTCTAGGTTGGCACCTATCTTGACTTCTTTCTTGTCCTCTTCAGTACCCAAGTTCACAACCTCGACTGGCTCTTCATGCGGTTGTATGGTTCTTTCCTCTTGTATTAACAGTCTAGAAAGCTCTCCAGGTACTTCACAATCTTCCTCACCTTCGTCATCGTCTTGGTAAATCATATTTTCAAAATCATAATTTGCAATAGCATAATTGTTATCAATGGGATTCAGGGTGGATATATATCTGAAATTTGTTGTGTGGGTGTGCGTAAGAACACATGGCTATTTTGAAAGTAATAAAGTAAAAGAAAGACATAGAATACAAAATTTGAATGCAAACGTCCAATGTTTTATTGAATGAAAATATGCGAATGAAGTGACATCCCTAACAAATGGACTGTTGTGCCCCGGGTAAGGTCCAAGGTTTAAAGTTATTGTTTTTTAAAAATTACATAGCCAAAACTTGAAAGAAAAAAGAACCAGAAAATAACATTTACTCCTGACTAAAGGAGATCGGTATAACATCTCCAGTCTTCCGATTGTTGAGTCCATTGTCGATGGTGGGAAAAATCTAGTTGTCAAGGTCGTAGTCACTATCATCTTCTTCTACCGCGTTGACTCCATTGTTGTTGATGCAGAATTATGGTCTTCCAGCACATGCACGACAAACAACCCTTTGAGCCTCTACAGTGAAACCCAAACCAAATTTGTTAGACTTGTATGGAATGTCAAGAAGCTGACCCCAAGTAGTACAACCACCTTCTACCACAGCTCTAGTGTCTTTCAGAGAAGCCATTCTGGGTGGAGCCTTGGTAATCTTAGGGATAGCAGAAACGTCTTCAGTAACAGTAGTTGTCCGAGGAATAACTTCAAAAGTATGACAGGGAGTCTTGATGAATTCGTCGTCCATACCAACATACTTGAATGAGTTCAAGTGACTTACCATGTACTCTTCTTCACCACAAATTATAACAACCTTTCCTTTCACGGTATATTTCAGCTTTTGATGTAGAGTGGAAGTGACAGTGCCTGCCCCATGAATCCAAGGGCGTCCAAGTAAGCAGGAATAAGTCAGACGAATGTCCATCGCATAGAAATTATAGTTGAAAACCTACAAACATACTTTGATTGGAAGATCCACCTCTTTGTGCACCATCCTCTTATAACCATCAAAGGATTTGACCATAATGTCATTGGATTTCAGCACAACCCCTTCACAATCAAGCTTGTCTAAAGCACCCTTCGGTAAGACACTTAATGAGGAACCTGTGTCAACCAACACATGAGCTAGTGCCCCTGCATCCAATAGAGACATACAGGGCCTTGTTATAGTTCCTTCCTTCATAAGTCAAGTTAGCTTCAGAAAATCCTAGCCCATTATCAGTGGTCAGGCTAGCAACATAATTTTCAAATTGATCAGCATAGATTTCTTGCGGTACATGCACAGATTTTAAGAACTTCACCAAAGCATGAGCATGGGCTTCCGAGCACAACAATAGGGATAACATGGATATCTTGGAGGGAGTCTTCCCCAGTTGTTCAACAATCTTATAGTCACTTTTTTGGATGATTTTCAATATCTCATCCATTTCTCGCCGGGAAGTATCTCCAGCGGTAACTTATTTAGGTGCCTCTATTTGGGCAGGCTCAGTCATTTGTTCTTTGCCCTGAGCAATTGACTCAGTAGCAATAACACGAACTGGTGTAGCAACAGTCTTCAGAGAGATTTCTGGAGAGAAAACCCTTCCACTTCCAGTAACTTTACTGGTCCCAGCAATAGTGTCAATGTTGGGATCAACAACTCCAATACCTTCACTTTCAATAGTTAATGGCTCTTGATTGACGCCAAGGTAGCAGACATCGGAACCATAATTCCAAGGGATAGCTTTGTCTGAGGAATATGGGATAGGTCCAGGTGAGGTGATTATCATAGGAGCGACTCTAGGTTCAGCCTTAATCTTCACAAGGCCTTTGACAATTATCTTGATAGGAGTGCTGGAAATTACAGATACATCTTCAAGCTCTAAGTCTTGAAATGAATTCTCAACAGAAGGAGTCTTCTTAACTATAATTATGTGGTTATCCATCAGACGCTGAATACCTTCCTTCATCAGTTTGCAGCCATTGGGTTGGGCTGCACAGCAGTAGCATCTCTCAATGCAACCCAGAAATAAACCGGATTGCAACAGATTCTTCTTAATAATCAGGAGTAGATTAGTCAATTCACTTACAGCAAAAACATATGAAACATCATCAATTGTACTTATATCTTTGTCGTGTTTAGGCATAGGTGCAGTAATCACATTGGGGGTCTCAGAAGGATCAAACTCAATCTCTTTGTTGTCAATCATATCTTGAATTTTATTTTTCAAAGTCCATCAGCTATTTGTGTCGTGTCCGAGACTATTGGAATGATAGACGCATCTTACATTAGGGTTGTACTTGGGGGAGGAAGTCTTGGGATTCTGAGGCGGATCTCTTAATGTTATCAACTTTTCCTTCAATAGATGTTGTAATGCCTGAGATAATGGCATGTTGATCTCAGTAAATTGTCTCTTGGGTGCGTCTGACCTACGCTGATTTCCTTGTTGATGTTGTTGCACTGACGCAAGATTAGAAATTAGCACAGCTCTCACATATCGGTTGGGGTCTTTTCTAGCATGACCCTTTTGGCCATACATAACATTAGTTTCTTTTTTACCGTTGAACGTCTTCTTCACAGTACTTGAAGATGCAGCCACCTAAATTTTCCACTCCTGATTCCACTTTCAACATATTCCCATGTGAATATTAGTTCAGTGAATCTGGATGAAGAGCTTCCTATTAGATGATTGAAGAAAGGACTTATCAAAGTTCCCATAAACATATCAACCAGCTCCCTATCAGATAAAGGAGGTTAAACTCTTCCAGCTAGATCCCTTTATTTATGGGCATATTCTTTGAAGCCTTCATTTGAGCCCATAGTCATACTTTGTAATTACACGTGAGTTGATGCAAGATCAGCATTATACTGGTATTGTTTGTAAAAAGCATTAGCCAAGTCTTCCCAAGTACAGATATTGGTCCCTTCTAGTTGATAGAACCACTTCAATTATGTTCCCGACAAGCTTTCTTGAAAGAAGTGCACCCATAACTTCCTGTCAACAGTATGGGGTTGAATCTTCTGAACACACGACCTTAAATGAAGCTTTGGACAAGAAATACCATCATACTTTTCAAAAGTAGGGACCTTGAATTTGTGAGGAATTACAACTCCCGAGATTAAACCCAGACCTCCAAAATCCAACCCAGACACTCTCTAGATCTCCATAGCATTGAGACGATCTTCCAATTGTTTGTATTTGTCATCAACATGAGGATATTGTTCATATGAATAGTCTGCTTCTTCTTCATCAGAACCTTGGTTGTTATCCTCCCCAACTTTCACACTCTTATCATCTATCATCTTCATTTGATGGGACCTCAAAATCTAGAGTCCTTCTGACCGTACCTTTGAACCTTCTACCCATATTTAAAATGGCAGCTGGTTTTTTTAGTCTTTTTCTTTTTCTCTTTGGTAATGAGGGTCTTCAGCTCTTCTTGCCTCTTGGCTGAGTCCATGAACATTTGTTGAAATTGAGCGTTCTGAGCTTGAAGATCTTTGACGGTTTGTTCAAGAGCCATCCTTTACTGAAATAAATAGCAAGACGATGAGAAAACATGTCTAGAAAGTACCTGTTATGTAATAAGATGCATTATATGTAGATGCAAATGCAATGTTTTAAAGGATCTTGCGGGGTAAAAGAGAGAATGAATCCTGGTTGCAGCTTTGACATGTGGAACTTCGAGTCTTCATTTTTGGACGTCCTTCTATTAGAATCAAGCTCACCATATCGAGTGGGTCGTAGCCTCTGACTCAAAAGAACGTACTTTGGTCTTTGACGGTGTATAGCTAGACCAAAATAAATCCTCTTGCCCCTTGTTAATAGTCTGACTTTAAGATAATCCTGCAACAAAGATCCCTAAGATCCTTGAAATGGTTAGTTAATGTAATGTCAGATATTATAATGTCACGATGTTATGTTTTATGTTTAAACAGATAGCAAACACAAACAAATCATACAAGAGCCTTAGGTTTAAAGGCTTGCATGAGGTCCATAGGTAAGTACCCTTCTCTATTGGAGTCGAGTTGGCTCATCCTGTCCTAAAATAGTAACCGGGTTCTAGGATTCCCATATCACGGATCTTTCTCGAAGGTTTTATTTTAGTACAACAACTGATTTGCCACCAAAACATCCCGCGAGTCGAACCTCAACGAGTGTACCATCGAGTATCAACCAACTCTGGACTGCACCAAAGTCGGCTATCTTACTACCTTCTAATGGCCAAGATGGGTTAATTAAAAGTCAGTTAGTGCTTATAACACCACGCGGAAGCCCAATGTTATCCTCGACTGACTCAAGGAACATCGGTACAAACCAAAGTGTCACACTAACGTAGCCATCACTTCAACTATATCGGTCTACGCCGTACAATTTCCATGATCTATTGCTACTTACTAAGGTATCCCTAAATCCGGGTGGAGGACTGTGATACGGTGGGAGAACTGACTTGAGGTTTTGCGTTTGTATTCGCACTTGTTCGGTTTAGCAAGAGTCATCACCGACTTTTTATTTTATCCTAAGGAAAGGTTAAAAAGCACAGGAAAAACCTTTGAGATGTTTTCATGGGTTCGGGGAGTAGATTATAGAAAGGGAAGGTATTAGCACCCTTTCTATCCATGGTTATCCATGGGCTCTTAATTACTTGCTTAGATCACTTGCCTTTGATTTTCAATTGTTTGAAATGGTGCTTTCAATTGTTTGAAATGGTGCTTTGTGTGTGGGTTTGAAAAATGTTTTGAAAAAGATGCCTTGTCTAGACAACCCTTGTAACAATTCTTTACTCGAATGTTTTACAAAAGGTGTTTGTCTTTTTGAAAAGATGTTTCGAGGTTTTGAAAGTTGATTTGAAAGTTGTGTTTGTGAAGTGTGTTTTGAAAGTAGGCAAGTGTGTTTTACAAGTTGGTCAAGTAACCAAGAGTTGTCTACCCTAAATTTCTCAAAGATCTTTCCTATGTTTTAACCCTTTTAACAGTATTGTTCCACCATTGTATTTGGTGGACAATCTTGTGTTAGGATGTTAACGGGACGGGCGCGGGTCATCGTTTAGACCATGAATGCAATAGTGCCAAGTGTCTTTGGCAATTTTTCCTTCAAGGGACTTGATCATTTTTTAGGCAACTTGAGAAAGCGTCATCGAGGGACTATGATCATTTGAAATTTTTTTGTTTTGCCAAAGAAACTCAACATGCAACATGGCCCATTTTTGAAGGCAACAAGTGGAGTAATCCTAAGGGTGCAAGTGTGATTGGTGTTGTCCATTTTCATGCTTTTTTGTCTTTGCATTAGTCAAGCTATTTGTTATTTGATTTTTGCATACAAACCCTAGGTCTATCATGGCATAATTAGAAAGCTTTTAAATGCGGAATTTTAAAGTTCTAGATTATTACAACATGATTATGGGGATGGGGGTACAAATGTTTGAATGGGGGATATTTAGCAAGAAATTTAAATCTAAACTATTACATCCATATTGAATAGACAAATAATAAATTGTACAATATTTAAACAAATGTAAAATGCAAAATGTATTATGCACAAAAATGTTTTTTTATGTATGAGAAAGTATTTTTCAATGTGAAATATAAACAAAAATAAAAAGGTCAATTTTGGAGTATTTTTGTGGTTTTAGGGCAAAACCCTAATTTTTAATAAATAGTAATTATTTACTAATTATATGCAATATTTATATATTTATTTATACAAAAAATAAATAAAAGAGAAGTATATTGTAAAAAGTAGTATTTTTTAATATCATATAAATAAATGTATTATTTTCATATTTATCCTAAATATTCTAATAAATGTACAAGTATTTATATTATTTATATATTTAAATATACTAAATATGTACAAAAATAAAAATATTAATTATTTACAAAAAAGTATATTTTTTAGAAAATGTTTTCAAAAGGTAAATAAAAAATAATGGCTGAAAATATATTTTTGTATTATTTTTAATGTTTTAAATAAAAAGGTATTTATATATTTATTTACATATATATATATATGCTAAATAAAACAAATAAATGCCAAATAAATGCAAAAATGGGTGAAAAAATATTTTTAATATTTTTTATGTTTTGACAAAAAATAATAAGTCAGAAGAAAAAATAAAAAGTCAAAAATAATGGATATTCCACACAATGGGCCAGGGGGGTGCAAAATGAGAAAAGAGGTGCAAAAAGCAAGGATAGCTCAGGCCCAACCCAAGACATCATCTTCTTCCTCCAGCTTCTGTAAAAAACGTGCGCCCTCTATGCTTCATTCAAATTCCTGATTCTTTGACTTTTAACAAAAACTCATAACATAAATAATGTAGAGCATGAAGAGACGAATTCATACATATAAAAATCTTGACCTAACTCTCAGAAATGAAGGAGAATTTCTTCATCCCCAATTTCTGACCTAAGTTATCTTCCATGTTCAGGTTCAAAATTCTCACAGCACACACAATATAAATGAAAAGTAACTACATGGATGGCTTCAGGGCTATGAGTAGAACATGCTTTCTTCACAAACTTAAGCCTAACTATGTCTGGATAGAGAGATAGAAGTTCACATTTTTACCTGTTCAGCTTGAGTCGTGTACAGCAATGGAGGTATCTTCGATGGAGTTTGAACTTTGGTACAGCTTGCCTGAAGTCTAAGGATGCTTCCCCTATGCTTAGCTTGCTTTGAATCTCTCTGAATCAAGCTATGGAAGTAAACCTGCAAAACTGAAAAGTGAAAATGGAAAACTTGGCTATGGATGTTACAGTTTATGTTCAATGCTTGGGATAACTTCAGTGGGTGATATGGAACATGTTTGAACTCTTTTTGGCCAAAGTGCACGAGTGAAATGGATGGTGGAAGTCAATCTGCAGCAGGCACTCTGTTTTGCAGAAAAACTATGCTTTTGGATATGAGTATGGATTGAGGGTGGTTTGGTCGTGCTTTAGGTCAGGTTTGATGTATGGAAAGTGTTTGCAAACTTTGTTTTGGTTGGTGTTTACAGGGATGAGAGCTTGGATTCAATTTGCAAGTTTTCTTCTAATGTAAGCAAGGATATGTCAACTTGTGATATAGGCCTGTACCAAGCTCTCAAGCATGCTGCATACTTTGTTCTTGATCAGTGGGATTTGTCTACAAACTTGTGCCTCAAAGATCTGGCTTGTACCTCTTGGATATGGTATTTGACATAAAGTGCACCTTTTCAAAAATGGCAAAATTGCTTTTTCCAATTATGGATTAATCTTGCATGTAATGACCAAATGAAAAAAATAACATCTTAGCACAATGGTTTGGCATTTAATTATTGAGTGTGAAGAAGATTAGAGGCCTGCAAACCATCACAAACCCTGCTGACTTGAAAATGCCAATGTTATGAACATGTATTTGGTTATGAACAAAAGTGACTTTTGCCCATCTTTGCAAATTCGATTCTCCCTAACCACAAGGGTGTTTGAGAAGTTCTTGGACAATTTGGAAAGCTTGTAATGTGTACTACAATCCATCTTTGTAATTCAAATTGAAATTCCAAGTGGAACCATGTGAAAAGTGGCCATGAAGTTGGACAAAAATCCTGCCTAGAATAGGTCAAAAAATTTCTAAGTTAAAAATGTTTTGCACCCTTATTCCAAAAATCATAACTTGAGCTACAAGCTTATTTTGAGAAAACTTTGTGAATCAAAGTTGTAGATTTTGCAATGGACTACAACTTTCATGTTTTGAGTTTTGTTTGAATCCAATTTTATCTTGATGAAAAAATGGGACAAAGTTAGGAAAAAATAAGGAAATTTTATAACTTAGAAAAATTCTAAGTTATGAAATTTTCTCATTTTAAACCCTAATTTGCAAATTTGGATTTCTTGATGAACAAGTTTCATAATTTGACATGTCTTGATGAAAAATGAATCTTGGCACTTGATTTTGACCAAAAAGTCAAAGTTTGACTTTTCAGTGTACAGTCAAATTTTGATCAATTGACTGGAAAATTCATCTGTCAATCCTGTGCATTTGAGATCTTTTGAACTTGTTGAATGTATCAAGACAATTCCATTGAGTCCTTGAGTCCATATATGAGCTTGGTTTGCCATTGGTTAGGTCAAACAGTCAAAAATTGCCTTTGTGCAGTCAAAACCCTAAAAATGACCATTTTGCCCTTTTGGTGATCTGATCAAATTTCTTGTGGAATTGTGATCCAAACTTGATAAAATGGTCCATATGAGTTCATTATGTTGATGTGGGTCAAATTTCATGAGGTTTGAATGTCAATTGGCCATAGTTGACTTTTTCCCCAATACAGCTGATTTCTAGGTCAACTGTCCAATTGACTGGGCAAAGATTGGAATCAATGCTTGAAACTTGGTATGGATGAACTTGTGAGTCCAACATGAAGCATGAAAGTCACTTTGGGCCTTTTAGGTCAAAACATCTTTGTGCAAACTCAAACCCTAATTTGGGTCAACAGTGCAAAGAGGAGTCTTGAGCAGAGCAAACCCTAACTTGATCTTGAGCTCCAAGAGTCTTGTGATAAGAAAATGTTGAAGAAATGAGAGGGAAAATTTTGGGGTACAACAGTTGCCCCTGTTCAATCTTCTTGCACCTGAAGAGTTAGATTGGCAGGCTTGCCTTTCGCGTCTCGAAGGTAAAAGGAGATTGGACACTAGAGTGCCCTTAAATTTGCACTCGTCAGAACAATAGATGCGGGAATGGGCTTAGAGATGCCATTTGGAGATGGGCTTAAAGATGCCATCTAGAGGGGTGACAGAATCTTGTCGGGGATGGGCTTAAAGATGCCATTTGGAATGAGTATCATAAAGGTGTCCATGTTTTGGAACATCTCTGAACTGGGGGTCTTGAATAAGCAATGGATTGATATCCGTGTTTGGAGAATCCATAAACTGTTTTCAGAGGTGGAAGAATCTGAATAAGAGATAGGTTAACATCCGTGTTTGGAGAACCCGTAAACTGTTTTCAGAGGTGGAAGAATCTGAACAAGCGATAGGTTAACATCTGCGTTTGGAGAACCCGTAAACTGTTTTCAGAGGTGGAAGAATCTGAACAAGCAATAGGTTAACATCCGTGTTTGGAGAACTCGTGAACTGTTTTCAGAAGTCTTGAAATTGAATAAGCAATAGAGCGGCATCCGTTGTTGGGAAGCGTCCGTAAACTGTTTTCAAAAGTTTTGAAGAATCTGAACAAGCGATAGGTTAACATCCGTGTCTGGAGAACCCATAAACTATTTTCAAAGGTCTTGAAGTTGAATAAGCAATAGAGCAGCATCCGTTGTTGGGAAGCGTCCGTAAACTGTTTCCAAAAGTTTTGAAGAATCTGAACAAGCGATAGGTTAACATCCGTGTCTGGAGAACCCGTAAACTGTTTTCAGAAGTCTTGAAGTTGAATAAGCAATAGAGCAGCATCCGTTGTTGGGAAGCGTCCGTAAACTGTTTTCAAAAGTTTTGAAGAATCTGAACAAGCGATAGGTTAACATCCGTGTCTGGAGAACCCGTAAACTGTTTTCAGAAGTCTTGAAGTGGAGAAGGAACCGGTGTAGGGTTTCCTGATGATGAGTCCGTGTAAAACTGCATCTGGATGAATCTGGAATAAGTATCAGAATGTCGCCATATCTGGGTCACATCTGAACTATCTCTGGGTGAATCTGGAATAAGTATCAGAATGTCGCCATGTATGGGTCACATCTGAACTATTTCTGGGTGAATCTGGAATAAGTATCAGAATGTCGCCATGTCTGGGTCACATCAGAACTATTTCTGGGTGAATCTGGAATAAGTATCAGAATGTCGCCATGTCTGGGTCACATCTGAACTATTTCTAGAAAGACTCTCAGAAGATGATGATCTTTGTCTGTCGACTGATCTTTCCTGAAAAGGTAAAGAGTTAGTTGTATGCAATGTTATGATGCATGATGCAATGTATGTTATATCAATGTTTATGATATGAATGTGATGAATGCGCATGTAAGCTGATGAGCTGTCTTGCTGAGGATAGATGAATCCTGGATGGCTGGAGATAAAAGAATCTTGACTGCTGCCAGGGAAAGTGAGTCCTTGACTGCTGCAGGGGATTGCAAGAATTTTTTGATTGCTGAGGATGAGACATCCTTGTTGGCTACTGATTGCTTGGGGAACAAGATCTTCCGTTGTTGAGGGGTCTTAGGACTACTGCTGGGGATTAGAACTCCCTGGTGATTTGTGGGGCAAGAGAATTCTGATGATCTCTATCGGGGAGTCCATAACCTGGTAGACTTATGCTGGAGAAGTAAGACTGAGAATCGTCAGTCTGTTGGGAAGTATCTCTGTGGGGAGAAGATTCACTAGTCTAGTTCCGCTGGGGATTGATAGTTGGAATTTTTTAGCTCCGTTGGGGATACTGAAACTTAACTCTGAGGGGAATTGAGTTCTGGAAGGCCCTCTAGCTGGGGAGATTAGTTTTGAGAAAGCTTTTGTTCTGTTGGAGATCCTGAAGTTTAATTCTGCTAGGGATTCCTTCTGAAAGGGCATCAAGATATCTACCTGTACCTTCAACCTATCAGCAATCATCTTTCTTGATTTGTAAGGAAAATGATTACATTCAAATGCATATGCCTATTTAACAAAACATTGGACGTTTCTCAAATAAAACATAAGTGTAGAAAAGCAAAAGGAAGACAAAGCAAATTTCTGTATTTTGGAAAAGTATTTGTATTAACTTTCTATGAGTATATTTGTACAAAGGAGACAGTCATCCTAGTAAGAGGATGTCGTCGTAAAAATTGAAAAATTTATACAAAAGAAAGATGGCTATGTGAAACAATTCCATGGGATCCCCATTCTGCTATAGCCTTCACAACTCTGAATATTTGTCCATTCAATGCTTCGTCCGCCGATGACTGGATTGATCAGAAGCTTGGAGCTGGTTGATGAAGAGATTGTCCTTAAAGTGATTCGATGAGACATAGTCATACGCTTTAATTCCCTAACTTTTGTCTGAATCGCCCTTTCGGGTTTTCGATCCACCGGGAAACCCTTTTTTGCCCAAGCCGCCCTTTCGGGTTTTCAACTTGCCGGGTGTACAGATTTTTTTGTTTTATCCCTAATTTTTGCCTAAACCGCCCTTTCGGGTTTTCGGTTCACCGGGATGCCCATTTTTGCCCAAGTCGCCCTTTCGGGTTTTCGACTTGTCGGGTTATTTTATGCGTAGTATCTTTTGACTATGTCTGTGTTCGCAGGGTGCGGCAAATCGTCGTCGTCCATAGTGGTCAGAATCATTGCACCACCAGAAAATATGCTCTTGATCACAAATGGTCCTTCGTAAGTAGGAGTCCATTTTCCCCTGGGATCACTTTGCGGTAAGATAATCCGCTTGATTACGAGATCTCCGACTTGATATACCTGACGTCTGACTTTCTTGTTGAAAGCCTCGATCATCCGTTTTTGATACGTCTGACCATGGCAAACAGCAGTGAGTCGTTTCTCGTTGATCAAATTAAGTTGATCAAGTCGGGTCTGAATCCAATCATCTTCATTCAAACATGCGTCCTTCATAATCCTTAAGGAAGAAATCTGAACTTCCATGGGTAAGACAGCTTCCATGCCATATACCAAAGAAAATGGGGTTGCCCCTGTTGAAGTACGTGTCGTGGCACGGTATCCATGCATAGCAAACGGTAACATCTCATGCCAGTCCTTGTAAGTGACTATCATTTTCTGAATGATCTTCTTGATGTTTTTGTTTGCAGCTTCAACAACACCGTTCATCTTCAGCCGATAGGGAGATGAATTATGATGATAAATCTTGAACTGTTCGCATAGAGCGATGATAATAGTATTGTTCAGATTTGTACCATTGTCTGTGATGATCCTGTCGGGGACACCATACCGGCATATAAGGTTCTGCTTGATGAAGCGGGCAACCACATTTTTAGTAACAGAGGCGAAGGAAGCTGCTTCGACCCATTTGGTGAAATAGTCAATGGCGACCAGGATGAAGCGATGTCCATTGGATGTTGTGGGCTTGATCTCTCCAATCATGTCAATGCCCCACATTACAAATGGCCAAGGAGCTGTCAGAACGTTGAGAGGAACCGGAGGAATATGAATCTTGTCAGTGTAGACTTGACATTTGTGACAAGTACGGGAATGTTGATGGCAGTTAGCTTCCATGGTAGACCAGTAATAGCCTGCCCTCAGGATCTTCTTAGCCATTGTATGCCCGCTCAAGTGGGTGCCAAATGTACCGTTGTGTATCTCAGTCATGATTAACTCTGCTTCAGCTTTGTCTACGCATCAGAGTAAAACACAATCATGGCTGCGCTTATAGAGGGTGTCGTTGCTTAGGAAGAACTTGGCAGCAAATTTCCTTAGGAACTTTTTGTCATTTACGGAAGCTCCTTCGGGATATTCTCTAGTCTGGAGATACCTTTTGATTTCGTGAAACCAGGGTTGTTCCACTACTTCTTCGGTATTAATCTCATGACAATGTGCAGGTTCATCCATTCGCTCGATGGTGATTTGGGGAGCCTCTTTATCCCAGTTGAGTTTAAACATGGAAGACATTGTAGCCAGAGCATCTGCTAGCTGATTCTCTTCTCGTGGGAAATGCTCGAAGGTAATTTGCTCGAAATGAGGCAACAATGTCAGGACATGTTCTTTGTATGGGATAAGATTAGGATGTTTGGTATCCCACTCTCCTTTGATTTGACTGATAACCAAAGTCGAGTCCCCAAATACGATCAAAGATTTGATCCCCAAGTTTATAGCATCCTTGAGACCAAAGATGCAAGCTTCATATTCAGCCATGTTGTTGGTGCAGCTGAAGAAAAGTCGGGCCGTGAAAGGTGTGTGGAAACCTTCCGGGGAAATGAGTATCGCACCGATGCCGTTTCCAAGTGCATTTGAAGCACCATCAAAGTACAGGATCCATCGGGATCCATTTTCAGATCTGTCATACGGTCCATTACCTTCAATGTTGTCCAAGTTCATGATGTCCTCGTCCGGGAAGTCGAATCTCATGGATTGATAATCTTCGATAGCTTGATGAGCTAGATGGTCTGCTAGTACACTCCCTTTTATAGCTTTTTGGGTGGTGTACTGGATGTCATACTCAGTCAGGATCATTTGCCATCTAGCGATTCTTCCAGATAAAGCAGGCTTTTCGAAGATATACTTGATAGGATCCATTTTGGAAATCAACAGAGTGGTATGAGTCAGCATATACTGCCTCAGTCAGCGAGCAGCCCATACCAAAGCGCAGCAAGTTTTCTCGAGCAGTGAGTAGCGAGTCTCGCAGTCGATAAACTTTTTGCTAAGGTAATAAATGGCATGCTCTTTTCGACCAGACTCGTCATGCTGGCCCAACACGCACCCCATTGAGTTATCCAAAACGGTCAGATACATGATCAGCGGCCTTCCTTCGACGGGTGGCATCAGAATAGGAGGTTCTAGCAAATACTCCTTGATCTTATCAAAAGCAGCTTGGCAATCATCGTTCCATTCGACTACCTGATCTTTCTTCAATAGTTTGAAAATTGGCTCACAGGTAGACGTCAGATGAGAGATGAATCTGGCAATATAGTTCAAGCGCCCCAAGAACCCTCTAACCTCCTCTTCAGTACGGGGAGCAGGCATTTCTCGTATAGCTTTAACTTTTGCTGGATCGACCTCAATACCTTTGTTGCTGACAATAAATCCTAGAAGTTTACCAGACCTAACTCCAAAAGTGCACTTACTTGGATTCAGCCTGAGTTTGTATTCTTTCAACCTGGCAAACAGCTTCTGCAAATGTTCAAGGTGTTCCTCCTCTGTTTGTGATCGAGCTATCATATCGTCTACGTAGACTTCGATCTCATGATGTATCATATCATGAAATAGAGCTACCATGACGCGTTGATAAGTTTCCCATGCGTTCTTCAGTCCGAACGGCATCACCTTATAGCAGAAGGTACCCCATTGTGTAACAAAGGTTGTTTTTTCCATGTCCTCGGGGGCCATTTTGATCTGGTTGTAGCCTGAGAATCCATCCATGAAGGAAAATGCTGAGTCGTGTTATCAATCAAAATGTCGATATGGGGTAGCGGAAAATCATCTTTAGGGTTGGCCCTATTCAAATCCCGGTAGTCCACACACATTCTAACATTGCCGTCTTTTTTAGGTACTGGCACGATGTTAGCAACCCATTATGGATAGGATGTAACAGCCAGAAAGCCAGCATTGAATTACTTCATTACTTCAGCTTTAATCTTCTCAGACATGTCGGGCCTCATTCGGCGGACTTTTTGCTTGATCGGTGGACAATCCTCTCTTGTAGGGAGATGGTGAACCACGATATCTGTGTCTGAACCCGGCATTTCTTCATAAGACCAGGCGAAGATTTCAACGTATTCATTCAACAGCTGTATCAGGCGCTCCTTGACACTTGGTTCCAGATTGGCACCCACTTGTACTTCTTTCCAGTCTTCCTCTGTTCCTAAGTTGATAGTTTCCAACAACTCTTCATGAGGCAAGATGGCCCTTTCTTCTTGCTGTAGAAGTCTGGCTAACTCCCCTGGCACTTCACAATCTTCGTCGTCTTCGCACTCAGCCTGATTGACCAAATCTTCAGAGTTATTGAAAGATACAGCAGAATAGTCACCCATAGAATCCATAGTGGATGGGTACCTGCATTTGTGAGCGTGGGTGTGTGTAAGGGATAGCCATCCTTAAACGAACAAAAATGCAAAAGGAAAGAAAATGAACACAGCAGTTTATCAATGAAAAACGTCCAATGAATCATTAAACATGGCGTATGAATATGAAGAGAATCAAAACCCTTACAAACGGACCTACATGCCCCGGGAAAGGCATGAGGTGAAAAAGTAGTGTGCAGATTGTTTAAAAGTAATTATTACAAACCAACAGGAAATGTTCGAAAGATAAGTTACTGATTAATAAAAGTAATGGGGACGAAGTCTTTCACCTCCCAGTTGTGCAGTCCCCCTTCGATGGTTGGGAAGATCCAATCTTCAATGTTGGCCTTTTCGTCTTCGTCTTCCAAAGCATTGATTCCATAAAGAGAAATCTTGATGGGTGTTCTTTCAACTTTTGAGCGGCTCATAGCTTTTTGCCCCGTAGTGGTAAATCCTAATCCAAACTTGTCTGTCTTGTGAGGGAAATCAGGCAACTGACCCCACGTTGAGCTCTTCCCTTCCTTTATTGCAGCCTTTGTATCTTTCAGAGATGCCATCATGGCCACCTGCTTGGGTACCTCAGCTACCGCTTTTGCTACTGCCACCTCGGGAGAGACTTCCTCAAAGTGTTGGAATGGTGTTCAATGAACTCACCCTCCACCTCTACATAACGAAAGGAGTTCAGGTGGCTGATCATATATTCCTCCTCACCGTGTACAGTTATGATTTTTCCTTTGACAGGGTATTTCAGCATTTGATGTAGGGAGGAAGTGACTGCGCCAGCATTATGTATCCATGATCTTCCTAGCAAGCAAGAGTATGACAGACGGATGTCCATCACATAGAAAGTTGAGTGGAATACTTCAGTGCCTACCTTAATGGGAATGTCGACCTCCCCATGTACCATTCTCTTTGACCCGTCAAATGCCCTTACAATGATATTACTTGGCTTTAACTCCAAGCCTTCATAATCTAATCGGTCGAGAGCCTTCTTAGGCACCACATTCAGAGAAGAACCAGTGTCGACCAAAACATGGGCCAGAGTAGTTCCTTGGCATTCTACTGACACATGTAATGCGTCATTGTGCTTTCTTCCTTTCGGAGTCAGGTCAGCATCAGAGAAACTCAGGCCGTTGTCTGCGGTAAGGCTGGCTACACAATCTTGGAATTGATCGGCTGAGGTTTCCTGGGGCACATGGGCTGTCTTCAGAAATTTTATCAATGCTTTGGCGTGCGCCTCTGAACAAAGCAGTAATGCTAACATGGAGATCTTCGAGGGGGTTTGCCCCAGTTGCTCTACCACATCATAATCACTCTTCTTAATTATTTTCAGAATCTCCTCCATTTCTTTCTTAGAGGTTTCGGGGATGACCAATGGTTGAGCCCTCGTCCTGACAAGCTCATCTTGGATCCCTTTCCCCTTATCGGCAGAAGTAGGAGGGACAACCACAGGAGTAACAGCTTCTTCAATCAGCGGAGTTCTTGCGGAAAGTTTTATCGGTGCAGGAGTAACTTTGGCAGCAACTGAGGGTCCAAAGATTGCCTTTGGGGGGGCAATCTCTGGAGAAAATATTCTCCCACTTCGGGTAATCTTGCTCGTACCGGCAATGTTTCCAATGTCGGCATCTTCTTCGTCAGAGCTTTCTTCGGTTATCTCAACTTGTTTAACACCATGGTAGTAGATTTCTCCACCATAATTCCATGGTATTGATTTGTCAGATTTATAGGGGACAGGCCCAGGCATGGTTATTTTCAGAGGAACAAACTTTGTAGAGGATGTAATCTTAACAGGCTTTTTAGGGACCTTGGAAAGATTGGTGGAAATGGTGATTATTGAAACATCTTTGATAGGGGTTGGAGTAGCAGGAATCTTTTCGAAAAGAATTTGTTGACTGTCCATTAGGCCTTGGATGCCTATCTTCAGCAATGGGCAGTCGATTGGTAGAGAGGAACAACAGTAGCAGTCTTCTTTACATCCTAGGAAAATCCCAGCTTTCAACAGATTTAACTTGATCGTCAACAGTGGAGTCATCAGGTCATCAACATCAGAAACATACAGATCTTCTTCAATAGCATGGACATTGCGACCATGCTTCGGCATTGGAGCAGATATTATGTTTGGCTTCTCCGGGGCATCAAACTCAACCTCTTTTGCATCTATTAAATCTTGAATTTTATGCTTAAGCGCTCAGCAATCGTTGGTGTCGTGCCCGACGCTGTCAGAATGATAGGCGCATTTAGCATTGGGATGATAATGTGGGGAAGATGTGTTCACATTTTTTGGTGTCTCTTTGATAGTGGTGAGATTTAACTTCAACAAATGGGGAAGAACTTGTGCAGGCGTCATATTAATGCGAGTGAACTGCCATTGTGGCTGTTCCACCCGTTGCTGATTTGGTCTAGACTGATTGTAACGAGGCTGATCATTTGATGAATTTTGGATCATCACGGCCCCCACAGTCGGCCGGCGCTCAGTTCTTCCCGATCTTTTCTAAGAGTATATAACAGCTGCTTCCTTCTTAGCCGGAAATGATTTCTTAACAGTTGTAGATGCAGAGGCATCCCTTTGAATCTTCCCATTCTTAATACCGGCTTCCACCCGTTCGCCAGTCAGAATTAATTCAGTAAACCCTGCGGAAGAGCTCCCGTTCAAATGGTTGAAGAACAGGCCAGATAGGGTCCCTAAGAACATATCAACTAGTTCTCTATCAGAAATAGGTGGCTGCACTCTTCTGGCCAAGTCGCGCCATTTCTGGGCGTATTCTTTGAATCCCTCATTTGAGGCCATTCCCATACTCTGTAGCTGAGTACGGGTTGGCGCCAAGTCAGCGTTATATTGATACTGGCAATAAAAGGCAGCTGCCAAGTCTTCCCAGTTATGCACTTTTGACCTCTCAAGCTGGTAAAACCAGTCTAGCTGTGTACCAGACAGGCTATCTTAGAAGAAGTGTAGCCAAAGATTTCTGTCGGATGTATGAGGTTGAATTCTTCTGACATATGACCTTAGGTGCATCTTTGGGCAAGACAGCCCATCATACTTTGCAAAAATTGGCACCTTAAACTTTGGAGGGATCACAATTCCAGAAATCAATCCCAAATCTTTGAAATCTAACCCGGGAACCCTTTGCAGCTCCATAGCTGCCAGTCTATCCTCCAGGTTTTTGTATTTGTCGTCCGCTGGCGGGTATTATTTCTCTGAGTAGTCTTCATCTTCCTCGGCCTCTTCCTCTTCAGCTTCGGACTCAGAAGGTAACGCTTCCCCTTTTCCTTTACCGGTCCCCTCATCAGATGTGGAGGGGAATTCAAGAACTCTTCTAGCTTCATTCTCAAACCTTCTTCCCAGTGTAGCTACCCCAACTCTTTTCTTCTTATTTTTCACTTTTTCTTGATCTTTGTTCCCAAGCAGTGCTTTTAGATCCTCCTGACCCTTTGCCAAGGTCATTAGGAGTTGTTGAAACTGTGAGTTTTGTGACTGCAGATCTTTGACCGTCTGTTCGAGATCCATCTTACTGAAATAAACAGCAGAAAGATAAGGAAACCTGGTGTGGAGACCTGCTTATGAATATGATGAATGATATGTTTATTCATGCAATGCATTCAAGGATTTTAGAAATTCAAAATTGTTGCAGACAAAAAGAACACACATCATATTAATAAGAAGAAATTTTGTCAGTACACAAGTGCCCCATGGGCCAAATATTACAAAAACTTCTTAAGGTAAAAAGATGTTGTGCATCCTCTTTGGTGCGATGTAAGTGTTGAGGGTCTCCTCCTCGTGAAGTCAGCGGGTAAGCTCCAAAACCTTCTTCTCAATGGCGTAGAAGCTGGCTTCAAAAGTATTCCGCTCTTCCTTGAGTTGGATCCAACTCTTCTGCATTTCCTCCCATGATGTAGGCATGTCAGGGTGTAGGATGGTGTAGGGAACCTCTCCTTCCTTAACAGGCTCTTTAATCAAAGGGAGAACATGAGGGTAAGGCATCATTAGACTCTAGGCTCGGGTTCGTACCCACTTGAGATAAGGCTCGAGAGGGATGGAGTTCTTGTGCCCCAGTGTCTTGCTATCTACCTTGTTAGGCATCCTCCAAGCTCTGATGAATCTTTGGCGAAGTCCTTGCGCATTGTTGTCGAAGTTAAAAACTAGGTCAGGAATCAACATGTCATGAGAGCCATCCCTCCGTGCATATCCAAATTGTCTCAAAGCTAGACAAGGGTTGTAGGTAATGCCTCCTCTAATGCCAAGTAATGGGACATTAGGGAACTCACCACAATGATCGACGATGATGACATTTTCTCTGGACCGAGAACACCAATGTACATCAGAATGTGTGAGGGTCATCAATCGTTGTGACCACCTTAAGCCTTGGTCATTCTTCAAAACAGATTGTGGAAGGTGCGAAATAAACCACCTTGCAAGGAGAGGAGTACAGCACATGAGAACACCTCTCTTTCTCATTGTTCGTGTGTAAAATGAGTGGAGGATGTCCCCAAGTAATGTAGGTATGGGATTCCTGGATAAGAAAATCTTGACAGCATTGACATCTATAAGTTGGTCAGGATTTGGGAACAAGACCAACCCATAAATGAGAAGTGCCACAATTTCTTCAAAGGCTTGTAAATCCAATGAATTCCAACACTCTTGTGCCTTCTCAAACAAGAATTTTGCCAAGAAGCCTTTGACACCACTTCTAGTTTCCCAATGCCCCTTGATGTTAGATGGTTGCAAGTGTAGTGCTTGAGCAACATCTTCAGGCTTTGGTTCTTTTTCCGTACCGTTGTAGGGTAGTTGATTAAGAATAGGAATTCTCAGGAGTTGAGAAAATTCCTCCAAAGTAGGCACCAATTGGTAGTCGGGGAATGTGAAACAGTGGTGAAGGGGGTCAAAGAACTGGAACAACACTTTCACCATGTCCTCTTCAATGCTGGTGTTGACTAGGCTGAGCAGTCTACCATGTCTTTCACTGAAGAGAGAGCTTTCTGGAATTCTAGATGTGAGCTCCTTGAGTTGAGGAGGGATTCTCACAAGGTTGACTTGGATAGTTTTCCTGCGAAGAATTTCCTGACCTACAAAACAAGAACAAAGATGAAGATCCAAACCCTTGAAATGGTTAGTGGATGCATATGATGCTTTATGATGTTCATGATGTATGCACAAACATATGTACAAGCAAGTCACACAAAACCCTAGTTTCAGGCTTGCATGAGGTTTCATAGGTAAGTACCCTCTTGAGTGTAGTTGGCTTAAAAACCTGTCCTATAAATAGTAACCGGGTTCTAAGGAGCTCAATATCATTGGATTGTTCTCCATGTTCATTGTTTTGGTTTAGCCACTTAACTAGCGACCAAAATATTCCAAGAAAACAACCCTCAATGAGTGTAGTATCGAGTATCTACCAACTTCGGACTGCACCAAAGCCGGTCATCTCACTACCCCTAATAAAAGGCCAAGATGGTCAAGTAAGATTCTAGGTCATTAGTGCTTAGTGACATCACTCAGCGGCCCCGTACTCTCCTTGGTTGAACTCAAGGGTTACCGGTACTCACAAATATGTCGCACTAATATAGTTATTGCTTCAACCGTGTCGGTATACCCTGCATAGTTTTCACAATGTATTGCTATCTATGAATGTTTCCCCAAATCCGGGTGTAGGATTTCAAGCCCAAACAAGAGAACCAAAATGTAAAGCAATCAAAGCAAACAATTAGTCATGCAAAAGGGTCATCTAAGCCCTAAGGTTACTCCACTTTTTAAAAATATTTCCCCAGCAGAGTCGCCAGTTCTGTGATACGGTGGGAGAACTGACTTGAGGTTTTGCGTTTGTATTCGCACTTGTTCGGTTTAGCAAGAGTCATCACCGAATTTTTATTTTATCCTAAGGAAAGGTTAAAAAGCACAGGAAAAACCTTTGAGATGTTTTCATGGGTTCGGGGAGTAGATTATAGAAAGGGAAGGTATTAGCACCCTTTCTATCCATGGTTATCCATGGGCTCTTAATTACTTGCTTAGATCACTTGCCTTTGATTTTCAATTGTTTGAAATGGTGCTTTCAATTGTTTGAAATGGTGCTTTGTGTGTGGGTTTGAAAAATGTTTTGAAAAAGATGCCTTGTCTAGGCAACCCTTATAACAATTCTTTACTCGAATGTTTTACAAAAGGTGTTTGTATTTTTGAAAAGATGTTTCGAGGTTTTGAAAGTTGTTTTGAAAGTTGTGTTTGTGAAGTGTGTTTTGAAAGTAGGCAAGTGTGTTTTGCAAGTTGGTCAAGTAACCAAGAGTTGTCTACCCTAAATTTCTCAAAGATCTTTCCTATGTTTTAACCCTTTTAACAGTATTGTTCCACCATTGTATTTGGTGGACAATCTTGTGTTAGGATGTTAACGGGACGAGCGCGGGTCATCGTTTAGACCATGAATGCAATAGTGCCAAGTGTCTTTGGCAATTTTTCCTTCAAGGGACTTAATCATTTTTTAGGCAACTTGAGAAAGCGTCATCGAGGGACTATGATCATTTGAAATGTTTTTGTTTTGCCAAAGAAACTCAACATGCAACATGGCCCATTTTTGAAGGCAACAAGTGGAGTAATCCTAAGGGTGCAAGTGTGATTGGTGTTGTCCATTTTCATGCTTTTTTGTCTTTGCATTAGTCAAGCTATTTGTTATTTGATTTTTGCATACAAACCCTAGGTCTATCATGGCATAATTAGAAAGCTTTTAAATGCGGAATTTTAAAGTTCTAGATTATTACAACATGATTATGGGGATGGGGGTACAAATGTTTGAATGGGGGATATTTAGCAAGAAATTTAAATCTAAACTATTACATCCATATTGAATAGACAAATAATAAATTGTACAATATTTAAACAAATGTAAAATGCAAAATGTATTATGCACAAAAATGTTTTTTTATGTATGAGAAAGTATTTTTCAATGTGAAATATAAACAAAAATAAAAAGGTCAATTTGGAGTATTTTTGTGGTTTTAGGGCAAAACCCTAATTTTTAATAAATAGCAATTATTTACTAATTATATGCAATATTTATATATTTATTTATACAAAAAATAAATAAAAGAGAAGTATATTGTAAAAAGTAGTATTTTTTAATGTCATATAAAAAAATGTATTATTTTCATATTTATCCTAAATATTCTAATAAATGTACAAGTATTTATATTATTTATATATTTAAATATACTAAATATGTACAAAAATAAAAATATTAATTATTTACAAAAAAAGTATATTTTTTAGAAAATGTTTTCAAAAGGTAAATAAAAAATAATGGCTGAAAATATATTTTTGTATTATTTTTAATGTTTTAAATAAAAAGGTATTTATATATTTATTTACATATATATATATGCTAAATAAAACAAATAAATGCAAAAATGGGTGAAAAAATATTTTTAATATTTTTTATGTTTTGACAAAAAATAATAAGTCAGGAGAAAAAATAAAAAGTCAAAAATAATGGATATTCCACACAATGGGCCAGTGGGGTGCAAAATGAGAAAAGAGGTGCAAAAAGCAAGGATAGCTCAGGCCCAGCCCAAGACATCATCTTCTTCCTCCAGCTTCTGTCAAAAATGCGCGCCCTCTATGCTTCATTCAAATTCCTGATTTTTTGACTTTTAACAAAAACTCATAACATAAACAATGTAGAGCGTGAAGAGACGAATTCTTACATATAAAAATCTTGACCTAACTCTCAGAAATGAAGGAGAATTTATTCATCCCCAATTTCTGACCTAAGTTTTCTTCCATGTTCAGGTCCAAAATTCTCACAGCACACACAATATAAATGAAAAGTAACTACATGGATGGCTTCAGGGCTATGAGTAGAACATGCTTTCTTCACAAACTTAAGCCTAACTATGCCTGGATAGAGAGATAGAAGTTCACATTTTTACCTGTTCAGCTTGAGTCGTGTACAGCAATGGAGGTATCTTCAATAGAGTTTGAACTTTGGTACAGCTTGCCTGAAGTCCGAGGATGATTCCCTTATGCTTAGCTTGCTTTGAATCTCTCTGAATCAAGCTATGGAAGTCAACCTGCAAAACTGAAAAGTGAAAATGGCAAACTTGGCTATGGATATTACAGTTTGTGTTCAATGCTTGGGATAGCTTCAGTGGGTGATATGGAACATGTTTGAACTCTTTTTGGCCAAAGTGCACGAGTGAAATGGATGGTGGAAGTCAATCTGCAGCAGGCACTCTGTTTTGCAGAAAAACTATGCTTTTGGATATGAGTATGGATTGAGGGTGGTTTGGTCGTGCTTTAGATCAGGTTTGATGTATGGAAAGTGTTTGCAAACTTTGTTTTGGTTGGTGTTTACAGGGATGAGAGCTTGGAGTCAATTTGCAAGTTTTCTTCTAATGTAAGCAAGGAGATGTCAACTTGTGATATAGGCCTGTACCAAGCTCTCAAGCATGCTGCATACTTTGTTCTTGATCAGTGGGATTTGTCTACAAACTTGTGCCTCAAAGATCTGGCTTGTACCTCTTGGATATGGTATTTGACATAAAGTGCACCTTTTCAAAAATGGCAAAATTGCTTTTTCCAATTATGGATTAATCTTGCATGTAATGACCAAATGAACAAAATAACATCTTAGCACAATGGTTTGGCATTTAATTATTGAGTGTGAAGAAGATTAGAGGCCTTCAAACCATCACAAACCCTGCTGACTTGAAAATGCCAATGTTATGAACATGTATTTGGTTATGAACAAAAGTGACATTTGCCCATCTTTGAAAATTCGATTCTCCCTAACCACAAGGGTGTTTGAGAAGTTCTTGGACAATTTGGAAAGCTTGGAATGTGTACTACAATCCATCTTTGTAATTAAAATTGAAATTCCAAGTGGAACCATGTGAAAAGTGGCCATGAAGTTGGACAAAAATCCTGCCTAGAATAGGTCAAAAAATTTCTAAGTTAAAAATGTTTTGCACCCTTATTCCAAAAATCATAACTTGAGCTACAAGCTTATTTTGAGAAAACTTTGTGAATCAAAGTTGTAGATTTTGCAATGGACTACAACTTTCATGTTTTGAGTTTTGTTTGAATCCAATTTTATCTTGATGGAAAAATGGGACAAAGTTAGGAAAAAATAAGGAAATTTTATAACTTAGAAAAATTCTAAGTTATGAAATTTTCTCATTTTAAACCCTAATTTGCAAATTTGGATTTCTTGATGAACAAGTTTCATAATTTGACATGTCTTGATGAAAAATGAATCTTGGCACTTGATTTTGACCAAAAAGTCAAAGTTTGACTTTTCAGTGTACAGTCAAATTTTGATCAATTGACTGGAAAATTCATCTGTCAATCCTGTGCATTTGAGATCTTTTGAACTTGTTGAATGTATCAAGACAATTCCATTGAGTCCTTGAGTCCATATATGAGCTTGGTTTGCCATTGGTTAGGTCAAACAGTCAAAAATTGCCTTTGTGCAGTCAAAACCCTAAAAATGACCATTTTGCCCTTTTGGTGATCTGATCAAATTTCTTGTGGAATTGTGATCCAAACTTGATAAAATGGTCCATATGAGTTCATTATGTTGATGTGGGTCAAATTTCATGAGGTTTGAATGTCAATTGGCCATAGTTGACTTTTTCCCCAATACAGCTGATTTCTAGGTCAACTGTCCAATTGACTGGGCAAAGATTGGAATCAATGCTTGAAACTTGGTATGGATGAACTTGTGAGTCCAACATGAAGCATGAAAGTCACTTTGGGCCTTTTAGGTCAAAACATCTTTGTGCAAACTCAAACCCTAATTTGGGTCAACAGTGCAAAGAGGAGTCTTGAGCAGAGCAAACCCTAACTTGATCTTGAGCTCCAAGAGTCTTGTGATAAGAAAATGTTGAAGAAATGAGAGGGCAAATTTTGGGGTACAACAAGGACATTTGCAAGAATTTAAACCCAAGCAACCCTCAAAGATAAATCAAACAAAGCAAGGAAATAAAGCAAGTAAAAGTGATCTAAGATTCTAAGGTAACCCCTCTTTTTATTTATCCTCAACAGAGTCGCCAGTTCTATAATACAGTGGGAGAACTGACTTGTTTTGCATTTTATCACAAATATTGCGGATAGCAAGAGTTGCTACTGACTTTTCTTTTATCCAATAAGGAAAGGGTGAAAAGAACAGGAAAAACCTTTTAAGATTTTGAGTTCGGGGGGTAGGTTATGAAAAGGGAATATGTTAGCACCCTTTTCATTCATAGTTATCTACGGGCTCTTAATCGGCTAGCTCACTTTTCAAATTTGCTTTGTGTGTGTGATTTGAAAATATTTTTGAAGATACAATGTAATGTGAACTTTGTAATGATTATTGTATCGGTCCTCAAGAATGCGTACAAAGTGTTTTAAAAATATTCGTTGTTTTGAAAGTGATGTGTGTAAAGTATTCGTGAGAAAAATTTGTGAGCAAGTGATTAAAAGTATCTTATCCACTCAAGGTTGTTCTTTTTATTTTCCTCCTACTTTAGAGATAGTTATATCCATACCATTAGTTGGTAGGTAGCCCTATCTATTGGATGTGAAGGGACATGCGTAGGGTCATCGAAGGCAACTTGTAAGGATGCTTTAGCAGTTTTGTAAGGGGTTAGATCATGTTATTTGTAGGCAACGTCGAAGGGTCATCGAGGGACTTATGATATTTTATTAGAGGGTCTTTGCTAAAGAATCCTTAAGGTAGCAAGAGAGGTTATCCTAAAGGTGCAAGTGTGTGAAGTATGTTCAGTTCAATTATTTTATCTTGAATTAGGGTTTTCTATCGATTGATGTTAGTCTTGGCATACAAACCCTAATTACTAACAATTGTATAAAAACATAAGAGAAGAAGGTGAAGTGCGGAACATAAACCTAAAACTATTACATGGCTTCGGGGCAGTTACATAAGTAGGAAAATGCGGAAAGAAAACTCTAAAACTATTACATACTTGAAGCAATTACATAATAGGAAAAAAACAAAAAAATATAAATCTAAATTATTACATAGGGAATGTGCGACCTATACAATTGATCTAGGAAGACAGAAATAGGAAAATAGAAAAGAAAAATGTTTTTTGGTCATTTTTTATGAAGAAAATAGATTATGATAATAATTAATTAAAAACTATTAAATATAATTAATTTTAATTAAAAATAATTAATTAACTAAGTTATTAAATTATTAAAAGGTTAATTAAAAACTAAAACCTAATTAATTTTAGTTAATAAATAAACCTAAAACTAATTATGTTTATATTTTAATTAAATGAAACAAATAATAAAAGTATAAGTAAAAGTAAAAAAGAAAATATAAAGAAAAGAAACAAGATTGAGCCTGGATTAAGCAAAAGAAAGGGTGTTGAATGGCAAAGAAGATCCAGGCCCAAAGGTAGTCCGCGAGATCTGGCATGTTTACGCAGAGAGGGTGCACCATGGGGAGGCATTGTTGGAGTGATGGATCCAGATATGAGGGCTAGAAACTGAGGGTGCACGGTTGATGCTATGAGGACGCACGCTAGAAAACCTGTAAAAAATAGAAAACATGAAAAAAATGACAAAAGGCAGGGATCATGCGCGCTTCTACCACTAGGGTGGCTATACATCCACTCACTTAATCAAATCAACGCATATATATATATATATATATATATATATATATATATATATATATATATATATATATATATATATATATATATATATATATATATATATATATATATATATATATATATATATATATATATATATATATATATATATTATAAATTAGATTAGAATGACCACAGAAGCGCAAGAGCCCTAGCTTCGGTTGCCTTCTCCGATAAATATATTTTCCAAACCTGCAAAGTAAAGCACATTAGAAAGAAAGAAGGACCATGACCCCCTAAACCGACCCCCCTGAATCCAATGGTGAGGTCATTTTGGCTTAAGAGTGGCTGTATTGGGAGTTTCGAGGCAAAACTCAGTTCACGCCCTAACCATGACAAGTCCTTGCTTCTGCGCTAAAGCTCACATATTATGCATCAAACATGCTCTAATGATGTATATGAATACATGTAAACGTATCAAATTAGTTAACAATGCATAAATTAAAGGTTAGAATTTATAAAAAAATACCAAAACAGGTGAAGATATAACGTGATGTTCAGGGCACGATTTAGACTACTTAAGGATTGGGATGGCCTCCTGGGAGCGTCAAGACGATGATGGGATGCTTGAGCTGGCTTGAGGATTACTGCAAACAAGGTTTTATTATTGCCCTAGTTCCTTGTATTTTTGAGAGTTTAGGGCTTGTGTTTGGAGGCAAATTTTCATGTCTTGTCTCTTGTCTGAATTAAAAACATATAGTGATGAATTAGGTCAAAAGGGATTGGGCTTGGACCTTTGTAAAAAGGCTTGACTTTATCTAATTTAATTTTGACTTTAAATAAATAAAATAAAAAATAAATAGAATTAAAATCCAAGGAGTGTATGAAGTGATTCAGAGGTTCATCATGAGGATTATAACACGCATGGACCTTGAAACATCAGCCCATTAGCCCAAAATTCCAAGTTTAGTCACTTTAGGTTTAATGCATTTTCTCAAATTTGCCCAACTTGCACCAATCATGATTCTCTCAATTTTTGTCATATGAAGGTAATCTTAGACTTTTTGGAAAGCTCAAGATGTTCCCTACAATCTCTATATTGATCATTTTTTTCATTTGAAGACTTTATCTTGATGTAAGTTGCCTTGACAAAAAGTGTTTTTTATTGACTTTTGAAATGACCTATAATGTTTTAGCTCATATCTCTCAAATGAAACATTTTTTGGACTTGAGCTTAAAGAGACAAAGTTGTAGAGAATTGAATTTCCATCAAGATGAGCTTTGGCTGAGGAAAAATATGATGAAGCATGTGGAAGTTATGCTTGGTCAAAGTTCAGTTGACTTCTCCTTAAGAAAACCCTAATTTAGCAACTTTTGACTTTTGATGAATCTTGAGTTTTCCTGATGAATCATGGTCAAACTTTGATCAAATGATGAATATGAATTCAAAATCTTGATGTTGACCAAAAATCTTGAAGTTTGACTGTATGTTGACCGCAATTCACTTTTTAGTCCAATACAGTTGATTTTCAATCATTTGAGCAATTGATTGAGCAAACTTGTGATGCAAGGCTTGAAATTTGACATGAGCATTCCTTGAGACATATGAGGAACCATTAAATCCACTTGAGGTATTATAAGCTCAAATTTCCTTGAGAAAAGTGAAACCCTAGTTGTAGGTCAACTGCTTAGGAGGAGAATTTGTCTGATCAAACATTGAGTAACCTTTAGCAATTGAAAATCCTAGGAGCATGAGGAGGTGTCTTAAAGAAAATGGAAGGGAAAATTTTGGGATACAACAGTGATGATTATGTTTAGAATTTGAATTTAAGGAATGAACTTGTGAAATTATGATATTTTGAAATTTTGGAATTTTGTAGGTGTCGTGATTTGTTTTAGAGACTGGGTCATCTAGTTTGACTGGTTTAATAATTATACAATTTTGTTATAAATATCAGTTTATTAAACTAAGGAATCCAGTTTAATTAGATTTACTCATATAGTTTGACCAGTGACCCAGTACCCTCACTGATTTGAAAACTGTTTCAGTTTTTAAAACATTTTCCAAGAGAGTTATGGTGCCCCCTCTACGGGGGCCTTCACACTTATATAGATACAATCTTCAATGGACAAAAGCCTCCAGTCATAGCTCCTAAAACCCTTACAGTCGTCCAAGTCTCAAAAACCCGATCTCCTAATAGAATTCTGAAAATTGCCTTTTATAGTAGTCAAAATGCATTAAAAATCGCACAACAATTTACAAAAGTGTGTAAGAAAATGCGTTAGAAATTGCACACTGATTTGCAAAAGTGTATCACAATTTCTAGGTTTACAAATGTTCCAAATTTCTTCCTTTTCTCTTCTTTTAACAGTTTTGGTCTTAATCTCGCATATTATCAAATTTCACTCTAAAACCATACAATTCTTCACTAATTGCTACTATAAGCATAAGGAAATGCTGATAGAATTATGTGGTGATTAAGTGTCATAAGACGATGGGCAAAATAATATATGGAGGTGAAATTACATAATGACAAAAAACACTTACTTATAAACAAAGGAAAAAATGGATGTACTTGGGTGATTTCAAATTAAAAAATTAGCTAAAAATGACTCATCGGAGGAGAAAGAAAGAAGAAAATGAGTAAAAAATAAGATATACTTGAATGAGGTTTAAAAAAATTATATTATGAGAATATTCTGAATATTTTTTTTTTATATTTGATTCTTTCTTTTTTCTCAGAATTCGAAAACACTAAAATGGAATATGTTTAATACGGTGTTAAATTTTAATGTTCAGATATTAGTGTTATAGCATATATCATATGGATCTTTAAATATAAAAATATTTTGGGAAATTTTATAATCCCTTTCAAAAGATTATTTTTAAATATGTTAATTATAATTATTTAACCTATTTTTCTATAATTTAAATAAATATTATGATGCAAACATAAATAAACTATTTTTTTAAGGATAAACATGTAAAACAACATCACATATAAATAAATTTATTACTACTTCATATTAAGCATGACAACCTAATTTACAAGTGCCTAAATTTATCTCGACTTTGACGAAAAATCTCCTTTTTAAATAAATATATGAGGCATATTTTCTCCAATTTTCAAAATTTAGGTCGAGGGGATATGGTGATATGGGGACACAAATTCCAACTATGATGGAAAACAAATGCGTGCTTTGGGAAGGTGGTGTAAGGAGAGAGAGTGAGGAGATGAAATTTGTCATAGTCTCGTTGCCAACCATAATCTTAGTAGCCATAGGAACATGAACTTTCCAATTAAAATGTTGGTTTGATTAAACCCTCGCAGGTTGACTTGGTGGTGAAGACTTAAAATTTAAGAGTGCACTTTTATTAAGGTCTCTGATTTGAACCCCTCTTGCTAATGAACAATGAGACCAGTCTCTAAAATTAGTCATTCCTTATATCAGATACCAAGTTTTCAAAAGAAAATAATCGATTTGATTGAGTTATTACGACCAATGTTGAACTCAAGATATCTTATTTAACCACGAACTGATCTTATTTTACGATCTTCTTCTCTTTTTTTTATCATGTAATAAATTCTCTATTATGCATTAGTTGTTGCTCGAAAATGCACTACCACTCCAATGGCGAGGACTTCAATTATGACTAGAGTCATCATGCCACTAATTGAAAGTTTGTAATTGTTTACAACAACCAATTGATGGTCATTATTTCCTATTGAGCTATTTCCATTTAGGTTTCTCATAAATCTGGGCTTAATTCTAATATTTCCCAGATCGTCGTCATTGGAATGAATAAGGGAATATGCATTAATGCTTTACAACTTCTCACTCCATCGAGGACTAGGTCGTTATATTTGTCTCCTAGATCTTGTGTAGGTCCCTCCTTTGTCTGTGTTAATTTCCCCGCCATTTGTTTCCCGCGCTTCATGCTTGCACCCCGCGTAGACTTCCACATGAAGATTAGAGTTCACACCATTGTTATCAGTTTCAAACAACACAAAGTAAAAAAAAACATTGAGTGCATAAGTTTGCCACGTTTAAAGCATTAAGTGTTGCGTCTTTCATACTTACCTTATTTATAAACCTTATGTCAGGTCTTCAATGGCTCTCTAATTTCTACGCAGACTTTGACACCCAAACTCGCCATATGTTAGTATTTTTGCTAGAATCATATTTTATAAGTCTATAGGGCAAAACATCTGAGTATAATCTAACATCATTTATCATAAATCTAATTGATAGATTGTGTACTTAAATTTAAAAGATTGTGAGTCTGAATAACGTTTTGATGAAATGCGCACAGAACATCATTATCAAAATATCAGATATCATTATCCTTGAGTTCGTGCGAAGTAAAAATAAGACAACTCAAACTCAAAGTAAACAATTTGATCATTCAAAAGACCAATAACAATAAGCCAAAATTCTTACAAAACTCAAACCAATATTAGAGAAAATAAAAACAACTTTTAATCTTGATGAGAAAAATAAATTGAGACGAGAAATAAAAGTAATGCATTTTGCTGAACCGTGAGACCGGGCAAACCGAGAGTATATAAACCGCTGCCAGTCATTTGCCGTGTTGCCGTGTTGCTCTCCTTTTCACATAACCACAATTCCGATCCGATACAATGACGGAGGCGAAGCTTCCTTCCGTCACTTCTCTGTGCATCGATAATCTCAAACTATAACTTGTCCTATAGATTCGTTTTCTCTTAATTTTTTTGTATTGTTTAGAGGCTGTGAAGTTTATGAAATATTTTAACCTAAGTTTTGAAATTGTTTCAGGTGATGATGATGATGATGTTGTTACAATTTCCGTCTTCACTTGTAAGATCATTTCTCATTCTCTCATTGGTTGTAATTAACTCAATTTTGGTTAATTATTGTATATCTTAATCTTAATTCTGAACTATTATGAGAAAGTTAGGACTTAATAATGAATCGCTAATAGTGTTGTAATGAAATTGAATTTTAGGGATCTCAATCTTATGATATTGGTTCTTCTTTGGTCAGCCAGGACTAATGTGATTTGATATTTTTGATTTTAGGGATCTTTCTGAAATTTTGTTACCAAATTGTCTTACCTTTACAGTTTTAGGGCTAAATTGGTGATTTCGGTTGATTGGTGATATTTGTGTGTGTTTTGAGTACTAATTCTTATCTTTTTCATTCTTATACTATTTAGTGATCGAACATGCTAATTGATCATTGAAGTTGTAACCGTTGGTCAAAATAGTCTTTAGCTTTTGAGAATTGACAAATACATCAGTGAAATTGTAAAATGTTGTTTAAAATAATCACTATCATCTTTTATCGTTAGAGACTATGATGTAACAAGTTAGTTGGGTATGTGGTCCCTCCAAGTTTATCCCACATCTAGGTTACCATACTAGATTCTAATTTGTCTATGAAATGGAATGGAGTGGTAAATAATGTGATTCAATTGTTTGAATTTGTAAATAAGGGATGGAATGGAGTGGAACGTGATGGAATTCATTTCATCTCATTCCGTCCAATCTTTCATTTTTTTTTATTTACATCCGATTTGGGGTGTATGCAATGGAATGAAATATTATTAATAAAATACCCAAATAATAGAGTGATATCTATATTTCATTCAGTTATATTCCATTTTGTTCTGCTCCGTTCTGTTCCATCAATCCAAGCATAGCCTTAAAGACTAACTTGCCAATAATTAGCCCTTGCACGATTAGAGTTACTAATAAATTTGTCTCCGAGTTGATGTGAATAATTAAAATTCATAGATAATAGACAAACTAATCCCTAGTGAAGTGACATTTATTTGTGATCAATTAATGTGACATGTCTACTTATCATGCCAACTCATAGCCTCGGACGGAAAATGTTAACATAGAGACTATTTTGAATGATATTTTACTATCTCAAGGATGTATTTGGTGATTCAGAAATATAAAGAAACTAGTTTGACCGATGCTTAAAATTTTGAGGACTATTAGCCTGTTTAAGTCACTATTGAGTTTTGCGTGGATAGCAGGAGAGTTTATTAGTAGTAATCAGTTCTTTGTTAGCTGCTGATGTTATCTTTATGCTCTTTGTGTAGATATCAACATCTCAATACTTATTATTGGAACAGGCCATTCCAGGATCTGACTAAGGAAGATTTTTCGACTCAACGAACAAGAAAATGTTCAAGGTGAGAATTTCATACTCGTCTGGCTTGTGCAAATACATTTGAATGTTGTTCTTGTTGGGTTATAAATTTGTGAATGGAATCTTGTAATTCTAGGAATTGGAATCTAAATAGAGCATGGCAGAAGTCGCTTGAGTTGCGATGACCTAATCTCACTCATCAGATCCAACCAACTGACTGTCGAAAAGTATACCAGGAGTCCCATGTGCAAAAATTGTTTACACTATAATGCATTGTAATTATACTATTATGTCTATCACTTGATACTGGTTTATCTCAATTTATATTTTTCTATAATCTACTTGAAATAACAGTTGTTTGGATGAAGCAGCAGAGATAACACTAATCACATCTTTTAAAGAATGTATTGGCGACATAAAGGTTTCTGGTACTATGCTAAGTTGCTTTCTCCGTCGTGAAAATTTCCAACGTGAAGTGCCTTTTTAGGAAATTTGACTCGGTTAGGAATTGTTAGAGATGTAGCTAATGAGAAACCCTAAGATGATCTTGCCATTTAAGCAGTGTTATCAAATTGCGGCGCCATGGCCACTATTGTGGATATACATGACGGTTTTTGGACTCGCCGCAATGGTAAATATCAGCCGATATTGCGGGTTTTCTGCCGTAATCCGCTATAACAGTCCAGCCAAGCGGTCGTTATGGCGGGATTTTTGCTCCTGTTATGGACCGCCATCCGTCACTGACAACATTGCATTTGAGAAGCATGCAGACCTTCAACATTTTGCAGTCAAGGGAATTTTTCCTATACTTTTTCCTATTTTCTTCTATTAAATCCTAAATTTCTCTTAATTTAATTTTCAAATAATTTTTCGCTAACTTTTATAAATCAATGTTATCATTAATATATTTAAAAGCACTTTTAACTAGTTTTATAATTTTCATGATCAGGTTCTATATTTTTCACTCATCAAATTACATCTTTTGAAATAGATTGAGCCGTAGATACCAATGCGTAGATTATTGCATTACTAATCAAAAGCAATGTATATGTTCTTCAATGAGATGTGTATTTTTTTTCCATCAGTCTCTTTTTTATACTCATTCCTTTCTCACTAATTTTTTTAAGTATAGTTTTGGTAAATTTTATTTCATTAGATCTATCCAATATATGTGTTGTTGTCCTTAATATTTGTATGGTGTCGATATAATTGTGATTTATTTGAAAAGATTTTTTTTGAACGGCTATTTGAAAAGATGTTTGAAAGTGAAGACTATTTGTCATCTTCCAAGGATTGCTTTGAAATTCTACCATAAGGTAATATCTAAATATCTTTTTTCCACTTTTATTTTATTTGAGCTATGCAATTTTTCTGTTACTGTCTTAAATATTACCATTATGTCAATATTAATTTTTTGGACAACTTAATAGTTAGAAAAATTATGGATTACATCTGAAATATGCCGAGATGAAGAAACTAATGTGTAGATATCACAACAAATGTTAAGGTTTTTCAATGAGGTATGTATTTCTTTCACTAATCTTATTTTCAACACCGTAGTTAATATATTTAGAATAACAATTACATTATTAACTATTAGAAATTATAGAAAAAATTTCGAGTAGAAATTAATTTTAAATATATTCATATTTAGGGCTGTCTAAATATCTGTTTAGAACCAACCCGAACCATGAACTGAACCAAACCACTTTTAAAATAACTGTTATTTGGGAACCAAACTGTGTTTTAACACTGCATCTCACTAACCAAACTTTCAATGTCTCCGGTTCGGTGAACTATTACTAACAGTGAATCTATCCATCATCGACAACTCAACAGAAATAAAATATAGTGCACCAAACCACTGAGTCAGTTTGGTTTGGTTAAGGTGAAATTGTTGCAGTTTCTAGTCATATTACTGCAACAATATTGAAATATCTTTATCACAAAATTGTTGCAATTGGTTTGGTTAAGGTGAAATTGTTGCAGTTTCTAGTCATATTACTGCAACAATATTGGTTTGGTTAAGGTGAAATTGTTGCAGAAATATAAAACATCTTTATCACAAAATTGAAATATCTTTTCTGTAAAAATATTTTAGTCAAACCCAGCACGGGTTAAATATCTAGTAATAAATAGTGATATACAAATTAAAAAACTACAATCTCAATGGACATATTACTCCACTGGCAGAAACTATGTGAAACCAGTAACCAACCTAGTTTATAAATTTTCTACATTTTGGGGTTCTGCAGCGACAGGGAACCTTTTGTTCTTCCGGCTCGTCTTTATTAAACAAGTAGTCATATCTGTGGCAACATTGAAATGGAAAAGAAGAAGTCAGAAAAAAACTTAATACCTGTACCAGAAAAAATACCATGACAGAGCCCAATATGCAAGATTGTTTGCATGCATAACACATATAAAAAAATATATACATGAAACCGTACGTTAGTTCTTCACCAGCAGAAACATTGGTTTTGGCAATAAGAACAATCACGCTCTCCTGATCGCTCAAACTCATAATCCTTGCAAAGCAGTTTGGCATGCACTGCATCAATCACAATGATTCATTATTTTTATCAGAAACACAACATTTGTAATGTAAAACTAACATTTGTTCCATTCTTTTGCATTGCAGAGGAAATGAAGTACTAAAAAACCAAGATAGGATTAAGTAGAAACAACTTACAGAATGGTTTATAATACGTGAAATGTTTCCCTTGTTTGTTGCATCTATTACCACTTCTTTACTTATCTTGAACAGCTGCATAATATATTTCATTTGGTATTAAGATCAAAAGTATAATGAATCCAAATGAAACATGATAGAGTTTTTCATGACCCTGTGAAATATATACTACCTGATTTATTTTGCTTTGCAAAACAAACATCAGTTTTGAAACTTCGGATTTTGGATTGAGTTAGAAATCATTCTTTTTTAAAAGCAAACAGATATCAATTAACAGAAAACATGGAATTCATACAAACATTTTGATAAACATGGTAAGGGATACTTCCCACCCATGTTCAGACCCCAGATTTCTAGCTAGACCAACAAGCTTATGAGCAGCAGCATTCTTGCACCTTCTAACACTAAGCACAAATGCACTTTCCTACTGAGACAAGAGCTCCTCACGGACAAGGACAAACAGATCAATATAGCTGCAAGTTTTAGGGATTTATTTGTGCAATTAACCCCTTCAGCATCAGATTCAATAATTACTCTGTTGAGGTTGCGGGGCACTACCTTGTGCCCAAGGTTTCAATTAGAACAGGGGACAGCTCTGCTCTTTCAAACTTTGTGGCAACAAAGTTGACTTGACCTTCAAAATTACAATCTCGAACTACCCAACCTGAACAAGTGTTTTCAAAACAGCCTGCACCTACATTTATCTTTGCTGGACTTAGTTATCTTGAGATTGGGTGAGGGGGGATTGGGCACAAGTGCTCTGCTACAGGGTGCATTCTGCAGCCAAGAAAGCAACCTCTATGGGGGTTAAAAACGGACCTGTTAAAAACAGTATTATTCCTGATTTTCCATATCTTCCAAAGGCATATGCTGAACATTTGATTTGCTAACTGATCTTATCAGATTAGCCACTGAAGGTTATTCGAGGACTTCGTAGAGATTTGGTAAAGATATCAACTAGGTTGTCAATAGCGTGTTATAATGGTGTAGAGTGCTATATGATAATAACCAATCAACTTTACATCCCTGCACTTTGGTGAGATAGAAATTTCACTATTTATGTATGTTGTTAACAACATTGTTTTTTTTAGTCTTCACAATAACAATCATCCCACTTTTTCTATATGCCGTTAAAGTGTTTTGGGGTCCAACACATTTCGAGATTAACGACCTAGGATATCAATAAATTGATCTTTAGAATTGATAAAGGAAGTTTTGATGACTCTATAGGGAATCTTTTCTCTAAGGAAACAGCATCGAGATTAACGACCTAGGATATCAATAAATTGATCTTTAGAATTGATAAAGGAAGTTCTGATGACTCTATAGGGAATCTTTTCTCTAAGGAAACAGCAATCGACTTCTATATGTTTTATTCTTTCATAAAAAACTAAATTACAGGAGGGATGTAAAGTTGATTGGTTATCATCACATACAAGTTCTATTTGGCCAACCTCGCTAAAATGCTCTTGTAGTAAATGTTTCAACTATACAAGATCGCATGTAGCATGAGTCTTAACTTGATACTCAGTTTTTGTACTCGATCACACAACAACAATTTGTTTTATTTGTTTTTTACTCTTTTGAGAAATCGAATTTTCACTCACAAAATTAAAACAACTTGAAGTAAGGCGCCTATCTTCATCTGAATATCTAACCGTAGTTGAGTGGCCTCTATTGGTGAACACAAGTTCTTTTTCCAGGTGCTCTTTTGATGTACTTAAAAATTCAAACAGCTGCATTCCAATGACGTCACATGGAGGCTTAAGGAATTGACTTACAACACTAATTGGAAAGATATGCTTGGTCTTGTTACGGTGAGATAAATCAAATTTTCCACTATCTCTACTATCTACCTGGATCATAATGGGCTCCCCATCATTTACAATTTATAAGACATGTTTCCTCCAAAATATCGAAGATATATTTCCTCTAAGAAATAGCAATACCTAACTTTGATTGAGGAACCTTAATCCCAAGAAAAGTAACACAAAGTAACACAAAAGACCCAAGTCCTTCATCTGGAAGTTTTGAAAGAATTGTTATTTCAATGTGTTGATACCCTCATGATCATTTCATATAATCACACTGTCATCAATATAAATCACAAGATAGATATATTTATTTGATGATGACCACTTAAGAAAGAGCGAATGATTTGATTCACAACTGAATTATCCCAAACTTTTGTAGAACTTTGCGGAATCGACCAAATCATGCACATGTGATTCTTTCATATCATCTTAGGACTTTTGTAATATGCATACCAACCTATGTCCCATGAGCAACAAATCCAAGAGGTTGCTTCAAATAAATATGTTCTTCTTAATCATCTATCGCACAAGAAAGCATTCTTGATATCCAATTGAAATAAGGGTCAATATTTCATAGTAGCCATAGATATAAAGAGACGAACAAATGTCATTTTTGCAAAAAGGTATCATTGTAATCATGGTCCTAGACCTAAGTATAACCTTTCGCAACTAATCAAGTCTTTAATCAATCAACATGTCCATTCGGGATTGTTAGGTTTTAAAGTCATCATCTCATCAATCGTGACAACCAAGTGTGAAGAAGACAATCGATGGTAACTCATAGTTGTAAACATGATAGAGATTAGAAGTAGATTTTTTACCTCATATCAACAAAAAGACTGGGGTGGGATCGCATTGGGAGAAAAGATTGGAACAATAGCTTAATTACTAGAATAAATAACAGTTGTCTTTGAAGTAGAATCAAAAGCAACAGTCTTTGGAGTTGAATTACTAGAATCTGAAACATCAATCTATGAAGCTGAATCACTAGATCCAACGTGGCGACACTTGTAACACCTCAGACTGCTTTCGGTCTTACCACAACCATCTCTACATATGTTTTGTCCTCACTCGCAGGCTTTCTGAGAAATTTTTCAGAAGGTCATCCATCCAAATACTACTCCAAATCAAACGCTAAAATGTGGAGTTCTTTTTTGTTAGACTGGAAATAAGATGCGTCTGATTGGTATATGTATTACTAATCAATCCTTATAAGCCTTCCTTTATTCATGCAGTCTCATATATGTACAACCTCAGAATCTCTCTCATTCTATTGTGAATTTGATTTTCATCTAGAAGCTTCCAGGAGATGCTCATTGTCATGCCTTGTGCACTGGTGATCACTCCCCGCCTTCGTCGGTCTCGGGTGTTACATGCCCACTTGATTCGTCCCCGAACCACATCGTAATAGGAGTCTGCTCTAATATCATTTGTAACGCCCCAAACTACTTTTGGTCTCACCACATTAGCACAACCATCTCTACATATATTTTATCTCCATTCATACACTTTCTAAGAAACTTTTCAGAAAGTCAACCATCTAAATACTACTCCAACCTATAAGTCTTCCTTCATCTATGCAGTCTCATACCTGCACATAATCTCAAGATCCCTCTCATTTCGATGTGAATTCGATTTCCGCCTAGAAACTTTCACGAGTTACTCATTGTCATGCCTTGTGCACTAGTGGTCACTCTCTCCCCTCGTCGACCTCAAGTGTTACAACACTCATAAGTAATACCATATCGATAGAACTCAAGTTTTACTATATGACTATGGAGAATTGTAAGTATAGACATATGATATGACTCAAATAAAGGAATATGTATGTCTTAGTAGTAAACTCTTTTATAGCATTAGATGTGTTGGGTGAAACAAAGAATGATGTATCCTAAAAAAATAACATGTATGAAAACATAAAACAATGTGTAGGTGGAAAATAACATCGATACCCCTTTTTTATTTCTAGAATAGTCAAGAAGAAAGCACATATACTCTAACCCGGACATAGAATAGTCAAGAAGAAAGCACATATACTCGAACCCGAACACGCGAATTGGGATGACAACAACATACAAGGGATCCTTAGGAAACAAGAATGAGTGTGGAATCTCGCTACTCACACTGAGGATGACATGTGGTTTATCAAATGATGGGCAGCGAGAATAGCATCACCCCAAACTTGAACAATTGAGAGAGCAAGCACTACTTGAAATCAAATTAAAAAGACAATGAGTTACTAATCACACATAGTTCTAAGATAAAGACGGTAGTTTGGCTAATAGATGTGACTTGTGCCTTATAACCATTAGCAAATGTAATGTAAGGTGTTTAGATGGTGAGAAGGATTACCAAAATTTAAAATCAATTATCAACATAATGAGATAGGAAACTAGTATATCATAACTAGAATGATACAAGGTGAGCCGTGATGAAACTTGTAAAACAACCATCAAACAATGGAAAATAAATAAATCAAGTGTAAACAAAGTATGAAGAAAAGTATTTTCTTTTGAAAATAAAGATGACGACAACAAACTGTAAGTTGAGGATTACCCTCACTTATTAGATCTTACTCAACATTTTAAAACTAACTTATAAGGTTAGGAATGACTCTACTTATAAAAATATATATTTATGTTATGTATTATATAAACATCTAAACATCTAAAGATTGGATATAAATGTTGGATGGTCCAATAATAGAAACGTAATAGGAGATGACACAATAGATCTTGAACTAGACTCTAATACCAACTTGAATTTGAATACTTTTTTATTGATAGAAAATGTTTCAACACCTATTTATATACATGAGATATATATAAACCGAATAGAAATGTAATTCTATCATAATCTCATAATACTAACAAATCACAATACCATAAATATCTCCAAAGGAAACTTTGAACACAAATAGAAACTTGAACTCTCCCAAATATCCTTCATTAGTCCATGACTTGTTGTAGAGGAAGCTTGAGGAAGATTCCTATTCTTTTCCTCACAGATCAAACATTATGCAGATCAAACAGATTATTCCTTAACCCTTTCCCAATGCCCAATGATTTTATCTTCAGGAAGCCTCAATTCTCTGCACAATGCAATTGGTCCAATCCCAATTCCCTAGCTAGGGAATCTAATTTTCACCATCTTAAGCGGAGAAAGGAATATAAGAAATCAATTCTTATATTTCAAACACATTAAAATGCAATCAAATTGATTACATTTCTGCCCTTATAAAATTGAGGACCCATTTAGAATTGAAACAAAAAATAATCTATCTACAATGCTATGAAGTCTCCTAATATTTTTTCAAATCATTAAATTTTACAAATCATTTGAATTATTATTTTTTTTCAACATTATGCACACATGGTTTGATTCAACGTCTAATGAAGTTCCATTTTCTACTATCCAAACAAAATATGAAGTATCACACGGTAAGTGGCAAGTACAAACTGATATCTCAAAAAATTTTAACGTGACTCACATAACAATCTTTGCCTTCTAACCGGTGTCTTGCTTCCCTTGAATCCTGAAGATTACCCCTTATTTGCTCACCACGATACTCAGCAACCTGGAGACAGACACGTGAAGAATGTACATATAGTTCATCAGGGAAAAAACTATAGCAGTATTTATTTTACAATTCAGTGACCATCTTAAGTTAATATGAAATGTTACCATGTCCCCTTCTTGCAAATCTCTACGAGCAAAGAGGCCCCACCCTTGAATAGCTGATTTTCCAAGGCAAACTCTATAATTTTCCGTTTTCTAAAACCCAAAAGCATCAAATGTTAAATGAAAAAATAAATAAATAAAGAGACATTATTTTATTTTAAAATAGAAATGGAAATGACATTTAACTTGGGAAAATTGAGATATTAACTGACCTGTAAGTGGTGAAGGCGTTCCTTAAATGAAGAAAATACTTCAGCAACATCCTATCACAGAACAAGATTAGAACTAAGAGTTTTCGATCAAAAACCAAAAAAATTGAAGTGTTACATTCATAGCTTAGAGCACCAAAACAAGAAGATTACCGTGCTGCCGTTTAACTGAGTTATTGCACTTAAAGAATGAATGTTTGGCCCCCCAAGCAAGTGAATTATTGGCGTACAGTCCTTCTGGCATATAGGGGAAATTGTAATTGAACAAGACCAAAATTTAAGAGATTAGAAAATAATCTGTTACATAGTTTTTGATGCAGCAGAAAACCCCAAGTGCCTATGCATGATTTCAAAGCAGAAGCCTAGAGAAGTTGATAACTTAATATAAAATTATGGCCATAATAGTGTGTGTTAAATTAGTACCTTATTGGGAGACTTTCTGTAAACACGACACCTGGCAGCAGATAGTAACTTGGCCTCATAACTTTCAGAAGCTGAAGGTTCAAGGAGTTCTATACTATTTGATGAAATAAGCTTTGATTCTCTATTGCGTCCCTTGTGATTTTGAAACGAAGTTCTTGGAGAGATTGCCCTTAGGGGTGGATACATAAACACTCCTGAATCTGGATTTGGGACCCTGAAATGAAATTAAAATATAAAAACCGTTTTCCAAAAGAAAACATGGAAAATAAGATTAGCATAATTTGAAGACCAGGTCTCAAACCTGTGAACTGCACAATATATTGAGTTCTTTGTTATTTGAGTTCCCTTCTTCACTGTAGTACGCACCTGTACATTTAAACATTATAAACATATTTTCCCAGCAGTGGTTGTGATCAATATCTGTATGTTTACTAATTTATGGACATAAAATGACTGCTTCCCTCAAAAGAAAAGAGCAAATTAAGAAAAAGTAGCAGCTTCAGATCAAGGACCAGTTTAAATTTAAGTAAAAGGATCGTCATACTTACAGTCATGCTATATCCCATTCTTGATGCACACATCGCATGAAAATATGTCTCACACTTGCAACAACGTGTACAGGAACCATGGCTTTGTTTACAAATCACGCAAGTCTGGCACCATCGTAGACAAGAAACAGAGAAATAATGAATGTGAGAGTAAAAGTGTAACACATCTAGAAAAGGACTCTAATTACTTGAGTGGAAAGCCTTTTCTCTAAGTAATTTTGGGTGATAAAATAACTTCAGGGAATGGAATTACAAAAAATTGCCATGTTTTATCCCCCCAAGAGAGTTCATCTTGGGTGGTCATCAAAATAAGCATGCAAATTAGTTCATCATAGCTGCTGCTAGAAAGAATATTGCAGGCTAAATCACCTGACAACAACTTTAAAAGATAACTTCAGCCCCTATGATTTACCTTCAAAAAGGAATTAGGAGGAATCTTAAGGATTCCAGAAGCAGGTTCCATTGCGTTTTCGTCTTCGAAAGAAACTTCAGGCCGAAACCAAGCGCATGTTACATGAACCCACAGCAACTCAACATCAGTTGGCTTTAGTGCACCACCTGCAAAGAGTTTCCCCCATATTATAAAAGGAAATTAACAATGGATGACAAATATAACCGCTACAGAAAAATTAAAGGGGAGAAGATGTCATTTAAATGTTAAGTGAACAATGCTACGACTTCAGCATAAGCCAAACACAACTTATGAGCACACCATAAATTATATATAAGTTCATCGACACACTGCCATAAGTTCTTATATCATAAAATAAGAACAAATGAGTTCTTCAAGATACCCCAAAAACATTTTTGCTTGGGGTATATAAGTCAATTCTCCATAACTGCCTAAAAATGGGCTAAATGGGTTGCATGCATACATTGGTTAGTCCGTGATAAAGTCAATGCATTCGGTATATGAATGAAAGATTGTCCATTTCTCACTGAAGAATTATTGGCCTGGATCCAGAGGTTACTACCTTCCTCAAGAATCTGGTAAATGTAACTAATAATACTGCAAGAAAATATTAAATGTAGATGACATGCCTTTAACTGGACAGAGGCAACACTCTCTTTCTACATCAGGAGTTTCACACACTCTGCAAACCCATGAACTAAAATCTTGGACCTGCCTTGCCCCATAGCACGCTTGGTGGACTGCAATTTGGCACCTGCACAATGAACAAGTGCACATAGAGTAAATGACTTTTGATTCTTTAAAGTTTTGTAAATCAGAAATAGAGTTTTAACATATCTATAATAACTCTGCAACTAGGGGTGAAAATCATGAATGATTATTAAAGCACCTGTTACAGATGATAATATTGTTAACGTCTTCATCTTCAACCCATCTGCATATCGCACATCTCTCTGTTGTCCATTTGGCATAAACTGGCTCATACTTCTCTGAGACAATAAAGTAAAGTAAATGAAGTAAAGTACCATAAGACGTGATCACATTAAAGAAAAGAAAGCTTTGGCATGTAAAAGTCTATATGAAACACATGCTTACCTTGCAAAAAGGAAAGCACCTGTTTCTGATCTAACTGCGAGGGAATTCCAGCTTGGGAATTGAGTTCCGTGATCTGAATAAATTTGTGTAGTTATTTCAAAAATGAGAAAGAAGAACAAAAGTAATATGGAAATATGAAGACATGATGCACACACATTTGACATTGCAGGACTATATATTTATACTTCAAATTTGGAGAAGTTTAGGGGGGAAAAGTGATGCTGACGGCATAAAAGTAATATAACCATTCTACCTGACAGTTAATACAAAACTGGCAGAAACACAATCCACCAGAAAGATTTGTCACGCATCTAATCTAGCAAGATATAACACATACCCAATTTATTAGCGGTTGCATTGTGCTTTCTACTTTCACACTGAGTCTCCATTTTTTGGCTCTGCAACCCACATGTCGTTCCCATTCTGGCAATGCCTGCTTCTTTGACCCACACGAGCCACACTCACACATAACTCTGTAGTAAAAATTAATAAAGAAGGTACATGAAATTCTTTTTGATTGACTTAATAGTTAATCAGCTAATTTCTTTTATTGGTTTGGAAAAAGATTTAGTCAATGGGGTGTGATAGTAGTAACAAAGAGAGATAAAAAGGAAGGGGGAAAAAGTGGGTGGGGTAAAAAAGAATCAAAGATATGGAGAGGAAATCAAAATATTGTAATTCGACTGTTAAATCATATAATGTAAAAAATTGTTGAAGGCTTACTGATGAAGCCTTGGAAAGTAAATTCCTTTCGTGTGATTGCACACCACCGCTAGCGTTTCAGGTAGCACGGGTTTTTGGTTTTTCTCTACTGACCTGTCCCTAAAGAAAGAACATCAGATTCAAAGAATATTAAGTCAGATGCTGAATGCCTCTACAATTATGCGAAAAGGAAGTAATAGATGACTACTACGTACTTAATTTTTGATTCGTTTGTTTGTGCTGCTGATAATTTACGTTCCTTCTTTCCCTTGCAGTCTGGGCAATGGTATTGTGTATTTTTCAGATCCTGCATCAAGTAGCCCGTCAGTAATATTTTGGACCAGGGGCATCAAACAAGCACAAAAATAGTGAAAGGAGAGATGTAGGACCGTGTTAACATGATAAAATACCTTGAAAAGTTTTCTGGAAATGTTTTCACACTCAGCATGCACCCAAACATTACAACTGTCGCAGCGTACCTAACTCAAGTATTCAGCCACATAAGATCTCAAAATTTTGATTCTATGTGAAACAAACTTGTTAAATCAAGTAGAGAAGTAGAATCTCACCCAATCATCAGCGCCTAAAAGGTGCCAAACCTTTTTGCAAACGCCACAGTATTGTTTTGATTTAAGTAGCTGACAGAACAGAATCATAAGTGTTGAGAATTAAATGTCAACAATGGATATATTTTGTTAAGAAAGTAAGACATCTTAAATGAGTCATTCACCGAACCATTGCACAAGGTTTACAATAATGCGGAGGAGCACAGCTTGAATCCTTAATCTTCTCCATGGTTTTGCATGGCAAAGTCAAACCACAGCCATAACAAAATATTATATCCTGCACGATTTATTCATTGGATAAAATTATGGAACCAACCAGAATCTATAAGGTTTAAAAAATAATTTCATTAGAAACCAAGAAGTATATGACTAAAAACCATGAGCCGTGTTCATACATATATGTCATAAAAACCAAGATGTATGTAGTATATAGCCCTTACTCCTTTCTACTAAAATAAATGTTTGAATAGTACATGTAGACTCTGTCATCTACATCAGTCTATATTCTAATAAACCAAACTTATAAATTCTCAGCATCTTTGTCAAGTTAATGCACAGCACAAAGTGTAAAAAATTAAAATCACCTGGTCTTGGCAATGATATTCCTGACCAGCACAGGAACCCTCACCCTCCACATTTTCCTGAGCTCGGAAATGTGGGTCTAGGATGTCGCTGCTCGCTAACATCGCTTCCTCCATTGCCTTGTGAAAATCGCTATGTCGGCTCTTATATATTCGGGTCTGCCCCTGAAATCTAAACAAGGTAACTTTTAATACGAGCAAGTACGAGACACAAGCCCAATATCTTGCACGAAGAACAACAACCAAAAATCATTCACACATGCATGCACACCTATCCATGAATTCCAAAAAGGGTAATACCATCCCTTGCTTCGCCCACAAATAGTTCTGCCAAGTGCCATCACCAACTGGTTAGATTTCAAACATAAAACCACAATCAAAATAACTCAGCCTTTATATTAAGTTGTTTGATAAAAAAACTTACCCTTTGCTTTTGATTCGAATAACCAAAAAACATAACACAAAGCGCACCAGGAACACATTGTCTGAGAACAGACTCAGGCGCTTGCGAGATGGGATCAATCACCACCGCAGGCCATGCCAGATTACTCTTGCCACATTTTACCCAAACCATATCACCCAAACCAAATTCCTCAAGCTCGAAAACCTCTTCCTCCTTTTTACCCTTCTCATCAAAACCATTTTCACTCTCTGTTTTAACCAACGGCAAACGACTCCCACTCACCGTTGTTTTAATGCTCTTAAAGGACTCAGCATTCTTGTCACAGCCAAACTCATAAAATCCATTATCACTCTCTGTTTTCGAATCACATTTGATTTCCTTCCCTTTTTTCCCAAATCCCGATCCACTCTCTCGCGAACTGTTACCAACTTCAAACCCTAATCCAAATCTTTTGATTCCTCCATTAGTATTCTTCTTCCGTGAATCGAAAAGTACCGAATCATTGAACTTAGTCGGAAGCTTCTGAACGCGACCTCTCGATGATCGCGGCAACAAAGGAGCTTCTCCACTAACAGCATTCAACTCCATCAAAGCCGAATTTGAATTGGAACTGAAATCAGGATCGGAATTGGAATGAACCTCACCACCACCACCGCCACCAGCACTGCAATTGAATCCTTCAGTGGATCCACAGAGAGAACCTCCGATCAAGTCCTCGGTACCACCGAAGCAATTATTCGCTTTCGGCTTCTTCTGAAGCGATGGAGATGCAGAGTCTCTGTCTTCTTCTTCTAGCTTAGATCGCTTCAGATTCTGAATTACAGATTTCAAATCACGCTCGATGGTCATTTTGTGATTGTGAGGAACACGAAACCCTAGCAGAGTGATGATATGGAAAAAAAAAATCCCCAAATCGAACGATTTGTTGAAATGAGAGTGTGAGGAAATGAAGGAAAAAAGAGACCGATGCTGAAATTTGTAAAATTGAATAAAGTAGCGGGTGGTTTTTCTTGGCGGAAAAGGCAATTGGTATTAATTGTAAAATTTCTAGATTCTTTTGTTTTTTTATTTCCCACCACTAATGTGATACTCTTGCATTCGGACGGGTCCGTTCTGATCCTTTTATTTTGTTTAATATTATTATTATTATTATATAGTTAAATATAAAAATATAATATATATATATATATATATATATATATATATATATATATATATATATATAATAATAATTAAAAAAAAATTAAATATTAAATAGATATTTGACTTTAATAGAAATATAAAAATTTCATTCTAACATACTATTTTAATAGAATGTTAAAATGAGATCAAAACTTAATTTATCATATAATAATGAAAAATGTGAATTAAATTAAATAGTCATATATATGCTTAATAGGACTAAGTTGATTGGACCAAAAGTTGGTTGGATTTGTAGTCCAGTAGTCTATAATATAAAAAGTCATTATGTTATTGTTGAATCAGAATAATCAACCGTAAGAGATTTCTTTGTTTTGATTATTCGGGAAAAAACATTGTGAAGAATGGCAAGAGCGAAGTACCTTGATGGTGTGGTAGGGTAGCTGAAATCGCTAGCGCTTGTTAGTTCGGTAAGGTTGTAGTTATGTGTTTGATTGTTAATGCAATGTTAGATGCAGAACTGCCGTCGAATGGACAGAAGTTGCACGTCCTGAGGTCATCGGAAAAGCCAAACAGAAAGGGCAAAGTAGTGTTTCAGCCATATTACTTTTATGAGATAGCAACACTGATTGTATGGTCTTATTTCAGCTCAGATAGCAGTGGGTAAGATTATTTTGTTTCCTTAGAATAGTTATTGCATGTAATTTATTTTGCATGTGAAAGATATGTTATGGAATTGTTGTTTTCAAGTGTAAGAAAAACAGTCATTTGTTGTCGATTATTTAATTGTTAGGGTAAATGTAAAAGTGTTATTTTTTTACCATTTGTACAACATGCAGTTTGGAGGAATTGTTTCCTGGAGAATTTGAAGAGGTTAATCTCATTCAAGTTTGTGTTTTTGAGACATTCAGGGATCACATGCTGGAAGTTTATAGCAGTGAATCTGAAACTGATGACAGTGATGCTGAAGCGTACTCTCGAGTGTATGTGTGGGAGAAAAAGATCACCAACACCTATACAGCTCAAAAAAATATTCTGGTATTAAAATAAAGTAACATAGTATACATGTTACAATTATGTTTATTTATAATACTGTGATAGCTAAAGTTGTTCTTATTGAGTGCAATATTTTCCCAATGATGTGACAAAGAAAATGTTGTTTAGGAACCAAAAAGCAATTGAGTTAATAGATGAGAACAACGGTGATTCCTATTATGCAGAAGTTCACTCTACCAAGCGCAATAAAAAGGTTTTTAAAAATGAGAAATTTATTTCCAAAGGACGGTTCAAATACGTAAAGAGGAATAAGATAAGGAGAGGTGATGTGCTCAGCTTCACAGTTCGGTATCCTTCAAAAAGGTTATGTGTGGAATTGTTGAATCGTTAAAATGGTTGCAATCATGGAGTACAGTGATAAAGAAAAACATGAACGCAAACTAGTGAAGAAGCGTTTTGGTTAGAGAAGAATGTTATTTGGATGTATGATATTTTGTATGTTAGTATCTGATTATTAAAAAGTTGTATATTTTTAAACTTGGATGATAGTAACTATTTTGGACGTTGCAAGTAAGAATGTTGGTTTGTATTGTGTTTCAAAATTATGAAGTTAAGTTGTTATAGTTTATTTAGTATATTAATGTAAGCAATATTACGTTTAATTATTTGTTATTTGAATGAGTTAAGTAAATTGTGAACAGGTTTAGGTAGTATAAGTGGAAAACAAATGTTTAGGACAGTAACGACAAATTTATTAAGAAGGAAAAATTTTAAAAAGTTGTAGAAGAATATTGAAAATATTAAGTGTGAATAATAGTAGTAAAAATGCTAATGTAATATAAGAGTTGTGTTATAAGAAGTGTAAGAGAAAGTGGAATGTGTCCACACTGATTGTTTGATAGGCATGTGAATTGGGTATAATGCTTAATGTTCTGAATTATGCAGACCAGTTGGTTGTTTAAAGAGAGAACGACTTATGCAAGTGTCCCAAAATATAAGCATCAAATAGAATGTTTTGCGTGAATTATAGGACAGTTATATGTGTATATGTAATGAACAAATGAAATGAGATTGTATATGTATTGTGAGTTAAATTTCCGCAGGTATTATATGGAAGTGTGGCATGATTTTTTTGTTGATGTATGTTTGGATTGTCATGCAGGTTTAATAATGGTGATGTAGTTTGCAAGTTGATGTTTAGTTTAAGGTTGAATTAATCAATTGGGTTAATAATTTGTAATAACTTTGTCCATATTTGACCATAGTTTTTCTCATGGCTTGTTTGATGTGGTCCGAAAATATAATGTAGGTGGAGAGATGAAGATTTTAGAGTAAAAACAGAGGGATGACTTCAAATTAAGATAGGGTTATTCTGATATCGAGTAAATGTTGCTTGGGGTGTGAAAAAGATATATGTCTAGTTGAAATGTGTACAATGTAAAATGTGGTTGTAGTGGGATGAAGGCATGGTTGAAACAAATGGTCCATAGGACTAGGGGTGTTCACATCCAATCCGATCAAAAAAAATCGAAAAACCGAATCGAAAAAACCGAAATCTAAAAAAAATCGATTTTTTTTTATGTATTTGGATCACCATGTAGCATAACCGACTGGTTCAGTTCGGTTTACGGTTGGCTTCATGAGAACCGAACTGGTCCAAACCGAACCGATATTACTTCCATTTACTTGCCATTTATTATTTAAAATAAATTAATATCGAATCATTTATTATTATATTCGCTTTAATATAGCTTTGAAATCTTCATTTGTTCACTGTTTTATATATTTGTCATATATTTAATTTATAATACAAATCTCCATATAAGAACTAAGCATATCTCCATATATATTATATATTATAGCCATGTCTATTTCGTTGGGATAGATATTATACATATATTATAATGAAACTTTGCAATAATGACATCAAATAGCCATATGAACATAGCAATTAGATATTGTCTCAGTAGACGTTGGTGGCATAATTGTAACTGGTATTGAAATATATTCTTTTTAAATTTCTAAATAGTGTTGGTTTAAAAACCGAATAAAACCGATTCAACCGAACCGAAGTAAACCGTATAAATTGGATTGGATTGGATTGGATTTTTCTTGTTGTCATCCAAAAACCGAACCAAACCGTATGCTTTATATATTTTTGGATCGGATGATATTTTGTCTCAAAACCGATCCAAACCGGACCACGAACACCCCTACATAGGACCAAATATACTAATATTGGGTTAAGTCATAAGATGAATAAAAAATAGGAAAAAGTATTAGTTAGAAGATTATAATGGGCCGAAGGCCCAAGAATAATATGAAATGGCCCAAACACGATAGCACTGTGTAGTTGAAAAGTTGAACACAAAAGGTGAAGACAAAAGGTTTCACTCATTTTACATGGTACCTTGAAAAATTTTGAACTTGTTTATTATAGTGTTCCAGACTTTAAGAAGTGATTCAGACACTTCGTTCATTTTCATTGAGAAAATGGCCCAGAAATCGATCTTGAATCCTGAAAGGAGATGATGATCGTTGTTGATTTGATGTTACATGTGTTTTTATGGGTTATTTTTCACAAGAACATATATTATGTTGTTACAGTGGTTTTTATTTTGCAGGTACATTACGAAGATGACGGTTGAATCAACATGGGACAAGCTGAGCAGGGAGGGCGTCATTAACATAATGTTGGACAAGAGACGAGTTGCTTTAGAATGTAAGAAACGGTGTGAAGTGGTGATGATCGTTGTTGATATGTTGTTGCACACGTTTTTTATGGGTTGTTTTTCACAAAAAAAAACATATCTTATATTGTTATAATGGTTTTTTTGGCAGGTGCATTACGAAGATGGCGGTTGAATCAACATGGGACATGTTTAGTAGGGATGGCGTCACAAACAGGGTGTTGGACAAGAGGCAGGTTGATTTAGAATGGAAGAAAGGGTTAGAAGTGGTGATGAGCATTGCAACGGAGGTTGATAGTGTTGACAAAAGTAGGAAACATGTTGTTTGATTGTTGAGTGGTGATCGTACAAGTAGAGACACATAGGTAAATGTGTTTTGAAGGAACCCTCCGTCGAGGGTGGAGGTGCGGTTGGTAAGAGAAAAAGTGATCGCATAAGTAGGGATACAAAGGGTAAAGGTGTTTTTGCTGAAAATTTCTGTCGAGGGCGCGACTGAGGTTGGTTTGAGGAAGAGAGACGCCGGTGATATACGTCAATCACCAGAGGTGAACAAAAAGGCAAAGAAATGCAGAAGCAGTGAATATGTAGTAATCAAGTATATGAATGACCATAAGTACTTCCTCTGGATAAAGGAGATAAAATGCGCAAAGACAATTATGAGAAATGTCCTTATAAGTATAGTAACATAGGAATTAAATATTATAAATCATGTTTGTGTGTGTATATATTATGTAATATGTATTATAAGTCATTATGTGTTTATATATGTTATGTAATATGTGTTATGTGCAACAATTTCCGCAAGAAGTAATCTGTAATTGTATGGATAAGGCTTACACCCGTATTGAGTTTCGTGATGCTGGTGTGGTATGAGTTTGTGAAGGAATGATGTATCAAAAATGATGACGAGCTTGCATTCATCATCTGTGAGCGTCCATGCAAGAAGGTTGAGCTTGTAACACAAAGGATTAACGTCACAGTGGTGAATATATCAAGATTCAGATAAAGTGGTTTGAATTCAAGTGATTGGAGGAATAGTTTGTGTGTTTGCTGTTTAAATATGGTTTTGTTGTGTAATTTTGGGTTGAGTGAAAAGTGTTATCATTGTGTAGGTGTAATAGATGTGGTTGATGTATTTTATTTTGGTTTTAATGAAAATGTGTAGACATTATGGCTTTGTATTTAGGGATGTAATTTTTGTGACAATAATATTAAAAGCATCATGTATAAGCCATGTATTTTGCAAACTCTAAGTATTATTAAGTGGTGATGATGATATTATGCATTATTAGTTGTCAATGGTATGTTTAGATAATCATGTTGTGTTTTTCAACTGGATTTTGATGTTCAAATTAGTGTTATATATATATATATATATATATATATATATATATATATATATATATATATATATATATATATATATATATATATATATATATATATATATATATATATATATATATATATATATATATATATATATATATATATATATATATATATATATATATATATATATATATATATATATATATATAAGATTTGAATTTCAATATTATGTTTAGATATTGAAGTTGTGTTTCTTAATCTGATTTTAAAGTTTACAAATAACAGATGTGTTGATATCTTCTCTACCACTTTATTCACTTTTGTGTTTTGGTAGGAAAGAGATGGTACATGTGGTTAACATGATAGGGGCATACTTTATAAAATGTAGACTACATATAATTAAGTAGAATATAAATATTTATAAAGAATAATTTGAATAGAAACTTATAAATTTTTCTTTGAATAAAAACATGTTTCAATTAAAAGTTATTTTAAAAGTCATTTATTAATGAAATAATACAATTAAAAAAGTATAATAGGGACAATAATAGAACTCAATTTATTGATGAAGTAATTTAAGCATAAGTATGTATGTTAGTTTCAATGAAGAAATATAACTACGGTGTTTTAATTTTTATATGAATGAGATTGTTGGCATATGTAACATGTTTGAACATGAGTCTTTTTATAAGTATGGTTAATTGAAATGAAAACAATTTTAGGCAATGTTAATGTCAAAATCATTCGGGCCAGGAATAAGCATGGATAGACCGGGCCATCTGTTAATGTAAAAAAATAATAAGAATGAAAAATAATATAAAAATGATAAAAAATTATAAAAGAAATTCAATTATATATAGCTTATAAGGTTATATGGAAAGACATAAAGTAAAAAGGCAAGAAGCATCGGTTAGCTGCGTCTATTCATCCAAGTTAAGAAAAATGGCAAGCAAGACTCCTATGACATCTGAGGAAGGAAGGCAAATTGGCACCAGCATACAAAAAGTGTTGCATGTTTTTGTAGTTGAATCACTTACACTTAATGGTATTAACTTGTTGTGTGATATTGTTCTTGCAGATCTATGGAAGAGTTGCAATAAAGAAGAGAGAGGCTTGACATGATATACCGTAAGCACCTCGAGGAGGTTAAAAGATACAACAAAGCGAAGGAAAAATCACAATAGGCCAAACATTTTTCATCAGTAAAGGTTGATGCACACCAAGATGTCAAAGATGGAGGACCGTCAGTTGGTGGTGGTGAACTGACACCCAACAAAGATGGTGGATCATTGGTTGATAGTGTTGGGTTAGGGTATGGAGGTGTAGATCCAGTGAAAAACAGAGATAATCGAGTGGAATTGGTTGTTGAGTTATGTGGGGCAGGTAAAACATCCCTTGTTTCGGAGAAATCTGTGGAGAAAAAACCAACACCATTTGTATGCAACATTGGTATAGTAGATAGAGTTAAAGATCGTAAGAGAAAAAGGGTCAAAATAAATATAGATATTGTGAATGCTACTGGTGTTATTGATAAAAGGACACGGCATGCAACACTAATACGTAAGAAGGGGGATACTGTACGAAAAGGAAAGAAGTTGTTGCGGCATAAAGTGGTTGTTGTGAAGCACAATTTTAAGGCTAAATATATATATTTGTAGATTCTAATGGATTAACATACTCACATATTTTCTCTGATAGTGAGTGGTAAGTGATGAAGTACAAAAATCGTTAGATTGTTTATAATATGTCCTTATACTTTATATGTTGTTGATTATGTTTTAAAGCATCGCAAATATAGATTTGCAATAATATTGTAATGGTTGAATTTATGATGTAGTAGTGATGAAGCCGAGGATGACGGTGACAACAACAGTGACCCCTGGAACTATTTGTGGAAAAAGGAAATTTCTTGTGAAAAGACGGCATCCAAAAATGTTCTGGTAAGTAGAATAATCATTCCATATTATTAAATTACTCAGATTGTGTTTGTATGATAGGGTTTATGGATATTGTATGTTTTGTCTTGTGTGGAGCCATTAGATATTAGAATTGGTAGTTGTATCAATCATCCCCTAATATTATATAACTCAAATTAAGTCAATATGATTACATATATTGAAAGTAAATATTTTCTATGATGTGTAGCAACTTCCACAACAGGTTATGAAGGAGTGCATCCTAAATCTCCAGGGCCATATTCAGTTAGCGGACTCGGCCATAGGTAATATTACTGAATGTAAATTGCATTGTGCTGAAATGGTGTATTGCACTGAAAAGTACATTGGTAAGGAGTGGTGTGAATTTGTTAAGAAGAATAGTTTAAGAAAAGGAGATAAGGTTGCCTTTTGCCTACGTAACCCTCCATCAAGTAGGATTGTTGTCACCATTTTCACACGTCAACAGTCGTTTGAGGAAGTCGAATGTAGCATGAGGAAGTTGAATAAAGGGTGATGATGAAGAGGCAAATGGTGCTGAATGTTGCAATGAAGTTTATTAGTATGTTATTTGTTTAAGTCAATATTCTGAAAGCTACGGAAGTAGCAAAAATGGATTGTATTTTGCGTAATATGAACAATTATTGTTGTAGTTAAGTTGCCAATGATTTTGTCGATGTATAACCAGAAAAATTAATGTTGTAAGCATCGAGCATGTGGTCCAAAAAGTGTATTGTATTATGTACTATTATGTTATTTAGAAAAATGGTTATATTTATATGTAAAGCAACACATGGCAATTGTGTTTGTATGCAAGAATGCAACTTTGTGTAGCGCACCTGACTGGCCGCACTTAATATCGATAACATAAGCTGCTTACCAGTAGATAGAATAACACATGTTACATACTATAATTGGAATAAAGGATAGTAATACAAACGCAAATCAAAATTATGCGGGGACAATTGGATAATAAGTACAAAAGTGGTAAGAACAACAAAATGTTGTGGATAAACATAAAGTAGTGATCCCAAAAAGTATTAAAAATGTTAAGAGATGTAAAATGGATGACATATTGAGCCATTTTAAAGAAAAATATTGTATAGAAAACAAATGAGAATGTGAACATACTAAAATGATATGGTGACAAAGATTATCAGAAGTTGCAAATATATCACATGTGTAATTTCCAATAGAATGAACAAATACTCATAATATATAATACATTTTAGAAGAGGCAAGATAGATAAAACAATATGTTATAATATTATTAATGATATATTAACATAATGGAGGGGGTATCTAAGGGTTTGTAAAAAAATTTAAGGTTAATGTATGTATTCTAGAAGTTATTACTTGAAGTTAAATGTGAAAGTAAAAATATAATTAGAAGTTATTGTTGAATAGTGGAATGCATTGAATAAATAGTGAATGCATTGAATAAAGAGATGAGTACTCACGTGCATACATAATGGGTCATTAGTGGGTCAGGGAGAAATAAATATGTATCACTAAGTGATTAAATAATTAATTGGTTTATTTCCACCTCTTGCAACACGAACGCACTGTATCTTCCTCCGAGTTTGTTTTTGAGTGTTATCAGAAGAAATGGAGAAAAATGGAGTCCTTATTCACTCCAGGCAGATTGATTGCTTTTTAATTGGTAAAGTATCTTCACATGTATGTGGTGCAAGCTAATTTTGAAAATTTAATTGATTGTTGTTATGTTTCTATCTTACATAATAAATTATTAACGAATCAATGTTTAACCCTTCAACTTTTATACATGTATACCGAAATAGATCCTGAATTCTTGAGGAACTACAGTGAAGAATTAAGCAAAACTATGATAATGAGTAGGTGGCCTTTGTTGGAAGCATATTACGATCTATTATGCGATGTTGTCATCGAGGTTGGTTATTACAGCGACAACAATTTTGGAATAAATTGGTTTAAAGAATTGTCAAAATGGGAAAATTTACCTCATTTTCACAGCAGATATATTTTCGATGACAATATACATGCGTTTGACCTTATTTTGAGCCCTATTTCTGTATTTGTTCTTAAATTAGTTTAGTACCAATGATGTGATTTAATAATTTTTTTTTATATAAATGGGCAAAAGAAATAGGACAGGGTTAAAAATTTAGATGTGTATTATAGAAGTTGCAGGTACATACTACAACAATATTGAGAATTGCAGTTATGAAGGTCTTGTATTGTGCAGGGACAGCAGCACGTCGAAAACGATGAAACTGTTTAACATTGATGATCCATATAATACAGAATTAGGTCCTGGTTGGGATAATTTCTGCGAATGCAATATGTTTGATGCTGGTGAACGAATTTTATTTAGACTCGATGTTAGTTCGCACAACAAAATATGTGTATATAGGTTTATATTTTAAGGTTATGTTGTAATTGTCAGAACTGACTTGAGTTTTGTTGTATGGTGAAAGTTTACTTGCAAATAAATAAAGGAAGAGTGTTAATTGTTTTTGTTATTTTACTTACAAATAATAGATTGCCATAAATGTGTTACAGACCAAAACATTAATGGAGTAATCTGCTAACAGTTTATGGTATTATATTAGGATCGTTCCTGCAATATAAAATAAAACAGTTATCGTGCATGACAAACTAAATAATAAGTGTTATGTTGAAAACTTAAGAGTATGGGAATATTGTTGTAGCAATGATAAAGAATTATAAGTTGCAAAGGATGACATGTGTTGTACCCCAAAATTTTCCCTCTCATTTATCAAGTATTTTCTCACAAAATCTCCTTTGGTTCAAGATTGCACAAGGGTTGATCAGCTCAAGACACCTCCTTAAGCACTGATGATTGAAATTAGGGTTTGAGATTGCACAAGGATAATTGAACTTTAAATGCCTCACATGACTTTCATGGATCATTATGGACCCCAAATATTACTCATGTCAAGTTTCAAGTCTTGGATCTCATTTTTGCTCAGTCAATTGAGCAGTTGACCTAAAAAATCAATTGTGTTGGGGATAAAGTTAATTGTGGCTAATTTACAGTCAAAATTCATAATTTTTGATCCACATACGCATTATAAACTCATCTGTATCATTTGATCAAGTTTGGACCATGATTCCTCAAGAAATTTGATCAAATCATCAAAAGGGCAAAATGGTCAAAATTAGGGTTTTGACTGAGAAATGGCAATTTCTGATTTTTGACCTAGCAAATGGTTAATTGGGTTAAGGAATAATCTTAAGAGTTCAATTGCATCATTTTTACCTAATGGCATGACTCAAAACATTGTTCAAAATCAATTGGATTGATAGGGAATTTTGAGTCAACTGATCAAAAGTCAATTGTACACTGAAAAGTCAAACTTTGACTTTTTGGTCAAAATCCAGTGTCAAAGATCATAATTCATCAAAATATGTCAAAATATGAAACTTATTCATCAATAAATCAAAAAGTCAAGATTTCATTTTGAAAAGCCAAAGTTTTCAAACTTAGAAATTTTTCTAAGTCTTGAAAACTTCATGTTTTTCACAACTTTGAGCAAATTTTTCACCATGATGCAAGATGATTCAAAAGAAACTTTCAACATGAAAGTTGTAGATATCCATGATATATACAATATTTCTTTACACATCTTCTCCTAGAAGTTCTTGTATTTCAAGTTATTAATTCATGAAGTCATGGTCTTGAAATTAAACACTTAGTGAAATTTTGCCCTAGTTTAGGCATGATTTTGACCTAACTTCATGGCACTTTTTCATATAGTTCCAAGGGGAATTTTCAAAAGTGATTCAAATAGGGGTTGTAGAGCACATTACAATATTTCTAAAATGTCCAAGAACTCCTTGAGATCATTCTTGAGCAAGGAGAATCGGAGAGAGGAAGTTAGTGTTTCAAACTAAAATTATAGGTCATTTTGTGATGAACAAAGATTCAAATTTCAAACCTATGCTGCATAATCTCTACTTTACAGACCTCAAACTTGTTAAGTACTCCATAATTAATTGCTTGCACAGCTGTTAGAGGTCTCAACTCAAGCATTCAATGCAATGCCATGCTTTGTATCCATTTTAGGAAGAAAGTGCACAATGCCATTTTGAAAAAGTAGCTTTATGCACAAAACTTATTCTTGAGCCTTGCAATGGTTTTCTTCTGATCATACACGTCCTATAGCTCAGGAGAAGTTTATCTCAAGCCTTACAATCACTCAGCCCATGCTTGTACTTCATCTTGAAACCATGCTCCCACTTTTCTTCAAAATAAAGTAACATAGCAATCAGTCTATAACTTGTACTTCTGACCCTCCCAAGCACAAAAACCTTCTCATTACTTATGTACAAGTCCTTGGCAACAAAACACACGCATGCTTGATCCCCAAAACTATCTAGAACTCAAAACTGCATCACATACTTCTATTCTTGCATAACCTGACCAAAAGTTTGAAATTCACATCTCCCTCGTGTGTTTTCAAGCCTTTTTGTTCCTAAAGCTTCTAAACATCATTTAGAACTCATCCCTCACCATGTTACAAGACTGTAACACCATTAACACCATGCTCCATTTTTAAAAATAGAGCTTTGCACTTGTACTTCTCCAGAACTCCTCAGACACTTTCAGCTCAAGCTAAGCATCATATTAGCTTCCTAGGAACTTGAGGAAGCTAATCCAATCATTGGAACTCACTAAAAGCTGCTCAAACTAAAAACACGATACCCTATTGCAAGGTGAGTTTTTTTTACTTTTGAACTCTTTATACAAGCATCATTAATGTTTAGTTTGTGAATGAAAAATGTAGACATCAATGTTCTGAAGCTAACCATGTCTTTAGATTTCATTTATACTGCTTAAGGAGTTAGAATTTTGAATCTGAACATCCTGGAAAAGTTAGGTCAGAATTTGGTACCATTCAAAATTCATGCTCATTTTTGAGAATTAGTTTAAGTTGTTTACATTTCTGGAATCGTGGTAAAATTTTACACAACTTTCATGTTTACATTTTTGCAAATGGTTGAGAAATGAACAAGTTGCAGGGATTATGGCTGGAGGTTGAAGATGAAGTACATTTAGGGCAAGACTTAGATTATATATTTGTTGTTTTACATAAGTTAATGGATGTATCACCACCCCTGTGGTTAAAGCGCGCGCCTGTCACCATGAGGTTCTGGGTTCAAGCCCCAGCGTGACCTTTTTTTTCTCTTCATTTTTTGACATTTTCTGACCCCTTTTTTTGCAGCGCTGGGCCTTCCCTCTTTGGGCTTTACTTTTTTGCTACTTCTGACCCCCTGCCTTGTTATTCACACCCCTGACCCATTATTTTATTTCCATTTTATTTATTTTTCCTTCATTTTATTTTTATTTCATATTTTCTTTATTATTTTTATTATTACTATTATTATCATTATTATATATTTTTTTACTAATAAAAAAAATCCAAAAAAATATTTTATTTATTTATTTATTTGCATATTTAAAAAAAAAATACTTATTTAGTTTATTCTTCTTTACAAAAACAAAAGAACAAGAACATTTCTTTAATTAATTTCTTTTTTAATACTTAGATAATATTATTTTTGTAAATTAAAATCAATTTAGAATTTAGGTTTTTTTTTATTTAAATATTTTTATTTACTAATTTAATTAAATTCACCAAAACCCTAAAAAACTTGTTTTCATTAAATTAATTTATTCTAATAACTTCATATTAATTTTCTTTTATTTTAATTAATTAGGTCAAAGAACCTTTTTTTTCATAACTAACACCAAAAAATCATATTTCCTTTTGCATTTACATTCTTGCATTTTTATCTTTATTTTTGTACATTTATTCAAAAATTCAATATGGTTGTAATAGTTATTTAGATTTAAATTCTTGCAATATTCCCCATTTGTAATTTGTACACCCCTCCCCTAAATGATGTAATAGCGTAGTAATTTTAAATTTCGCAATTTATCGCTTTATATACAAATGCTAGTAATTAAGGTTTTGTATGGAAAGATTAAAACCAATAAATAGCAAACCCTAATCAAAGACAAATCAAGCATGAAAATCAATGCACTTGTACACAAACGCCCCTAGGGTAAATCCATTTGGTTGCCTTACAAAAATGGCCATATTATGCATGTAAGGTGTCTTAGTAAAAACAAGCAAAATACAAGATCATAGTCCCTCGATGACGCTATCTATGTTGCCTTTCAAAATGATCTTAGTCCCTAAATAAAATGCTAAGATACTTTGCAACCTTGCTAATCATGGTTATACGATGACCCACGCCCGTCCCTTTTACATCCAAAGATAGGGTTACTTACCAAATCAATGGTAAGATAACAATGTCAAAGGAAAAAGGAAATGGACATGAAATAGTTTTTGAGTAGGTAGAATATTCTTAGTTACTTGCTCCATTTCAAAACAAAAACATTCTTTCTATTTTCAAAACAAACACCAACACTTTCAAAAACATCTTTCAAACTTGAAAACATTTTCCAAAAAGATCAAACACTTTGTATACATTCTTACGAACGAGAATCATTACAAAGTTTGCCTAAACAATGGCATCTTTACAAAATACTTTCAAAACCATACAAAGCACATTTTCAAACAAAAGCAAGTGATCTAGCAAGTAACTAAGAGCCCATGGAAAACTATGGATAAAAAGGGTGCTAATACCTTCCCTTTTCATAATTTACCCCCCGAACTCAAGAAAACATCTCTAAAGGTCTTTCCTATGCTTTTTCACCTTTTCTTTTGGATAAAAGAAAAGTCGGTGGCGACTCTTGCTAAACCGCAACATTTGCAATCAAATGCAAAACACCTAAGTCAGTTCTCCCACCATATCACAACATGTTATACTTAGGAATATAAAAGTTATGGTGGAAAGATTTTTATCCATACTAGGTTTTGTTACATCAAATCAAGTAAGGAACCAGCTGAAGTTTTGTTTCCTAAGATTAATTCTGGAAGTAAAAAAGGAGAGAGAAGTTGGAGAACCTTCTAATGCCGGTAACACTGTTGGCAGGTTGCAGAAAGAGTTTTCTTGGTTGAAAGAAATCATCAAGTTTGGGAAAAGAGGAAACCAAGTTTTTGTAATGAATATTTTTAACTAATTGTCTTATTTAAAACACTACATGATAAAAATATGTCTTATGTTATGTAGCATTATCTATCATGTTTACGGGCTACAAGTGAATAAATGCAACATTTTCCAGCTGAAGTGATACATAAGGTATTGCGTCCTGACATTACTTCGTGTCTTATTTTGGATTTTGACACGGGTGAGTATCTTCCATGTAAGACCATCAAATCAAACAGGCCAAACGTGGAAATGTATCTTGGAAAAGGATGGTACTCTTTTGCCAAGTCCAAAAAACTGAAAGTTGGGGATAAGCTTCATTGCACATACAAATCAGATGAAGAAATTTTGTATGTCAGGTTGCAGAGGAACAAGGAATATAAGGACATCTGAAGTAGAAGTTGTGATAAATCAATGATGTTTTTTTAATCGTTTAGTAATATGTTTTAAGTGAATTTCGTGATGCAGTATTTTGTGATTTTTGACGGTCGATGTACTTATGTTTATACAGTACTTTAATTATATCAATGGTTTTAAGTATCAATGGTTTTGCATTTGGGTCATGTTTAAATATGATTCATTTTCCCAATTGTCGCCTGTAAGCAGACAAGCATGGTATTAGCGGAATTGAAAATGTAGAGGAATAAAACCGTATTTTACAGGCTATTATATATGATATGAAGAAGGAAGATTTATTAAAATTGGTACAAACTCATATTACCTACTTAAATGTTTTAGCATAACAGAGGATGAATATTAAAATTTTAAAATGAAGAACAACAACATGTTTGGAAATAATTTGCAGCCGCCAAAAGTCAAACATTAACATCAGGGTAATCATATATTATTGAAAATCTCCTTGTAAACAACATTTGTAGTTATTTCTTTGAACTTTTCATGTTCAACGTTGGCAAGTAAAGGCCTACATTATCCAAAGACTGTCTCTGCTATTTGTTAATTGTCATGACATATGAGACTATAATTGGGAATTGTCGTCTATTTAGTTTAAACGACCAGGGTGACTGTGAGGGTGACATATCCATTTGAGGGATGTAAACCTGATTTCTAGATCCCTTTCCAGCCATTATTTAAGCTTCAATAACATGGGTTCCCATCTTTGTTATTATTAGCCTTGTGCCATTACACAAGCCTTCAGACTGATCAATGTTTCACATGAGCATAACAAGTGTTCCAACATTTAACTTTAAATGATGGTTAGGCAATCATGATGTACATAGGGAACTAAGAAATTTTGGAGTGAGGATATCAACTACCGTAGCGTCGTGAATTTTAGACTTATCAACATAATTTGAGTTGTAAAAATCATGTACATCTCATGTATCGGTAAGGGAAATATATTAGCTAAAAGAGATTGGTAAATACAACATGGTATAATTATATGGATGAGTATGAAAACCTGGCATTAAGGCAAGAATATGGTCGTTTATTCAATCCATAATTTCTAACATAGAAGCAAGAATTACTCGACCTTTAAGGTAATCATTTGAACAATAATTATGATAAACTAGGATATGTACTATTAACAATCCCAACAATAGGATCCTTAAATACTATTATCAAAAGCTCCGATGGTATGTCAATATCGGCAACACTGTTATTTGGCTCATATACTTTTCCTTCGCCAATTCTCAATAGCCAATCTGAAAAGTCAGCAATTTCCTTTTTATCATTGTTTGTTGGCCCAGAATGTAGTCTCATGTTCTTTGTTAATGTTAAGACCTGAACCGAATTCCATATGTAAGAAGTATTTATGGAAGAGTGTACAATATACAAACGACTGCCTTGAGGGATAATTGGTAAAATCTGTCTAAAATCACCTCCAAAAACAATAATTTTTCCACCAAACATATCCTTTGAGCTACTGTGTGTACTCATAACATCTTTTAAAGTCATGTCAAGTACTTCTAAAGCATGCATGTGCGCCATTGGTGCTTCCTCCTATATTATTAGCTTTGTTTGCCTCAAAAGGTCTCCAACATCATCATTGTACTCAATTTTGCAAGTAGAATTTTCCATAGTTGGTACAAGAATCTTAAACTTAGAATGTGCAGTTCTACCTCCGGGAAATAATAAGGAAGCTATACCACTGGTTGCAACAGTTTGACATATATAGTGTGGGTTTTTGATATTCTCATATATACGGGATAACTTTCTGCATCAACAATAGGTTATTTGTTAACCTTTTTAGGAAAGTACTTAGAGCATTTTCTATTCTTCATGCACGGTGAGGTTATTCGCGACAGTCCATAAGGTCCATGTATCATGTGTCCCTTAACTAAATTGTATAAATTTGGGTGAACACTTGAGTTAGGAATTTCAGCATAAATGATGTTGTCAATGTCTGATGGTGTTGGATATTTGCTCTGAGGATGCAATAAATCAAAACATATGTGTGGGGAAATCCTCACTTTTGAAATTCAATAGTGTACATAACTATAGAATTAAAAGTTATGTAATGTGTAATGTTGCTGCAATAAAGGATAGTAAGAAAATTTGTATCACAATATGAAGAAGTGTACTTACATGCCAAGACTTTCCCCAGAACATGGTGTTTTGTAATATCACACAAGAGTTCATCAAACTTGATTTTGAAGACTTTAGTAATGATATCAGGTCGATCGTGTGGCTGTAATCCAATTTGAGACAAAGCACGCATGATTTCTGGCCAAGTTGGGTTGCAAGTAAATGTAATGAATAAGTCAGGGAACCCTAACCTACTTGAAATGGTCATGCCGTAAAAATATAATTGATGCATGTATCTTTTGATACCCATAAATGTATATAGAAATACCACACGTTTCACTCGCTTTTGTTGTCGGTTTAGAGCACCGTCATCACATTGATTAGTCAATCTGTTATATTTTCCAACTCTCAGTTTTGATTGATTATTCCTCAACCAGTTAAGTCTTTCAGATTCCATCATAGCATAACCGTCAACCAAGAATTATTGAAAAAGACGTCTTGAGTGTAGTAATGTTTTTTCCTCATTTTTACGTTGTTGTAACTGGTAGGAAAGCCAGTCCTTGATGCTTTGACGATTTTTCTTAGTAACCTCATTTTCATGGCGTTACTTGTGAAGTATATTTTTCCTATAACCATCTTCGCCATATACAAATATAAGAGGGTACTGATATGCCAAATATGTCGGGTGAAACTTATCTATACGTTGCAAACCATAATCGCACGGTTGAATGATGATGTCTCTTTTGGGTGCAGAATCAATATCTCCAACAATGAGTGCGGCAACCTCTGAAACCATATGTCTGTTATAGACGTGTCCATCCTCGGGTATATCACAAATAAGCCTCAGTTTTAAGTCTAAGAAATAATTGTCCTTCAGAATATCCATGTCCATTCTAAAAACCTTTACATGAACATTGAACTCATCTAACATGATCTTCAACTTGTACGTAATGTTCCTTTCGATCAGTCTATTGTCCCTGCAAATCGCATGGAACATAAAAAAGTGATATAGAAAATGTAGCAACAAAAAAATTATGTACTGGTTAGTAGTGAGAAAAACCTGAAACATTCTACTCCATTATCAACTTCGTTGTCCGTGTCATAGATATATAACTGAGAATATTAGAGAGGATGTATAGTTTCCGGTAGTAGGGTACCTATGCGATGACAGGTTTGACCGTGCAGTCTCAAAGTAGGTGGTCATCCTGTTTTTGAGTATGTTATATTGAATTTCATTCCAGGAGAAGTGAAAGATAACATAGAATTGTATGTCCTAATGTTATTCTGTTAGTTTTTACTCTCAGACATGTTTTATTATACAAAAGATGTTGCAACAGTATTGTTGGTTCCTCGAGTAAGGGTAAAACACTTTTCCCATCCCGACAAGAACGATGGAACTTTAGAACATATTGTTTATTCAGTTTCTGAGCATGTTCTTGATACCACATACAAGCTTGACAACACGGACATTCCCATATTTGGTCTCCTATATCAGAATATTATGTAAAGGTATAATAAGAATACAAAGTGAATATGTTCGTTTTATAAATTTAACATGTAAAGTTTTCATTTTATTTCAAAATTTAATATAATATATCAAAGATACCTTGCAGGTGCGAATTTGGTAATGGTTCTTGTTCTGTGTCAGTATCAGAGTCCGAAGTGTTAGCCAAAATCAATTCGTCCTAGGAATTAGACACTGTATCATAGGAATACCATGGTTGAGGTTGTATATTAGGTGGTATATGCGGACCATAGGTTGGAGCTGTAGAAGTAGATGTGTCATTCATGTTACAATTGGCTTTAACACGGGGCTTGATAGTTCTAAGCAGCTTATCTGAACTTCCAAGTGATGGATGATTGTTATGAACAGAAAGTTTATCGAGACGTGTATGTGATGCCACGTTGTTTCCAATATCATGTGACATTTTCCTATTATCCAATATTAGCTTCCTTATCTTCCTAGCAGTAGCCGGATCATATATATTTTCCAAGTTTTCGTATGCAACATAAATTGAGTGATGTCATGAAGCACTAATGAACTTTTAGAACCTTTACTTGACCAACTTGGCCTTTAGGACGTAGTGAGATGACCGACTTTGGTGCATCCCAAAGTTGGTAGATACTCGATACTACACTCATTGAGGTTTGGTTTTTTAGGATATTTCGGTTGCAATTAAAGAGGCCTGCGCTGAAACAATGCCCGAGAAAACAAACCAATGATATTGAGCTCCTTAGAACCCGGATACTATTACTAGGACAAGTTTGAGCCAACTAAACTTCAAGAGGGTACTTACCTATGAGACTCCATGCAAGCCTAAACCTAAGGACTTGTTTTCTTTATTTGTATATATATACTTGTACATAACATCATAAATATCATAACATCATACTCATATTCACTAACCATTTCAAGGATCTTGGGATTTATCTTTTTTCTGTTTTGTAGGACATGGATTCTATTCGCAAGAAAACCATTCAAGTCAATCTTGTAAGGATTCCTCCTTAACTTAAAGAGCTAGCATCAAGGATTCCTGAAAACTCTCCATTCACCGAAAGGCATGGTCGCCTACTAAACTTGTTTACCTCAAACACTGATGAAGACATGATGAAGGTGCTCTTCCAGTTCTTTGATCCTCTACATCATTTCTTCACATTTACCGATTATCAGCTTGTTCCAACTTTGGAAGAATTCTCCCAACTCTTGAGGATTCCCATTCTAAATTAACTACCTTTCAACGGTACAAAAAGAGATCCAAAGCCAGAAGAGATTGCTCAAGCCCTACACTTGCAATCATCTGATATCACAATTAATTGGGAAACAAGGAGCAGTGTCTATTGTACCCCAAAATTTTCCCTCCCATATTCTTCAAGGTTTGTCAAGAATCATCTTCAAATGGTTCAAGATTGCTCAAGGATTGCACAGTCCAAATACCTCTTAAGCCAGTCAAAATTAGGGTTTTGTTTCTTTCAAGGAATTTGAGGTTTTCAATGGGTCAATCAAGTCTCATATGCCTATATGCATTCTCAAGCACCTACATGCCAAGTTTCAAGACTCACAGGGTCAATTTGCACAGTCAAAAGCTCCATTTGATTCACAGTCAACTGCAGGGGTAAAATGGTCATTTTGCAGTCAAAAGTCAGAATTTTTGGTCAACATCTTATTTTGAGCTCACAATCATAATTTGATCAAGTCTTGATCATGATTCCACAAGCATGGCTCAAAAATCATCAAGATGCAAAAAGTTACTATTTTTGGACAACAGAAAAGTCAACTGTATCTTGACCAAGGCATAACTTTTTCATGGTTCATTAGAAAAATCCCATCCAATGCTCATTTTGAAGGGGAGGACATTTCCTACAATCCATCTTCACACTCAAAGTCCAAGAAATTCTCTCATAAAAAGTTATCAATTTCTACATTATAGGTCAATTTCAAAAGTCAACAAAAATGCACTTTAAGTCAAAGGCCATAACTTGAGATTGGTAAATCCAAATGACATGGGACTAAAGGCATTGGTTAGAGGACTTCAAGACCTTTCCAAAATGTCCAATAACATGTCCATATGATCAAAATTGAGCAAGATATGCATTGGAGAAGTTGGGAAATTTTTGTGAATTTGCAAAAGTCAACTTTGCTCAAAACACCTTGTTTTTGCTAATGGGCCTCAAATTTCTTCTTGAAACTTCATTCATGGCCTATGCACGACCCATCCAACCTAATTAAATTTATTTTCTTATTTTTTATTAATTAATTGGATTTTTAATCAATTTTAATTCATTTAATTAATTTAAATTGTAGGAAAATACGAAGATTTGATTTTTCAATCTTTTTGTGAAGCAAACATGGTCAAGATATGCTGGCAATTTCGTGTGCAAATCAAAGGGACAAGAATCTCCAAGTTTGGCAACTTTCTTCAATCAAAAAGATTCAAAAATATTTGATTTTCAATCAAATATTCAAACCATCATTCCATGGATTTCTTTGCAAGATTTTGACCTAATTCTATTCTATTATATATACACAAGCCAACCCTATTCATGCATACGTGAAAGCTGCTGCAAGAAAGCCATAACCACATTGAAAAAAACTCAAGAAACTTGAAAACTGTTTTCTATATTCCTGGCCAATTCAAGGACTTTTGTGGATTCAATCACGTTGCTGGGAGTGTGAGGAACGTGTAGCAATCAAATTCACGTGCTAAAGCTCAAGAAACCATCAAGAACAGTCGCACAGTTTAACACTTTTTTTCATAATCGTAATTCATGATTCATGCATCATTAACATGATTTCTTGTTTGTTTTGTGTTGTTAGAGACCACAGGAAGCTATTGGTATAGTTTAATTGGATTAAAACGCGCAGAATCAAAAGATGCCATTGATGAATTCTAGGGTTCATAAGCTTCCAAATTGGGGCTTTGTAATATAGGAAAAATTAAGCCTCGAGAGACCCATGACTGAACTCGTGAGAACCAGACGAACACACTGGACTATTCGCGAAATATTTATGTTGCTTGTAGCTCTAATCGCTATTATTGGTCATTGTAGTTTGTGGGGGTTAAAAACCCCCGCTATCTAATATGTTTTATGCAGGTACAGCGAGGAAGACGATGACGTGTTGATTCATGGTTGGAACATTTGAAAACGCGCGCGTGTTTTTGTTGTTACAGCATATGGGTTAATTATCTAATATTATATTTGCTTCTTATCATAATTACAAACGCGTGCAAATGGCTTGGTGGTGGATGTGCTGGTTGGTAATCATTGGGACCTGGGTTCGAATCCCAGGTCCCCCCAAAACTCTTATAATATTTTTCATAACATGTTCATATGCAGAATTCCAAAGGTGGTACACCATACGCTCTCACATCCCAGGCGCCAGGTGTCTTCCAGCTCACATCTACTGGCCATGAGATGATGACCATGGTACTCCCTAGTCAAAGCACGCATGGATGATCTCCAAAAGTCAAACCAGACTTGAGTAAATGGGCCAAAAATTCCAGAATAACACCTCTATATTGGGCCATCACCCCCCCTGGTTTATTATTCCTCTTTTATTTTTATTTTCTTTTTTTTTATTTTCTTTTATTAACTATAATTATTATTATTATTATAACTCACAAATTAATTTTTTATAATAAATTCTGAAAACTAATATTTTTATTATTATTATTATTATTTATTAATTTCACCTTTAATTTATTATTTTTGTAAATAAATGTAATTAATTAATTTAGTCTTTTTTAATTAGGTTAACTTTAATTATTTTCATAACAAATAAAATAAATTAGAATTAGGGTTTTCTTGACAATTTTAATTTCTTTTCTTTTATTTCATTAAAGCATTAAAAACTTAAAAATACTTTTTTTCTTTTAATTAATTAATTAGTTTTAGGTTTAATTAAATGCAAAAAGGACCAAAAACTCATTCTTTCTCAAAAAAGGGTCAAAACCCTAAGGACTTTTCCGATGCAATTTTATTTCGCGCATTATTTTTTGATCATATTTATGTAATTGCTCCAGGAATGTAATAGCGTAATTAGGACTTTTTTATCGCTTTCTTTTATTTTCTCGCATTTACTTTTCAAGGGTTGCTTTTGGCGATGTAAATACCCGACACCTTGTAATAGCGTAGATTTACTTTCCGCAATTTACTTTCTGCACAATTATTAACTGTTATGCATGACAAGACTTGTATGAAATTAAAATCAACCCGTAGCTCACCATAACTTGTGCAAAGATAACTTAACATGAAATCTGACACACTCGCACATGCCGCTCCTAGGGTACGCCTCACTTGGTTTCCTCGACGTGGTCATTAAGTATAGGGTGTTTTAGAGGTCGCCCTTCTGTCTAAAGATCCAGTTGCCTCGAAACGGTTGCCTCGGATAAAAAAGGATCTAGGACATTAGGGTTACCGCTAAGGCGTCCTACTATTGCTTTGGTGACCACACATGTCCCTATAATCGAATTGACCCGAATAACTCCAACGACGGTGCTACCTAATTCTCAATAATGGGATAATGCTGTCTAAAGGACATTTACACAGCTTAATTTCTTTTGAGTAGGTAGATTTCTCCTAGGTACTTGCTCTTTCAAAACAAAAATACTTTTTTGCACTTACACTTTCAAACAAAGTTTTCAAAAAAACACTTCGCAACACTCTTGAGGACTGATACAAGAGTCAAAACGAAGTTTTCAAACAAACTTTTTTCAAAACCCACAAACACAAAAAAGGCAAACATTTTTTGAAAACATAGTGAGCAAGTACCTAAAAGCCCGTTGATAACCACAGATAGAAAGGGTGCTAACACCTTCCCTTTCTATAATCTACCTCCCGAACCGAGAAACATCTCGAAAATGAATTTTGCTGTACTTTTGTCCTTCCCTTGTTGGAGAAAATAAAAGACGGTGGCGACTCTTGCTTACCGCGATATTTCACGAACCAGCATTCCAAAACAGTCAGTTCTATTTCCACCGATCACAGTGTCAAAGGTTTCTTAGCAAAGTTCTTGTTTGAGAAAGCCCAAAATTGTTGGAACACCTTAGACTTGCAAGCTTTTGAGGAAATTGTGGCTCTCCGCATCTATGGGATGGTTTTGTTTCCAAATCCTGACCAACTCATAGATGTGAACACCGTCAAAATCTTCATGTCTCATAACCCAGTGCCTACTTTGCTAGGAGACATCCTACATTCTTTTCACACTTGCACTATGAGGAAAAGAGGTATCCTTAGGTGTTGTACTCCTCTTTTGTAAAGATGGTTTATTTCACATCTTCCCCAATCTATATTGAAGAACGAGTAAGGTTCAAGGTGGTCACATAGGTTGATGACGCCCAACCATTCAGACATTCATTAATGTTCCTGATCTATAGAGAATGTTACTATTGTCGACCGCTGTGGAGAATTCCCTAATGTCCATTTACTTGGCATTATATGAGGTATCACCTACAACCCATATTTAGCCTTAAGACAGTTTGGTTATGCCTGAAGGGATGTCCCACATGAGATGCTCATTCAAGTTTGGTATTTTACTATGAGAACGACGATCAAGGTCACCGCCAGAGATTTATCCGAGCTTGGAGGATGTTGAATAAGTTAGATAACAAGACATTAGGGCATAAGAATTCCATCCCTCTTGAGCCTTACCTTAAATGGGTACGAGCTCGTGCTCAAAGTCTTATAATGCCTTACCCCTCCATTCTCCCAGTTATCATAGAGCCTGTTGTGGAAGGAGATGTTCCCTACACTATCCTACATCCTGACATGCCCACCTCTCTTGAAGACTTACAAAGAGATTGGATACAGCTTAAGGGGGAGCGAGACACTTTCGAGGCCCAATTTTATGCCAGCAAGAAGAAGGTTTTGGAACTCACTAGGAAACTTCATGAGGAGCGAAGCCTGAACGCCTACATCGCACCAAAGAGGATGCGTACAACTTTTTTATCTTAGAGTTTTTGTATTTCTTTGTAAGCCCAAAAGAGGCATGATGTACTCAAGCTTTAATTTATTAATATAACATGTGTTCCTTTTTGGTCTAAAGTAAATTTAAATCTCTAATTTCCTTGAAATCATTGTATATGCATTTACCATTCATCATAACATAAGCAGGTTTCTTACAACAAGTCTTCTCATCTTTCTACTGTTTATTTCAATAAGATGGATCTCGAGCAGACAGTAAAAGACCTCTAGGAGCATAATGCTCAGTTTCAACAGATGTTCTTGACTCTAGCTAAAGGACAAGAGGATTTGAAAACTTTGTTGATTGAAGAAAAGAAGAAGAAAGCAAAGAAAATAACCGGAGTTCTGAATATGGGAAGAAGGTTCCAAGGACAAGCCAGACGGACCCTAGACTTTGCAATGTCATCTGGTGAAAAGGATAATCAAGAAGTGAAAAGAAAGGGAGCGGTTGTCCAGCCAGAATCTGAAGAGGAAGAAGAAGAAGAAGATTACTCTAAAGAGCAATATCCCCCGACCGACGACAAATACAAACATCTGGAAGAACGTCTAAGTCCAATGGAAATTCAGAAAGTTCCTGGGCTGGACTTTGAAGAGTTGGGATTGGTATCTGGGATTGTTATTCCACCAAAATTCAAGGCACCAGTGTTTGCTAAATACGATGGGGTCTCGTGTCCCAAGATGCATCTCTGATCTTATGTGAGGAAGATATAGCCTCACACTGCTGACAGAGATTTATGGGTCCACTTCTTTCAAGACAGTCTATTTGGGACTCAGCTTGATTGGTTCTATCAACTAGAAAGGGCCAATATTCATAATTGGGAAGACCTTGCCACTGCTTTCTATAAACAATATCAATACAATGCAGATCTTGCTCCCACCCATATTCGACTCCAGAGTATGGCTATGGTTTCAAGTGAAGGTTTCAAAGACTACACTCAGAAATGGAGGGACTTAGCAGGAAGAGTCCAGCCTATCCATTCTGAAAGAGAACTAGTAGACATGTTTCTGGGTACCCTGTTCGGTCCTTTCTTTAATCACTTAATTGGAAGTTCCTCATCAGGCTTTACTGAATTAATCTTGACCGGAGAAAGAGTGGAAGCTGTGATTAAGAGTGGGAAGATTAAAAAATAAGCATCCTCCGTTGTCGTAAGAAAGCCATTTGTTGGGAAGAAATAAGTTGGTGATGTGTATCCTCAAAGGAATCAAGATAAAACTGAACACCAACCAATGGTAGGGGCTGTCATGATCCCTAAGCCTGCACCTACTCAACAAAGAAGCAATCAACCTAGAGTAGAAAGACCGGTAAGACAATTTACCCGAATTAATATGACACTATCTCAAGTCCTGCCACATTTGTTGAGATCCAATTTGGTAACTTTGAAGGAAGCTCTGGAGAATCCTAACACAACCTCTCCTCACTATCATCCTAATGCTCGTTATGCTTACCATTCAGAAAGTCCAGGCCATGATACCAACAACTGTTGGGCTTTGAAAAACAAGGTGCAAGACCTTCTTGAAGCAAAAGAAATTGAATTCGATGCTCCTGAGATCCCAAATGTTATCACCGCTCCTATTCCCAAGCATGGTCGTGATGTTAACACTGTTTAAGATGATATATTTGTTACTGTTGTTGATGAACTTGTTACTCCTCTCCTGACTGTCAAGAAGAATCTATTGAGGGCCGGTTTATTTTCGGGTTGTGACGAAAGCTGCCACCTCTGTTTATCCCTACCAACTGACTGTCATTTATTGAAATCAAGTGTTCAATGCCTAATGGATGAAAAAGAGATTTTGTTTGAAAATACTCCCATTCCAACTGTTTCTTACAATGATGTTTCAATAGTAACCATTTCCGCCAATCCTTCCAGGGTCTCCACCAAAAGACATGTTAGGATTACATCAGTTCCTAAAGTGGCTCCGCTGATAATTACTATGCATGGACCAATCCCATACTCATCATATAAAACTGTCCCATGGAACTATGGGGGCGACGTCTACTATCACAGTGTCAAACAGGATTGGCTGGAAGACGAAGACTCAATGTTTGAGAAGGCTGACCCCGGCATCAGCAACATCGCGGGAACCAACAAGATAACCTGAAGTGGAAGAATATTCTCCCCAGAGATTGCTCCTCTGAAAACTGTTACCGGTCCTATGATTATCCCTGTTTCTGTTCCTGTTGACACCACTACTACTACAATCCCAATGGTTACCCCTACTGACACTCCTACCACCGAGTCGACCGAGACTCGGGGCAAAGGCATTCTGGTTGAGCCTGTCTGGATGAAGGCGCAATCAGTATCTATCCCTGAGGCTTCCCAAAAGGAGATGGAAGAAATTCTAAAAATTATAAAGAGAAGCGACTACAACGTAGTCGAACAGCTAGGGCAGACTGAAGAAGTGAAAAACACAAGAAGGGGGGTTGAATTGTAAAAACTTGAAATCAATTGCAGTCAACACGGTATTTTTATCCTGGTTCGTTTGATCTCAAACTACTCCAGTCCATCCGTTAAGGTGATTTCGCCTCTCTCCAACGAGGTCTTAATCCACTATATTCAACTGAATATTACAACTGCTTTAACAACTGCTAAAGCCTTCTTAAGTCAAACCACAAACCGGTTTCTTAAGGAAATACTTTCTTACAGATAAATGAAATCTAAGTGTGTTGAATGTTTTCTACAAAAACTGTTTATCACAACTGTGATACTACACACGTTAAGCTTATGAGAACTAGAGTGCTAAAATAATTGAGTAAAGAATTTGAGAGGTTTAGCAAACTGAGAGTGAGGAAGATGATGAATAGCTTTAGGCGTGTAGAGAGTTGTAGAGCATTAGCCAATTCAATCTTCACTGACTTGTTTATATAGCATTGGAAAATGGTACGTTGGAGTCAGTTAATTCTGTTTCAATGCCAATAACATTCTTTCCAAATTGAGAAGATCTTTGTCTGGAATAATACCGTTGATAATAAAGAGTCTTAAATGCACAATACCTGTAGTGGTGAAAATCGGAGATCAAGCTATTAATTAACTTGACTCGCAAAAGCAAGAGTCGCCACCGCGCTTTATTATTTCCAAGGGAAAAGGGAAAAGAGCGAAATAAAACCCTAAAATATGCAATGTATAATAATACTTAAAAGTAATGAAAATACAATGCGTTTTGAAAAGAGATCGAGAGTTCGGGGGTTGGTTATACAATGGGAAGGTATTAGCACCCAATGCATCTGCGGTACTCCGCAGGAACCTTTTGAAATATCTGTTTTTTGGTTAGAAATTGTTTGTTTGATTAAAATGGTTCGTTTGGCTAAAAATTGGTGTTGGAGAGATTTTGGAGATCCGACGAGCTAATGTCGAAAGTTTTGACTTAAAAGGTGTGAGTTTTAAAATTTGAGTCTTTTAGGAAAAATTAACTTAAGTTTAGCAAAATTGTAAAAAGAAAAAATGAATGAGGGTATTCGCACGATCGTATTACTTATGAAGTTAACAAAACCTTTCCCTTGGATTTAAAACCACAGACGGATAAATAAGCTAAGAGTATATCAAACCTTAGGTGAAAATAAATCACAAGCCGACATCATCATCAAAAAAACCTAATGTGAGATAATACTCCAAGCATCAGATAAAGCGCAAAGGCGGTGGATAAAACTCACGGTGTCAGATAAGAATCCCTGCATCATAAGAGATATACCGACAAAATCTAACAACACGGGAAACTTATGTGCGTCCGCACAATTTTCAGAAGTTAGTTGGAATTAAAAAATAAAATCAGAATGCAATGAAAATAATATTTACATAGACGGAAATTATTTACCAATAAAATGAGTAAAATATACAGTAAAAAAAATATTATGTACAAGTATATATTTACAGTACCAAATATTAAATAAAAATAGTAGAATGTAATAAAAAGGTAAAAGGGAGAGGTATATGAATTGTGGATGCGCTATATGAGAATGAGTGCTTGAAACTGTTCTCGAAAACCTTCACAGTAAGCGAACTTGTTAGTAGCATAAGCGGTATTAAAATGAAACGAAATTGTAACAAGATTTGAATTTATGTTAGTAATCACAAAGCATAAAAAATCAAAATGAACTTGTATGATGCCTATGAATAAATGAATATTTACACAAACCAAAATCAAGAATTCATGATATTGTTCAATGTAAACACAAAAAAAAAATCAGCATTATCAAAAGTTGGACAACAACGAATTATGCATAAAAAAAGCTCATGAAAATCAATTTCCAAGTGATTCTAAACTTATGTACAAACACAAACATCAAACCAACAAACTTTGTAAATTGATTTCAACTCATAAACAAAACTAACACCAAAGAAACTCAACCTATTATTCAATCCAATATTCAAAACATGTAAAGTTGAGCTCGAAGCGAACTAAAATCAATCGAACCAAATCCGGGCAGCAACCAAAAACTTCACGAACCTAAAGTCTCAAAACAAACTCAAGACACATCTCAATTTACTAAAAAAACCGAAAACAAATAGCATGCACCTATGTTGCAATTTAAAATTGACTTCAAAGTATGGACCAATTTTAGAATTAAGTCGTAATCGATTAAGTTGAAAAAAAACCGAGAAGCAACTGTACATTACCAATTATGTCCCAAAATTCCAATTCAAACATGTTTCGTAACAAAAGGAAAATAAATCAATACCACAATCAAGTTTAGCTCACTCCAAATTAACACACTTGAATCAAGGTGAAACCATCGACATCTCTTGAACACTACTCAAATAACACGACATCTTAAATTAATTCAAACAAGATTAGTGTCTAGCATTAAAACTCATGATAAACCACCATTAGAAACTCAAGTAGCATCGTAATGCCATAATAAATTATCATTCAAATAAAGCCACGCCATAAAACTTCAAGCTTCAATTTAACAAACAACATGGTTTCCAATTACATTTAATAATCAACATCATGTTATCATTCAAATTGGCAAGCTAAAACTAAAGTCACAAATCCAATAATTATAAACAACACTAATTTAATCAAAACAAAACAATCCTAAAACATATCACTCAAAATTGAATTAACAGCATAACATCACAGTTTAAACAATCAATAATAGAATCGCGGAGTTACCGGACAGCGTCGAAATTATCAAAGCAAAGGTGTTAAAGTTGTTGTAGGATTGGTGGAATACCGCTCGCGTACGTAAGCTGCTACTGTTGACGGAAGATTGATGATAATGTTTGTGATGTGAGAAATACTCTCCTTTTCCATCACACCCTCAATCTTCTCCTCCTCATGAGAAACCTCTCTGTGAGCATAAACCGCATCCGCCCCAACTTCCTTAGCCAATTCATCCAAAACAGCATCCGGCTTCCCAACTTTATTATTCTCACAATCAATCATAAACAAATAAGCCTCTTGAAACTTGTCACCTTCACAAAAGGCCTTAACAGCAATGTTAACAGAATAAACATCTAATTTAATATTAAACCTAGAGGGAACCTCATATAAAAACTTAACAACCTCATGAAATCTCCGATTGGAAACCAAACATTAAGCGCAACATTGAAAGATTTAACAGTTGTACGGCATTTAAAACAATGCATTTCATAAAAAGTATCAAGCGCGTGACGAACCATACCAGCCTTCCCATACAAGGTGATAATCCGAATGACGAAGCCTTCGCTGCAGGACTGCGGTAACGTTTTCTGGTGTTCGAGTAGTTTCTCGATGTAGTCGAAGCGTTTAGCGGCGGCGGAAGAAGGTGAGTTGCTGAAGTTGTTGAAGGAGGTGATGAGCTTCACGGATGGTGTTTGGTTGAGAGAGGAAGACCGGTGATGAAGATGAGAACGGTGGCACGCTGGGTTACGGTTTCAAACAGAGGGAGCTTGTGTGAAGGTTGGGTATGAGGAGAAGGTGGGTGATTTAAGTTGAATGAAAGATTGAAGATGAAATTGCTGGTTGTGTCGGTTAGCGGAATGGGTCGTAACGGTAACGGATTGGAGATGATGAAGGTGGGAAAATGATGAATTGAAGGGTGAATTGATGACGGACAAGTTGCGGTGGTGGTTTAGTGGAAGGAAGATTGAAGTCGACGGTATCGCGGAACGGAGGTTTTAATGTTGTTTGTGTTGAAGATGAACATCGAGAGGGAGGTTTGATGCTGTGCACAGAGAGAGGGAGATGAGTTACGATGGAAATTGGTGGATGGGTTTACTGCTTATGCTTGTGTATTGTTATTTGTTTTTTGTTTTCTCCCCCTTGAACAAAGAGATAAATATGCTTTAAATAGAGAAAATGAAGAGGAATATTATGATTTCAAAATAAATCCAAGCCGTTCAATATGAATTCGATCTCTATCAATCCACAAACCATGCTATCGACCAATGAGAATTAAGCGAAGCCTAATTAATATATTTTTGTGACCAAAATGTCCTTTAATGACAAAAATAAAATAAAAACCTGAAATTATAAAAAATAACTCAATTTAAAATGATTTTTTTTGAATATTTTATGAATAAAAAATAAAGAGCTAAAATGACCGAAAACAATAAAAAAACGGACGAAAATTTATCCGAAAAAAATAAAATGTACACATTAAAATAAACTACATGTCACAAAGATTAAATAAAAAATATTCAAAAAGTCGAAATCAAAATAAAATGATAATAATAAAAATATCAGGCTAAACAGACGTTTACGGTTAAAAACGAGACTTCAAACTATACCGAAAAAATAAAGCGAGCATACCGTCATAATCTACGCGAAACGCAGATTCATAAAATGATCGGTAAAAGGTGAAAACTTGAAATATTTTCTTGCTAATTTTCCGCACAGTGTCGAACCGCTTTTAACACTTTGTCTATAAAACCGAAATATTTTTATTATCGACATATAAACAACTTGGAGCAATGCAAGAAAATAGTAAACAGGTAAAAATGAATGATGTGAAACGCCGGGTATTTTACAACTGAAAGACGATGCAAACTTTGATTTAAACTGACTTTTTCTGATCAACTTAAATACGACCAATGATGCAAAAATGTGATGAATAAAGATATTTACTAATGATTGTGACCAAGTGACAAAATATGATATGAAAGTGCGACTGAAAAATTAGGGGCAAAATTAAGGGTGAAACGGTGTGCCTTGATGAATCAGTCTTCGAGAATCCACAATCAATCGTACTTCTGGCTTGGGAGACTCAAAACCTTAATTGAGGCGCGACACCTGATGCTCTTGATTCAGACCTGTCTCTGCACATGAAACAAAAGAAAACATGAACATACACCTTTGTATGGATTAGAAATTAGTGATACATAGGTTAAAAATGTTCAAAACACTTGACAATCTTCGCATAGTCAAAGCTCGAAGGTGAGACGTTAAAACCGACCGTATTTCGTGACCTTGACTTATCTTAAAAAATGCAAAAATAAAAATGGGATCTTAGGTCAAAAATTGGGGTACAACAGCTGCCCATATTTAAGTTTCTTCTATCTGGAGATATGAAGATTGGGATCTTCATTTCGACGAGATTGAAGGGACTTAAATATAGAATACACAATTTTTGGCCTTAAGATACCGCAATTATGTTTATGATATGATATGAATGTGATGTTTTGAATTTTATGGGGAATGACGCCATATGAGACAAACTATGCTGGAGAAACCAAGCATATTATACAGTAATCCCACAGAGGAAGAGGTTGTAACTCCACTGGGGAAACAAAGTCATAGACTTCAAATGAGAGACTCTTGAATGATTTACATCAGTGTTGAGACTGGAAAAGAAATGATTTACATTAGTACGAAGACTGGAAAAAGAAATGATTTACATCAGCACTGTGACTGGAAAAGGAAATGATGGACATCAGTACTGAGACTGGAAAATGATTGACCTCAGCACTGAGGCTGGAGATAAACATCTCTGATTTCTGAATTTTACCAAGAACGGTAACACATTTCTTCTCTAACCAAGATATCGCTTGAAAAGGATAAAATAACAAACTTCCCCACGAGACTTTTCCGAAAGGATGCCAATTGCTGAGTAAACATTATTGTTGGGGATACACAAGCTGCTCAAATAAAGAGGCCGCCACTTGCTTCCTTTCAAAGGTGTCAATAACATACAAGCTGCTCATGAAGAGACTTCCACTTGCTATCTTCAAAGAATATTAAAACACACAAGCTGCTCATGAAGAGTCCGCCACTTGTTGCCAAAAACCCACAAGCTGCTCATAAAGAAGCTGCCACTTGCTGTCTTCAAAGAATATCAAAGCACACAAGCTGCTCATGAAGAGTCTGCCACTTGTTGCCAATAACCCACAAGCTGCTCATAAAGAAGCTGCCACTTGTCGTTTTCAAAGAATATCAAAGCGCACAAGCTGCTCATGAAGAGTCTGCCACTTGTTGCCAATAACCCACAAGCTGCTCATGAAGAAGCTGCCACTTGTTGTCTTCAAGGGAACAATAACACAAGTTGCTCAAATAGATAAGCTGCCACTTACTGTCTTCAAAGAACTAACGTACAAGCTGCTCATGAAGAGACCGCCACTTGTTGCCAAAAATCTACAAGCTGCTCATAAAGAAGCTGCCACTTGCTGTCTTCAAAGAATATCAAAGCACACAAGCTGCTCATGAAGAAGCTGCCACTTGTTGTCTTCAAAGAATATCAAAGCACACAAGCTGCTCATGAAGAAGCTGCCACTTGTTGCCAAAAATCCACAAGTTGCTCATAAAGAAGCTGCCACTTGCTGTCTTCCAAAAATACTAACGTACAAGCTGCTCATGAAGAAGCTGCCACTTGCCATTTTCCGTACAAGCTGCTCATGAAGAGACCGTCACTTGCCGTTTTCAAAAAGTGTTGATAACATACAAGTTGTCCATGAAGAGACAGCCGCTTGCTGTTTAAAAGTGTTGATAACATACAAGTTGTCCATGAAGAGACTGCCGCTTGCTGTTTTTAAAAGTGTTGATAACATACAAGTTGTCCATGAAGAGACTGCCGCTTGCTGTTTTTGAAAGTGTTGATAACATACAAGTTGTCCATGAAGAGACTGCCGCTTGCTGTTTTTGAAAGTGTTGATAACATACAAGTTGTCCATGAAGAGACTGCCGCTTGCTGTTTTCTCAAAGATACCCATAAAATATCATGAAGATATTACCGGAGGTGAGAATCAATAATTTCATCGAGGATGGACAAACTGCTCATGAAGAGACCGCCATTTGTCGTAGAGAAATCAGAAATAATCAAACTGCTCAAATAAAGAGTCAGTCGCTTGTTGTCATGTCGATATTCCAGAAGAAGGTTGTGATAACACTGTTGGGGAATAAAGTTCATCTTCAATGGGGAACCATGAATAAATCCTTCTTGAGGAGACCAAGCATTTACGTCGCAAAATAAATGCACTCTCCATCTAGGTTTCACAGCCTAGAGAGATCCACAGGGTATCGTTCACGAGAGACAAAGCTCAATCCAGGAATAAACTGGAGAGAAAAAATAGTCAAACAAGACTCCACCCAATGAGGAAACAACTCAAATGGGGATTTATCCTATCCAGAGATGGAAAAGGAAAGCTAAAGCAAGATTCTTCCACGAGAGTTAACTCAGTGGGGAATTAGAAAAGAGGCGCACTTTCTGCTTAAGTTGACACTCTATTTGGAAAGATCAAATACGCTATTTGAATAGACATAACCAAGGTATACGTACTCAAAGACATCAATAAATACAACTATGCATGCATGATGCAAGTGTGAATGAATAAATGAATGTCATGTATATGCTGACAAAACAGACACGGGAGATAGACAGAAAATGATAAGACATCACAGTACAACTTGACACTCGGCTAATATCAACAGGATAGTAACATTACTGGAGATAGAAAACAAAAACCATCATTGGAGTAAAGTCCTTTTACGAGGCTTAAATATCTATGAAGAGGAAGATATTTTTTGGTAGAAGACCCAAAGTCTGGTCTTCTATCGTCAACAATCCATTGAAAGGATAACAACACAAACAATGTTTCAGCTGGAAAAAATCATGCTTAGCTGGAGATACTGGGAACACCACCCTCTGATAATGTGTGCAAAACATATCACATATCTTAACAAATATGGATTGCCTCTGGGACTAATTTTGGATGCCCCAGGTTTACTGCTGATAAGCTGCGTGTTGCACGACAATTCTTGCGAATAGATTCACTTCTAACATGCCCTAAGCTATATGGTTGATGAGGAGAAATCGTCTTAAGAGGATTTTACAAAAGACCTGGCATTCACCATGCTCTGGTGTCTTCAAACTCTTAGAGAGATTCATCCAATCTCTACGTGATTGCCCCGGATTGACTGTAGTCGGCACAACAAAGTCTTCGAATTTTTCCCCCAAACGAGCAAACAAGTTGGGAAGAGCATTAACTGGGAGAAGCAACATGTTCGTGCTTACGGTCTTCAGGTGACATGCCCATGGATATGATTTTTCTTGACGTGATCCGCCAATTACTCAACATAGTTTCAAGCCTTAAGAATTTACTCATCATTGGTGCTTATATGTGAGTTTCCTTGATATCAAACAAATGTTTTGCAGTTAGAAAACTTTATTATGAGAATGAAAATTCTAATGCAACAGTTATGTAAGTCTTGAAGATTTTGAAAAGATATCGCACAAATTTGCGAGTTAGAGCATCATTTATTTTTGTATAGGAGAAACATATGATACCAACATAACTATTTAGAACATTCATAGGAGTCAGGAACACTATCTCATTGAAGTATGCTTTCAAAATAACCTTGCTTCAATTAGGACTTTTGAAGGTTGTAACGTGGTCTGGTTCATGGGTTTTTTAGAAAAAAGATTTTAAGGCTCAAAATATTTGGTGCCCACCCCTTCTTCATGATGTTCTCCAACCCTATGTTCAGTTAATTCAACATGAGTGTTCATCTCTCAAAAGGATTTTGTGACGGTCAAGGAAACGACGAGGCTTTCGGAGTAGAAACCACCCTCATGTCTTCGTGTTTGTAGTCACCAATTTGTTCTTTGCTGAGGACTTCTCTTTGTAGTCCTTTCTTTGCGATTTTTATTTTCCCTAATTTTTGCCTGAACTAATTTTTTTTGAATTGATAGTCCAGCGGGATGCCTTAGTTTTTGCCTAAGTCACACGTTTTCATGTTTTTTGACTTAGCAGGCTTTTTCTTTTTCTCGATTTTTTTGATTTTTTGAACAAAATGTGTGACATTAGCTTGTCTTTGCTTGTTGAGAGGATTGTGATTGCCTCGTTTCTTGATGAATGAGGGATAACATTGTGGTTCCACATCCTCTAGATTCATTATACATGAAGAATAGCCCTCGTAGTTTCTCTTCAAAAAACATCTTCCTTATGAATTTTGAACACTCAGTCAGATTAACTAAAAACTACCCTGCCCCAGGTTAAAATTCAAGGTTTTTTCGTATAAAAAAAGAAACTTCTGCTTCAAAGGCTCAAAAGGGGTTAGCAAGGGATTATCTTCCTTATATCTCCGGTGTTTAGGGATTTGAAACAATGCCTGTACATCATCAGCAAGATTTTATCCAAAAGCAAACAACCAGAGATTTTGTGTTCTTTAGATCATCATCCTCCCTTCAATCTCTGCCTAGGCAAGAGAATGGGCAACAAGTTGGTATCATAATGCCAAAAGAAGTTTAAAATTGAAAACAAATATGAGTGAAACGAATGAATTTCTTCAAGACAAACATACCCATTGTATTAAGATAATCATTCAGATGCAAACAAGTTCTTACATGCAAACAATGTTTTGATAAACAAGAAAAATTACAAAGAGAAAAAATAAGTGAATAATCTGGGAAGGCTTTCCATCTGGACTTGAATCACCGAAAACATCCTTCAAAACTCAAAGTGAACATCAATCGTGTTTACTCTTCGGCACGTGCTTGATTTGAACTTCAAAACCAACGTCCTTGAATGACAAGATACCACTTCTGACCAACTTCTGAACTTCAATCTTCAAAGCAAAGTAACCCTCTAAGTCATGCCCAGGAGCACCTTGAGGAAAGGTACAAGCCAAATCAGCTTTGTAGTACCAATGTATCTTCTCAGGAACCTTCGGTGGAGGTCGGGTCTGAACCAAACTCCTCTGCATCAGGATAGGGAACAACTCTATATAGGTAATTGGAATTGGATCAAACTGGGTTTTCCTCTGATTAGGGACTTGCTGATTCTGTTGATGAATAGGAGAAACATGATGATTCTGACGATGATTATTTCTTCCTCTGGTTCTTTTCTTGGAAAAGTTATTATCAGACTTCTTCACACCATTAGCTGAGCTACCATCTTCATATGAACATCCCTTCCCAACATCTTCTTCTAGACGCACTCCCACATTCACCTTGTCAGGAAAGTCACTAGGTGCATTAACCATCACCTTCTCATGAGAGAATGATTTTAGAGTTTCAGTGAAGACTTTTATCATCGCTTCATCCCTCCTAGAAGGATTGACTTGGGCGGCAACCAGAATTTCAACCAAACCAGTTAAGTGCTCCATACTAGCTTTCAAAATAGTCATCTCTCTACGGAGTTCAGAAACCTCTTGCTTGATATTCTCCATTGTCCTCTTAGCGCGAGTGTTGTACTAGTGAGACCAAAGGAAAAATAAGACTTGGAAAAAGACCTTTGAAAGTGAAATAAAAAAGGTAGAATGATACATGATATGCAAAACGGAGTTTTTATTTGATTTTCAAGGAACTCAAGATATTAAGTTGTAAACATCAAAGTATGAAGATAGAAGATGAATTTTAAATTGGCTCCAAACATTGATCAAGTTATCATCAAGATCAATCATCCATTTTGGTGGATTAGGGTTTTCGCCCTATCAACACCCAAGATCCATTGAGCTTGACGAAACTTGTGATGTTTACAAAGAAAGACCTCCGAATTCCTTCAAAGTCAAGTGAAAATGGTTTTATAGATGCATGAATGCATGGCTATGCAACAACCACAAGCAAGGTCACAAATAAAGTCGAAATATTCAACGTCACGAGCATGGAGTCAAGGTAAGGAACACCCCCAAGGTATGTACTAACGGTTTAATCACACCTGTAGAACAAGGTTCTAAGAGTTCCCGGAGTTGACATTCCTCCTTCGGATATTACCAACGTCTTGATTACTCAATAATCAGCAATATTCTCAAGAGAAACTCATCCGAGTGTAGCATCGCATAACAATTACTTCCGAATTACTCCGTTATAATCTCCGCGCTACACCTAAAAGGCCAAGATGGGTTAGGGTTCTACGGTTCCCAGCTTCTCTGGCTCCCAGGTCGAAAATAATAATGTCTTCCCGATTACTCGGTAAACAAATATTACGTTCAAAAGGGCCTTCCACTGAGTGGGGGATCTCATGCCTCCTTCTTCGGGATTACTCCCTCAAAGTTAACATGACTATACCGCCCGTCCTATTCCTAAGTGTAACTTAGTCCGAGTATAGGACTTGTCCTTTGTAAATATTATCAACACCCAAATAATCACAATATATACATATAATCAAACAATCAAATAATGATAAAACAGATAAAACAAATTAGGCTTAACCCACTTAGGGATGGACCAGCAAGAGGTCAATCTGTCCCCAGCAGAGTCGCCAATTCTGTAGCGGTGAAAATCAGAGATCAAGCTATTAATTAACTTGACTCGCAAAAGCAAGAGTCGCCACCGCGCTTTATTATTTCCAAGGGAAAAGGGAAAAGAGTGAAATAAAACCCTAAAATATGCAATGTATAATAATACTTAAAAGTAATGAAAATACAATGCGTTTTGAAAAGAGATCGAGAGTTCGGGGGTTGGTTATACAATGGGAAGGTATTAGCACCCAATGCATCTGCGGTACTCTGCAGGAACCTTTTGAAATATCTGTTTTTTGGTTAGAAATTGTTTGTTTGATTAAAATGGTTCGTTTGGCTAAAAATTGGTGTTGGAGAGATTTTGGAGATCCGACGAGCTAATGTCGAAAGTTTTGACTTAAAAAGTGTGAGTTTTAAAATTTGAGTCTTTTAGGAAAAATTAACTTAAGTTTAGCAAAATTGTAAAAAGAAAAAATGAATGAGGGTATTCGCACGATCATATTACTTATGAAGTTAACAAAACCTTTCCCTTGGATTTAAAACCACAGACGGATAAATAAGCTAAGAGTATATCAAACCTTAGGTGAAAATAAATCACAAGCCGACATCATCATCAAAAAAACCTAATGTGAGATAATACTCCAAGCATCAGATAAAGCGCAAAGGCGGTGGATAAAACTCACGGTGTCAGATAAGAATCCCTGCATCATAAGAGATATACCGATAAAATCTAACAGCACGGGAAACTTATGTGCGTCCGCACAATTTTCAGAAGTTAGTTGGAATTAAAAAATAAAATCAGAATGCAATGAAAATAATATTTACATAGACGGAAATTATTTACCAATAAAATGAGTAAAATATACAGTAAAAAAAATATTATGTACAAGTATATATTTACAGTACCAAATATTAAATAAAAATAGTAGAATGTAATAAAAAGGTAAAAGGGAGAGGTATATGAATTGTGGATGCGCTATATGAGAATGAGTGCTTGAAACTGTTCTCGAAAACCTTCACAGTAAGCGAACTTGTTAGTAGCATAAGCGGTATTAAAATGAAACGAAATTGTAACAAGATTTGAATTTATGTTAGTAATCACAAAGCATAAAAAATCAAAATGAACTTGTATGATGCCTATGAATAAATGAATATTTACACAAACCAAAATCAAGAATTCATGATATTGTTCAATGTAAACACAAAAAAAAAATCAGCATTATCAAAAGTTGGACAACAACGAATTATGCATAAAAAAAGCTCATGAAAATCAATTTCCAAGTGATTCTAAACTTATGTACAAACACAAACATCAAACCAACAAACTTTGTAAATTGATTTCAACTCATAAACAAAACTAACACCAAAGAAACTCAACCTATTATTCAATCCAATATTCAAAACATGTAAAGTTGAGCTCGAAGCGAACTAAAATCAATCGAACCAAATCCGGGCAGCAACCAAAAACTTCACGAACCTAAAGTCTCAAAACAAACTCAAGACACATCTCAATTTACTAAAAAAACCGAAAACAAATAGCATGCACCTATGTTGCAATTTAAAATTGACTTCAAAGTATGGACCAATTTTAGAATTAAGTCGTAATCGATTAAGTTGAAAAAAAACCGAGAAGCAACTGTACATTACCAATTATGTCCCAAAATTCCAATTCAAACATGTTTCGTAACAAAAGGAAAATAAATCAATACCACAATCAAGTTTAGCTCACTCCAAATTAACACACTTGAATCAAGGTGAAACCATCGACATCTCTTGAACACTACTCAAATAACACGACATCTTAAATTAATTCAAACAAGATTAGTGTCTAGCATTAAAACTCATGATAAACCACCATTAGAAACTCAAGTAGCATCGTAATGCCATAATAAATTATCATTCAAATAAAGCCACGCCATAAAACTTCAAGCTTCAATTTAACAAACAACATGGTTTCCAATTACATTTAATAATCAACATCATGTTATCATTCAAATTGGCAAGCTAAAACTAAAGTCACAAATCCAATAATTATAAACAACACTAATTTAATCAAAACAAAACAATCCTAAAACATATCACTCAAAATTGAATTAACAGCATAACATCACAGTTTAAACAATCAATAATAGAATCGCGGAGTTACCGGACAGCGTCGAAATTATCAAAGCAAAGGTGTTAAAGTTGTTGTAGGATTGGTGGAATACCGCTCGCGTACGTAAGCTGCTACTGTTGACGGAAGATTGATGATAATGTTTGTGATGTGAGAAATACTCTCCTTTTCCATCACACCCTCAATCTTCTCCTCCTCATGAGAAACCTCTCTGTGAGCATAAACCGCATCCGCCCCAACTTCCTTAGCCAATTCATCCAAAACAGCATCCGGCTTCCCAACTTTATTATTCTCACAATCAATCATAAACAAATAAGCCTCTTGAAACTTGTCACCTTCACAAAAGGCCTTAACAGCAATGTTAACAGAATAAACATCTAATTTAATATTAAACCTAGAGGGAACCTCATATAAAAACTTAACGACCTCATGAAATCTCCGATTGGAAACCAAACATTAAGCGCAACATTGAAAGATTTAACAGTTGTACGGCATTTAAAACAATGCATTTCATAAAAAGTATCAAGCGCGTGACGAACCATACCAGCCTTCCCATACAAGGTGATAATCCGAATGACGAAGCCTTCGCTGCAGGACTGCGGTAACGTTTTCTGGTGTTCGAGTAGTTTCTCGATGTAGTCGAAGCGTTTAGCGGCGGCGGAAGAAGGTGAGTTGCTGAAGTTGTTGAAGGAGGTGATGAGCTTCACGGATGGTGTTTGGTTGAGAGAGGAAGACCGGTGATGAAGATGAGAACGGTGGCGCGCTGGGTTACGGTTTCAAATAGAGGGAGCTTGTGTGAAGGTTGGGTATGAGGAGAAGGTGGGTGATTTAAGTTGAATGAAAGATTGAAGATGAAATTGCTGGTTGTGTCGGTTAGCGGAATGGGTCGTAACGGTCACGGATTGGAGATGATGAAGGTGGGAAAATGATGAATTGAAGGGTGAATTGATGACGGACAAGTTGCGGTGGTGGTTTAGTGGAAGGAAGATTGAAGTCGACGGTATCGCGGAACGGAGGTTTTAATGTTGTTTGTGTTGAAGATGAACAGCGAGAGGGAGGTTTGATGCTGTGCACAGAGAGAGGGAGATGAGTTACGATGGAAATTGGTGGATGGGTTTACTGCTTATGCTTGTGTATTGTTATTTGTTTTTTGTTTTCTCCCCCTTGAACAAAGAGATAAATATGCTTTAAATAGAGAAAATGAAGAGGAATATTATGATTTCAAAATAAATCCAAGCCGTTCAATATAAATTCGATCTCTATCAATCCACAAACCATGCTATCGACCAATGAGAATTAAGCGAAGCCTAATTAATATATTTTTGTGACCAAAATGTCCTTTAATGACAAAAATAAAATAAAAACCTGAAATTATAAAAAATAACTCAATTTAAAATGATTTTTTTTGAATATTTTATGAATAAAAAATAAAGAGCTAAAATGACCGAAAACAATAAAAAAACGGACGAAAATTTATCCGAAAAAAATAAAATGTACACATTAAAATAAACTACATGTCACAAAGATTAAATAAAAAATATTCAAAAAGTCGAAATCAAAATAAAATGATAATAATAAAAATATCAGGCTAAACAGACGTTTACGGTTAAAAACGAGACTTCAAACTATACCGAAAAAATAAAGCGAGCATACCGTCATAATCTACGCGAAACGCAGATTCATAAAATGATCGGTAAAAGGTGAAAACTTGAAATATTTTCTCGCTAATTTTCCGCACAGTGTCGAACCGCTTTTAACACTTTGTCTATAAAACCGAAATATTTTTATTATCGACATATAAACAACTTGGAGCAATGCAAGAAAATAGTAAACATGTAAAAATGAATGATGTGAAACGCCGGGTATTTTACAACTGAAAGACGATGCAAACTTTGATTTAAACTGACTTTTTCTGATCAACTTAAATACGACCAATGATGCAAAAATGTGATGAATGAAGATATTTACTAATGATTGTGACCAAGTGACAAAATATGATATGAAAGTGCGACTGAAAAATTAGGGGCAAAATTAAGGGTGAAACGGTGTGCCTTGATGAATCAGTCTTCGAGAATCCACAATCAATCGTACTTCTGGCTTGGGAGACTCAAAACCTTAATTGAGGCGCGACACCTGATGCTCTTGATTCAGACCTGTCTCTGCACATGAAACAAAAGAAAACATGAACATACACCTTTGTATGGATTAGAAATTAGTGATACATAGGTTAAAAATGTTCAAAACACTTGACAATCTTCGCATAGTCAAAGCTCGAAGGTGAGACGTTAAAACCGACCGTATTTCGTGACCTTGACTTATCTTAAAAAATGCAAAAATAAAAATGGGATCTTAGGTCAAAAATTGGGGTACAACAGCTGCCCATATTTAAGTTTCTTCTATCTGGAGATATGAAGATTGGGATCTTCATTTCGACGAGATTGAAGGGACTTAAATATAGAATACACAATTTTTGGCCTTAAGATACCGCAATTATGTTTATGATATGATATGAATGTGATGTTTTGAATTTTATGGGGAATGACGCCATATGAGACAAACTATGCTGGAGAAACCAAGCATATTATACAGTAATCCCACAGAGGAAGAGGTTGTAACTCCACTGGGGAAACAAAGTCATAGACTTCAAATGAGAGACTCTTGAATGATTTACATCAGTGTTGAGACTGGAAAAGAAATGATTTACATTAGTACGAAGACTGGAAAAAGAAATGATTTACATCAGCACTGTGACTGGAAAAGGAAATGATGGACATCAGTACTGAGACTGGAAAATGATTGACCTCAGCACTGAGGCTGGAGATAAACATCTCTGATTTCTGAATTTTACCAAGAACGGTAACACATTTCTTCTCTAACCAAGATATCGCTTGAAAAGGATAAAATAACAAACTTCCCCACGGGACTTTTCCGAAAGGATGCCAATTGCTGAGTAAACATTATTGTTGGGGATACACAAGCTGCTCAAATAAAGAGGCCGCCACTTGCTTCCTTTCAAAGGTGTCAATAACATACAAGCTACTCATGAAGAGACTGCCACTTGCTATCTTCAAAGAATATTAAAACACACAAGCTGCTCATGAAGAGTCCGCCACTTGTTGCCAAAAACCCACAAGCTGCTCATAAAGAAGCTGCCACTTGCTGTCTTCAAAGAATATCAAAGCACACAAGCTGCTCATGAAGAGTCTGCCACTTGTTGCCAATAACCCACAAGCTGCTCATAAAGAAGCTGCCACTTGCCGTTTTCAAAGAATATCAAAGCGCATAAGCTGCTCATGAAGAGTCTGCCACTTGTTGCCAATAACCCACAAGCTGCTCATGAAGAAGCTGCCACTTGTTGTCTTCAAGGGAACAATAACACAAGTTGCTCAAATAGATAAGCTGCCACTTGCTGTCTTCAAAGAACTAACGTACAAGCTGCTCATGAAGAGACCGCCACTTGTTGCCAAAAATCTACAAGCTGCTCATGAAGAAGCTGCCACTTGCTGTCTTCAAAGAATATCAAAGCACACAAGCTGCTCATGAAGAAGCTGCCACTTGTTGTCTTTAAAGAATATCAAAGCACACAAGCTGCTCATGAAGAAGCTGCCACTTGTTGCCAAAAATCCACAAGCTGCTCATAAAGAAGCTGCCACTTGCTGTCTTCCAAAAATACTAACGTACAAGCTGCCCATGAAGAAGCTGCCACTTGCCATTTTCCGTACAAGCTGCTCATGAAGAGACCGCCACTTGCCGTTTTCAAAAAGTGTTGGTAACATACAAGTTGTCCATGAAGAGACAACCGCTTGCTGTTTAAAAGTGTTGATAACATACAAGTTGTCCATGAAGAGACTACCGCTTGCTGTTTTTAAAAGTGTTGATAACATACAAGTTGTCCATGAAGAGACTGCCGCTTGCTGTTTTTGAAAGTGTTGATAACATACAAGTTGTCCATGAAGAGACTTCCGCTTGCTGTTTTTGAAAGTGTTGATAACATACAAGTTGTCCATGAAGAGACTGCCGCTTGCTGTTTTCTCAAAGATACCCATAAAATATCATGAAGATATTGCCGGAGGTGAGAATCAATAATTTCATCGAGGATGGACAAACTGCTCATGAAGAGACCGCCATTTGTCGTAGAGAAATCAGAAATAATCAAACTGCTCAAATAAAGAGTCAGTCGCTTGTTGTCATGTCGATATTCCAGAAGAAGGTTGTGATAACACTGCTGGGGAATAAAGTTCATCTTCAATGGGGAACCATGAATAAATCCTTCTTGAGGAGACCAAGTATTTACGTCGCAAAATAAATGCACTCTCCATCTTCAATGGGGAACCATGAATAAAGTGTTGATAACATTCTGGTATTTGATATAACATCCTTTGATGTTGATGATGATATTCTTATGCTGATACTCATCAGAGTTTCTGTAAAACAAAACATAATTTTTAGGTAGCATATATGTCTTACATGAATCATACAATTAATATATCTATGCATTTTGTTATCATCAAAACTTAAACTTAGGGTATTAGATTCAAACTTTGTTCTAACAATCTCCCCCTTTTTGATGATGACAAAAACTAGAATTTTTCAATTGAAAATTAGCGAGAAAAGTATCAGAAATAATCAATTAATAAATTGTATCAGAAATAAATAGTATCAAAGATAAGGAGGAATAAAAGGTATCAGAGCTTAAGGGGATAAGAAAACAACTATCAGAGTTATGATCAGAAAAACTCCCCCTGAGTTTATTACTTCCCTTTTTAATTCCTTGAGTCATTCAGGATCAGATCTTTATTGACTTTCTTTGAACATCAGAACATCAGAGCTTCAGTGTATCAGAGATGATTAACTTCTTGTACCTGTAAGCTTATGCACAACAAAAAAACATTCAAGTATATCAGAGTGTTAGAATGTTTGAGACTTTTTGTCTCAGTAGTCCGTTATTGAAAAATATCATTCTTTTTCTCCCCCTTTTTGTCAGCAATCAAAAAGTGCAAGTAATATAAGATAAAACGATCAGAGCAGAAAAACCATTGTTATATTTAATTCAGAGCTAGACAAACATTACAGATGATATGCAAAGAAAACTGTGAAAATATCAAGAGAGAAAAAAAACTAAGGTTGGGGTGGAAAGCGTGTGAACAGAGCTTCTAGCATGTTCTTAATCTGATCAGCAGTTTCCTTCTGCTGATGCACCATGCTGACTACTGTATCAATCTTGCCATCTTGCACATCCATCCTTTCCTTCATCCTTTGATCATTCTCATCCATTCTGTGCTGCAGACGAATATCATTCTGCTTCAGCTCTTCAAGAGTCTGCCTGTCCAAAGCAGCTTGAGAGACGTCAGAAACAGGATGCTTCTGAGAGCTTTCTGCAACATCTTCTGCTTGACTAACATCTTTAGCTTGAATTATCTGATCTTCTGCTGGCTGAACTTTTGAAGCTGGACGCTTTTCAGACCATGGCTCACTATCCAGAAGTAGCACTTCCTCCTTCAGCAGCTGACCTTCAACTTCCTTCAGCAGCTTGCTGAAGTTCTGTTGGGCATGTTCATAGTTTATGTCTTGCAGCTTGAGGGCTTCAGCGCGTACCCACATTCTGAATTGTGTCCAGAGTTGGTCTGAAGCAGCAGGATCAATCATACCAGGACAAACCTGCTTTAGAGACGCAATCCAATTCTGTAAGCCTGTTTCAAAATTCAAAATGCCAGCACCAACATCTAGTTGTTTGGGTTTGGGAATGGCTATTTTGTTTTTAAGATCAGCAAGGCGGTCAAGGACTATGAGGTCAATGAAGGTCTTGCTGTGGTCATCTTTATTTTGTTTGGGAGATGGAGTGGGAGAATCAGAAATGATTATTGGACTGTTTGGAGTGTGTGGAGGTGTGGTTTCTGGTGAGGATGGAAGTTGGGGAATGTTTACAGTTGTACCACAAGGCAACTGAATTGCCAAAGGTTGAGGTTCAGAGGATTGAGGAGAATGAGGTTCAGGGGTTTGAGCCTCAGAGTGGTGAGACTCAGAGTGTTGAGACTCAGGTTGTGGGGATGATGGTTGAGGCGAAGGTGGATTAAGTTCTGGTTGTGGAGAAGGAGGTGGAATTTCTGGTTCCTCTGGTATTGGAGATAGTGTAGTTGCTGGTTGTGGTGAATGGGGAGTTTCTGGTTGAGTGTTTGGATTTTCTGAGAGGGGAGCGGAAGAACGTTGATCAATTTCAGAAAGAACTTTGTCAAGTTCTGATTCTGTTGATGTTGAGGGTTTTGGATTTTGGGATTTGGTGCGGGATCTCCTGAGAGTTAGTGACTCAGAAGGATCAGCCTCTGGTTCGGTGTCATCAATGGTTGGTATAAGGATTGGGAGTTCATATGAAGCTGGGGTTGGAATAGCAGAAGAATTTAAAACATTAACATCAGATAGATTACCTCTCTTCTTAGGGGTCTGCTGGGATGGTCCTTCTGAAGTAGCCTTTCTCTTCTTCGTCTTCTTCACAGTAACTTCTGGAGATTGCTGGTGCAGATCTTTAATGTTCAGAGTGGGATCTGTGCCATCAGCCTTGCAAGCATCCAAGTATCTGAGAACAATGACTGGTTTAGAGTCAATCTCAGAGAATATTGGAAAGTCGTCCAGAGGGACTCTTCTGCTGGTGATGTCAGCAAGAGGAGTGACGCTGGGCTCCTTTCTGATATTCTCTATCAGTTTTATTTTCTTCAGATTCTTGGCATTCAGAGGCTTGCCAATAGTAGGTTCAATAGAGCTTAATTCCTGTGCTTTTGTGAGGTGTTCAATCAGCCTATTCTCCGTTAGAATATCTGATATTAACCTGCCAAAGGGTATCCAATCCCTTTTTGTCCTTTCTTCTTCTCTTGTCTCCTTGACGCTGGTCCTGAGGTGATTAAACAGAAGATGAGCCAAGTTAATCTTTACCTTCTGATTAATAAAATAGATCAGAAACTGCTGATCTATGTTTATATAATCAGGAGAGCTTGTGGGCTTCCTGTGATTGAAACACCCCAGAATAATCTTCTCCCATATTCTGTGCTGATCCTTCAAATCTCTGATTTTGCTGCTGGGAACCCCATGGGTGAAAATCTCTCTTGCAATGACAGCAGCATCTGAGCATCTTTCTGCCATGTCGATACAGCGGATACCACCACCAGTGTATCCAATCAGCCTTGCAATGTGATCCTCAGTGATCACAATCTTCTTTCCCATGATATAGGAAGTGACTTGATGTGTTGATGAAGACGCATGAATCCAGAATTCTTTGATCAATACAGGGAACGTTGGACCCACCAACCTATCAAAGTATCTCTCCCATCCTTGTGCCCTAACTTCTTCTATCAAATCGAATCCATTTTCTTTCTGACTGGTGAAATCAACAATCAGTTCAGACAGAACTTCCAAGTTCTTCACTGGTGTAAGGAGCGTTCTGAAGGGAATTTGGTATTGTTCAGATGAAGTCTCCTTCTGAGAACCTGCAGAAACAGTGCTAGAAGTTGCCATGTTCACACTAGGGTTTTCTGAGAAAAAGTTTTGAGAAAAGGGTTTCTTTTGAGAAAGATGAATACACAAGTAAGAATGCAGAAAATCTTTGGATGATTGTAAGAGACGGTAAAAATTTAATGAATGATGTTAATGTGCTTAAATAGATTTCAAAATGTGTTTTGAAAACGTAAACGGTTTTAAGAAAGAGAATTAATTCATGATTACAGTTTAACTCATGATTACACGCATTTAATGCTTGCTGATTTTGGGGGATTTGAGAAAGATACTTGGAACGGTTACCAGACATGTGTCTCAATGCATCCAATCAGCGTTTTGCCTTCTCAGAAGCGTGCACGCGTGTTCTGCTTCAGAGATTTGCTGATGATTGGATGACACTTGTTTGATTTAGTGAGCAGCACGTCTATCCTTGAGCTGAAACGCTCAGATCTTTAAGAATAGAATCTGATATAATCTGCATGTCTATCTTTCTGAAAGAAGATTGATCAGAAGTTCACAGTAAACAGAAAACACATTCTGAAGGTTAATATATAAAATTAAAACATTTTCACTCTGGGCAGAGCTTCATGCTGAGATGTTTCAGAATGAAGTTGAACCTATCTTCAGAAAGTGGTTTAGTGAAGATATCAGCCCATTGATGGTCTGTATCAATAAATTTTAAGTTCAAAATTCCTTTCTGAATATAGTCCCTAATGAAATGGTGTTTTATCTCTATATGCTTAGCCCTAGAATGCAAAATAGGATTTTTACTTAAGCAAATGGCAGAAGTATTGTCACAGAGTATAAGGATGTTACTCTCAAAAATCTGGAAGTCTTCAAGCTGACTTTTCATCCAGAGCATTTGTGTGCTGCATCCAGCTGCTGCTATGTACTCAGCTTCTGCTGTTGATAGCGCAATTGTGGATTGCCTTTTGCTGGTCCAAGAGATCAGATTTTCTCCCAGAAACTGGCAGCTTCCAGAAGTACTTTTACGCTCTACTCTGTCTCCAGCAAAGTCAGCATCGTAGTAACCTACTAAGCTGTAATCACTAGATTTTCTATAAAATAGACCCAGATTAGTAGTACCTTTCAGATACTTGAAAATTCGCTTAACAACTGTTAAGTGAGATTCTCTAGGATCTGATTGGAATCTAGCACAAATACATACGCTGAATAAGATATCAGGCCTTGAAGCCGTCAGATAAAGGGGAGAACCAATCATACCTCTGTAGACCTTCTGTTCTACCTTTTTGCTTACCTCTTCTCTTTCCAGAATGCACGTGGGATGCATTGGAATCTTTGATGACTTACATTCTGAGAGGTCAAATTTCTTCATAAGTTCTCTGACATATTTGCTCTGATGAATGTAACTTCCCTCTGGATTTTGATTGATCTGAATTCCCAGAAAGAATTTCAGTTCTCCCATGAGGCTCATCTCAAATTCTGCCTGCATACACTTAGCAAATTTTCTTCCAAGAGAAGGATTAGTAGATCCAAAAATAATATCATCAACATAAATTTGGAAAACTAAGATGTCATTCTTAACTGACTTACAGAATAAGGTAGTGTCCACCTTCCCTCTGGTGAATTCTTTTTCTAACAGAAAGTTACTTAGTCTTTCATACCAAGCTCTGGGAGCTTGTTTCAGACCATATAGTGACTTCTTTAGTTTGAAAACATATTCTGGATTTTTTGTACTTTCAAAACCAGGGGGTTGGTGCACATAAACCTCTTCTTCTATATAACCATTTAAGAATGCACTCTTGACATCCATCTGATACAGAGTGATGCCTTTGTTAACAGCAAACGAAATTAAAAGTCTGATAGATTCTAACCTGGCGACTGGAGCAAAGTTTTCTGTATAGTCTATCCCCTCTTACTGACTATAACCTTGTGCTACCAGTCGTGCTTTGTTTCTGATAACTTCACCTTGTTCGTTCAGCTTATTTCTGAACACCCATCTTGTTCCAATGACGTTGAATCCTTTTGGTCTGGGAACGAGATCCCATACGTCATTTCTGGTGAATTGATTCAGATCTTCTTGCATTGCTAGAATCCAGTCGTTGTCCAGAAGTGCTTCATCAATAGAAGAAGGTTCAATCAGAGACACAAGTCCCATGAGGGATTCTTTAGAGTTTCTGAAGCTGGCTCTTGTTCTGATTGGATCTTCCTTTCTTCCTAAGATAGTTTCTTCTGGGTGATCCAAGCTGCTTCTGGGTAGTCTTTTCTGAGGTTGGTCAACAGATGTTATTGGATTGCTAGCAGTGCTCCTTTCAGATGTTGAAGGGGTGTCTTTGTTGAGAGCTTCTGATGACTTGTCTTCAGAACCTGTAAATTCAACTTCCATACCTGCAAAGACTTCATTCTGCTTTGACTTTTCAGAGTCAAGCTTATCATCAAAACAAACACTGATTGATTCTTCCACAATCTGTGTTTCTGTATTGTATACTCTGTACCCTCTTGAGCGTTCAGAGTATCCTAACATAATACACTTCTGTGCTTTAGAGTCAAACTTGTTCAAATAATTTTTTGTATTTAACATAAAACAAGTACATCCAAATGGATGAAAATATGAAATGTTGGGCTTTGTGTTCTTCCACAATTCATATGGAGTCTTTTCCAGAATAGGTCTTATTGAGATTCTATTCTGAATGTAGCACGCTGTGTTTATTGCCTCTGCCCAGAAGATCTTAGCAACGTTTGTCTCATTGATCATGGTTCTGGCCATTTCTTGCAATGTTCTGTTCTTTCGTTCTACAACTCCATTTTGTTGGGGAGTTCTAGGACAAGAGAAATCATGCAGAATGCCTCTGTCATTAAAGAATGACTCAAAATCTTTGTTTTCAAACTCTCCACCATGATCACTTCTGACTTTAACGATTCTAAGATCCTTTTCATTCTGAACTTGGTTACAGAAGGTGACAAACACAGAGTGTGACTCGTCCTTGTGTCTTAAGAACTTTACCCATGTCCATCTGCTATAGTCATCTACGATTACTAACCCATACTTCTTGCCACTGACTGAAGCAGTTTTAACTGGTCCAAATAAGTCAATGTGCAGAAGTTCTAATGGCTTAGAGGTAGAAACAACATTTTTGGATTTGAAAGAAGGTTTTCAAACTTGCCTTTCTGACATGCTTCACACAGAGCATCTGAATTGAACTTCAGATTAGGAAGTCCTCTGACCAGATTGAGTTTGTTAATCTGAGATATTCTTCTCATACTAACATGCCCCAATCTTCTATGCCAGATCCATTGCTCGTTGTTAACATACAGAAGGCACTTTACATTCTGACTTTTCAGTTCAGAAAGTTTGATTTTATAAATGTTGTTTTTCCTCTTTCCATTAAATAGGATAGTCCCATCTTTCTGACTAACAGCTTTACATGATTTTTGATTAAAGATTATATCATAATCGTTATCACTTAATTGACTTATGGATAACAGATTATGCATTAATCCATCTACTAACAGAACATTATTTATAGAGGGAAGATTTCCATTACCTACAGTTCCAGAGCTAATGATCTTTCCCCTCTGATTGCCTCCAAAGCCAACGTGGCCTCCAGGCTTAAGTTCCAGGCTTTGGAACATATGCCTTCTTCCCGTCATGTGTCGCGAGCAGCCAGAGTCCAGGTACCATGACTGGTGTTTCTGATTTGCTGCTAAAGATATCTGCAACATGTATTATTTTATCCTTAGGTACCCAGATTTTCTTGGGTTCTGATTTGTTAGATTTACCAAAACTCTGGTTGAATTTTGGTTTCACAGAATACTTGCTACTAGTATATTTAATATCATGTGTGTGACCATACACAAAATGTAAGTTCAGAGGGGTGTGTTTAATAGTTAAATCCATGGCATTATTTGGTGTAGGAACCTTACCTTGGTATCCTATTCCCTTTCTGCCGTTTCTGCTAACTCCATAGATCATTGAAGCCATTTTGCTTCTATCTATGCTTTTAGCAAGGAACTTCTGAAAGCTATAATCATACTCCTTGATGATCTCATCAGCGCTGCTGGGAGTTTCAGAAATTATTTCCTTCTGAGAGTTTTGTAAAACATTTTCTAACTTTGAAATTTTATTTTTCAGCTCAGAATTTTCCAATTTAAGACTCTCAGTCTTATCAGAGTCAGATTCAAGATTCCTTTTCAGGTTTCTGAATTTAACTCTAATCTGCTGGTACCTTCCAGAATTTCGTTAAGGCTTTCAGCAAGTTCAGCCTTAGTAAAATTAATTGCAAAGTCAGGAAATACCTCTTCAGTGTCTGATTCTGAGTCTGATTCAGAAGCTTCACTGTCTTCTGAAATGTTGGCCATGAGAGCTATGTTTGCTCTCTCATCATCTGATTCTGAGTCAACTTCAGACGAGTCAGAGTCATCCCATGTAGCCATGAGACTTTTCTTCTTTTCTCTTCCAAACTTCTTTTTTGGCTTTTCCCTCTGAAGCTTTGGGCAGTCACTCTTGTAGTGTCCTTGCTCATTGCATTCATAGCAGATGATGTCCTTGGTGTTTGGCTTTCTGCTTCCTGAGGAGCCTTCAGATCTTCTGTATCCAGAGGAAGAATCTGACCTTCTGTATCTGGAAGAGGACTCATTCTGATCAGATCTTCTGGGATTCCTGAACTTCCTTTGCCTCTGCTTCCATAGTTGGTTCACTCTTCTGGAGAGGAGGGAAAGTTCGTCTTCTTCTGATGAGGATCCATCAGATTTTTCTTCAACTGCCTGCAAAACTTTAGACTCAGATTTTTTGTTAGATTTTAATGCTAAAGGCTTACCTTGCTTCTGAGGTTCATCAGCTTCCAGCTCTATCTCGTGACTTCTGAGGGAGCTGATAAGTTCCTCCAGAGAAATTTTGTTGAGATCTTTAGCTAGCTTCAGCGCTGTAACCATTGGCCTCCACTGTTTTGGCAAGCTTCTGATGATCTTCTTGACATGATCAGCAGTAGAGTATCCTTTGTCCAGAACCTTGAGACCAGCCACCAGAATTTGGAATCTTGAGAACATTGTTTCAATGGATTCACTTTCTTCCATTTTGAATGCCTCATACTTCCGAATGAGCGCAAGAGCTTTAGTTTCTTTGACCTGAATGTTGCCTTCATGCATCATTCTGAGTGAGTCAAACATGTTCTTTGTTGTGTCTCTGTTAGAGATCTTTTCATATTCAACGTAAGAGATGGCGCTGAGAAGAATGGTTCTGGCCTTGTGGTGATTTTTGAAGTCACGCTTTTGTTGATCAGACATTGCTTTCCTGTCAATCTTCTGACCGCTTGCATTCACTGGGTGCGTGTATCCATCTGTCACCATGTCCCACAGATCAACATCATGTGCCAGAAAGAAGCTTTCAATTCTGTTTTCCAGTAATTAAAATTTTCTCCATCAAAGACTGGAGGTTTGCCGCTGAATCTGTCTCTGTCTTCATTGTTGTCATTGCTGGTGTGTTGATATGTTCCTGCCATTGTGTTTTTCTGACGCTGGATCTTGTACTGACACGGTTAAGTGTTTTAGCTCAGAACCAGGCGCTCTGATGCCAATTGAAGAAGTGAAAAACACAAGAAGGGGGGTTGAATTGTAAAAACTTGAAATCAATTGCAGTCAACACGGTATTTTTATCCTGGTTCGTTTGATCTCAAACTACTCCAGTCCACCCGTCAAGGTGATTTCGCCTCTCTCCAATGAGGTCTTAATCCACTATATTCAACTGAATATTACAACTGCTTCAACAACTGCTAAAGCCTTCTTAAGTCAAACCACAAACCGGTTTCTCAAGGAAATACTTTCTTACAGATAAATGAAATCTAAGTGTGTTGAATGTTTTCTACAAAAACTGTTTATCACAACTATGATACTACACACGTTAAGCTTATGAGAACTATAGTGCTAAAATAATTGAGTAAAGAATTTGAGAGCTTTAGCAAACTGAGAGTGAGGAAGATGATGAATAGCTTTAGGCGTGTAGAGAGTTGTAGAGCATTAGCCAATTCAATCTTCATTGACTTGTTTATATAGCATTGGAAAATGGTACGTTGGAGTCAGTTAATTCCGTTTCAATGCCAATAACATTCTTTCCAAATTGAGAAGATCTTTGTCTCGAATAATGTCGTTGATAATAAAGAGTCTTGAATGCACAGTACCGTTGGCAATAAAGAGTGTTCTGGCTTTGGCTTATTCTGACGCTGCTAGATGCTGATGAATCATTGTTGTCTTGATCAGAGTTTAGATTGTTACGCGCAGATCTGTTCATCAGGCTTCAGCGTAAGCACATGTTGATCTTCTGATTCTGGTATCTGATATAACATCCTCTGATGCTGATGATGATATTCTTATGCTGATACTCATCAGAGTTTCTGTAAAACAAAACATAATTTTTAGGTAGCATATATGTCTTACATGAATCATACAATTAATATATCTATGCATTTTGTTATCATCAAAACTTAAACTTAGGGTAGTAGATTCAAACTTTGTTCTAACACAGATTCCGTCTAAGATTTCCATGTTGGCTTTATTGTTGTGCTCCGAGGCTCATGCGAAGGCCTTGGTGAAATTTCTTAAAATGGCCCATGTACCACAAGAAATCCCTGCTGATCAGTTCCAAGACTGCATGGCCAGTTTAACCGCTGACAATGGTTTAGGATTTTCTTATACTGACCTGACACCTAGGGGGAGGAAGCACAACGCGACATTTCATGTCTCTGTCGAATGTAGGGGCATAACTTTAGCACATGTCTTGGTTGATATCGATTCGTCTTTGAATGTGATGCCTAAGAAGGCTCTTGATAGACTCAACTGTGAAGGTTTGACCTTAAAACCCAGCAACATAGTGGTAAGGGCCTTCAACGGTTCAAAGAGAATGGTGCATGGGGAGGTGGACACCCCCATAAAAGTTGGAACCCCAACCTTTGATTCAACTTTTTACGTGATGGACATTCGCCCTTCCTACTCCTACTTATTGGGTCGACCATGGATTCACAACGCTGGTGCCGTTACCTATACATTACATCAAATGCTGAAATATCCAACCGAGGGGAAAATCATTACTGTCCTTGGAGAAGAGGAATATATGGTCAGTCACTTGAACTCCTTCAGATACGTGGAATTGGATGGTGAATTCATTGAAACTCCATTTCAACACTTCGAGGAAGTCCCACAAACTGTGGCAGTAACCAAGATTGTTTCCTAAGTCCCGAAGATTACAAGACCTCCATTAAAGATGTCTTCTCTGAAAGATGCCAAGGCAGTGATCAAAGAAGGTGGGTGTAATATTTGGGACCAACTCCCGTATATCCCATACAAATCTAACAAATTTGGTTTGGGTTTCACTTCAAGAGCCCAAAAAGTTGTACGTCGTGCTCGTTCCATGGGACCACCCTTGAAGATCAGCAACCACAGAGTCAACGCAGTGGAGGATGATGAGGACAACTACGACCTGAAGGAATAGATTTTCCCAACTGTCAACGGAGGACTCAACAACTGGGAAGCTAAAGACTTTATCCAAATTACTTTTATCCAACAGTAATTGTATTTAAATATTTTGTTGGACCTGTAATAATTAAACAATTTAGACTTTTAAAACCTTGTGTCTTACCTGAGGCACAACGGTCCATTTGTAAGGGTTGTTACCTCATTTTCATATGTCATCAATGAATCATGGATGTTTTTGCATACAAACTTTGTGCTCTTTGTATTTCTTTTTACATTTTTATTTCTTTCAAAGATAGTTATACTCTTACACACACTCACATTCAAAATGCAGATCTACATCCATTCGGGATCCCATGGGTAACGATTCTGCTATGGCCTTCTGTGACTCTGGAAATCTAATCTACCAAGCCGAAGACGAAGGTGAGGAAGATTGTGAAGTGCCAGGGGAACTTTCCAGGTTACTACAACAAGAAGAAATGACCATACAACCCCACGAAGAACTAGTGGACACAATTAACCTAGGTACCAGGAGGACAAGAAAGAAGTCAAGGTGGGTGCCAATCTGGAACCTAGTGTGAAGAAGCGTCTGACTCAGTTGCTACATGATTATGTTGAGGTCTTTGCCTGGTCATACAAAGACATGTCAGGACTTGATGCTGATATCGTGGTGCATCATCTACCAACAAAAGAAGACTGCCCACCGATAAAATAGAAAGTTTGTCGCATGCGGCCAGACATGTCAGAGAAGATTAAGGCTGAAGTCATGAAACAATTCAACACCAGATTCTTGGTCGTCACCTCCTATCCATAATGGGTTGCCAATGTTGTTCCCGTGCCTAAAAAGGACGACAAAGTACGAATGTGCATGGACTGCCGAGATTTGAATAGGGCAAGTCCTAAGGATGATTTCCCACTTCCCCACATCGATATTTTGGTCGACAATACCGCGCAACATAAAGTGTTCTCATTTATGGATGGTTTCTCAGGCTACAACCAGATCAAAATGGTGCCCGAGCACATGGAGAAAACAACCTTCATCACACAATGGGGCACATTCTGTTACAAGGTTATGCCATTTGGGTTAAAGAATTCCGGGGCAACCTATCAGCGTGCCATGGTAGCTCTATTTCACGACATGATACATTACGAAATAGAGGTCTATGTGGATGACATGATAGACAAATCTCAAATAGAAGAGGAACATCTTGATCATTTGTAGAAACTATTTGAGAGGTTAAAGAAATACAAGCTGAGGTCGAACCCAAATAAATGCACATTTGGGGTGAGATCCGGTAAACTCCTAGGCTTTGTCGTCAGCGGTAAAGGTATCGAAGTGGATCATGCCAAGGTTAAAGTAATACAAGAAATGCCTTCTCCTCGTACTGAGAAGGAAGTCAAAGGATTCTTAAGAAGGCTAAACTACATTGCCCGATTCATTTCTCACTTGACGCTACTTGTGAACCAATCTTCAAATTACTGAAGAAAGATCAAGTAGTCAAATGGAATGATGAATTCCAAACTGCCTTCGAAAAGATCAAAGAGTACCTGAAAGAGCCTCCTGTTTTAATGCCACCAGTCGAGGGAAGACCCTTGATCATGTATCTAACTGTTTTGGAAAATTCAATGGGGTGTGTGCTGGGGCAGCATGACGAGTCTGGCCGAAAAGAGCATGCTATTTATTACCTGAGCAAAAAGTTTACCGAATGTGAAACAAGATATTCACTGCTCGAGAAAACTTGCTGCACTCTGGCATGGGCTGCTCGTCGGCTAAGACAACATATGCTGACCCATACTACCTTATTGATAACCAAGATGGATCCAATAAAATACATATTCGAGAAACCTACCCTCTCTGGGAGAATAGCGAGATGGCAGATGATCCTGACGGAATATGACATTCAATACACTACCCAAAAAGTAATAAAAGGCATTCTGCTAGCCAATCACCTTGCTCATCAAGCTGTGGATGACTACCAGTCCATGAAGTTCGAATTTCCGGATGAATACATCATGATGGTAAACAACTGTGAAAAATTCAGACCATATGACAGACCTGAACAAGGATCCTGATGGACCCAGGTTTTCAATGGGGCGTCCAACGCACCTGGCATATGGCATTGATGTTGTACTCATATCCCCTGAAGGATGTCACACTCCCTTCACTGCAAGACTCTTCTTCAACTGTATAAATAACATGGCGGAATACAAAGCATGTATTTTTGGTCTCAAAGCTGCCATAGATTTGGGGATCAAGTCCTTAAATGTATTCGAAGATTCAACCTTGGTAATCAGTCAGATCAAAGGAGAATGAGACATTAAACACCCTAACCTTATTCCCTACAAAGAACATGTGTTGACATTAATCCCACATTTTGAGAAGATTACCTTCGAGCATTTACCGCGAGAATCAAATCAACTAGCAGATGCGCTAGCCACAATGTCATCCATGTTTAAACTCAAATGGGATAACGAGACTCCCCAGATCACCATTGGATGGATGGATGAACCAACTCATTGTCACGAGATCAATGCTGAAGAAGTAGTGGACCAGCCTTAGTTCCATGAAGTTAAGAGGTATCTCGAGACTCAAGAGTATCTGGAAAGAGCTTCAGTCAATGATAAGAAGTTCCTAAGGAGATTTTTCGCTAAGTTCTTCATCAGTAATTCCATTCTCTACAAACGCAACCACGACTCTGTATTACTTTGTTGCGTAGACAAGGTTGAGGTAGAAAAGATCATGGTTGATATACATGAAGGCACTTTTGGCACCCATTCCAGTGGGCATACAATGGCAAAGAAAATCCTACGGGCAAGGTATTACTGGTCTACCATGGATCTATGCTGACAAGGTGCACGTGCCTCTGGTTCCTTTGAATGTATGGATGGCTCCTTGGCCCTTTGCTACGTGGGGCATCAATATGATTGGGGAAATCAAGCCAACAACCTCTAATGGACACCACTTCATCTTGGTGGCCATTGACTATTTCACGAAGTGGGTTGAGGCGGCTTCTTTCGCTTCCGTTACCAAGAACGTTGTTGCCCGGTTCATCAAGCAGAATCTCATTTGTCGGTATGGCATCCCAGAGAGGATCATCACAGACAATGGCACGAATCTCAACAATACTATGATCACCGCATTGTGCATGCAATTCAAGATCCAGCACCATAATTCTTCCCCTTACTGGCCAAAGATGAATGGCATTGTCGAAGCTGCAAATAAGAGCATCAAAAAGATCATACAAAAAATGACAGTAACCTACAAGGACTGACATGAGATGCTATCATTCGCTCTCCATGATTACCATACCACGACGCGCACATCAATCGAGGTAACATCTTACTCTTTGGTATACAGCATGAAGGCTGTCTTGCCTATTGAGGTCCAAATCTCTTCTCTGAGAATCATGAAGGATGCAGGGTTGAATGAAGAAGATTGGATCCAAACTAGACTTGATCAACTGAACTTGATTGATGAGAAAAGGCTTACTGCTGTCTGTCATGGTCAAACGTATCAAAAACGGATGATCAAGGCTTTCAACAAAAAGGTAAGACGCCAAGTGTATAAAGTCAGAGATATGGTGATCAATCGAATCATACTGCCGCAGGGTGATCCCAGGGGCAAGTGGACTCCTACATACGAGGGACCATTTGTGATCAAAAACATATTCTCGGGTGGAGCAATGATCTTAACCACTATGGATGGCGACGACCTGCCGCACCCTATGAATGTAGACATAGTCAAAAGATACTACGCATAAGAGACCCGCTAGGTTGACACACCTAGGAAAAACAAGGGCATCCCGATGAACCAAAAAGGTTCAGGAAAAAAATTAGGAATAAAACAAAAAAATTTTGTACACCCGGCAAGTTGAAAACCCGAAAGGGCGACTTGGGCAAAAAAGGGTATCATGGTGGACTGAAAACCCAAAAGGGCGGTGTAGGCAAAAGTTGGGGAATTAAAGCATATGACTATGCCTCGTTGGATCACCTTACAGACAACCTTTAGCTTCGACTGACAAACTCAGCGGTTCTGATCAATCCAATCAATTTCTGATAAGGCAACAAGTGGAGAAGATGCTCAGAGACACAAAAGCTATAGAAGAATGGGAACCCCATGGGATTATTACACATAGCTATCTTTTCTTTGTATCAAAATTTCATTTTTTACGATGAAATTCTCTTACTAGAATGTTCGTCTCATTGTACAAAACAATACTTATTCAAGTTAATATAAAGATACCCCTTTGAAAGTGCAAATCTATCTGTTTTTTCTTTATTTCTGTGTTTTGTTTACAAAAAACGTCCAATGATTTATTTTTGAACATATGCATTTGAACATAACTACTGTTTACAAATGGACAAAAAGGAACAGAAAATAGAAAGACAGTCACTAATGGGTTTAAGAAATAGGATAATATATTTAGACTATTCCATAAAATCCCCCACAGTGTGCATCTTAATGATATCAAGCTCTCTCACATCCCCGACGGAACAAAACTTCCAGTTATCACTCCCCGGTAGAAGTTACCCGACTTCTCAGGATTCCCCAACAGAACTTCACAAGTAATACACGGAATTTCCCTTACAATAGATTTTATTTCTCTAACAAATAGAAGCTCATCAACTCATCAGCACTTCAAAGCATGAAGACTTACACTCCACATCCCCAATAACAATCAGGGATTTAGTTTCCCTAATCCAACAGTATTATAGCAACATAACTTACATGCCCATACATCACATACATATGTCATTAACAACACGAATGCATACAACATAATCTCATTCATTTTATTGAGAACATCATTGTATAATGCATTTCATACATCATGACATTGCATACAACTAATCTTTCATCTCTTCAGGAAAGATCAGTCAGCAGATGGCTATCATCAACAATTTACAAAAAGGTCAGAGATTTATACCTGAAACAAGCCAGGACAATTATCTACACGACCAGCTCTACCTTCAGATACAGTTCAGATACGCTCGAGACACGAATGCCATTCTGATACTTATTCAGATTCAACTCTCAGATACAGTTCGGATACGCTCCAAATACGGATGCCATTCTGATACTCATTCAGATTCAGCTTTCAGATACAGTTCAGATACGCTCCAGATACAGATGCCTTTCTGATACTCATTCAGATTCAACTTTCAGATACAGTTCAGATACGCTCCAAAGACGGATTCTGTTTTGATACTCATTCAAATTAAGCTTTCAGATACAGTTCAGATACGCTCCAGACATGGATGCCATTCTGATACTCATTCAGATTCAGCTTTCAGATACAGTTCATATATGATCCATATTCGGATGTCATTCTGTCACTCATTTAAATACAGTCTAGATATGAGTCAGATACAATCAATTTATGGATATTATTCTGCCCATCTCCAACAACTTTCCATCATCTCTCCAAATGGCATCTTTTAAGCCCATTCCCTACACCATCAACCACCACATCATCGAGTGCAAATTTCTGGGCACTCTAGTGTCCAATCATCTTTCACCTTCAAGTCACGAATGGCGTATCCGCCAATATAACTCTTCAGGTTTAAGAAGATTGAACAGGGGCAGCTGTTGTACCCCAAAATTTTCCCTCTAATTTATCAAGTATTTTCTCACAAGATCTCCTTTGGTTCAAGATTGCACAAGGGTTGATCAGCTCAAGACACCTCCTTAAGCACTGATGACTGAAATTAGGGTTTGAGATTGCACAAGGATAATTGAACTTTCAATGCCTCACATGACTTTCATGGACCATTATGGACGCCCAAGATTACTCATGTCAAGTTTCAAGTCTTGGATCTTATTTTTGCTCAGTCAATTGAGCAGTTGACCTAAAAAATCAAATGTGTTGGGGAAAAAGTCAACTATGGCCAATTTACAGTCAAACTTCATAATTTTTGATCCACATCCACATTATAAACTCATCTGTATTATTTTATCAAGTTTGGACCACAATTCCTTAAGAAATTTGATCAAATCATCAAAAGGGCAAAATGGTCAAAATTATGGTTTTGACTAAGAAAGGGCAATTTCTGATTTTTGACCTAGCAAATGGTTAACTGGGTTGAGGTATAATATCAAGAGTTCAATTGAATCATTTTGACCTAACAGAATGACTCAAAACATTGTTCAAAATCAATTGGATTGATAGTGAATTTTCAGTCAACTGATGAAAAGTTAACTGTAACTGAAAAGTCAAACTTTGACTTTTTGGTCAAAATCAAGTGTCAAAGATCACAATTCATAAAAACATGTCAAAATATGAAACTTATTCATCAAGAAATCAAAAAGTCAAGATTTCATTTTGAAAAGTCAAAGTTTTCAAAATTAGAAATTTTTCTAAGTGTTGAAAACTTCATGTTTTTTCACAACTTTGAGCAAAATTTTCACCATGATGCAAGATGATTCAAAAGAAACTTTAAACATGAAAGTTGTAGATCTCCATGATATCTAAAATATTTCTTTACACAACTTCTCCTATAAGTGCTTGGATTTCAAGTTATTAATTCATGCAGTCATGGTCTTGAAATTAAACACTTAGTGAAATTTTGCCCTAGTTTAGGCAGGATTTTGATCTAACTTCATGGCACTTTTCCATATAGTTCAAAGGGTAATTTTCAAAAGTGATTCAAAGAGGGGTTGTATAGCACATTACAAGCTTTCAAAAATGTCCAAGAACTCTTTGAGATCATTCTTGAGCAAGGAGAATCGAAGAGAGGAAGTTAGGGTTTCAAACTAAAATTATAGGTCATTTTGTGATGAACAAAGATTCAAATTTCAAACCTATGCTGCATAATCTCTACTTTACAAACCTCAAACTTGTTAGGAACTCCATAATTAATTACTTGCACAGCTGTTAGAGGTCTCAAGTCAAGCATTCAATGCAATGTCATACTTTATATCCATTTTAGGAAGAAAGTGCACAATGCCATTTTGAAAAAGTAACTTTATGCATAAAACTTGTTCTTGAGCCTTGCAATGGTTTTCTTCTGATCATACACGTCCTATAGCTCAAGAGAAGTTTGTCTCAAGCCTTACAATCACTCAACCCATGCTTGTACTTCATCTTGTAACCATGCTCCCACTTTTCTTCAAAATCAAGTAACATAGTAATCAGTCTAGAACTTGTACTTCTGACCCTCCCAAGCACAAAAACATTCTCATTACTTATGTACAAGTCCTTGGCAACAAAACACACGCATGCTTGAGCCCCAAAACTATCTAGAACTCAGAACTGCATCACATACTTCCATTCTTGCATAACCTGACCAAAAGTTTGAAATACACATCTCCCTCGTGTGTTTTCAAGCCTTTTTGTTCCTAAAGCTTCTAAACATCATTTAGAACTCACCCCTCACCATGTTACAAGACTGTAACACCATTAACACCATCTTCCATTTTTAAAAATAGAGCTTTGCACTTGGACTTCTCCAGAACTCCTCAGGCACTTTCAGCTCAAGCTAAGCATCACATTAGCTTTCTAGGAACTTGAGGAAGCTAAGCCAATCATTGGAACTCACTAAAAGCTGCTCAAACTCAAAACACGATACCCTCTTGCAAGGTGAGTTTTCTGACTTTTGAACTCTTCATACAAGCATCATTAATGTTTAGTTTGTGAATGAAAAATGTAGACATCATTGTTCTGAAGCTAACCATGTCTTTAGATTTCATTTATATTGCTTAAGGAGTTAGAATTTTGAATCTGAACATCCTGGAAAAGTTAGGTCAGAATTTGGTACCATTCAAAATTCATGCTCATTTTTTAGTATTAGTTTAAGTTGTTTACATTTTTGGAATCGTGGTGAAATTTTACACAACTTTCATGTTTACATTTTTGCAAATGGTTGAGAAATGAACAAATTGCAGGGCTTCTGGCTGGAGGTTGAAGATGAAGTACATTTAGGGCAAAACTTAGATTATATATTTGTTGTTTTACATAAGTTAATGGATGTATCACCACCCCAATGGTTAAAGCGCGCGTCTGTCACCATGAGGTTATGGGTTCAAGCCCCAGTGTGACCTTTTTTTTCTTCATTTTTTGACATTTTCTGACCCCTTTTTTTGCAGCGCTGGGCCTTCCCTCTTTGGGCTTTACTTTTTTGCTGCTTCTGACCCCCCTGCCTTGTTATTCACACCCCTGGCCCATTATTTTATTTCCATTTTATTTATTTTTCCTTCATTTTATTTTTATTTCATATTTTCTTTATTATTTTTATTATTACTATTATTATCATTATTATATTTTTTTTACTAATAAAAAAAATCCAAAAAAAATATTTTATTTATTTATATGCATATTTAAAAAAATATACTTATTTAGTTTATTCTTCTTTAAAAAAATAAAAGATCAAAAAACATTTCTTTAATTAATTTCTTTTTTAATACTTAGATAATATTATTTTTGTAAATTAAAATCAATTTAGAATTTAGGTTTTTTTATTTATTTAAATATTTTTATTTACTAATTTAATTAAATTCACCAAAACCCTAAAAAACTTGTTTTCTTTAAATTAATTTATTCTACTAACTTAATATTAATTTTCTTTTATTTTAATTAATTAGGTCAAAGAACCTTTTTTTTTTTATAAATAACACCAAAAAATCATATTTCCTTTTGCATTTACATTCTTGCATTTTTATCTTTATTTTTGTACATTTATTCAAAAATTCAATATGGTTATAATAGTTATTTAGATTTAAATTCTTGCAATATTCCCCATTTGTAATTTGTACACCCTCTCCCCTAAATGATGTAGTAGCGTAGTAATTTTAAATTCCGCAATTTATCGATTTATATACAAATGCTAGTAATTAGGGTTTTGTATGGAAAGACTAAAATCAACAAAGAGAAAACCCTAATCAAAGATAAATCAAGCATGAAAATCAATCCACTTGTACACAAACACCCCTTGGGTAAATCCACTTGGTTGCCTTACAAAAATGGCCATATTATGCATGTAAGGTGTCTTAGCAAAAACAAGCAAAATACAAGATCATAGTCCCTCAATGACGTTATCTATGTTGCCTTTCAAAATGATCTTAGTCCCTAAAGAAAATGCTAAGATACTTTACAACCTTGCTAATCATGGTTATACGATGACCCACGCCCGTCCCTTTTACATCCAAAGATATAGTTACTTACCAAATCAATGGTAAGATAACAATGTCAAACAAAAGCAAGTGATCTAGCTAGTAACTAAGAGCCCATGGGAAACCATGGATAAAAAGGGTGCTAATACCTTTCTTTTTTATAATTTACCCCCCGAACTCAAGAAAACATCTCTAAAGGTATTTCCTGTCCTTTTTCACCTTTCCTTTTGGATAAAAGAAAAGTCGGTGGCGACTCTTGCTAAACTGCAACATTTACAATCAAACGGAAAACACCCAAGTCAGTTCTCCCACCGTATCACAACATGTTATACTTAGGAATATAAAAGTTAAGGTGGAAAGATTTTTATCCATACTAGGTTTTGTTACATCAAATTAAGTAAGGAACCAACTGAAGTTTTGTTTCCTAAGATTAATTCTAGAAGTAAAAAAGGAGAGAGAAGTTGGAGAACCTTCTAATGCCGGTAACAGTGTTGGCGGGTTGCAGAAAGAGTTTTCTTGGTTGAAAGAAATCATCAAGTTTGGGAAAAGAGGAAACCAAGTTTTTGTAATGAATATTTTTAACTAATTGTCTTATTTAAAACACTACATGATAAAATATGTCTTATGTTGTGTAGCATTATCTATTATGTTTACGGACTACAAGTGAATAAATGCAGCATTTTCCAACTGAAGTGATACATAAGGTATTGCGTCCTGACATTACTTTGTGTCTTATTCTGGATTTTGACACGGGTGAGTATCTTCCATGTAAGACCATCAAATCAAACAGGCCAAACGTGGAAATGTATCTTGGAAAAGGATGGTACTCTTTTGCCAAGTCCAAAAAACTGAAAGTTGGGGATAAGCTTCATTGCACATACAAATCAGATGAAGAAATTTTATATGTCAGGTTACAAAGGAACAAGGAATAGAAGGACATCTAAAGCAGAAGCTGTGATAAATCAATGATGTTTTTTTAATCGTTTAGTAATATGTTTTAAGTGAATTTTGTGATGCAGTATTTTGTGATTTTTGACGGTCGATGTACTTATGTTTATGCAGTACTTTAATTATATAAGTGGTTTTAAGTATCAATGGTTTTGCATTTAGGTCATGTTTAAATATGAGTCATTTTTCCAATTGTCTCCTGTAAGCAGACAAGCATGGTAATGGCAGAATTGAAAATGCAGAGGAATAAAACCGTATTTCACAGGTTGTTATATATGATATGAAGAAGGAAGATTTATTAAACTTGGTACAGACTCATATTACATACTTAAATATTTTAGCATAACAAGGGATGAATATTAAACTGTTAAAATGAAGAACAACAACATGTTTGGAAATAATTTGTAGCCGCCAAAAGTTAAACATTAACATCAGGGTAATCATATATTGTTGAAAATCTCCTTGTAAACAACATTTGTAGTTGTTTCTTTGAACTTTTCATGTTCAACGTTGGCAAGTAATGACCTACATTATCCAAAGACTGTCTCTGCGATTTTTAATTGTCATGACATATGAGACTATAATTGGGAATTGTCGTCTATTTAGTTTGAACGGCCAGGGTGACTGTGAGGGTGACATATCCATTCGAGGGATGTAAACATGATTTCCAGATCCCTTTCCAGCCATTATTTAAGCTTCAATAACATGGGTTCCCATCTTTTTTATTATTAGCCTTGTGCCATTACACAAGCCTTCAGACTGATCAATGTTTCACATGAGCATAACAGGTGTTCCAACATTTAACTTTAAATGATGGTTAGGCAATCCTGATGTGCATAGGGAGCTAAGAAATTTTGGAGTGAGGATATCAACTACCGTAGCATCGTGAATTTCAGACTTATCAACATAATTTGAGCTGTAAAAATCATGTACGTCTCATGTATCGGTAAGGGAAATATATTAGCGAAAAGAGATTGGTAAATACTACATGGTATAATTATATGGATGAGTATGAAAACCTGGCATTAAGGCAAGAATATGGTCGTTTATTCAATCCATAATTTCTAATGTAGAAGCAAGAATTACTCGACCTTTAAGGTAATCGTTTGAACAATAATTATGATAAAATTAGGATATGTACTATTAACATTCCCAACAATAGGATCCTTAAATACTGTTATCAAAAGCTCCGATGGTATGTCAATATCGGCAACACCGTTATTTGGCTCATATACTTTTCCTTCGCCAATTCTCAATAGTCAATATGAAAAGTCAGCAATTTCCTTTTTATCATTGTCTGTTGGCCCAGAATGTAGTATCATGTTCTTTGTTAATGTTAAGACCAGAATTGAATGCCATATGTAAGAAGTATTTATGGCAGAGTGTACAATATACGAACGATTGCCTCGAGGGACAATTGGTAAAATCTGTCTAAAATCACCTCCAAAAACAATAACTTTTCCACCAAACATATCCTTTGAGCTACTGTATGTACTCATAACATCTTTCAAAGCCATGTCAAGTACTTCCAAAGCATGCTTGTGCGCCATTGGTGCTTCATCCTATATTATTAGCTTTGTTTGCCTCAAAAGGTCTCCAACATCATCATTGTACTCAATTTTGCAAGTAGAATTATCCATAGTTGGTACAAGAATCTTAAACTTAGAATGTGCAGTTCTACCTCCGGGCAATAATAAGGAAGCTATACCATTGGTTACAACAGTTAGACATATATAGTGTGGGTTTTTGATATTCTCCTATATACAGGATAACCTTCTGCATTAATAATAGGTTGGTTGTTAACCTTTTAAGGAAAGTACTTAGAGCATTTTCTATTCTTCATGCATGGTGAGGTCATTCGCGACAGTCCATAAGGTCCATGCATCATGTGTCCCTTAACTAAGTTGTATAAATTTGGGTGAACACTTGAGTCAGGAATTTCAGCATAAATGATGTTGTCAATGTCTGATGCTGTTGGATATTTTCTCTGAGGATGCAATAAAATCAAAACGTATGTGTGGGGAAATCCTCACTTTTGAAATTCAATAGTGTACATAATTATAGAAGTAAAAGTTATGTAATGTGTAATGTTGCTGCAATAAAGGATAGTAAGAAAATTTGTATCACAATATGAAGAAGTGTACTTACATGCTAAGACTTTCCCTAGAACATGATGTTTTGTAATATCACACATGAGTTCATCAAACTTGATTTTGAAGACTTTAGTAATGATATCAGGTCGAACGTGTGGCTGTAATCCAATTTGAGATAAAGCACACGTGATTTCTGGCCAAGTTGGGTTGCAAGTAAATGTAATGAATAAGTCAGGGAACCCTAACCTACTTGAAATGGTCATGCCATCAAAATATAATTGATACATGTATCTTTTGCTACCCATAAATGTAGACAGAAATACCACACGTTTCACTCACTTTTGTTGTCGATTTAGAGCATCGTCTTCACATTGATTAGTCAATCTGTTATGTTTTCCAACTCTCAGTTTTGATTGATTATTCCTCAACCAGTTAAGTCTTTCTGATTCCATCATAGCATAATAGTCAACCAATAATTATTGAAAAAGACGTCTTGAGTGTAGTAACGCTTTTTCCTCATTTTTACGTTGTTTTAACTGGTAGGAAAGCCAGTCCTTGATGCTTTGACGATTTTTCTTAGTAACCTCATTTTCATGGCGATACTTGTGAAGTATATTTTTCCTATAACCATCTTCACCATATGCAAATATAAGAGGGTACTGATATTCCAAATATGTCGGGTGAAAGTCATCTATACGTTGCAAACCACAATTGCACGGTTGAATGATGATGTCTCTTTTGGGTGAAGAATCAATATCTCCAACAATGAGTACGAAAACCTCTGAAACCATATGTCTGTTATAGACGCATCCATCCTCGGGTATATCACAAATAAGCCTCAGTTTTAAGTCTAAGAAAGAATTGTCCTTCAGAATATCCCTGTCCATTCTAAAAACCTTTACATGAACATTGAACTCATCTAACGTGATCTTCAACTTGTATATAATGTTCCTTTCGATCAGTATATTGTCCCTGCAGATCACATGGAACTTGAAAAAGTGATATAGGAAATGTATCAACAAACAAATTATGTACTGGTTAGTAGTAAGGAAAACCTGAAACATTCCATTCCATTATCAACTTAGTTGTCTGTGTCATAGATATATTGTTGAGAATATTGGAGAGGATGTATATTTTCCGGTAGTAGGGTACCTATGTGATGACAGTGTTGTACCCCAAAATTTCACCTCCCATATTTCTCAATACATATCAAGTGAGGTTCTCAAATTCCTCAAGGAGGTCTAAGAGTTGACCAGACAAACTCTCTCCTAAGCCAATCTACCTCAAATTAGGGTTTCATTTTACATCAAGATGCTTGAGTCCAAAGGATCCCAAATGCTCACCTTTGTCCTAATATGTTCTCAAGACCATCCATGTCAAATTTCAAGCCTTGCAGAGAAGATTTGCTCAGTCAATGGCTCAAAGGCCTGAAAATCGACTATGCTAGGGCAAAAGTCAATTGTGGCCCACATACAGTCAAACTTCAAGATTTTTGGTCAAATTTCTCATTTTGAAGTTTTATTCATCATTTTATCAAGGGTTGATCATGATTCCTCAAGGATTGGTCATAATTCACAAAAAACCCAAAAGTTGCTAAATTAGGGTTTTGTAGGAAAAGTCAACTCAACTTTGACCAAGCATAACTTTCTCATACATTATCAAAAATGACCCATCCAAAGCTCATTTTGAATAGGATGTAATTACATACATTTAATCTTCATCTACAAAGTTCAAAATATGCACTCACAAAAATATATGAATTTGGACATTATAGGTCATTTTGAAAAGTCAACAAAAAGACCTTTTGGGTCAAAGCTTCATACATGAACATGGAAGACTCAATTGAGATGATACCAAAAGGGTTGCTTAGAGGATATCCTAAGCTTTCTAAAAAGTCCAAGAACACATCTCTAGGGTCAAAATTGAAGGAGTTATGTATTGGCCAAGTTGACCTTTTTTGCAAAATTGCCAAAAGTCAAATTTGTCCAACATTGCATTTTTTTGCTAAATGGGCCCAACTTTTTATGCTTGCACTGAGTTTGTAATGTGATGCACGAGCCATGAGCCCTTCCACTTGTCATTCTTTTATTTTTGTTATTTATTTTGATTTTATTTCATTTAAATCAAATAAAATCAATATAAAATAGTGAAAATATCAAAAATCATTAAAACCTTGAGATTTTGTGCATGATTAGGTCCATTATACAGCTGGAGACAAAATCAAATCGTGCAAAGCTTCATATGGACACAAAAAGATTGAATTTGCTTGTTTTGGAAAGATTTTGTGCAAGGATTGAATCATTGATCAATCTTCATAATTGGAAAAGATTTGATACAAACTGTAACCCTAATGCACTCTACTATACATAACGAACAAATGCAGACCAAAAGAAAGAGGCTAGAGGTGTGAAAAGGCAGGGAGCCAATTTCAAAAATTCAAGGAAAAAAGTGCATACCAAATTCCAAGTTGCAGGCCATCTCAAGCCGTTTTCACCATAGCAATCATTTGCTGGACATCCCAGGATCGTGTTTCAATCATTAGCAAGCCTCCCCACGCTCAGAATCACCCTGTAAGGATCACACGGTTTTCCTCTTTTCTTGAATTTGAATATATTAATTCTGGCATATTTAGCATGATTGATTGATATATTCATAATCTTTGAGATATTTGCAAGCTAATGGTTGTATTCAATTGCATTTTTATTGACTATACATTAAACTGCCATGGCTAGAGTTCGTTCTTCATTTTTAGGGATTTCTCATACATGGAAAATTGGACACTGATATTGGTACCATGATGCTCGTGGGGTTGAAACGAGTTGATTGGTACCATTGGTTTTCATTTATCATGCGCGTACAAGATTTTGGAATGAACAGCGGCTATACCTACGCTTGATGTCCGTAGGTAAAAGTCCTTTTATCTAAAACGACAAAATCAACGAAGAAGACAATGGCGTGGCGGTATGTGAGTGGTTCGTTTGAATTTTCGCGCGTTTTGGGAGGCGCGGCGCGTTGTTTGCATTATATTTTATTTGTTTCATTATTATCACAACTAACATAGTAGCGCAGATGGTGAGGGGGCTGACCTCTGATGCACACATCCTGGGTTCGATCCCAGGCATGTGCATTTTATTTTCTCAACATTTTCAGGGCATTCTAGTGCTTCACATTCTCAAGCATATTCCATACGCTCTCAACATCAGCCATTTGATGTGCTCCTGGCCAGATCCAATGTATCAACAATAAAGGACCACCATGCGCCCCAGTCAATCATGCACACAGGATTAGGCAAAGTCAATAGGGCCTGAGCTTATTGGGCCAAGAAATTCCAAACAACACCCCCCTTTTGCTAAGCAATCAGGCCCATTTTTCTTTCTTTTCTATTTATTTCTTTTATTTAATTTAATTTGCTTAATTATTATTTTTAACAAAATTAATTTCTTTTTTCACAAAAAAGTCATAAAATCAAGAGTTTACAAAAAAAATTAGAATTAGTTTGTTTTTTTATTATCTTATCAAATTTAATTTAATTTAGTTTAATTTAATTTAGGGAAATTCTAACCTTTTTTATATAATTAAAACCAATTAGAAAAATTAGGGTTAGGCTCTTGATTTAATATTTATTTCTTTCTCAAAATAAAAAAATACAAAAAAAATAGGTTAATTTAATTATTTTTCTTAATTAAAATTAATTAATATTTAGGTTTTTTTTATTATCCAATTGAGCTTTATTTTCTCATATAACACAAAAACGATAAAAAAATTATTTTCCCTTTAAATTGCAATTAGGTAGTTGGGGTCAAAGCCCTAATTATCTTGTTCTCGATTTATCGCGCATGTTTATTATTTTTTGCAATATTGATGTAACTGTCCACGGTATGTAATAGTTTAAATCTAGGATTTTCTTTCTTATCGTCTTTTGCGGGTTTTTGGCTATGTAATTAATCCCTACCCCGAAGCCTTGTAATAGCGTAGGTTTATTTTCTCGCATTTTAATTCTCGCAAATATTAACTGTTTAGATGTATGTTAATAGGATTGTATGACAAGATTGCATGATAATTTAAAACGGCTACAAAACCCTAATGTGCAAAGATAATAACTGAAATCAAATCACTCTCACATGTGCACTCCTAGGGTATACTCTCACTTCGGTTGCCTTCGGTAAATGATCATTAAGTATAGGGTGTCTTAGTGGTTGCCCTCCTATCTAACAAAGATCAAAAGTCCCATTCAGAAATGTTGCCTCGGAGACGTCGCCTCAGAAATGTTGCCTCGAATATGATCTTAAGACTTTAAGGTTATTACTAAGACATCCTAACATTGCTTTAGTGATCGTACTTCCCTTATGAATTGACCCTTACAAACTCCAACGACGGTGCTACCTATTTCTCAATAGTAGGATAGCGCTTTCTAAAGGAAACAAGAACAAAAACGATCTTTTTCGAGTAGGTAGATAATTGTTAGGTACTTGCTCAAAATAACAAATCTTTCACACCATACACTTTCAAACAAACTTTTCAAACTAAAGTTTTCAAAACACTTCGTAACACTCTTGAGGACAGAAACAAGGGTTAAAACAAAGTAAAACAAAACTTTTCAGAACAAGCACACACATGTAATTTTAAAAGATGAGCAAGTACCTAAGAGCCCATGGAAAACCATGGATAGAAAGGGTGCTAACACCTCCCCTTTCTATAATCTACCCCCTGTACTCAGACTATCTAAATTAAAGGATTTTTCTGTGGTTTTTACCTTTTCCTGATTGGATAAAATAAAAGTAGGTGGCGACTCTTGCTTACCGCGACATTTTGCGAATACAAAATGCAAAATGCAAACCAACATTTTCAAAAACTGTTGGTTCTGCCACCGTATCACAGAACTGGCGACTCTACTGGGGAATGCTTAAGTGGGGTATACCTTAGGATCTAGGTCATCATAATTGCTTCTCTTGTTTGTTTTGATTGCTTTACTTTTAAGGGTTTTGTTTGGGGAGTTACTATAGATCCTAACCCGGATCTGGGGAACCTTTTAGGTAAGTAGCAATAGACTGTGAGGGAACTGTATGGTGTAGACCGATACGGTTGAAGCAGTAGCTACGTTGATGTGGAACATTGGTTGGTACTGGTATCCCTTATGGAGAAACGAGGAGAATACGAGGCCGCTGCGTGGTGTCGTTAAGCATTAACTGACCTTAGAATCTTTAATCGACCAACTTGGCCATTAGAAAGTAATGAGATAGCCGACCTCGGTGTAAAGCTGAGAACTGGTTGATACTCGATGCTACACTCATTGAGACCATACTCTCGAGATAGTTTAGGCCACAAGAAAAGATTGTGTGAGCTGAAACCATGACCGATGGAGGATGGTCAGTGATATTGAGATCCTCTAGAACCCGGTTACTTTTACTAGGACAGGTTGAAACCAACTTAACTTCAAGAGGGTATTACCTTTGACCTCATGCAAGCCTTAAACTTAAGGGCTTTGTGTGACTTGTTTTCCCTTGCCATGCCTGTTATCTGCTATACCTGTTATCTTTTATCATGACATAATGCATCATAACATGGAATTCATACTTCATTACCCTAACCATTTTAAAGACCAAGGGAATTTATCTTTGTTCTGTTTTGCAGATTATGGCTTCCGTACGCAGAAATACCATCCGAGTTAACTTTGTGCAAATACCTACTCAACTTAAAGAGTTAGCCTCAAGAGTTTCCGAGACTTCCATGTTCATTAAGAGACATGGTCAGCTTCTTAGCCTGGTCACCTCAAATCTTGATGAGCAGATGATGAGTGTACTTTTCCAGTTCTTCGATCCTGTGCATCATTGCTTTGCCTTTCCAGATTACCAGCTGGTTCCCACTTTGGAAGAGTTCTCTCACTTATTGGGCATATCCATCCTTGAACAGGTACCCTTCACAGGTATGGAAGAGGTTCCTAGACCAAAAGACATTGCCTCAGCTCTGCATCTAGAACGAGCTGATGTAGTATCCAATTGGGAAACAAGAAGTGGGGTCGAAGGTTTCCTAGCCAAATTTTTGATAGACCAGGCTCAATTATTCTAGGATAATTTGGAGTTTCAGGCTTTCGAAGATATCCTGGCTCTCCTTATCTATGGTTTGGTTCTCTTCCCGAATCCGGATTTCTTTGTGGATGTGAATGTGGTCAAGATTTTCCTTTCTCACAATCCCGTGCCTACTCTATTGGGTGATATCTTGCATGCCCTCTAAACTCGTATTGTGCGAAGAAGAGGGACTCTCATGTGTTGCATGTCATTGCTGTCGAGGTGGTTTATTTCGCACCTCCCTAAGTCTGTGCTGAAGAACGAAGAAGGTTTGGGTTGGTCCTATAGGATAATGTCACTTGCCCATACATATATTCTTTGGAGCTCCCGGGATATGGAAGACACTGCTGTCATTGATCGTTATGGGGGATACCCTAATGTCCCATTGCTTGGAATCAGAGGGGGTATAACCTAGAATCCTTGTCTAGCTTTGCGACAATTTGGTCGTGCTCGGAGAGATGGACCCCCATGAGCTACTTCTTGAGGATATTGCATCTGACTATAAGGAAGACGTTAAGGAGCACCGACAGAGGTTTATACGAGCTTGGGGAATGGTGAACAGATCTGACCCCCAAGAGCTGGGACCAAGGACTTCCCTTCCTATGCAGCCTTATCTCCAGTGGGTCCGAGCTCATGCCCAGAAGCTTGGGATGCCCTATGAAGCCGTATTGTCAGTAATTGTGGAGCCCACTAATGAAGAAGGCGTTCCTTACACGGTTCTTTATCCTTACATGCCCACTGATCCTGGGGAGTTGCAAAGGTCTTGGATTTAGCTAAAGGATGAGAGGGATACTTACCGGGAAAAGTACCATGAGCAAGAAAGGAAGATTTTGAAGCTCACCAGGAAGCTCAAGGAAGAAAGAGTGATCAATGACTACATCGACACAAAGAGGAAGCGTCCATGGGACTTTTGATTTTTTTCTTTTTCTAGTTTTTAGATTTGTTTTCTATTTTACTTCTTTGTAACGCCTTAAAGACATTGTTGAACCTTTTGCAAGTTAATCTAATAAAGTTTGTTTATTTTTGGTTTGCAAATTTAAATCTTCCAAAGTCTTTGAAATCATTACATACGCATCCCATTATCATGCACATCATCACAGGTACCCTTACAGGTTTCTCATCTTCTTCTCTATTTATTTCAGCAGAAATGTCTTCCGATCAAGCCATCAAAGATCTTCAGGCACATAACGCCCAATTCCAACAGATGTTCTTGAGTTTGGCTAAAGGGAAAGAGGATCTGAAGACCCTGATTCTGAAAGAGAAGAAGAAGAAGAAGGTTGGCATTCTGAACATGGGTAGAAGATTCGGAGAAAGGATAAGACAATCAACTGATCTAACCTCCTCATCTAAGGACGGGGAAAACCAAGAGAGGGTAAAGGACCCTAGTTCTGTAGTTTCGGATAACGATACAGATTACGTTGATGAGCAATATCCTCCTGCTGAGGATAGGTACAAGCAGCTAGAAGACCGTCTGAGTGCTATGGAGATTCAGAAGATCCCTGGTTTGGATTTCGGAGAACTGGGACTGGTATCAGGAGTGGTGATCCCTCATAAGTTCAAAGCTCCTATTTTTTCCAAGTACGATGGAGTGTCCTATCTAAAACTCCATCTCCGCTCGTACGTCAGAAAAATCCAACCTCACACTGCTGATAAAAATTTGTGGGTACACTTCTTTCAAGATAGTCTATTAGGGACTCAACTTGAATGGTTTTATCAGTTGGAAGGAGCCAATGTCCGAAACTGGGAAGAACTTGCTGCTGCTTTTTACAGGCAGTATCAGTATAACACCGACCTTGCTCCCACTCGTACTCAACTCCAGGGTATGTCTATGGGTGCATGTGAAGGTTTTAAAGACTATGCTCAAAAGTGGAGAGATTTAGCTGGAAGAGTCCAACCCCCTTTGTCTGATAGGGAGTTGGTTGACATGTTTCTAGGAACGCTATCTGGTCCATTTTTCAATCATCTGATCGACAGTTCGTCATCTGGGTTTACTGAGTTGATTTTGACTGGAGAGAGAGTAGAAGCTGGCATTCGAAGTGGTAAAATACAGAAGGATACTTCATCAAGTGCAGTAAAGAAGCCTTTCATCAGTAAGAAGGAAGCTAGTGCAGTCTATGGCTCAAGGGGCCAAAGCAGACCTGAACATCGTCAAACGGTAAATGCGGTAGTGATATCGAGACCCACGGTTGCTCCATAATGCAACAATCAACAAAGGGGGGAAAGACCACAGAGGCAGTTCACTCGGCTCAATATGACCTTGTCTCAAATTCTACCACAATTATTAAAGACCAATCTGGTAACTCCGAGGGAAGCCCCGAAGAACCCCAACACCACTTCTCCTCATTATAACCCGAATGCCCGCTGCGCCTATCACTCTGAAAGTCCAGGTCATGATACAAACAACTGTTGGGCCTTGAAAAACAAAGTGCAAGGCTTGATCGAAGCCAAAGAGATTGAGTTTGATGTTCCAGAGAAGCCCAACGTCATAACTGCTCCCATGCCCAAACATGGTCATGGAGTAAATGCTATAGACAATGATTTATTTGTGACCTCTGTGGAAGAAATTTCTACTCCTTTGACGACAGTTAAGAAGAATTTGTTGTTGGCCGGTTTATTTCCAGGTTGTGATGAAGGTTGCCACATGTGTTCAATTCTGCCTGCTGGTTGCCACTTATTGAAATCAGGTGTTCAGCGCCTGATGGATAATAAAGAGATCCTATTTGAAAAGACTATGATTCTGTTGGTTCCAATTCAAGATGTTGCCATCATAACCATTTCTACCAATCCTTCCAAGGTTTCCTCGAGAAAACCTGTTAGGATTACACCCGTCCCAAGAATTGCTCCGTTAATAATTACTGTCCCTGGTCCTATCCCATACACTTTGGATAAGGCTGTCCCTTGGCACTATGGTACTGATGTGTATTACCATGGAGTTAAACAAGACTTAAAAAGTGAGGAAGCTGATGTTAATGTAAGCAATATTGTCGGGGCTAGAAAGGTCACCAGAAGCGGAAGACTATTTTCTCTCGAGATTTCCCCTCCGACTGTTCACAAACCTGTTGTCATTCCATCTGCTATTACACCAACTACTATCCCAGTTCCTATTCTAGTCATCACCCCTATCGCCGAGCCATTTGGGACTCGGGGCAAAGAAATCATAGGTGAGCCTGCCTGGTCGGGGGCACCTAAGAAGATCATTGTAGAAACCTCTAAACAAGAAATAGAGGAAATTCTAAAGATTATCAAGAAGAGCGAATATAACGTAGTCGAGCAGCTGGGGCAAACCCCATCAAAAATCTCCATGTTGTCCTTGTTATTTTGTTCTGAAGCCCATGAAAAGGCTTTAATTGCATTCCTCAAAGTTGCGCATGTGCCGTAGGAAACTTCAGCCGATCAATTCAAAGATTGCGTAGCTAGCCTGACCACCGACAATGGGATGGGTTTCTCAGATGCATATCTAACTGCTAAGGGTAGAAATCATAATGATGCTCTGCACGTCTCGATCGAGTGCAGGGGAACTACTATGGCCCATGTACTGGTGGATATCGGGTCCTCGTTGAATGTTCTGCCAAAGAAAGCGTTAGACCTTCTGGACTGTGAAGGTTTGATTCTAAAGCCGAGCAATATTGTGGTCAGGGCTTTTGACGGGTCAAAGAGAATGGTGCACGGGGAGGTGGAAATCCCTGTTAAAGTTGGATCTCATACTTTTGCATCCACCTTCTACGTGATGGATATCAGACCATCATATTCTTGCTTGTTGGGTCGCCTTTGGATTCATAATGCTGGGGCAGTGACTTCCACGCTCCATCAAATGCTGAAATACCCGGTGAAAGGAAAGATTGTCACGGTACAAGGTGAAGAGGAAAATATGGTGAGTCATCTCAATTCCTTTCGCTACATGGAGATGGATGGGGAGTTCATCGAAACCCCTTGTCAGAACTTTGAAGAGGTCCCCCAAACCTTGGCGTCAACTGAAATTGCTACCAACAAGCCTCCGCTAAAGATGGTGTGGTACGGTGGCCAGAAGCGGGACGTGTTTCCCTATTTTTTTAAGGAATTACTAGGTTGCGTGTTATGTTTATTTTTGCAAAATGTCGCGGTAAGAAAGAGTCGCCACCGACTTTTATTTTATCCAACAAGGAAAGGAAAAAAGCACAGAAAAATTCCTTTTTCGAGATATTTCTGAGTACGGGGGGTAGATTATAGAAAGGGAAGGTATTAGCACCCTTTCTATCCGTAGTTATCTACAGGCTCTTAGGTACTTGCTCATCATTTTCAAAATTGTTTTCTTTGTATTTGTGTGTTTTGAAAAGTTTTTGTTTTAACTTCGATTTAACTCTTGCTTCTGTCTTCAAGAGTGTAATGAAGTGTTTTTGAAAACTTTGTTTATAAAGGAGTGTAAGTGTGAAAATTTTGTTTTGATTGAGCAAGTACTTAAGAACTAATCTACCTACTCGAAAAAAGAATCGTTCTATGTTCGTTTCCTTTAGACAGCGCTATCCCACTATTAGTAAGTAGGTAGCACCGTCGTTGGAGTTTTGAGGGTCAATTTGAAAGGGTCGTACGGTCACTAAAGTAATGTTAGGACGTCTTAGTAATAACCCTAATGTCTTAGATCAATTATTCGAGGCAACTATATCCGAGGCAATCTTTCCGAGACAAATTTAATCTTTGGACAAAAGGACGACCACTAAAACATTCTATACTCAATGACTGTTTACCGAAGGCAACCTAGTGGGAGTGTACCCTAGGAGTGCGCATGTGCGAATGATTCAATTTCAGTTTATTTATCTTTGCACATTTAGGGTGATCTAACTGTTTTCAAACTAACATACATTCTTGTCATGCATCCTAATATCATACATCTAACAGTTAATAATTTGCGGAATTAAAAATGCGGGAATTAAACTACGCTATTACAAGGCTTCAGGTATTTACATAGCCAAAAACAAACCCTTTGAAAAATAAAGCGATAAATAAAATAAACATCCTAATTAAACTATTACAAATTGTAGGAAGATACAATAATTGGGATAAAAATAAAGTGTGCGATGAAAAATTAGATCGATGAGAAATTAGGGTTTTGACCCTTCTAACCTAATTAAAAGAAAAATTGTTTTTGTTGTTTTTAATATAGAGAAATAAGTTTTCTAAATTAAATATGCAATTAATTAGTTAATTAATTAATAAAAATAATTACATGACCTATTTTTGGTTTTTGATTATTTTTAGGAAAAAAGAAAATATAATTAAATTAGAAATAAAACCTATTTGTTCTAATTAATTTTAATTATGTACAATAGGGAATTAAAGTTACCTAAATTAGTCAAACCTAATTAAATTAATTTATAATTTTTTTAAATAAAAAATATACCTAAATCTAATTGGTGAAAAATAATATTTTTGTGATTTTTTTAATAAAGAGAAAATAATTTAATTGGTTAGTAAATAAATAAAATAAATTAAATGAAATAAATAAAAAAACATAGAAAAAGATATTTGGGCCTGAGTTTAGCAACTTTGGGGGTGTGAGAAGCATTTTCTGGGCCCAACAATCTGAAGCCCACGTTGACTTGTGAGATCCTATGTGTGATACGGTGGGAGAACTGACTTGAGGTTTTGCGTTTGTGTTCGTAAATGTTTCGGTTTAGCAAGAGTCGCCACCGACTTTTTATTTTATCCAAAGGAAAGGTCAAAAAGCACAGGAAAGACCTTTGAGATGTTTTCTTGGGTTCGGGGGGTAGATTATGAAAAGGTAAGGTGCAATCACCCTTTTCATCCATGGTTATCCATGGGCTCTTAGTTACTTGTTTAGATCACTTGCTTTGCTTTTCCAATTGTTTGAAATGGTGCTTTGTGTGTGGTTTTGAAAATATTTTGAAAAGAGGCCATCATTGTGGCAACCTTTGTAATGATTCTTGTTTGAATATATACAAAGGTGTTTTGTCTTTTGAAAAGATTTCAATGTTTTGAAAGTTTGATTTGGGAAATGTTTTGAAATTGTGTTGTGAGGTGTGTTTTGAAAATAGCAAGGATGTTTGCAAGCTTTTTGATCAAGTAACTAAGAGCTATCTACCCTATTTTACTCAAAGATCTTTCCTAATGTTTTTAACCCTTTTGACAGTGTTGTTTCACCATTGCATTTGGTGAACAACCTTGTGTTAGGATGTTAAACGGGACAGGCGCGGGTCATCGTATAAACCATGATAGCAATTGTGTTAAGTATCTTTGGTAATTTTCTTGAGGGACTTGATCATTTTTGTTTAGGCAACCAAGATAGCGTCATCGAGGGACTGATCTTTTGTTTTGTTTTTGTTTTGCCAAAGTACCCAACATGCATACCATGGCCCATTTTTGAAGGCAACAAGTGGATTGTAACCCTAGGGGTGCAAGTGTGTATTATGTTTTATTTTCATGAATTTTTGTCTTTGATTAGGTCAAGCTATTTGTTGATTTGGATTTTTACATACAAACCCTAATTCTCTAATCATGGCATAACTTAAAGCGTAAAGTGCGAGAATTTAAAATTCTAAGCTATTACAACATGATTATAGGGATGGGGGTACAATTTTGAATGAGGGGTATTTGACAAGAAATATAAACCATAGTTTACTATTACATCCAAATTGAATCACAATGCATAAATATTTAAATGGACAAAATTTAAATAAACAAAATAAATAAATATCAAATAATATGTATTATGCAAAAAGGTTTTTATTTGTTAATGTATGTAAAATATTTTAAATGTAAAAAAGTATAAAGAAATAAATAAAAAGAGATTAATTTTATTTGCTTAAGGGTAAAACCCTAATTCCTTTAAGAAAATAAATACAATATATTATTTATATACAATAAAACATATTAATATGTACAAAAATAAAATATATTTAAAAAAGGTATTTTTTTAGTGTAAATCATAACAAAAGTGAAAATGTAATATTTTATATTTTATTCTAAAGTATTTAATTAAATAAAAGTATATATGTATATATATGTATATTAAATATATTAAATATGTATAATATAAAATAAAATATGTACAAAAATAAATTATATTTATAATAATATTTTCAGTGTGAATAAAAATAAGAAATAAAAAATAAAGGTATGATTTACATATTATTTTCAAGTTTAAATAAATAATATAAAAGTAATTATGCTTTTAATGTTAGAAAAAATTAAAATAAAATGCCAAATAAATGTAAAAAACTATGAAAATATTTTTTGAACATTTTTGTACTTGGAAATAAATAAACAAAATCAGAAAAGAAAACAAAAATGCAAAAATGTAGAAATACAAGAAATTGGGCCAGGGGGTGCAAAAATGAAAGTGGGAGGTGTTAGAAGCAAGCCAGGCCAAGCCCAGCCCAAGCCAGCTTCATCTTCAACCTTCAGACTGAAAAACGCGCGCATGCCCTGTTCAAACACTAGATCTTGTATACGTGATCTATTGCAAAACCACACAACATCAAACTTGTAGAGAATTTCAAGACGATTCCAACCATATAAAAAACTAATCCTAGCTCTCAAAGACCAGAGAGAATTTCTATGGCCCTAAAATCTGACCTAGTTTTTTCAGCATGTTCATGGATGAAATTCTCCTAGCACACTTAATATAAATGAAAACCTAGCATATGTACAGCTTCATGGCAATGAACACTACATTTTTTATTCACAAACCTAAGGCTAAATGTTCCTAAATAGAGAGATAGAAAGTGAAGAAAAACCTGTTTCAGTTGGATTCGTGTAGGGCAATGCAATGCTTCTCAACAAGTTTTGAGATGTCCGGTAGCTTGCTTGAACTCCATTTGACCTTTTCCAATAGCTAGCTTGTCTTGAATGTCCTTGAATCAGCCTATAGAACTTAACCTGCACAAGATTGAAATGAAAATGGTGAACACTGTAAATGGAGTTTCAGTTGGTAATGAAGGTTTGGCATAGCTTGAGTGAGTTGAATGGAAAGTGTTTGAAGCAAAATGGGGCAAAGCGCACGAGCCAAATGAGCTGGGGAACTCAAGTTGCAGCACCTGCCCTGTTTTGCCAAAGAAGTGTGATTTCTGGCTATGGGGTGTTTTGGGACTCAAGCACTCGTGTTTCTAGCTCAAAGGGTTGTGAGAAAGATGTTTGAAGTGTTTGTCTAAGTTAACATTGGTTGGTTTTTAAGTTCTAAGCATTTGGACAAGTTTCTTGTTTTTGAAGCAAGAAAGTGGAAGTGAGGTTACAGTCCTGTACAGGCCATCTTATTACCCTGCATACAATCCTCTTGGCCCCTCTAATTAGTGGATTTGTTTAGCTACAAGAGATTTTGCTCTATGCTCAAGGATTAGTGGTTTGACATAAAGCAACCTTTTGCAAAAATGGAAATGTGCCTTTTACCATTTAGGGATTAAACTTGTGTACAATACCCTAATGACCAAGACAATGTATTAGATAAATGGATTTGCATTAAATTATGGAGTGTGAAGTGGTTTAGAGGCCTGCAAACTAGTGTAAGACATGCTGGTTTGAAAATGCAACTTGAGTGAACATGAATTTGCCATGGATACAAAGTGAGTTTTTGCCAACTTCAAGCATTCGATTCTCCCTAACCACAAATGTGTTTGAGGAGTTCTTGGACAATTTGGAAAGCTTACAACATGATATATAATCCATATTTGAAATGAAACTTGAGAATCAAAGTGGAACTATGTGAAAAATGGCCAAGAAGATAGGCCAAAATCCTGCCTAAACTAGGGCAAAATTTCACTAAGTTAAAAGTTTTAGGGACCCTTGTTCCAAAAATCATAACTTGAGATCCAAGCTTCTTTTGAGAAATCTTTGTGAACCAAAGTTGTAGACTTCGTGGACGAATACAACTTTCATGTTGTAAGTTTTGTTTGAATCCATTTTCATTATGGTGAAAATGTGGGACAAAGTTAGGAAAAATTAAGAAAATTTCATAACTTAGAAAAATTCTAAGTTATGAAAATTTTCAATTTCAAACCCTAATTTGCAATTTTGGGTTTCTTGATGAATAAGTTTCATATTTTAACACATCTTGATGAAAAATGACCCTTGGCACTTGATTTTGACCAAAAAGTCAAAGTTTGACTTTTCAGTGTACAGTCAAATTTTGATCAGTTGACTGAAAAATTCATCTGTCAATCCAATGCAATTGAGGTCTTTTGAACTTGTTGAATAGGTCAAGATGATGCCATTGAGTCCTTGATTCCATGGTTGAACCTAATTTGCCATTGGCTAGGTCAAAAAGTCAGAAATTGCCTTTGTACAATCAAAACCCTAAAAATGACCATTTTGCCCTTTTGGTGATCTGATCAAATTTCTTGTGGAGTTATGGTCCAAACTTGATCAAATGGTTCATATGAGTTCATAATGTTAATGTGGGTCAAAATTCATGAGGTTTGACTGTAAATTGTCCACAATTGACTTTTTCCCCAATACAGTTGATTTCTAGGTCAACTGTCCAATTGACTGGGCAAAAATTTGATTCAAGGCTTGAAACTTGGTATGGACAAACTCATGAGTCCAAAATGAAGTATGAAAGTCAATTTGAGCATTGAAGGTCCAAAAATCCCTATGTAAACTCAAACCCTAATTTAGGTCATCAGTGCAAGGAGATGTCTTGAGTAGAGCAAACCCTAGCTTGATCTTGAGTTCCAAGAGCCTTGTGAGGGGAAATGTTGATAAAATGAGAGGGAAAATTTTGAGGTACAACAGTTGCCCCTGTTCAATCTTCTTGAACCTGAAGAGTTAGATTGGCAAGTTTTGCCTTTCGTGACTCGAAGGTAAAAGAGGATTGGACACTAGAGTGCCCGTAAATTTGCACTCGTCAAAATGTAAATGAGGGAATGGGCTTAAAGATTCCATTTGGAGATGGTAGAATCTTGTTGGAGATGGGCTTAAAGATTCCATCCAAGACTGTTTGCTGAAAATCAGGAGAATAAACACCAGAATGGTATCCGTATCTGGAACGTATCTGAGTTATATCTGGAGATTGGGTTCGTATGAGCAAAGGAATGGCGTCCGTGTCTGGAGCGTATCCGAGCTGTAACTGTATTTGATTCTTGAATGAATATTAGAGCGACTGCCTTGTCTGGAGTGCATCTGTATTCTGAATGGGTGACATAGAAACATCTGTGTATGGAGTATCTATGTGCTGGGGGTAAATTCCGAATGAGTGACATAATGGCAACCGTGTCTGGAGCATATCTGGACTGTATATGAAGTTGAGATCTGTATGAGTAGCAGAATGACTTCCGTGTCCGGAGTGTATCCATACTATAACTGGGATCCAGACAGATGACAGAATGACTTCCGCGTCTGGAGTGCGTCTGAACTTGAATTTGATAGCTGAATCTGAATGAGAAATAGAATGGCTGCCGTGTCTTGAGCATATCTAGTATGTATCTGATTGCTGGAGTCTGAATGAGTAGTAGAATGACCGCCGTGTCTAGGGTGTATCCATACTGTATCTTGACTTGAAATTCTGAATAAGTAATAGAATGAGCGCCGCGTCTGGGGTGTATCCATACTGTATCTGAAATCTATGAATAGTTATTAACGATAGCTTTTAATCTTATCCTGAAAGGGTAGAATGTTAGCTTAAAACACAAAGTTATGTTGCATGATATGTATGATGCAATAAAATGTGTTCCATCAATGTTTATGATATATGAATGTCATGGATGTGCATGTAAGCTGATTAGCTGTCTTGCTAAGGAAAATAAATCCTTGATAGCTAGAGATAAATGAAATCTTTGACTGCGGCTGGGGAAAGTAAATCCTTGACCGATGCTGGGGATTCCAAAAATCTTTGGTTGTTGAAGATGAGAGAACCCTGCTGATTACTGCTGGGGATAGAAAATCCTGGGCAACCTACGGGGATTATTAAAACTTTGACAACTTCTGTGGGGATGTGAGAATCCTTCATGACTTTCCTGGGGAAATAAGGAAAAATCCGACGACCTCTACCGGGGAATTAAAACCTGGGAGGCTTCCAATGGAGAAACAGGAACTAGAATCTTCGTTCTTCCAAGAAATAACTCTGTGGGGAGAGTGTTTATTCTGCCAGGGAAATCAGGAGCTTGGGTTGTATGCCAATCTACTGGGGAATTATCTTAGTCGGGGATAAGACAAAAAATTAACTGTTATCTGGTTGATTCTTAGACTTTTAAGATAACCTGCTGGGGAAATTGGGGAAAAATGAATGGTTCCCGCTGGGGATTGATAGTTGGAAATTTGACTCCGCTGGGGAAGAAGGTTTCATCTTTGCTGAGGGTCTGTAGTTCAAAGTTTTTGGGCTCCACTGGGGATCGGGAGTTTAGAGACTTAACTCTGATGGGAATTTTGAAGTTTAACTCCGCTGGGGATATGTACTTCAAGGTTTTAGCTTGGTTGAGGATCTGAATGTCATACTGTAGGTGGATTTCTTCTGGAATAGCCTAAAGACGTTTTCCTATACTTTTGACCTATCAGTAATTATCTTTCCTTATCTCGTTTTATTTATAAGCAGTGATTATATTCAAATGCACATGCCTATTTAACAAACCATTGAACGTTTTCAAAATAAAACAAAAGTGTAAAAAGAAAGGAAAGGCAAGCAAATTTCTGCACTTTGAAGTATTTTTGTATTAACTTTGTAAGTATTTTTGTACAAAGGAGATAGACATCCTAGTAAGAGAATATTGTCGTAAAAATTGAGAAAAATTTATACAAAAAGAAAGATGGCTATGTGTAGCAATTCCATGGGGTTCCCATTCTGCTATAGCCTTCACAACTCTGAATATCTTGTCCATTCGTGGCTTCGTCCGCGAATGACTGGATTGATCATGAGCCTGGATTTTGGTCGTGAAGAGATTGTCCTTACAGTGATCCGACGAGACATAGTCGTACGCTTTAATTCCCTAACTTTTTCCTGGACCGCCCTTTCGGGTTTTCTATCCACCGGGAAACCCTTTTTTGCCCAAGTCGCCCTTTCGGGTTTTCAACTTGCCGGGTGTACAGATTTTTTTATTTATCCCTAATTTTTTCCTGAACCGCCCTTTCAGGTTTTCGATCCACCGGGATGCCCATTTTTGCCCAAGTCGCCCTTTCGGGTTTTCAACTTGTCGGGTCATTCATGCGTAGTATCTTTTGACTATGTCTGTGTTCGCAGGGTGCGACAAGTCGTCGCCATCCATGGTGGTCAAAATCATTGACCCACCAGAAAAAATATTCTTGATCACAAATGGTCCTTCGTAAGTAGGAGTCCACTTGCCCCTGGGATCGCTTTGTGGCAAGATGATCCGCTTGATTACAAGATCTCCGACTTGATATACCTGACGCCTAACTTTCTTATTGAAAGCCTTGATCATCCGTTTTTGATACGTCTGACCATGACAAACAGCAGTAAGTTGCTTCTCGTTGATCAAATTAAGTTGATCAAGCCGAGTCTGAATCCAATCGTCTTCACTTAAACCAACATCCTTCATAATCCTTAAAGAAGGAATCTAAACTTCCATAGGTACAACAGCCTCCATGCCATATACCAAAGAAAAAGGGGTTTCCCCAATTGAAGTACGCGCAGTGGTACGATATCCGTGCAGAGCAAACGGTAACATCTCATACAGTCCTTGTAGGTGACTGTCATCTTTTGAATGATCTTCTTGATATTTTTGTTCGCGGATTCAACAACACCGTTCATCTTTGGCCGATAGGGAGATGAATTGTGATGTTGAATCTTGAACTGCTCGCACAGAGAGGTAATCACTGTTGTTCAAATTTGTACCGTTATCCGTGATGATCCTGTCGGGGATACCGTACCGGCAAATGAGGTTCTGCTTGATAAAGCGGGCAACCACATTCTTTGTAATGGAGGCGTAGGAAGCCGCTTCGACCCACTTGGTAAAATAATCAATAGCGACCAAGATGAAGCGATGTCCATTGGATGCCGTAGGCTTGATCTCTCCAATCATGTCGATTCCCCACATCGCGAATGGCCAAGGAGCTGTTAGGACGTTGAGAGGATCTGGAGGAATATGTACCTTGTCAGCATAGACTTGACATTTGTGACAAGTATGGGAATGTTGATGACAGTCAGCTTCCATGGTAGACCAGTAGTAGCCTGCCCTTAGAATCTTCTTAGCCATCGTATGTCCGCTCAAGTGGGTGCCAAATGTGCCACTATGTATTTCGGTCATGATCAACTATGCTTCAACCTTGTCCACACAATGAAGTAGAACACAATCATGACTGCGCTTATATAAGATACCATTGCTTAGGAAGAACTTGGCAGCAAATCTCCTTAAGAACTTTTTGTCATTGACGGAAGCTCCTTCAGGGTATTCTCGAGTCTAGAGATACCTTTTGATTTCATGAAACCAGGGTTGTTCCACTACTTCCTCGGTATTAATCTCATGACAGTGCGCAGGTTCGTCCATTCGATCAATGGTGATTTGGGGACCTCATTATCCCAATTGAGTTTAAACATGGAAGACATTGTAGCCAGAGCATCTACTAGTTGATTTTCTTCTCGCGGGAAGTGCTCAAAGGTAATCTTCTCGAAATGAGGCAACAATGTCAAGGCATGTTCTTTGTATGGGATAAGATTAGGATGCTTAGTGTCCCACTCTCCTTTGATTTGACTGATAACCAAAGCTGAGTCCCCAAATACGACCAAAGATTTGATTCCTAGGTCAATTGCAGCCTTGAGACCAAAGATACAGGCTTCATATTCGGCCATGTTGTTGGTGTAACTGAAGCAGAGTCTACCAGTGAAAGGTGTATGGCAACCTTCTGGAGAAATAAGTACCGCACTGATACCATTGCCAAGCGCATTTGAAGCACCATCAAAGTACAGGGTCCATCGGGATCCTTGTTCAGGCCCGTTATACGGTCTGTTACCTTCAATGTTGTCCAATGTCATGATTTCCTCGTCAGGGAAGTCGAATCTCATAGATTGGTAATCTTCGACGGCTTGATGAGCTAGATGGTCAGCTAGTACACTCCCCTTTATAGCTTTTTGGGTTGCGTACTAGATATCATACTCTGCCAGGATCATTTGCCATCTAGCGATTCTTCCAGATAAAGCAGGCTTCTCGAAGATATACTTGATCGGATCCATCTTGGAAATCAGCAAAGTGGTATGTGTCAACATATACTGCCTTAGCCGGCGAGCAGCCCATACCAAAGCGCAGCAAGTTTTCTCGAGCAATGAGTATCGGGTCTCACAGTAGGTAAACTTTTTGCTAAGGTAATAAATGGCATGCTCTTTTCGGCCAGACTCGTCATGTTGGCCCAATACGCACCCCATTGAATTCTCCAGGACAGTCAGATACATGATTAACGGCCTTCCTTCGACGGGTGGCATCAAGATAGGAGGTTCCAACAAATACTCCTTGATCTTATCAAAAGCAACCTGACAATCATTGTTCCATTCAACCACCGGATCTTTCTTCAACAGCTTGAAGATTGGCTCACATGTAGATGTTAGGTGAGAGATGAACCTTGCAATATAGTTTAAGCGTCCCAAGAAACCTCTAACCTCCTTTTCAGTGTGGGGGGCAGTCATTTCTTGTATAGCTTTGACTTTAGCAGGATCAACCTCAATGCCTTTGTTGCTGACGATAAATCCCAAAAGTTTACCAGACCTGACTCCAAAAGTGCACTTCTAGGGTTCAGTCTGAGCTTATATTCCTTTAATCTGACAAACAGCTTTTGCAGATGATCAAGGTGTTCTTCTTCTGTTTGTGAACGGGCTATCATGGCGTCTACGTAGACTTTGATCTCATGATGTATCATATCATGAAACAAAGCTACCATGGCTCGTTGATAGGTTGCCCCAGCATTCTTCAGTCTGAATGGCATCACTTTATAGCAGAAGGTACCCCACTGCGTGACAAAAGTAGTCTTCTCCATGTCTTCGGGGGCCATTTTGATCTGGTTGTATCCCGAGAATCCATCCATGAAGGAAAATACCTTGTGTTGAGCTGTATTGTCAACCAAAATGTCAATGTGTGGCAGTGGAAAATCATCTTTAGGGCTAGCCCTATTTAGGTCTCTGTAGTCCACACACATTCTGACTTTTCCGTCCTTCTTAGGCACGGGCACAATGTTAGCAACCCATTATGGATAGGAAGTAACAACCAAAAAGCCAGCATTGAATTGCTTCATCACTTCAGCTTTGATCTTCTCGGACATGCCGGGCCTCATTCGGCAGACTTTTTGTTTGATTGGTGGACAGTCTTCTTTCGTAGGGAGACGGTGAACCACGATATCTGTATCTAGTCCCGACATGTCTTCATAGAACCAGGCAAAGATCTCAACATATTCGTTCAACAGCTGAACTAGACTCTCTTTGACACTTGGCTCCAGGTTGGCACCCACCTTAACCTCTTTCTTGTCTTCCTCTATTCCCAAATTGACAGTCTCCAACAACTCTTCATGGGGAAGAATAACCCTTTCCTCTTGTTGCAAAAGTCTAGCTAACTCCCCAGGCACTTCACAGTCTTCATCACCTTCGTACTCGGCATGATTGACCAAATCTTTAGAGTCACTGAAGGCCAAAGAAGAATAGTCACCCATGGAATCCGGAGTGGATGGGTACCTGCATTTTGTGAGTGTGGGTGTGTGTAAGGGATAGCCATCCTTAAATAAAACAAAATGTAAAAGGAAAGAAAATGAACACAACAGTTTATAGATGAAAACGTCCAATGATTCATTAAAAAATGGCATATGATAATAAAGAAATCAAGCCCTTACAAATGGATCTATATGCCTCGGGAAAGGCATAAGGCAAAAAAGAGAGTGTACGAATTGTTTAATCATTACAGACCAAAATAGGAAATTGTTCAAAGATAAATTACTGGTTGATGAAAGTGATGGGAACGAAGTCTTTCGCTTCCCAGTTGCTTAATCCTCCTTCAACGGTTGGAAAGATCCAATATTCAAAGTTGTCTTCTTCATCATCATCTTCTAAGGCATTAATTCCATGGTGAGTGATTTTTAAGGGTGGTCCTCCAGCCCGGGAGCGACGCACAGCTTTCTGGCCAGCAGCAGTGAAACCTAGTCCGAACTTGTCCGTTTTGTGAGAAAAGTCAGGTAGTTGCCCCCACACTGTACTCCTTCCTTCTTTGATTATGGCCTCCGCATCTTTGAGGGATGCTATCCTAGACACATGCTTGGAAACGATAGGCACATCAGTCATTGTCTTTGTAACTGCGACTTCAGGAGAAACCTCCTCAAAGTGTTGGAAAGGCATTTCTATGAATTCACCATCTAACTCCACATAGCGGAAGGAGTTAAGGTGACTTATCATGTACTCTTCCTCGCCGTGCACCGTTATGATCTTACCCTGAACTGGATACTTTAGCATTTGGTGTAAAGAAGAAGTGATTGCCCCAATGTTGTGGATCCATGGCCTCCCCAACAAGCATGAATATGAAGGACGGATGTCCATCACATAAAAAGTAGAGTTGAAAATTTTTGTACCCACTTTGATGGGAATGTCCACTTCTCCGTGAACCATCCTCTTAGAACCGTCGAAGGCTCTAACAATGATGTTACTGGGCTTTAGGGTCAAACCTTCACAGTCCAATCTGTCCAACGCCTTCTTTGGTAGAACATTTAAGGATGAACTGGTATCTACTAGAACATGAGCAAGCGTGGTCCCCCTGCACTCTACCGAGACATGCAGTGCATCATTATGCTTTCTTCCTTTGGGGGTCAAATCAGCATCAGAAAAACCAAGACCATTATCGGCTGTAAGGCTAGCCACACACTCTTGAAACTGGTCGGCAGAAGTTTCTTGAGGCACGTGCGCCATCTTTAGAAATTTGATCAAGGCCTTGGCATGAGCCTCAGAGCAGAGTAAGAGAGCCAACATGGAGATTTTGGAAGGGTTTTGCCCTAGCTGCTCCACGACATCGTAGTCGCTCTTCTTGTTTATCTTTAAGATTTCTTCCATCTCTTTTTGGGTGGTCTTGGGGATAACCACAGTCTGAGCCTTCATCCTGACAGGCGCTTCTTGTATCCCCTTACCTTTATCGGTAGTAACATCAGAGGGTCCAGCTTCGGGTACATCAATTTCTTCAATTATCAGACTTTGCACAGATGGCTTGACAGGCACAGAAACTCTCGAGGGTCCGAAGATTGCCCGCGGAGGAGCAATCTCCGGAGAAAAGATCCTTCCGCTGCGAGTTATCTTGCTCGTTCCCGCAATATTCCCTATATCAGGGGTTTCATCATTGGAATTCTCTTGGACTGATTCAATATGCTTGATACAATGGTAGAAGATTTCTCCTCTGTAGTTCCATGGTATCGTCTTGTTAGATTTATACGGGACAGGCCCCGACATGGTAATTTTCAACGGTACAAACTTAGGATCAGGCGTAATCTTGACAGGCCTTTTGCAGGTCTTGGGAAGATTGTCGGAGATGGTTATGATAGCAATGTCATTGTTTGGAGTATCAAAGGAAATAGGAGTAACATGAGTGATAGTATCAACAAGAGTATTTTGAAAGAGGATCTCTTGGGTATCCATCAGGCGTTGGATGCTTGATTTCAACAGTGGGCAGTCAGCTTGCAAGTTTGAACAAAAGTAACAGTCTTTTCCACAGCCTGGGAATATCCCGCTTTCATCAAATTCACTTTAATCACAGGTAACAGAGTCAAAAGGTCATCAATAGTGGTAACATGAAGATCTTCCATAATGACATGGACATTATGACCGTGCTTGGGCATTGGGGCAGAAATCACATTCGGATTTTCGGGCCCATCGAATTCTATCTCCTTGGCGTCTATCAAGTCTTGGATCTTGTTTTTAAGAGCCCAACAGTTGTTGGTATCATGCCCTACACTGTCAGAGTGGTATGCACATTTTGCATTGGAATGATAATAAGGAGAAGAGGTATTAGGGTTTTTCGGCGCTTCTTTCAAGTTGGTGAGGTTCAGCTTTAATAGATGAGGGAGGACTTGAGCCAGCGTCATGTTGATTCGGGTGAACTGCCATTGTGGCCTTTCTACCCTTTGCTGATTAGCTCTTGGTTGATTTCTGCGAGGTTGGTCGGCTGAGGAGTTTTGGATCATCACAGCCCCCACCGTTGGTCGGCGCTCTGTTCTTCCTGGATTTCTCTGGTTGTGAACAGCAGAAACTTCCTTCTTAGCTGGGAAGGTCTTCTTAATAGCAGTGGAAGCGGAGGCATCTTTCTGAATTTTACCACTTTTAATGCTAGCTTCGACCCTTTCACCAGTCAGAATTAATTCGGTGAATCCTGCAGATGAGCTCCCGATCAAGTGATTGAAGAACGGACCAGACATGGTCCCTAAAAACATGTCTACCAGCTCTCTATCTGATAATGGTGGTTGCACCCTTCCAGCCAAATCCCGCCACTTCTGGGCATATTCCTTAAATCCCTCATTAGAGGCCATACCCATACTCTGTAGTTGAGTATGAGTAGGCGCTAAATCTGCATTATATTGGTATTGTCGATAGAAAGCAGCAGCTAAGTCTTCTCAGTTATGAACATCCAATCTCTCAAGTTGATAGAACCAGTCCAATTGTGTACCTGACAGGCTATCTTGAAAAAAGTGGACCCAAAGATCCTTGTCAGAGGAGTGAGGTTGGATCTTTCTAACGTAGGATCTCAGATGCATCTTCGGACAGGACAAACCGTCATACTTAGCAAATGTAGGAACTTTGAACTTGGGAGGAATGACGATCCCAGCAACCAACCCTAGTTCTTTGAAATCTAAACCAGGTACCTTTTGCAACTCCATGGCTGCCAACCGATCCTCAAGATTTTTATACTTATCATCCGCCGAGGGATATTGCTGTTCGGAGTAATCTTCGTCCTCTTCCTCTTCTTCTTCTTCAGCTTCAGATTCAGAAGGCATTGCAACGCCTTTTCCTTTACCAACCCCTTCGTCAGACGTCGAGGGGAACTCCAGAACTCTCCTAGCCTGATGCTCAAATCTCCTTCCCATAGCGGCTACCCCAATTCTTTTCTTTTTCTTCCTTTCCGGTTCCTTATCTTTCTCTAACAGTGCTTTAAGATCCTCTTGACCCTTTGCTAAGGTCATGAGGAGTTGTTGGAATTGCGAATTATACGCTTGCAGATCTTTAACCGTCTGCTCCAAATCCATCTTGTTGAAATAAACAGCAGAAAGATAAGGAAACCTGGTGTGGAGACCTGTTTATGCATATGAAGAATGATATGTTATTCATGTAATGCATTCAAGGATTCAGAAATTCAAATTTGTTGTAGACAAAAAGAACACACGTCATATTAATAAGAAGAAATTTGTTAGTACATAAATGCCCCATGGGCAAAATATTACAAAATTCTTAATGTAAAAAGACATTGTGCATCCTCTTTGGCGCGATGTAAGTGTTGAGGGTTTACTCTTCATGAAGTCGGCGGGTAAGCTCCAAAACCTTCTTCTCACTGGCATAGAAGCTGGCTTCAAAAGTATTCCGTTCTTCTTTGAGTTGTATCCAACTCTTTTGTAATTCTTCCAATGATGTTGGCATGTCAGGATGTAGGAGGGTGTATGGAACCTCTCCTTCCATAACAGGCTCTTTGATCACGGGGAGAATGTGAGGGTATGGCATCATAAGACTCTGGGCGCGGGTTCGTACCCACTTGAGGTAAGGCTCAAGAGGGATGGAATTCTTTTGCCCCAGTGTCTTACTATCCACTTTGTTGGGCATCCTCCAAGCTCTGATAAACCTTTGTCGAAGTCCTTGAGCGTCATTGTCGAAGTCAAAAACCAGGTCAGGAATCAGCATATCATGAGGGACATCCCTCCGGGCATACCCAAACTTCCTTAGAGATAAACAGGGGTTGTAGGTGATGCCTCCCCTAATGCAAAGTAATGGGACAATAGGGAATTCCCCACAACAATCAATGATGATGACATTTTCTCTAGACCGAGAACACCAATGAACATCAAAATGTGTGAGGGTCATCAACCGTTGTGACCACCTTAAACCCTGCTCATTCTTCAAAACTGTTTGGGGAAGGTGAGAAATAAACCACCTTGCTAGAAGAGGAGTACAACACATGAGAATACCTCTTTTCCTCATTGTTCGTGTGTAAAATAAGTGTAGGATGTCCCCAAGTAATGTAGGCACAAGATTCCGAGATATGAAAATCTTGACAACATTCACATCTATAAGCTGATCAGGGTTTGGGAACAAGACCAACCGATAGATGAGAAGTGCTACAATCTCCTCAAAAGCTTGTAGATCTAGAGAATTCCAGCAGTCTTGTGCCTTCTCAAACAGAAACTTTGCCAAGAAACCCTTGACACCACTTTTGGTTTCCCAATGACCTTTGATATCAGATGGTTGCAAGTGTAAGGCTTGAGCAACATCTTCAGGCTTTGGTTCTCTTTCCGTACCGTTGTAGGGTAGTTGATGAAGAATAGGAATCCTCAGAAGTTGAGAAAATTCCTCCAAAGTAGGTACTAGTTGGTAATCAGGGAATGTGAACAAGTGGTGTAGGGGGTCAAAGAACTGGAAGAGAACTTTCACCATGTCTTCTTCAATGTTGGAGTTGACCAAGTTGAGAAGTCTACCATGTCTTTCACTGAAGAGAGAATTCTCTGGAATTTTGGAAGTGAGCTCCTTGTGTTGAGGAGGGATTCTCACAAGGTTGACCTGAATTATTTTCCTGCGAAGAGATTCCATGACCTACAAAACAAGAACAAAGATGAAGATCCAAACCCTTGAAATGGTTAGTGGATGCATATGATGCTTTATGATGTTCATGATGTATGCACAAGCATATGTACAAGCAAGTCACACAAGTTCCTAGTTTCAGGCTTGCATGGGGTTTCATAGGTAAGTACCCTCTTGAAGTTAGTTGGCTCAACCTGTCCTATAAATAGTAACCGGGTTCTAAGGAGCTCAATATCACTGGATTATTTTCTGTGTTCATTGTTTTGGTTTAGCCCCTTAACTGGCGACCAAAATATTCCAAGAAAATAACCCTCAATGAGTGTAGTATCGAGTATCTACCAACTTCGGACTGCACCAAAGCCGGTCATCTCACTACCCCTAAAAAAGGCCAAGATGGTCAAGTAAGGTTCTAAGAGTTCATTAGTGCTTCATGACATCACTCAGTGGCCCCATATTCTCTTTGGTTGACTCAAAGGCTACCGGTACTCACAAATATGTCGCACTAATATAGCTATTGCTTTAACCATGTCGGTATACCCCGCACAGTTTCCACAACGTATTGCTATTTACCTATGAAAGGTGTCCCCAAATTCGGGTGTAGGATTTAAAACAAACCCAAACAAGGAACCAAAATGTAAAGCATGCAACTCAAACAAAGTAAGCAAGTAAATGTGATATATCCCTAAGGTAACCCCACTTTTAGACAATCCCCAGCAGAGTCCCCAGTTCTGTGATACAGTGGGAGAACTGACTTGAGGTTTTGCGTTTGTGTTCGCAAATGTTTCGGTTTAGCAAGAGTCGCCACTGACTTTTTATTTTATCCAAAGGAAAGGTCAAAAAGAACAGGAAAGACCTTTGAGATGTTTTCTTGGGTTCGGGGGGTAGATTATGAAAAGGGAAGGTGCAAGAACCCTTTTCATCCATGGTTATCCATGGACTCTTAGTTACTTATTTAGATCACTTGATTTGCTTTTCCAATTGTTTGAAATGGTGCTTTGTGTATGGTTTTGAAAATGTTTTGAAAAGAGGCCATCGTTGTGGCAACCTTTGTAATAATTATTGTTTGAATATATACAAAGGTGTTTTGTCTTTTGAAAAGATTTCAATGTTTTGAAAGTTTGACTTGGGAAATGTTTTGAAATTGTGTTGTGAGGTTTGTTTTGAAAATAGCAAGGATGTTTGCAAGCGTTTTATCAAGTAACTAAGAGCTATCTACCCTATTTTACTCAAAGATCTTTCCTAATGTTTTTAAACCTTTTGACAGTGTTGTTTCACCATTGCATTTGGTGAACAACCTTGTGTTAGGATGTTAAACGGGACAGGCGCGTGTCATCGTATAGACCATGATAACAATTGTGTTAAGTATCTTTGGAAATTTCCTTGAGGGACTTGATCATTTTTGTTTAGGCAACCAAGATAGCGTCATCGAGGGACTATGATCTTTTGTTTTGTTTTTGTTTTGCCAAAGTACCCAACATGCATACCATGACCCATTTTTGAAGGCAAAAAGTGGATTGTAACCCTAGGGATGCAAGTGTGTATTATGTTTGATTTTCATGCATTTTTGTCTTTGATTAGGTCAAGCTATTTGTTGATTTGGATTTTTACATACAAACCCTAATTCTCTAATCATGGCATAATTGAAAGCGTAAAGTGCGAGAATTTAAAATTCTAAGCTATTACAATATGATTATAGGGATGGGGGGTACAATTTTGAATGGGGGGTATTTGACAAGAAATATAAACCCTAGTTTACTATTACATCCAAATTGAATCACAATGCATAAATATTTAAATGGACAAAATTTAAATAAACAAAATAAATAAATATAAAATAATATGTATTATGCAAAAAGGTTTTTATTTGTTAATGTATGTAAAATATTTTTAATGTAAAAAAGTATAAAGAAATAAATAAAAAGAGATTAATTTTATTTGCTTAAGGGTAAAACCCTAATTCCTTTAAGAAAATAAATACAATATATTAATTATATACAATAAAACATATTAATATGTACAAAAATAAAATATATTTAAAAAAAGGTATTTTTTTAGTGTAAATCATAACAAAAGTGAAAATATAATATTTTATATTTTATTCTAAAGTATTTAATAAAATAAAAGTATATATGTATATATATATGTATATTAAATATATTAAATATATTAAATATGTATAATATAAAATAAAATTTGTACAAAAATAAATTATATTTATAATCTATTTTCAGTGCTAATAAAAATAAGAAATAAAAAATAAAGGTATGATTTACATATTATTTTCAAGTTTAAATAAATAATATAAAAGTAATTATGCTTTTAATGTTAGAAAAAATTAAAATAAAATGCCAAATAAATGTAAAAAATTATGAAAATATTTTTTGAACATTTTTGTACTTGGAAATAAATAAACAAAATTAGAAAAGAAAAGAAAAATGCAAAAATGTAGAAATACAAGAAATTGGGCCAGGGGGTGCAAAAATGAAAGTGGGAGGTGTTAGAAGCAAGCCAGGCCAAGCCCAGCCCAAGCCAACTTCATCTTCAACCTTCAGACTGAAAAATGCGCGCATGCCCTGTTCAAACACTAGATCCTGTATATGTGATCTATTGCAAAAACACACAACATCAAACTTGTAGAGAATTTCAAGACGATTCCAACCATATAAAAAACTAATCCTAACTCTCAAAGACCAGAGAGAATTTCGCTGGCCCTAAAATCTGACCTAGTTTTTTCAGCATGTTCATGGATGAAATTCTCCTAGCACACTTAATATAAATGAAAACCTAGCATATGTACAGCTTCATGGCAATGAACACTACATTTTTTATTCACAAACCTAAGGCTAAATGTTCCTAAATAGAGAGATAGAAAGTGAAGAAAAACCTGTTTCAGTTGGATTCGTGTAGGGCAATGCAGTGCTTCTCAACAAGTTTTGAGATGTCTGGTAGCTTGCTTGAACTCCACTTGACCTTTTCCAATTGCTAGCTTGCCTTGAATGTCCTTGAATAAGCATATAGAACTCAACCTGCACAAGCATGAAATGAAAATGGTGAACACTGTAAATGGAGTTACAGTTGGTAATGGAGGTTTGGGATAGCTTGAGTGAGTTGAATGGAAAGTGTTTGAAGAAAAATGGGGCAAAACGCATGAGCCAAATGAGCTGGGGAATTCGAGTTGCAGCACCTGCCCTGTTTTGCCAAAGAAGTGTGATTTCTGGCTATGGGGTCTTTTGGGACTCAAGCACTCGTGTTTCTAGCTCAAAGGGTTGTGAGAAAGATGTTTGAAGTGTTTGTGTAAGTTAACAGTGGCTGGTTTTTAAGTTCTAAGCATTTGGACAAGTTTCTTATTTTTGAAGCAAGAAAGTGGAAGTGAGGTTACAGTCCTATACATGCCATCTTATCACCCTGCATACAATCCTCTTGGCCCCTCTAATTAGTGGATTTGTTTAACTACAAGAGATTTGGCTCTATGCTCAAGGATTAGTGGTTTGATATAAAGCAACCTTTTGCAAAAATTGAAATGTGCCTTTTACCATTTAGGGATTAAACTTGTGTACAATACCCTAATGACCAAGACAATGTATTAGCTCAATGGATTTGCATTAAATTGTGGAGTGTGAAGTGGTTTAGAGGCCTGCAAACTAGTGTAAGACATGCTGGTTTAAAAATGCAACTTGAGTGAACATGAATTTGCCATGGATACAAAGTGAGTTTTTGCCAACTTCAAGCATTCGATTCTCCCTAACCACAAATGTGTTTGAGGAGTTCTTGGACAATTTGGAAATCTTGCAACATGATCTATAATCCATCTTTGAAATGCAACTTGAGACTCCAAGTGGAACTATGTGAAAAATGGCCAAGAAGATAGGCCAAAATCCTGCCTAAACTAGGGCAAAATTTCACTAAGTTAAAAGTTTTAGGGACCCTTGTTCCAAAAATCATAACTTGAGATCCAAGCTTCTTTTTATAAAACTTTGTGAACAAAGTTGTAGACTTTGTGGAGGACTACAACTTTCATGTTGTAAGTTTTGTTTGAATCCATTTGCATCATGGTGAAAATGTGGGACAAAGTTAGGAAAAATTAAGAAAATTTCAAACCCTAATTTGCAATTTTGGGTTTCTTGATGAATAAGTTTCATATTTTGACACATCTTGATGAAAAATGACCCTTGGCACTTGATTTTGACCAAAAAGTCAAAGTTAGACTTTTCAGTGTACAATCAAATTTTAATCAGTTGACTGGAAAATTCATCTGTCAATCCAATGTAATTGAGGTCTTTTGAACTTGTTGAATAGGTCAAGATGATGCCATTGAGTCCTTGAGTCCATGGTTGAACCTAATTTGCCATTGGCTAGGTCAAAAAGTCAGAAATTGCCTTTGTACAATCAAAACCCTAAAAATGACCATTTTGCCCTTTTGGTGATCTGATCAAATTTCTTGTGGAGTTATGGTCCAAACTTGATCAAATGGTTCATATGAGTTCATAATGTTGATGTGGGTCAAAATTCATGAGGTTTGACTGTAAATTGGCCACAATTGACTTTTTCCCCAATACAACTGATTTCTAGGTCAACTGTCCAATTGACTGGGCAAAAATTTGATTCAAGGCTTTAAACTTGGTATGGACAAACTCATGAGTCCAAAATGAAGTATGAAAGTCAATTTGAGCTTTGAAGATCCAAAAATCCCTATGCAAACTCAAACGCTAATTTAGGTCATCAGTGCAAGGAGATGTCTTGAGCAGAGCAAACCCTAGCTTAATCTTGAGTTCCAAGAGCCTTGTGATGGGAAATGTTGATAAAATTAGAGGGGAAATTTTGGGGTACAACACTATGCTACATGTTTGACTTGGCTTTTGGTGTTCCCTCCTGGATGGCCATCAGATTTGGCCTTCTGGCCACTTGGCAAACTGGATCTTGAGGTCACATGATAGACCCTTGGCTTGTGCACGCATCTGATTACCTGAAAGAAATCAAGAAAAATATAATTGTTGGAGGTAGGGGTCGAACCCTTGACCTCAAGCTTCCTAACACATTAACGCTTTCCTGGCTACCACTGCGCCAATTGCTTCTGTTTGTACATATAATGAATAATAATAATAATATATAAAAACAGGAATTAGTGGAGGATGACAAAAAAATGTGCGCCAGAGTTTGAATGGGCCAATGGAGAGATGACACATAGTTCTTCCCTGACCTTGCTCCGTGGGTAAAAGTTCCAAACTTTTACCTACGGACGTTTGTCCGTAGCTACAAGCCTGGTTCTTCTCAAAACTCTCCATGGGCACGATAAATGACTTCTAGTGCCATGGTTGGATTCGTCTTGTCATTCTGAACGTGATGGTACCACTCATGACGGCTAATTTTACCTGCAAGCAAAAACCCTAAAACGGAATCCAAAAACCTAGCTATGGTGAAATCCAGTACAAGCCATAAAAATGCAATTAAATGTTACAGGAAGCTTGCAAACATGATGGTGATTGAGAATATACAACTATTTTATGCTATAAGTGCAAGAATAATTCTATTCGATTTCAAAAAAAGAGCTATTCCGTGGGTGACTTACAGTGTGATAGGAGGCTGGAGAATGCCTGCTCTTGATTGCTTTAGCTTGCTTACACTCCTAGGAATCGATTGGGATAGGCAAAGAGTCTTGTATTGGCCTCTAAGTACAAATTCGATTCACCACTTTTTCTTGATATTTCCAAGTTTGATTCTTGTTCATGCGCCTCTCTCTAACCTAGTTTTGAGTCTGTACACGTTCTATATGTATCAAGGAAGGGATTAGGGTTGATAACTGATCTCAATCTTCCTCCATCAATGAATTGGATCTTGATTTGATACACCTTAAAAATCTTTCCAAAATTGGCCTAAAATCAATCTTTTTGTTCACCCTAATGCCTTGCACGAGTTTGATTTGATGCTAGCTGTAATTGAAACCTGAAACAAGCACAAAATCTTTTGTTTTCAATGTTTTGGATTTTATATGATTTATTTTGATTAAAATTGATTTAAATCAAATAAAAATCAAAATAAATAATAAAAATATGATAATGAAAAGTGGAAAGGGCTAGAGCTCATGGACTATGTTTCCAACTCAAAACAAGTGAAAAAGATTGGGCCCATTTGGCAAAAATTGATGTTTTAGGGATAGTTGACTTTTGGCAATTTTGCAAAAAAGGTCAACTTCACCAATGCATAACTTCCTCAATTTTGACTCTTTGGAGGTGTTCTTGGACTTTTTAGAAAGCTTGAGATGTCCTCTAAGCAACCCTTTTGGTCTCATCTTAATTTGATATTCCATGATCATGTATGAAGCTTTGACAAAAAAGGTGTTTTTGTTGAATTTTCAAAATGACCTATAATGTCCAAATTCATAACTTCTTGTGAGTGCATATTTTGAACTTGGGATCTGAAGATGTATTGTAGGGATTTGAATCCTCTTCAAAATTAGATTTGGATGGGTCGTTTCTCATAAAGTATGAGAAAGTTATGATTGGTCAAAGTTGAGTTGACTTTTCCTGCAAAACCCTAATTTAGCAACTTTTGAGTCTTGATGAATTATGAGCAATCCTTGATGATTCATGATCAACCCTTTATCAAATGATGATATATACTTCAAAATGAGGATGTTGACCAAAAATCTTAAAGTTTGATTGTATGTGGGCCACATTTGACTTTTGCCCTAGCATAGTCGATTTTTAGGCCTTTGAGCTATTGACTGAGCAAATATCCTCTATAGGGCTTGAAACTTAACATGGATGATATTGAGAACATATTAGGATATTGGTGAGAATTTGGGGTCCCTTGGACTCAAGTATCTTAATGCAACATGAAACCCTAATTTGAGGTAGACTGCCTTAGGAGAGAGCTTGTCTGGCCAACCCTTGGACTACCTTAAGCAACTTGAGGATCTTTCTTGAAATGTTTTGAGAAATATGGGAGGGAAAATTTCTTCAATCTTCTTAGACCTGAGGATGTAGATTGGCTTTCATGCCTTTCGTGATCCGAAGGTGGAAGATGATTGAACACTAAAGTGCCCAGAAATTTGCACTCACATGAAGTGGTAATTGCCTTGTGATATCGGGGATAGGCTTACAGATGCCATTTGGAAATTTCCGACGAGGGGGATGGGCTTAAAGATGCCATCTGAAGGAGTGCCGATCGCATAATAGATTCCTTAGCGAGATCTTGTATACCTGTTGTTGAGGAAAATTCCGCTGGGGAATGCTGATCTCTGTCTTGAGAGAAATAGAATTTTAGGAGATTCGGTCGTCTGTTATTCTGCTGGTGAGTCGTCTCTGTTTGAATTTTAAGAACTTCAGTCGCCCGTATTCTACTGAGGAAACATCTCTGTTGAATTTTAGGAACTTCGATCGTCCGTATTCTACTGAGGAATCATCTCTGTTGAATTTTAGGAACTTCGGTCGTTTGTATTCTACTGAGGAATCATCTCTGTAATTTTAGGAACTTTGATCGTCCGTATTCGACTAAGGAATCATCTCTGTTGAATTTTAGGAACTTCGATCGTCCGTATTCGACTGAGGAATCATCTCTGTTGAATTTTAGGAACTTCGATCGTCCGTATTCGACTGAGGAATCATCTCTGTTGAAGAGGAAAGTTGAATTTGAACTGCCATCTGGTCGTGGTCCAGGCTTCATAGAGACTTACTGGGGATTAAACTATTATCTAGTCGTACCCGGGCTTCACAGTTTGAATTTTGTGAGAATTTGACTGTATCTTTCCTGAAAGGTAAAGGTTAGCTGTATGTAATGCATGATACATATCAAGCAATGATGTTCTAAAAAATAAATGAGATTGTGCTTGTATGATGCATATATGCATGTGTCATGATGTATGGAAATGTGATGTTTTTAGCTGAGGAAAATAAATCCCGGATTGCTGCTGGAGAAAAGAGTTTAATTCTTTGTTTCCGCTAGGGATAGTGAACGAAGATGATTGTGAGAATAAACCTGCAGGAGAAGATAACTCCACTGGGGAATAAACTGATGGGGAATTGTCTCTGTGGGGAGGACATATTCTGCTAGAGAACCTGTTGATTTGGAGAAATAACCTTGATCAGGGATGAATTACCGTTGCTAGTGATAATGAATCCTATTGGGGATTGAGTTTCTATTTGCGAAAGGAATGAGCTCCGTTGGGGATAATTTTCCAGTTGCGACTTCACTGGGGATAACCTTTTAGATTCTACTGGGAGAGTTTTCCAGACTCTACTGGGGATAATCTTCCAGTGCTGGTGATAGATAAACCCTGCTTGGGGAAAATGTCACCGACTCATTCGCGGTTGTGAATCTCAGTTGGGGAGAACTGTGTCCTGTTTGGGATAACTAACATCACTGTCTTTGTCTTACTCTGCGGGGAGTGAATATTATTGGGACGCATGCTGCGGATATGACGATGACTCTACATCGAGACTTTTCTGCCCCTGTATCTGCTGGAGAAAGTGCCTGCGGAGGCCTTGTGGATCGAGTGTTATCCTAACTTATGAGGTGTTTGGTAACTTTCAATCGAAATGATCAACCTTCTTCTGGTAGGAAAATGACAAGATGACGGGACATAGTCGTACGCTTTGATCCCTAATTTTTGCCTGGACCGCCATTTCGGGTTTTCAGTTCATCGGGATACCCTTTTTTGCCCAAGCCGCCCTTTCGGGTTTTCGACTTGCCGGGTGTACATATCTTTTTTGTTTTTTATCCCTAATTTTTTCCCGAACTCTTTTGGTTCGCCGGGATGCCCTTATTTTTTCCTAGGCCAGTCAACCTAGCAGGTCTTTGTTCATGCGCAGTATTTTCTGACTATGTCCATGCTCTCAAAGTGTAGGGAGTTGTCACTGCCGATAGTGTTGTGTTGCCACGATACCAAAAGATGTTCGTTTGATCATACAATATTCGTTGTAGGAATTCATGTCCAATGCCTCAAGTGATTCAGATGGAGATATGCCCCTGGCTATTTGGCATCTTTGAGAGATTCCTTGAATCTTGGCTTGACTACCCCAGATGACGGACAATGATCATGTCGTTCCCCTTGGTTGGAAGTGTTTTTTCCACTTGAGGTGATCCTTTTTTATTGAGAAGGTTTTTGTTCACTAGATATTCGTCATGCGAATTTTTCTACTGTTGAACAAATAGTCATATGTAAACAATGTTATTTTAAGAATGCAAAGCTTACGCCTGTCTTGAAGTTTTGAAAATGCATTTTTTAGTAAAACAAGTTTTTTTTGTAAATGTGTGATGTCAACTCAGGATTTACAGCAAGTCCTACAGGAGTCAGGATACTTTTTGTAACAGTATGCTTTCGAACTAACCCATGCTTCAGATAGGACTTTTAAGGGTTATAACGTGGTCGGGTTCACGGTTCGAGAAACAAAGGATAAAGGATCAAAATTTATTTACACCCACCCGCTCTTCGTGATGTTCTTCGATCCTAAACTCAGCTAATCGTGCATTAGATCCCATTTGAGTCTTTGCTCTGATATTCCAGTGATGGTTCGGATACTGACAATTTATTTTGAACAAGCATTCATTTTTGTTGAGAGTTTGTAGGACCTCTTTCTTTTTGATTTTATTATCCCTGTCTTTTGCCTGAACTGTTTCTTTTGTGATTACAGTCAGCGGGATGCCCCCGTTTTTTTTGTAAGTCTCCTTCATAGGTTTTGACTTAACGGTCTTTTATTTCGGGAGATAATGACTGTCTGTCTTTGAAGATTATAGGGAACCATCATCGTCTTTTGTTTTAGAAGGACCTCTTTGATGCCATTCATTGTGCACCCGAATTAACTGAGAAAACTACCCTGCCCCGGGTTGTGGTTAAGGGTTTTAATTTGTGTGAAAAGAAAAACTCCAACTTCTTTGGCTCAAAGGGGGTTGACTAGGGATTATCTTCCTTATAACTCCACTGTTTAGGATTTGAAACAACGCCTGTACATCGTCAGTGGGGTCTGTTCAAAAGCATACAGTAGAGATTTGATATCATTTTCGTCATCCTCCCTCTAAAGGCTTAGAGTTTTTTTTTTTAAATCGAGAGTTGAACATCACAAAAAAGGAAATCAATTTAAATATAGTGAATACGAATGGATTGATTCAAAACAGACATATGCAATGCATTGATAAAGTTAACAAAGTTTGACATGAATAAATATTCGAACAATCAAAATAAAATTACAACTTGAAAATTCTAATGAACAAAAGCCTCTCTTGTCAGAACTTGTCACTTCAAATGGTGAGCCTTGAAGGATTGACATAAACATTCCAGTTGACCATCTTGTGTGAATTCCAATGCTCCTTCATCAATTAGGTTTTGAATTTTGCATTTCAACTGCCAACAGTCATTAGTATCATGCCCCGGATTGTTGGAGTGATATGCACACCTTGCATCAAGATTGTAGTTAGGCGAAGAAGTCTTGGGATTCGGGTGAGGTCCTATCAACGTCACCAGATTCAATCTCAACAGGTGTTGCAAAGCTTGGGACATCGGCCTGTTGAGCTTGGTAAACTGCCTCTTGGGCATATCCGGCTTACTCTAATTAACCGTTTTTTTATGGCGAGGTTGTTGTTGGACCCTTGAGGTAGTAGCCACTTGGAGAGGTCCATTCTTCACCAAACCAAACCCTTGTCTTCTTATAGGTTGATCAATGACTTGGTCCCCGGTCTCGACTATTTGCTTCATACTGTTGTATTTGTCTTGATGAAGCTGGTTGATAATGGTTCTCAACTCTTCTTGTTCCCGGGCTAAGCTTTGGATAAGAGCCATCTGCCCGAGCATTTGGATTCTTATTGCATCTACCTCAGCTTGCAGTTGTTTCAGCCGTTCGTCCTTATTGTCTTCAGGACTTTTCTTGACCAAATTCCCAACGAGGAGTGTTTTCAACTCTTCCCGCCCCTTGGATAGGTTTAGGAATATGTCCCTGAACCGAGCTTCTTGAGTTTGAAGATCTTTGTTGTCTTGTTGGAAAGCCATTGCTGAAATAAACAGCGAGAACATGAGAGACCTGTACTGGAAGACCTGTTATGCAATGATATGTATGATATATGTATGCAATGTTTTCAGGGATCTCGCAGGGTAAACAAGAAACTGTTAGAATTTGAATTTTAGCTTGATTAAAGAAACTTCGTGTCGTTAAGAGTCCTTCTTCAAGAGTCAAGCTCACCATATCGAGTGGGTCATAGCCACTGACTCAAGTTGTCATGTTTTGATCTCTAGACGATATTGGCTAGAGGAAAATAAATCCCATTTGCCCCTTGCTAGACGTTTGATTTACCATAACCTACATCACAAACCCTTGAGATCCTTGAAATGGTTAAGGAAATGTTAAGGCAATGATATTGGTGATACAGTGGGAGAACTGACTTGGGATTTTGCATTTGTGTTTGCAAATGTTTCGGTTTAGCAAGAGTCGCCACCGACTTTTATTTTATCCTAAGGAAAGGTCAAAAAGCACAGGAAAGACATTTGAGATGTTTTCTTGGGTTCGGGGAGTAGATTATAGAAAGAGAAGGTGCTAGCCCCCTTTATATCCATGGTTATCCATGGGCTCTTAGTTACTTGCTTAGATCACTTGCTTTGCTTTTCAATTGTTTGAAATGGTACTTTGTGTGTGGCTTTGAAATATGTTTTGAGAAGAGGCCATCATTGTGGCAACCTTTGTAATGATTCTTGTTTGAATGTATACAAAAGTGTTTTTGTCTTTTGAAAGTTTTCAATGTTTGAAAGTAGGGTTTTGAAATTGTGTTATGAAGTGTGTTTTGAAGATAGCAAGGATGTTTTGCAAGATTTTAATCAAGTAACTAAGAGTTGTCTACCCTATTTTACTCAAAGATCTTTATTATGTTTTTAACCCTCTTAACAGTGTTGTTTCACCATTGTATTTGGTGAACAACCTTGTGTTAGGATATTAACGGGACAGGCGCGGGTCATCGTATAGACCATGATGGCAATAGTGTCAAGTATTTTTTGGCAATTTTCTTGAGGGACTTGATCATTTTGTTTAGGCAACCCAGATAGCGTCATCGAGGGACTATGATCTTTTGTTTTGTTTTTTTGTTTTGCCAAAGTACTTGACATGCAACCATAGCCCATTTTTGAAGGCAACAAGTGGATTGTAACCATAGGGGTGCAAGTGTGCATTGTGTTTTTTTTCATGCATTGTTATCTTTGAATTAGGTCAAGCTAATTGTTACTTTGATTTTTCGCATACAAAACCCTAAGTCTGATCATGGTATAATTGAAAGCTTAAAGGTGCGAGAATTTAAATCCTACACTATTACAACATGATATAGGAAGGAGGATACAAATTTGAATTGGGAATTATTTTGCAAGAAATTAAATTCTAAATTATTACAACCAAATCGAATGTACAAGACATAATATTAAATATACAATATCTTAAATAAATACAATAAATATTAAATAAAGCATATTATGCAAAAATGTTTTTATGTATGACAAAGTATTTTTAATGTGAGATCTAAATAAAATAAAAAGTTAATTTCAATTATTTATTATTTAGGGCAAAAACCCTAATTTCTTAAATAATTTGTATTATTCATTATTTATATACAATAATGTATTAATTTGTACAAAAATATAAGTATATTGAAAAAAAGTATTTTTAGTATGAAATATTAATAAAAACAAAAATGTATTATTTTTTGTGTTTTTTGTCCTAATTATTTAATAAAATATGTATGTATATATTAAATATATTAAGTGTATATAAAAATAAAATAAATTATTTACAAAAAAAATGTGTATATTTAAGAAAATGTTTTCAAATGTAAATAAAAATAATAAATGAAAATAAATATATTCTTACATTATTTTTAGGTTTTAATAAAAAGAATATAAAACATTTGAACATTTTTTATACTAGTAATAATTAAAATAAATTCCAAATAAATACAAAAATTTATGAAAATAATTTTTAAGTATTTTTTATGTTAAAAAATAAAATATCAAAATCAAAAATGAAATAAAAATGCAAAAATGACAAATGTACAAATAAATGGGCCAGGGGGGTGTAAACTGAAAATGCATGTGTTAGGAGTAAAAACAACCAGGCCCAGCCCAATCAGACTTCATCTTCTTCCTCTGTTCAAACCAAAACGCGCGCTTTGTACAGAAAATGCTATCTCCTGATTCCTTGATTTTTTGACAAAACTCATAACATGAAACTTGTAGAGCATCAAACAACGAATCCAACCATATAAAAAACTTAAGCTAACTCTCAAAGACCAGAGAGAATTTCTCTGGCCCTAATTCTTAACCTAGTTTTTTCAGAAAGTTTATGAACAAAATTCTCCTAGCACGATTAATATAAATGAAAGCTAAGCACATGTATGGTTTCAGGGCTATGAATACAACATCTTTCATTCACAAACCTAAGTCTAACTATTCCTAAATAGAGAGATAGAAATTCATGAAATACCTGTTTCAGTTGACTTCGAGCTGGACATTGCAGCAACTTCCAAGGGTGCTTGAGGTTCTTTTGAGCTTGCCTGAGGTCCAAGGAAGCTTTCCCAACACTTGGCTTGTTTTTTTGTAGCCTGAATCGTGCTACATAACTCAATCTGTAAAGCTTTGAAACAAAAATGGCAATGTGTGTTAATGGTGTTACAACAACTTATGGATGATCTGGATAGCTCAGGTATGTTGGTTGGAAGGTTTTTGAAGTATCTTTGGGCAAAACGCACGATGGAATTTGATGATGGCTTGCAAAATGCAGAACTGACCCTGTTTTGCAAGAAAATGGGGGTTTTGTGCACTAGGAGTTTTGAGAGGCAAAGGGGTTGTGTTTTTGGCTTGTTAGGAGGTATCAAACTTGTTTACAATGTTTATGTAAGTTGGTTTTATCAGATGTGAAAGATGGCTTGTGTTTTGCAAGTTTTCTTCTTCTTGAAGCAAGAGTGTGTATGTTTTCAATGCAGGACTGTACAAGTCCTATATTATGCTGCATACTTTTCCCTTGGTTACTGGAATTGGTAGATTTGATCTTGCCTCAGAGATATGGCCCCATGCCTCAAGGATCTTGTTTTTACATAAAGTGAAGTTTAAGCAAAAATGGCATTGTTACTTTTTCCATTTAAGGCTTAATCTAGTGTATAATACCCTAATGACCAAGACAATTCCTTATCTCAATGGATATGCATTAAATTATGGAGTACAAACTATTTTTGAGGCCTGTAATTGTGAACCAAGCTAGGTAGATCAGATTTGCAACTTGGTATGAACATGTATTGGCCATGGATCAAAGTGAGTTTTTGCCAACTTCAAGCATTCGATTCTCTCTAACCACAAGGGTATTTGAGGAGTTCTTGGACAATTTGGAAAGCTTGGAACATGTACTATAATCCATGTTTGAAATGCAACTTGAAAATCCAAGTGGAACTATGTGAAAAATGGCCAAGAAGATGGGTCAAAATCCTGCCTAAACTAGGGCAAAATTTCTCTAAGTTAGAAGTTTTAGATACCCTAGTTCCAAAAATCATAACTTGAGATACAAGCTTCTTTTGAGAAAACTTTGTGAATCAAAGTTGTAGACTTTGTGATGGACTACAATTTTCATGTTGCAAGTTTTGTTTGAATCCATTTTCATCTTGGTGAAAAATTGGGACAAAGTTAGGAAAAAATAAGAAAATTTTATAACTTAGAAAAATTCTAAGTTATGAATTTTTTTCCATTTTAAACCCTAATTTGCATTTTTGGGTTTCTTGATGAACAAGTTTCATAATTTGACATGTCTTGATGAAAAATAACTCTTGGCACTTGATTTTGACCAAAAAGTCAAAGTTTGACTTTTTAGTGTACAATAAAATTTTGATCAGTTGACTGAAAAATTCATCTGTCAATCCTATGCATTTGAGATTTTTTGAACTTGTTGAATGGGTCAAGACAATGTCATTAAGTCCCTGAGTCCATGGTTGAGCTTGATTTACCATTGGTTAGGTCAAACAGTCAAAAATTACCTTTGTACAGTCAAAACCCTAAAAATGACCATTTTGCCCTTTTGGTGATCTGATCAAATTTCTTGTGGAATTGTGATCCAAACTTGATCAAATAATTCATATGAGTTCATTATGTTGATGTGGGTCAAAATTCATGAGGTTTGATTGTCAATTGGCCACAGTTGACTTTTTCCCCAATACAACTGATTTCTAGGTCAACTGTCCAATTGATTGGGCAAAAATTTGAATCAAGGCTTGAAACTTGGTATGGACAAACTAGTGGGTCCAACATGGAGTATGATAGTCACTTTGGGCATTGTAGGTCAAAATATCCCTGTGAAAACTTAAACCCTAATTTAGGTCAACAGTGCAAGGAGGTGTCTTGAGCAGAGCAAACCCTAGCTTGATCTTGAGTTCCAAGAGTCTTGTGATGAGAAATGTTGATGAATATGGGAGGGCAAATTTTGGGGTACAATAGATGTTATGATGTGTATGCTATGCATTTAAGCAAAAGTACGAGGTGATGTAAACAAGTAAGTCCGGCAAGAAATCCAGGTTATTGGATAAGGACTGTAATCGAAACTTACAAGGAACTCATGTTGTCAGATAACAAAAATGTGCAAGTAGTTCAAGTTGAAAGCACACAAGTCTCACAAACAGCCTTAGGTTTAGGCTTGCATGGGGCCTAGGTATTACCCTCTTGAAGTTCAGTTGGTTCAACCTGTCCTTATAATAGTAACCGGGTTCTAGAGGTTCTCAATATCACTGACCATCCTCCATCGGTCATAATTCCAGTCATGTAATCTTTTCTTGCAGTCGAAACCATCTCGAGAGTATGATCTCAATGAGTGTAGCATACTGCTACTTTCTATGGCCAAGTTGGTCAATTATAGGTTCTAAGGTCAGTTGATGCTTAATGACCCATTAGCAGCCCCATACTCTCCTTGTTGCTCCATAAGGGATATCGGTACCAACTAATGTGTCACACCAACGTAGCTACTGCTTCAACCATATCGGTCTACACCGTACAGTTCCCTCACAGTCTATTGCTACTTACCTAAAGGGTATCCCCAGATCCAGGTTAGGATCTATAGTAACTCCGATACAAAGCCCACAAAGATAAAGCAAACAGATCAAACAATTGAAAATAATATGATGAACTAATCCTAAGGTACACCCCACTTATAATATCCCCAGCAGAGTCGACAGTTCTGTGATACGGTGGCTAGAACTGGGACGTGTTTCCCTATTTTTTTAAGGAATTGTAGGTTTGCGTTTTGCGTTTATTTTTGCAAAATGTCGCGGTAAGCAAGAGTCGCCACCGACTTTTATTTTATCCAACAAGGAAAGGAAAAAAGCACAGAAAAATTCCTTTTTCCAGATATTTCTGAGTACGGGGGGTAGATTATAGAAAGGGAAGGTATTAGCACCCTTTCTATCTGTAGTTATCTACGGGCTCTTAGGTACTTGCTCATCATTTTCAAAATTGTTTTCTTTGTATTTGTATGTTTTGAAAAGTTTTTGTTTTGACTTCGATTTAACTCTTGCTTCTGTCTTCAAGAGTGTAATGAAGTGTTTTTGAAAACATTGTTTGTAAAGGAGTGTAAGTGTGAAAATTTTGTTTTGATTGAGCAAGTACTTAAGAACTAATCTACCTGTGATACGGTGGCCAGAACCGAGACGTGGTTTCCCTATTTCGTTAAGGAAATTGTTGTTTTGCGTTTTGCGTTTGTTTTTGCAAAATGTCGCGGTAAGCAAGAGTCGCCACCGTCTTTTATTTTATCCAACAAGGAAAGGAAAAAAAGCACAGAAAAATTCCTTTTTCGAGATATTTCTGAGTACGGGGGGTAGATTATAGAAAGGGAAGGTATTAGCACCCTTTCTATCCGTAGTTATCTACGGGCTCTTAGGTACTTGCTCATCATTTTCAAAATTGTTTTCTTTGTGTTTGTGGGCTTTGAAAAGTTTTTGTTTTAACTTCGATTTAACTCTTGCTTCTATCTTCAAGAGTGTAATGAAGTGTTTTTGAAAACTTTGTTTGTAAAGGAGTGTAAGTGTGAAATTTTTTGTTTGGATTGAGCAAGTACTTAAGAACTAATCTACCTACTCGAAAAAAGAATCGTTCTATGTTCGTTTCCTTTAGACAACGTTATCCCATTATTAGTGAGTAGGTAGCACCGTCGTTGGAGTTTTGAGGGTCAATTCAAAAGGGACATACGATCACTAAAGCAATGTTAGGACGTCTTAGTAATAACCCTAATGTCTTAGATCATTTATCCGAGGCAACAATATCCGAGGTAACCTTTCTGAGGAAAATTTGATCTTTGGACAAAAGGACGACCACTAAAACATCCTATATTCAATGACCGTTTACTAAAGGCAACCAAGTGGGAGTGTACCCTAGGAGTGCGCATGTGCGGATGATTCAATTTTAGTTTATTTATCTTTGCACATTTAGGGTGATCTAACTGTTTTAAACTTAACATATATTCTTGTCATGCAAACCCTAATTATTCATACATCTAACAATTAATAATTTGTGGAATTTAAAATGCGGAAATTAAACTACGCTATTACAAGGCTTCAGGTATTTACATAGCCAAAAACAAACCCTTTGAAAATAAAGCGATAATGAAAAGTAAAAGCCCTAATTAAAGCTATTACAAACTGTGAGCAGATACAATAATTGGGTAAAGAATAATAAAGCGCGCGATGAAAATTAGATCGACGAGAAACTAGGGTTTTGACCCTCCTAATCAAAAGAAAAATGTTTTTGTTGTTTTTTAATATTTTTTTTAAAGAAAAGAATTAAGTTTTTCTAAATTAAATATGAAAATTAATTAGTGATTAAATTAATTAATGAAAATAATTACAAGACCTATTTTTGGTTTTTTTTGGTTATTTTAGGAAAATATAAAATATAATTAAGTTAGTAATAAAACTTATTTATTCTAATTATTTTTAATTATTTGCAAAAATAATTAAGATTGTCTAAATTAATCAAACCTAATTAAATTAATCATTTTTTTAAATAAAAATAATATATCTTAAATTTAATTGGATAGAAAAATATTTTTGGTGATTTTTGGATAAAAATAAAATTAATTTTTGGTTAGTAAATAAATTAAATAAGTTAATTAAATGAAATATAAAAAAGAAAAAGAGTAAGAAATGGGCCTGAAAAGCATTTTTTTGGGGGGTGCAAACAACTAGATCTGGGCCCAAAAAGATGAGGTCCACGTTGACTTTTTGGATCCAATGTTGCATGTTGACTGTGGCTCATGATGCACCTTCAGATGATGGCCATCAGATTTGGCCATCTGACACTTGGCTGGCTAGATTGGAATGGTGTATGGTGGACCCTGGGCTTGTACATGCATGAGATCCTGAAAAGAAAAATAATATGGAGAAGTTGGGGGACCTGGGATTCAAACCCTGGTCCTGAAGCAATATCCACGCCCTCACTTCCACTGCACCACCTGTTCTTGTTTGTACATACAATACATAATAATAATAATAATATATGAAAAAGCAAAGCACTGAATTCAAAACACGCGAAAATTCAAATGCGTGAATGGTTGGCCGTCACGTCTTCATCTTCTCCAAGGATCTGTTGTTTTAGACAACAGACCTATACCAACAGACGTTCTCCGTAGCTAAAACCCTGGCCATGTCAAAAATCACGTACAAGCACAATAAATTAGTGGTGATGGTACCAATCCATTTATTTGAGTCTCACGAACTTCATGGTACCCTAATCGTGGCCCAATTTTGCCTGTACGCCAAGATCCCAATTCAAGCTTGCAAACCCTAATAATGGTGAAACTCCATACAAGCCATGAAAATGCAATTAAATCATACAGAAAGTTTACAAATGTGATTGTGATCAAGAATGTATAATTATTTTATGCTATAAGTGCAAGAACAATGCTATTCGATTTCAAAAAGAGAGTTGTGCCGTGGATGACTTACAATGCGATTTGGGGCTTGAAAACACTTGGTTTTGATTGCTTTGGCTTGCTGAGAGTCCCAGGAAGCAAATGGAATGGTCAAGAAGTCTTGAATTGGCCTGGAACAATGAAATCGATTTTGCACTTTTTCTTGATTTTTTCAAATGTTGCTCTGCTTGTTGTGCCTGTTTCTAACCCCTCTTTTAGGTCTGCCTCCCTTCTATATGTATCAAGGAATGTATTATGTTTGAAAGAATGCATCCAATCTTCCTCCATCAATGAATTTGATTGTGATTTGATCCTCCTTTAAATATTTTCAAAATTGGCCTAAAACCAATCTTTTTGTCCACCCTAATGCCTTGCACGGGTTTGAATACTTGCTAGCTATAATTGAAACCTGAAACAAACACAAAATCTCTTTCTTTTAATATTTTGGATTTTATATGATTTGTTTTGATTTAAATTGAATTAATTCAAGTAAAAATCAAAATAAATAATAAAAATAAGATATGGACAAGTGGAAAAGGCTAAACCTCGTGGACTATGTTGCCAACTCAAAACAAGTGAAAAAGATTGGGCCCATTTGGCAAAATTTTAAGTTTTAGGGATAGTTGACTTTTGGCAATTTTGCAAAAAAGGTCAACTTCACCAATGCATAACTTCCTCAATTTTGACTATTAGGAGGTGTTATTGGACTTATTAGAAATCTTGAGATATCTTATAAGCAAACCTTTTGGTCTCCTCTCAATTTTATATTCCATGCTCATGTATGAAGCTTTGACAAAAAAGGTGTTTTTGTTGACTTTTCAAAATGACCTATAATGTCCAAATTCATAACTTCCTGTGAGTGCATATTTTGATCTTGGGAGATGAATATGGATTGTAGGGAATTGCATACTCTTCAAAATGAGATTTGGATGGGTCATTTCTCATAAAGTATGAGAAAGTTATGCTTGGTCAAAGTTGAGTTGACTTTCCCTGCAAAACCCTAATTTAGCAACTTTTGAGTCTTGATGAATTATGAGCAATCCTTGATGAATCATGATCAACCCTTGATCAAATGATGAAGTAAACTTCAAAATGAGGATGTTGACCAAAAATCTTGAAGTTTGACTGTATGTGGGCCACAGTTGACTTTTTCCCTATCATAGTCGATTTTCAGGCCTTTGAGCAATTGACAGAGAAAATTTCCTCTGCAAGGCTTGAAACTTGAGATGGATGATATTGAGAACATATTAGGACAATGTTGAGCATTTGGGATCCCTTGGACTCAGGTATCTTGATGCAACATGAAACCCTAATTTGGGGTAGACTGCCTTAGGAGAGAGCTTGTCTGGCCAACCCTTGGACTACCTTGAGAAACTTGAGGATCTGTCTTGAAATATTTTAAGAAATATGGGAGGGAAAATTTTGGGGTACAACAGCTTCCCCTGTTCAATCTTCTTAAACCTGAAGATTTAGATTGGCTTTCGTGCCTTTCGTGATCCAAAGGTGGAAGATGATTGAACACTAGAGTGCCCAGAAATTTGCACTCGCATGAAGTAGTACACGTCTTGCGATGTCGGGAATGGGCTTAAAGATGCCATCCGAAGGAGTGTCGATCGCATAAGTGATTCCTTAGCGAGAGCTTGTATACCTGTCATTGAGGAAGATTCCGCTGAGGAAGGCTGATCTCTGTCTTGGGAGAAATAGAATTTTAGGAACTTCGGTCGTTCGTTATTCTACTGGGGAACCATCTCTGTTGAATTTTAGGAACTTCGGTCATCCATTATTCTACCGAGGAACTGTCTCTTAGTCAAGGAGATGAAAATGAACTGTTATCTGGTCGTGGTCCAGGCTTCATAGTAATAAGACCGATTGCTATCTGGTCACAATCCAGGCTTTATGGTGTTCCGTACTGCTGTCTGGTCGTAATCCAGGCTTCACAATACTTTACTTCTTATCTGGTCATAATCCAGTCTCCAGAAGAGATCAAATGGCTATCTGGTCGTAATTCGGGCCTCCCTTTGGCTTTGGGCCAACTAAAATCTGGTCGTAATCCGAGCTTCATAGTATCTGGTCGGGTGAAATGCTATTTGGTCGTAATCCAAGCTGCACATTATCCCTTACCGTTATCTGGTCGAAATCCATCCTTCACAGTGTCTTTAACCGCTATCTGGTTGTAATCCAGGTTTCACAGGAACTTATATTGTTGTCTGGTCGTAATCCATGCTACACAATAACTTGCTGAGCTGTTATCCGATTGTAATCCGGGTTTCACGACTTGCTGAGGATTTAAACTATTGTCCGGTCGAATTCGGGCTTCATAGCTTGCTTTTGTGAGAATTTGATTGTATCTTTCCTGAAAGGTAAAGGTTAGCTGCATGTAATGCATGATATGTATCAGGCAATGATGTTCTCAAAATAAATGAGATTGTGCTGTATGATGCGTATATGCATGTGTCATGATGTATGGAAATGTGATGTTTTTAGTTAGGGAAAATAAATCCCGGATTGCTGCTGGAGAAAAGAGTTGAATTCTTCGTTTCCGTTGGGGATAGTGAATGAAGATGATTGTGCGAATAAACCTGCAGGAGAGGATAACTCCGCTGGGGAATAAACTGATGAGGAAATGGCTCTGTGGGGAGGACATATTCTGCTAGAGAACCTGTTGATTTGGAAGAATAACCTCGGCCGGGGATGAATTACCGTTGTTGGCGATAATAAACTCTGTTGGGGATTGAGTTTCTGTTTGTGAAAGGAATGAACTCCGCCGGGGATGATCTTTTAGTTGCAACTTCATTGGGAATAATCTTTTAGACTCTACTGGGACAGTCTTCCAGAGTCTACTGAGGATGATTCTCCAAACTCCACTGGGGAAGATTTTCCAGACTCCGCTGGGGACAATTGTCTAGTGCTAATGATGGATAAACTCTACTTGGGGAGAATATTGCCGACTCATTCGCGGTTGTGAGCCTCAGCTGGGGAGAGTTAACATTACTGTCTTTTTCTTACTCCGCAGGGAGTGAATGTACCTTAGTCATATTCTTTAGCTAAATCTATCCATGTACCTGGTGGATAGAGCAACTGTAAGGTCTGGACAATTCTTATTTGCCCCTGTCTCTGATATTATGAGTAATCGTCTTTTGTTTTGCATGTAAATATTCATGAGCGGCAATTAATGTCAAATGCATATATCAAAAATGAACATTGGACGTTCTTGCAAAACAAAACAGAAAAAGAAAAATTTATTTGTGAAAATGAATTATATTGACTTTGAAGTTTGGTCTGTAAATAGGCGTCTTTTGTACAAGAGGCTGACGTCTTAGTAAGAGAACACTGCCGAACAATAGAGTTTATACAATTTGTGAAAAATAAAGAAAAACAACTATTTGAATAATCCCACTGGGCTCTAACTCTGCTATTGCCTTTATATCTTCGAGCATCTCATCACTTTGCTACTTGGTTGAAGGTAGATCAGATTGTTTGGTGTCGTCCGAGCTTGATAGTCGGTACCGAAGTCTGGTTGCAAGGTGATCCAATGAGACATAGTGTTACACTTTGATCCCTAACTTTTGCCTGGACCGCCCTTTCGGGTTTTCAGTCCATCGGGATACCCTTTTTTGCCCAAGCCGCCTTTTCAGGTTTTCGACTTGCCGGGTGTACAATTTTTTTATTTTCATCCCTTATTTTTTCCCGAACCCTTTTGGTTCGCCGGGAAGCCCTTATTTTTTCCTAGGCCAGTCGACCTAGCGGGTCTTTGATTATGCGTAGTATTTTTTCACTATGTCTGCATTGACGGGGTGAGGAAGGTCGTCACCATCCATGGTGGTTAGAATCATAGCTCCTCTTGAGAAAATGTTCTTAACCACAAATGGCCCTTCGTAAGTAGGGGTCCATTTGCCCCTAGGATCACCTTGTGGCAGTATGATGCGCTTGATCACCAGATCCCCAACTTGATACTCTTGTCGTCTGAATTTCTTGTTAAATGCCTTGATCATCCGTTTTTGATACGTTTGACCATGACAAATAGCAGTAAGTCTCTTTTCATTGATTAAGTTCAGTTGATCAAGCCGGGCCTGAATCCAGTCATCTTTGCTCAAACCTGCGTCCTTCATAATCCGAAGAGAGGGTATATGAACTTCAATGGGCAAGACTGCCTCCATACCATATACCAAGGAATAAGGTGTTGCCCCTGTTGACGTCTACGCTGAGGTACGGTATCCATGAAGAGCAAATGGTAACATCTCGTGCCAATCTTTGTATGTCACCGTCATCTTCTTCACAATCTTCTTAATGTTCTTATTAGCGGCTTCAACAACCCCATTCATCTTCGGCCGGTAAGGAGAAGAGTTGTGATGCTGCATCTTGAACTGCTTGCAGAGCTCGGTGATAATCTTATTATTGAGATTTGTACCATTATCCGTAATGATCCTCTATGGTACACCGTATCGACATATCAGATTGTGCTGAATAAACCGCGCCACGACGTTCTTGGTTACTGTAGCAAAGGAAGCTGCTCCAACCCACTTTGTAAAGTAATCAATAGCTACCAGAATGAAACGATACCCGTTAGATGCCGTAGGTCTAATCTCACCAATCATATCGATGCCCCACATTGCAAAAGGCCAAGGTGCTGTTAAGACGTTCAGAGGGACTGGAGGTATGTGCACCTTATCAGCATAGACTTGGCACTTATGACAGGTCCGAGAATGCTGATAACAGTCGGCTTCCATGGTAGACCAATAATATCCTGCCCGAAGTATTTTCTTTGCCATGGTATGTCCACTGGAATGAGTTCCGAAAGTACCTTCATGTAAATCTACCATAATCCTTTCTGCTTCGTTCTTATCGACACATCGCAGTAAGGTTGAATCATGGTTACGCTTGTAAAGGATACCATTACTAATGAATAGCTTCGCCGCGAACCTCCTCAGAAACTTCTTATCATTAACAGATGCACCCTTAGGGTATTCTTGAGCCTCAAGATACCTTTTTACCTCGTGAAACCAAGGTTTATCTGTTACCTCTTTAGTCTTAATGTCACAGCAATGTGCGGGTTCGTCCAACCTCTTAATGGTAATCTGGGGAGCCTCATTGTCCCATCTGACCTTGAACATAAAAGACATCGTAGCTAGCGCGTCCGCCAACTGATTCTCCTCTCTAGGGAAGTGTTCTAAGGTTATCTCCTCGAAGTGTGGAAGCAATGTCAATATATTCTCCTTGTAAGGAATAAGATTTGGGTGTTTCGTATCCCACTCGCGTTTGATCTGGATGATCACGAGAGAAGAATCTACGAATACACTTAAGAACTTAATCCTTTGGTCCATAGCTGCTCGAAGCCCTATAATGCACGCTTCATACTCCGCCATGTTATTGGTGCAGTTAAAACATAATCGGGCGGTGAATGGAGTATGACAACCTTCAGGAGATATAATGATGGCGCCAATGCCATTACCTAAAGCGTTTGAAGCTCCATCGAAAAACATAGACCATCAGGATCCTTCCTCAGGTCCTTCATCCGGTCCAGGTGTTTCACAGTCAGTCACCAACATGATATTCTCATCCGGAAACTCGAAGTTCAGAGACTGATAATCATCCACTGCCTGATGTGCCAGATGATCTGCTAACACACTTCCCTTAATTGCCTTTTGGGTCATGTATTGGATGTCGTATTCAGTCAAGATCATCTGCCATCTTGCTATTCTTCCGGATAAGGCAGGCTTTTCGAAGATATACTTGATTGGATCCATCTTTGATATCAATAGAGTAGTGTGAGTCAGCATATACTGTCTCAGCTGGCGAGTAACCCATGCCAAAGCACATCAAGTTTTCTCAAGCAACGAGTATCAGGTCTCGCAGTCGGTAAACTTTTTCTAAAGTAGTAAATAACATGCTCTCTTCGGCCAGACTCGTCATGCTGCCCCAGCACACACCCCATTGAATTGTCGAGTACTGTCAAGTATAAGATCAGAGGTCTCCCTTCAACTGGAGGCATCAAAATAGGTGGCTCTTGGAGATATTCCTTGATCCTTTCGAAAGCGGCCTGACATTCATTGTTCCATCTTACCACTTGATCTTTCTTCAGTAACTTGAAGATTGGCTCATAAGTAGCAGTCAGGTGTGAAATGAATCGGGCAATGTAATTTAATCGTCCCCAAAAGCCTCTGACTTCTTTTTCTATTCGGGGAGCTGGCATTTCCTGTATAGCCTTCACCTTTGCAGGATCCACTTGGATACCTTTATCACTAACAACAAAGCCCAGCAGCTTACCAGACCTCACTCTGAAGGTGCACTTGTTCGGGTTTAACCTCGGCCTATACAACTTCAACCTGTCAAATAACTTTTGAAGATGGTCGAGGTGTTCTTCCTCAGTATGGGACCTTGCAATCATGTCGTCAACGTATACCTCAATCTCATGATGAATCATATCATGGAACAAAGCGACCATGGCACGCTGATATGTTGCCCTAACATTCTTTAATCCAAATGGAATGACCTTGTAGAAAAAGGTACCCCATTGAGTAACAAAGGTTGTCTTTTCCTTATCCTCGAGAGCCATCTTAATCTAATTGTAACCGGAGAAACCATCCATAAAGGAGAAGACCTTATGCTGTGCGGTGTTGTCAACCAAACATCGATATGAGGCAGAGGGAAATCATCCTTGGGGCTCGCCCTGTTTAGATCCCTATAGTCAACACACATTCGAACCTTACCATCCTTCTTCGGCACCAGAACCACGTTGGCCACCCACTGTGGGTAAGAAGTAACTGCTAGAAAACTGGCACCAAACTGTTTCATAACCTCAGCCTTGATTTTCTCAGACATCTCTGGGCATATTCGGCGAACTTTCTGTTTCACTGGAGGAAAATCTTCCTTAGTTGGCAAGCGATGAACCACAATATCGGTATCCAACCAAGGCATATCTTCATAAGACCAGGCAAAGATCTCAACATAGTCATGCAACATCTGTATCAATCGTTGCTTAACACTAGGCTCCAGATTTGCATCGATCTTGACCTCTTTCTTGTTTACCTCTGTACCCAGATTTACTGTCTCCACTGGCTCTTCATGCGGCTGTATGGCCCTCTCTTCCTGAAGTAACAGTCTAGCAAGTTCACCAGGCACTTCGCAATCATCCTCACCTTCGTCTTTGGCTTGGTTGATCGGACTTTCAAAGTCATAACTGGCAGTAGCATAGTCGTTATCAGTGGGATCCAGAGTGGATGTAGACCTGTATATGTGAGTGTGTGTAAGACAAATAAATGTTTTGCAAGATAGAAAAGAAAAACAAGGAGCGCAAATTTGTAATGCAAGAGAACGTCCAATGCTTTTATTGATGATATATGGAGATAACAAATATTAAGCCCTCACAAACAAAGCCATGGTGCCTCGGGTAAGACACCGGGCCGTAAAGTTTTAAAATTGTCTGTTACAAACTCAAAACAAAAGTCTGATTACTGTGTAATAAAAGAAATGTGCATGAAGTCTTTTGCTGTCCAATTGCTTAATCCACTGTCAGTAGTCGGGTAAATCCAGCTGTCAAACTCAGACTCTTCATCATGATTTTCTATTGCATTCACTTCCGGATTTGTGATACGCAGGGGAGGTCTTCCAATTCGCTCATGTCGAACATCCCTTTGAGCTTCTGCAGTAAAACCCAAACCAAACTTGTCAGTCTTGTGTGAAAAGTCAGGGAGTTCGCCCCAATATGTACACCCACCTTTTTCAATAACAGCTCGGGCATCCTTGAGGGAAGCCATCATCATTGGAGGATCTTCAGCAACAGTTTCAGTCGACGCCAGAGTCTGGGGGACTTCTTCAAAGTTTTGACACGGGGTTTCAATGAACTCCCCGTCCATTTCCACATACCGAAAAGAGTTAAGGTGGCTCACCATGTACTCCTCTTCTCCTCGTACTGTAACAATTTTCCCCTTCACTGGGTATTTCAATATCTGGTGGAGCGTAGAAGTTACTGCCCCAGCTTTATGGATCCACGGGCGACCCAACAAACAAGAATAAGATGGTCGAATGTCCATCACATATAATGTAGACGTGAAAGTTTTAGAACCGACCTTAACAGGAACATCCACCTCTCCATCCACCATCCTTTTGGACCCGTCAAAGGCCCTAACCATAATATTACTCGGCTTCAGTACCAACCCTTCACAGTCTAACCGGTCTAACGCTTTCTTGGGTAAAACATTCAACGAGGACCCAGTATCCACCAACACATGAGCTAGAGTAGTGCCCCTGCACTCGATTGAAACATGCAGAGCGTCATTGTGATTCTTTCCTTTGGCAGCCAAATCTGCGTCGGAGAAACCCAACCCGTTATCAGCGGTCAAACTAGCCACATAGTCGTTGAACTGGTCAGCAGACGTCTCCTGCGACACATGCGCAGTTTTCAGGAAATCAATCAGAGCCTTAGCATGGGCTTCTGAGCATAGCAATAAAGACAACATAGAGATCTTTGACAGGGTTTGCCCCAGCTGTTTGACTATGTTATAGTTGCTTTTCTTGATGATCTTCAGAATTTCCTCTATCTCCTGTCTAGAGGTTTTTACGATAATCTTCTTCGGTGCCTCCATCCGGGCAGGCTCACTGGTGATCCCTTTGCCCCAAGTGTCAGATGACTCGGCGACAGGGGTAATGATTGGAACATGAATAGGGACATTAGACGATGTACTGACAGGTGCAATAGCAACAGGCTTCCGAACAGTTGGTGGGGAGATCTCAGGAGAGAAAAGTCTTCCGCTTCGGGTGACTTTGCTAGACCCAACAATATTGCTGATGTCAGTATCAGCCTCTTCAACCCTCAAGTCTTGCTTAATCCCATGATAATACACATAGGCCCCATAGTGCCACGGGACAACCTTATCTGACGTGTAAGGGATAGGTCCAGGAATAGTAATGATCAAAGGAGAAACTCTCGAAACAGATGTAATTCTAACAGGATTTCTCGAGGAAGCCTTGGAAGAATTGGCGGAAATGGTGATTATGGAAACATCTTCTACAGGAATCAATGGAACCAAAGTTTTCTCGAACAAGATTTCTTTGTTATCCATCAGGCGTTGGACACCTGACTTCAATAGATGACAACCAGTAGGCAGGATGGAACACAGGTGGCAACCTTCTCCACAACCCAGAAATAAACCGGCCAATAATAAGTTCTTCTTTATTGTCATCAACGGAGTAGAGATGTATCCCATAGAGGTTACAAATGAATCATCGTCCACAGCATTTACTCCATGCTTGGGCATAGGAGCAGTCACGACATTAGGCTTTTCCGGCGCTTCAAATTCAATCTCTTTAGCTTCAATCAAATCTTGTACCTTATTTTTCAAGGCCCAGCAGTTATTTGTATCATGCCCCGGGCTATCGGAGTGAAAAGCACAACGGGCGTTCAGATTATACAACGGTGATGTAGTAATGGGATTCTTCGAAGCCTCCCTTAGAGTCACCAAATTGGTCTTCAACAACTGCGGCAAAATTTGAGATAGAGTCATACTGAGCCGAGTAAACTGTCTCTGAGGCCTCTCTGCTCTTTGCTGAGTATTGCGTTGTTGGGCAACAGTTGGTCTTGATATTACCACCGCATTAACTGCTTGGTGGCGTTCGGGTCGATTTTGGCTCCTCGAGCTGTAAACTGCACTAGATTCCTTCTTGAAAGGCTTCTTCTTTGTACTTGACGAAGCACCCTTATGTATCTTGCCGCTCTTGATACCGGCCTCAACTCTCTCCCCAGTCATAATCAATTCAGTGAACCCAAACGATGAACTACCGATCAAATGATTGAAGTACAGACCAGACAAAGTCCTAAGAAACATATCCACCAACTCCCTATCAGCCATAGGGGGTTGTACTCTTCCAGCGAGATCTCTCCATTTCTGAGCGTAGTCCTTAAAACCTTCGCTCGCACCCATAGACATACCCTGAAGTTGGATACACGTGGGAGCAAGGTCGACATTATACTAGTACTGCTTGTAAAAAGTAGCAACAAGGTTCTCCCAGTTACGGACGTTAGCTCCTTCCAGTTGGTAGAACCATTCAAGTTGAGTCCCTGACAGACTATCTAGAAACAAATGAACCCAGAGGTTCCTATCAACAGTATATGGTTGAATCTTTCTGACATACGAGCGGAGGTGTAACTTTGGGCAGGAGATCCCATCATACTTAGAAAAGACAGGAGCTTTAAACTTGTGTGGGATCACCACCCCAGATGCCAAACCCAAATCTTCGAAGTCCAACCCAGGTATCTTCTTGATCTCCATTGTACTTAGTCGGTCTTCAAGTTGTTTATACCTATCCTCGGCAGGAGGATACTGGTCTTCATCAAAATCAGTGTCATTGTCTGAAACCACAGGGCTAGGACCCTTCCTTTCTTCTTGATTCTCTCCTCCTCCAGATGAGTAAGAAAAATCAACTTCCTCTCTCAACCTGTTCCCAAATCTGTGACCCATATTCAGGAGGACCGTCTTCTTCTTCTTCTTCTTCTTCTTCTTCTTCTTCTTCTTCTTCTTCTTCTTCTTGTCCTTCAAGATAAGAGTCTTTAAATCTTTTTGCCCCTTGACCAGGTTCAAGAACATTTCCTGGAATTGAGCATTCTGAGCTTGAAGAGCCTTAATAGCTTGATCAGTAGGTGTTTCAGAAGACATGATTGCTGAAATAAACAGCGAAGAAGATGAGAAACCTGTAAGGGTACCTGTGATGAGGTGCATGGGAATGGAATGCGTATGAAATGATTTCAAAGACTTAGGGAGATTCAAATTTGTAAACCAAAATAAAACACACTTTTATTAGATTAAAACTTAAAACAGTGTTTAACAAATGCCTTTAAGGCGTTACAAAAGAAATACTGAAAAGCAAATCTAAACTTAGAAACAATAAAAGACATCAGAATTCCCAAGGTCGTTTTCCCTTCATGCTGACATAATCGTTGATTGTCCTCTCAGTCTCCAGCTGCCTTGTAAGCTTCAGGATCTTCCGTTCCTGCTCATGATACTTCTCTCTGTAGGTATCCCTTTCCTCCCTTAACTGGATCCAAGATCTCTTTAACGCCCCAATATCAGTAGGCATGTATGGATGGATGACCGTACAAGGAACCCCTTCTTCATTAGTATGCTCTACTATCACCGGCAAGACAACTTTGTATGGCATCCCCAGCTTTTGAGCACGGGCTCGAACCCATTGGAGATACGGTTGCATTGGGAGAGATGTCTTCATTCCCAGCTCATGTGGATCAGACCTGTTCACCCTGTCCCAAGCTCGTATAAATCTGCGGCGATGTCCCTCAACATCCCCCTTGAAGTCAAAGACAATGCCTATAAGTAGCAGCTCATGAGGACCGTCCCTTCGAGCTCGTCCAAACTGTCGTAAGGCCAAATAAGGATTATAGGTTATTCCTCCTCTAATTCCAAGCAATGGAACATTGGGTTATTCACCACACCGATCAATGACAGCTACCTCTTCCATATCTTTAGAACTCCAAAGGATGTCCGTATGAGCAAGGGACATGATCCTGTAAGCCCAACCCATACCTTCCTCATTATTCAATACAGATTTGGGGAGGTGAGAAATAAACCACCTCGCCAGCAGCGGTGCACAACACATGAGAGTTCCCCTTTCCGAGCAGTACGTGCATAAAGAGCATGTAGAATATCACCTAGGAGAGTAGGCACTGGGTTACGAGACATGAAGATCTTGACTGCGTTCACATCGACGAAAAATCTGAATTTGGGAACATAACCAAGCCATAGATGAGGAGTTCCAGGATGTCTTCAAATGCTTGAAAGTCCAAACTATCCCAGAACTGTTGAGCTTGATCAATCAAGAACTTAGCCAGGAAGCCTTTAACCCCACTCCGAATGTCCCAGTTAGATACTACATCAGCCTTTGTTAGATGGAGGGCTGAAGCAATATCCTCTGGACTAGGAGCTATCTCCAAACCTGTAGAGGGTGTCTGCTCTAGAATAGATATGCCAAGTAAATCAGAGAACTCCTCCAAAGTAGGGACCAACTGATAGTCCGGGAAGGTGAAACAATGGTGCAACGGGTCAAAAAACTGGAACAAGACGCTCATCATTTGCTCATCTAACTTGGAAGTGACTAGGCTAAGGAGATGACCATGTCTTCTAACAAAGGAAGAAGTATCAGGAACCTTTGAAACCAACTCTCTAAGCTGAGCAGGTATCTGCACAAAGCTGATCCGAATGGTATTTCTGCGCATAGATGCCATGATCTGCAAAACAGAACAAAGATGAATCCCCTCAGTCTTTAAAATAGTTAGTCTAATGAAATATGCATGCGATGTCATGATGCATGATGTCATGATAGAAACACACCACATGTATCATAGATAGCAAACATGGTAAGGGCAAACAAGTCACACAATAGCCCTTAAATTTCAGGCTGGCATGGAGTTTAGGTACTACCCTCTTTCAGTTAGTTGGTTCAACCTGTCCTAGTAATAGTAACCGGGTTCTAGAGGTTCTCAATATCACTGATCATCCTTCATCGGTCATAATTACAGTTTAGAAACCTTTTCTTGCGGCCGGAATCATCGCGAGAGTATGGTCTCAATGAGTGTAGCATACTGCTACTTTTCTATGGCCAAGTTGGTCAATTATAGGTTCTAAGGTCAGTTGATGCTTAATGACCCATTAGCAGCCCTATACTCTCCTTGTTCCTCCACAAGGGATATCGGTACCAACTAATGTGTCACACCAACGTAGCTACTACTTCAACCGTATCGGTCTACGCTGTACAGTTCCCTCACAGTCTATTGCTACTTACCTAAAAGGTATCCCCAGATCCGGGTTAGGATATATAGTAACTCCGATACAAAGCCCACAAAGATAAGCAAACAGATCAAACAATTGAAAACAATATAATGAACTATTCCTAAGGTACACCCCACTTATTAACTCCCCAGCAGAGTCGCCAGTTCTGTGATACGGTGGCCAGAACCGGGACGTGGTTTCCCTATTTCGTTAAGGAATTTACTGGTTTGCGTTTTGCATTTGTTTTCACAAAATGTCGCGGTAAGCAAGAGTCGCCACAGTCTTTTATTTTATCCAACAAGGAAAGGAAAAAAAGCACAGAAAAATTCCTTTTTCGAGATATTTCTGAGTACGGGGGGTAGATTATAGAAAGGGAAGGTATTAGCACCCTTTTTATCCATAGTTATCTACGGGCTCTTAGGTACTTGCTCACCATTTTCAAAATTGTTTTCTTTCTGTTTGTGGGCTTTGAAAAGTTTTTGTTTTAACTTCGATTTAACTCTTGCTTCTGTCTTCAAGACTGTAATGAAGTGTTTTTGAAAACTTTGTTTGTAAAGGAGTGTAAGTGTGAAAAATTTTGTTTGGATTGAGCAAGTACTTAATAACTAATCTACCTACTCGAAAAAAGAATTGTTCTATGTTCGTTTCCTTTAGACAATGCTATCCCACTATTAGTGAGTAGGTAGCATTGTCGTTGGAGTTTTTAGGGTCAATTCGAAAGGGACGTACTGTCACTAAAGCAATGTTAGGACGTCTTAGTAATAACCCTAATGTCTTAGATCATTTATCCGAGGCAACAATATCCGAGACAACCTTTCTGAGGCAACTTTGATCTTTGGACAAAAGGACGACCACTAAAACATCCTATACTCAATGACCGTTTACCGAAGGCAACCAAGTGGGAGTATACCCTAGGAGTGCACATGTGCGGATGATTCAATTTCAGTTTATTTATCTTTGCACATTTAGGGTGATCTAACTGTTTTAAACTTAACATACATTCTTGTCATGCAAACCCTAATTATTCATATTGTGATACGGTGGGAGAATTGACTTGATGTTTTGCGTTTCGTTCGCACTTGTGCGGATAGCAAGAGTCGCCACCGAATTTTCTTTTATCCAAAAGGAAAGGTAAAAAAGCACAGGAAAGACCTTTCGAGATTATTTCTCGGGTTCGGGGGGTAGATTATGAAAAGGGAAGGTATTAGCACCCTTTTCATCCATGGTTTTCCATGGGCTCTTAGTTACTCGTTCAGATCACTTGCTTTCATTTGATAGTGTGCTTGTGGTGTGGGCTTTGGAAGTATTTTGAAAAATCTCTTTGCAATGGTTCTCGTCTCTATAAGAATGCGTACAAAGTTATGTTTCTAAAAGTGGTTCAAAGATGTGTTTGTGAATCGTGTTTCCGAAAGTGTTTTGAAAAGATGTTTTGCAATGGTTCTCGTCTCTATAAGAACATATACAAAATGTTTTATCTTTTTGAAAATGTTTTGAAATGAAAGTGTAGGCGTGAAAAGTTTTTATCGTGAGCAAGCGAGTAACTAATAGCGAATCTATCTACTCGAAAGGTCTTAAATTGTTCTTTTCTTCTTCCTTTTAATGGTGCTATCTTACCATTGATTTGGTAAGAAGCCCCACCGTTGGATGTGAAGGGACAGGCGCAGGTCAATTTCACAATCATCGAAAGCAACTTATGAGATGCTTTAGCAACTTTTGTAAGGGACGAGATCATTTTAATCAATGGCAACATCGAGGGTCATCGAGGGATTACGATCTTTTTTATCGAAGGGTCATTGCTAGAGCGTCCCATATTCGAGGGACATGATTGTATTTTCGAGGCAACGAGCGAGGTTACCCTAGAGGTGCGCGTGTGAAAAGTGTGTTGGTTTCAAGTTATTTTATTCTGTTATTAGGTCATCTAGCGATTGATTTTTGAATCTTGCCATACACGCCTAATTACTCTATAGTATATGGAAAACAGTAAATTGCGGGAATTGAAATTCTACGCTATTACAAAGTGTTCGGGAATGGGGGTTCAATTTTTTTTACAAATGGGGATGAATCAAATGTGATAGGAAGGTCCAAATATCAAATAATACAACCAAATCGAATTTTGTACGATTTATATAAAGCTATGATAATCCATGAAAATAAAATCAACAAAATATGGAAATGCAATGTTAAGTATTTACTTGAAAAGAGAAAAGTAAAACCTATTCTAAAAAATAAAATAATTGATTAAATTATATTCTTTATTTTTTGTATTTCAATAATTTAAGTATATTTGAAGAAAGAAAACAAACTAAATTATTATTTTTTTGGTGTTTTATTACATGTAAAATCAAATCTAAAACAAATTTATTAAAAAAAAAGAAAATGATAAAATTAATTACAAAACCTAAATCAAAAAAATGTATTTCAAGTCTTATTAGCAATTTGCATAAAAAATGAATATAAAAAGAAAACAAATTAAAAAATGCAATGGGCTTAAGTTGGGTTTATATGTGAGGCCCAAGAGAAAGAAAAGTATTTATTTGCTGTAATAAAAAAAAAGGAAGGGGTGTATCCAGCAAAACGCATGGGCTTATGGATTTCGCTGATGGGTCCAAACTCTTGTAAAACAAAAATCCAATTTTCTAAACCAAATTATGTTACGCTTAGGAGATAACACAAAATTAGGGTTGGAACCCTTGGTCACTCATGGCGCCGCTAGCTCATCTCCTTCGCTCATCTCTGTTCATCTTGCTGAAACCTCTAAATTTCTCACTAACCATCCCTGTTTCGCGAGCAAAATCGCTCTTTACCTCTTTATCTCACCATGATTTGCATCTCTTTGAAACCCTAGTTTCAGATCTAAACCTAAAAGAAACGAAATTGGTTTATCTGTGACCTTCCCTAAACTCTCCGTTACCGGAATGCAACCGCCTCGCCTCCCTAATCAAATTCTAACGATTTTCTTGAAGGAGTAAGATTACAAATTTCGTGGATTTCTTATCTTGTCATATTTTTATTTTTAATTAAGAAACTACTCTTTAAAAATGCAGGAAAACATATGCTTATGGAAGATTTGGGAAAGAGGGGGAAACCATACCCGTTGAAGTTCTGTGATTTCCTGTGAAATAGAGAGGGAGAGGCGAGAGCAAGGATGGTGTTCCAATGGTGGCAGAGGTTGCGCGAGGGGAAGAGATGATGGCATGGCTTTTCTGACTCGTCGGTAATATTTTCTTATCTTTGTGTTTGAATGATGATGATGCTTGTTATTGTTCTTCTGGTTTTGGGATCTTTGTGATGGTTCTGTTGGATGGTTAACTGGCCTTAGGTTTTGGGGCTTTACTACTGTATTTTCTGTTCTTGATGATGGTTAATGGTTTTTGTGGGTTTTTGGTTATGGTTGTTGTTGTTTGAGATTTGGTTACAGGTTTCAGGGTTTGGCTTTTGGGAGTTGGATACTTACTGATGGTTTTTGTTGTTTTGAAGTTTGGCTGTTGTGTTTTGGGATTTTTGATGGTTATCAGGTTTTGAGTTTTTAAGGTTTTACAGGTTTGGTTGGCAGTTTGAGATTTGGTTCAGGTTTGGGATGTTTGGCTTGGTTACTGGTTTTTGCCTTTGAAACTTGTTTCAAGTTTTTTTTGAGTTTGATGATGTTTCTATCTTTTTTCGCTTGAGACTTGTGTCTTTCTTTCTATTGCTCTTTGTGATACGGTGGGAGAACTGACTTGAGGTTTTGCGTTTGTATTCGCAAATGTTGCGGTTAGGAAGAGTCGCCACCGACTTTTTATTTTATCCTAAGGAAAGGTTAAAAAGCACAGCAAAAAACCTTTTGAGATGTTTTCTTGGGTTCGGGGAGTAGATTATAGAAAGGGAAGGTATTAGCACCCTTTCTATCCATGGTTATCCATGGGCTCTTAGTTACTTGCTTAGATCACTTGCCTTTTGTTTTCAATTGTTTTAAATGGTGCTTGAGTGTGTGGGTTTGAAAATATTTTGAAAAGAAGCCAATGTGGTGGCAACCTTTGTAATGATCCATGTGAGGATGTATACAAAGATGTATGTCTTTTGAAAAAGTCTTCATTTGTTTTTGAAAGTTGTTTTGAAAGTGTAGTGATGTGTGATTTTGAAATTAGGCAAGATAAGTAAATTGCATAATTAAATGGAAATTAAATAAATATGTGAAATGCAAAAAGAAAGTTTTTTTATATGTATGAGAAAATATTATTTATGTAAAAGAGAAAAGAAAATAAAAATGTATTATTTTTTTTGGAGTATTTTGAATTTAGGGCAAAACCCTAATTTAAAAGAAAAAAGGTATTATTTTCTAATTTAATACAACTATTTATTCATTATTTATAAAAATAAAATAAAATGAAGTATATTGTGAAGAAAAGTATTTTTGTATCAAATATTAATAAAAATTAAAAATTCAAGTATTTTTATATTTTATCTTAAATATATTAATAATCACATATATATATATATTAAACCCTAAATATGTATTATACACAAAAATAAATATTTATTTAATATTTTAATAAAATAAATAAAAAGAGTATTTTTTTTTGTGTGAAATATTTTCAGAAAGTAAATAAAAATAAAAATTGTATTTACATTATTTTTATATTTATCCTAATAATAGTATATATATACTTATGTACAAACAAAGAAAATAAACAAATAAATATGCATAAAATGCAAAAAATGGTGAAAAAAATATTTTTAATTTTTTAATGTCATGAGAAAAAATAAACAAAGTCAACCAAAAAAGAAAAAAGTCAAAAATGTTAAGAAATGAACAAATGGGCTCAGGGGGGTGTAAACATGGAAATGGGGTGTGAAAAGAAAATAAATCCAGGCCCAGCCCAGACCACTTCTTCTTCAACCTCTGTACAGCCTTCTTCAAGCAAAAACACGCGTTTTTTATCTCTGGATTCCTGGACTTTCAAGCAAAACTCATAACATGAAAAGTGTAGAGCATTAAGAGACGGTTTCAACCATATAAAGAACATGACCTATCTCTCTAAGATGAGGGAGAATTTCTCTCCCCCCATTTCTGACCTAACTTTTCATCAATGTTCAGACATGAAATTCTCTAAGCACACGAAATATAAATGAAATCTAAACATATGAGCATGTTCAGGGCTATGATTGTGACATGTTTTCTTCAAAAATCTAAAGCTAACAATGCCTAATAAGGGAGATAGAACTCCATGAATGTACCTGTTCAGTTGGAGTCGAGCTTTGCAATGGAGGATGTTTCAGAGTGAAATGATGACTTGTACAGCTTCCTTGAAGTGTAAGGATGCTTTTCCAATTCCTACTTTGTCTTGAAACTCCCTGAATCGAGCTAGTGAACTCCAACTGCAAAACAGAAAATTAAAAATGGTGAAGTGGCTTGGAGGTGTTACAGGTCTGATTTTAGGACATGGTTAGCTTGCATATGTTGTAGGGAAGGTAGAGGAAAAGGTTTGGATCAAAATGCTCGAAGGGATTGGGAGTTTGCACTCAAACTGCAGGGGTTCCCCTGTTTGAGCAGTTTCAAGGTGACTTTGAGATGGAGGGTGCTTTAGATGTTCAGGACTCGTGCCAAAGCTTGGATGTGGTCTATGGAATGTGTTTGATAGCTTTTGTGTTGTGTTCCTAAGCTGAGATGAGATATGTGATAAGTTATGCAATGTTACTTGAAAATGAAGCAAGCAATGGTCACTTTTGTTTTTAGGTCAGTAGGGGCCTCTAATCCTGCTGCATAATCTTCTCTTGATCAGAGAAACTTGTCCATAATCTTGTGCCAAAAGGATTTTGCTTGTACTTGCTTGGATTTCAAATTGACATAAAGCTAGCTTTTTACAAAAATGGATAAAGCACTTTATCTAGTTTAGGATTAATCCACTATGCAATGTTAGAACACAAAGAACATGGCCTCAACTCATTGAATATGCATTAAATTATTGAGTATGGAATGGTTCAAGGACCTGTAATTAAGCATAAAGCAAACTGAATTCAAATTTGCAAGTTTGTGAACATGTTTTGATGAAGAACAAAAGTGAATTCTTGCCAACTTGTGAAATTCGAATCTCTCAAGTTATGAGGTTGTTTGATGAGTTCTTGGACATTTTGGAAAGCTTGGAATGTGTACTACAATCCATCTTTGAAATTCAAATCAAAATTCCAAGTGGAAGGGTATGAAAAGTGGCCTTGAAGTAGGGTAGAAAACCTTGTCAAAATAGGTCAAATTTCACTAAGTTAAAAGATGGTTTAGTGCCCTTATTCAAAAAATTATAACTTGAGATACAAGCTTCAAATGAGAAAACTTTGTGAATCAAAGTTGTAGATTATGCAACAAGCTACAACTTTCATGTTTTGACTTTTGTTTGAATCCAAATGGATCATGGTGAAAAGATGGGGCAAAGTTGGGAAAAAATTAGGGTTTTTCATAACTTAGAAAAATTCTAAGTTATGAAAAATTCCATTTTCAAACCCTAATTTGCATTTTGAGATTTCTTGGTGAACAAGTTTCATGATTTGGCATGTTTTGATGAAAAATGAATCTTGACTCTTGATTTTGACCAAAAAGTCAAAGTTTGACTTTTCAGTATACAGTCAAAATTGATCAATTGACTGGGAAATTCAACTGTCAATCTTGTGTACTTGGGATCTTTTGAGCTTGATGAACATGTCAAGATAATTCCATTGAGTCCTTGAGGCCATATGTGAGCTTGGTTTACCATTGGCTAGGTCAAACAGTCAAAAATTGCCTTTGTGCAGTCAAAACCCTAAAAATGACCATTTTGCCCTTTTGATGATCTGATCAAATTTCTTGTGGAATTGTGATTCAAACTTGATCAAATGGTCCATAGGAGTTCAATATGTTGATGTGGGTCAAATTTCATGAGATTTGACTGTCAATTGGCCAAAGTTGACTTTTTCCCCAATACAGTTGATTTCTAGGTCAACTGTCCAATTGACTGGGTAAAACTTGGAATCAAGACTTGAAACTTGGTATAGGTAAACTTGGGAGTCCAATATGAAGCATGAAAGTAATCTTAGGCACTTTAGGTCAAAACATCCTTAGACAAACACAAACCCTAATTTGAGTCCACAGTGCAAGGAGAAGTCTTGAGCAGAGGGAACCCTAACTGGATCTTGATCTTCAAAGGTCTGGTGATGAGAAAATGTTGAGGAAATGGGAGGGCAAATTTTGGGGTACAACAGTTGCCCCTGTTCAATCTTCTTGGACCTGAAGAGTTAGATTGGCAAGTTTGCCTTTCGTGACTCGAGGGTAAAAGGAGATTGGACACTAGAGTGCCCGGAAATTTGCACTCGCATGCTGGAGTCTCAACAATGTGGTGTCGGGAATGGGCTTATAGATGCCATTTGGAGAGATGGTGGATAGGGAGATGGGCTTATAGATGCCATCTGGAGAAGTGACGGAACCTTGTCGGGAATGGGCTTATAGATGCCATTTGGAAGTGTCGGTCGCATAAGAGATTCCTTTGCGAGAAACTTGTGTATTTGAGAAAGACGGATGTTTTCCTGGCTTGTTACAGGTGTTTGATCCTCAGTCTCCTGATGCAGATATGCCCTGGCTGGATACAGGTATTGAGTCTACAATTGGTTGCTCACAGATATGCCCTGGCTAGATACAGGAGTCGAATCTGGAAATAGTCGTTTAATAGATGTGCCCTGGCTGGATACAGGAATCGAATCTTAGAACTCTTCAGACGTGCCCTGGCTAGATACAGGAGTCGAGTCTGGAAACATGGTCAACAGATATGCCCTGGCTGGATACAGGTATCGAATCTGGAGCTGTTGTAGTTGATAGATGTGCCCTGGCTGGATACAGGAATCGAATCTTCGAACTCTTTAGACGTGCCCTGGCTAGATACAGGAATCGAGTCTAGAAACTGATCACTCTCAGATGTGCCCTGGCTAGATACAGGTATCGAATCTGGAATTGTGACAGTCGAAGGTAGTCGTTTTTGAGATTGTCTTTTTCCTGAAAAGGCAAAAACGTAAGTTGTATGCAATGTCATGATGTATGATATGCATGATATCATGATGTTCAACATGAGATGTTGTATGCGTTTCATCATGCATGTAAGCAAGATGTATGAAAATGTAAAATGTTTATGAATGTAATTTCATCTTAGGAAAATAAATCCTTGACGAACGGCTGGAGAATTGCTCTGCGGAAGAGATATTCGGCCGAAGTTTTGATGAGAGGCCTGCTGAGGACTTTAACGACGGATTCCGCTGAAGATAATGATGATAAACTCCGCTGGGGAACTCCGAAGATAGACTCTGCTTGGGAATACCAAAGATAGACTTCGCTGGGGATTGAAGGAACTTTGCCGAGAGCGGTCTTCCGTGGCTTTTAGCTGAGGATAACCCAGTTATAAGTCCTTGTGAGGAAATAACTCTAAATAAAACTTGGGAGAGACGTCCGTACTCTGCAGGGGACAAGCTTCCAGAATCTACTGGGGAATGTTGTGACTTTTCAGGGTTGACGGGGAGTCAACTCTGCTTGGGGAAAGTATTGCTGAATCTTGTTTTACTCTGCGGGGAGTTGAGATGATTTGGCCACATTCTTCAGTTGAATCTACCTTGGTGCCTTGGCGGACAAAACAACCAGACTGCAATAGACAACTCCACATTGCCCCTTCCTTTGATGTCACCTGTAATTAATCTCTTGTTTTATGTGTAAACATTTACGAATCAGCAATTTAATGTCAAATGCATATATCAAAAATGAACATTGGACGTTCTTCGCAAGACAAAACAGAAAAAGAAAACAATGGTAATTTGTATGGACAAGTGAATTTGTATTGATTTAAACTTTGCCTGTGAATAGGCGTTTTTGTACAGGAGGCTGACATCCTAGTAAGAGGACGCCGCCAAATAACATAGAGTTTACAATTTTGAAAAAAGGAAACAAAATAGCTATGTGAACAATCCCACTGGGTTCCAACTCTGCTATCGCCTTTATGTCTTCGAACGTCTCATCGCTTTGCTGCCCAATTTGAAGATGAAGCTGATTGGTCAATGCCGCAATCTGAGCCAGATAGTTGATGCCGAATTCTGGATGCGAAGTGATCCAATGAGACATAATGTTACGCTTTTATCCCTAACTTTTGCCTGGACCGCCCTTTCGGGTTTTCAGTCCACCGGGATACCCATTTTTGCCCAAGCCGCCCTTTCAGGTTTTCGACTTGCCGGGTGTACAGATTTTTTATTCATTTCATCCCTTACTTTTGCCCGAACCCTTTTGGTTCGCCGGGAAGCCCTTATTTTGCCTAGGTATGTCAACCTAGCGGGTCTTTTATTTATGCGTAGTATTTTTTCACTATGTCTGCATTGGCGGGGTGAGGAAGGTCGTCACCATCCATGGTGGTTAGGATCATGGCTCCTCCTGAGAACACACGTTTAACCACAAATGGCCCTTCGTATGTAGGGGTCCATTTGCCCCTGGGATCACTTTGAGGAAGGATGATGCGTTTGATTACCAGGTCCCCAACTTGATACTCTTGCGGTCTGACTTTCTTGTTAAATGCCCTGATCATCCGTTTCTGATACGTTTGACCATGACAGATAGCAGTGAGCCTCTTTTCGTCAATCAGATTTAATTGATCAAGTCGAGTCTAGATCCAATCATCTTCATTCAAGTCTGCATCCTTCATTATCCAGAGAGAGGGTATCTGGATTTCAATTGGCAAGACTGCCTCCATGCCATAGACCAAGGAGAAAGGAGTTGCCCCGGTTGATGTCCTTGCTGAGGTGCGGTACCCATGAAGAGCGAACGGTAACATCTCGTGCCAATCTTTATAGGTCACTGTCATCTTCTGCACAATTTTCTTGATATTTTTATTGGCTGCCTCTACAGCCCCATTCATCTTCGGCCGGTAGGGAGAAGAATTGTGGTGCTGTATCTTGAATTGTTCACAGAGTTCAGTGATCATTTTGTTATTGAGATTGGTACCATTGTCCGTAATGATTCTTTCCGGGACTCCGTACCGACAGATCAGATTATGCCGGATGAAACGTGCCACGACGCTCTTGGTTACTGTGGCATAGGAAGCTGCCTCAACCCACTTCGTGAAGTAATCGATCGCCACCAAGATGAAGCGATGCCCGTTGGATGCCGTCGGTCGGATCTCACCGATCATATCGATGCCCCACATCGCGAAAGGCCAAGGTGCCGTCAGGACATTCAAAGGAACCGGAGGGATATGCACCTTGTCAGCATAGATCTGGCATTTATGACAAGTTCGGGAGTGCTGGTAACAATCGGCTTCCATTGTGGACCAGAAATATCCTGCCCGAAGGATTTTCTTAGCCATGGTGTGTCCACTGGAATGTGTTCCAAATGTACCTTCATGCAGTTCCATCATGATTTTCTCCGCTTCAGCCTTATCCACACAACGCAGCAGAGTCGAATCATGATTTCGTTTGTAGAGAATGCCGTTGCTTAGGAAGAATTTTGCAGCAAATCTCCTCATGAACCTCTTATCATTGACAGATGCACCTTCAGGGTATTCCTGAACTTCCAAGTACCTCTTTACCTCGTGATACCAGGGTTTTTCAGTCACCTTCTCAGCCTCGAGCTTGCAGCAGTATGCCGGTTCATCCAACTTCCAGATTATGATTCGGGGAGCCTCATTGTCCCATTTAACTTTGAACATTGAAGACATCGTGGCTAGTGCGTCCGCTAGCTGATTCTCCTCTCTGGGGAAATGCTCAAAAGTTATCTCTTCAAAGTGAGGGAGCAAGGTCGACACATACTCCTTGTAAGGAATAAGATTCGGGTGTTTCGTATCCCACTCGCCTTTGATCTGATTGATCACGAGAGCGGAATCTCCGAAGACACTTAGAAATTTTATCCTTAAGTCGATTGCAGCTTGTAAACCCATGATACATGCCTCGTATTCTGCCATGTTGTTAGTGCAGCTGCAACATAATCGGGCGGTGAGGGGAGTATGAGTTCCTTTGGGAGATATGATTACAGCGCCGACGCCATTACCCAAAGCATTGGAGGCTCCATCAAAATGCATAGACCATCGGGATCCTTCCTCAGGTCCTTCATCCGGTCCAGGTACTTCACAGTCAGTTACCACCATGATGTCTTCGTTCGGAAAATCAAAGTTCAATGATTGGTAATCGTCCACAGGTTGGTGTGCCAAATGATCTGCCAGTACACTTCCCTTAATTGCTTTCTGAGTTGTATACTGGATATCATATTCTGTTAAGATCATTTGCCATCTCGCTATTCTTCCAGACAGAGCGGGCTTTTCAAATATGTACTTGATGGGATCCATTTTTGAAATCAATAAGGTAGTGTGAGTCAGCATATACTGTCTCAGCCGGCGAGCAGCCCATACAAGAGCGCAGTAAGTTTTCTCAAGCAGTGAGTAACGAGACTCACAGTCGGTAAACTTTTTGCTCAAGTAATAAATAGCGTGCTCTTTTCGGCCAGACTCGTCATGCTGCCCCAGCACACACCCCATTGAATTATCAAGCACTGTCAAGTATAGTATCAGAGGTCTTCCTTCCACCGGTGGCATAAGAATGGGTGGCTCTTGGAGATATTCCTTTATCCTTTCAAAGGCAGCCTGACATTCATCATTCCAGCGTACTACTTGATCTTTCTTCAGCAATTTGAAGATTGGCTCACAAGTAGCAGTCAGATGCGAGATGAATCGAGCAATGTAATTCAGTCGTCCTAGGAAACCTCTGACTTCTTTTTCTGTTTTTGGAGTCGGCATCTCTTGTATGGCTTTTACCTTGGCAGGGTCCACCTGAATACCTTTATCACTTACAATGAAACCTAGCAATTTTCCGGATCTTACCCCAAAGGTGCATTTGTTGGGATTCAACCTCAGCTTGTACAACTTGAGTCGGTCAAATAACTTCCTCAGATGGTCAAGGTGCTCCTCCTCAGTTTGAGACCTTGCAATCATGTCATCAACGTATACTTCAATCTCATGATGGATCATATCGTGGAACAAAGCAACCATGGCACGTTGATAGGTTGCCCCAGCATTTTTCAATCCGAATGGCATGACCTTATAACAGAAGGTGCCCCACTGAGTCACAAATGTAGTCTTCTCCATATCTTCAGGAGCCATCTTGATCTGATTATACCCTGAAAAACCATCCATGAAGGAGAACACCTTGTGTTGAGCTGTATTGTCAACAAGGACATCGATGTGAGGTAGGGGGAAGTCATCCTTGGGGCTGGCCCTGTTCAAATCCCTGTAGTCGACACACATTCTGACTTTACCGTCCTTCTTTGGTACTGGCACCACATTGGCAACCCACTGGGGGTAGGAAGTCACTGCAAGGAACCCGGCATCAAACTGCTTCATAACCTCGGCCTTGATCTTTTCAGACATCTCTGGACGCATCCGTCGAACTTTTTGCTTTACCGGAGGGCAATCTTCCTTGGTTGGCAGATGGTGAACTACAATGTCGGCATCCAAACCAGGCATATCTTCATAGGACCAAGCAAAAATCTCCATGTAGTCTTGTAGCATCTGGATCAATCGTTGCTTCACGCTGAGCTCTAGATTGGCACCAATCTTGACCTCTTTCCTATCTGTCTCAGTACCCAAGTTAATTGTTTCCACAGGCTCTTCATGTGGTTGAATAGCCCTCTCTTCCTGGAGTAGCAGTCTTGCGAGTTCACCAGGCACTTCGCAATCATCTTCACCTTCGTCTTCGGCCAAGTTGATCGGATTTTCGAAGTCATAACTGGCGGTAGCAGAGCTGTTACCAGTGAGATCCAGAGTGGATTGAAACCTGTATAAGTGAGTGTGTGTAAATATAGCTGTTTTGCAATATATATAACACAGAAAGGAAAAGAGCAAAAGATTTGAAATGCAACAAACGTCCAATGTTTTGATTGATGATATATGAAAATGTCATACAAAAAGCCCTCACAAATGGAGCTACGATGCCCCGGGTAGGACACCGAGCCAACAAAGTTTTAACATATTGTTTGTTACAAATTGGAAATCAAAAGAAATCAATTACTGCGTGACAAATGTGATAGGGGTAAAATCCTTTGCCGTCCAGTTGCTCGGTCCGTCGCTGGCAGTCGGGTAGATCCAACTGTCAAACTCAACTTCCTCTACATCCTCCTCGATAGCATTCACCCTTGAGCTGGAAATAAACACCGGAGCCTTTCCGATCTTCTCTTTGCGTACCGCCTTCTGAGCCTCTGCAGTAAAGCCTAGCCCAAACTTGTCGTTCTTCTGAGTGAAGTCAGGAAGCTGACCCCAGTGTGCACAATTGCCTTTCTGAACCACAGGCCGGGCATCCCTTAGGGAAGCCATCTTCAAGGAATCATTCTCTTCGGCCATTGTCTCTGCAGCTGCTGAAATTGGGTGCACCTCCTCGAAATGCTGGAAGGGGGTTTCAATAAACTCTCCGTCCATCTCGATGTACCTGAAGGAATTCAAGTGGCTCACCATATACTCCTCTTCTCCTTGCACAGTGACGATCTTCCCCCTGACGGGATACTTCAGCTTCTGGTGCAAGGTGGAGGTCACTGCCCCAGCTTTATGGATCCAAGGTCGACCCAGCAGACAAGAGTATGATGGACGTATATCCATCACGTAAAAGGTAGAGTCAAACACTTGAGAGCCCACACGAATAGGGATGTTAACCTCTCCATGAACCATCCTTTTGGAACCGTCAAAGGCCCTGACGATGATATTGCTGGGTTTCAACTCCAGGCCTTCATAATCCAGACGATCTAAAGCCTTTTTCGGTAGAACATTCAAGGAAGAACCAGTATCCACCAATACATGTGCCAGAGTAGTGCCCCTGCATTCAATAGAGACATGCAGGGCATCATTGTGGTCTCTCCCTTTCGCGGTCAGGTCAGCATCTGAAAAACCCAAGCCGTTGTCCGCCGTCAGATTCGCTATGCAGTCAGTGAACTGGACTGCAGACGTCTCCTGCGGCACATGGGCCGTCTTGAGAAATGAGATCAAGGCCTTAGCATGGGCCTCGGAGCATAGCAATAAGGAGAGCAGGGAGATCTTGGAGGGCGTATGCCCCAACTGCTCGACAACATTAAAATCACTCTTCTTTATTATTTTCAGAATCTCCTCCATCTCTTGTCGGGAGGCCTCAGCATTTATGGGTATTGGTGCCTCCATCCGGGCAGGCTCTTCTTCAATCCCTTTGCCCCGAGCATTTGATGACTCGGCAGCAGGGGACACAATTTGATCAGCAACAGGACCAGGTAAACTTGTAGGTTTTATGAGGAGGGGTTTTCGAATAGCGGGCGGCGCAATGTCAGGCGAGAAGAGCCTGCCACTGCGGGTGACCTTGGCTGGACCAGTGATATCGCAGATACTGGCGCTAGTGTCGAATTCTTGTTTAATTCCATTTACATACACGTCTGCCCCATAATGCCAGGGGACAGCTTTATCAGACACGTAGGAGAGGGGCCCCGGAACAGTAATGATCACAGGCGCAACTGTCATGATTTGAATAGGCTTCTTCGGGGGAGCCTTGATTGGATTTTTGAAGATGGTAATCACAGAAACTTCTTTCATCGGAACCAATTGAACAGCAGTCTTTTTGAATAGAATTTCCTTGCTATCCATTAGGCCTTGGATGCCTAACCTCAGCAAGGGACAATCAGATAGGGAAATAGCACAGAACAGGCAACCTTCACCGCATCCCGGAGATAAACCGGCCCGCAGTAGGTTCTTCTTAACAGTCTTCAGAGGGGTAACAACTTCATCTACCGAAACAGCGTACACTTCTTCCTCAATGGCATTTACCCTATGCTGGGGCATAGGAGCCGTTACAACATTTGGTCTTTCTGGCGCTTCAAACTGAATTTCCTTTGCGTCGATCAGATCTTGCACTTTGTTTCTCAAGGCCCAGCAATCATCAGTAGTGTGCCCGGGACTATCAGAATGATAAGCACACCGGGCATTTGGGTTATATTTAGGAGACGCAGTGTTGACGACCTTAGGAGCTTCTTTGAGGGTCACCAGGTTGGTGGATAACAGTTGGGGTAAAATTTGAGATAATGTCATACTTAGTCGGGTATACTGCCTCTTGGGCCTTTCGCTTCTTTGTTGGTTGTGCTGCTGAGGAGCAGCAACAGGTTTGGAGATGACCAAAGCATTGACGGTTTGGCGACTTTCGGGCTTGACTTGTCTTCTAGGACCATAGACGACACTTGCTTCTTTCTTAAACGGCCTCTTCTCAGCACTTGTAGAGGCAGCCTTCTGTATCTTGCCTGACCTGATGCCAGCTTCAATTCTTTCTCCCGTTAATATCAAATCTGTAAATCCAGCGGAGGAGTTACCAACCAAATGATTGAAAAACGGACCAGACAAAGTCCCAAGGAACATATCAACCAGCTCTCGATCAGTTAATGGAGGCTGCACCCTGCCAGCCAAATCTCTCCATTTTTGAGCGTACTCTTTGAACCCTTCACCCGTTCCTAGAGACATACCCTGAAGTTGGGTACACGTAGGAGCGAGATCAGAATTGTATTGGTATTGTCTGTAGAATGCGGTTGCCAAATCTTCCCAGTGTCGGATGCTAGCTCCATCCAATTGGTAGAACCATTCAAGCTGTGACCCCGAGAGGCTATCTTGGAAGAAGTGAATCCAGAGATTCTTATCCGCCGTGTAAGGTTGGAATTTCCTTACGTACGACCTTAGATGTAGCTTTGGGCAGGAGACCCCATCATACTTGGCGAAGGCAGGCGCCTTAAACTTGTGTGGAATGACTACCCCAGAAGATAACCCCAAATCTCCGAAATCCAGTCCTGGCACGTTCTGAATTTCCATGGCGCTCAGGCGGTCCTCCAATTGCTTGTATCTGTCAGCAGCAGGTGGGTATTGTTCGTCGTTATAGTCCGTCTCGTTGTCGGAGACTGCGGGACTAGGAGCTCCTCCCCCTTGGGGACTGTTTTTCTCAGCAGAAGAAGTGGTTGGATCAGCTTCATTGTGGAGTGTGTTCCCAAATCTGTGTCCGGTGTTGAACAATGCAGTCCTCTTTTTCTTTTTCTTCTTCAGGAGTAGAGTCTTCAACTCTTGCTGACCTTGGGCTAGGCTTAGGACCATTTCTTGAAACTGTGCACTTTGGGCCTGAAGGGCCTTGATTGCTTGCTCACTGGAGGAGTCTGGATTCATGATGACTGTTCAAACAAACAACGAAGAAGATTAAGCAACCTGTGAAATAGGGTACCTGCTATGCATATGGTGTAATGGAATGCGTATGTTTTATGTTTTCAAAGACAAACAAGATTCAACTTTGTAGACAAAAAGGGAAACACACTTCATTAGATTAAAATTTTCAATTGTTCAACAATTTGCCCTTAGGCATTACAGGAATGAAAAATACTGGAAAGGAAATAAACTATAAAAGGAAACATCCAAAGCTCCTCAATGCTCCCATGGCCTCCTCTTTTCAGTGCTGATGTAGTTGTTCAGGACTCGTTCTTCCTCCAATTGCTTAGTCAGCCTCTGGATCTTCCTTTCCTGCTCGTTGAACTTCTCCCGATAGAAATCCCGTTCTTCCTTTAGCTGTGCCCAAGATCTCTTCATTGTATCAAAATCAGTGGGTATCTGAGGAGGGAGGACAGTTGGAGGAATCCCATCTTCAACAGGAGACTCAAGAATGAGAGGTCTAACAGCTTCGTAGGGCATACCTAACTTCTGAGCACGGATGCGGACCCATTTGCAATAGGGCTTCAATGGCAGAGAAGTCTTTGGTCCTAACTCAAGTGGGTCAGCTTTGTGAATTCTGTCCCAAGCTCTAATGAATCCCTGGCGTAGTTTGTCACTGTCTGCCTGAAACTCAAAATGGAAGTGAGGAACCAGCATTTCATGAGGCCCATCTCCTCTGGCTCTTCCAAACTGACGGAGAGCTAAACACGGATTGTAAGAGATTCCTCCTTGGATACCAATCAACGGAACATTAGGGTATTCTCCGCAACGGTCAATAACAGCTACCTCATCCAAACCTCTGAGAGTCCAGGTGATGTCATTATCAGTGAGAGACATTAACCTCCGAGCCCAACCTTTTCCTTCTTCATTCTTCAGCACGAACTTAGGAAGGTGAGAAATAAACCACCTTACTAGCAAAGGAGCACAACACCACGGAGTTCCCCGTTTTCGAGCAGTACGAGCATAGAGTTGTTGTAGAATATCACCCAAAAGAGTGGGTACCGGATTCCGAGACATGAAGATCCTTATGACATGGATGCTGATAAAGGTGTCGGGGTTGGGAAACAATACCAGACCATAGATCAAAAGAGCCAGAATATCCTCGTACGCCTTGAAGTCCAAGTCATTCCAGAAATCATTAGCCTTGCCAACCAGAAATTTGACCAAAAAGCCCTTGATCCCATTTCTAGTTTCCTAGTTGGACAATACCTCTTCTTTGGTCAAGGGAAGAATTGCAGCAATCTCTTCAGGCCTAGGAGTCTTTTCCAAACCAGTGAAGGGAGTTTGTTCCAAGACAGGAATCCCAAGCAAATAAGAAAATTCTTCCAGGGTAGGAACCAGCTGGAAGTCTTGGAAGGTGAAACAGTGATGCAGAGGGTCATAAAACTGGGTCAGAACACTTATCAGTTGTTGGTCCCATTTTGCAGTGATCAAGCCAAGGAGAGAACCATGTCTGTTGATGAAGGAGGTAGTGTTTGGAATCCTTCCAACCAGATCCTTGAGTAAAACTGGTGGTTGAACAAAGTTGAGCCGGACAGTATTTCTACGCACGGGCATCATAATGTCCTACAAAACAGAGCAAAGATGAAACCTTTTTGTCTTTGAAATGGGTTAGCCTTTTATACAGGATGCATGCAATGGTATGATGGCATGATGCTATGATGAAGCACAACACAAGTATTCACATAGGCAAATAAGGCACACAAGTCACACAAGACACCCTTAGGTTTCAGGCCAGCATGAGTTTCAGGTATTGCCCTCTTTCAGTTTGTTGGTTAAAACCTGTCCTATCAAAAGTAACCGGGTTCTAGAGGATCTCATATCATTGGCTACCCTCAATCGGTCATAACTCCAGCATCGCAACCTTTTCTCGCGGCCGGAACCATCTCGAGAGTTTAGCCTCAATGAGTGTAGCATACTGCTACTGTTCTAATGGCCAAGTTGGTCAATTTAGGGTTCTAAGGTTGGTTGGTGTTTAATGACCCCTTAGAAGACCTATATTCTCCCCGTTGCAACACAAGGGATATAGGTACAGACTAAGATGTCACACCAACGTAGCCACTGCTTCACCCATGTCGGTCTACGCCGGACAGGTCCCTCACAGATTATGCTACCTAAAAAAGGGTATTTCCCAGATCCGGGTTAGGATCTATAAAACTCCGATGCAAAGCCCACAAATGTAAAAGCAAACAAGACAATCAATTGAAAACAAAGGTGATCTAAGCCCTAAGGTCACTCCACTTTTAAAAGTTTTCCCCAGCAGAGTCGCCAGTTCTGTGATACGGTGGGAGAACTGACTTGAGGTTTTGCGTTTGTATTCGCAAATGTTGCGGTTAGCAAGAGTCGCCACCGACTTTTTATTTTATCCTAAGGAAAGGTTAAAAAGCACAGCAAAAAACCTTTTGAGATGTTTTCTTGGGTTCGGGGAGTAGATTATAGAAAGGGAAGGTATTAGCACCCTTTCTATCCATGGTTATCCATGGGCTCTTAGTTACTTGCTTAGATCACCTGCCTTTTGTTTTCAATTGTTTTAAATGGTGCTTGAGTGTGTGGGTTTGAAAATATTTTGAAAAGAAGCCAATGTGGTGGCAACCTTTGTAATGATCCATGTGAGGATGTATACAAAGATGTATGTCTTTTGAAAAAGTCTTCATTTGTTTTTGAAAGTTGTTTTGAAAGTGTAGTGATGTGTGATTTTGAAATTAGGCAAGATAAGTAAATTGCATAATTAAATGGAAATTAAATAAATATGTGAAATGCAAAAAGAAAGTTTTTTTATATATATGAGAAAATATTATTTATGTAAAAGAGAAAAGAAAATAAAAATGTATTATTTTTTTTGGAGTATTTTGAATTTAGGGCAAAACCCTAATTTAAAAGAAAAAAGGTATTATTTTCTAATTTAATACAACTATTTATTCATTATTTATAAAAATAAAATAAAATGAAGTATATTGTGAAGAAAAGTATTTTTGTATCAAATATTAATAAAAATTAAAAATTCAAGTATTTTTATATTTTATCTTAAATATATTAATAATCACATTTATATATATATTAAACCCTAAATATGTATTATACACAAAAATAAATATTTATTTAATATTTTAATAAAATAAATAAAAAGAGTATTTTTTTTTTGTGTGAAATATTTTCAGAAAGTAAATAAAAATAAAAATTGTATTTACATTATTTTTATATTTATCCTAATAATAGTATATATATACTTATGTACAAACAAAGAAAATAAACAAATAAATATGCATAAAATGCAAAAAATGGTGAAAAAAATATTTTTAATTTTTTAATGTCATGAGAAAAAATAAACAAAGTCAACCAAAAAAGAAAAAAGTCAAAAATGTTAAGAAATGAACAAATGGGCTCAGGGGGGTGTAAACATGGAAATGGGGTGTGAAAAGAAAATAAATCCAGGCCCAGCCCAGACCACTTCTTCTTCAACCTCTGTACAGCCTTCTTCAAGCAAAAACACGCGTTTTTTATCTCTGGATTCCTGGACTTTCAAGCAAAACTCATAACATGAAAAGTGTAGAGCATTAAGAGACGGTTTCAACCATATAAAGAACATGACCTATCTCTCTAAGATGAGGGAGAATTTCTCTCCCCCCCATTTCTGACCTAACTTTTCATCAATGTTCAGACATGAAATTCTCTAAGCACACGAAATATAAATGAAATCTAAACATATGAGCATGTTCAGGGCTATGATTGTGACATGTTTTCTTCAAAAATCTAAAGCTAACAATGCCTAATAAGGGAGATAGAACTCCATGAATGTACCTGTTCAGTTGGAGTCGATCTTTGCAATGGAGGATGTTTCAGAGTGAAATGATGACTTGTACAGCTTCCTTGAAGTGTAAGGATGCTTTTCCAATTCCTACTTTGTCTTGAAACTCCCTGAATCGAGCTAGTGAACTCCAACTGCAAAACAGAAAATTAAAAATGGTGAAGTGGCTTGGAGGTGTTACAGGTCTGATTTTAGGACATGGTTAGCTTGCATATGTTGTAGGGAAGGTAGAGGAAAAGGTTTGGATCAAAATGCTCGAAGGGATTGGGAGTTTGCACTCAAACTGCAGGGGTTCCCCTGTTTGAGCAGTTTCAAGGTGACTTTGAGATGGAGGGTGCTTTAGATGTTCAGGACTAGTGCCAAAGCTTGGATGTGGTCTATGGAATGTGTTTGATAGCTTTTGTGTTGTGTTCCTAAGCTGAGATGAGATATGTGATAAGTTATGCAATGTTACTTGAAAATGAAGCAAGCAATGGTCACTTTTGTTTTTAGGTCAGTAGGGGCCTCTAATCCTGCTGCATAATCTTCTCTTGATCAGAGCAACTTGTCCATAATCTTGTGCCAAAAGGATTTTGCTTGTACTTGCTTGGATTTCAAATTGACATAAAGCTAGCTTTTTACAAAAATGGATAAAGCACTTTATCTAGTTTAGGATTAATCCACTATACAATGTTAGAACACAAAGAACATGGCCTCAACTCATTGAATATGCATTAAATTATTGAGTATGGAATGGTTCAAGGACCTGTAATTAAGCATAAAGCAAACTGAATTCAAATTTGCAAGTTTGTGAACATGTTTTGATGAAGAACAAAAGTGAATTCTTGCCAACTTGTGAAATTCGAATCTCTCAAGTTATGAGGTTGTTTTATGAGTTCTTGGACATTTTGGAAAGCTTGGAATGTGTACTACAATCCATCTTTGAAATGCAAATCAAAATTTCAAGTGGAAGGGTATGAAAAGTGGCCTTGAAGTAGGGTAGAAAACCTTGTCAAAATAGGTCAAATTTCACTAAGTTAAAAGATGGTTTAGTGCCCTTATTCAAAAAATTATAACTTGAGATACAAGCTTCAAATGAGAAAACTTTGTGAATCAAAGTTGTAGATTATGCAACAAGCTACAACTTTCATGTTTTGACTTTTGTTTGAATCCAAATGGATCATGGTGAAAATATGGGGCAAAGTTGGGAAAAAATTAGGGTTTTTCATAACTTAGAAAAATTCTAAGTTATGAAAAATTCCATTTTCAAACCCTAATTTGCATTTTGAGATTTCTTGGTGAACAAGTTTCATGATTTGGCATGTTTTGATGAAAAATGAATCTTGACTCTTGATTTTGACCAAAAAGTCAAAGTTTGACTTTTCAGTATACAGTCAAAATTGATCAATTGACTGGGAAATTCAACTGTCAATCTTGTGTACTTGGGATCTTTTGAGCTTGATGAACATGTCAAGATAATTCCATTGAGTCCTTGAGGACATATGTGAGCTTGGTTTACCATTGGCTAGGTCAAACAGTCAAAAATTGCCTTTGTGCAGTCAAAACCCTAAAAATGACCATTTTGCCCTTTTGATGATCTGATCAAATTTCTTGTGGAATTGTGATTCAAACTTGATCAAATGGTCCATAGGAGTTCAATATGTTGATGTGGGTCAAATTTCATGAGATTTGACTGTCAATTGGCCAAAGTTGACTTTTTCCCCAATACAGTTGATTTCTAGGTCAACTGTCCAATTGACTGGGTAAAACTTGGAATCAAGACTTGAAACTTGGTATAGGTAAACTTGGGAGTCCAATATGAAGCATGAAAGTAATCTTAGGCACTTTAGGTCAAAACATCCTTAGACAAACACAAACCCTAATTTGAGTCCACAGTGCAAGGAGAAGTCTTGAGCAGAGGGAACCCTAACTGGATCTTGATCTTCAAAGGTCTGGTGATGAGAAAATGTTGAGGAAATGGGAGGGCAAATTTTGGGGTACAACACTCTTCTTCTGTTATATTGACCTTGTTTATGTTATCTCCATATTCAAAATGGTGGGAAACCAACAAATTTAAATATTTTAATATATTGTCCTCATGGCTTTTTTGTTGCAGTTTTTCTTATAGAAAATTCTATGCAACTTGTGACAGGCAGGGCAACAAGGTTGTGCATTCCAATAACCTAGGTGACTTATTTCCTCTCTTCTCTCTCAATGACAATAAAAAGCAAATTGCTCTTTCGCCTTTTTTCTAATTCTGAAAGGTTTGCATGGAAAATGATGGTATATTGCTTCTTGAGCAAGTTTTACTATTTGACTTATTTGCCATACTGCTGCACTGCTGCCTGCTTTAGATTTTGTTGATGCTGTTTGTTGTTTGTGAGGCTGCTTGTTTGGTTCAGTTTGTAATATTTGTTTGGACAGTTTGCTTGCATTTTGTTTGGACAATTTTGCTGTTTGTTTGGACAGTTTTGCTGCATTTTGTTTGGACAGTTTTGCTGTTTGTTTGGACAGTTTGTATCATTTCTTTTCCTTTTTCTTTTTGTGAACCAAGAAGGGTAACCTTCTTGTGATTTGCAAATAGGAAATAGATTGTGATGAATTAAACAACACTCTGATTCCACATTGCAAACCTTAATGATGAATTCCCTTTGGAAAACTTTTTTGTTCATGCCCAAATAACTTGCACTAACCATGTTTTTTCTTTTCTTGTTTTCATGTGAGCAAAATGGATATGACAAAGCAAGAAAGGCAAGAAATCTGTGGCAAGCATGGAGGTCTTTGGATATAAACAAAAGAATTTGATACGACTTCAATCTTTAGACAAACTTAGGCATAGATTAATTCTCCTAGGCCAATCAAACATTTGGATTTTCTTTGTAATTTAGAAAAATCATTCTTGTATTGTATCCAATAATTGTACCAATTCATCTTCAAATACGATAAGTTGTAAAAGATAAAGTATTTAAAAGAATAAATTGTTTTGTAACAATGTATGAAATTGGAGAAAATCTTATGAAATGTTCTGGTGTCACTTGAAATCCTTTATCAACAATAACTTGTAATTTTATCTTCGCATCCTAATTAATTTTTGAAATTCCCAATCAAGATATTTGAAACAAAATGCTCCAGTCTAGTAACTTAAATTCCAGGTAATCCCACTAATTTTGTAACTGCATTCCAAACAAACACGCACTTTATATTCCATTTCCTAACCAAACAAATGTTTTAAGGACGTATATCATCTGGTCAACTTGGATCCCACAATCATGATTGTCCTAAATAACAGTCTTAATCTCCATCTCTTGTCCCAAACAAATCATGCCCTGAGAACGAACATTATTTTTTCCAGTAAACTGTGTTTTAAGAAAATTCAAAATCAATCAAATGCCTTGCGATGATTTGATAATTTTAAAGTTTTCCAAACTCAAATTTCTTCTGATTCTTTAAAGATAAACCCGTGAGCGACATCACATGTGACCATGAACAGACATAATTGTCTCAAAATCTTGTAGCTTGAAGAAATCATAAGTACAATCTTGAGGAATCATGAAGACCTGTGAAAGCCAATTGGATCTTTGAGAACTCATTTTATTTTGAGAATTGCAAGAAACCCTAATTGTTGGTTTACTGCCACAGAAGAGAATCTGTCTGGTTGATTTCTGAGCCAACTTGAATATCCGAGAAACCCTAGGGTTGTGTCTTCTATGAAAAATGGGAGGGAAAATTTTGGGGTACAACAGCTGCCCCTGTTCAATTTTCTTAAACTTGAAAAGCGAGATCGACATGTTTTTTGTTTGTGGCTTGAAAGTAGAAGATAATTGAACACTAGAGTGCCCAGAAATTTGCACTTGATGATGCACTGATTTGATTGTGTATGGAAATGGGCTTAAAGATGCCATTTGGATAAATAGAGGAGAATTGTCGGAGATGGTCTTATAGATGCCATCCAAAGGTTATTGTTGACAGAAAGTTTGAACTGGATATGAACAGAGAATGGATCAGAATAAACCGTTGAGAGATTTATCTGAAATAGTAAAAATCTGGAGACGAATCAGAATAAACTGTTGAGAGATTTATCTGAACCAGTAAAAATCTGGAAATGAATCAGAATAAACCGTTAAGAGATTTATCTGAAACAATAAAAATCTGGGGATGAATCAGAATAAACCGTTGAGAGATTTATCTGAACCAATGGAATCTGGAAATGAATCAGAATAAACCGTTGAGATATTTATCTGAACCAGTAAAATCTAGAAGTGAATCAGAATAAACCATTGAGAGATTTATCTGAACCAATGGAATCTGGAAATGAATCAGAATAAACCGGTGAGAGATTTATCTGAACTAGTAAAATCTGGAGATGAATCAGAATAAACCGTTGAGAGATTTATCTGAACCAGTAAAAATCTGGAAATGAATCAGAATAAACCGTTGAGAGATTTATCTAAACCAGTAAAATCTGGAAGTGAATCAGAATAAACCGTTGAGAGATTTATCTGAACCAGTAAAAATATGGAAATGAATCAGAATAAACCGGTGAGAGATTTATCTGAACCAGTAAAAATCTGAAGACGAATCAGAATAAACCGTTAAGAGATTTATCTGAACCAGTAAAAATCTGGAGACAAATCAGAATAAACTGTTGAGAGATTTATCTGAACCAGTGGAATCTGGAAATGAATCAGAATAAACCGATGAGAGATTTATCTGAACCAGTAAAATCTGGAGATGAATCAGAATAAACCGTTGAGAGATTTATCTGAACCAGTAAAAATATGGAAATGAATCAGAATAAACCGTTGAGAGATTCATCTGAAACAGTAAAAATTTGGGGATGAATCAGAATAAACCGTTGAGAGATTTATCTGAACCAGTAAAAATCTAGAGACGAATCAGAATAAACCGTTGAGAGATTTATCTGAACCAATGGAATCTAGAAATGAATCAGAATAAACTGTTGAGAGATTTATCTGAACCAGTAAAAATCTAGAGACGAATCAGAATAAACTGTTGAGAGATTTATCTGAGCCAGTGGAATCTGGAAATGAATCAGAATAAACCGGTGAGAGATTTATCTGAACCAGTAAAATCGGGAGATGACTCAGAATAAACCGTTGAGAGATTTATCTGAACCAGTAAAAATTTGGAAATGAATCAGAATAAATCGTTGAGAGATTTATCTGAACCAGTAAAATCTGGAAGTGAATCAGAATAAACCGTTGAGAGATTTATCTGAACCAATAAAAATTTGGAAATGAATCAAAATAAACCGGTGAGAGATTTATCTGAACCAGTAAAATCTGGAGATGAATCAGAATAAACCGTTGAGAGATTTATCTAAACCCGTGAAATCTGGAAATGAATCAGAATAAACCATTGAGAGGTTTATCTGAACCAGTAAAAATCAGCCTTTTCTGGGGAACTGGTCTGTATTTGACTTGTTGAAGATTTGTATCTGTCGGAAATTTGTTGATAATAACTGTCAAATGTTTCTTTCTTGTAAAAAGGTGAAGAGTTAATTGTATGCAATGCTATGATGTATGCGATGCATGGTGTGATGTTTGCTTCTCAAAATAAATGAGATTGCAGTGTATGCACTTGAGTTGCCAATGTTATGACATATGTATGCGAATGTATGAAAAGTAAAGATTGTTTGTGCCGTAGCGTTGCTGGAAGTGGGGAAAATAAATCCCCTTTGAAGCACTGACAGGTAAGTTTCTGAGTAAAAACTCTGTTGCAGAAAGGAAAAGCCAGACATTGCTTGTGATATCCTGCTGGGGAAATCTGAGAAGTTGGGCAACTTGCTGGAGACACTTTGGACCAGTGGTTGAAATTTTTTTTTTGCTCTAGCTGGAGAAAATACCTGCGGAGGTTTTATGGAATGGCTCACAGATATCACTCTATTCCTTAAAGTAATTAGTAATTGTCTTTCCGTTATTTATTTATTTATTTATTTGTAACAATAATTACGTCCAGATGCATATGTTCAAAAATAAATCACTGGATGTTTTTGTAAATAAAATAAAGAAAAACAGATGGTTTTGCACTTTCAAAAGGGATATCTTTGTATTAATTTGAACAAGTGTTTTTGTACAATGAGACGAACATTCTGGCAAGAGAATGTCGTCGTAAGAAAATGAAAATTTATACAAAGAAAAGGTAGTTATGTGAAATAATCCCATGGGGTTCCCGTTCTACTATAGCCTTCATGTCTCTGAAAGTCTTATCCGCTGGTCGCCTTGACGAAGTCGTTTGGATTGATTTAGAGCCAATTGAGTTGATTGGTTGACGCTGGAGATTGTTTGCCAGATGATCCAACGGGACATAGTCATACACTTTAATCCCTAACTTTTGCTTGGACCGCCCTTTCGGGTTTTCAGTCCACCGGGATACCCTTTTTTGCCCAAGCCGCCCTTTCGGTTTCGACTTGCCGGGTGTACAGACTTTTTTTTAATTTTCATCCCTTACTTTTGCCCGAACCCTTTTGGTTCGCCGGGAAGCACTTATTTTTGCCTAGGCCAGTCGACCTAGCGTGTCTTTGATCATGCGTAGTATCTTTTAACTATGTCCGTATTTACCGGGTGCGGGAGGTCGTCGCCATCTATAGTAGTCAAGATCATTGCTCCACCAGAGAAAATGCTTTTGATTACAAATGGCCCTTCATATGTAGGGGTCCATTTGCCCCTGGGATCGCCTTGTGGAAAAATGATACGCATGATTACCAAGTCACCGACCCGATATACCTGACGTTTGACCTTTTTATTAAAAGCTTTGATCATGCGTTTTTGGTACATCTGACCATGACAGATAGCTGTAAGCCTCTTCTCATCAATCAAGTTTAGTTGGTCAAACCGAGTCTGAATCCAATCTTCTTCATTCAAACCAGCATCCTTCATGATTCTCAGAGAGGGGATCTGAACCTCAATAGGCAAGACATCTTCCATGCCGTATACGAGAGAAAAAGGTGTTGCCCCAGTTGATGTGTGAGCTGTGGTACGATACCCATGGAGAGAGAATGGTAGCATCTCATGCCAGTCTTTGTATGTGACTGTCATTTTTTGTATGATCTTCTTAATGTTTTTGTTAGCAGCTTCTACAACACCATTCATCTTTGGCCGGTAAGGGGAAGAATTGTGATGCTGAATCTTGAATTTCTCACACAAGGCGGTGATCATAGTATTATTTAGATTTGTACCATTATCAGTGAGGATTCTCTCTGGGATACCATACCGACAAATGAGATTATGCTTGATGAAACGGGTGACCACATTCTTAGTAACGGAAGCAAAGGAAGCTGCCTCAACCCACTTTGTAAAATAGTCGATGGCCATTAAGATAAAGCGATGTCCATTGGAGGCTGTTGGCTTGATTTCCCCAATCATATTGATTCCCCACATAGCAAATGGCCAAGGAGCCGTCAAGACATTTAGAGGAACCAGAGGTACATGCACTTTGTCAGCATAGATTTGGCACTTATGGCAAGTCTGAGAGTGTTGATAGCAATCCGTTTCCATGGTATACCAATAATAGCCTTCCCGTAGGATTTTCTTTGCCATCGTATGCCCACTAGAATGAGTACCAAAAGTGCCTTCGTGTAGCTCACCCATGATCCTTTCAGCCTCAGCCTTGTCTACGCACCAGAGCAATACAGAGTCATGACTGCGTTTATACAAAATGTCGTTACTAAGGAAAAAATTAGCCGAGAACCTTCTCAGAAATTTCTTGTCATTCACCGAAGCTCCTTCTGGATATTCCTGAGACTCGAGATACCTTTTAACTTCATGAAACCAAGGCTGGTCCACTACTGCTTCGGTATTAATCTCGTGACAGTAGGCTGGTTCATTCATCCGCTCAATGGTGATCTAGGGAGCTTCGTTATCCCAATTAAGTTTAAACATAGATGACATTGTAGCTAATGCATCTGCCAGCTGATTTTCTTCTCGCGGGAAGTGCTTGAAGGTAATCTGCTCAAAATGTGGTAGCAATGTCAAAACATGTTCTTTGTAAGGGATAAGGTTTGGATGCTTAGTGTCCCATTCTCCTTTGATCTGACTGATGACCAAAGCTAAATCCCCGAACACAACTAAAGATTTGATTCCCAAGTCTATGGCAGCCTTGAGTCCAAAGATGCATGCTTCATATTCTGCCATGTTGTTCGTATAGCTGAAGCAAAGTCTGGCAGTGAAAGGAGTATGGCATCCTTCCAGAGATATAAGTACAGCACCGATGCCGTTACCAAGTGCATTGGATTCCCCATCAAAGTACAGGGTCCATCAGGATCCTTGTTCAGGTCCGTCATATGGCCTGAATTCTTCAACATTGTCCAATGTCATGATGTCTTCGTCAGGGAAGTCAAACTTCATGGATTGATAATCTTCTACAGCTTGATGGGCCAGATGATTAGCTAGCACACTGCCCTTTATAGCTTTTTGGGTCGTGTACTGTATATCATATTCTGTTAGGATCATCTGCCATCTAGCTATCCTCCCAGACAAAGCAGGCTTCTCGAAGATGTACTTTATCGGATCCATTTTAGATATCAGCAAAGTGGTATGAGTCAACATATATTGTCTTAGCCGGCGAGCAACCCATACCAGAGCGCATCAAGTTTTCTCGAGCAGTGAATATCTGGTTTCACAGTCGGTAAACTTTTTGCTTAGGTAATAAATAGCATGCTCTTTTCGGCCAGACTCGTTATGCTGCCCCAATACGCACCCCATTGAGTTCTCTAAGACGGTCAAATACATGTTTAGTGGTCTTCCTTCGACTGGTGGCATCAAGACAGAAGGCTCTAGCAAATACTCCTAGATTTTATCGAAAGCAATTTGACAGTCATCATTCCATCTAACTACCTGATCTTTCTTCAACAACTTGAAGATTAGTTCACAAGTAGATGTTAGGTGAGAGATGAACCTAGCAATGTAGCTCAGGCATCCCAAGAAACCTCTGACTTCCTTCTCAGTGCAAGGAGAAGGCATTTCTTGTATCGCTTTGACTTTGGCAGGATCAACCTCGATGCCTTTGTTGCTGACAATGAAACCTAAGAGTTTACCGGACCGGACTGCGAATGTGCAGTTGTTTGGATTCAATCTTAGCTTGTACTCCTTCAACCTGACAAACTGTTTTTGCAAGTGATCAAGGTGTTCTTCTTCAGTTTGTGATCAGGCTATCATGTCATCTACGTAGACCTCTATCTCATGATGTATCATATCGTGAAACAAAGCTACCATGGCGCGCTGATAGGTTGCCCCGACATTCTTCAGTCCAAATGGCATCACTTTGTAGCAGAACGTACCCCACTGTGTGACAAATGTAGTTTTCTCCATGTCCTCAGGTGCCATTTTGATCTGGTTATAGCCTGAGAATCCATCCATGAAAGAAAATACTTTGTGCTGGGCTGTATTGTCAACCAGGATGTCGATATGTGGAAGTGGAAAATCATCTTTAGGGATGGCCCTGTTTAAGTCTCTGTAGTCCACACACATCTGCACTTTACCATCTTTCTTGGGTACAGGGACAACATTGGCCACCCATTGGGGGTAAGAGGTGACAGGCAAAAATCCCGCATTGAACTGCTTCATAACTTCTGCTTTGATCTTTTCCGACATGTCGGGTGTCATACGACGAACCTTTTGCTTTACTGGGGGATAATCTTCCTTTGTAGGAAGACGATGTACCACAATGTCTGCATTCAGTCCTGGCATGTCTTTGTATGACCAGGCGAAGATCTCAACATAATCGTGCAACAGCTGAATCAGACGTTCCTTGACGCTCGGCTCTAGATTGGCGCCCACCTTGATTTCCTTTTTATCTTCCTCGGTACCCAAGTTGATTGTATCCAACGGTTCCTCATGAGGCTGAATAGCTCTGTCTTCTTGTTGCAACAACCTGGCCAACTCTCCCGGCAGTTCAAAATCTTCCTCACCTTCGTCGTCGGCTTGGTAGATCAGATTTTTAAAGTCACAATTGTCCATAGCAGAACTGTTACCCCTGAGATCCTGAGTGGACGTAGATCTGCATTTTCAATATGTGAGTGTGTGTAAGAACACAACTACCTTTGAAAGAAATAAAATGCAAGAAAGAAAAGACACAGAAAACAAAATTTGATGTAAAAAACGTCCATGATTCATTAATGACATATGAGAATGAAGTGACAACCCTTACAGATGGACCATTGTGCCTCGGGTAAGACACAAGGTTTTAAAAAAAGAGTCTGAATTGTTTAAATATTACAAGCCTGAAAATATTAAAAGAAAATTACTCTTGAATAAAAGTAATAGGAATGAAATCCTTCGCCTCCCAATTATTAAGCCCTCCGTCGATAGTTGGAAAAATCCATTCATCCATGTCACAGCTGCCATCACTGTCTTCTAAGGCGTTGACTCCTTGATTGCTGATACACAGAGGTGGTCCCCCTGCACGAGAACGTCAGACAGTTTTGTGAGCCTCTGAAGTGAACCCCAACCCAAATTTGTCGGACTTGTAGGGAATATCCGGAAGCTGACCCCAGATAGTACATCCTCCCTCTTCAACTACTGCTCGAGCGTCTTTCAATGAAGCCATCTTTAGCGGAGGTCTGGTAGTCTCCGGGACCTTTGGAGTAGACTTGGTTGCTGCGACCGTTGCTGGAACCTCCTCAAAGTTCTGACAGGGAGTCTCTATGAATTCACCATCCATTTCAACATCCCTGAAAGAGTTCAAATGGCTAACCATGTATTCCTCTTCCCTGTGAACTGTTACAATCTTCCCTCTGATCGGATATTTTAGCATTTGGTGTAGAGTGGAAGCTACGGCACCAGCACCATGGATCCAGGGTCGACTCAACAGACAAGAGTACAAAGGATGGATGTCCATCACATAGAAAATTGAGTCAAAGGTCTGAGACCCAATTTTTATAGGGATACTAACTTCTCCGTGAACTGTCCTCTTGGAACCATCAAAGGCCCTTACTATGATGTTGCTAGGTTTCAAGACGAGTCCCTCACAATCCAGCTGATCGAGGGCATTTTTGGGCAAGACATTCAATGATGAACCGGTATCCACCAAAACATGGGCAAGTGTGGTGCCCCTGCATTCAATGGAAATATGCAAGGCGTCATTGTGCTTCCTTCCCTTAGAGGTTAAATCAGCATTGGAAAAGCCCAATCCATTATCTGCAGTTAGACTGGCTACACAATCTTCAAATTGGTCGATGGAGGTCTCCTGGGGCACGTGATCACTCTTAAGAAACTTTACCAAAGCTTTGGCGTGAGTTTCAGAGCACAAAAGTAAGGACAACAATGATATCTTCGAGGGGGTTTGCCCCAATTGTTCTACAATGTTGTAGTCACTTTTTTTGATTATCTTCAAGATTTCTTCTATTTCTTTTCTAGAAGCTTCAAGGATGACTTCGGGACATTCTCTTGCTTGGGCAGGCTCAACCAAAGCCTCTTTGCCCCTGGTATCGGTAGTAGGGACAATAGCGGTAGTATCACTGGCGGTGTCGGTAGGAGTGGCAGTAGTGATGATCATAGGAGTAGCAACAGTCTTTGGAGCAATCTCAGGTGAGAAGACTCTTCCACTTCTTATTATTTTGCTGGTTCCAGTGATGTTACCGATATCAGGATCAATATCTCTCGCAACTTCATTTGCGACAACCAACTGATCTTGCTTGACGCTGTAGTAGTAAACGTCAACCCCATAACTCCAGGGAACAACTTTATTTGAGGAGTATGGTATTGGTCTTGGCATGGTGATGATCAACGATGCAGTTCTGGGAGTAGGTGTAATCCTGACGGGTCTTTTGGTGGAGACCCTGGGAGGATTGTCGAAAATGGTGATTATCGAAACATCTTGATAAAAACTCTTGATAAGGGGTAACTTTTCGAAAAGGATTTCTTTACTAGTCATCAGGCGTTGGACGCTTATTTTTAGTAACAAACAACCGTTCGGCAGAGATTTGCAAAGGTGACAATTTTCATCGCAACCTGGGAACAAGCCGGCTTGCAGTAGATTTTGTTTAACGGTCAGCAGAGGAGTAACCAAGTCATTCACAGAGGAAACAAAACGATCATTGTCAATGGCGTTGATACCTTGGCCATGTCTGGGCATTGGTGCCGTTATTACATTAGGCGTTTATAGGGACTCAAATTCAAGCTCCTTTGCATCAATAAGGTCTTGCACCTTATTCTTTAAGGCCCAACAATCATCTATATCGTGCCCTGGGCTTCCAGAATGATAGGCACATCGGGCGTTCGGGTTGTAGCAAGGAGAAGCCGTATTAGGGTTCTTGGGAGCTTCCTTTAAAATTTCCATATTGGTCCTTAGCAGGTGTGGAAAAACTTGAGACATGGTCATGTTAATCCGGGTAAATCGTCTCATGGGCGCTTCTGGTTTGCGCTGATAATTTCATTGCTGATTTGGTGCAGGATTAGAGATCATAACAACCCCTACTGCCGGACGACGGTCGGTTTTGTTTTGATTCCTATGATCATACGCAACACTGACTTCCTTCTTCCCAACAAAAGGTTTCTTCACCATACTTGAGGATGCATATTTTTGAATTTTGCCGCTTCTTATACCGGCTTCAACCCGCTCACCAGTCATGATTAATTCGGTAAACTCAGATGAAGAACTCCCAATCAGGTGATTGAAAAATGGTCCTGACAAGGTGCCAAGGAACATATCCACTAATTCTCTATCGGGTAGAGGGGGCTGAACTCTTCCTGCGAGATCCCTCCATTTTTGAGCATAGGTTTTGAAACCCTCATCTGTTCCCATAGACATACTCTGCAACTGTGTCCTAGTCGGGGCCAAATCAACATTGTACTGATACTGTTTGTAGAAAGCGGAAGCCAACTCTTCCCAATTACGAATATTGGACCCTTCAAATTCGTAGAACCAATCCAACTGAGTCCCCGATAAGCTCTCCTAGAAGAAATGCACCCACAGATTTTTGTCAGCCGTGTGGGGCTGAATCTTTCTGACATATGACCTCAAATGTAGTTTTGGGCAAGAGATACCATCATACTTGGAGAAGGTTGGGACCTTGAATTTCTGTGGGATGAAAACCCCTGAGATGAGCCCTAACTCTTCAAAGTCCAAGCCGGGCACTCTCTGAATCTCCATGGCGTTCAAACGGTCCTCTAGCTGTTTGTATTTATCATCAGCAGGAGGATATTACTCCTCAGAGTAATCAGGCTCTTCCTCTCCTTCGGATGCTGGGTCATCGTTCACTTCCTGGGTCTCAGCCCCTTGGTTATCTCCTTCACCCGATGATGTTGCAAAGTCCAAGGTTCGCCTGGTCTGTCCTTTAAACCTTCTTCCCATAATCACAACCTCGGTTGGTTTCTTCGTCTTCTTCTTCTTCTCTTTGGCTAGCAGAGTCTTCAACTCCTCTTGCCCTTTTGTTAGAGCCATAGGCATTTGTTGAAACTGGACATTCTGCGCCTGCAGATCTTTCACAGTCTGTTCAACATCCATCTCACTGGAATAAACAATAGAAGGATAAGGTGACCTGTTATGAGAAACCTGTATAATGTTATGATAAATGAAGATGTAATATGCAAATGATTTCAAGGAAATTTAGAAGATTTAAATTTGTCTTAACCAAAAAAGAACACACGTCATATTAAATAAAACCAAGTTTGAATACATCAGGCCTCCTTGGGCTTACAAAGAAAGAAAGAAAATACAACCAAAACTCTTAAGACAAAAAGACCGAACGCATCCTTTTTGGAGTAATGTAGGTATTCAGATTCTTCTCTTCATGAAGCAGTTTGGTGAGCTCCAGAACCTTCTTCTCACTGGCGTAGTACTGGGTTTCAAAGGTGTCTCGCTCTTCCTTCAACTGAATCCAGGCTTTCTGCAGGTCTTCGAGAGAGGTTGGCATGTCCGGGTGAAGAACGGTGTATGGGACGTCTCCTTCAATAATAGGCTCAATGATGATAGGAAGGATGGAAGGATAGGGCATTAAGAGACTCTGGGCACGAGCCCGTACCCACTTAAGGTAAGGCTCGAGAGGGATAAAGTTTTTATGTCCCAAAGTCCTACTGTCTACCTTGTTCACCATTCCCCAAGCACGTGTAAACCTCCGGCGGTAACCTTGGTCTTCTTTGTCGTAGTTGAAAACCAGACCCTGGACGAGCATCTCATGAGGGCCGTCTCTTCGGGCATACCCAAACTACCTAAGAGCTAAACACGGGTTGTAGGTGATACCTCCCCTAATACCTAGCAGAGGTACATTAGGGAACTCACCACAGCGGTCAATGATAGAAATATCTTCCAAGGATCTCGAGCACCAACGAATATCAGCGTGGGAGAGAGACATCATCCTTTGAGACCAAGTCAATCTTTGCTCGTTCTTCATTGATGACTAAGGCAGGTGTGAAGTGAACCACTTAGCGAGTAGGGGTATACAACACAAAAGGGTACCTCTTTTCTTCATGGTACGAGTATGAAGGCAATGCAAGATGTCTCCTAGCAAGGTGGGTATAAGATTGCGGGAGAGAAAGACTTTGATGGCATTAACGTCTATGAATTGGTCCGAATTAGGAAACAGAACCAAACCATAAATGAGGAGAGCTAGCACGTCTTCGAAAGCTTGGAAATCTATGTCATCCTAGAATGAACGAGCTTTTTCCAATAGAAACTTAGCTAGAAAGCCTTTAACCCCACTTCTTGTCTCCTAATTGGCTATGACGTCGGCTCTTTTCACATGTAAAGCTTCGGCGATGACTTCAGGTTTTGGAATCCCTTCTAAACTGGTGAACGGTATCTGATTAAGCACGGGTACCCCTAAGAATAGAGAGAACTCTTCCAGTGTAGGTACCAACTGATAGTCTGGGAAAGTGAAACAATGATGTATGGGATCAAAGAATTGGAATAGTACATACATCATCTCTTTTTGGAAGTTGGATGTAGCCAAACTGAGGAGTCGACCATATTTCTTGGTAAAAGGAGAATCCCCGGGCACTCTTGAGGCTAGCTCTTAAAGTTGAGGATGTGCTTTTACAAAGCTGATTCGGATGGTGTTTCTTCGGAGAGAATTCATATCCTACAAAACAAAAACAAAGATAAATTTCTAAATCCTTGAAATGGTTAGTGAGCATGCATATGATGTTGATGATGTTTATGATGTTTATGTACAAGCAAACATATACACACACAACAAACAAATCCCTATGTTTTAGGCTTGCATAAGTTTTGTAGGTAAGTACCCTCTTGAAGTTTTAGTTGACTCAACCTGTCCTAGAAATAATGATCGGGTTCTAAAGGATCTCAATATCACCAAACTTTCTCTTAGGCATTGTCTCAACACAATAATCTTTTCTTGCGGCCGAGATATCCCAAAAGTCTAGCCTCAATGAGTGTAGTATCGAGTGTCAACCAATTTTCAGCTTTACACCGAAACCGGCTACCTCACTACGTCCTAATGGCCAAGTTTTCTCAATTAGGGTTCTAAGGTTAATTAGTGCTTCACGACACCACTCAGCGGCCCCGTATTCTCCTTGATTCACCACGAGGGATACCGATACCCACAAATGCGTCACACTAACATAGCCATTGTCTCAACCATATTGGTCTACGCCGTACAGTCTCCACAATCTATTGCTATTTACCTAAAAAGGTGCCCCAAATCCGGGTTGAGGATCAAAGCAAGCCCAATACAAAAAACTGAATATAAAGCACACAAATCAAATAATGAAAGCGAGTAAAAGTGATATATCCCTAAGGTAACCTCATTTTTTATTTTTTCCCCAGCAGAGTCTCCAGTTCTGTGATATAGTGGGAGAACTGACTTGATGTTTTGCGTTTCGATCGCACTTGTGCAGATAGCAAGAGTCGCCACCTACTTTTCTTTTATCCAAAAGTAAAGGTAAAAAAGCACAGGAAAGACCTTTCGAGATTATTTCTCGGGTTCGGGGGGTAGATTATGAAAAGGGAAGGTATTAGCACCCTTTTCATCCATGGTTTTCCATGGGATCTTAGTTACTCGTTTAGATCACTTGCTTTCATTTGATAGTGTGCTTGTGGTGTGGGCTTTGAAAGTATTTTGAAAAATCTCTTTGTAATGGTTCTCGTCTCTATAAGAACGCGTACAAAGTTTTGTTTCGAAAAGTGGTTCAAAGATGTGTTTGTGAATCGTGTTTCGGAAAGTGTTTTGAAAATTTGTTTTGCAATGGTTCTGGTCTTTATAAGAACGTATACAAAATGTTTTATCTTTTTGAAAATGTTTTGAAATGAAAGTGTAGGTGTGAAAAGTTTTTATCGTGAGCAAGCGAGTAACTAAGAGCGAATCTATCTACTCGAAAGGTCTTAAATTGTTCTTTTCTTCTTCCTTTTAATGGTGCTATCTTACCATTGATTTGGTAAGAAGCCCTACCGTTGGATGTGAAGGGACAGGCACGAGTCAATTTCACAATTATCGAAAGCAACTTATGAGACGCTTTAGCAACTTTTGTAAGGGTTGAGATCGTTTTAATCGAAGGCAACATCGAGGGTCATCGAGGGATTATGATCTTTTTTATCGAAGGGTCATTGCTAGAGCGTCCCATATTCGAGGGACATGATTGTATTTTCGAGGCAACGAGCGAGGTTACCCTAAAGGTGCGCGTGTGAAAAAGTGTGTTGGTTTCAAGTTATCTTATTCTATTATTAGGTCATCTAGCGATTGATTTTTGAATCTTGCCATACACGCCTAATTACTATATAGTATATGGAAAACAGTAAGTTACGGGAATTGAAATTCTACGCTATTAAAAGTGTTCGGGAATGTGGGTACAATTTTTTTTACAAATGGGGATGAATCAAATATGATAGGAAGGTCCAAATATCAAACAATACAACCAAATCGAATTTTGTACGATTTATATAAAGCTATGATAATCCATGAAAATAAAATCAACAAAATATGGAAATACAATGTTAAGTATTTACTTGAAAAGAGAAAAGTAAAAACTATTCTAAAAAATAAAATAATTGATTAAATTATATTCTTTATTTTTTGTATTTCAATAATTTAAATATATTTAAAGAAAGAAAACAAACTAAATTATTTTTTTTTGGTGTTTTATTACATGTAAAATTAAATCTAAAACAAATTTATTAAAAAAAAGAAAATGATAAAATTAATTACAAAACCTAAATCAAAAAAATGTATTTTAAGTCTTATTAGCAATTTGCATAAAAAAATAATATAAAAAGAAAACAAATTAAAAAACGCAATGGGCTTAAGTTGGATTTATATGTGAGGCCCAAGAGAAAGAAAAGTATTTATTTGCTGTAATAAAAAAAAGGAAGGGGTGTATCCAGTGATGGTGGTGCGATCGACCTAATGTGTCTAACAGTATCTTAACTGCAAGTGCACAGCCTATCACGGTAGTAATAAAAAGATGTCGAACCCACAGGGACTTTGAAATCACTCTAGTGCTATAAAGGTTTGCTAGTTTAGCTAAGGCGGATGTTGTCACGTTTGGTTTTTTGGAGGTTAAAGTAGAGGAAAACTAAATCGAATTAAGGGACTAATAATAGTAAAAACGGTCGGTATGTAATATAGTGAACCTAAGTGGATTTAATCGAACCTAAGTGTATAAAGATGTTTAACTTAGACGGTTCTGTAGAAATTATCAGTTTAAAAACCCTCAACTCACACTTTCGTGGTCTTATCTCGGATTATACCCCTAAAGCCATATGCCTTCTCTCGCTAGCCCATAAGTGTTTAGAAAATACTCTTTGAAAACTTAATAAAATCTAATTCATTTTAAAGCGCTCTCGTTGTATTTAAATCAAATGCCTAACTTTAGCTATCTGGTTAAAACCTCACACTTTCGTGGTCTCGATCCTAACCTATTCTACTTTTCTTACTCTCGTAACAAAAAGATTGATTTTTTTAATTATAAAATGCCACTGCCAGAAATTAAGTTAATTTAGATTTTAGCTTAGGAACAATTTAATCCGTTTAGTTACTATTATCACATCTCGACTGTAGAAAATTAGTTAGCCATGGTACTTGAAACAGATAGACAGGAAATATAATCGGGAAACAATAAAGCATTCATGATAAATAAATAAATAATTTAACATAAACAAATTGTATTAAAATTAAATTAAATGCGATTAAAAACCTGAATAATAATATTATTTCTCAAGCTCCCTCTTCCACAAGTCGACAAGATTGGAACCTTCGGAATCGGAACTTGAAATGAATTCTGAGGCTAAAAATAAATTCTAACTACAATAGCAATTTCCTAATGTTGGAAATAGCTATTAAATGGTATAAGGGAAATAAAACAAGAACAAAAAAATGCAAACGGACGGTTCGTAAATTTGGCAGGGCTTCCGCAAGAAATTTTGTAAAAAAAAAAACTCTCCCTTCTTCATTGAAATCTCTCCTATTTATAGAAGAGAAATTGACAGTTAAGAAATAATAGGAACATGGACTTGTACTGCTTGAGTGGAGAAAGACCAGGAGTGGTCGTTGGTGAGGTTGAGAAATTGTAGGAGTTGAAGAATCCTTCCATCACGTTGCCCACGTCTCTTGTTCTTCATGATGTTGAATTACGCGTGTGACGGTCATAATGAAGAGGCGACGGTCATAATACGCTTAAATAGCGTGTTACGTTCGTCAATGATGTGTGACGAGCGTTCTTCATGTTGTGAGCGTGTTACGGTCATAATGGACGTATGATGACCGTCACAACATCAAACTTTGCAGAATTGTGCAAATTAGTTCCTTTTCTTCTGATTTTTATGTTAGCTTTCTTCATGTGATCTTTTTCACTAAATTGATTTGAAACATGTTGTACCTGTGAAAAGACATAAAAACTCGGAAAAATCGGGAGTTAAATGGGTTAATGCAGTATGAAAATGGATAAAAAATGTAGCAATTATATGATACGATTTCTCGTTATCAAATCCCCCATACTTAAACCTTTGCTTGTCCTCAAGCAAATAATCATTTAGAAAGACCAGACAAGTTTTATCAGGCGCACATGCATGACATACCTTTGATTTTTAAAGCAATTACGGAAAATACTTGTTAGTTCGACCGATACTTAAGTGAAACGCTAATGATACGGTAATGACACAAGCAATAAGCTAAGTTGTGGACTTCCATTTTAAACAAACTGTCCAATAGTTTCGTTATAATTCTACCCAAAGTTTCTTGTATCTATTTCACCCGGTTTGTTCTAGCGCAATCACATTAAGCCCTTTGTCTTAGCACGCACGTAATGGAGTAACCGGTTAGTGACTTTGATCCTTTTAGCACGGGGTCTGGTACACGAATATGGCAACCCTGCACATATTATCCAAATTGGAGGTTGTGGGGGATCGAGCCGTAGCACGCCCTACCAAGTTCAGAACCAGATACCTCTGAACCAACCAACAATGTACTCCTTCATTATTTGCTCATCTCTTATATGCGACCTTGTATTTTGGTGCAACTTTTTTTCTTTATAGCAGCGAGATAAGAAGGATATTTCATTGATTAGGCATCAAACACTTATATTCATCGGCTCCCCACGTGGTTTGTGTCAAGACGGTGCTGACTGCTAGTATAAACTACTAGGGGTTACTTTAGAACTAAAACTCAAGATATAGGTATAACGGTTATTGAAACAGATCACGTAAGTAGGAAGTCTAAGGTGTCATAACCGTATCGATCTTGTTGAATCGTTCTCGGCTTCCTAACTAGGATTTTGTTAAGGTAGGTATGTCGGGCTATGCGAAGATAAAGCAAAAATTTTCGATATGGCTAAATAAAGCGGGGAAAAATTTAAACTGAGAAATATCCTAAAAAGAAATTACTTGTTTATGGTAAATGGAAAGGTACATCTCCCACACTATACCCGACATTGTCCTCAATGTTATGGTATAAAGGCGGAGAAATACAGATACAAATACAAAAAGAAAAAGAAACAGCAAAAGTAAACTACTTAAGAATAAAAACTACTGATGGCCATGTCCTCTACTCCTGATGCGTGATCGCCTGGTAGGCGTGGCTTCAGTATCAGTGTCTTGGTAGCCAAGAGTGCTGATGTCCAACCTTAAAGCGTTAAGTTCAGACAGGGCCTCGTCCAACCTCTCGTTCATGCTCCGCCCAGTCAGAATCTGAGCGTTTTGTGCACATTAATAGTCATATTGCCCCTGTTGTCTTCTTTCAAGTGCGACACTCATTTGATTTTGCTGATGGATGGCTCGGAGAATTTCTTCAAGAGTAATGGGAGGTGGTGCGGATGAAGGTCCTGGAATGTCGTGGACGGGGGCAGCACTGTCCAACTCTTCTTGCATCTCATCTGCGGGGGCATTAGGCTGGTCTTCATGAATAGGAACACGGCCCTCAGGAGCTGCATGATCGAATAACCAGTTGGCTCTGTTATGAGGGTCGATTCGGTCCCTGCAAGGCAAAGTAATGTTATTATAAACAATGTTTCGAATCACAGGATGAAATCTGCCATCCTCTCGCTCATAGATGAGGTGTGCCGCCTTGCAGTGGTCCAGAGTCAGCAATGTCGGTGCCATAGAATGCATATCCGTGAGAGTGGCACCATGATTCAAAGATATGGCAAGAGAAGTGACAATCCCTCTGAAATAGAAGGGTTTGTCGCCTCTAGCACAAATGGAGTGAATATGGGCCAATAAAAATGGGGCGGCGTTGATCTTCTGGCCGGTGAATGCACAGTGCATGAAGAAAAGCTCCTTAGAGTTGAGCTTGTGGTTGCTGTCTTGGGCGAAGATGGTGTTGCAGAGGATGCGGTGAAAGTATCGGATAGTCGAATTATGGATACGGGTGGCGTTGAGGTGGTCATAAGATCCGACACGAATGTTTGTCATACTGTGCCATAAATTAAATGCTTCCTCGCTGAAATTATCTAGCATCCGGAGGTGGACACCTTCGTTGGAACTGAAACCGAGCAGCCGTGCGATATCCATTTGTGACAGCTGATACTCAGTGCCAAACATATGGAATTTGGCCACGCCAGAGAGTTGGTTGGTGGCTCCAGTATGAGTAATGTATGAAAAGGAACTCAAACTCCAAGGTGAGAGTTTCGTAGATGGGTTGCGGTTGGCGGCACAGGTTCCATAAGTTCACATTCTGCAAAAGTTGTCGGACGCTCTCTAGCAGTCCCAAATTTCTTAGACAATCAAGGTCAACATACCGAGTGGTTGGAGACCGCGGCGTTGGAATTTCTGGAATTTTAGTCTTTGGGTTTCACCTTGCTCGCCGGCTCTGAAAGTGAGATTGGGGATTTGCTGGTTGTTGGCCATATTGCATGCAAGACGTTGAATCGTGAAAGGGTTTGGAATGTGAATGGAGTAGTGGAGTGATGGAATTTAAGTGTTGGAGAAATGAAATTTAAGAAAAAAATTGAATGGGTGGCGTTACGGTTTGGGAAAAAGGAAAGAAGAAATGGGAAGGAGAACGGCTTCTGTAATAGCAGAGTATGCTTTTGAGCGCGCGTGACGACTGTCACAGTGGGCTGACGGGCGTAACACGGTGAAACGCGTGTTACGCTCGTCATGGGGATGTTACGATCGTTACAGATACAAATAATTGCATTTATGAAATAATCAAAGCAGTTTAATTCCAAGACCTTATAACACAGTGATTCAACACAATAAACATGCAGATTAATTCCAACACACATCTTATAACAAAATTTTTGCAGAATGATAATATATATAGTGAATTTAATATTTGATGTAGCACGCAGTAAATTTAATGAAAATAAAAATGAACTGAAATTGAAATAAATATCTGTTTCTAATAGAACTTTAAAAACTGTAGAAAGTAAACTTGTTTAAAATGAAATCTGAAACTGCCTAGAAACATAAAACAGAAAGGAAAGTAAAAATAAATGCTGATTCTGCTACTTCATCCCAGTCGCATTTTCAAATCTTCGAAAGCTGCATTTATGTGATAAAATTGCTCCACAGTTATATCAGTTAAGCCTATTACGTCCATACGCGTGCTCTTCAACTCGTCCTTGATTCCATTAATGTCCGTCTGCTAAACATCCAATGTGGTAAATATTTTGTTCAAACTTTCAGCGTATTCTCCTTTTGTTATTTCAGGGGTATCAATATCCTCTGCAATGTTGTTACCATCATGGTAACCAGAAGGGGTCTCAGGATCACTCTCATCAGACATCGTGGCATCATTAACTTGGTAGGATTGTGGTGTCTCAGGTGTTGAAGGATGGTCGGGAGGGTTTAGCTCATACAGCCAATTGTCGCGATTGTGGGCACTTACTTTAGCATGGTTTGGAAGTGTAAATACCGTGACAACTTCATCCCTTATCAGGTATTCGAAAGGTGTAGGACCTAGATTACCTATTATTCGTAGGTGGAAATAGAAATCAATATTCATAGGGCGGATTGAACCAAATTGTGTACGCCTATGTAGTTGGTATCTAAGTCCGAGGGCATTGGCAATCATGGTGACTAGGCCTCCTACGATGATCGGTTTATTAGGGTTCTGAGCAATGCGAGAAAAGGTTTGCATCAAGAATGGCACTGCATTAACAGGTCGGCCTTGGGTCATACACTGCAGTAAAAACATCTCATCCTTAGATACTGCAGTACGGTTCTGTTCTTTTTCGAATATAGTATGGGCTAGAATCTTATGGAAATAGCGGATAGCGGGGTTGTGTATTTCATTATTGTCCATGCTATCCAGCTCAGGGTGGTAGTTTCCGGTTAAGGTTCCCCAAAAGTAATCTAGCTCGAAATCCATTAATTCTGCCTGGGTGGTAGTAAAAGCAAAAGGCCCGCTAGGGAATCCTAGAAGGTCGACTAATTCTTTATGGTTATAAGCAAATTCAATACCGAATAGTCTGAAAGCTATAAATCCCTTTCTAGTTCTGAAACCGCGCTCAGGTATATGAACTAAGGAGCTCAAAAATTCAAGGGTAAGCTCGCGGTATGTAACAAACCTAGACTTAATGTGGGCTTTTTCCCATCCCAGTTGGTTAAACAGATAAAGGACACTATCCTTAATGCCTAAAGTGTCCATTGTTGGTTCGTCATAATACAATGTCATACCAATATTCCTGTGTGATAATTCCTCAAATCTCCTCATTTGGTTCCTTTCTCTAAAAGTGGTTTCCATAGTAAATACTAAATGGGGAAACAAATCAGGGGAGAAGGTAGGATAGAAAAAGACCTTTTCAGAAAACCTGTAGTGAATAAAGTTGTTTGAAAATCAGCAGCAATTGTATAAAGATTTTTAGGAAAAATGGAAAAGAAAATAATGAAAATAAGGCTTTAAAAGAAATAAATGCAGAAACAGAAAAGAGAATCAAAAGTAATAAATAAAAACAAACGGAAGCAATAACAAAAATAGGTGGGTTGCCTCCCACTAAGCGCTGTTTTTAACGTTATAAGCCTGACATAGTGCCTAGCAGTAGATCATTCAGGGGAAATAATGGGTAATTCTAAAAGTTTTAGACTATTCGCATAGTTTCTATTCTCAATATGATGATATTGTTTTAATCGTTGTCCGTTCACTGTTAACGGGTCACTATTCCTACCCTTAATTTCTATTGCTCCGCTAGGGAATATTTTTGTAACTTCAAAAGGACCAGACCATCTGGATTTCAGTTTTCCAGGAAAGAGCCTAAGTCTAGAGTTAAATAGTAGCACAACGTCTCCCACACTGAATTCTTTCTGGGATAAGCGCTTATCGTTCCATCTTTTGGTTCTTTCCTTGTATATCTTAGCATTCTCATAAGCGTCTAATCTCAATTCTTCTAATTCATTCAAGTCGAGGATTCACTTTTCTCCAGCAACTGTGTAGTTTATATTGAGCGTTTTGATTGCCCAATATGCCTTGTGTTCTAATTCTACCGGGAGATGACAGGACTTTCCGTACACAAGTTTGAAGGGTGTAGTTCCTATAGGGGTCTTGTAGGCTGTCCTATAAGCCCATAAAGCCTCATTAAGCTTAGATGACCAATCTTTCCTAGATATGGCGACAGTTTTCTCTAAGATTTGTTTAATTTCTCTATTCAAGACTTCGACCTGTCCACTGGTTTGTGGATGATACGGTGTTGCTACACGGTGTTTGACTCCATACTTAGATAATAATTTGTCGAATATCTTCAAAATGAAATGAGAGCCACCGTCACTAATGACAAGTCTAGGCACACCAAATCTTGGAAAGCTTGTGTTTTTAAAGAGCTTAATTGCTACTCGTGTGTCATTTGTAGGAGAGGTTATAGCCTCAATCCATTTTGAAACATAATCGACAACTACGAGTATATACTTGTTTCCGAAAGAAGATGGGAAAGGTCCCATGAAATCGATTCCCCAAACATCAAAGATTTCTACTTCTAGTATTCCTCTTTGAGGCATTTCATCGCGTCTTGAAATATTACCGGTGCGTTGACACCGATCGTAGTTTTTAACAGTGATGTGGACATCCTTCCATAGATTACGCCAGAATAGTCCGACTTGTAGGATCTTTGCACAAGTTTTAGAAGTGCTGGCATGTCCACCATAGGGAGATGAATGATAGTGAGAGATAACATCTTCTATTTCTTCTTCAGGTACGCATCGGCGGAAAATTCCGTCCGGTCCTCTTTTAAATAATAAAGGTTCATCCCAATAATAATACTTGAGATCATGGAAGAATTTATTTTTCTGTTGATAAGTTAAGTCTGGTGGGACTGCGCCTGCAGCTAAGTAGTTGACTATGTCGGCATACCATGGCAATCCCATGGTTGTATGAATCGCTTCCACGACTTCTTTGGCTTTTGGTTTGTTTTGGTCCAATTGAGCTAGATCGCTTCTTATTTGTGCTATCACCTGTTCATATGGAAAATCGTCGTTAATCGGTACTTGTTCGGGTTTTATACCTTCTAATCTTAACAAGTGGTCTACTACGACGTTTTCCGTTCCTTTCTTATCCTTAATTTCTAGATCAAATTCTTGTAAAAGTAGGATCCATCTGAGGAGTCTTGGTTTTGCATCCTTCTTAGTTAGTAGATATCTGATAGCAGCGTGGTCTGCGTACATGATTATCTTTGCTCCTACTAGGTAAGAACAAAATTTGTCAAGCGCAAAGACAACTGCTAACAGCTCTTTCTCAGTTGTGGCGTAGTTCATTTGAGCTGAGTCTAGCGTTCTACTGACATAGTAGATTGCGTGAAGTTTCTTGTCCTTCCTTTTTCCAAGAACTGGGCCCATGGCGTAGTCACTCGCATCGCACATGATTTCAAAAGGTAATCTCCAATCGGCTGGTTGCATGATTGGTGCGGTGATGAGGGCTGATTTTAGAGTTTCAAACGCTTTAAGACAATCTTCATCGAATATGAACTCAGCGTCTTTCATTAATAGACCGGTAAATGGTTTAGTGATCTTCGAGAAATCTTTGATAAATCGTCGGTAGAAACCGGCGTGTCCTAAAAAACTTCGTATTTCTGGAACGGTCTTAGGTGGTTGAAGTTCTTTTATGACTTCTATCTTAGCTTTATCAACTTCAATTCCCTTATTAGATATAACATGTCCTAGTACGATTCCTTCTCTGACCATGAAATGGTATTTTTCCCAGTTAAGCACGAGGTTTACTTTCACACATCTTTCTAAAATATTTTCTAGGTTTGATAGGAATCCTTCAAAACTTTGCCCGCACACAGAGAAGTCGTCCATGAACATTTCCATGATGTTGTCGATGAAATCTGCAAAGATTGACATCATACATCGTTGAAAGGTTGCTGGGGAATTGCACAATCCGAAGGGCATTCGTCTATAAGCGAACGTTCCATAGGGACATGTGAATGTAGTCTTCTCTTGATCATCAGGGTGAATAGGAATTTGGAAACATCCGGAATAACCATCTAGATAGCAGAAGTAGGAATGTTTGGCTAGTCGCTCTAACATTTGATCTATGAAGGGTAGAGGAAAATGGTCTTTTTGAGTAGCTTTGTTTAGTTTTCTAAATCAATGCACACTCTATGCCCATTTACCACTCTTTGTGTTATCGGCTCACCTTTTGCGTTCTTCATAATAGTGATACCTCCTTTCTTCGGTACGACGTGTACTGGGCTAACCCATTTACTGTCAGAGATTGGATATATGATTCCTGCTTCCAATAGCTTCTTAATTTCATCTCTAACTATAGTGCTAAGGATTGGGTTAATCCTTCTTTGGGGTTCTCTAGAGGTTTTGCAATCTTCTTCTAGCATAATACGATGCATACAAATTGAAGGACATATTCCTTTCAAGTCGGATATGTTATAACCTAATGCAGTCGGGTACTTTCTTAGGACGTCTAAAAGTTTTTCAGTTTCGAGCGTTCCTAAACTGGAATTGATTATTACTGGTCGCGTACATTTGGTATCTAGGAATTCGTATCTTAGGTTCCTGGGTAAGGTTTTTAATTCTAAACCCGGTTTCTTTGGACATGGCATATGATCAGGTGTAAGTGCTAGACTTTCGCTTAGACTATCATCTTAGTATGGTTCACACCAATTGTCGTCTTCGAATATCAGAGGGGTTTGGATTTTCATTATTTCAGAGTATGTGGTATGTTCCGCTTCCATCTCTCTTACGCACTCGTCTATAACGATGATTAGATAACATGTGTCATTCATGGCTGGTGCTTGTAAGAATTGAGTGAGGATGAATTCCACTTTTTCCTCTCCAACTTCGAATGTTAGTCTGCCCTTCTTTATGTCAATTATAGCTCCAGCTGTGGCTAGGAAGGGTCTTCCTAATATGATAGGAGTGATTGAGTCCTCAGTAATGTCCATGATTATGAAATCGGTCGGGATATAGAATTGACCTATTCTAACTAGAACGTTTTCCAGTATACCTACAGGGTATTTAACTGATCAGTCAGCTAATTGAACGAACATTTTTGTGGGTCTAAGTTCTCCCATTTCCAGCTTTTTGCAAATAGATAGGGGCATGACACTGATACTTGCTCCCAAGTCGCATAGAGCTTTGTCTATGACAAACTTTCCAATGTTACAAGGTATAGAGAAACTACCTGGATCTTTTAACTTAGGGGGCATATCGTTTTGAATAATAGCGCTACACTCGGCAGTAAGTGTAATTGTTCCGTTGTCTTCTATCTTTTTCTTGTTAGATAGGATTTCCTTGAGAAATTTAGCATACGAGGGCATCTGAGTGATAGCTTCTGCAAACGCTATTGTGATATTCAGTTGTTTCAGAAGTTCAACGAATTTCTTGAATTGGCCCATCGTTTTGGAATTGGTAAGTCTCTGAGGGTACGGGATTGGCGGTTTATAGGGTGGTGGAGGCACATAAGGCTTCTCTTTCTCCAATGCCTCTTGGTTTTCGTTTTCCTTTTCCTTTGGTTCATTCTCATTTTCAGTTGGCTTGTTCTGCTTTTGGTACATGGCTGGATTTTCGAGTCTTGGATCAACAGGTCCGTCAAGTTCTTTTCCACTTCTCAGTATTACAACGTTAGCTTGTCCTTTTGGGTTAGGTTGTGGTTGACCAGGGAAAAATCCAGCTGGGGCAGCAGTAGATGCTTGTTGTTGGGATACTTGTGAAATTTGAGTTTCAAGCATCTTATTATGGGTAGCCAAAGCGTCAACTTTACTAGATAATTGTTTAATCTGCTCATTAGTATGTAAATTCTGATTTAGAACATCTTTATTAGTCTGAGTTTGGGAAGCAATGAAATGTTCTATCATAATTTATAGATTAGACTTCCTAGGGGCATTGGATGTATTAGGTCCATTATTGGGGTGATTTGGGGCAACTTTTGGATAACCAAGTGGTGTGGCAGGAGCTTGTCCAGGTGCGTACAACGCATTGTTGTTTTATATGAAAAGTTTGGATGATTCTTCCAACCAGGGTTATAGGTATTGCTATAAGGGTTTCCCTGTACGTAATTCGCTTGTTCAGCTGGAATTCCCGTTAGAAGTGGGCATTCTGGAGCAGGATGTGATTGAAGACCACATACATCGCAAGCTTGAACTACTGCAGCCACGGTAGCTGCGGGAGCGGTAGTAAGATTTTCTAACTTTTGGGTAAGGGCTTCTACTTTAGCGTTGACTTGATCCAGACTATTCACTTCAATCATGCCACCTTTTGTTTGAGTTTTTTCCATATTAGCTCTTTCGCTTCCCCATTGATAATGGTTTTGAGCCATGCTTTCGATAAGTTGATTTGCTTCGGTATACGACTTATCCATCAATGCGCCACCAGCAGCAGCGTCTATAGTCATTCTTGTGTTGTACAAGAGACCGTTATAGAACGTATGAATGATCAGCCATTCTTCTAAACCATGATGAGGACAGAGTCTGATCATGTCCTTATAGTGTTCCCACGCTTCGAAAAGTAATTCGTTATCTTTTTGTCTGAAACCATTGATGTTGGCTCTGAGCATAGCAGTTTTGCTTGGTGGGAAATATCTAGCTAAAAAGACCTTTTTCAACTCATCCCATGTGGTGATTGAGTTTGAAGGAAGAGATTGGAGCCATGCTCGAGCTCTGTCTCTTAAAGAAAAGGGAAATAGGCGCAATCGTATCACCTCGGGGTTTACATCATTCGCTTTTACAGTGTCTGTGTACTGCACAAACACTGACAGATGTAGGTTTGGGTCGTCAGTAGGAGATCCAGAAAATTGGTTTTGCTGAATGGCGGATAAAAGCGAAGGTTTCAGCTCGAAATCATTTTGAGCGATAGTAGGAGCGACAATGCTGTTGTGGGGCTCCGCTTGAGAAGGAACTGCGTAATCCTTAAGAGCACGAGGTGGATTTGGTACGTCATCCATCTTAGATTCTTCAATTAATTCAGGGATTGAGATATCAGGAAGCTTAGTCGGAGGAATATTATTGAGATCATGGTATTCTTGAACTCGGCGTCTTACTCTGAGATAGCGCTCGATATCGTTGATTTGTAGATGCAAAGGCTCGCTTAGGGAGCGAGTATTTGACATACAATAGAGGGAAAAATAAATAGTTGCCTTAGTCTATACAGTACTACTTTATGAGTGCACTAGTGACTAAATAAAAATCCCCGGCAACGACGCCAAAAACTTGATGGTGGTGCGATCGACCTAATGTGTCTAACGGTATCTTAACTGCAAGTGCACAGCCTATCACGGTAGTAATAACAAGATGTCGAACCCACATGGACTTTGAAATCACTCTAGTGCTATAAAGGTTTGCTAGTTTAGCTAAGGAGGATGTTGTCACGTTTGGTTTTTTGGAGGTTAAAGTAGAGGAAAACTAAATCGAATTAAGGGAATAATAATAGTAAAAACGATCGGTATGTAATATAGTGAACCTAAGTGGATTTAATCGAACCTAAGCGTATAAAGATGTTTAACTTAGACGGTTCTGTAGAAATTATCAGTTTAAAAACCCTCAACTCACACTTTCGTGGTCTTATCTCGGATTATACCCCTAAAGCCATATGCCTTCTCTCGCTAGCCCATAAGTGTTTAGAAAATACTCTTTGAAAACTTAATAAAATCTAATTCATTTTAAAGCGCTCTCGTTGTATTTAAATCAAATGCCTAACTTTAGCTATCTGGTTAAAACCTCACACTTTCGTGGTCTCGATCCTAACCTATTCACCTTTTCTTATTCTCGTAACAAAAAGATTGATTTTTTTAATTATAAAAAGTCACTGCCAGAAATTAAGTTAATTTAGATTTTAGCTTAGGAACAATTTAATCCGTTTAGTTACTATTATCACATCCCGACTGTAGAAAATTAGTTAGCCATGGTACTTGAAACAGATAGACAGGAAATATAATCGGGAAACAATAAAGCATTCATGATAAATAAATAAATAATTTAACATAAACAAATTGTATTAAAATTAAATTAAATGCGATTAAAAACCTGAATAATAATATTATTTCTCAAGCTCCCTCTTCCACAAGTCGGCAAGATTGGAACCTTCGGAATCGGAACTTGAAACGAATTCTGAGGCTAAAAATAAATTCTAACTACAATAGCAATTTCCTAATGTTGGAAATAGCTATTAAATGGTATAAGGGAAATAAAACAAGAACAAAAAAATGCAAACGGACGGTTCGTAAATTTGGCAGGGCTTCCGCAAGAAATTTTGTAAAAAAAAAACTCTCCCTTCTTCATTGAAATCTCTCCTATTTATAGAAGAGAAATTGACAGTTAAGAAATAATAGGAACATGGACTTGTACTGCTTGAGTGGAGAAAGACCAGGAGTGGTCGTTGGTGAGGTTGAGAAATTGTAGGAGTTGAAGAATCCTTCCATCACGTTGCCCACGTCTCTTGTTCTTCATGATGTTGAATTACGCGTGTGACGGTCATAATGAAGAGGCGACGGTCATAATACGCTTAAATAGCGTGTTACGTTCGTCAATGATGTGTGACGAGCGTTCTTCATGTTGTGAGCGTGTTACGGTCATAATGGACGTATGATGACCGTCACAACATCAAACTTTGCAGAATTGTGCAAATTAGTTCCTTTTCTTCTGATTTTTATGTTAGCTCTCTTCATGTGATCTTTTTCACTAAATTGATTTGAAACATGTTGTACCTATGAAAAGACATAAAAACTCGGAAAAATCGGGAGTTAAATGGGTTAATGTAGTATGAAAATGGATAAAAAATGTAGCAATTATATGATACGATTTCTCATTATCATCCAACAAAACGCATGGGCTTATGGATTTCGCTGATGGGTCCAAACTCTTGTAAAACAAAAATCCAGTTTTCTAAACCAAATTATGTTACACTTAGGAGATAACACAGAATTAGGGTTGGAACCCTTGGTCACTCATGGCGCCGCTAGCTCATCTCCTTCGCTCATCTCTGGTCATCTTGCTGAAACCTCTAAAATTCTCACTAACCATCCCTGTTTCACGAGAAAAATCGCTCTTTACCTCTTTGTCTCACCATGATTTGCATCTCTTTGAAACCCTAGTTTCGAATCTAAACCTAAAAGAAACGAAACTGGTTTATCCGTGACCTTCCCTAAACTCTCCGTTACCGGAACGCAACCGCCTCGCCTCCCTAATCAAATTCTAACGATTTTCTTGAAGGGGTAAGATTACAAATTTCTTGGATTTCTTATCTTGTCATATTTTTATGTTTAATTAAGAAACTACTCTTTAAAAATGCAGGAAAACATATGCTTATGGAAGATTTGGGAAAGAGGGGGAAACCATACCTGTTGAAGTTCTGTGATTTCCTGTGAAATAGAGAGGGAGAGGCGAGAGCAAGGATGGTGTTCCAATGGTGGCGGAGGTTGCACGAGGGGAAGAGATTAGGGCGTGGCTTTTCTGACTCGTCGATAATCTTTTCTTATCTCTGTGTTTGAATGATGATGATGCTGGTTATTGTTCTTCTGGTTTTGGGATTTTTGTGATGGTTCTGTTGGATGGTTAACTGGCCTTAGGTTTTAGGGATTTGCTACTGTATTTTCTGTTCTTGATGATGGTTAATGGTTTTTGTGGGTTTTTGGTTATGGTTGTTGTTGTTTGAGATTTGGTTACAGGTTTCAGGTTTTGGGGCTTTTGGTTATGGTTTTTGTTGTTTGAGATTTGGTTACAGGTTTCAGGTTTTGGCTTTTGGGAGTTGGATACTTACTGATGGTTTTTGTTGTTTTTGAAGTTTCGCCGCTGTGTTTTGGGATTTTTGATGGTTATCAGGTTTTGAGTTTTTAAGGTTTTACAGGTTTGGTTGGCAGTTTGAGATTTGGTTCAGGTTTGGGATGTTTGGCTTGGTTACTGGTTTTTGCCTTTGAAACTTGTTTCAAGTTTTTTTTGAGTTTGATGATGTTTCTATCTTTTTTCGCTTGAGACTTATGTGTTTCTTTCTTTTGCTCTCCTTCTGTTATATTGACCCTATTTCTGTTATCTCCATATTCAAAATGGTTGGAAACCAACAAATTTGAATTTTTTAGTATATTGTCCTCATGGCTTTTTTGTTGCAGTTTTGTTTTTTAGCAAATTCTATGCAACTTGTAACAGGCAGGGCAGCAAGGCTGTGCATTCCAATAACCTATGTGACTTCTTTCCTCTCTTCTCTCTCAATGACAATAAAAAAGCAAATTGCTCTTTTGCCTTTTTTCTAATTCTCAAAGGTTTGCATGGAAAATGATGGTATATTGCTTCTTGAGCAAGTTTTGCTATTTGACTTATTTGCTATACTGCTGCACTGCTTCCTGCTTTAGCTTTTGTTGATGCTGTTTGTTGTTTGCGAGGCTGCTTGTTTGGTTCAGTTTGTAATATTTGTTTGGACAGTTTACTTGCATTTTGTTTGGACAATTTTGCTGTTTGTTTGGACAGTTTTGATGCATTTTGTTTGGACAGTTTTTCTGTTTGTTTGGACAGTTTGTAGCATTTCTTTTCCTTTTTCTTTTTGTGAACCAAGAAGGGTAACCTTGTGATTTGCAAATAGGAAATAGATTGTGATGAATTAAACAACACTCTGATTCCACATTGCAAACCTTAATGATGAATGCCCTTTGGAAAACTTTTTTGTTCATGCCCAAATAACTTGCACTAACCATGTTTTTTCTTTTCTTGTTTTCATATGAGAAAAATGGATATGACAAAGCAAGGAAGGCAAGAAATCTGTGGCAAGCATGGAGGTCTTTGGAGATAAACAAAAGAATTTGATACGACTTCAATCTTCAGACAAACTTAGGCATAGATTAATTCTCCTAGGCCAATCAAACATTTGGATTTTCTTTGTAATTTAGAAAAATCATTCTTGTATTGTATCCAATAATTGTACCAATTCATCTTCAAATACGATAAGTTGTAAAACATAAAGTATTTAAAAGAATAAATTGTTTTGTAACAATGTATGAAATTGGAGAAAATCTTATGAAATGTTCTGGTGTCACTTGAAATCCTTTATCAACAATAACTTGTAATTTTCTCTTCGCATCCTAATTGATTTTTGAAATTCCCAATCAAGATATTTGAAACAAAATGCTCCAGTCTGGTAACTTAAATTCCAGGTAATCCCATTAATTTTGTAACTGCATTCCAAACAAACACGCACTGTATATTCTATTTCCTAACCAAACAAATGTTTTAAGGACGTAAATCATCTGGTCAACTTGGATCCCACAATCATGATTGTCCTAAATAACAGTCTTAATCTCCATCTCTTGTCCCAAACAAATCATGCCCTGAGAACGAACATTATTTTTTCCAGTAAACTATGTTTTAAGAAAATTCAAAATCAATCAAATGCCTTGCGATGATTTGATAATTTTAAAGTTTTTCAAACTCAAATTTCTTCTGATTCTTTGAAGATAAACCCGTGAGCGACATCACATGTGACCATGAACATACATAATTGTCTCAAAATCTTGTAGCTTGAAGAAATCATAAGTACAATCTTGAGGAAGCATGAAGACCTGTGAAAGCCAATTGGATCTTTGAGAACTCATTTTCTTTTGAGAATTGCAAGAAACCCTAATTGTTGGTTTACTGCCACAGAAGAGAATCTGTCTGGTTGATTTCTGAGCCAACTTGAATATCTGAGAAACCCTAGGGTTGTGTCTTCTATGAAAAATGGGAGGGCAAATTTTGGGGTACAACACATACATCTAACAGTTAATAATTTGCGGAATTTAAAATGCGGAAATTAAACTACACTATTACAAGGCTTCATGTATTTACATAGCCAAAAACAAACCCTTTGAAAATAAAGCGATAATGAAAAGTAAAAGCCCTAATTAAAGCTATTACAAACTGTGAGCAGATACAATAATTGGGTAAAGAATAATAAAGTGCGCGATGAAAATTATATCGACGAGAAATTAGGGTTTTGACCCTCCTAATCAAAAGAAAAATGTTTTTGTTGTTTTTTAATATTTTTTTTAAAGAAAAGAATTAAGTTTTTCTAAATTAAATATGAAAATTAATTAGTGATTAAATTAATTAATGAAAATAATTACAAGACCTATTTTTGTTTTTTTTTGGTTATTTTAGAAAAAAATAAAATATAATTAAGTTAGTAATAAAACTTATTTATTCTAATTATTTTTAATTATTTGCAAAAATAATTAACATTGTCTAAATTAATCAAACCTAATTAAATTAATCATTTTTTTATAATAAAAATAAAATATCTTAAATTTAATTGGATAGAAAAATATTTTTAGTGATTTTTGGATAAAAATAAAATTAATTTTTGGTTAGTAAATAAATTAAATAAGTTAATTAAATGAAATATAAAAAAGAAAAAGAGTAAGAAATGGGCCTGAAAAGCATTTTTTGGGGAGTGCAAACAGCCAGATCTGGGCCCAAAAAGATGAGGTCCACGTTGACTTTTTGGATCCAATGTTACATGTTGATTGTGGCTCATGATGCACCTTCAGATGATGGCCATCAGATTTGGCCATCTGACACTTGGCTGGCTAGATTGGAAGGGTGTATGGTGGACCCTTGGCTTGTACATGCATGAGATCCTGAAAAGAAAAATAATATGGAGAAGTTAGGGGACCTGGGATTTGAACCCAAGTCCTGAAGCAATATCCACGCCCTCACTACCACTGCACCACCTGTTCTTGTTTGTACATACAATACATAATAATAATATATGAAAAAGCAAAGCACTGAATTCAAAATGCGCGAAAATTCAAATGCGCGAATGGTTGGCCGCCACGTTTTCATCTTCTCCAAGGATATGTTGTTTTAGACAATAGACCTATACCAAAGGACGTTCTCCGTAGCTAAAACCCTGGCCATGTCAAAAATCACGTACAAGCACAATAAATCAGTGGTGATGGTACCGATCCATTCGTCTGAGTCTCACGAACTTCATGGTACCCTAATCGTGGCCCAATTTTGCCTGTACGCCAAGATCCCAATTCAAGCTTGCAAACCCTAATAATGGTGAAACTCCATACAAGCCATGAAAACGCAATTAAACCATACAGAAATTTTACAAATGTGATTGTGATCAAGAATGTATAATTATTTTATGCTATAAGTGCAAGAACAATGCTATTCGATTTCAAAAAGAGAGTTGTGCCGTGGATGACTTACAGTGCGATTTGGGGCTTGAAAACGCTTGGTTTTGATTGCTTTGGCTTGCTGAGAGTCCCAGGAAGCAAATGGAATGGTCAAGAAGTCTTGAATTGGCCTGGAACAATGAAATCGATTTTGCACTTTTTCTTGATTTTTTCAAATGTTGCTCTGCTTGCTGCGCCTGTTTCTAACCCCTCTTTTAGGTCTGCCTCCCTTCTATATGTATCAAGGAATGTATTAGGTTTGAAAGAATGCATCCAATCTTCCTCCATCAATGAATTTGATTGTGATTTGATCCTCCTTTAAATCTTTCCAAAATTGGCCTAAAACCAATCTTTTTGTCCACCCTAATGTCTTGCACGAGTTTGAATACTTGCTAGCTGTAATTGAAACCTGAAACAAGCACAAAATCTCTTTCTTTCAATGTTTTAGATTTTATATGATTTATTTTGATTAAAACTTATTTAAATCAAATAAAAATCAAAATAAATAAAAAAATATGATAATGACAAGTGGCAAGGTCTAGAGCTCGCGGACTATGTTGCCAACCCAAAACAAGTGAAAAAGAATGGGCCCATTTGGAAAAAATTGAAGTTTTAGGGATAGTTGACTTTTGGCAATTTTGCAAAAAAGGTCAACTTCACCAATGCATAACTTTCTCAATTTTGACTCTTTGGAGGTGTTCTTGGACTTTTTAGAAAGCTTGAGATGTCCTCTAAGCAAAACTTTTGGTCTCATATAAATTTGATATTCCATGCTCATGTATGAAGCTTTGACAAAAAAGGTGTTTTTGTTGACTTTTCAAAATGACCTATAATGTCCAAATTCATAACTTCTTGTGAGTGCATATTTTGAACTTGGTAGATGAAGATGGATTGTTGGGAATTTCATCCTCTTCAAAATGAGCTTTGGATGGGTCATTTCTCATAAAGTATGAGAAAGTTATGCTTGGTCAAAATTGAGTTGACTTTTCCTACAAAACCCTAATTTAGCAACTTTTGAGTCTTGATGAATTATGAGCAATCCTTGATGAATCATGATAAAACATTGATCAAATGATGAAGTAAACTTAAAAGTGAGGATGTTGACCAAAAATCTTAAAGTTTGACTGTATGTGGGCCACCGTTGACTTTTGCCCTAGCATAGTCGATTTTTAGGCCTTTGAGCAATTGACTGAGCAAATTTCCTCTATAGGGCTTGAAACTTAACATGGATGATATTGAGAACATATTAGGATATTGGTGAGCATTTGGGGTCCCTTGGACTCAAGTATCTTGATGCAACATGAAACCCTACTTTGAGGTAGACTGCCTTAGGAGAGAGCTTGTCTGGCCAACCCTTGGACTACCTTGAGCAACTTGAGGATCTTTCTTGAAATGTTTTGAGAAATATGGGAGGGCAAATTTTGGGGTACAACAGATGGCTTCTCTCAAGGACGCAAGGGATGTAATTGAATAAGGTGGGTGTACCAATTGGGGTCAGCTCTCTGATTTCACTCACAAAACTGACAAATTTGGTTTGGGCTTTACTACAGGGGCTCAAAGGGCTGTTAGGCGCACGCGGATTGGAAGACCTCCTCTGCACATCAGCAATCAGGGATGTAATGCAATTGAGGACAGTGAAAGAGATTCAGATATCGACAGCTGGATCTACCCTACAACCAACGGTGGACTGAACAATTAGACGGCGAAGGACTTCATACCTATTTCTTTTATTCCACAGTAATTGACTTTTGTTTTAAGAGTTGTAATAGACAGTTTGAAACTTTATGGCCTGGTGCCTTGCCCGAGGCACCCTGGCTTTGCTTGTGAGGGCTTATTACTTGTCATTTCATATATCATTAATAAAACATTGGACGTTTCTTGCATTACAAATTTTGCGCTCCTTGTTTTTCTTTTTTCTATTTCTCGCTTTATCAAAAACAGCTATTCTCTTACACACACTCACGTATCATAATGCAGATCCATATCCACTCTGGATCCCATTGATAACAACTCTCCTACTTCTAATTATGACTTCGAAAATCCGATCAACCAAGTCGAGGACGAAGGTGAAGATGATTGTGAGGTGCCTGGAGAACTTTCTAGACTATTACAGCAGGAAGAGAGGGCCATACAGCCTCATGAAGAGCCAGTTGAGTCAGTGAATTTAGGAACAGAGGAAGACAGGAAAGAGGTTAAGATAGGTGCAAATCTGGAGCCTAGTGTCAAGCAACGGTTGATATAAATGCTACGCGACTATGTTGAGATCTTCGCTTGGTCTTATGAAGATATGCCTGGTTTGGACACCGATATTGTAGTTCATCGCTTGCCAACTAAAGAAGACTGCCATCCAGTAAAATAGAAGGTCCGCCGTATGCACCCTGAAATGTCAGAGAAAATCAAAGCTGAAGTCATGAAACAGTTCGACGCGGGATTTTTAGCCGTCACTTCTTATCCGCAGTGGGTTGCCAACGTTGTTCCAGTACCTAAGAAAGATGGTAAGGTACAGATGTGTGTAGACTATAGAGATCTAAACAGGGCAAGCCCCAATGATGATTTCCCACTTCCTCACATCGATGTTCTGGTCGACAACACCGCGCAACATAAGATCTTCTCCTTCATGGATGGTTTTTCTGGCTACAACCAAATCAAGATGGCTCCTGAAGACATGGAGAAGAAAACCTTTATTACACAGTGGGGCACCTTCTGTTACAAGGTAATGCCTTTCGGGTTGAAGAATGCCGGGGAAAATTATCAGCGCGCCATGGTCGCTTTGTTCCACGATATGATTCACCATGAGATCGAGGTTTATGTTGATGATATGATAGCCAGGTCCCAGACTGAGGAAGAACACCTTGATCATCTCCAGAAACTGTTTGATAGGTTGAAGACGTACAAGCTGAGGTTGAACCCGAACAAGTGCACCTTCGAGGTAAGGTCTAGTAAGCTGTTGGGTTTCATCGTCAGTGATAAAGGTATTCAGGTGGACCCTGCAAAGGTAAAATCCATACAAGAGATGCCGGTTCGCCGCATAGAAAAGGAATTTGGAGGGTTTTTGGGACGTCTGAATTGCATCGCCAGGTTCATTTTACATCTGACTGCTACTTGTGAGCCAATCTTCAAGCTGCTGAAGAAAGATCAAGTGGTAAAGTGGAATGACGAATGCGAGACCGCTTTCAAAAGAATCAAAGAATATCTTCAACAACCGCCAAGTTTGATGCCTCTATCAGGCAAGATCCACAAATATCAAGCAATGTTTACCAACTCTCATCAGCCCTAGAACTAGCAAGTACAACACTTTGGCATAGTCACTTCAACCTTTCTTCAAAAGCAAGAAAAGAGGCAAAAGGGATCAGAACTTGCACATCTGTTAAAGGGAAGCCTTGGTATCATTCTAAAAAACTTCACAAACTTGTCTCAAGCAGAAAACACGAATACACAACATTCAAAACTCTCCCAAACAGAAAAACCACATTTCTGCCCAAAACAGGGCAGCTTCTGTAAAACACTTACCAACTTAAAATTTGCTCGTGCGTTTTTCTTTGTAACACTTCAAACATCTTCCCTACATCACATTCAAACTATCCAAGTCCTTGTCCTGGTTCTGTAATCCCTATTTCATACATCACCATTCTCACTTTGGAAGGTTGCAGCTTGACTTCTACAGGGAGTTTCAAGCATCCTCAAGGCAAGCTAAGCATTGGGATAGCTTGAGGGAACTTCAAGGAAGCTCACACGATCCTCAAGCCTCACTCAAAGTCCCCACATTTCCATATCCAAACTCAGCTGAACAAGGTATTTTTCAAAACTCTATCTCTTTATTTAGGCATCTTTAAGTCACGATTTGTGAAGCAAAAATGTAGTCCTTAACTTGCTGAAGCTGTACATATGCATAATTGTCATTTATATTAACCGAGTAGTGAGAATTTGAAGCTTGAAGTTCATGAAAAAATTAGGTCAGGAATTAGGGCCACTGAAATTCTCCCTGGTCTTTTAGAGTTAGGTTTCAAATCTTATATCATTGGAATCGTGATAAAAAATGCTACATGTTTCATGTTGCAAGTTTTTGTTTTTGTGCAAAGAATAGAGAGTTGCAGGTTTGAAAAAACGCGCGCTGGAAAGGAAGCAAGGATAGGGACGAAGATGCTGTCTTGGGCTTTTTTGGTTTTGCTACTCACACCCCCTGAATTCCTTTTGCACCCCCTGACTTATTTCTTATATTTTCATATTTTTCTTGCATATTTTTATTTTATTGCTTGCATTTATTTTTTCCAATGATAAAAAATCCTCAAAAATAATTTATTTATTTTCACATTTTATTTTATTTTTTTATTTATTTTTTGCATAAAAATAGTTTATTTTGACAAGTGGTTACTATTTTCTTAAATAAACTTGTAAATAATAAAAAAATACTTAATATTTTATTTCATTATTTTATACACATTAAATATTTATTTTTCATACATATTTAACTTTTTTAATATTTGTACATAATATTATTATTATTTTTCTTAAACAAAAAAGGAATAAATAAATATAGAACATATATTTTCTTTTAATCAAAAACTAGGGTTTTACCCCTTTCAAAATAATAATATTATTTTTCTTATTTTTAGGACTTAAATAATATTATTCTCTCATACATAAAACAAATACAAAACATTTTTTGCATATTTATATTTTTATTGCATTTTTAATATTTGTTTATTTATTTAATTTACAAATATTCAATTGGGTTGTAATAGTAAATTAGGGTTTTATTTTATGCAAATATCCCCATTCAAAAACTTGTATCCCCCCTCCCATAATAATTGTTGTAATAGCTTAGATTTATTTTACGCAATTTATCGCATTATATACATGTTTAGTAATATTAGGGTTTGTATGATAAAACAAAAATCAAACAAATAGCAAAGACCTAATTCAAGAAAAATGCATGAAAAATGACAACACCTTGCACACAAGCACCCCTAGGGTTTCATTCACTTGGTTGCCTTAACAAAATGGCCATGGTATGCATGCAAAGTATCTTGGCAAAACAAAACAAAACAAAAGATCATAGTCCCTCGATGACGCTATCACAAGTTGCCTAAAACAAATGATCTTAGTCCCTCAAAACATGCTAAGATACTTGGCACCATCATGGTCATACAATGACCCACGCCCTTCCCGTTTAACATCCAAAGATAGGGTTGTTTACCAAATCAATGGTAAATCAACAATATCAAAGGAATAAAAATGTACAAGAAAGACTTTTTGAGTAGGTAGAAGCTTCTAGTTACTTGATCAATTTGCAAATAATCCTTGCTATCTTCAAACAAACACACACATTTCAAAACATTTTCCAAACAACTTTCAAAACATTGAAACATTTTTCAAAAGACAAACATCTTTGTATACATTCTTATGAACGAGAATCATTACAAAGATTTCCTAAACGATGGCCTCTTTTCAAAATACTTTCAAAAAACCACACAAAGCACCATTTCAAACAATTGCAAAAGCAAAGCAAGTGATCTAAACAAGTAAGTAAGAGCCCGTGGAAAACCATGGATGAAAAGGGTGCTAATACCTTCCCTTTTCATAATCTACCCCCTGAACTCAAGAAAACATCTCAAAGGTCTTTCCCGTGCTTTTTTACCTTTCCTTTTGGATAAAATAAAAGTCGGTGGCGACTCTTGCTAACCGTTACATTTGCAAACACAAACGCAAAACCTCAAGTCAGTTCTCCCACCGCATCACAGTGCGCATGTGCAAATAATTCAATTTCAGTTTATTTATCTTTGCACATTTAGGGTGATCTAACTGTTTTCAAATTAACATACATTCTTGTCATGCATCCTAATATCATACATCTAACAATTAATAATTTGCGAAATTAAAAATGCGGGAATTAAACTACGCTATTACAAGGCTTCGGGTATTTACATAGCCAAAAATAAACCCTTTGAAAAATAAAGCGATAAATAAAATAAACGTCCTAATTAAACTATTACAAACTGTAGGCAGATACAATAATTGGGATAAAAATAAAGCGTGCGATGAAAAATTAGATCAATGAGAAATTAGGGTTTTGACCCTTCTAACCTAATTAAAAGAAAAAATTGTTTTTGTTGTTTTTAATATAGAGAAATAAGTTTTCTAAATTAAATATGCAATTAATTAGTTAATTAATTAATAAAAATAATTACATGACCTATTTTTGGTTTTTGGTTATTTTTAGGAAAAAAGAAAATATAATTAAATTAGAAAATAAAACCTATTTGTTCTAATTAATTTTAATTATGTACAAAAGGGAATTAAAGTTATCTAAATTATTCAAACCTAATTAAATTAATTAATTATTATTTTTAATAAAAAATATACCTAAATCTAATTGGTGAAAAATAATATTTTTGTGATTTTTTTAATAAAGAGAAAATAATTTAATTGGTTAGTAAATAAATAAAATAAATTAAATTAAATAAAAGAAAAAACATAGAAAAAGAAATTTGGGCCTGAGTTTAGCAGCTTTGGAGGTGTGAGAAGCATTTTTTGGGCCCAACAATCTGAAGCCCACGTTGACTTGTGAGATCCTATGCTACGCGTTTGACTTGGCTTTTGGTGTTCCCTCCTGGATGGCCATCAGATTTGGCCATCTGGCCAGTTGACAGACTGGATCTTGAGGTCACATGATAGACCCTTGGCTTATGCACGCATCTGATTACCTGAAAGAAATCAAGAAAAATACAATTGTTGGAGGCAGGGGTCGAACCCCTGACCTCAAGCTTCCTAACACCTTAACGCTTTCCTGGCTACCACTGGGCCAATTACTTCTATTTGTACATATAATGAATAATAATAATAATATATAAAAATAGGAATTAGTGGAGGATGACAAAAAAATGCGCGCCAGAGTTTGAATGGGCCAATGGAGAGATGACACATAGGTCGTCTCTGACCTTGCTCCGTGGGTAAAAGTTCCAAACTTTTACCTACGGACGTTTGTCCGTAGCTACAAGCCCGGTTCTTCTCAAAACTCTCCATGGGCACGATAAATGACTTCTAGTGCCATGGTTGGATTCTTCTTGTCATTCTGAACATGATGGTACCACTCATGACGACTAATTTTACCTGCAAGCAAAAACCCTAAAACGGAATCCAAAAACCTAGCTATGGTGAAATCCAGTACAAGCCATAAAAATGCAATTAAATGTCACAGGAAGCTTGCAAACATGATGGTGATCGAGAATATACAACTATTTTATGCTATAAGTGCAAGAATAATGCTATTCGATTTCAAAAAAAGAGCTATGTCGTGGGTGACTTACAGTGCGATAGAAGGCTGGAAAATGCCTGCTCTTGATTGCTTTAGCTTGCTTACACTCCCAGGAATCGATTGGGATAGGCAAAGAGTCTTGTATTGGCCTCTAAGTACAAATTCGATTCACCACTTTTTCTTGATTTTTCCAAGTTTGATTCTTGTTCATGCGCCTCTCTCTAACCTAGTTTTGAGTCTGCACACGCTCTATATGTATCAAGGAAGGGATTAGGGTTGATAACTGATCTCAATCTTCCTCCATCAATGAATTGGATCTTGATTTGATACACCTTAAAAATATTTCCAAAATTGGCCTAAAATCAATCTTTTTGTTCACCCTAATGCCTTTCACGAGTTTTATTTGATGCTAGCTGTAATTGAAACCTGAAACAAGCACAAAATCTTTTGTTTTCAATGTTTTGGATTTTACATGATTTATTTTGATTAAAACTGATTTAAATCAAATAAAAATAAAAATAAATAATAAAAATATGATAATGACAAGTGGCAAGGGCTAGAGCTCGTGGACTATGTTGCCAACTCAAAACAAGTGAAAAAGATTGGGCCCATTTGGCAAAAATTGAAGTTTTAGGGATAGTTGACTTTTGGCAATTTTGCAAAAAAGGTCAACTTCACCAATGCATAACTTTCTCAATTTTGACTCTTTGGAGGTGTTCTTGGACTTTTTAGAAAGCTTGAGATATCCTCTAAGCAAACCTTTTTGTATCATATCAATTTGATATTCCATGCTCATGTATGAAGCTTTGACAAAAAAGGTGTTTTTGTTGACTTTTCAAAATGACCTATAATGTCCAAATTCATAACTTCTTGTGAGTGCATATTTTGAACTTGGGAGATGAATATGGATTGTAGGGATTTGAATATTCTTCAAAATGAGTTTTGGATGAGTCATTTCTCATAAAGTATGACAAAGTTATGTTTGGTCAAAGTTGAGTTGACTTTTTCTGCAAAACCCTAATTTAGCAACTTTTGAGTCTTGATGAATTATGAGCAATCCTTGATGAATCATGATCAACCCTTGATCAAATGATGAGATATACTATAAAATGAGGATGTTGACCAAAAATCTTGAAGTTTGACTGTATGTGGGCCACATTTGACTTTTGCCCTAGGATAGTCGATTTTCAGGCCTTTGAGCAATTGACTGAGCAAATTTCCTCTATAGGGCTTGAAACTTGACATGGATGATCTTGAGAACATATTAGGATACTGGTGAGAATTTGGGGTCCCTTGGACTCAAGTATCTTGATGCAACATGAAACCCTAATTTGAGGTAGACTGCCTTAAGAGAGAGCTTGTCTGGCCAACCCTTGGACTACCTTGAGCAACTTGAGGATCTTTCTTGAAATGTTTTGAGAAATATGGGAGGGAAAATTTTGGGGTACAACAAATGGCTTCTCTCAAGGACTCAAGGGATGTAATTGAAGAAGGTGGGTGTTCCAATTGAGGTCAGCTCCCTGATTTCACTCACAAAACTGACAAATTTAGTTTGGGCTTTACTATAGGGGCTCAAAGGGTTGTTAGGCGCGCACGGATTGGAAGACCTCATCTGCACATCAGCAATCAGGGAGTTAATGCAATTGAGGACAGTGAAGGAGATTCAAATATCGACAGCTGGATCTACCCTACAACCAACGGTGGACTGAACAATTGGACGGCGAAGGACTTCATACCTGTTTCTTTTATTCCACAGTAATTGACTTTTGTTTTAAGAGTTGTAATAGACAGTTTGAAACTTTATGGCCTGGTGCCTTGCCCGAGGCACCCCGGCTTTGCTTGTGAGGGCTTATTACTTGTCATTTCATATATCATTAATAAAACATTGGACGTTTCTTGCATTATAAATTTTGCGCTCCTTGTTTTTCTTTTTTCTGTTTCTCGCTTTATCAAAAACAACTATTCTCTTACACACACTCACGTATCATAATGCAGATCCATATCCACTCTGGATCCCATTGATAACAACTCTACTACTGCCAATTATGACTTCGAAAATTCGATCAACCAAGTCGAGGACGAAGGTGAAGATGATTGTGAGGTGCCTGGAGAAATTTCTAGACTATTATGGCACGAAGAGAGGGCCATACAGCCTCATGAAGAGCCAATTGAGTCAGTTAATTTGGGTACAGAGGAAGACAAGAAAGAGGTTAAGATAGGTGCAAATCAGGAGCCTAGCGTCAAGCAACAGTTGATACAAATGTTATGCGACTATGTTGAGATATTCGCTTGGTCTTATGAAGATATGCCTGGTTTGGACACTGATATTGTGGTTCATCGCTTGCCAACTAAAGAAGTCTGCCCTTCGGTAAAACAGAAGGTCCGTCGTATGCGCCCTAAAATGTCAGAGAAAATCAAAGTTGAAGTCATGAAACAGTTCGACGCGGGATTATTAGCCATCACTTCTTATCCGCAGTGGGTTGCCAACGTTGTTCCAATACCTAAGAAGGATGGTAAGGTACGGATGTGTGTAGACTATAGAGATCTGAACAGGGCAAGCCCCAATGATGATTTCCCACTTCCTTACATCGACGTTCTGGTCGACAACACCGCGCAACATAAGATCTTCTCCTTCATGGATGGTTTTTCTGGCTACAACCAGATTAAGATGGTTCCTGAAGACATGGAGAAGACAACCTTTGTTACACAGTGGGGCACCTTCTGTTACAAGGTAATGCCTTTCGGGTTGAAGAATGTTGGGGCAAATTATCAGTGCGCCATGGTCGCTTTATTCCACGACATGATTCACCATGAGATCGAGGTTTATGTTGATGATATGATAGCCAGGTCCCAGACTGAGGAAGAGCACCTTGATCATCTCCAGAAACTGTTTGACAGGTTGAAGACGTACAAGTTGAGGTTGAACCCGAACAAGTGCACCTTCGAGGTAAGGTCTGGTAAGCTGCTGGGTTTCATCGTCAGTGATAAAGGTATTCAGGTGGACCCTGCAAAGGTAAAAGACATACAAGAGATGTTGGTTCCCCGTACATAAAAGGAAGTTAGAGGCTTTTTGGGACGTCTGAATTACATCGCCAGGTTCATTTTACATCTGACTGCTACTTGTGAGCCAATCTTCAAGCTGCTGAAGAAAGATCAAGTGGTAAAGTGGAATGACGAATGCCAGAACTCTTTCGAAAGAATCAAAGAATATCTTCAAGAATCGCCAATTTTGATGCCTCTATCAGGCAAGATCCACAAATATCAGGCAATGTTTACCAACTCTCATCAGCCATAGAACTAGCAAGTACAACACTTTGGCATAGTCATTTCAACCTTTCTTCAAAAGCAAGAAAAGAGGCAAAATGGATCAGAACTTGCACATCTGTTAAAGGGAAGCCTTGGTATCATTCTAAACAACTTCACAAACTTGTCTCAAGCAGAAAACACGAATACACAACATTCAAAACTCTCCCAAACAGAAAAACCACATTTCTGCCCAAAACAGGGCAGCTTCTGCAAAACACTTGCCAACTTAAAATTTGCTCGTGCGTTTTGCTTTGTAACACTTCAAACATCTTCCCTACATCACATCCAAACTATCCAAGTCCTTGTCCTGGTTCTGTAAGCCCTATTTCAGACATCACCATTCTCACTTTGGAAGGTTGCAGCTTGACTTTTACAGGGAGTTTCAAGCATCCTCAAGGCAAGCTAAGCATTGGGATAGCTTGAGGGAACTTCAAGGAAGCTCACACGATCCTCAGGCCTCACTCAAAGTCCCCATATTGCCATATCCAAACTCAGTTGTACAAGGTATTTTTCAAAATTCTATCTCTTTATTTAGGCATCTTTAAGTCACGATTTGTGAAGCAAAAATGTAGTCCTTAACTTGCTGAAGTTGTACATATGCATAGTTGTCATTTATATTAACTGAGTAGTGAGAATTTGAAGCTTTAAGTTCATGAAAAAATTAGGTCAGGAATTAGGGCCACTGAAATTCTCCTTGGTCTTTTAGAGTTAGGTTTCAAATCTTATTTCATTGGAATCGTGATAAAAATGCTACATGTTTCATGTTGCAAGTTTTTGTTTTTGTGCAAAGAATAGAGAGTTGTAGGTTTGAAAAAACGCGTGCTGGAAAGTAAGCAAGGACAAGGACGAAGATGCTGTCTTGGGCTTTTTTGCTTCTGGCCTTTTTTGGTTTTGCTACTCACACCCCTTGAATTCCTTTTGCACCCCCTGACTTATTTCTTATATTTTCATATTTTTCTTGCATATTTTTATTTTATTGCTTGCATTTATTTTTTCCAATGATAAAAAATCCTCAAAAATAATTTATTTATTTTCACATTTTAATTTTTTTATTTATTTTTTGCATAAAAATAGTTTATTTTGACAAGTGGTTTCTATTTTCTTAAATAAACTTGTAAATAATAAAAAAATACTTAATATTTTATTTCATTATTTTATACATATTAAATATTTATTTTTCATACATATTTAATTTTATTAATATTTGTACATAATATTATTATTAGGGTTAATACCTATTTTCACCCCTGACAGATGGGGTATATTTGAAAAACCCCCCTGCCAAAAAAAAAGTTCCAATTGTTACCTTGACAAATTTTAAAAGTTTCAGTTTTTACCTTGAGGATGCCACATCACCTAAAAGGCTGATGTGGCTTATATTTTTGTGGCATCCTCAAGGTAAAAACTGAAACTTTTAAAATTTGTCAAGGTAACAATTGAAACTTTTAAAATTTGTCAAGGTAACAATTGGAACTTTTTAGGTGATGTGGCATCCTCAAGGTAAAAACTGAAACTTTTAAAATTTGTCAAGGTAACAATTGGAACTTTTTTTTTGGCAGGGGGATTTTTCAAATACACCCCATATGTCAGGGGTGAAAATAGGTATTAACCCTTATTATTATTTTTCTTAAACAAAAAAGGAATAAATAAATATAGAACATATATTTTCTTTTAATCAAAAACTAGGGTTTTATCCCTTTCAAAATAATAATATTATTTTTCTTATTTTTAGGACTTAGATAATATTATTCTCTCATACATAAAACAAATACAAAACATTTTTTTGCATATTTATATTTTTATTGCATTTTTAATATTTGTTTATTTATTTAATTTGCAAATATTCAATTGGGTTGTAATAGTAAATTAGGGTTTTATTTTGTGCAAATATCCCCATTCAAAAACTTGTATCCCCCTCCCATAATAATTGTTGTAATAGCTTAGATTTATTTTACGTAATTTATCGCATTATATACATGTTTAGAAATATTAGGGTTTGTATGATAAAACAAAAATCAAACAAATAACAAAGACCTAATACAAGACAAATGCATGAAAAATGACAATACCTTGCACACAAGCTCCCCTAGGGTTTCACCCACTTGGTTGTCTTAACAAAATGGCCATGGTATGCATGCAAAGTATCTTGGCAAAACAAAACAAAAGATCATAGTCCCTCGATGACGCTATCACAAGTTTCCTAAAACAAATGATCTTAGTCCCTCAAAACTTGCTATGATACTTGGCACCATTGCTATCATGGTCATACAATGACCCACGCCCGTCCCGTTTAACATCCAAAGATAGGGTTGTTTACCAAATCAATGGTAAATCAACAATATCAAAGGAATAAAAATGTACAAGAAAGACTTTTTGAGTAGGTAGAAGCTTCTAGTTACTTGATCAATTTGTAAACAATCCTTGTTATCTTCAAACAAACACACACATTTCAAAACATTTTCCAAACAACTTTCAAAACATTGAAACATTTTTCAAAAGACAAACATCTTTGTATACATTCTTACGAACGAGAATCATTACAAAGATTGCCTAAACGATGGCCTCTTTTCAAAATACTTTCAAAAAACCACACAAAGCACCATTTCAAACAATTGCAAAAGCAAAGCAAGTGATCTAAACAAGTAACTAAGAGCCCATGGAAAACCATGGATGAAAAGGGTGCTAATACATTCCCTTTTCATAATCTACCCCCCGAACTCAAGAAAACATCTCAAAGATCTTTCCTGTGCTTTTTTACCTTTCCTTTTGGATAAAAGAAAAGTCGGTGGCGACTCTTGCTAACCACAACATTTGCAAACACAAACGCAAAACCTCAAGTCAGTTCTCCCACCGCATCACATAACTGGCGACTTTGCTGGGGATAATTCTAAAAGTGGGGTTACCTTAGAGTTTAGATCACCTTTACATGCTTACAATTGTTTGCCTTGTTTTCTTTACACTTTGGCTCTATTGTTTGGGTTTGAATCCTCTATCCGGATTTGGGAAACATTCATAGGTAAATAGCAATACCTTGTGGAAACTGTGCAGGGTATACCGACATGGCCTAAGCAATAGCTATATTAGTGCGGCATATTTGTGGGTACCAGTAGCCTTTGAGTCAATCAAAGAGAATACGAGGCCGCTGAGTGATGTCATGAAGCACTAATGGACTTTTAGAACCTTTACTTGACCAACTTTGCCTTTTAGGATGTAGTGAGATGACCGGATTTGGTACAGTCCGAAGTTGGTAGATACTCGATACTACACTCATTGAGGGTTGGTTCCTTGGAATATTTTGGTCTCCAGTAAAGAGGCTGAATTGAAACAATGAACAAGGAAACAATCCAGTGATATTGAGCTCCTTAGAACCCGGTTACTATTTCTAGAACAGGTTGAGCTAACTAAACTTCAAGAGGGTACTTATCTATGAAACCCCATGCAAGCCTAAACTAGGAGCTTGTGTGATTTTCTTGTACATATATACTTGTGCATAACATCATGGACATCATGAACATCATATGCATCCACTAACCATTTCAAGGATTTTGGAATTTCATCTTTGTTCCTGTTTTGTAGGTTATGGATTCACTTCGTAGGAAAACTGTCCAAATAAACCTTGTAAGAATTCCTCCACAACCCAAGGAGCTAGCTTCAAGGATTCCTGAGAATTCTCCATTCACCGAGAGGCATGGTCGTCTTCTCAACTTGGTCACTTCCAACACTGAGGAGGATATGCTGAAAGTTCTTTTCCAGTTCTTTGACCCTTTGCATCATTGCTTCACATTTCCTGACTACCAACTTGTGCCCACTTTGGAGGAATTTTCTCAACTCTTGAGGATTCCTATTCTCAATAAACTACCCTTCAACGGTACGGAAAGAGATCCAAAGCCAGAAGAGATTGCTCAAGCCCTACACTTGCACTCATCTGATGTCACAGCACATTGGGAAACTAGAAGTGGTGTCAAAGGTTCTTGTCAAAGTTTCTATTTGAGGAGGCCCAAAGCTGTTGGAATTCTCTAGATTTGCAAGCTTTTGAGGATATTGTAGCTCTTCTCATCTATGGGATGGTCTTGTTCCCTAACCCTGACCAACTCATAGATGTGAGTGCTGCCAAAATCTTCATGACTCGCAACCCGATGCCTACATTGCTTGGGGATATCCTCCACTCTTTTCACACTCGTACAATGAGGAAAAAAGGTGTTCTCATGTGTTGCACTCCTCTACTGGCAAGATGGTTTATTTCTCATCTTCCCCAATCAGTCTTGAAGAATGAGCAAGGTTTGAGGTGGTCACAACGATTGATGACTCTTACCCATTCAGACATTCATTGGTGTTCTCGATCCAAAGAGAATGTCATCATCATTGACCGTTGTGGGGAATTCCCTAATGTCCCTCTACTTGGCATTAGGGGAGGCATCACTTACAACCCCTACTTGGCTCTGATACAGTTTGGTTATGCCCGAAGGGATGGCCCACATGATATGCTGATTCAAGGTTTGGTTTTCGACTTTGACAACGACAATCAAGGACTCCGACAAAGGTTCATCCGAGCTTGGAGGATGCCCAACAAGGTAGACAGTAAGACCTTAGGACACAAGAATTCCATCCCTCTTGAGCCTTACCTCAAGTGGGTACGAACCCACGCCCAAAGTCTTATGATGCCTTACCCCTACATTCTCCCAGTGATTATAGAGCCTGTTATGGAAGGAGAGGTTCCATACACCCTCCTACATCCTGACATGCCAACATCACTCGAAGATCTACAAAGGAGTTGGATACAACTCAAGGGAGAGCGCGACACTTTCGAATCCCAATTCTATGCAAGCGATAAGAAGGTTTTGGAACTCACTCGGCTACTTCATGAAGAGCAGACTCTCAACACCTACATTGCACCAAAGAGGATGCGCAACGTCTTTTTAACTTAGAATTTTGTATTATTTTGCCCATGGGGCATTGATGCACTAACAAATTCTATCTTATTAATATGACGTGTGTTTCTTTTTTGTTTAAAACAAATTTGAATTTCTGAATCCTTGAAAGCATTACATGAATACATATCATTCATCATATGCATAAACAGGTCTCCACACCAAGTTTCCTCATCTCTCTGCTGTTTATTTCAGCAAGATGGATATTGAACAAACGGTCAAAGATTTGCAAGCTCAGAATTCACAATTTCAACAGCTACTCTTGACCTTGGCCAAGGGGCAGGAGGAGCTCAAAACTCTGCTAGAGAAAGAGAAAGAGAAAAAGAAGAAGAAGCAAGCTGGTGTGGTTGTCATGGGCAGAAGGTTTGAAGCACAAGCCAGACGAACTTTGGAATTCCCATCAACATCTAAAGAGGGGGAAAGAAAAGGTAAAGAAATGGAGGTACCATCTGATTCTGAAGCAGAATAAGAAGAAGAAGAAGATGAAGACTACTCTGAACAGCAGTACCCTCCGGCCGATGACAAATACAAAAACTTGGAAGAGTGTCTAGCTGCTATGGAGATACAGAGAGTACCTGGGCTAGACTTTGAGGAGTTAGGGTTGATTTCTGGAATTGTAATCCCTCATAAGTTTAAGGTGCCACTGTTTGCTAAGTACGATGGGGTGTCTTGTCCCAAGATGCACCTACGATCTTATGTCAGGAAAATTCAACCACATTCTTCTGACAAAGATTTGTGGGTCCATTTTTTCCAGGACAGTTTATCGGGGACGCAACTGGATTGGTTCTACCATTTAGAGAGGTTTGATGTGCATAATTGGGAAGACTTGGAAGCCGCCTTCTATAAACAGTATCAATACAATGCTGACTTGGCGCCTACCTGTACTCAGCTACAGAGTATGGCTATGGCTACCAATGAGGGCTTCAAAGACTACGCCCAAAAATGGAGGGATTTAGCCGGAAGGGTGCAACCACCTTTATCTGAAAGAGAGCTAGTGGACATGTTCTTGGGGACTCTGTTAGGTCCTTTCTTTAATCACCTGATTGGAAGCTCCTCTGCAGGTTTCACTGAGTTGATTCTAACTGGCGAGAGGGTGGAAGCCGATATTAGAAGCGGGAAAATTCAGAAAGATGCGTCTACCTCTACAACTGTAAAAAATCCCTTCACTGGAAAGAAGGAAGTGTCTGTTGTCTATGCCCAGAGGAATCAGGGAAGAATTGAAAGACGACCAACAGTGGGGGCCGTTATGACTCAAAAGTCTGCATCAGATTAGCCGAGAAACAACCAGCCGAGAAATGATCATCCGAGAAATAACCAGCAAAGGGTGGAAAGGCCTGTAAGGCAATTCACCAAGATAAACATGACTCCTGCTCAAGTCCTACCACATCTCTTGAAGTTGAACCTGGCCATGCTAAAGGAAGCCCCTAAAAATCCTAACACTGCTTCTCCGCATTACCATCCCAACGCCAGCTGTGCTTACCATTCAGAAAGTCCAGGGCACGACACTAACAACTGTTGGCCCTGAAGAACAAGATCCAATATCTGATTGACGCAAAGAAGTTGAATTTGAAGCTCCTGAAAAGCCAAATGTTATCTCCGCTCCAATGCCGAGTGTTGAAGCCCAAAATTTGACCTCTCATTTTATCAAGATTTCCCATCACAAGACTCTTTGGACTCCAGACAGGATTAGGGTTTGCTCTGCTCAAGACATCTCCTTGCACTGATAACCTGAAATTAGGGTTTGAGTTTGCACAAGGATTTTTGGACTTCCAATGCTCCAAGTGACTTTCATACTTCATGTTGGACTTATAAGATTTCCCATACCAAGTTTCAAGCCTTGAATCAAGTTTTTGGCCAGTCAATTGGACAATTGACCTAGAAATCAGCTGTATTGTGGAAAAAGTCAACTGTGGCCAATTTACAGTCAAACCTCATAATTTTGATCCACATAAACATTATAGACTCATATGAACCATTTGATCAACTTTGGACCACAACTCCTCAAGAAATTTGATCAGATCATCAAAAGGGCAAAATGGTCATTTTTAGGGTTTTGACTGCAGAAGGGAAATTTCTGATTTTTCACCTAGCCAATGGCAAATTTTGTTCAAGCATGGATTCAAGGACTCAATGGCATCATCTTGACCTAATGACAAGGTTCAAAAGATCTAAAAAGCATTGGATTGACAGATGAATTTTCCAGTCAACTGATCAAAAATCAACTCTACACTGAAAAGTTAAACTTTGACTTTTTGGTCAAAATCAAGTGCCAAGGGTCATTTTTCACCAAGATGTGTCAAAACATGTAACTTGTTCACCAAGAAACCTAATTTTGAAAATTAGGGTTTAAAATGGAAAATTTTCATAAATTAGAAATTTTCTAAGTTATGAAAATTTCTTATTTTTTCCCCAACTTTGCCCAACCTTTTCACCATGATGAAATTGGATTCAAAGAAAACTTCAAACATGAAAGTTGTATTCCTACACAAAATATACAACTTGTATTCACAAAGTTTTCCCAAAAGATGCTTGGATCTCAAGTTATGATTTTGTGAACAAGGGTCCATGAAGCTTTTAACTTAGTGAAATTTTGCCCTAGTTTAGGCAGGATTTTGACCTATCTTCATGGCATTTTTTCACATAGTTCCAAGTGTAATCTCAAAATGTATTTCAAATATGGATTGTAGAGAATGTTACAAGCTTTCCAAAATGTCCAAGAACTCTTCAAAATCATTTATGGTTAGGGAGAATCGAAGAAAAGAAAATGGCCATTTCTCACTTTTATCCATGGCATTTTTCATGTTGATACAAGTTGCAAATTCTGTCCAACCTTGCTTATACTTGTTTACAGGTCCTTAAACCCTTAAACACTCTTAAATTAAATGCAAACACATTGGTTAGAGGCATTGTTCTGATCAATGAAGCATTATACAAAGGATTAATCCATTTTTGGCAAAAAGGCAACAATGCCATTTACATAAAGCACAACTTTTGCAATTTTGTTTGTCTTGAGCATTGGACTTAATCTTTTGCAGCAAACCACATCCACAAATATCAGGGAAGGTACACCAACTATCAGCATGCTTGGAGCTATCTTGTACAGGCCATAGCATTGTCAAAATCACATTTTCTTCAAAAACAAGTCAACTTGCAAAATCATCACAACTCTTGTATCTGTTAAAACTAAAGTTTGTAAACATTTAAAACAAGTTTAACATATTACACTAAGCCAGAAACACGAGCCTTAAGCCTCTCAAACACCCTCTAACATCAAAACACCAAGTTCTTGTCAAAACAGGGCAGATTCTGCAGATTGATTTCCATCTTCACATTGCCTCGTGCGTTTTGCTTGCAACCAGTTCCAACACACTCCATACAATACACCTAAGCTATCCCAACCATCCCCAAGTCACTGTAACTCCATTTACACACTTCACCATTTTCAAATTCTGAGTTTGCAGGTTGAGTTCTATAGGAAGATTCAAGCCATTTCAAAGCAAGCCAGGCATTGGGAAAGATCAAGGGAACATCAAGCAAGCTCAAAAGAACCTCAGGCCTCACTGAAAGTTGCTGCATTGCCATACTCGAGCTTGAATGAAACAGATAAATTTCAAACTTCTATCTCTCTATTTAGGAATCATTAGGCTTAGGTTTGTGAATAAAAAATGTAGTCCTCATTGCCCTTGAGCTGTACATATGCATAGAATTCATTTATGTTAACTGAGCTAGGAGTATTTGATGTTTGAACTTTCTGAAAAAAATAGGTCAAGATTTAGGGCCAATGAAATTCTCTCTGGTCTTTGAGAGTTAGATTAAGTGTTTTATATGGCTAGAATCGTGTGATCAAGAGCTATAACTTTCATGTTGCAAGTTTTTGTTTTTAAGCACAAATGCAGGAGTTAGCAGTTTGAACAGGGCGCACGTTTTTTCTTTGTCACAAGGTCAGGGATGAAGAGATCATGGGCTGGGACTGGTTGTTTCCACTATTGACACCCCCTAGCTTGCTTTCTGCACCCCCTTGGCCCATTGATTTTATTTTTTTATATTTTCCATTTCTATTTTCATTTCTGACTTTTATTATTTTTTCTAAATATAAAAAATCACCAAAAATATTTTCTTAAATTTTCAAATTTTTATTTTATTTTTTTTATTTATTTTTTTTGGACATAGAAATAGTTATTAAATGATATATACTTTTATTTTCTTAAATAAAAACTTGTAAATATTAAAAATATTATATATTTTTATTTTCATTATTTATACACTTAAATTAATATTTTCATACAATATTTAATTTTTTAACATTTTGTTTATATTATTTTTATTATTTCCTTATACATAATAAAATAAATAAAACAATTAGAAAACAATATTTTCTTTAAACAAAAATTAGGGTTTCCACCCTTTCCAAAAAATAACCATTAATATTTTTCTTATTTTTGATACATTAAATAAATTTATTTTACATACATAAAATAAATACAAAAAACATTTTTGCATATTTATATTTAATTGCACATTTAAATATTTGTCAATTTATTATTTGTACAATGAATTCAATTTGGTTGTAATAGTTGAATTAGGGTTTTATTTTCTTGCAAATATCCCCCTATTCAAACTTGTATCCCCCTCCCCATAATCACGTTGTAATAGTTGTAGATTTACTTTTACGCACTTTATTGCTTACAAATATGCATGATAGAAAGATTAGGGTTTGTATGATAACCAAAAATCAAAACAAATAACATGACTAATACAAGACAAAAATGCATGAAAATGACAACACAATGCATACAAGCACCCCTAGGGTTTCATCCACTTGTTGCCTTAAACATGGCCATGGTATGCATGCTAGGTATCTTGGCAAAACAAAATCAAAACAAAAGATCATAGTCCCTCGATGACGCTATCTTGGTTGCCTATACAAAAATGATCTAGCCCCTCAAGCAAAAACTTGCTAAAGATACTTAGCACAATTGCTATCATGGTCATACGATGACCCACGCCTGTCCCGTTTAACATCCAAACACAAGGTTGTTTACTAAATGCAATGGTAAAATGAAAATGTCAAAGGGTTAAAAATGTGTAGGAAAGATCTTTGAGTAGGTAGGTAGATGCTCCTAGTTACTTGATCAAATTTGCAAACATCCTTGCTATTTTCAAAAACACATCATAACAAAATTTCAAAACATTTTGCCAAAACAAACTTTTAAACATTGAAACATTTTTCAAAAGACAAACACCTTTGTATACATTCAAACAAGAATCATTACAAAGGTTGCCACAACGATGGCCTCTTTTCAAAATACTTTCAAAACCACATACAAAAGCACCATTTCAAACAATTGAAAAGCAAAAGCAAGTGATCTAAAACAAGTAACTAAGAGCCCATGGAAAACCATGGATGAAAAGGGTGCTAGCACCTTCCCTTTTCATAATCTACCCCCCGAACCCAAAAACAATCTCAAAGGTCTTTCCTGTGCTTTTTGACCTTTCCTTTGGATAAAATAAAAAGTCGGTGGCGACTCTTGCTAAACCGAAACATTTGCAAACACAATCGCAAAACCTCAAGTCAGTTCTCCCACCGCATCACAGAACTGGCGACTCTGCTGGGGATCACTATAAAAGTGGGGTTACCTTAGGGTTTTAGATCACCTTTACATTCTTATCTTGCTTGACTTGATTGCTTTACATTTGGTTCTATTGTTTGGGTTTGAAATCCTCTACCCGGATTTGGGAAACATTCATAGGTAAATACAATACGTTGTGGAAACTGTGAGGGGTATACCGACATGGTTGAAGAAATAGCTATATTAGTGCGACATATTTGTGGGTACCGATAGCCTTTGAGTTAATCAAAGAGAATACGGGGCCTCTGAGTGATGTCATGAAGCACTAATGGACTTTTAGAACCTTTACTTGACCATCTTGGACTTTTTAGGGGTAGTGAGATGACCGGCTTTGGTGCAGTCCGAAGTTGGTAGATACTCGATACTACACTCATTGAGGGTAGTTTTCTTGGAATATTTCGGTCGCCAGTAAAGTGGCTAAACTAAAACAATGAACACAGAAAATAATCCAGTGATATTGAGCTCCTTAGAACCCGGTTACTATTTATAGGACAGGTTGAGCCAACTAAAACTTCAAGAGGGTACTTACCTATGAAACCTCATGCAAGCCTGAAACTAGGAACTTGTGTGATTTGTTTGTACATATATACTTGTGCATAACATCATGGACATCATGAAGCATCATATGCATCCACTAACCATTTCAAGGATTTGGATTTTCATCTTTGTTCCTGTTTTGTAGGTAATGGATTCACTTCGCAGGAAAACTATCCAAGTCAACCTTGTAAGAATTCCTCCTCAACACAAGGAGCTAGCTTCAAGGATTCCTGAGAATTATCCATTCACCGAGAGGCATGGTCGTCTTCTCAACTTAGTCACTGCCAACACTGAGGAGGATATGCTGAAAGTTCTCTTCCAGTTCTTTGACCCCCCTACACCACTGCTTCACATTTCCTAATTACCAGCTTGTGCCTACTTTGGAGGAATTTTCTCAACTCCTGAGGATTCCTATTATCCATCAAGTACCCTACAACGGTACAAAAAGAGATCCAAAGCCTGAAGATATTGCTTAAGCCCTACACTTGCAACCATCTGATATCATAGGCCATTGGGAAACTAGAAGTGGTGTCAAGGGTTTCTTGGCAAAGTTTCTGTTTGAGAAGGCCCAAAGCTGCTGGAATTCATTGGACTTACAAGTTTTTGATGAGATTGTAGCTCTTCTCATCTATGGGATGGTCTTGTTCCCAAACCCTGACCAGCTTATAGATGTCAGTGTTGTCAAAATTTTCATGGCTCGCAACCCGGTGCCTACATTGCTTGGGGATATCCTCCACTCATTTCACACACGAACAATGAGGAAAATAGGTGTTCTCATGTGTTGTACTCCTCTGCTAGCAAGGTGGTTTATTTCTCACCTTCCCCAATCAGTCTTGAAGAATGAGCAAGGTTTGAGGTGGTCACAACGATTGATGACTCTTACACATTCAGATGTTCATTGGTGTTCTCGATCCAGAGAAAATGTTATCATCATTGATTGTTATGGGGAATTTCCTAATGTCTCTCTACTTGGAATTAGGGGAGGCATTACCTACAACCCCTGCTTGGCTCTGAGATAACTTGGGTATGCCCGAAGGGATGGCCCTCATGACATGCTGATTCCAGACTTTGTTTTTGACTTCGACAATGACGATCAAGGACTTCGACAAAGGTTTATTCGAGCTTGGTGGATGCCCAACAAGGTGGACAGTAAGACCTTGGGACACAAGAATTCTATCCCTCTTGAGCCTTACCTCAAGTGGGTACGAACCCGCGCCCAAAGTCTTATGATGCCTTACCCCTACATTCTTCCTGTGATCAAAGAGCCTGTTATGGAAGGAGAGGTTCCATACACCCTCCTACATCCTGACATGCCAACATCACTTGAAGATTTGCAAAGGAGTTGGATACAACTCAAGGGAGAACGCGATACGTTTGAAGCTCAATTCTACGCCAGTGAGAAGAAGGTTTTGGAACTTACTCGTCAACTTCACGAAGAGCAGACTCTCAACACCTACATTGCACCAAAGAGGATGCGCAACGTCTTTTTACATTAGAATTTTGTATTATTTTGCCCATGGGGCATTTATGTACTAACAAATTCTTCTTATTAATATGACGTGTGTTCCTTTTTGTTTAAAACAAATTTGAATTTCTGAATCCTTGAATGCATTACATGAATACACATTATTCATCATATGCATAAGCAGGTCTTCACACCAGGTTTCCTTATCTCTCTACTATTTATTTTAGCAATATGGATATAGAGCAGACGGTCAAAGACTTACAAGCATAGAATTCACAGTTCCAACATCTACTCATGACCTTGGCAAAGGGTCAGGAGGAGCTCAAAACTCTACTGGAAAAGGAAAAGGAGAAAAAGAAAAAGAAGAGGGTTGGTGTGGCTACCATGGGTAGAAGATTTGAAGGCCAAGCTAGAAGGATCCTGGATTTCCCCTCAACATCTGATGAAGGGGTAGGAAAGGGTAAAGGAACTGCGGTGCAATCTGAGTCTGAGGAAGAAGAAGAAGATGATGATGAAGACTATTCAGAACAACAGTACCCTTCTACAGACGACAAATACAAGAATCTGGGAGAGCGTCTGGCAGCTATGGAGGTGCAAAGAGTGCCTGGGCTAGACTTTGAGGAGCTAGGTTTGGTTGCTGGGATTGTCATTCCCCCTAAGTTCAAAGTACTTCTTTTTGATAAATACGATGGTTTGTCTTGTCCAAAGATGCACCTGCGATCTTACGTCAGAAAAATCCAACCTCATTCTTCTGATAAGGATCTGTGGGTTCATTTCTTCCAGGACAGTCTTTCAGGGACGCAGTTAGATTGGTTCTACCAACTAGAGAGGTATGATGTGCACAATTGGGAGGATTTGGCTACTGCCTTCTACAGACAATATCAATATAATACGGACTTAGCACCAACCCGTACTCAATTACAGAGTATGGGCATGGTATCAAATGAAGGTTTCAAAGAGTATGCCCAGAAATGGAGAGACTTGGCGAGACGAGTACAACCACCTCTATCTGAGAGGGAGCTGGTAGATATGTTCTTGGGTACACTATCTGGCCCCTTTTTCAATCACCTGATTGGAAGTTCGTCTGCGGGGTTCACCGAGTTGATTCTGACTGGTGAGAGAGTTGAAGCCGGCATAAAGAGCGGAAAAATCCAAAAGGATGCATCTGCTTCCACTGCCATCAAAAAGACTTTTCCAGCCAAGAAAGAAGTCTCAGCTGTCTACTCCCAAAGAATTCAAGGAAGAGTTGAGCGCCGGCCAGCGGTGGGGGCTGTAATGATTCAGAAGTCTACAGCTGATCAGCCTAGAAACAATTAACCCAGAACCAACCAAGCAAGGGTGGAAAGGCCTGCATGGCAATTCACCCGGATCAACATGACACCTTCTCAGGTTCTCCCTCATCTATTGAAGTTAAAGCTTGCAAGTTTGAAAGAGGCACCGAAGAATCCGAATACATCTTCTCCTTACTACCATTCAAATGTGAAGTGTGCTTATCATTCAAACAGCCTGGGGCATGACACCAATAATTGTTGGCCCCTCAAAAATAAGATTCAGGATTTGATAGATGCTAAAGAAGTGGAATTCGACGCCCCTGAAAAGCCTAACGTGATCTCTACTCCAATGCCAAAACATGGTCACAATGTCCATGCTGTTGGAGAAGATCTTTTTGTTGCTACTGTTGATGATTTGATGACTCCGCTACCGATAATCAAGTTGAATTTGCTGAAGGATGGAATTTTTCCAGGTTGTAAAGAAGATTGCTGCCTTTGTTCCTCCTTACCAACCGACTGTCCGTTGTTGAAGTTAGGCATCCAGCGCTAATGGATAACCAAGAGATCCTTTTTGAAAAGACTCTTGTTACACTGACTCCTGTCAATGATGTTTCGATAATTACCATATCTGCCAATCTTTCCAAGGTCTCCAAAAGACCTGTTAAGATTACATCCGATCCGAAGATTGTACCTTTGAATATAACCATGCCGGGGCCTATCCCGTACAAGTCCAACAAATCAATACCGCGGAACTATGGGGGAGAGATCTTCTACCATGCTGTTAAGCAAATTGAATCAACTGGAGAGAGTTCTGATGAAGAGACTCCTGACATTGGAAACATTACCGGAACGAGTAAAATCACCCGCAGTGGAAGAATTTTCTCTCCGGAGATTGCGCCTCCAAAGGCAATCTTCAGACCCTTAGCTGCTCCTAAGGTTACCCCTATGCCGGTCAACATATCTGCGAGAACTCCAGTTATTGAAGAAGTTGTGACTCCTATGGTTGTCCCCTATGCTACTGCTGATGATAGAGGGAAAGGGATCCAAGAAGAGCCCATCAGGACGAGGGCTCAGTCATTGATCATCCCTGAGACCTCTCAAAAAGAAATGGAAGAGATTTTGAAAATAATCAAGAGAAGCGATTATAATGTTGTTGAGCAACTGGGGAAAACCCCCTCAAAGATCTCTATGCTGGCCTTGCTGCTCTATTCAGAAGCTCATGCCAAAGCCCTGATCAAGTTCTTGAAGACGGCCCATGTGCCCCAGGAAACCTCCACGGATCAGTTCCAAGAATGTGTAGCTAGCCTAACAGCAGACAACGGTTTAAGATTCTCCAATGCTGATCTTACAATCAAAGGGAGAAAGCATAATGACGCTTTTCATGTCTCGGTAGAATGCAGAGGGACTACTCTGGCACATGTTCTGGTGGACACTGGTTCATCACTGAATGTCCTACCAAAGAAGGCATTGGATAGGCTAGATTGTGAAGGTTTAACCTTGAAGCCCAGCAACATCATTGTCAGAGCCTTTGATGGTTCTAAACGGATGGTCCACGGGGAGGTGGACATCCCGATTAAAGTAGGAACTGAAACCTTCAACTCCACATTCTATGTCATGGACATCCATCCCTCCTATTCTTGCTTGTTGGGAAGACCCTGGATTCATCATACTGGAGCCGTTACTTCAACTCTGCATCAAAAGCTCAAGTACCCTTTCCAAGGGAAAATTGTGACAGTTCACGGTGAGGAGGAATACATGATAAGCCATCTTAATTCTTTCCGCTATGTGGAATTGGATGGTGAATTCATCGAAACCCCCTTTCAGAATTTTAAAGAGGTAGCTCAGGATATTTCGGCAACCAAGACAGTTCCTTCTGTACCCATGATTACCCGACCTCCGCCTCAGATGTCGTCAGTCAAAGATGCAAAGGCTGTGATTGAAGAAGGAGGAAGCACAATCTGGGGGCAACTTCCCAACTTTCCCTTTAAATCTGATAAATTCGGCTTGGGTTTCACTGATTCTGCTCAAAAGGATGTGCGTCGCTCCCAGGCTGGAGGGCCACCGGTGAAGATCACCCATCATGGAGTCAATGCTTTGGAGGATGGTGAAGAGGAGAGCAACCTAGAAGACTGGATTTTCCCTACCGCTGAAGGAGGATTGTGCAATTGGGAGGCAAAGGACTTTATTCCCATTACATTTATCAATCAGTAATTTATCTTTCAGACATTTATGTTGGTTTGTAATAACTCTTAAACAATTCGTACACTTTTAACCTTGTGCCTTACCCGAGGTACATAGGTCCATTTGTAAGGGTTTTATTTTTCATCTTCATATGCCATTTTAATGAATCATGGACGTTTCCACATATAAAATTTTCTGTTCATTTTCTTTCTTTTTACATTTTATTTGTTTAAAGGTGGCTATCCCTTACACACACCCACACTCACCAATGCAGGTACCCATCCATTCCGGATTCCATGGGTAACAATTCTGCTATGGCCTTGAGTGACTCTGAAGATTTGGTCTACCATGCCGAGTACGAAGGTGATGAAGACTGTGAAGTGCCTGGAGAATTGGCTAGACTGCTACAACAGGAAGAAAGGGCTATTCTACCTCACGAGGAGTTGTTAGAGACTATCAACTTGGGAACGGAGGAAGACAGAAAAGAAGTTAGAGTGGGTGCCAACCTAGAGCCAAGTGTCAAGGAGCGCTTAGTTCAGCTGTTGAATGAATATGTCGAGATCTTCGCCCGGTCCTATGAAGACATGCCGAGACTTGATACAGATATTGTGGTTCACCGTCTCCCTACAAGAGAAGATTGTCCACCAGTTAAACAGAAAGTTCACCGCATGAGGCCCGACATGTCTGAAAAGATCAAAGCTGAAGTAATGAAGCAGTTCAATGCTGGCTTTCTTGCTGTTACATCCTATCCACAATGGGTTGCTAACATTGTGCCTGTGCCTAAAAAGGACAGAAAAGTGAGAATGTGCGTGGATTACAGAGACTTAAATAGGGCTAGCCCTAAAGATGACTTTCCACTATCGCACATTGACATCTTGGTTGACAATACAGCTCAGCACAAGGTATTTTCTTTCATGGAGTGATTTTCAGGGTACAACCAGATCAAAATGGCCCCTGAAGACATGGAGAAAACTACTTTTGTTACACAGTGGGGTACGTTCTGTTATAAAGTGATGCCATTCGAACTGAAGAATGTCGGGGCAACCTATCAGCACGCCATGGTGGCTTTGTTTCATGATATGATACATCATGAGATAGAGGTCTACGTAGACGACATGATAGCCCGTTCACAAACTGAAGAAGAACACCTTAACCATCTGTAGAAGCTGTTTGTTAGGTTGAAAGAGTACAAGCTCAGACTGAACCCTAACAAGTGCACTTTCGGAGTCAGGCCCGGTAAACTCTTGGGTTTCATAGTCAGCAACAAAGGCATCGAGGTTGATCCTGCCAAAGTCAAAGCTATACAAGAAATGCCTGCCCCTCGCACTGAGAAGGAGGTTAGAGGTTTCTTGGGACGCCTAAACTACATTGCAAGGTTCATTTCTCACCTAACATCTACATGTGAACCAATATTCAAGCTATTGAAGAACGATCAGGTGGTTAAATGGAATGATGACTGTCAAGTTGCTTTCAATAAAATCAAGGAGTATTTGCTGGAACCTCCTATCTTGATGCCACCCGTCGAAGGAAGGCCGTTAATCATGTATCTGACTGTCCTAGAGAATTCAATGGGGTGCGTATTGGGACAACATGACGAGTCTGGCCGAAAAGAACATGCCATTTATCACCTTAGAAAAAAGTTTACCGACTGTGAGACTCGATACTCACTGCTCGAGAAAACTTGTTGCGCTTTGGTATGGGCTGCTCGCCGGCTAAGGCAGTATATGTTGACACATACCACTTTGCTGATCTCTAAGATGGATCCGATCAAGTACATCTTTGAGAAGCCTGCTCTATCTGGAAGAATCACTAGGTGGCAGATGATCCTCACAGAGTATGATATACAGTACAGGACCCAAAAAGCTATAAAGGGGAGTGTACTAGCCGATCATCTGGCCCATCAAGCTGTTGAAGATTACCAATCCATGAGGTTCGACTTCCCCGATGAGGATATCATGACTTTGAGCAACATTGAAGAAAACAGACCGTATGACGGACCTGAACAAGGATCCCGATGGACCATGTACTTTGATGGTGCCTCCAACGTACTTGGAAACGGTATCGGTGCGGTACTTATTTCTCCAGAAGGTTGCCATACACCTTTCACTGCTAGACTCTTCTTCAGCTGTACCAACAACATGGTCGAGTATGAAGCTTGTATCTTTGGTCTCAAGGCTGCTATTGACTTGGGAATCAAATCCTTGATTGTGTTTGGGGACTCCGCTTTGGTTATCAGTAAAATCAAAGGAGAGTTGGATACTAAACATCCAAACCTCATCCCTTACAAAGAACATGTCCTGACATTGTTACCACATTTCGAGCAGATCACCTTCGAGCACTTCCCGCGAGAGGAGAATCAGCTAGCAGATGCGCTAGCTACAATGTCATCCATGTTTAAACTTAACTGGGATAATGAGGCTCCCCAAATCACCATTGAACGGATGGACGAACCTGCACATTGTCACGAGATTAATACCGAAGAAGTAGTGGACCGACCTTGGTTTCATGACGTCAAGAGGTATCTCGAAGCACAAGAATACCCTGAAGGAGCTTCAGTCAACGACAAAAAATTTCTAAGGAGGTTCTCAGCTAATTTCTTCCTGAGCAATGGTATCATATACAAGCGCAATCATGATTGCATTCTACTCCATTGTGTGGACAAGGTTGAAGCTGAACAGATCATGACTGAACTGCACAATGGTACCTTTGGCACTCACTCAAGCAGACATACGATGGCTAAGAAGATTCTACAGGTAGGATATTACTAGTCTACCATGGAAGTTGACTGCCATCAACATTCCCGTACTTGTCACAAATGTCAAGTCTATGCCGACAAAGTACATATACCTCCAGTTCCTCTCAATGTCTTAACAACTCCTTGGCCATTTGTGATGTGGGGAATCGACATGATTGGAGAGATCAAGCCTACAACATCTAATGGACACCGTTTCATCCTGGTGGCCATTAATTACTTTACCAAGTGGGTCGAAGCAGCGTCCTTCACATCCGTTACAAAGAATGTTGTTGCCTGCTTCATAAAGCAGAACCTCATTTGCCGGTACGGAATCCCTGACAGGATCATCACTAACAACGGTACAAACCTGAACAATACTATGATCACCGCTCTGTGCGAGCAGTTCCAGATTCAACATCATAATTCATCTCCCTATCAGCCAAAGATGAACGATGCTGTCGAAGCTGCGAACAAAAATATCAAGAAGATCATACAAAAAATGACAGTCACCTACAAGGACTGGCATGAAATGTTACCGTTTGCTCTGCACGTGTACCGTACCACGACACGAACATCAACTGGGGAAATGCCCTATTCTTTGGTATACGGCATGGAAGCTGTTTTACCTATCGAGGTTCAGATTCCATCCTTGAGAATCATGAAAGATGCTGGTTTGAGTGAAGACAATTGGATTCAGACCCGACTTGATCAACTTAACTTGATTGACAAAAAGCGACTTACTGCTATTTGCCATGGTCAGGCGTATCAGAAATGAATGATCAAGGCTTTCAATAAGAAAGTCAGACGCCAAGTATATCAAGTCGGGGATCTTGTAATCAAGCGGATCATCTTGCCGCAAAATGATCCCAGGGGAAAATGGACTCCTACTTACGAAGGACCATTTGTGATTAAAAACATCTTTTCTGGTGGGGCAATGATCCTGACCACCATGGACGGCAACGACCTGCCGCACCCTGCAAACACAGACATAGTCAAAATATACTACGCATAAATTACCCGGCAAGTTGAAAACCCGAAAGGGCGACTTGGCCAAAAATGGGCATCCCGGTGAATCGAAAACCCGAAAGGGAGGTTCAGGCAAAAATTAGGGATAAACAAAAAAAATTTGTACACCCGGAAAGTTGAAAACCCGAAAGGGCGACTTGGGAAAAAAAGGGTTTCCCGGTGGATCGAAAACCCGAAAGGGCGGTCCAGGCAAAAGTTATGGAATTAAAGCGTATGATTATGTCTCGTCGGATCACTTTAAGGACAATCTCTTCACCAAACAAGCTCTGAGCTTCTGATCAATCCAATCATCTTCAGGCGAAGCAACGAATGGACAAGATATCCAGAGTTACGAAGGCTATAGCAAAATGGGAATCCCATGGAATTTTTACACATAGCCACCTTTCTTTGTATAAAATTTTCTCAATTTTATGACAACATTCTCTTACTAGAATGTCTGTCTCCTTTGTACAAAATACTTACACAAAGTTAATACAAAGATACTTCAAAGTGCAGAAAACTATTTTCCTTTTCTTCTTTTTACACTTGTGTTTTATTTGAAAACGTCCAATAATTTATTAAATGAGCATATGCATTTGAATATAATCACTGTTTACAAATAGACAAAATATGAAAGAATAATTACTGACAGGTTGAAAGGATAGGAAAACGTCTTTAGGCTATTCCAAGAGAAATCCCCTGCAGCACATCATCTAGGTCCCCAGCGGAGCTAAAAACCTTGAAATACATATCCCCAGCGGAATTAAATTTCAAAATCCTCGCCAGCGATAAACTTCAAACTCCCAATCCCCGACGAAGTCATATTTCAAACCTTTAATTCTCATCAGAGTTAAAATCCTCAGCAGAGAAAAACTTTGGGTCATAAATCCCCAACAAAGATGAAACCTTCTTCCCCAACAGAGTCAAGTTTCCAACTATCAATCCACAGTAGAAACCATCCAGTTTCTCCAGATTCCCCAGCAAGTTGTCTCAAAATCTAAGAATCAACCAGATAACAGTTAACTTTTATCCCCAACCTCCGGATAATTCCCCAGTAGATTGGCATACAACCCAAACTCCTGAAATTTGTTCCAAACAGAAATAAGATTTTTCCCCAGAGTCTTAAACTTACCCTCCAGCAGGATAGCTTACTCTCCAGCAGTATAGCTACTCCCCACATAGTTTTTACTCCCCAACAGAATGAAGATTCTCATTCTTAACTCTCTGGTTTGAAGTCCCCAAGGATTCAAATTTCCCTAGCAGATTGAAGATTCTCATTCTTGGTTCCCCAGTGAAGTTGCCAGAGTCTTCATCACTCCCAGCATGAATTTGTCAGAATTTTTTAATCCCCTGCAGATCGAAGATTCTCTTTTCTCACTTCTCCAGTGAAGCCCCCAAGGTTTCATTTTCCCTAGGAGATCGAAGTTTCTCATTCTTAATTCTCCGCAGAAGCCATCAAAGTTTTCCTTATTCTCCGGTAGATCAAGGTTTTCTTTCATCTAACCCCAGTAGAGATCGTGAGTATTTTCCTTATTCCCCAGCCGAGTAAGGATTCCTATTTGTGTAATCTCCATCCATAAGTCATCAAGTTCTCGGGATTCTCCAAGAAGGTTTCTCAAGCAGACTTAAAGAATCCCTATATCCCCAGGAAAGTCATGAAGGATTCTCACATCCCCACAGAAGTTGTCAAAGTTCTTGATAATCCCCGCAAGTTGCCAAGGATTTTCTATCCCCAACAGTGGTCCAAGGATTTCTCATCCTCAGCAATCAAAGATTTTGAACCTCCAGCAGCAGTCATGGATTTATTTTCCCCGGCAGCAGTCAAAGATTTCATTATCTCCAGCTATCAAGGATTTATTTTCCTCAGCAAGACAGCAAATCAGCTTACATGCGCATACATTACATTCATATATCATAAACACTGATAAAACACATTTTATTGCATCATACATTTCATGCAATATAACTTAGTGTTTCAGCTAACATTTTACCCTTTTCAGGATAAGATTAAAAGCTATCTCTAACAAATATTCAAAGATTTCAGATACAATACGGATACACTCCAAGACATGGAAGTCATTCTGCTACTCATTCAGATCTCTTATTCAGATACAATATGGATACACCCCAGACACGGAGGTCATTCTATTACTCATTCAGAATTCAACAATCAGATACAGATTAGATAAGCTCCAGACACGGAAGCCATTCTATTTCTCATTCAGATTCAACTATCAATTTCAAGTCCAGATACACTCCAGACAAGGAAGTCATTCTGTCACTTATTTAGATCCCAGTTACAGTACGGATACACTCCAGACACGGAAGTCATTCTGCTACTCATACAGATCTCAACTTCAGATACAGTCCAGATACGCTCTAGACGCGGAAGCCATTCTGTCAATCATTCAAACTTTTTCCCCAGCCAAAAGATGCTCCAGACACAGATGGTATCCTGTCACTTATTCAGATTTCAGATTCAGATACAATACGGATACACTCCAGACACAACAGTCATCCTGTTATTCATTCAAATTCAAATACAATTACAGCTCGGATATGCTCCAGACACGGACGCCATTCCCTTGCTCATACATATTCAATCTCCAGATACAACTCAGATATGTTCCAGATATGGATACCATTCTGATGTTCATTCTCCTGATTTTCAACAAACAATCTTGGATGGTATCTTTAAGCCCATCTCCGACAAGATTTTGTCACCTCTCCAAATGGCATCTTTTAGCCCATTTCCTCAACTACATTTTGACGAGTGCAAATTTACGGGCACTCTAGTGTCCAATCATCTTTTACCTTCGAGTCACGAAAGGAAAAATTCTCCAATCTAACTCTTCAGGTTCAATAAGATTGAACAGGGGCAGCTGTTGTACCCCAAAATGTTCCCTCTCATTTTATCAAGATTTCCCCTCATAAGACTCTTTGGACTCCAGACAGGATTAGGGTTTGCTCTGCTCAAGACATCTCCTTGCACTGATGACCTGAAATTAGGGTTTGAGTTTGCACAAGGATTTTTGGACTTCCAATGCTCCAAGTGACTTTCATACTTCATGTTGGACTTATAAGATTGCCCATACCAAGTTTCAAGCCTTGAATCAAGTTTTTGCCCAGTTAATTGGACAGTTGACCTATAAATCAGTTGTATTGGGGAAAAAGTCAACTGTGGCCAATTTACAGTAAAACCTCATAATTTTGATCCACATCAACATTATAGACTCATATGAACCATTTGATCAAGTTTGGACCACAACTCCTCAAGAAATTTGATCAGATCATCAAAAGGGCAAAATGGTCATTTTTAGGGTTTTGACTGCAGAATGGCAATTTCTGATTTTTCACCAAGCCAATGGCAAATTGGGTTCAAGAATGGATTCAAGGACTCAATGGCATCATCTTGACCTATTCACAAGGTTCAAAAGATCTCAATTGCATTAGATTGACAGATGAATTTTCCAGTCAACTGATCAAAAATCAACTGTACACTGAAAAGTCAAACTTTGACTTTTTGGTCAAAATTAAGTGCCAAGGGTCATTTTTCATCAAGATGTGTCAAAACATGAAACTTGTTCACCAAGAAACCTAATTTTACAAATTAGGGTTTAAAATGGAAAATTTTCATAACTTAGAAATTTTCTAAGTTATGAAAATTTCTTATTTTTTCCCAACTTTGCCCAACCTTTTCACCATGATGCAATTGTGTTCAAAGAAAACTTCCAACATGAAAGTTATAGTCCTCCACAAAATGTACAACTTTGATTCACAAAGCTTTCCAAAAAGATGCTTGGATCTCAAGTTATGATTTTGTGAACAAGGGTCCATGAAGCTTTTAACTTAGTGAAATTTTGCCCTAGTTTAGGCAGGATTTTGACCTATCTTCATGGCAATTTTTTACATAGTTCCAAGTGGAATCTCAAAATTAATTTCAAATATGGATTGTAGATAATTTTACAAGCTTTCCAAAATTTCCAAGAACTCTTCAAAATCATTTATGGTTAAGGAGAATCGAAGAAAAGAAAATGGCCACTTCTCACTTTTGTCCATGACATTTTTCATGTTGATACAAGTTGCAAATTTTGTCCAACCTTGCTTGTATTTGTTTACAGGTCCTTAAACCCTTCCACACTCATAAATTAAATGCAAACACATTGGTTAGAGGCATTGTTCTGATCAATGAAGCATTATACAAAGGATTAATCCATTTTTGGCAAAAAGGCAACAATGCCATTTACATAAAGCACAACTTTTGCAATTTTGTTTGTCTTGAGCATTGGACTTAATATTTTGCAGAAAACCACATCCACAAATATCAGGGAAGGTACACCAACTATCAACATGCTTGGATCTAGCTTGTACATGCCATAGCATTGTCAAAATCACCTTTTCTTCAAAAACAAGTCAACTTGCAAAATCATCACAACTCTTGTATCTGTTAAAACCAAAGTTTGTAAACATTTAAAACAAGTTCAGCACATTACACTAAGCCAGAAACACGAGCCTTATGCCACTCAAACACCCTCTAACATTAAAACACCAACTTCTTGTCAAAACAGGGCAGATTCTGCAGATTGACTTCCATCTTCACATTGCCTCGTGCGTTTTGCTTGCAACCAGTTCCAATACACTCCATACAATACACCTAAGATATCCCAACCATCCCCAAGTCACTATAACTCCATTTACATACTTCACCATTTTCAAATTTTGAGTTTGCAGGTTGAGTTCTATAGGAAGATTCAAGCCATTTCAAAGCAAGCCAAGCATTGGGAAAGATCAAGGGAACATCAAGCAAGCTCAAAAGAACCTCATGCCTCACTAAAAGTTGTTGCATTGCCATACTCGAGCTTGAATGAAACAGGTAAATTTCAAACTTCTATCTCTCTATTTAGGAATCATTAGGCTTAGGTTTGTGAATAAAAAATGTAGTCCTCATTGCCCTTGAGCTGTACATATGCATAGAATTCATTTATGTTAACTGAGCTAGGAGTATTTGATGTTTGAACTTTATGAAAAAACTAGGTCAAGATTTAGGGCCAATGAAATTCTCTCTGGTCTTTGAGAGTTAGATTAAGTGTTTTATATGGTTAGAATCGTGTGATCAAGAGCTATAACTTTCATGTTGCAAGTTTTTGTTTTTAAGCACAAATGCAGGAGTTAGCAGTTTGAACAGGGCGCACGTTTTTTCTTTGTCACAAGGTCAGGGATGAAGAGATCATGGGTTGGGCCTGGTTGTTTCCACTATTGACACCCCCTAGCTTGCTTTCTGCACCCCCTTGGCCCATTGATTTTATTTTTTTATATTTTCCATTTCTATTTTCATTTCTGACTTTTATTATTTTTTTTAAATATAAAAAATCACCAAAAATATTTTCTTAAATTTTCACATTTTTATTTTATTATTTTTATTTATTTTTTTGGACATAGAAATAGTTATTAAATAATATATACTTTTATTTTCTTAAATAAAAACTTGTAAATATTAAAAATATTATATATTTTTATTTTCATTATTTATACACTTAAATTAATATTTTCATACAATATTTAATTTTTTAACATTTTGTTTATATTATTTTTATTATTTCCTTATACATAATAAAATAAATAAAACAATTAGAAAACAATATTTTCTTTAAACAAAAATTAGGGTTTCCACCCTTTCCAACAAATAACCATTAATATTTTTCTTATTTTTGATACATTATATAAATTTATTTTACATACATAAAATAAATACAAAAAACATTTTTGCATATTTATATTTAATTGCACATTTAAATATTTGTCAATTTATTATTTCTACAATGAATTCAATTTGGTTGTAATAGATGAATTAGGGTTTTACTTTCTTGCAAATATCCCCCTATTCAAACTTGTATCTCCCTCCCCATAATCACGTTGTAATAGTTGTAGATTTACTTTTACGCACTTTGTTGCTTTCAAATATGCATGATAGAAAGATTAGGGTTTGTATGATAACCAAAAATCAAAACAAATAGCATGACTAATACAAGACAAAAATGCATGAAAATGACAACACAATGCACACAAGCACCCCTAGGGTTTCATCCACTTGTTGCCTTAAACATGGCCATGGTATGCATGCTAGGTATCTTGGAAAAACAAAATCAAAACAAAAGATCATAGTCCCTCGATGACGCTATCTTGGTTGCCTATACAAAAATGATATAGTCCCTCAAGCAAAAACTTGCTAAAGATACTTAACACAATTGCTATCATGGTCATACGATAACCCGCGCCTGTCCCGTTTAACATCCAAACACAAGGTTGTTTACCAAATGCAATGGTAAAACAACAATGTAAATGGGTTAAAAATGTGTAGGAAAGATCTTTGAGTAGGTAGGTAGATGCTCCTAGTTACTTGATCAAATTTGCAAACATCCTTGCTATTTTCAAAAACACATCACAACACAATTTTAAAACATTTTCCCAAAACAAACTTTCAAACTTTGAAACATTTTTTAAAAGACAAACACCTTTGTATACATTCAAACAAGAATCATTACAAAGGTTGCCACAACAATGGCCTCTTTTCAAAATACTTTCAAAACCACACACAAAAGCACCATTTCAAACAATTGAAAAACAAAAGCAAGTGATCTAAAACAAGTAACTAAGAGCCCATGGAAAACCATGGATGAAAAGGGTGCTAACACCTTCCCTTTTCATAATCTACCCCCCGAACCTAAAAACAATCTCAAAGGTCTTTCCTGTGCTTTTTGACCTTTCCTTTGGATAAAATAAAAAGTCGGTGGCGACTCTTGCTAAACCGAAACATTTGCGAACACAAGCGCAAAACCTTAAGTCAGTTATCCCACCGCATCACACCGAGGCATGATGTCAGTGCACTAGAGGACAGTGAAGAAGAGGGCAGCTTGGAAGACTGAATTTTCCCTACTGTTGACGGAGGACTGTGCAACTGGGAAGCAAAAGACTTTGTTCCGATTACTTTCATACCATATTAATTTATCTTTTCCATTCCTGTTGGATCTGTAATAATTCACAAACAATTCGTACTTTTTCAACTTTGTGTCTTACCCGAGACACATAGGTCCATTTGTAAGGGTTCTTATTTCATTTTCATATGTCATTTTAATGAATCATGGACGCTTTTCATATATAAACCTTTTGTGCTCATTGTCTTTCTTTTACATTTTGTTGTTTTAAGATGGCTATGCCCTTACACACACCCACACACACAAATGCAGGTACCCTTCCATTCCGGAACCCATGGGTAACGATACTGCTATAGCCTTCAGTGACTCTGAAGATCTGATCTACCAAGCCGAATACGAAGGTGAGGAAGATTGTAAGGTGCCAGGGGAATTGGCCAGATTATTACAGTAAGAGGAAAGAGCAATTCAGCCTCAAGAAGAGCAGTTGAATACAATCAACTTGGGAACCGAGGATGATAAAAAGGAAATCAAAATAGGTGCCAGTCTAGAGCCGAGTGTCAAGGAGCGCCTAATTCAGCTACTGTATGATTATGTTGAAATCTTCGCCTGGTCATATGAAGACATGCCGGGACTTGATATAGACATTGTGGTTCATCGTCTACCCACAAGAGAAGACTGTCCACCAGTGAAACAAAAGGTATGTCGCATGAGACCTGACATGTCCGAGAAGATCAAAGCAGAAGTTATGAAGCAGTTCAATGCTGGATTTCTGGTTGTTACTTCCATCCACAATGGGTTGCTAACATTGTTCCCGTGCCTAAAAAGGACGAAAAAGTGAGAATATGCGTGGATTATAGAGATTTAAACAGGGCCAGCCCTAAAGATGATTTTCCACTTCCACACATCGACATCCTGGTCGACAATACAGCCCAGCATAAAGTATTTTCTTTCATGGACGGATTCTCAGGCTATAACCAGATCAAAATGGCACCTGAGGACATAGAGAAAACTACATTTGTCACACAGTGGGGTACGTTCTGCTACAAAGTGATGCCATTCGGACTGAAGAATGCCGGGGAAACCTATCAACGCGCCATGGTAGCTTTGTTTCATGATATGATACATCATGAGATAGAGGTCTGCGTAGATGACATGATAGCCCGATCACAAACTGAAGAAGAGCACCTGGATCACTTGCAAAAGCTGTTTGTCAGGTTGAAGGAGTACAAGCTCAGATTGAACCCAAACAAGTGTACATTTGGGGTCTGGTCTGGTAAACTCTTGGGTTTCATTGTTAGCAACAAAGGCATCGAGGTTGATCCTGCCAAAGTCAAAGCTATACAAGAAATGTCTGCTCCTCGCACTGAGAAGGAGGTCAGAGGTTTCTTGGGACGCCTAAACTACATTGCTAGGTTCATCTCTCACCTAACATCTACTTGTGAACCAATCTTCAAGCTGTTGAAGAAAGATCAGGTAGTTAAATGGAATGATGACTGTCAAATTGCTTTCAATAAAATCAAGGAGTATTTGCTAGAACCTCCTGTCCTGATGCCACCCGTCGAGGGAAGACCGCTAATCATGTATCTGACTGTCCTAGAGAATTCAATGGGGTGCGTACTGGGGCAGCATGACGAGTCTGGCCGAAAAGAGCATGCCATTTATGACCTTAGCAAAAAGTTTACCGACTGTGAAACCAGATATTCACTGCTCAAGAAAACTTGCTGTGCTTTGGTATGGGCTGCTCGCCGGCTAAGGCAGTATATGTTGACTCATACCACTTTGCTGATATCTAAGATGGATCCGATCAAGTACATCTTTGAGAAGCCTTCTTTGTCTGGAAGGATAGCCAGATGGCAGATGATCCTAACGGAATACGATATACAGTACACGACCCAAAAAGCTATAAAGGGGAGTGTGCTAGCCGATCTTCTAGCTCATCAAGCTGTAGAAGATTACCAGTCCATGAAATTTGACTTCCCTGACGAGGACATCATGACATTGGACAACATTGAAGATATCAGACCATATGATGGACCTGAACAAGGATCCCGATGGACCCTGTACTTTGATGGGGCCTCCAATGCGCTTGGTAACGGTATCAGCGCTTTGCTTATATCTCCAGAAGGTTGCCATAAACCTTTCACCGCCAGGCTTTGCTTCAACTGTACGAACAACATGGCAGAGTACGAGGCATGCATCTTTGGACTCAAGGCTGCCATAGACTTGGGAATCAAATCTTTAGATATGTTTGGGGACTCAGCTTTGGTCATCAGTCAGATCAAAGGAGAGTGGGACACAAAACATCCAAACCTCATCCCTTACAAAGAACATGTTTTGACATTGTTACCACATTTCGAGCACTTCCCGCGAGAAGAAAATCAGCTAGCAGATGCTCTAGCTACAATGTCATCCATGTTTAAACTTAACTGGGATAATGAGGCTCCCCAAATCACCATTGAACGGATGGACGAACCTGCACACTGTCACGAGATTAATACCGAGGAAGTAGTGGACTAGCCATGGTTTCATGAAGTCAAAAGGTATCTCGAGGCGCAAGAATACCCTGAAGGAGCTTCAGTCAATGACAAAAAGTTCTTACGGAGATTCTCAGCTAAGTTCTTCTTGAGCAATGGCATCCTGTACAAGCATAATCATGATTCTATTCTGCTCCGTTGTGTGGACAAGACTGAAGCTGAAAAGATCATGGCTGAATTGCATGAGGGTACCTTTGGCACTCACTCTAGTGGGCATACGATGGTTAAGAAGATTCTACGGGCAGGCTATTACTGGTCTACCATGGAAGCTGACTGTTATCAACACTCCCGCACTTGTCACAAATGTCAAATCTATGCAGACAAGGTGCACGTGCCTCCTGTTCCTCTAAATGTCTTAACAGCTCCTTGGCCCTTCGCTATGTGGGGAATCAACATGATTGGAGATATCAAGCCTACAACATCCAATGGACACCGCTTCATTCTGGTGGCCATTGACTACTTCACCAAGTGGGTCGAAGCAGCTTCCTTCGCGTCCGTTACTAAGAATGTTGTTTCCCGCTTCATCAAGCAAAATCTTATTTGCTGGTACGGTATCCCCGAAAGGATTATCACTAACAACGGTACAAACCTTAACAATACTATGATCACCGCTTTGTGCGAGCAGTTCAAGATTCAACATCACAATTCATCTCCCTATCGGCCAAAGATGAATGGTGCAGTTGAAGCTGCTAACAAAAATATCAAGAAGATCATACAAAAGATGACAGTCCCCTACAAGGACTGGCATGAAATATTACCGTTTTCTCTCCACGGGTACCGTACCACGGCACGCACATCAATTGGGGCAACACCCTATTCCTTGGTATATGGCATGGAAGTTGTTTTACCTATAGAGGTTCAGATTCCCTCCTTGAGAATCATGAAGGACACTAGTTTGAGTGAAGACGATTGGATTCAGACCCGACTTAATCAACTAAACTTGATTGATGAAAAGCGACTTACTGCTGTTTTCCACGGTCAGACGTATCAAAAACGGATGATCAAGGCTTTCAACAAGAAAGTCAGACGACAGGTATATCAAGTTGGGGATCTGGTGATCAAGCGTATCATTTTGCCACAAAGTGATCCCAGGGGCAAATGGACTCCTACCTACGAAGGACCATTTGTAATCAAGAACATCTTTTCTAGTGGGGCAATGATCTTAACCAACATGGACGGTGATGACCTGCCGCACCCTGCGAATACAGACATAGTCAAAAGATACTATGCATAAATGACCCGCTAGGTTGACACACCTAGGCCAAAAAGGGCATCCCGGTGAATCGAAAACCCGAAAGGGAGGTTCAGGCAAAAATTAGGGATAAATAAAATAAAAAATTTGTACACTCGGCAAGCTGAAAACCCGAAAGGGCGACTTGGGAAAAAAAGGGTTTCCCGGTGGACTGAAAACCAGAAATAGAGGTCCAGGCAAAAGTTAGGGAATTAAAGCGTATGACTATGTCTCGTCGGATCACTTTAAGGACAATCTCTTCACTGACAAACCTGAAGTTTCTGATCAATCCAATCATCTTCGGACAAAGCAACGGATGGATAAGATATTCGGAGATACGAAGGCTATAGCGGAATAGGAACCCCATGGGATTTTTACACACATAGCTATATTTCCTTGTATAAATTTTTCTTACTCTTATGACACCATCCTCTTACTAGGATGTCTGTCTCCTTTGTACAAAATACTTATTCAAAGTAAATACAAAGATATCTCTTTCAAAGTACAGAAAACTATTTTCCTTTTTCTTCTACACTTGTGTTTTCATTTGCAAAAACGTCCAAAGATTCATTGATGAACATATGCATTTGAACATAATTAGTGTTTACAAATAAACAAAGTGGAAAAGAACAATTACTGACAGACTGAAAGGATAGGAAAACGTCTTTAGGCTATTCCAGGAGCAATCCCTACAGTACATCATCTAGATCCCCAGTGGAGCCAAAACCTTGAAATCTAGATTCCCAGCAGAACTAAAATTTCAAACCCTTAATCCACATCAGTTTTCAAACTTCAAACTCCCAAACCCCAGCGGAGCAAAAACTTTGAGTTACAGATCCCAACGGAGCTGAAACCTTCTTCCCCAGTCGAGTCAAAACTTCTTACTATCAATTACCAGCGAAAACCATCCAGTTTCTCTAAACTCCCCAGCATGTTATCTTGAAGCCTGGAAATTAACCAGATAACAGTTAACTTTTGTCTCTCCCCAACCTAGGGTAACTCCCCAGTAGAGTGGCAGACAACCCAAACTCCTAAAACCTACTCTCCAGCAGTAAGCCTTCTTCCCACAGAGTTTTTGTTCCTCAACAGAATGAAGATCTCATTCTCAATTCCCTAGTGAAGTTGCCAAAGTTTTATTGCTCCCCAACAGAATGAAGATTCTCATTCTTAATTCCCCAGTGAAGTCATTAGAGTTTCTCCCTATTCCCCAATAGAATAAGGATTCTCATTGTGTAACCCCTAGTAGAAGTCATCAAATTCTCTGGATTCCCTAAGCAGATTTCTCAAGCAGTATACGACATTGCTCGCAATAGAATTTTTGTCAATACTCCAACTCCAAGACATGAAGGATCATCATATCCCCACAGAAGTTGTCGAGGATTTTTAATCCCCAACAATCGCCAAGGATTTATTTTCCTCAGCAGTCAAGGATTTATTTTCCCCGACAACACTCAAGGGTTTTATCATCCCCAGCGGTCAAGGATTTATTTTCCTCAGCAATACAGCAAATCAGCTTACATGCGCATACATTACATTCATATATCATAAACATTGATAAAATACATATATTGCATTATACATTTCATGCAACATAACTTTGTTTCAGCTAACATTTTACCCTTTTCAGGATATGATTAACAACTACAGTTTAACAATATGTAATCATGATACAAATTAGATACGATTCAGACACGGAAGCCATTCTATTTCTCATTCAGATTCAACTTTCAGATAAAGTTTAGATACACTCCAGACACGGAAGTAATTCTGTAACTTATTCAGGTTCATGTTCGGATACACTCCAGACACGGAAGTTATTCTGTTACTTATTCAGATTCACATCTCGGATACGCTCCAGACACGACTGCTATTCCTTTGCTCATACAGATTCAGTCTTCAGATACAGATTAGATGCGCTCCAAACGCAGAAGCCATCCTATTTCTCATTCAGATTCAACTATCAGATACAGTTCAGATACACTCCAAACATGGAAGTCATTATGTCACTTATTCAGATACAGTTCAAATACACTCTAGACACGAAAGTCATTCTGCTACTCATTCAGATCTCAACTTCAGATACAGTCCAGATGTGCTCCAAATACGGTTGCCATTCTGTCACTTATTCTGATTCTCCCCAGCTCAGAGACGCTCCATACATAGATGCAGTTCTATTGCTCATTCAGATTCAGTCTCCAGATACAGCTCAGATACGTTCCAAACACGGACACCATTCTGATACTGATTCTTCTGACTTACAACTCAACAAACATTCTTGGATGGCATCTCTAAGCCCATCTCCAACAAGATTTTATCACCTCTCCAAATGGCATCTTTAAGCCCATTCCCTTAACTACGCTTTAACGAGTGCAAATTTACAGGCACTCTAGTGTCCAATCATCTTTTACCTTCGAGTCACGAACGACAAACTCGCTAATCTAACTCTTCAGGTTCAAGAAGATTGAACAGGGGCAGCTTTTGTACCCCAAAATTTTCCCTCTAATTTTATCAAGATTTGCCTCACAAGACTTCTTGGACTCAAGACAGAATTAGGGTTTGCTCAACTCAAGACCTCATCTTGCACTAATGACCTGAAATTAGGGTTTGAGTTTGCACAAGGATTTTTGGACCATCAATGCTTCATGTGACTTTCATACACCATCTTGGACCCCTAAGATTACTCATGACAAGTTTCAAGCCTTGAATCACATTTTTGCCCAGTCAATTGGACAGTTGACCTAAAAATCAGCTGTATTGGGGGAAAAGTCAACCATGGCCAATTTACAGTCAAACATCATAATTTTTTATCCACAATAACATTATAGGCTCATATGAACCATTTGATCAAGTTTGGATCACAACTCCTCAAGAAATTTGATCAGATCATCAAAAGGGCAAAATGGTCAAAATTAGGGTTTTGACTGAGAAAGGGCAATTTCTGATTTTTAACCTAGCCAATGACCAATTGGGTTCAAGCATGATTTCAAGGACTCAATAGCATCATATTGACCTAATCACATAGTTCAAAAGATCTCAAATGCATAAGATTGACAAATGAATTTTCCAGTCAACTGATCAAAAATCAATTGTACACTGAAAAGACAAACTTTGACTTTTTGGTCAAAATCAAGTGCCAAGGGTCATAATTCATCAAGATATGTCAAAATATGAAACTTGTTGATCAAGAAAATCAATTTTTCAAATTAGGGTTTTAATTTGAAAATTTTTCATAACTTAGAAAATTTCTAAGTATGGAAATTTTCTTATTTTTCCCCAACTTTCCACAACTTTTTCACCATGATGCAATTGGATTCAAAGAAAACTTCCAACATGAAAATTGTAGTCCTCCATGAAATATACAACTTTTATACACAAATGTTTCCCAAAAGATGCTTGGATATCAAGTTATGAATTTATGAATAGGGGTCCATAAACTTTTTAACTTAGTGAAAATTTGCCCTAATTTAGGCAGGTTTTTGACCTAACTTCATGGGCATTTTTCACCTAGTTCCAAGAGGTATCTCAAAATGAATTTCAAAGATGGATTGTAGATCATGTTACAAGCTTTCCAAAATGTCCAAGAACTCTCCAAGATCATTTGTGGTTATGGAGAATCGAAGAAGAGAAAATGGCAATTTGTCACTTTTGTTCAAGCCATGTTTACAATGCTTCAAGTTGCAAATCAGTTCCTAGCATGCTTGTACCTTGCATTACAGGTCCTAATCCCTTCTACACTCCATAATTAAATGCCAGATCAATGGATAATGGTTTTGTTTTGGCTTTTGAGGCATTGCACAAAGAATAATTCCATAAATGGCCAAAAGTTCACAATGCCATTTTGATAAAGCAAGCTTTTCCAACTTTACAATTCTTGAGCCATGGACCTGATCTTTTGTTTCAAGAAAGATCCACAAATATCAGGCAATGTTTACCAACTCTCATCATCCCTAGAACTAGCAAGTACAACACTTTGGCATAGTCACTTCAACCTTTCTTCAAAAGCAAGAAAAGAGGCAAAAGGGATCAGAACTTGCACATCTGTTAAAGGGAAGCCTTGGTATCATTCTAAACAACTTCACAAATTTGTCTCAAGCAGAAAACATGAATACACAACATTCAAAACTCTCCCAAACAGAAAAACCACATTTCTGCCCAAAACAGGGCAGCTTCTGCAAAACACTTACCAACTTAAAAGTTGCTTGTGCGTTTTGCTTTGTAACACTTCAAACATCTTCCCTACATCACATCCAAACTATCCAAGTCCTTGTCCTGGTTCTGTAAGCCCTATTTCAGACATCACCATTCTCACTTTGGAAGGTTGCAGCTTGACTTCTACAGGGAGTTTCAAGCATCCTCAAGGCAAGCTAAGCATTAGGATAGCTTGAGGGAACTTCAAGGAAGCTCACACGATCCTCAGGCCTCACTCAAAGTCCCCACATTTCCATATCCAAACTCAGCTGAACAATGTATTTTTTAAAACTCTATCTCTTTATTTAGTCATCTTTAAGTCACGATTTGTGAAGCAAAAATGTAGTCCTTAACTTGCTGAAGCTGTACATATGCATAGTTGTCATTTATATTAAATGAGTAGTGAGAATTTGAAGCTTGAAGTTCATGAAAAAATTAGGTCATGAATTAGGGCCACTGAAATTCTCCCTGGTCTTTTAGAGTTAGGTTTCAAATCTTATATCATTAGAATCGTGATAAAAAATGCTACATGTTTCATGTTGCAAGTTTTTGTTTTTGTGCAAAGAATAGAGAGTTGCAGGTTTGAAAAAACGCGCGCTATAAAGGAAGCAAGGACAGGGACGAAGATGCTGTCTTGGGATTTTTTGCTTCTGGCCTTTTTTGGTTGTGCTACTCACACCCCCTGAATTCCTTTTGCACCCCCTGACTTATTTCTTATATTTTCATATTTTTCTTGCATATTTTTATTTTATTGCTTGCATTTATTTTTTCCAATGATAAAAAATCCTCAAAAATAATTTATTTATTTTCACATTTTATTTTATTTATTTATTTATTTTTTGCATAAAAATAGTTTATTTTGACAAGTGGTTTCTATTTTCTTAAATAAACTTGTAAATAACAAAAAAATACTTAATATTTTATTTCATTATTTTATACATATTAAATATTTATTTTTCATACATATTTAATTTTTTAATATTTGTACATAATATTATTATTATTTTTCTTAAACAAAAAAGGAATAAAATAAATATAGAACATATATTTTCTTTTAATCAAAAACTAGGGTTTTACCCCTTTCAAACAAATAATATTATTTTTCTTATTTTTAGGACTTAAATAATATTATTCTCTCATACATAAAACAAATACAAAACATTTTTTGCATATTTATATTTTTATTGCATTTTTAATATTTGTTTATTTATTTAATTTGCAAATATTCAATTGGGTTGTAATAGTAAATTAGGGTTTTATTTTGTGCAAATATCCCCATTCAAAAACTTGTATCCCCCCTCCCATAATAATTGTTGTAATAACTTAGATTTATTTTACGCAATTTATCACATTATATACATGTTTAGTAATATTAGGGTTTGTATGATAAAACAAAAATCAAACAAATAGCAAAGACCTAATACAAGACAAATGCATGAAAAATGACAACACCTTGCACACAAGCACCCCTAGGGTTTCACCCACTTGGTTGCCTTAACAAAATGGTCATGGTATGCATGCAAAGTGAAATTCTGGCAACAGATACTTAATGTCACAATGAATGTTATGACACCGTATCTGACAAATTGTACACAAACCAAACAGTAATTTAAAAGACAATAAAGAACACAATCAATTGTTAACCCAGTTCGGTGTATAACCACACCTACATCTGGGGGCTACCAAGCCAGGGAGGAAATTCACTATAAGAGGTATTAATTTAGGAATAAACCAACCAGTTTATCTCCTTCACTTAAGACCTACCCAATGCAACTTCAATCTAAGTCCTACTTAAACCTGAGTTCGTACTCACTCCCCCTCAATCACAGCAGTGATACTAATATACTGATTAATAAGATTATGAAGACATTCTTCAATACACACGCTTGATTTTGCTTCAAAGCTTTAATCAAGAGACACAACACTCGTGCTTCAAAGCTTTGAGTGATAAATAACCCTTACAGCCAAATCCTACACCAAGTTTCTTATCAAGTGATAATTTCTTGGCTCACGGTAGTTACTAAAACTATCACAACTACAAAATGCCTTATTGATCTTCTCTTCAAAAGTACTTCTCATTATTAGGATTCGTGAGAAATATATAAGCAGACTATTCTTCATTTTGGGCTTCCATAAAAATAGCTAGAGTTAACCAAAGTTAACCTAAAGACTTGGTCTTGGGCTTTCATCATAACAGATTAGGGTTAAGCAAGGTTAACCTAATATCCACGTGAGCATCTGATCTAGTCAATATACTTCAACTCAGAATAGCACACCAGATTCCTGAAAATTCTCAGGAACAATAAATCTGCACAACAACTTGATCAGTACAGGATGTCTTAACATTGGTTATGACATCATGTATCCTGCTCACTGATTTTGGTAGATTTCAGTACATATGATCATAACTTAATCATCATGATATTCACTCATACTGAGTTGTTCCTGTAGAACATTCCTTCTGCAGAATTTGTCTTTATCCCAGAATGTTATGACATCAGTCATGACATTCGCAAATCTGGTTTTACCAAAAATTAATGCCAACAAGCAAACACTTACAAACTCCCCCTTTGGCAAATTTTTGGCTAAAACCCCTAAACAATCAGAGATTAGAATGCAGCAGAATTTTTAATAACAGCTAATCTAACTACCAATATCCAATTCTACCAAAATTACCACAATTATTTCTCCCCCTTTTTAGCCATAAAAAGGCCAAAGGATCTAGTACTTCAAGTTATACAGTCATCAAAAGGAAATCCAAAATACACAGAAACAGAGAGAAGGTATCAAATAGCAGCAGCAAGTTCCAGCATCAATCTTTACAACTCAGCAAACACAGACCTTCAGGTACTGTCATCCCCTGAGGAAGCACTATTTTCAGCAGCATCTTCTGGTGAGCTTCTTGCAGAACCATCATGTTGTTCTTCATCAGCATCATCTTCCCTCATTTGTTCTTGATTCTCCTCTTGTTCCAGACTAGCAATCAGCTCTTCAAGAGTCCTTTTTCTTGCATCAAGCTCTCTGCAGGTTTCTTTTAGAACAACTATAACATCATCTTTCTTGGAATGAGCTTTGACATTTGATGTCTCAGCAGATGTCGTAACAATGTCAGGGACATGTGTTCCCTGAAACAGCTTATAGTGAAAACCAAGTGCAGGGGCTCTTTTGCACACAGAGTCCTTTTCAACCATAATATTAGGATACTGATCAATGATTATACCACACAGGAGAGAGGGAAAAGCAATAGGGCCTTTAATAGCACAACTCTCAACATGTTTCATTGTTTGATCAAAGATGTAGTTGCCATAATCAAAGTTTGTTCTGGTTCCAACAGCATAGATAAATCTTCCCAAACCAGTGGAGATGGTGGATTTGTGGTTGGTGGGAACCTAGTTAGCTGCACCAATTTTGTGTAGTATGGAAAACTTCATACTCAGCTTGCTTGCAGTTAGCTTCCCTTTCAAGGGCCAGTGCTTGACTTGCTTGGCAGTGATGGTTTGATAAACCTGGTTGTCAGTAACTTCAAGCTCAGGCTGAGCTTCATCAGGCCTCCATAGGTATTTGTTTATCACAGTAGGAGAGAAATTTACCTTCCTTCCTCTCACATAAACACTCTTAAAATCAGCTGACTTTCCATCAGCACATCTACCATACAAATTTACTATGAATTCTTTGACAAGAATCTCATAGCAGTTGGAAAACTTGACCACTGTTTTCATCAGGCCAGCAGCCTTGATGAGATCCATGACTTCCTTACACTTAATAGCACTTCTGTTCAGCTCCCTCTCTAAGGCAATCCTTTTCAGAAACACATACTTCCACCTGCTTGGATTTTCTGGATGGTGAAAGGAGATGTTGTCAATGGCAACCTCAGGAACCTTAGGCAGTTTGCTAGAAGAGGGTTTCTTTCTGAGAGGAATGTCTGGAACATTGCTCTCAACATCAAAATCAAAGTCTGATTCCTCATCAGATTCATAGGGTTCAGGAGCCTTTCTTTTCTTGGCTATAGGTTGTCTCAAGGGTTTTTAGAGACTACCAACAGATACCCTAGCTTTTACCTTACCCTTCCCTTTGGAAGTTCCAGCCTTTTGATCCTTCTCAGCTTCTTCTCTAGCCTTGTTCTCAGGCCTAGCTTTCTCATGAACAACTTCAGTAGCCTTCTCTTTGGAGGGGCTTTGGGCAGCACTCCGCTTTTATTTTCTACTCATCATCCTTCTTGCTATGCTAGGGTTGACATTAGCAATTAAATCATTGTCAGAAAATTCTTCATCAACATCAATGACAGGAGGTTCAACAGCCTTGTCAGTAGGGGTCTGCTGATCATCAAGTTTCTCTGGAGATTTATCAATGTTGTCATCATGTGTCTCAACATTCTGAGTGACATTGGGATCACTTTCTAAATTAAGGATAGCAGTTTCTTGGTTCAATGGTACATATATACCAGGAACAGAGTGATTCTCATTAAGAATCCTAGTGACTAGTCTGGCAATAGCTTGATGCACATAAGCAGAACCTTCCCTATTAGCTATCTCTGGGGGAACAGAGGATGATGGTTGAGAAGATTTACCAGAGGGAAAATCTTGTGATCTTCTTGCATGTCTGGTTCGCAGCTTCTTGACCTTAGTAGGATCAGCTGCCATTGCACGAAGTGGAGTTACCTCAAGAACATCAACATCCATGGGGTTTACGTTTGCCGTAGGTTCGGTGTCAGTGGGTGAGGAAGATGCAGTTGCCTTTGATGAAGATGATGACACATATTGTTGAGACATCTTGAGAGATTGAGTGTGAAATTTTCTTTTGAGGGAATGGAGAGTGATGCAGTAAACTGAGAAGAGGGAGATATAAATATGTCTATTCCTCTTCTTAAACTTTTGGAAAGAAAGAGGGAAACAAATGATTATCCTAATCAGAATAAACTTGATTAAAATATCTCTTTCAAACCTTGTATTAAGCAAAATTAATTGCTACATCTCTTCATATTGGCAAATACCCAGCTTGCCCCTTAAATTCTCAAACTGACTAGCATCAAGTGCCTTGGTAAAAATATCAGCCAGTTGTAGTTCAGTGGCAACATGTTCCAGCTTAATCACCTTCTCCTCCACAAGATCTCTGATGAAGTGATGTCTAATGTCAATATGCTTCATCCTGCTGTGCTGTATAGGATTCTTGGATATGTTAATAGTACTCAAATTGTCACAGTACAATGTCATGACATCTTGTGTGACATTGTACTCAGCCAGCATCTGTTTCATCCAGATCATTTGAGAACAACTGCTACTAGCTGCTATGTATTCAGCTTCAACAGTAGATAGAGACACACAGTTTTGTTTCTTGCTGAACCAAGAAACAAGATTATTTCCCAAAAAGAAGCATCCTCCAGAGGTTCTCTTTCTATCATCAACACTACCAGCCCAATCAGCATCACAATAACCAGACAGAATTGGTTCACATCCATGAGAGTACAACATGCCATAATTGTAAGTTCCACTCACATATTTCAGAATTCTTTTCACCTGGTTGATGTGACTTACTTTGGGTTCAGCCTGGCATCTTGCACATACTCCAACTGCAAAGGCAATGTCAGGTCTGCTGGCTGTTAAGTATAGCAGACTTCCTATCATGCTTCTGTACAAGCTTTGATCCACATTTGCCCCACTTGTGTCTTTGGACAACTTTAAATGAGTAGGTGCAGGAGTCCTTTTATGACTGGCATTCTCCATCCCAAACTTCTTGACAATATTCTTTGCATACTTGCTTTGAGACAGAAAAATTGAGTCTTCCATCTATGTGACTTGTAGTCCAAGAAAGTAGGTCAATTCTCCCATGAGGCTCATTTCAAATTCAGCTTGCATCTGGTTAGCAAAATGTTTAACCATTTTATCTGACATTCCTCCAAACACTATGTCATCAACATAAATTTGAGCTACCATTATCTTTCCTCCTTCATTCTTGACAAAAAGAGTTTTATCCAAACCTCATTTCCTGTATCCTTTGTCAGTGAGGAACTTTGTCAACCTTTCATACCAAGCTCTAGGAGCTTGTTTCAGACCATATAATGCTTTCCTCAATTTGTAGACATGATCAAGACAGTTTGGATCCACAAATCCTTTAGGCTATTCCACATACACTTCCTCATTTAAGTACCCATTTAGGAAGACACTCTTCACATCCATCTGAAACAGCTTGAACTTAAGGAGACAAGCAACTCCCAATAGAAGTTTGATTGATTCCAGTCTGGCTACAGGAGCAAAAGTCTCATCAAAATCAACCTCTTCAACTTGAGTGTATCCTTGAGCAACAAGTCTTGCCTTATTCCTGGTGACAACTCCTTCAGCATCTGACTTGTTCTTGTAGATCCACTTTGTGCCAATGATGTTTGTTCCTTCTGGTCTAGGAACTAACTCCCATACTTAATGTTGCTTGAACTGGTTCAATTCATCTTGCATTGCTCCAATCCAGTATTCATCAGTCAAAGCCTCTTTAACATTTTTTGGTTCAATCTTAGACACAAAACAAGAATTTGTGATGATTTCTCTAGATCTTGTAGTGACTCCACTGTTAGGATCTCCTATGATGAGTTCCTTAGGATGATCTTTTTGAATTATGATGGAAGGATCTTTGTTAGATTCCTTTGATTCAGACTTTGATGGAGTAGGATTAGGCACATCATCCTTTTTAGACACTTGTGTTGAAGTCTCAAAGAATGTCTCAACATCATATGGGACATTTGTTTCCTTATGGTGATCATCAACTATGACATTTATAGACTCCATTATAGCTTTGGTCCTGGAATTGAACACCCTATATGCTCTGCTATTGGTAGAGTATCCTATGAATATTCCTTCATCACTTTTAGGGTCCATCTTTCTCCTTTGTTCACGATCTGTCAGAATATAGCATTTGCTCCCAAAGACATGGAAGTAATTCACTGTAGGCTTTCTTCCTTTCCATAGTTCATAAAGGGTGGATGATGTTCCCTTTCTCAAGGTGACCCTGTTGTGGTCATAACAGGCTGTATTCATAGCTTCAGCCCAAAAATGAATAGGAAGCTTCTTGGCATGTATCATTGCTCTGGCAGATTCCTGTATAGTCCTATTTTTCCTTTCCACAACTCTATTTTGTTGAGGAGTTATAGGTGAAGAGAACTCATGATTGATTCCTTCTGAGGAACAGAACTCATCAAACTTACTATTTTCAAATTCCTTACCATGATCACTTCTGATTCTGACAATGCATCCTTCTTTTTCTCTTTGAATTCTTTTGCACAATTCCTTAAATACATCAAATACATCAGACTTTTCCCTAATGAAGTTTATCCAGGTAAATCTGGAAAAATCATCCACAACAACATAGGCATATCTCTTTCCATCAAGACTTTCCACTTGCATGGGACCCATCAGATCCATATGTAGAAGTTCTAGCACCTTAGAGGTGGTCAGATGTCTTGTCTTTGGATGTGACATTCTAGTTTGCTTTCCAACCTGACATTCACCACAGACTCTCCCTTCATCAATCTGAAGCCTTGGAATCCCTCTGACAGCCTCCATGGATATGATCTTTTTCATCCCTCTAAGATGTAAATGACCATGTTTTTGGTGCCACAGTTTCACTTCCTTTTCTTCTTTGGCTGTAGAGCACACAGAAGAGTAGTTAGTGTTCTCAGACTCCCATAAGTAACAGTTGTCTTTTGATCTGACTCCTCTCATTACAACTTCTTGTTTTTCATTAGTTACAAGACATTCAGACTTGGTGAAGTTGACCTTGAATCCTAGATCACATAATTGACTGATACTTATGAGATTAGCAGTCAAACCATTTACCAGCAACACTTCATTTAGGTTTGGAACTCCAGGGCAGTCCAAGTTTCCAACTCCTTTGATTTCTCCTCTAGAACCATCTCCAAAAGTGACATAACTAGTAGTATGAGGTTTGACATCATTCAGCAGATTCTTGATTCCAGTCATGTGTTTAGAGCATCCATTGTCAAAGTACCAGTCTTCCTTGGCAGAAACTCTAAGGGAGGTGTGAGCTATCAGGGCTGCAGTCTTTTTCTTCCACTGTTGAGTATATAGTGCCTTGTTAGTCTTAGGTTTGACATATGGGGTCTGATTAGGATATCCATATAATCTGAAGCAGAATGGCTTTATGTGACCAAACCTCCCACAATAATGACATCTCCATCTTTAATACTTACTCTGTTCTTGATGTTGAGTCCTATGTTGTGACATCTGCTTTGACATTTGTTTATCAGGCCTGGTCTTCTTCTTGTCAACAGCAGATTTCTTTGCAGCCACAAATCCTAGACCAGACATGTTTCCTGCATTTTGTCCAGCCTGAAGGATTTCTTCCAACTTGTTAGTTCCAGTTGTTAACATCTTGACAGACTTAGTCATCTGATCAAGTTTGGAGTTCAACATTAGAACTTCACCTTTGAGATGGCTTATAGTAGCAGTGTCAGCCTTCTTCTCAGCCTCCAACTTCACTATGAGCTTTTTCTGTTTCTCATTTTGCTGACAGACTTCAACACTTCTGATATGTAGCTTCTTGTAGGTGTCAGCAAGTTCTTCAAATGTCACTTCCTCATCACTAGAATCATTATCAGAGTTACAAACACCAGATAGTGCAGTAACTAGTTTAGCAGATTCTTTTTCAGAGTCACTTTCTGAGTCACCATCAGACCAAGTAACAGACATTCCTTTCTTTTGTTTCTTTAGAAAGGTAGGACATTCAGCTCGAATGTGCCCATATCCTTCACATCCATGGCATTGGATTCCTCTGCTTTGATTTCCCTTTTCTTCAAACTTAGTTCTTCTGCTGGAGTCATAGGATCTGCTAATGTCAGAGGTAATGTTCTTGACATTTGACCTTGACTTTGGGTCCATTCTCTTGATGAGTTTATTAAACTGCTTCCAAGCATAGCTATAGCTTATGATATATTCTCTTCATCACTCTCCTTGCTTTCATCTTCAGTATTGGATACAAGGGCTATGCTCTTGTTTTTCTTGTCAACATTGTCACTGATCCCCATCTCAAATGTCTCAAGTGACCCAATGAGTTCATCAACCTTCAAGTTGCAGATATCCTGAGCTTCCTCTATAGCAGTCACTTTCATTGCAAACCTTTTAGGCAAGGATCTGATAATCTTTCTCACCATCTTTTCTTCTGACATCTTTTCTCCCAATGCTCCTGAGGTGTTGGCAATTTCCAAGATGTTCATGTGAAACTCATGAATGGTCTCATCTTCCTTCATCCTTAGATTCTCAAATTTGGTAGTGAGCATCTGAAGTCTTGACATTTTTACTTTGGATGTACCCTCATGGGTGGTTTTGAGAGTGTCCCAAACATCCTTGGCCAGTTCACATTGATGTACTAGTCTGAATATGTTTCTATCAATTCCATTGAACAAGGCATTCAATGCTTTAGAGTTACCCAGGGCTAAATCTTCTTCTTCTTTGCTCCATTCTTCCTCAGGTTTTAGACTAGTCGTCCCATCTTTCCCAGTTATGGTGGGATGGTTCCATCCTTTGTCAGCAGCTCTCCAAGCTTTATTGTCCAGTGACTTCAAGAAGGCAATCATACGAGGTTTCTAGTAGTCATAGTTTGATCCATCCAGAATAGGTGGTCTGTTCCCAAATCCTCCTTCCTTGTCCATAGCGCCAGAAAATAATATCCCTAGATCTCACCCAGAAAGACAGCAGGGTGCCTGCTCTGATGCCAATTGAAATTCTGGCAACAGATACTTAATGTCACAGTGAATGTTATGACACCGTATCTGACAAATTGTACACAAACCAAACAGTAATTTAAAAGACAGTAAAGAACACAATCAATTGTTAACCCAGTTCAGTGTATAACCACACCTATATCTGGGGGCTACCAAGTCAGTGAGGAAATTCACTATAAGAGGTATTAATTTAGGAATAAACCAACCAGTTTATCTCCTTCACTTAAGACCTACCCAATGCAACTTCAATCTAAGTCCTACTTAAACCTGAGTTCCTACTCACTCCCCCTCAATCACAGCAGTGATACTAATCTACTAATTAATAAGATTATGAAGACATTCTTCAATACACACGCTTGATTTTGCTTCAAAGCTTTAATCAAGAGACATAACACTCGTGCTTCAAAGCTTTGAGTGATAAACAACCCTTACAACCAAATCCTACACCAAGTTACTTATCAAGTGATAATTGCTTGGCTCACAGTAGTTACTAAAACTATCACAACTACAAAATGCCTTATTGATCTTCTCTTCAAAAGTACTTCTCATCATTAGGATTCGTGAGAAATATATAAGCAGACTATTCTTCATTTTGGGCTTCCATAAAAATAGCTAGGGTTAACCAAAGTTAACCTAAAGACTTGGTCTTGGGCTTTCATCATAACATATTAGGGTTAAGCAAGGTTAACCTAATATCCACGTGAGCATCTGATCTAGTCAATATACTTCAACTCAGAATAGCACACCAGATTCCTGAAAATTCTCAGGAACAATAAATCTGCACAACAACTTGATCAGTACAGGATGTCTTAACATTGGTTATGACATCATTTATCCTGCTCACTGATTTTGGTAGAATTCAGTACATATGATCATAGCTTAATCATCATAATATTCACTCATACTGAGTTGTTCCTGTAGAACATTCCTTCTGCAGAATTTGTCTTTATCCTAGAATGTTATGACATCAGTCATGACATTCGCAAATCTGGTTTTACCAAAAATTAATGCCAAACTTACACAAATTATCTTGGCAAAACAAAACAAAAAAAAAGATCATAGTCCCTCGATGACGCTATCACAAGTTGCCTAAAACAAATGATCTTAGTCCCTCAAAACTTGCTAAGATACTTGGCACCATTGCTATCATGGTCAGACGATGACCCACGCCCGTCCCGTTTAACATCCAAAGATAGGGTTGTTTACCAAATCAATGGTAAATCAACAATATCAAAGGAATAACAATGTACAAGAAAGAATTTTTGAGTAGGTAGAAGCTTCTAGTTACTTGATCAATTTGCAAATAATCCTTGTTATCTTCAAACAAACACACACATTTCAAAACATTTTCCAAACAACTTTCAAAACATTGAAACATTTTTTAAAAGACAAACATCTTTGTATACATTCTTACGAACGAGAATCATTACAAAGATTGCCTAAACGATGGCCTCTTTTCAAAATACTGTCAAAAAACCACACAAAGCACCATTTCAAACAATTGCAAAAGCAAAGCAAGTGATCTAAACAAGTAACTAAGAGCCCATGGAAAACCATGGATGAGAAGGGTGTTAATACCTTCCCTTTTCATAATCTACCCCCCGAACTCAAGAAAACATCTCAAAGGTCTTTCCTGTGCTTTTTTACCTTTCCTTTTGGATAAAAGAAAAGTCGGTGGCGACTCTTGCTAACCGCAACATTTGCAAACACAAACGCAAAACCTCAAGTCAGTTCTCCCACCGCATCACAGTGCGCATGTGCGAATGATTCAATTTCAGTTTATTTATCTTTGCACATTTAGGGTGATCTAACTGTTTTCAAATTAACATACATTCTTGTCATGCATCCTAATATCATACATCTAATAGTTAATAATTTGCGGAATTAAAAATGCGGGAATTAAACTACACTATTACAAGGCTTCGGGTATTTACATAGCCAAAAACAAACCCTTTGAAAAATAAAGCGATAAATAAAATAAACGTCCTAATTAAACTATTACAAACTGTAGGCAGATACAATAATTGGGATAAAAATAAAGCGTGCGATGAAAAATTAGATCGATGAGAAATTAGCGTTTTGACCCTTCTAACCTAATTAAAAGGAAAATTGTTTTTGTTGTTTTTAATATAGAGAAATAAGTTTTCTAAATTAAATATGCAATTAATTAGTTAATTAATTAATAAAAATAATTACATGACCTATTTTTGGTTTTTGGTTATTTTTAGGAAAAAAGAAAATATAATTAAATTAGAAATAAAACCTATTTGTTCTAATTAATTTTAATTATGTACAAAAGGGAATTAAAGTTATCTAAATTAGTCAAACCTAATTAAATTAATTTATTATTTTTTTTAATAAAAAATATACCTAAATCTAATTGGTGAAAAATAATATTTTTGTGATTTTTTTAATAAAGAGAAAATAATTTAATTGGTTAGTAAATAAATAAAATAAATTAAATGAAATAAATAAAAAAACATAGAAAAAGAAATTTGGGCCTGAGTTTAGCAGGTTTGAGGGTGTGAGAAGCATTTTATGGGCCCAACAATCTGAAGCCCACGTTGACTTGTGAGATCCTATGCTACGCTTTTGACTTGGCTTTTGGTGTTCCCTCCTGGATGGCCATCAGATTTGGCCATCTGGCCACTTGGCAGACTGGATCTTGAGGTCACATGATAGACCCTTGGCTTGTGCATGCATCTGATTACCTGAAAGAAATCAAGAAAAATACAATTGTTGGAGGCAGGGGTCGAACCCCTGACCTCAAGCTTCCTAACACCTTAACGCTTGCCTGGCTACCACTGGGCCAATTGCTTCTGTTTATACATATAATGAATAATAATAATAATATATAAAAACAAGAATTAGTGGAGGATGACAAAAAAATGCGCGCTAGAGTTTGAATGGGCCAATGGAGAGATGACACATAGGTCGTCCCTGACCTTTCTCCGTGGGTAAAAGTTCCAAACTTTTACCTACAGACGTTTGTCCGTAGCTACAAGCCTGGTTCTTCTCAAAACTCTCCATGGGCACGATAAATGACTTCTAGTGTCATGGTTGGATTCGTCTTGTCATTCTTAACGTGATAGTACCACTCATGACAGCTAATTTTTCCTGCAAGCAAAAACCCTAAAACGAAATCCAAAAACCTAGTTATGGTGAAATCCAGTACAAGCCATAAAAATGCAATTAAATGTTACAGGAAGCTTGCAAACATGATGGTGATCGAGAATATACAACTATTTTATGCTATAAGTGCAAGAATAATGCTATTCGATTTCAAAAAAAGAGCTATGTCGTGGGTGACTTACAATGCGATAGGAGGCTGGAAAATGCCTGCTCTTGATTGCTTTAGCTTGCTTATACTCCCAGGAATCGATTGGGATAGGCAAATAGTCTTGTATTGGCCTCTAAGTACAAATTTGATTCACCACTTTTTCTTGATTTTTCCAAGTTTGATTCTTGTTCATGCGCCTCTCTCTAACCTAGTTTTGAGTCTGCACACATTCTATATGTATCAAGGAAGGGATTAGGGTTGATAACTGATCTCAATCTTCCTCCATCAATGAATTGGATCTTGATTTGATACACCTTAAAAATCTCTCCAAAATTGGCCTAAAATCAATCTTTTTGTTCACCCTAATGCCTTTCACGAGTTTGATTTGATGCTAGCTATAATTGAAACCTGAAACAAGCACAAAATCTTTTGTTTTCAATGTTTTGGATTTTATATGATTTATTTTGATTAAAACTGATTTAAATCAAATAAAAATCAAAATAAATAATAAAAATATGATAATGACAAGTGGAAAGGGCTAGAGCTCGTGGACTATGTTTCCAACTAAAAACAAGTGAAAAATATTGGGCCCATTAGGCAAAAATTGAAGTTTTAGGGATAGTTGACTTTTGGCAATTTTGCAAAAAAGGTTAACTTCACCAATGCATAACTTTCTCAATTTTGACTCTTTGGAGGTGTTCTTGGACTTTTTAGAAAGCTTGAGATGTATTTTAAGAAACCCTTTTGGTATCATCTCAATTTTATATTCCATGCTCATGTATGAAGCTTTGACAAAAAAAGTGTTTTTATTGACTTTTCAAAATGACCTATAATGTCCAAATTCATAACTTCTTGTGAGTGCATATTTTGAACTTGGGAGATGAAGATGGATTGTAGTAATTTGAATATTCTTCAATATGAGATTTGGATGGGTCATTTATCATAAAGTATGAGAAAGTTATGCTTGGTCAAAGTTGAGTTGACTTTTTCTGCAAAACCCTAATTTAGCAACTTTTGAGTCTTGATGAATTATGATCAATCCTTGATGAATCATGATCAACCTTGATCAAATGATTAGATATACTACAAAATGAGGATGTTCACCAAAAATCTTGAAGTTTGATTGTATGTGGGCCACAGTTGACTTTTGCCCTAACACAGTCGATTTTCAGGCCTTTGAGCAATTGACTGAGCAAATTTCCTCTATAGGGCTTGAAACTTGACATGGATGATCTTGAGAACATATTAGGATATTGGTGAGCATTTGGGGTGTACTCAAGCATCTTGATGCAACATGAAACCCTAATTTGAGGTAGACTGCCTTAGGAGAGAGCTTGTCTGGCCAACCCTTGGACTACCTTGAGCAACTTGAGGATCTTTCTTGAAATGTTTTGAGAAATATGGGAGGGCAAATTTTTTGGTACAACAGATGGCTTCTCTCAAGGACGCAAGGGATGTAATTGAAGAAGGTGGGTGTACCAATTAGGGTCAGCTCCCTGATTTCACTCACAAAACTGACAAATTTGGTTTGGGCTTTACTACAGGGGCTCAAAGGGCTATTAGGCGCGCGCGGATTGGAAGACCTCCTCTGCACATCAGCAATCAGGGAGTTAATGCAATTGAGGACAGTGAAGGAGATTCAGATATCGACAGATGGATCTACCCTACAACCAACGGTGGACTGAACAATTGGATGGCGAAGAACTTCATACCTGTTTCTTTTATTCCACAGTAATTGACTTTTGTTTTAAGAGTTGTAATAGACAGTTTGAAACTTTATGGCCTGGTGCCTTGCCCGAGGCACCCTGGCTTTGCTTGTGAGGGCTTATTACTTGTCATTTCATATATCATTAATAAAACATTGGACGTTTCTTGCATTACAAATTTTGCGCTCCTTGTTTTTCTTTTTTCTGTTTCTCGCTTTATCAAAAACAGCTATTCTCTTACACACACTCACGTATCATAATGCAGATCCATATCCACTCTGGATCCCATTGATAACAACTCTGCTACTGCCAGTTATGACTTCGAAAATCCGATCAACCAAGTCGAGGACGAAGGTGAAGATGATTGTGAGGTGCCTGGAGAACTTTCTAGACTATTACGGCAGGAAGAGGGGGCCATACAGCCTCATGAAGAGCCGGTTGAGTCAGTGAATTTGGGTATAGAGGAAGACATGAAAGAGGTTAAGATAGGTGCAAATCTGGAGCCTAGTGTCAAGCAACGGTTGATACAAATGCTACGTGACTATGTTGAGATCTTCGCTTGGTCTTATGAAGATATGCCTGGTTTGGACACTGATATTGTGGTTCATCGCTTGCCAACTAAAGAAGACTTCCCTCCGGTAAAACAGAAGGTCTGCCGTATGCGCCCTGAAATGTCATAGAAAATCAAATCTGAAGTCATGAAATAGTTTGACGCGTGATTTTTAGCCGTCACTTCTTATCCGCAGTGGGTTTCCAACCTTGTTCTAGTACCTAAGAAGGATGGTAATGTACGGATGTGTGTAGACTATAGAGATCTGAACAGGGCAAGCCCCAAGGATGATTTCCCACTTCCTCACATCGATGTTCTGGTCGACAACACCATGCAACATGAGATCTTCTCCTTCATGGATGGTTTTTCTGGATACAACCAGATCAAGATGGCTCCTGAAGACATGGAGAAGAAAAAATTTGTTACACAGTGGGGCACCTTCTATTACAAGGTAATGCCTTTCGGGTTGAAGAATGCCGGGGAAAATTATCAGCGCGCCATGGTCGCTTTGTTCCACGACTTGATTCACCATGAGATCGAGGTTTATGTTGATGATATGATAGCCAGGTCCCAGACTGAGGAAGAGCACCTTGATCATCTCCAGAAACTGTTTGACAGGTTGAAGACGTACAAGTTGAGGTTGAACCCGAACAAGTGCACCTTCGAGTTAAGGTCTGGTAAGCTGCTGGGTTTCATCGTCAGTGATAAAGGTATTAAGGTGGACCCTGTAAAGGTAAAAGCCATACAAGATATGCCGGTTCCCCGCACAAAAAAGGAAGTTAGAGGCTTTTTGGGACGTCTGAATTACATCGCCAGATTCATTTTACATCTGACTGCTACTTGTGAGCCAATCTTCAAGATGCTGAAGAAAGATCAAGTGGTAAAGTGGAATGACGAATGCCAGACCACTTTCGAAAGAATCAAAGAATATCTTTAAGAAACGCCAATTTTGATGCCTCTAGTTGAAGGAAGACCTTTGATTTTATACTTGACAGTGCTAGACAATTCAATGGGGTGTGTGCTGAGGCAGCATGACGAGTCTGGCCGAAAAGAGCACGCTATTTATTACCTTATCAAAAATTTTACCAACTGTGAGACCCGATACTCATTGCTCGAGAAAACTTGCTGCACTTTGGCATGGGCTGCTCGCCGGCTGAGACAGTATATGCTGACTCACACCACTTTGTTGATATCAAAAATGGATCCAATCAAGTATATCTTCGAAAAGCCTGCCTTATCCGGAAGAATAGCAAGATGGCAGATAATCTTAACCGAGTAAGACATCCAATACACAACCCAAAAAGAAATCAAGGGGAGTGTATTGGCAGATCATTTGGCGCATCATGCTGTGGATGACTACCAATCCATGAATTTCGAGTTCCCGGATGAGAACATCATGTTGGTAACTGACTGTGAAGAACCTGGACCAGATGAAGGACCCGAGAAGGGATCCCGATGGTCTATGTATTTTGATGGAGCCTCTAACGCGTTGGGTAATGGCATTGGCACTGTAATTATATCTCCTGAGGGCTGTCATACTCCATTCACCGCCTGGTTATGTTTTAATTGCACTAACAATATGGCGGAGTATGAAGCTTGCATCATGGGTCTTCGAGCTGCTATTGACCTGAGGATTAAGTTTTTGAAGGTATTCGGGGATTCTGCTCTAGTGATCAGTCAGATCAAAGGCGAGTGGGATACGAAGCACCCAAATCTTATTCCTTACAAAGAGTATGTATTGACGTTGCTCCCACACTTCGAGGAAATAACCTTTGAATATTTCCCCAGAGAAGAGAACCAACTGGAGGACGCGTTAGCTACCATGTCTTCTATGTTCAAGGTCAGGTGGGACAATGAAGCTCCCCAGATTACCATCGAGAGGTTGGACGAACCCGCACATTGTTGTGACATTGAGACAGAAGAGGTAGCAGATAAACCCTGGTTTCACGAGGTAAGGAGGTATCTTGAGGCTCAAGAATACCCCGAGGGGGCATCTGTTAATGATAAGAAGTTTCTAAGAAGATTCGTTGCGAAGTTCTTCATCAGTAATGGTATCCTTTATAAGCGTAACCGTGATTCAACCTTACTGCGATGTGTGGACAAAAGCGAGGCAAAAAGGATCATGGTAGAGTTACATGAAGGTACCTTCGGAACTCATTCCAGTGGACATACCATGGCAAAGAAAATCCTACGGGTAGGATATTATTGGTCCACTATGGAAGCCGATTGTTATCAGCATTCACAAACCTGTCATAAGTGCCAAGTCTATGCTGATAAGATAGATGTACCTCTAGTTCCTCCGAATGTTTTGACAGCTCCTTGGCCTTTCGCAATGTGGGGCATTGACATGATCGGCGAGATCAGACCTACTGCGTCTAACAGGCATCGCTTTATTCTGGTAACAATTGATTATTTCACAAAGTGGGTTGAGGTAACTTCCTTTGCTATAGTGACCAAGAACGTCGTGGCGCGGTTTATCCGACATAATCTAATCTGTCGATATGGTGTACCAGAGAGGACCATTACGGATAATGGTACAAATCTCAACAATACGATGATCACCGAGCTCTGCAAATAGTTCAAGATACAACATCACAACTCTTCTCCTTACCGACCGAAGATGAATGGGGCTGTTGAAGTGGCTAATAAGAACATCAAGAAGATTGTGTAGAAGATGACGGTGACATACAAAGACTGGCACGAGATGTTACCATTCGCTCTTCATGGGTACCGTACCTCGGCAAGGACGTCAACAGGGGCAACACCCTACTCTTTGATATACGACATGGAGGCAGTCCTACCCATCGAAGTCCAGATACCCTCTCTTAGGATTATGAAGGATGCGGGTTTGAACAAAGACAACTGGATCCAAACCCGACTTGATTAGTTGAATTTAATCGATGAAAAGAGGCTTACTGCTATTTGTCATGGTCAGACGTATCAGAAGCGAATGATTAAGGCATTTAACAAGAAAGTCAAACGTCAAGAATATCAAGTCGGGGATCTGGTGATCAAACGCATCATACTGCCGCAAGGTGATCCCAGGGGCAAATGGACCCCCACATACGAAGGGCCATTTGTGGTTAAGAACATTTTCTCGAGAGGAGCTATGATTCTAACCACCACGGATGGTGACGACCTCCCTCACCCTGTCAATGCAGACATAGTGAAAAGATACTACGCATAATCAAAGACCTGCTAGGTTGACTGGCCTAGGCAAAAATAAGGGCTTCCCGGCGAACCAAAAGGGTTCGGGCAAAAGTAAGGGATGAAAATGGAAAAATATGTACACCCGACAAGTCGAAAACCTGAAAAGGCGATTTGGGCAAAAAAGGGTATCCCGGTGGACTGAAAACCCAAAAGGGCGGTCCAGGCAAAAATTATGGATCAAAGCGTAACACTATGTTTCATTGGATCATCTTGCGACCAGACTTCGGTATCGACTATCAAGCTCGGACGACGCCAATCAATCTGATCCACCTTCGACCAAGTAGCAAAATGATGAGACGCTTGAAGATATAAAGGCAATAGCAGAATTGGAACCCAATGGGATTGTTTCACATAGCTGTTTTTCTTTCTTTTACACAAATTGTATAATTTCTATTCCCTTGGCAGCGTTCTCTTACTAGGACGTCAGCCTCTTTGTACAAACGCCTGTTATAGGCCAATTTCAAAAATCAATACAATTCATTTTCACAAGAAATTTCAACTTGTTTTTGTGTTTTGTTTTGCAAGAACGTCCAATGATTCATTTTTTATATATGCATTTGAAAATAATTGTTGCTCATAAATATTTACATAAGAAACAAAAGACAATTACTCGTAATTCCAAGAACAAGGGCAAACAAGAAGTGTCCAAACATTACAGTTACTCTACCCACCAGGTACAGGGATAGAGCCATCTTGAGAATATGACTAAAGGTATATACACTCCACACAAAGTAGGAAGTATCCAAAGACAGTGGTGTTAGCTCTCCCTAGCCGAGGTTCATAATCACGAATAAGTCGACAAAATTCTCCCCAAGCAGAGTTTATCTATCACCAGCAATAGAAGCTCACCACCAGCTGAGTTTATTTCTCCAAATCAGCAGATCGTCCAACAAAGTATCTCTTTTCCCCACAAAGTCATTCCCCCACAGTATTATTCTCAAACAGAGTCTCTCCCGGTGGAATATTCTCGAGCAGATTAGATGCAAGTCTCCAACTAATCATCCTCGGTCCCTATCCCCAGCGAGAACAAAGAACTCAACTCCTTATACTCTCCAACAATAGTCTGGGATTTATTCTCCCCAGCCGGAGAATATCACAAGAACATTGCATATCCATACATCGTGGCATGCGCATACACATCATGCAGCACAATTTCACTTATTTTGAGAACATCATTACTCAATACATTTCATATATCATGACATTACATACGACTAACTCTTTACCTTTCAGGGAAAGATGCAATCAAGTTCTGACAAGTTTTCTCTAGTTCAGTCAAACCGACACTAAGGTTTCTATTCTAGTTGAAGACATTTTAAGACTTTCGTCTGGGACAGTCGAATCGCCGCTAAGATTCCCCTGATTTCTATGTCAGTCAAAGTTAATCCGAGACCTCTCCCGGGATCAGTCAAATCGACACTAAGATTTCTCTCCCAGTTGAAGTTTCCACAAGTTTCCCCTGGTTCTGTCAAATCGATACTAAGATTTCTATTCCAGTTCAAGCTTTGAAGCCCGTAAATCAACCGGAAAACAGCTTAACCCTCAGCAAGTTATTGTGAAGCCTGGAAATCGACCAGATAACAGTACAAGATACCATGAAGCCTGGAATCGACCAGATAACTGTATAAGACGTCGTGAAGACTGGAGCATGACCAGATAGCGGTAAAGGACACTGAAACCTGGGACACGACCAGATAACAGTATAAGGTACTGCGAAGCTTGGAATTCGACCAAATAGCAGTTTACTCAGCCAATTACTATGAAACCCGGAAGTCGACCGAATATTAGTATACCTTAAATTCATGTGGAAACCCAGATGTGACAGGATAACCGCTTAATTCCTTCTGAAGCCTGGAGCACGACCAAATAAGAATTGAGAAATTGCAGAGCCTAGAGGATGACCAGATAGCAAGTTTAATCTCATCTCCCCAGTAAAACATTGTAAGGCCTGGAGCACGACCAGATAGCATTTCATTGTCACCTCCTTAACTAAGAGATGATTCCCCAGTAGAGTAACAAACAACTGAAGCTCCTAAAACTCTATTTCTCTCAAGACAGAGACCATAATTCCCCAGCGAAGTCCTCCTCAACAACAGGTATACGGGTTCTCGCAAAGGAATCTCTTGTGCGATAGACACTTCTTCGGATGGCATCTTTAAGCCCATCTCTGACAATTCTCTAGCAACTACCAAATGGCATCTATAAGCCCATTCCCGATATCACAAGTCAAGTATCATTTCATGCGAGTGCAAATTTCTGGGCACTCTAGTGTTCAATCATCTTCCACCTTCAGATCACGAAAGGCAGACACGCCAATCTACATCCTCAGGTTTAAGAAGATTAAACAGGGGCAGCTGTTGTACCCTAAAATTTTCCCTCCCATATTTCTCAATACATATCAAGTGAGGTTCTCAAATTTCTCAAGAAGGTCCAAGAGTTGACCAGACAAACTCTCTCCTAAGCCAATCTACCTCAAATTAGGGTTTCATTTTACATCAATATGCTTGAGTCCAAAGGCTCACAAATGCTCACCTTTTTCCTAATATGTTCTCAAGATCATCCATGTCAAGTTTCAAGCCTTGCAGAGAATATTTGCTCAGTCAATGGCTCAAAGGCCTGAAAATCGACTGTGCTAGGGCAAAAGTCAATTGTGGCCCACATACAGTCAAACTTCAAGATTTTTGGTCAAAATTCTCATTTTGAAGTGTTATTCATCATTTGATCAAGGGTTGATCATGATTCCTCAAGGATTGCTCATAATTCACCAAAACCCAAAAGTTGTTAAATTAGGGTTTTGTAGGAAAAGTCAACTCAACTTTGACCAAGCATAACTTTCTCATACTTTATAAAAAATGACCCATACAAAGCTCATTTTGAAGAGTATGTAATTCCCTACAATTCATCTTCAGATCCCAAGTTCAAAATATGCCCTCACAAAAAGATATGAATTTGGACATTATAGGTCATTTTGAAAAGTCAACAAAAACACCTTTTGAGTCCAAGCTTCATACATGAACATGGAAGAATCAATTGAGATGAGACTAAAACGGTTGCTTAGAGGATATTCTAAGCTTTCTAAAAAGTCCAAGAACACATCTATAGGGTCAAAATTGAAGGAGTTATGCATTGGCCAAGTTGACCTTTCTTGCAAAATTGCCAAAAGTCAAATCTGTCCAAAATTGCATTTTTTGCTAAATGGGCCCAACTTTTTATGCTTGCACTGAGTTTGTAATATGATCCAAGACCCATGAGCCCTTCCACTTGTCATTATTTTATTTTTATTATTTATTTTGATTTTATTTCATTTAAATCAAATAAAATCAATATAAAATAGTGAAAATATCAAAAATCATTAAAACCTTGAGATTTTGTGCATGATTAGGTCCATTATACAACTGGAGACAAAATCAAATCGTGCAAAGCTTCATATGGACACAAAAATATTGAATTTTCTTGTTTTGGAAAGATTTGGTGCAAGGATTGAATCATTGATCAATCTTCATAATTGGAAAAGATTTGATACAAACTGTAACCCTAATGAACTCTACTATACATAAGGAACAAATGCAGACCAAAAGAAAGAGGCTAGAGGCGTGAAAAGGCAGGGAGCCAATTTCAAAAATTCAAGGAAAAAAGTGCAGACCAAATTCCAAGTTGCAGGCCATCTCAAGCCGTTCTAACCATAACAATCATTTGTTGGACATCCCAGGATCGTGTTTCAATCATTAGCAAGCCTCCCCACACTTAGAATCACCCTGTAAGTTTCACACGGTTTGCCTCTTTTCTTGAATTTGAATATATTGATTCTGGCATATTTAGCATGATTGATTTATATATTCATAATCTTTGAGATGTTTGCAAGCTAATGGTTGTATTCAATTGCATTTTTATTAACTATACATCAAACTGCCATGGCTAGGGTTCGTTCTTCGTTTTTAGGTATTTCTCATACAGGGAAAATTGGACATTGATAATGGTACCATGATGCTCGTGAGGTTGAAACGATTTGATTGGTACCATTGGTTTTCATTTATCATGCGCGTACAAGATTTTGGAATGAACAGGAGTTATACCTACGCTTGATGTCCGTAGGTAAAAGTCCTTTTATCTAAAACGACAGAATCAACGAAGAAGACAATGGCGTGGCAGTATGTGAGTGGTTCGTTTGAATTTCCGCGTGTTTTGGGAGGCGTGGCATGTTGTTTGCATTATATTTTATTTGTTTCCTTATTATCACAACTAACATAGTAGCGCAGATGGTGAGGGGGCTGGCCTCTGATGCACACGTCCTGGGTTCGATCCCAGGCGTGTGAATTTTATTTTCTCAACATTTTCAGGGCATTCCAGTGCTTCACATTCTCAAGCATATTCCATACGCTCTCAACATCAGCCATTTGATGTGCTCCTGGCCAGATCCAATGTATCCATAATGAAGGACCACCATGCGCCCCAGTCAATCATGCACATAGGATTGGGCAAAGTCAACAGGGCCTGAGCTTATTAGGCCAAGAAATTCCAAACAACACCCCCCTTTTGCTAAGCAATCAGGCCCATTTTTCTTTCTTTTCTATTTATTTCTTTTATTTAATTTAATTTGCTTAATTATTATTTTTAACAAAAATAATTTCTTTTTTCACAAAAAAAAATCATAAAATCAAGAGTTTACAAAAAAATTAGAATTAGTTTTTTTTTATTATCTTATCAAATTTAATTTAATTTAGGGAAATTCTAACATTTTTTATATAATTAAAACCAATTAGAAAAATTAGGGTTAGGCTCTTGATTTAATATTTATTTATTTCTCAAAATAAAAAAAAAAAAAAAATAGGTTAATTTAATTATTTTCTTAATTAAAATTAATTAATAATTAGGTTTTTTTATTATCCAATTGAGCTTTATTTTCTCAAATAACACAAAAACGACAAAAAAATGATTTTCCCTTTAAATTGCAATTAGGTAGTTGGGGTCAAAGCCCTAATTATCTTGTTCTCGATTTATCGTGTGTGTTTATTATTTTTTGCAATATTAATGTAACTGTCCACGGTATGTAATAGTTTAAATCTAGGATTTTCTTTCTTATCGTCTTTTGCGGGTTTTTGGCTATATAATTAATTCATACCCCGAAGCCTTGTAATAGCATAGGTTTATTTTCTCACATTTTAATTCTCGCAAATATTAACTGTTTAGATGTATATTAATAGGATTGTATGACAAGATTGTATGATAATTTAAAACGGCTAGAAAACCCTAATGTGCAAAGATAATAACTAAAATCAAATCACTCTCACATGTGCACTCCTAGGGTATACTCTCACTTTGGTTATCTTCGGTAAACGATCATTAAGTATAGGGTGTCTTAGTGGTTACCCTCCTGTCTAACAAAGATCAAAAGTCCCATTCGGAAATGTTGCCTTGGAGATGTCGCCTCGGAAATGTTGCCTCGAATATGATCTTAAGACTTTAGGGTTATTACTAAGACATCCTAACATTGCTTTAGTGATCGTACGTCCCTTACGAATTGATCCTTACAAACTCCAAAAATGGTGCTACCTATTTCTCAATAGTAGGATAGCGCTGTCTAAAGGAAACGAGAACATAAACGATATTTTTCGAGTAGGTAGATAACTAGTAGGTACTTGCTCAAAATAACAAATCTTTCACACCATACACTTTCAAACAAACTTTTCAAACTAAAGTTTTCAAAACACTTCGTAACACTCTTGAGGACAGAAACCAGGGTTAAAACGAAGTAAAACGAAACTTTTTAGAACAAGCACACACAAGCAATTTTAAAAGATGAGCAAGTACCTAAGAGCCCATGGAAAACCATAGATAGAAAGGGTGCTAACACCTTCCCTTTCTATAATCTACCCCCCGTACTCAGAATATCTCAAAAAAAGGATTTTTTTTATGTGCTTTTTTCCTTTTCCTGATTGGATAAAATAAAAGTCGGTGACAACTCTTGCTTACCGCGACATTTTGCGAATACAACACGCAAAATGCAAACCAACATTTTCAAAAACAGTCGGTTCTGCCACCATATCACATACAGGTTTGACCGTGCAGTCTCAAAGTAGGTGGTCATCCTATTTTTGAGTATGTTATATTGAATTTCATTCCAGGAGAAGTGAAAGATAACATAACATTGTATGTCCTAATGTTATTCTGGTAGTTTTTACTCTCAGACATGTTTTATTATGCAAAAGATGTTGCAACAGTATTGTTGGTTCCTCAAGTAAGGGTAAAACAATTTTCCCATCCCGACAACAACGATGGAACTTTGTAACATATTATTTATTCAGTTTCTGAGCATGTTCTTGATACCACATACAAGCTTGACAACACGGACATTCCCATATTTGGTCTCCTATATCAAAACATTATGTAAAGGTATAATAAGAATACAAAGTGAATATGTTCGTTTTATAAATTTAACATGTAAAGTTTTCATTTTATTTCAAAATTTAATATAATATATCAAAGACACCTTGCAGGTGTGAATTTGGTAATGGTTCCTGTTCTGTGTTAGTATCAGAGTCCGAAGTGTTAGCCGAACTCAATTCGTCCTAGGAATTAAACACTGTATCATAGGAATATTATGGTTGAGGTGGTATATCAGGTGGTATGTGCGGACCATAGGTTAGAGCGGTAGATGTAGACGTGTCATTGATAACACTTACTTTACACTTGTTTTTTACTCTGATTTCACATGTTATTTAGGTTTTTTATTATTGTTTTCTCGTATTATGCCTATCTTTTGTTTCCTTTTCAGATATTTCAATTATCCAGAGCTCCCCTGAAGAAATGAAGGAAAATAGGCTGAAAAATAGGAGTTTAGGTCAAATTTGCACTCATGGCGTCCACCATGGCGCCAGCCATAGGGTAGGCCATGACATGGACCACCTCCTGCTGACCTCAACTGCCACGTTCCCCACTTCCTTTCATTTACACTCATGGCGGGCACCATGTCCCCCATGGCGGGTTCCGCCTTTGGACGATGTTCCCCCCCCCCCCCCCAAAAGGAGTTGGGGGGCATTCCTGTGATTTCCTGCATTCTTCATCCTCTATAAATAGAAGTTCCTGATTTCATTTCAATTCACCCAAGTTTAGTTGAAAACTTGATCCAACTATAGTTGCGAACTTAAGCCATATAATTTCACCATTGTAAAGCGATAATTCTTCACATCAGGGAATTATTGCACTGTTGATTGAGTTTGTGATCAAGTTTGTAGATTGAGTCTGTAATCGAATTTGGAGCACTTCGGCAGAAGTTTATCCTACCACATTTATTTTCAACTTCTGTTTATTTCCAGTCGCATTTTACTTCCAGTTTGTACCAGATTTAAAACCTCCCCATTAAGAGCAGGTTTCTATTTATATTTCCCGCACCTGCTTTTACTTTGTTTATTTTCCGCACCTGCTTTTACTCTGTTTATTTTCTACACTGCTTTTACTTTGTTTATTTTCTGCACTGCACTTTAAATTATTTATTTTCTCGCATGATTTATTTTAACATGTATGTTTACATTCCCATGTCAGGCTGAACCTTACTGGGCTAGATTGTAAGGAATCTAGTTAGATCGATATTCCAAATAATGTGTCAATAGAAATGCTTATGGGCTATTTTGGTTTTTAATACGAGTTTTATGTACTTTATTATTGTTGGGTAAGATCGAAAGCGTCCAACCCTTTGTTAAACTCAGTTAGTTCTAACTGGTCAAAGGAAGCGAAAGCGCTTTGTCCGGTTAGTTAGGGATTTTTATTATCAAATAAATCAATTTTGAAACTATTTTCGGACGCGTTTATAGGGTTAAAGGTCCCCTTTTTATTAGAAATTCCAAATCAAAATACTTTTCAACTTGGTTAAGTACTTTATTTCTTAAAAATAGGTTTATTACTTTAATGCAATGCGCTCCTTTTTATAAGTGACGATAAGAAGGTCTGATTAGAGAGTAAACTCGGTTCTGATTACACGAAAGCGACAGTTCATGTTAAATTACTTCTTTTCTTTAGTAGAAAATATTACCCTATAAGTAGTTTTATTCCGAATATCATCTGACTATGTGAATTACATTTGACCCTGCTTTTTATATCTGGAGTTTATTCCGTCGCACTTTACATTCTTGCATGCTCAATTCCCTGTTTGATATTGACTTAGCTAAACACCGTAACAATAGGAAATGATAGATTGACGATTGGTCTCTGTGGATCGATAATCTTTTATATTACTCTGACGAGATTCGTACACTTGCGAATACACCGCATCAAGTTTTTGGCACCGTTGCCAGGGAGCAATTTCATCAAATTTCGCACCCTATAGTCGCACCGTCTAGACTAAGTTTTATAGTCCAGTTGATGCGAAGATCTCGCAGCACCGGAACCTTATTCAATCCTTTAGCGGAACCTGAACGTTACATCCATTTTCTCCATAGAATTAGAAAAACTATGGCCGAGAATCGTAACGAAAGACCCCTTAAGGAATTTGCCCAACCGTCAGATGAGGAACCTAGTTCAAGTATCGTAAACCCAACTATAACCACAAATAATTTCTAACTAAAACCCTCATTGCTACAATTGGTGCAACAAAACCAATTCGGTGGTCTCGCTACTGAGAACCCGAATCAACACTTAAAAACTTTTATACAATTAGCAGACACTTTAAAATGAAATGGTGCTTCACCTGAGGCAATACGACTAAGATTATTCCCTTTTTCCCTCAGAGATAAAGCATGGGATTGGTTGGATTTCATTCCACCCAATTCAACAACAACCTGGGAAGACCTTAGGAGAATATTTCTCGCAAGATATTTTCCGCCCAACAAAACTGCTGTCCTTAGAAACCAAATCACTAGATTTAACCAAAACCTGAGAGAATCACTTTTTGAAGCATGGGAGAGATATAAGGACTTGTTAAGATCCTGTCCACACCATGGCCTAGAACAATGGCTAATCATCCACACCTTCTATAATGGACTCCATTACAACACAAAGATGTTTATCGATGCTACCGCTGGTGGCACATTCATGAATAAACCTTACCTAGAAGCCTTCACTCTCATTGAGGACATGGCCTAAAACCATTACCAATGGGGAACAGAACGAGCTACGGTAGAGAAAAAGGAGACCTAAGGAGGAAAACGTGAGATAAGTTCTCTAGACATGATGCAAGTTAAAATGACGCTCTTGCCTTAAAAGTTCAAAACATGTCTCAAAACCCTAATACTATAGCCACAGTAGCTTCAGAATGCGAACTCTGTGGGACCCAAGGACATCAACCTGTGGAATGTAACTTGTCGAATGAGCCTTGCTCAGACCAAGTAAACTACACCCAAGTAAACCCATTTTCAAACACTTATAACCCCGAATGGAGGAATCACCCAAACTTTTCTTATAAAAACAATAGCCCAATACAAAACTCTACACCTCCGAGACCTACAGGTTTCCAAGCCCAAAGACCAAATCAACCTATGGAAGTTGTGGCACCTAAACCAAACCTTGAGAAAATCATGGAAAATTTAATTTCAGCTCAAACCCAGCAAAACAAAGAGTTCCTAAATCAGAATATTCACGTAAACGAGCTAATCACGCAATTAGGAACTAAGGTTGATCAAATAATTACGCATAATAAGATGCTTGAAATCCAGATCTCGCAGATAGCCCAAACACAAGCCTCACAAACTACACCTAAAGGACAATTCCCTGGACAACCTCAACCAAATCCTAAAGGGCAAGCTAATTCCATTTCCTTACGAAGTGGGACTACTTACGATGGACCCAAGAATCCAACCATGAGTACACCCTCACAACCTAAGACAAATGTTTTGCCTACAGACCAAGTGGAGGAACCAGAGGAACCCGAAAAGCAAAAATAACCAGAATTAAAAGATAAAACTAATAAACCACCACCCCCGTACAAACCCCCAGTCCCATTTCCGCAAAGACTTAAACAAACCAAACTTGACAATCAATACCAGAGATTCGTTAAAGTTATAGAAAAACTCCATGTAGAGATTCCTTTCACCGAAGCCATCACTCAGATACCATCTTATGCTAAATTCCTAAAAGACATCCTGACCAACAAGCGTAGACTTGATGATCCCAAACCTATCAAATGTAATTTTATTTCAGAAAATAAACTTGCCAAGAAAGAAAAGGATCCAGGAAGTTTTTCCATTCCTTGTATCTTAGGAAATCATACTATTGACAAAGCCTTCTTAGATCTAGGAGCTAGCGTCAGCCTTATGCCTTTAGCAGTTTGTAGAAGGTTAAACTTAGGAGAATTGCAGCCGACTAAAATGTCTCTCCAGCTGGCTGATAGATCAATTAAGTATCCTATAGGCATACATGAAGACATACCAGTTAAGATCGGCCAGCTATATATCCCAACTAATTTCGTGGTTATGGATATTAAAGAAGATGAAGAAATCCCAATCCTCTTAGGTAGACCATTCCTATCAACAGCCAGAGCCATAACTGACGTTAAGAAATGAAAATTAACATTTGAGGTGGGTTATGAAAAGATAGAATTTATTCTTTCAAAGTTCTTAATGGCACCATTCGTAGGAGATTTCGGTTATGCCATCGACGTCATTGACGAGTGTATATTGGAACTTAAGCGAGAGGAATCTAACAAAAATATCAAGTTACCTTCGACCCCCATTATAGAGGATGATTTATTTAAAAGTTTAGAACCTTTCATCGATGACGACCTCTATGAATGTTTATCGCCTACTCCTGATCCCATGCCTTGCCATTTGAAACCATATTTAGAACTGAAGGAACTTCCCAAGAACCTCATATACGAATTCATAGATAAAGAGATGAGTCGTTGTTGTACCCCAAAATTTTCCCTCTCATATTTCTCAAAACATTTCAAGAAAGATCTCCAAGTTGCTCATGGTAGTCCAAGGGTTGGCTAGACAAGCTCTCTCCTAAGGCAGTCTACCCCCAAATTAGGGTTTCATGTTGCATCAAGATATTTGAGTCCAAGTGGTCCCAAGTGCTCACCAATGTCCTAATATGTTCTCAAGATCATCCATGTCAAGTTTTAAGCCTTGCAGAGGAAGTTGGCTCAGTCAATTGCTTAGAGGTCCAAAAATCGACTGTGCTAGGGCAAAAGTCAACTGTGACCTATATACAATCAAACTTCAAGATTTTTGGTAAAGATACTCATTTTGAAGTATATTTCATCATTTTATCAAGGTTTGATCATTATTCATCAAGGATTGCTCATAATTCATCAAGACTCAAAAGTTGCTAAATTAGGGTTTTGCAAGAAAAGTCAACTCAACTTTGACCAAACATAACTTTCTCATATTTTATGAGAAATGACCCATCCAAAGCTCATTTTTAAGATAATTCAATTACCTATAATCCATATTCATCTCCCAAGTTCAAAATATTCACTCACAAGAAGTTATGAATTTGGACATTATATGTCATTTTGAAAAGTCAACAAAAACACCTTTTTTGTCAAAGCTTCATACATGAGCATGGAATATTAAATTGAGATGAGACTAAAAGGTTTGATTATAGGACATCTCAAGATTTCTAAAAAGTCCAAGAACACCTCCAAAGAGTCAAAATTGAGGAAGTTATGCATTGTTGAAGTTGACCTTTCTTGCAAAATTGCCAAAAGTCAACTATCCCCAAAACTTCAAATTTTTCCAAATGGGCCCATTCTTTTTCACTTGTTTTGAGTTGGAATCATAGCCTACGTGCTCTAACCTTATCCATTTGTCCATATTTTATTTTTATTATTTATTTTGGTTTTTATTTGAATTATTTCAATTAAAATCAAATTAAATCCAAAAACATTGAAACCAAGGATTTAGTGATGATTGCTGGTCTTATTACACAGCTAGGGTCAATCAAAATCGTATCAAGGCATAAGTGTACAAAGAGATTGGATTTGGACCAATTTTTGAAAGATCTTCAAAGCAAATCAAACCAATATTCAAAGCATTGAAGGAGAGGGATTTGGACACAAGAATTAACCCTAATGCATTGCTAGATACATAAGGAGGCGAGGCAGATCAAAAAGGAGGTTAGAAACAGGCGAGAGAGAGCAAACAAAATCTAAAAAAATCAAAGAAAAGTGTGAGATCGAAACAAAGCTTAGAGGCATCCTCAAGGCTTGGCATTTGTCCCAATCGTCTCCTGGAAATCTCCACAAGCGAAAGTAATCAAAAGCAGGCATTTTCAAGCCCTCCCACGCACTGTAAGTCATTTGTAACCTTGCTCTGTTCTTGAATTCGCATCTTGCAATTTCAGCATTGTTGATCTGAATCAATTGCATATTCTTAACTTATGAATCATTTGCAAGCTTTTGACATTACCCAATTGCATTTTAATGGTTTGTAACGAAATCCACCATTGTTAGTGTTCCGTATTTGGTTTTAGGGCTTTTTGTTTCAGGAATAATTAGCCTTCATAATGGGCATGGTTGCAATCAGGAGGATGAGACGACCTCAACCATGGTCTTAGATATCATTTCCATGGCCTGTAGGAGATTTTGGATGAACCCCTGTTTGTAGCGACGAACATTTATCCGTAGGTATAAGTGGCTCAACTTTTAGCCACGGTTCAAGAACAGGGATGAAGGCGTGTCGTCCCACTATTCGTCCATTCAAACGAGCGTGCGTTTTTTTTTATTTCTGTCCACTAACTTTTGTTTTTATATATATTATTATTACTTTGTATTATATTAACAAATAAGAACAAGTGGCATAGTGGCAAGGGAGTGTATGGAATGTGCCTCAGGACCTGGGTTCGAATCCCAGGTCCCCCTATTTTCTCTATAATATCTGTTTTCAGGTAATCATGTGCACTCTCAAGCCTAATGTCCACCATATGCCTTCAGCATCAAGCGTGCCAGATGGCCAGATGGCCATATCTGGTGGCCATCATTGAAGTCACACCATAGGCCAAGTCAATGCACACGCATGGGATCAGAAAAGTCAAACAGACCTCCTCAAATGGGCCAGAAAAACTGCTATTCACACCCCCTAAATCAGGCCCATCTGTCTCCTTTTTTATATTTTATTTATTTTCATTTAATTATTTTTAATTTAAATACTAACAAAAAAATTATTTTCTTTTATCAAAAAAATCACAAAAATATTTTCTATTCAATTAAATTTTAGAATTTTATTTTTCATTAATAAATATTAATTAATTTAATTAGGATATTAATTTTAGATAACTTTCATTTATTTTGCAAATATTTAAAATTAATTAGAATTAATAGGTTTTAACCCTAATTTGATTATTTTATTTTCTTTCCTAAATTAACAAAACTCCAAAAATATGACATTTGATTATTTTTCATTAATTAATTTAATAATTAATTTAGAATTTAACTTTAGGAACTAATTTCTTTTCTTAAAAATTAAAAACAACAAAAAAGCATTTTATTTTAATTTAGAGGGTCAAAACCCTAATTTCGCATTCGATTCAATTTCTCGCGCGATTTATTTTTCTTTATCTAAATTATTGTATCTGCTCCCGGTTTGTAATAATTAATTAGGACATTTATTACTTTTACCGCTTTTATTTTATTTTCAAAGGGTTGTTTTTGGCGATGTAAATACCCGACGCCTTGTAATAATTTAGTTTAATTTCCGCACCTTTAATTTCTGCAAATATATAACTGCTAGATGTTTGATAATAGGGTTTGCATGACAAGAATGAATGTTTAATCTTAAAACAGTTAGATCACCCAAAACATGTGCAAAGATAAAAATAAATTGAAATCAACACACCCACACATGCGCACTCCTAGGGTACACCCCACTTGGTTGCCTTTGTAAACGATCATTCAGTATAGGTTGTTTTAGAGGTCACCCTCTTGTCTAAAATATCATAGTTGCCTTGAAATGGTTGCCTCGGATATTGTTGCTTCGAATAAATGATCTAAGACATTAGGGTTACCGCTAAGACGTCCTAACATTGTTTTAGTGACCGTATGTCCCTCTTTCGAATTAACCCTCAAACTCCAACGACGGTGCTACCTACTCACTAATAATGGGATGGCATTGTCTAAAGGAAACAAACATAGAACGATTCCTTTTTCGAGTAGGTAGATTAGTTCTTAGATACTTGCTCATCCAAAACAAAAACTTTTTTCACACTTACACTCTTTTACAAACAAGTTTTCAAAAACACTTCATTACACTCTTGAAGACAGACGCAAGAGTTAAATCGAAGTTAAAACAAAAACTTTTCAAAACCCACAAACACAAAGAAAATAATTTTGAAAATGATGAGCAAGCACCTAAGAGCCCGTAAATAACTACGGATAGAAAGGGTGCTAATACCTTCCCTTTCTATAATCTACCCCCCGTACTCAGAAGTATCTCGAAAAAGGAATTTTCTGTGCGTTTTTCCTTTCCTTGTTGGATAAAATAAAATACGGTGGTGACTCTTGCTTACTGTGACATTTTGCAAAAACAAACGCAAAACGCGAACCAGCATTTCAAAAACAGTCAGTTCTTCCCACCGTATCACAGAACTGGCGACTCTGCTGGAGAACTTAATAAGTGGGGCGTACCTTAGGAATAGTTCATCATAATGTTTTCAATTGCATGATTTGTATGCTTATTTTGTGGGTTTGAATCGGAGTTACTATAGATCCTAACCCGGATTTGGGGATACCTTTTAGGTAAGTAGCAATAGACTGTGAGGGAACTGTACGGCATAGACCGATACGGTTGAAGCAGTAGCTACGTTGGTGTGGCACTTTAGTTTGTACCGATATCCTTTATGGTGGAACAAGGAGAATATGGGGCAGCTAAGGGGTCATTAAGCACCAACTGACCTTAGAACCTATAATTGACCAACTTGGCCATAGAAAAGTAGCAGTATGCTACACTCATTGAGACCAAACTCTCGCGATGATTCCAGCCACAAGAAAAGGTTGCTAAATTGGAATTATGACCGATTGAGGGTGGTCAGTGATATTGAGATCCTCTAGAACCCGGTTACTATTACTAGGACAAGTTGAACCAACTAAACTGAAAGAGGGTAATACCTAAACTCCATGCCAGCCTGAAATTTAATGGCTACTGTGTGACTTGTTTTCCCTTACCATGTTTGCTATCTGTGAATACTTGTGGTGTGTTTCTATCATGACATCATGCATCATGACATTGCATGCATATTTCATCAAGACTAACCCATTTCAAAGACCGAGGGGATTCATCTTTGTTCTGTTTTGCAGATCGTGGCATCTATGCGCAGAAATACTATTCGCATCAGCTTCGTACAAATCCCTGCTCAACTTAGAGAGTTGGTTTCTAAAGTTATAGATACTTCTTCCTTTGTTAGAAGACATGGTCACCTCCTTGGTTTGGTCACTTCTAAGATGGATGAGCAGATGATGAGTGTCTTGTTCTAGTTCTCCGCCCCGTTACACCACTGCTTCACCTTCCCGGACTATCAGTTGGTCCTTACTTTGGAGGAGTTCTCTGATTTGCTTGGTATTTCTATTCTAGAGCAGACACCGTTTACAGGTTGGGAGATAGCTCTTAGGCCAGAAGATGTTGCTACAGCCCTACATCTGACAAAGGCTGAAGTAATGTCTAACTGGGAGACTCGGAGCGGGACAAAAGGCTTCCTGGCTAAGTTCTTGATTGATCAGGCTCAACAGTTTTGGGACAGTTTGGACTTTCAAGCATTTGAAGACATCCTAGCACTTCTCATCTACGGCTTGGTTTTGTTCCCTAATTCAGATTCTTTTGTCAACGTGAACACAGTGAAGATCTTCATGTCCCTTAATTCGGTGCCTACTCTCTTAGGTGACATTCTACATGCTCTTTATGCCCGTACTGCTCGGAAATGGGGAACCCTTATGTGTTGTGCACCATTGCTGGCGAGGTGGTTTATTTCTCACCTCCCCAAATCTGTTTTGAAGAACAAGGAAGGTATGGGTTGGGCCTACAGAATTATGTCCCTTGCTCACACGGACATTATCTGGAGCACTAAAGACATGGAAGAATTAGTTGTTATTGACCGGTGCAAAGAATACCCCAATGTTCCACTGCTTAGAATTAGGGGGAGAATCACCTATAATCCTTGTTTGGCCTTACGACAGTTTGGGCGAGCTCGAAAGGATGATCCTCATGAGTTGCTGATTTTGAGCATTGTCTTTGAATTCCAAGGGGATGTTGAGGGACATCTCCGCAGGTTCATACGAGCTTGGAATAGGGTTAACAAGTCTGATCCACATGAGCTAGGATCAAAGACTTCTCTTCCAATGGAGCCGTATCTCCGGTGGGTTCGGGCCCGTGCCCAAAATCTAGGGATGCCATACGAAGTTGTCTTACCGGTAATTATGGAGCATGCTGATGAAGAAGGGGTTCCTCATACTGTCCTCCATCTATACATGCCTATTGGCATTGGGGCATTAAAGAGGTCTTGGATCTAGTTGAGAGAAGAATGAGATACTTACAAAGAAAAGTATCATGAGCAGGAATGGAAGATCCTAAAGCTTACAAGGCAGCTGGAGAATGAGAAGGTCCTCAACGACTATGTCAGCACGGGAGGAAAACGACCATGGGAGCGCTGATGTCTTTTTCTATTTCTAGTTTTGATTTACTTTTCAATTTTTCTCTTTGTAACGCCTTAAAGGCATTTGTCAAACATTGTTTCAAGTTTGATTTACTTTTCAATTTTTCTCTTTGTAACACCTCATCACAGGTACCCTTACAGGTCTCTTATCTTCTTCGCTGTTTATTTCAGCAATCATGTCTTCTGAAACATTCACTGATCAAGCTATTAAGGCTCTTCAAGCTCAAAATGCTCAGTTCCAGGAAATGTTCATGAACCTGGCCAAGGAGCAGAAAGATCTGAAGACTCTTATCTTGAAGGATAAGAAGAAGAAGACGGTCCTCCAGAACATGGGTCACAGGTTTGGAAACAGGTTGCGAGACGAAGTTGATTTGTCCCACTCATCTGGAGGGAGGGAGAACCAAGAAGAAAGGAGAGCTCCTAGCCCTGTGGTTTCTGACAACGAGACTGACTTTGATGAAGACCAGTATCCTCCTACTAAGGATAGGTATAAACAGCTTGAAGACCGGTTATACTGCGAAGGGTTGGTGCTGAAGCCAAGCAACATAGTGGTTAGGGCCTTTGACGGGTCCAAGAGGATGGTACATGGAGAGGTGGATATTCCAGTTAAGGTTGGTTCTCATATTTTCGCGTCTACATTCTATGTGATGGACATTCGACCATCTTATTCTTGTTTGCTGGGTCGCCCATGGATCCATAAAGCTGGGGTAGTAACTTCTACGCTCCACCAGATGCTGAAATACCTAGTGAAAGGGAAAATTGTTACGGTACGAGGAGAAGAGGAGTACATGGTGAGCCACCTCAACTCTTTCCGGTATGTGGAGATGGACGGGGAGTTCATTGAAACCCCGTGTCAACATTTTGAAGAAGTTCCCCAGACGCTGGTGTTGTACCCCAAAATTTGCCCTCCCATTTCATTAACATTTTCTCATCACAAGACTCTTGGGACTGAAGGTCAAGCTAGGGTTTGCTCTGCTCAAGACACCTCCTTGCATTGTTGACCTAAATTAGGGTTTGAGTTTGCACAGGGATGTTTTGACCCACAATGCCCAAAGTGACTTTCATACTTCATGTTGGACTCACAAGTTTATCCATACCAAGTTTCAAGCCTTGATTCAAATTTTTGCCCAGTCAATTGGACAGTTGACCTAGAAATCAACTGTATTGGGGAAAAAGTCAATTGTGGCCAATTGACAGTCAAACCTCATGATTTTTGACCCACATCAACATAATGAACTCATATAGGTGATTTGATCAAGTTTAGATCACAATTCCACAAGAAATTTGATCAGATCACCAAAAGGGCAAAATGGTCATTTTTAGGGTTTTGACTATATAAAGGTAATTTTTGACTGTTTGACCTAACCAATGGCAAGTAAAGCTTAACCATGGACTCAAGGAATCAATGACATTGTCTTGACCCGTTCAACAAGTTCAGAAGATCTCAATTGCATTGGATTGACAGATGAATTTTTCAGTCAATTGATAAAAATTTGACTGTACACTGAAAGTCAAACTTTGACTTTTTCGTCAAAATCAAGTGCCAAGAGTTATTTTTCATCAAGACATGTCAAATTATAAAACTTGTTCATCAAGAAACCCAAAAATACAAATTAGGGTTTAAAATGGAAAAATTGCATAACTTAGAAATTTTCTAAGTTATGAAATCTTCTTATTTTTTCCTAACTTTGTCCCATTTTTCACCAAGATGCAAATGGATTCAAACAAAACTTGCAACATGAAAGTTGTAGTCCATCACAAAGTCTACAACTTTTATTCACAAAGTTTTCTCAAAAGAAGCTTTTATATCATGTTATGATTATTGGAACAAGGGTACCTAAAACTTTTAACTTAGAGAAATTTTGCCCTAGTTTAGGCAGGATTTTGACCCATCTTCTTGGCCATTTTTCATATAGTTCCACTTAGAGAGAATCGAATGCTTGAAGTTGGCAAAAACTCACTTTTGTCCATGACCAATACATGTTCATACAAACTTGCATTTTCAAATAAGCATGTTTGGTGCTAGCTTTCAGGCCTCAAAACCAACTTGCACTTCATAATTTAATGCATAACCATTGAATTAAGGTGTTATCTTGGCCATTTGGACATTACATGCAAGATTAACCCTTATTTGGAAAAAGGTAAAATGTCATTTTTGTAAAAGTGCACTTTATGTCAAACCAAAATTATTGAGGTATGGGGCCATATCTCTGAAGCAAGATTGAAGCTATCAATTCCAAGAACCAAGAGAAAAAGATGCAGCATGATAGGAGGGCCTGTACCAAGCTATAACATCACTTCCACACGCTTGCTTGAAAAAGAAGAAAGTTGCAAAACATATATAATCTCACACATTTGTTAAGACAAGCTTAGATAATCATTGTAGACAAGTTCCATACCTCCCAACAAGCCTGAAACACGACCCTTTCATCACTCAAACCTCCTCATACTCAGAATCACTGTTTTTCTGCAAAACAGGGCAAGTTCTGCATTTTACAAGCCATAACCAAATTCCATCGTGCGTTTTGTCCAAAGATAGTTCAAACACCTTCCAATCAACTCACCTGAACTATCCCAGGCCCTCATTGCAAGCTGTAACACCTCTAACACACTTTTCCATTTTCATTTCAAAGCTCTGCAGGTTGAGTTCTACAGCACGATTCAAGTTGTTTCAAAGCAAGCCAAGCATTGGAGAAGCTTCCTTAGACCTCAGGCAAGCTCAAAAGAAGCTCAAACACCATTGAAGGTTGCTGCATTGTCCAGCTCGAAGTCAACTGAAACAGGTATTTCATGGACTTCTATCTCCCTATTTAGGAATGGTTAGGCTTAGGTTTGTGAATGAAATATGTTGTACTCATAGCCCTGAAGCCATACATATGCTTAGTTTTCATTTACATTAATCGTGCTAAGAGAATTTCACTCATGAACTTTCTGAAAAAACTAGGTTAGAAATTAGGGCCAGAGAAATTCTCTTTGGTCTTTGAGAGTTAATCCAAGTTTTTTATATGGTTGAATTCGTTGTTTAATTCTCTACAATGTTCATGTTATGAGTTTTGTCAAAAGATCAAAGAATAAGGAGTTACAGTTTGGTACACAGCGCGCGCAGGTTTTGTTTCAAGGAAGAAGAAGAAGTGGTTCTGGGCTGGGCCTGGGTCCTTTTGCTTTTGACACCCCTTTATTCAGTTTACACCCCCTGGCCCATTTGTTTGAATATTTGTCATTTTAATGTTTTTATTTTTTATTCTGACTTTATTATTTTTTGTCAAAATATAAAAAATGCCAAAAATTTATTTTCTATATTTTTCATGTTTATTTGATATTTATTTTTATTTTACTAAGTATAAATATGTAAATAAACTATTTTCTTTTTTAATAAAACTCAAAAATAATATAAAAAAATACACTTATTTTCATTTATTATTTCTATTTATACTTGAGAACATTTCCTTGAAAATACCCATTTTTTGTAAATAATTAATTTTTATTTTTATATATTTAATATATTTAATATATACATATATACTTATATATTTTATTTTATTAAGTAATTAGGTCAAAAATATAAAAATGTTACGTTTTTACTTTTATTAATAGTTTACACTAAAAGTATCTTTTTTTTCATAATATACTTTCATTTTATGCATAAATTAATACATTATTGTATATAATTAATAAATAATATTGTTTATTCAAAAATTAGGGTTTTGCCCTAAATAACAAAAAAAAAAATAAACATTGACTTTTTTTTTATTTACTTATATTTCACATTAAAAAATATATTTTTTACATACATAAAGATCTTTTTTTTTGTATAACATGTTTTATTTAATATTCATTTGTTGTATTCTTATTTAATTATTGTACATTTAAATATTGTATCTTGTACATTCAATTTGGTTGTAATAGTAATCTAGGGTTTAATTTCTTGTCAAATATCCCCAATTCAAATTTGTACCCCCTCCCTATATCATGTTGTAATAGTGTAGCATTTAAATTCTCGCACATTTAAAAGCTTTCAATTATGTCATGCTTAGACCTAGGGTTTGTATGCAAATAAAATCAACAATTAGTTTGACCTAATCCAAGATAAATATGCATGAAAAACAAACACAATGCACACTTGCACCCCTAGGGTTACAATCCACATGTTGCCTTCAAAAATGGGCCATGGTTGCATGTCAAGTACTTTGGCAAAACAAAAACAAAACAAAAGATCATAGTCCCTCGATGACGCTATCTGAGTTGCCTAAACAAAATGATCAAGTCCCTTAAGAAAATTGCCAAAATACTTGACACCATTGCTATCATGGTCTATACGATGACCCGCGCCTGTCCCGTTTAACATCCTAACACAAGGTTGTTCACCAAATACAATGGTGAAATAACACTGTTAAAAGGGTTAAAAACATAAGAAAGATCTTTGAGTAAATTAGGGTAGACAAACTCTTAGTTACTTGATCAAGCTTGCAAAAACATCTTTGCTATTTTCAAACACCCTTCACAACACAATTTCAAAACCCTACTTTCAAACATTGAAAACTTTTCAAAAGACAAAAACACCTTTGTATACATTCAAACAAGAATCATTACAAAGGTTGCCACAATGATGGCCTCTTTTTAAAAAATATTTCAAAATCACACATAAAGCACCATTTCAAACAATTGAAAAGCAAAGCAAGTGATCTAAGCAAGTAACTAAGAGCCCATGGATAACCATGGATAGAAATGGTGCTAATACCTTCCCTTTCTATAATCTACTTCCCGAACCCAAGAAAACATCTCAAAGGTCTTTCCTGTGCTTTTTGACCTTTCCTTAGGATAAAATAAAAAGTCGGTGGCAACTCTTGCTAAACCGAAACATTTGCGAACACAAACGCAAAATCCCAAGTCAGTTCTCCCACCGTATCACAGAACTTGCGACTCTGCTGGGGAGAAACTTTAAAAGTGGAGTAACCTTAGGGCTTAGATCACCCTTTGTGTGATTATTGTTTGCTTTGTTTGCTTTACATTTGGTTCTCTTGTTTGGGCTTGAAATCCTCTACCCGGATTTGGGAAACATTCATAGGTAAATAGCAATACATTGTGGAAACTGTGCGGGGTATACTGACATGGTTGAAGCAATAGCTATATTAGTGCGACATATTTGTGAGTACCGGTAGCCTTTGAGTCAATCAAGGAGAATACGGGGCCGCTGAGTGATGTCATGAAGCACTAATGAACTCTTAGAACCTTACTAGACCATCTTGACCTTTTATTAGGGGTAGTGAGATGACCGACTTTGGTGCAGTCCGAAGTTGGTAGATACTCGATACTACACTCATTGAGGGTTGTTTTCTTGGAATATTTTGGTCGCTAGTTAAGTGGCTAAACCAAAATAATGAACATAGAAAACAATCCAGTTATATTGAGCTCCTTAGAACCCGATTACTATTTATAGGACAGGTTTGAGCCAACTAACTTCAAGAGGGTATTTACCTATGAAACCTCATGCAAGCCTGAAACTAGGGTTTTGTGTGACTTGCTTGTACATGTGTTTGTGCATACATCATGAACATCATAAAGCATCATATGCATCCACTAACCATTTCAAGGGTTTGGATCTTCATCTTTGTTCTTGTTTTGTAGGTCATGGAATCTCTTCGCAGGAAAACAATTCAAGTCAACCTTGTGAGAATCCCTCCTCAACTCAAGGAGCTTACATCCAGAATTCCAGAGAATTCTCTCTTCAGTGAAAGACATGGTAGACTTCTCAGCTTAGTCAACACCAACATTGAAGAAGACATGGTTAAAGTTCTCTTCCAGTTCTTTGACCCCCTACACCACTGTTTCACATTCCCTGACTACCAATTGGTACCTACTTTAGAGGAATTTTCTCAACTCTTGAGAATTCCTATTCTTAGTCAACTACCCTACAACGGTACGGAAAGAGAACCAAAGCCTGAAGATGTTACTCAAGCATTACACTTGCAACCATCTGATATCAAGGGGAATTGGGAAACCAGAAGTTGTGTCAAGGGTTTCTTGGCAAAGTTTCTGTTTGAGAAGGCACAAGACTGCTGGAATTCTCTTGATCTACAAGCCTATGAAGAGATTGTGGCACTCCTCATCTATGGGTTGGTCTTGTTCCCAAACCCTGATCAGCTTATAGATGTGAATGCTGTCAAGATTTTCATATCCAGGAATCTTATACCTACATTGCTTGGGGACATCCTACACTCATTTTACACACGAACAATGAGGAAAAGAGGTGTTCTCATGTGTTGTACTCCTCTCCTAGCAAGGTGGTTTATTTCTCACCTTCCACAATCAGTTCTGAAGAATGAGCAGGGTTAAGGTGGTCACAACGATTGATGACCCTCACACATTTTGATGTACATTGGTGTTCTCGGTCCAGAGAAAATGTCATCCTCATTGATCATTGTGGGGAATTCCCTAATGTCCCACTACTTGGCATTAGGGGAGGAATCACCTACAACCCCTGTCTAGCTTTGAGACAATTTGGATATGCTCGGAGGGATGGCCCTCATGACATGCTGATTCCTGGCCTAGTTTTTGACTTCGACAACGATGCACAAGGACTTCGACAAAGGTTCATCAGAGCTTGGAGGATGCCTAACAAGGTGGATAGTAAGACACTGGGGCACAAAAATTCCATCCCCCTTGAGCCTTATCTCAAGTGGGTACGAACCCGTTCCCAGAATCTTATGATGCCGTACCCTCACATTCTCCCCTTGATCAAAGAGCCTGTTACGGAAGGAGAGGTTCCATACACCATCCTACATCCTGACATGCCAACATCATGGGAAGAAATGCAAAAGAGTTGGATCCAACTCAAGGAAGAACGGGATACTTTTGAAGCCAGCTTCTATGCCAGTGAGAAGAAGGTTTTAGAGCTTACCCGTCGACTTCACGAGGAGGAGACTCTCAACACTTACATCACACCGAAGAGGATGCGCAATGTCTTTTTACATTAAGAATTTTGTAATATTTCGCCCATGGGGAACTTATGTACTAACAAATTTCTTCTTAATATGACGTGCGTTCTTTTTGTTTGCGACAAATTTGAATTTTTGAACCCTTGAATGCATTACATGAATAACATACCATTCATCATATGCATAAACAGGTCTTCGCGCCAGGTTTCCTTATCTTTCTGCTGTTTATTTCAGCAAGATGGATTTGGAGCAAACAGTAAAGGATCTGCAGGCACAAAATTCACAGTTTCAGCAACTTCTCATGACCTTGGCAAAGGGTCAGGAGGACCTCAAAGTTTTGTTGGAGAAGAATAAAGAGAAAAAGAAAAAGAGACCTGGAGTGGCTACTTTCGGAAGAAGGTTTGAGAGCAATGCTAGGAAGGTTCTTGAGTTCCCCTCAACGTCTGACGAAGGGGTCGGTAAAGGTAAAGGGACTGCTGTGCCTTTTGAATCTGAAGTGGAAGAGGAGGAAGAGGAAGAAGACGAAGACTACTCCGAACAACAGTATCCACCGGCAGACGACAAGTACAAAAACCTTGAACATAGACTGGCAGCCATGGAGTTGCAGAGGGTTCCCGGTTTGAATTTTAAGGAACTAGGGCTGGTAGCTGGGATTGTTATCCCTCCCAAGTTCAAGGTGCCAACATTCGCCAAGTATGACGGTCTGTCATGCCCGAAAATGCATTTGAGATCTTATGTTCGAAAAATCCAACCCCACTCATCTGATAAAGACCTCTGGGTACACTTTTTCCAAGATAGCTTGTCTGGCACGCGGTTAGATTGGTTTTATCAGCTTGAAAGATCAGAGGTTCACAATTGGGAAGACTTGGCAGCTGCTTTTTATCGTCAGTATCAATACAATGCTGATTTGGCGCCCACTCGTACTCAGTTACAAAGTATGGGGATGGCTTCCAATGAAGGGTTTAAAGAGTACGCGCAGAAATGGCGTGATCTGGCGGGAAGGGTGCAGCCACTGCTATCAGATAAGGAGTTAGTTGACATGTTTCTGGGGACCCTGTCTGGCCCCTTCTTCAATCATCTGATCGGAAGTTCTTCCGCGGGATTCACTGAACTGATTTTGACCGGCGAAAGGGTGGAGGCCGGTATTAAGAGTGGAAAGATTCAAAAGGATGCTTCCGCATCCACAGTTGTTAAGAAACCTTTCCCGACCAAGAAGGAAGCATCTTCTGTGTATTCTCATAAGGGATTGGGAAGAATTGAGCATCGGCCGACTGTAGGGGGCGTGATGATTCAAAACTCGTCAAATGATCAACCTCGTAACAATCAGTCGAGACCTAATCAATAACAGGTGGAAAGGCCACAACGGCAGTTCACTCGCATCAACATGACGCCAGCGCAGGTACTCCCTCATTTATTGAAGTTGAATCTTACTAGTTTGAAGGAAGCGCCAAAGAACCCTAACACTTCCTCTCCATACTACCACTCCAATGCTAAGTGCGCCTACCACTCCGACAGTGTTGGACATGATACAAATAATTTTTGGGTGCTTAAGAACAAAATCCAGGACTTGATTGATGCCAAAGAATTAGAATTCGAGGCGCCTGAGAAGCCCAATGTGATTTCTGCTCCGATGCCCAAGCACGGTAATAATGTTCATGTTGTTTTGGAGGATCTCCATGTTACTGATGTTGTTGATTTGTTGACACCACTACTTGTGATTAAAGAAAATTTGTTGAGAGCCAGGATTTTTCCTGGTTGTGATAAAGACTGCTATTTTTGTTTGAACATAAAAGGAAATTGTCCAATGTTGAAGTCAGGTGTCCAATGCCTGATGGATACCCAAGAGATACTTTTCTAGAAAACCCCTGTTGATACTTTCAATCCTGTTACTACTGATACTTTTGCTACTTCAACCAACGATATTGCAATCATAATCATTTCCGACAATCCTCCCAAGGCTTACAAAAGGCCTGTCAGGATTACACCCAACTCTAAGTGTGTACCATTAAAGATCACCATGGCAGGGCCAGTCCCGTATCAATCTAGCAAGACAATCCCATGGAACTATGGAGGAGAAATCTTCTATCATGGCGTCAAGCAGATTGAGACAGTCCAAGAGATTTCTGAAGAAGAAGACCCTGATATAGGGAACATCGCGGGTACAAGCAAGATAACCCGCAGTGGCCGGATCTTTTCTCCGGAGATTGCTCCCCCTCGAGCAGTTTTCGGACCCTTGAAAGCTTCTGCACCTGTTGCACCATCTGCGCAAGGCCCATTGATTGAATAATTAGATACTCCTGAAGTAAGACCATCTGCTGAAATTACCGACAAGGGTAAGGGGATACTGGAAGGGCCTGTCAGGACGAAGGCTCATGCTGTGGTTATCCCCGAAACCACTCAGAAAGAAATGGATGAAATCCTGAAAATAATCAGAAAAAGTGACTACGACGTTGTGGAACAATTAGGGCAAACCCCTTCTAAAATTTCAATGTTGGCTCTTCTGCTCTGTTCTGAGGCCCATACCAAGGCCCTGATCAAATTCTTGAAGGCGGCACATGTTCCCCAAGAGACTTCGGCTGACCAGTTTCAGGAATGTGTGGCCAATCTTACTGCTGATAATGGCCTTGGATTTTCTGATGCTGACTTAACACCCAAAGGAAGGAAACATAATGACACGTTACATGTTTCAGTTGAATGTCGGGGAACCACTCTCGCCCATGTCTTAGTGGATACTGCTTCTTCCTTAAACGTGCTGCCAAAGAAAGCCTTAGACCGCTTGGACTGCGAAGGATTGACTCTCAAACCTAGTAACATCATTGTTAGGGCTTTTGATGGGTCCAAAAGAATGGTTCATGGGGAGGGTGATATTCCTATCAAAGTAGGCACAGAGGTGTTCAACTCAACCTTTTACGTGATGGACATCCGTCCGTCATATTCGTGCTTGTTAGGAAGACCGTGGATCCATTATGCCGGGGCAGTTACCTCCTCTTTGCACCAGATGCTGAAATATCCTGTTAAGGGTAAAATTATAACGGTGCACGGCGAGGAAGAGTACATGATAAGTCATCTCAACTCCTTCCGTTATGTGGAGCTGGATGGCGAGTTCATCGAAACGCCTTTCCATCATTTTGAGGAAGTTTCTCCCGAGGTAGCAGTTGCGAAGACAATGGTTGAGGTACCTGTGATCGGTGGATCTGGAACTGACTGTTTAACGCTGGTTCGCGAAATGTCGCGGAAGCAAGAGTCGCCACCGTCTTTTATTTTCTCCAAATGGAAAGGACAAAAGCACAGAAAAATTCCTTAAAGAGATTGCTCTCGGTTCGGGAGGTAGATTATAGAAAGGGAAGGTGTTAGCACCCTTTCTATCCATGGTTATCCATGGGCTCTTAGATACTTGCTCATTTGTGTTTTCAAAATGGTTTGTTTGCTTTTCAACTGTGGGTTTTAAAAAGTTTCTTTGAAAATTTCAGTTCGACTCTTGTATCGGTCCTCAAGAGTGTTTGAAAAATTGCTTTCGAAAGCTTTTTTGAAAATGTGTCGGTGTGAAAAGATTTTTGTTTGTTTTGAAGAGAGCAAGTATCTACGAGAACTTACCTACCCTAAGGAATTCGTCTGTGTAAATGTCCTTTAAAGTAGTGCCATCCCACCATTGAGAGGTAGGTAGCACCACCGTTGGAGGTGTTCGGGTCAATTCGATTTTTAGGGACATGGTGATCACCAGAGCAATAGGAAGACACCTTAGAAGCTACCCTCATGCCAGGTTCCCGGATCATGAGGACTTACTAAGACATCCTCTACTCGACGATCACCTTTCGAGGCAAGGCAACAGTGAGGCGTACCCTAGGGGTGGTGTGTGCGAATTGTGTGTCATGTTTCAGTTATTTGTCTTGTCATGTTTGTTGTGTTCTACGCTTGATTTTAATTAGGACATTCATTCTTGCATGCATATTTAACAGTTATAAAGTTTGCGAAAAATAAATCTAAGGCTATTACAAATGGCGCGGGTCCACATCGCCAAAATTAAACCGGACCCGATTTAGCGGAAAGTAAATAAAGCAAATTAAATAAAGTGCGAGAAAGTATAAATTACAGTGCTTTGGGAGAGATACAAAATTATAATAAATGACATAAAATAAATGCGCAAAATAAAATAATTAAAAACAATGGGCGTTGGACCCTTTTGCAAAAATTAAAGTTGATGAATTAATTGAAATTAAAGATTAAATGTTTTTTTTGGTATTTTATGTTTTTTAAGATTTAAGGAGAAAAAGAAAAATTAATTAAAATTAAAATGAGATGCTAAACCCTAGTTCTAATATTTTTTAAGTTTATTGCAAAAATATTGAAATTTGACCTAATTTAAATCTAATTTATTTATGTACAAATTTAATTTATGAAAATAAATAAAATAAAATAATTATAATTATTGTAAAAAGGAAATTAAAAGGAATGAAAATTGTTAATTAACCTAATTCTAATTATTTTTTGGATTTTTAGTTATTAAAATAATTAAAATAACAACCTAATTAAAACTAAATATTTACATGTTAATTTATTTATAAAAGTAATTAAAATAAAAATTATATTTTTATTTGCCTTTTTCTGATCTTTATAATGTTTTTGTATTTTGTAGAAAAGTAATTAATTAATTTAAGATAATAAATAAATGAAATAACCAAAATAAAATATAAGAAAAAATAAAAAATGCAAACCAGGGTGGGGGTGTAGTCCCAATTTGTGAGGTTCAGGCCCAGCAATCTGGCCCATTTAGATATGAATTTGTTGACTTTTCTGGATCGTATATCAGCGTATTGACCCGGTGCAGCGTGTTCTTCAGATCTAAGCCTTTGATCTGATTCCCTTGGACACATGGCCGTTGATCCTTGGCAGCGTTTGGTGGAATACTTTACTGAGCCTGCATGGGAATTAGTATAGAAAAATAATATGGAAATTGTTCTGACCTGGGACTTGAACCCAGGTCACGAGGGTTACTAGCGTTGTTTCCAACCAACCGTGCCAGCTTATGCTTTTGTAATATAATTAACAAATAAACAATATAATAGAAAAACGAAGCATGAGTGGATTAGCGCGCGAGAATTTGAATTAGCCTATCCCCATGTGACACGCTATCATCGTCTTCGTGGTTCCTGTAAATAAAAGCATATGGCAACGGTTTGGCAAACGTTGCCTAAGACCCTCTACCAAAAAATAGCGAATAGACCCTCGACGCTCATAAATTGAGCGCGAGGGTTGGAATCTCTCCGTCTAGGTATGCTGAGTCCAATGGCCATAGTCTGGAATCCTAATTTTGCTTCGTTGTAAAAGCCCCAATCTGGAAAACCTGTAACCCTAATATTTAACAATGGCAAAAACGCATATATGGCACAAAAACATAATTGAATATGTTGGTCAGTTTAGAAACATCATTATGAGCAAGAATCCATAAAGAAAAATGCAAAAGGATGCTGGAATTATGCTATACGATTTCAAGAATTTCGCTTCACAGTTTGAGTTCTAACTACCACTTCTTTGCGTTTTGGCTGATGTTAGGGGTTGGCACACGTTCAGAATTGTCCCAGGAATCTAATGGAATGGAAGTTGAGGCTTGAATCGTCTCCTAACCTTGAAAACAGTTTTGTGTTTTATGGAAAAAAATTCAGCTTGCAAAGTGTTCTTGGGGCGCAGCTTCTAGTCCAAAGGCATTAGGTTTGCATTCCTGAATATGTAGTGAGCATGCTAGGTCAACAAAATTGCACAAAATCTCTTGCCATGATGATTTTGGATAATTGATTTTCTAAGGATTTTTTGAATCTTTTTCATGTGTAATTTTATTCAATCATGCCAAATCAAACCAAATCTTGCCTAATTAGGATGTGCACGAAATCTTGAGTCTAGAATGTGCATAAAAAGATTTTTTAGGTCAAGCTTTATATTTTTCATGTATTAAAATAATTTAAATGAATTAATATTAATATAAATTCAAATAAATAATTAAAAAATGAGAAAATACTTCCCTTTGGGCCTAATGGTCGTGCATAGGCTTGGCATGAAGAAACTTGGAAGAAAAATGGGCCCATTTGCATTTTTAGGTCATTTGAACCATTGTTGACTTTTCAAAATTCCCAAAAATTTCCCAACTTCCACAAGGCATAACTTGCTCAATTTTTAAGCTTTTCACATGTTCTTGGACATTTTGGAAAGGTCTTTGAGTCCTCTAACCAATGCCTTTGGTCCCATGTCATTTTGATTTACCAATCTCAAGTTATGGCCTTTGACTTAAAGTCCCTTTTTGTTGACTTTTGAAAATGACCTATAATGTTGAAATTGATAACTTTTTGTGAGAGCATTTCTTGGACTTGGAATATGAAGATGAATTGTAGGAAATGTCTTTCTATTCAAAATGAGCTTTGGATGGAATTTTTCTGATAATCCATGTGAAAGTTATGCCCTGGTCAATTTCAGTTGACTTTTTCCGCTGTCCAAATATAGTAACTTTTGCATCTTGATGATTTTCTGAGCCAAATTTTGAGAATCATGATCAAGCATTGATCAAATGATGTTTGTGGCTTCAAAATGATATGTTGACCAAAAATTTGAACTTTTGACTGTCAAATGACCATTTTGCCCCTACAGTTGACTGTAGTGCAATTTAGGGTTTTGACTGTGCAATTTTGAGCTGAATGCCTTGAAACTTGACATGAGGATGTTTGACCATCTTTTTAGGCATATGAGACTTGATTGGGCCTTTGAAAACTTTCAATTCTTGATCAGAACACAAACCCTAGTTTTGACTGCATAGGAGACAGTTGAACTGCATAACCCTTGGGGAATTTTGTGACCTTGACTTGACAAATCTTGGAGAATATGGGAGGGCAAATTTTGGGGTACAACAGTTGCCCCTGTTCAATCTTCTTAGACCTGAGGATGCAGATTGGCTGACGTGCCTTTCGTAATCCGAGGGTAGAAGATGATTGGACACTAGAGTGCCCAGAAATTTGCGCTCACATAGTGACAGTGATGGGGGAATGGGCTTATAGATGCCATTTGGAGATTGCTGGATAGGATGATGGGCTTATAGATGCCATCTGGATGTTGATCGCGTAGGAGATTCCTTAGCGAGAACCTGCATACCTGCAAAAAGCAAAAAGAGTACCTGACACGTTGCAGGAGCTGATTTAGATGCTTGGTATAGATGTGTCCTGACTGGTTACAGGAGCTGAATCTGGAGCTTCAAACGCTGATGAATGAACCAGGGATGGTTACTACCTTAGCATGAATGGTAAGAGAACCTTGGGCGACTTTAATTTCAACAACGCTCGTTGAGAAAAATCTTGGGTGTCTTTAACTTCAACAACGCTTGTTGAGAAAAATCTTGGGGGTCTTCTACTGGAATAAGAATCAGGGAGATCTTAGGGTCGATCTGACTGAACCAGAGAGGCCTTTGACTGGGTAGGAATCAGGAAAATCTTAGGGTCGATTTAACTGAACCGGACAAGGTCTTGGAATATTTTCAACTGGATAAGCATCAGGGAGATCTTAGGGTCGATCTGACTGAACCAAGAGAAGGCCTTTGACTGGATTAAGCATCAGGAAAATCTTAGGGTTGATTTAACTGAACCGGTCTAGGTCTTGGAATATCTTCAACTGGATAAGCATCAGGGAGATCTTAGGGTCGATCTTACTGAACCAAGAGAAGGCCTTTGACTGGATAAGCATCAGGAAAATCTTAGGATCGATTTAACTGAACCGGACAAAGTCTTGAAATGTGATTGAGAATTTAAACTGCATCTTTCCTGAAAGGTGAAAGTCAGTCATATGCAATGCATGATATGGATCAAGCAATGATGTTCTCGATATAAATGAGACTTTGTATGATGCAATGCGTTATGCATGCTATAATGATGTATGTGATGTTTTATGAATGCTTCCGTCTAGGAAAGTGAATCCTTGACGGGTGCCGGGAAGTCGTATCCTGGGCTGACGTTGAAGGATAGATTTTGCTTCCGCTGGGGATGATAGCTGCAAGAATACCGGTAGGAGAAGATAACTCCGTTGAGGAATAAACTTGGCAAATGAAGAGTCTGCAGGGAGAAAGGATACTCTAGCGACTATGCTGGGAAGCAATACTCTGTGGGGATAGAGATGCTTTGCTTGAATTATTGAGAATAACTTGCTGAGGATACCGTTGTATAGGAAGCGTTGATAGACTTCGCTGGGGTAGGAAGACTTTGTCGACGACGCTCTTTCCGTGGCTTTTGGCTGAGGATAACCCAGTTATATCATGTTAAGGAAATAACTCTTTGAATAAAGTCGGGCGACGCGTTCGTGCTCTGCGAGGGGATAAGCTTCCAGAATATACTGGGGATAAGCTTACTGTTTGGGGATATGGACTCCAACTTTCCTGGGGGAACTGGATTGGACTTTCTGGGGAAGTTTGAACTGTAATTGCTGTAGGTTGAAAGAGGGAACCTATATAGGGTTGCCTGCTGATGAGCTCGTGTAAAACCGCATCTGAAATGGAGAAGGAACCTGGGTAGGGTTATTTTGATGATGAGTTCGTGTAAAACTGCGTTCTTGGAAAGGGAGAACCTGTGTAGGGTGTCCGGGTGACGAGTCCATGTAAAACTGCATCTCGAATAGGGGGAACCGGTGTAGGGTTGCTTGGTGAGGTAAAAACTTCTTGATGAACCGGGGTGAGGTTATCTTGAACTAAATCCATGTAATACTTCTGGAGGAACCGGGGTTAGGTTACCTTGGGGTAAATCCATGTGAGATTTCTTGACGAACCGGGGTAAGGTTGCTGGAGACGAGTCCCTGTGAGACTTCTGGGGGAACCGGGGTTAGGTTACCTTGAGATAGATCCGTGTGAGATTTCTTGATGAACCGGGGTAAGGTTGCTTCGGGATAAGTTTGTGTAGAACTTTGATGAACCGGGGTTAGGTCATCTTAAGATAGGTCCATGTGAGACTTCAGGAGGAACCGGGGTTAGGTTACTTGGATAAGTTTGTGTAAAAACTTCTTGACGAACCGGGGTTGGGTCATCTTAAGATAGGTCCATGTAAGACTTCAGGAGGAACCGGGGTTAGGTTACTTGGATAAGTTTGTGTAAAAACTTCTTGACGAACCGGGGTTAGGTCATCTTAAGACAGGTCCATGTAAGACTTCAGGAGGAACCGGGGTTAGGTTACTTGGATAAGTTTGTGTAAAAACTTCTTGATGAACCGGGGTTAGGTCATCTTGTGGAGGAGGAGTCTGTGTATGACTTTGTCTGAAGGTTGAGAGGAAACCGGTGTTGGGTCGCATGATTTTGATTAAGTGGATGATTGTCCTGTTTGGTCTCGGACGTTAACCCACGATCTGGAATTTATAGGGGTAGATGGTAATCATTCTTATATTGATCTTTCCATTGTACTTTGGTTGGCAGGGCGGTTGGATTGCCTGGATAACTCATTACTGCCCCTGCTTCGGAGGTGAGGGAAGAGAATACCTGTGTGGGTGGTTGACAAATCTTCGGGTAGACAAGTGACGAGATACCGGAACATAGTCGTACGCTTAAATCCCTAATTTTTGCCTGGACCGCCCTTTCGGGTCACCGGGATACCCATTTTTGCCCAAGCCGCCCTTTCAGGTTTTCGACTTGCCGGGTGTACAGATTTTTTCGTTTCATCCCTTATTTTTGCCCGAACCCTTTTGGTTCGCCGGGAAGCCCTTATTTTTGCCTAGGTGTGTCAACCTAGCGGGTCTTTTGTTCATGCGTAGTATCTTGTCAACTATGTCCATGCTCTCAGAATGTAGGGAGTTGCCCCTGTTGGAAGTATTTTGCCATGCCCCAGATAATGGGCAATGCTCCTACTGTGCCCCTTGATTGGAGGTACTTCTGTTCACAAGGTGTTCATCGTGCGAATTTCCCTGCTGTTCAAACAAATAGTCATATGCAAACAAGGTTATTTTAAGAATGCAAAAGTCTATGTCTGTCTTGAATTATGAAAATGCATTTTTTGTAATACAGTGCGATGTCAACTCAATATTTTACAGCAAACCTTCAGGAGTCGGGATATCTTCGTAACAGTATGCTTTCGAACTAACCCATGCTTCAGCTAGGACTTTTAAGGGTTATATCGTGGCTTGGTTCACGGTTTAAGAAACAAAGGATAAAGGCTCAAATTATTTGTACCCACCCGCTCTTCGTGATGTTCTCCAAACCTAAACTCAGTTGATCGTGCGTTAGACCTTGTTTGAGTCTTTGTTCTGATGTTCCAATGATGGTTCAGATGTTGATGATTTCTTTTGAATAGGCAGTCATTTTTGCTTTGGTTGCGAGACCTCTTGCTTGATTTTTGTTATCCCTTTCTTTTTTGACTGAACTGTTTCCTTTTCGGAATTACAGTCAGCGGGATGCCCCAGTTTCATAAGTCCCCTTTGTAGGTTTAGACTTTTGGGCTTTTCATTTATGAATTTTGATGATGACTGCCTGTCCTTTTGATTGTTCTGAACCATTACTGTCTTTGCTCGTTTTGTAAAGATGCACTTGGCTCAACTGAGAGAACTACCCTGCCCCAGGTTATGATTAAGGGTTTTGATTTTCGAAAATAAAAACTCCTACTTCTTTGGCTCTGATGGGTTGACGAGGGATTATCATCCTTATAACTCCAGTGTTTAGGGGTTGAAACAATGCCTGTACCTCATCAGCGGGGTTTGTTCAAAAGCATACTGTAAAGATCGTGGTATCGTTTTCGTCATCCTCCCTCAAGAGGTTTAGAATTTTCAATTAAGAGTTGACCATTGCAAAAATATGAAAGCAGTTTTAAGCATAGTAAACATAATTAATCAAGACAGACATGTGTAATGCATTCATGAAATAAAAGAGTTTAACATAATAATTGTTTATCTGAACAAGAAAGGAAAAATACAACTTGAATTCAAATGAACAAAAAATTTCTCAATCCTAGCCATGTTTTGGCAATGGAGCATTGATCACGTTGGGAGTCTCAGCAGGCTCGAACTCGATCTCTTTGGCATCGATCATGTTCTGAATTTTGTACTTTAGTGCCCAACAGTCTTCAGTATCGTGCCCCGGGCTATCGGAGTGATAAGCGCATCTGGCTTCTGGATTGTAGCTAGGAGAGGAGGTCTTAGGATTGGCAGGAGGGTTGATCACTGCAATCAGGTTCATCTTCAACATATGTTGCAGTGCTTGCGACCATGGCATGTTAATGTTGGTGAACTGCCTTTTAGGCCCGTCCGGCCTTTGCTGGTTTCCCCTCTGTGGTTGGCGGCGTGGTGCAGAACCAGAGATCATGACTGCCCCTGCATGTTGATCACGGCGACCCTTTTGACCGTATGCAGCATTAGATTCCTTCTTTCCCGTGTAAGGCTTTTTATGAATATCAGAAGGTGTGGCCTCTTGAATTTTCCCGCTCTTGATACCAGCTTCAATTCTTTCGCCGGTCAGGATGAGGTCGGTAAATCCAGCAGATGAGTTACCAATGAGGTGGTTGAAGAATGGACCAGACAGGGTCCCCAAGAACATGTCCACAAGTTCACGGTCAGTCAGAGGTGGTTGTACCCTTCCAGCAAGATCCCTCCATTTCTGCGCATATTCTTTAAAACCTTCACTTGATCCTAACGACATACCCTGGAGTTGGGTACGCGTAGGAGCAAGGTCGGCATTATACTGATACTGCTTGTAGAAAGCAGTAGCCAACTCCTCCCAGTTACGAACCTTGGTCCCATCTAGCTGATAGAACCATTCGAGATGAGTCCCTGAAAGACTCTCCTGGAAGAAGTGGATCCACAAGTTTTTGTCCACCGTATATGGTTGAATCTTCCGAACATAGGACCTTAGATGCAGCTTGGGGCAAGACGCCCCATCATATTTAGTAAAGGACGGTGCTTTGAACTTCCGAGGAATAACCACACCAGTTGACAAACCCAGATCTCCGAAATCCAGCCCAGGTACCTGTTGAACCTCCATAGCTTTCATTCTGTCCTCCAGTTGCTTATATCTGTCATTAGCAGGAGGGTACTGCTCTTCATCAAAATCTGTCTCGTTGTCGGAGACCACTGGACTGGGAACCTCTCTCTCATGGTGACTGCTTTCCCTCACAGATGGGGTAGTCCTCTCAGTTTCGACTTGCGGTGTATTCCCAGATCTGCGTCTAGGGCTGAACAAGACAGTCCTCTTCTTCTTCTTTTCCTTCTTCAAGAGCAGAGCCTTCAGATCTTGCTGCCCCTGGGTCAAGTTCATGATTAGCCCTTGGAATTGGGCATTCTGAGCCTGGAGGGCCTTGATAGTCTGCTCGGCTGATGATTCAGGATTCATGACGATCGGCTGAAATAAACAGCGAAGAAGGTAAGTAACCTGCAGAGAAAGGGTACTTGTTATGCAATGATATGTATGACATGCATGCAATGATTTCAAGGACCTCGCGGGGTAAACAGAGAAACTTGTTAGAGTTGAAAGCCGGTAACTTGATTGAAGGTACTTCATGTTGTTGAGAGTCCTTCTTCAAGGGTCAAGGCTCACCATATCTAGTGGGTCATAGCCCCTTACTTTAGTCATCATGTCTGGTTTTGATTTCCAAACAACCTTGGTTAAGGGAACCTTCTTCAAGAGTCAAAGCTCACCATATCAAGTGGGTCATAGCCCCTGACAACTTTGGCTAGAGGAAAATAAATCATCTTTGCCCCTTGCTAGATGTTTGATTTATCATGACCTGCATCACAAGCCTTTGAGATCCTTGAAATGGGTTAGGATGTATGCAATGGTATGATGTTATGGTATGCATGGGGTAATGTAAGTAACCCTGTTATGAGTCCCAATTAAGGACTGCAAACCAAAACCTGCAAGAAACTCAAGTAAAACCTGTCATGAGTCCCAATTAAGGACTATAAACAGAACCTGCAAGTAGTTAGTACACCCTGTTATGAGTCCCAATTAAGGACTATAAACAAAACCTGCAAGAGACTTAGTAAACCCTGTTACGAGTCCCAATTAAGGACTATAAACAAAACCTGCAAGTAGTTCATGTGTCAGATAGATAACAAGCATGCAAGTAGTCAAGTACGAAGGCACGCAAGTCACACAAGAGAAGCCCTTAGAGTCTAAGGCCAGCATGAGGTCTGGGTATTACCCTCTTTCAGTTGGTTGGTTCATACCTGTCCTATCAAAGTAACCGGGTTCTTAGAGGATCCCAATATCATTGACTACCCTCAATCGGTCATAACTCCAGCATCGCAATCTTTTCTTGCGGCCAGAACCATCACGAGAGTTTAGCCTCAATGGGCGTAGCATACTGCTACTGTTCTAATGGCCAAGTTGTGTCATTTAAGGTTCTAAGGTTGTTGGTGCTTAATGACTCCTCAGAAGACCCATATTCTCCTCGTTGCAACACAAGGGATATCGGTACAGACCAAGGTGCCACACCAACGTAGCCACTGCTTCACCCATGTCGGTCTACGCCGGACAGGTCCCTCACAGCTTATGCTACCTAAACAGGGTATCCCCAGATCCGGGTTAGGATCTATGTAACTCCCATGCAACCCACAAATTTAAAGCAGACAAATCAATACAATTGAAAACACAGTTATGAACTAACCCTAAGGTACACCTCACTTTATAAATGTCCCCAACAGAGTCGCCAGTTCTGTGATCGGTGGATCTGGAACTGACTGTTTAACGCTGGTTCGTGAAATGTCGCGGAAGCAAGAGTCGCCACCGTCTTTTATTTTCTCCAAATGGAAAGGACAAAAGCACAGAAAAATTCCTTAAAGAGATTGCTCTCGGTTCGGGAGGTAGATTATAGAAAGGGAAGGTGTTAGCACCCTTTCTATCCATGGTTATCCATGGGCTCTTAGATACTTGCTCATTTGTGTTTTCAAAATGGTTTGTTTGCTTTTCAACTGTGGGTTTTAAAAAGTTTCTTTGAAAATTTCAGTTCGACTCTTGTATCGGTCCTCAAGAGTGTTTGAAAAATTGCTTTCGAAAGCTTTTTTGAAAATGTGTCGGTGTGAAAAGATTTTTGTTTGTTTTGAAGAGAGCAAGTATCTACGAGAACTTACCTACCCTAAGGAATTCGTCTGTGTAAATGTCCTTTAAAGTAGTGCCATCCCACCATTGAGAGGTAGGTAGCACCACCGTTGGAGGTGTTCGGGTCAATTCGATTTTTAGGGACATGGTGATCACCAGAGCAATAGGAAGACACCTTAGAAGCTACCCTCATGCCAGGTTCCCGGATCATGAGGACTTACTAAGACATCCTCTACTCGACGATCACCTTTCGAGGCAAGGCAACAGTGAGGCGTACCCTAGGGGTGGTGTGTGCGAATTGTGTGTCATGTTTCAGTTATTTGTCTTGTCATGTTTGTTGTGTTCTACGCTTGATTTTAATTAGGACATTCATTCTTGCATGCATATTTAACAGTTATAAAGTTTGCGAAAAATAAATCTAAGGCTATTACAAATGGCGCGGGTCCACATCGCCAAAATTAAACCGGACCCGATTTAGCGGAAAGTAAATAAAGCAAATTAAATAAAGTGCGAGAAAGTATAAATTACAGTGCTTTGGGAGAGATACAAAATTATAATAAATGACATAAAATAAATGCGCAAAATAAAATAATTAAAAACAATGGGCGTTGGACCCTTTTGCAAAAATTAAAGTTGATGAATTAATTGAAATTAAAGATTAAATGTTTTTTTTGGTATTTTATGTTTTTTAAGATTTAAGGAGAAAAAGAAAAATTAATTAAAATTAAAATGAGATGCTAAACCCTAGTTCTAATATTTTTTAAGTTTATTGCAAAAATATTGAAATTTGACCTAATTTAAATCTAATTTATTTATGTACAAATTTAATTTATGAAAATAAATAAAATAAAATAATTATAATTATTGTAAAAAGGAAATTAAAAGGAATGAAAATTGTTAATTAACCTAATTCTAATTATTTTTTGGATTTTTAGTTATTAAAAGAATTAAAATAACAACCTAATTAAAACTAAATATTTACATGTTAATTTATTTATAAAAGTAATTAAAATAAAAATTATATTTTTATTTGCCTTTTTCTGATCTTTATAATGTTTTTGTATTTTGTAGAAAAGTAATTAATTAATTTAAGATAATAAATAAATGAAATAACCAAAATAAAATATAAGAAAAAATAAAAAATGCAAACCAGGGTGGGGGTGTAGTCCCAATTTGTGAGGTTCAGGCCCAGCAATCTGGCCCATTTAGATATGAATTTGTTGACTTTTCTGGATCGTATATCAGCGTATTGACCCGGTGCAGCGTGTTCTTCAGATCTAAGCCTTTGATCTGATTCCCTTGGACACATGGCCGTTGATCCTTGGCAGCGTTTGGTGGAATACTTTACTGAGCCTGCATGGGAATTAGTATAGAAAAATAATATGGAAATTGTTCTGACCTGGGACTTGAACCCAGGTCACGAGGGTTACTAGCGTTGTTTCCAACCAACCGTGCCAGCTTATGCTTTTGTAATATAATTAACAAATAAACAATATAATAGAAAAACGAAGCATGAGTGGATTAGCGCGCGAGAATTTGAATTAGCCTATCCCCATGTGACACGCTATCATCGTCTTCGTGGTTCCTGTAAATAAAAGCATATGGCAACGGTTTGGCAAACGTTGCCTAAGACCCTCTACCAAAAAATAGCGAATAGACCCTCGACGCTCATAAATTGAGCGCGAGGGTTGGAATCTCTCCGTCTAGGTATGCTGAGTCCAATGGCCATAGTCTGGAATCCTAATTTTGCTTCGTTGTAAAAGCCCCAATCTGGAAAACCTGTAACCCTAATATTTAACAATGGCAAAAACGCATATATGGCACAAAAACATAATTGAATATGTTGGTCAGTTTAGAAACATCATTATGAGCAAGAATCCATAAAGAAAAATGCAAAAGGATGCTGGAATTATGCTATACGATTTCAAGAATTTCGCTTCACAGTTTGAGTTCTAACTACCACTTCTTTGCGTTTGGCTGATGTTAGGGGTTGGCACACGTTCAGAATTGTCCCAGGAATCTAATGGAATGGAAGTTGAGGCTTGAATCGTCTCCTAACCTTGAAAACAGTTTTGTGTTTTATGGAAAAAATTTCAGCTTGCAAAGTGTTCTTGGGGCGCAGCTTCTAGTCCAAAGGCATTAGGTTTGCATTCCTGAATATGTAGTGAGCATTCTAGGTCAACAAAATTGCACAAAATCTCTTGCCATGATGATTTTGGATAATTGATTTTCTAAGGATTTTTTGAATCTTTTTCATGTGTAATTTTATTCAATCATGCCAAATCAAACCAAATCTTGCCTAATTAGGATGTGCACGAAATCTTGAGTCTAGAATGTGCATAAAAAGATTTTTTAGGTCAAGCTTTATATTTTTCATGTATTAAAATAATTTAAATGAATTAATATTAATATAAATTCAAATAAATAATTAAAAAATGAGAAAATACTTCCCTTTGGGCCTAATGGTCGTGCATAGGCTTGGCATGAAGAAACTTGGAAGAAAAATGGGCCCATTTGCATTTTTAGGTCATTTGAACCATTGTTGACTTTTCAAAATTCCCAAAAATTTCCCAACTTCCACAAGGCATAACTTGCTCAATTTTTAAGCTTTTCACATGTTCTTGGACATTTTGGAAAGGTCTTTGAGTCCTCTAACCAATGCCTTTGGTCCCATGTCATTTTGATTTACCAATCTCAAGTTATGGCCTTTGACTTAAAGTCCCTTTTTGTTGACTTTTGAAAATGACCTATAATGTTGAAATTGATAACTTTTTGTGAGAGCATTTCTTGGACTTGGAATATGAAGATGAATTGTAGGAAATGTCTTTCTCTTCAAAATGAGCTTTGGATGGAATTTTTATGATAATCCATGTGAAAGTTATGCCCTGGTCAATTTCAGTTGACTTTTTCCGCTGTCCAAATATAGTAACTTTTGCATCTTGATGATTTTCTGAGCCAAATTTTGAGAATCATGATCAAGCATTGATCAAATGATGTTTGTGGCTTCAAAATGATATGTTGACCAAAAATTTGAACTTTTGACTGTCAAATGACCATTTTGCCCCTACAGTTGACTGTAGTGCAATTTAGGGTTTTGACTGTGCAATTTTGAGTTGAATGCCTTGAAACTTGACATGAGGATGTTTGACCATCTTTGTAGGCATATGAGACTTGATTGGGCCTTTGAAAACTTTCAATTCTTGATCAGAACACAAACCCTAGTTTTGACTGCATAGGAGACAGTTGAACTGCATAACCCTTGGGGAATTTTGTGACCTTGACTTGACAAATCTTGGAGAATATGGGAGGGCAAATTTTGGGGTACAACAGTACCCATCATTCCCAAGCTTGTGCCTAGGATGGCATCTCTCAAGGACGCGGAGGCAGTGATCAAAGAAGGGAAGAGTACATCATGGGGGCAATTGCCAGATTTTCCCCATAAGACGGACAAATTTGGACTTGGGTTTACAGCTGCAGGACAGAAGGCTATGTGTCATTCCAAGACTGGATGGCCACCTATAAGGATCACTCATCACAGAATTAATGTTGTTGAAGATGAAGATGAAGAGAACGACTTCGAAGATTGGATCTTTCTGACCGTCGAAGGGGGTCTAAGCAACTAGGAAGCAAAGGATTTTGTTCCCATCACCTTTATCAACCAGTAATTTTATCTTTGAACAATTTCCCATTTTTATGGTCTGTAATAACTAAAACAATTCGCACACTATTTTCACCTCATGCCTTGCCCGGGGCATGCATGTCCATTTGTAAGGGCTTGATTTTCTTCATTATCATATGCCATGTTTTAATGAATCATTGTACGTTTTTCATCTATAAACTGTTGTGTTCATTTTTCTTTCCTTTTTGCATTTTTGTTTGTTTAAGGATGGCTATCCCTTACACACACCCACACTCACAAATACAGGTACCCATCCATTCTGGATTCCATGGGCAACTGTCCTGTTTCAGCCTTCGATAACTCTGAGGATTTAGTCAATCACGCTGAGTACGAAGTTGACAAAGATTGTGAAGTGCCGAGAGAGTTGGCCAGACTTTTACAACAAGAAGAGCGGGCTATTCTGCCTCACGAGGAGTTGCTAGAAACCATCAACTTGGGGACAGAGGAGGATAGGAAAGAAGTAAAAGTGGGTGCCAACCTGGAACCAGATGTCAAGGAGCTCTTAGTGCAGTTGTTGAATGAATACTGTTGTACCCCAAAATTTGCCCTCCCATATTCCTCAAGATATGTCAAGAATCATCTCCAAATGGTTCAAGATGGCTCAAGGGTTGTACAGTCAAATCACCTCCTTAGGCAGTCAATTCAAAATTAGGGTTTTGGTTCTTTCAAGGAATTTGGGGTTTTCAATGGTTCAATCAAGTCTCATAGGCCTATATACATTCTCAAGCACCTACATGCCAAGTTTCAAGACTCACAGTGCCAGTTTGCACAGTCAAAAGCTCCATTTAATCTACAGTCAACTGCAGGGGCAAAATGGTCATTTTGCAGTCAAAAGTCAGAATTCTTGGTCAACATCTTATTTTGAGTTCACAATCATCATTTGATCAAGTCTTGATCATGATTTCACAAGAATAGCTCAAAAATCATCAAGGTGCAAAAGTTACTATTTTTGGACAGTAGAAAAGTCAATTGTACTTTGACCAGGGCATAACTCTTTCATGGTTTATCAGAAAAATTCCATCCAAAGCTCATTTTGAAGAGGATGAAATTTCCTACAATCCATCTTCACACTCCAAGTTCAAGAAATGCTCTCACAAGAAGTTACAAATTTGGACGTTATAGGTCATTTTTGAAAGTCAACAAAAAACACCTTTTTTGCCAAAGCTTATAACTTGAGAATGGAAATCAAAATGAGATGAGACCAAAAGGGTTGATTAGAGGACATCTCAAGGTTTCTAAAAAATCTAAGAACACCTCCAAAAGTTCAAAATTGAAGAAGTTATGCATTGTTGAAGTTGGGCATTTTTCCAAAATTGCCAAAAGTCAACTATCCTCAAAACTCCAATTTTTGACAAAAGGGCCCACTTTTTTCCATTTGATTTAGTCTTGTCATGCCACACACGTGTCCCATACTTAATTTCAGGATCAAACATTTATTTTTCTATTTTATTTAATTTTTATTGATTTAATTCATTTTAAATCTATATTAATTCAAATAAAATCCAAAAATCAATGAAATAGTATCTTTGTGATTTGTACAGCTTTCATATATCATATGACACCTAATCAAATTCGTGTCTTGGCTTTTTGTGCACAAAATCTCAGATTTGATTCAATTTTGGAAAGGTTAACAATGGTGGTCAATCAAAGATTCAATCTTCAATGCACATGGATATTGGCTCAACTCTTGACCTAAAATCATTGCCTTATACATAAGCAAGCAGCACAAACCTAATTCACGCACAAGGACTGCACAGAACGGCCAGACTAAACTTGGAAAAAGCTTGAAAAACCTTGAGATCGAAATCCATATTAGGGACATTCTCAAGACTAAAGCTCAACGTAGAGTGCTTGACTGCCATCCCCTGGAGCGATTGGAATAAAAACCAGGCCTTTTCATCACCTACAATGCGCTGTAAGTCATCTCGAACTTAGATCTGAACATGAGATCGTGATTCCTTATTTTGGCATTGTCTGAACAAATCGTTTGTACATTCATGTTCACCATTCAATTTCCATTCATACTGCAATATTCAATTTCGTTTTTATGCCCTGTATCGTGATGCCCGATTCTAGGGTTCATATGCTTGCTTTTTAGGTGTTTTTGATGCAGGGAAAATTGTCCACAATAATCGGTATAAGAGTGATCAGGAGGCAGAGACGAGATCAGCCATGGCCTTAGATGGCATTTTCATAGCCTAGGGTGGATTTTAGAGATGAGCCACGGATTTTGATGCGGAATCAAATCCGCAGGAAAAAAATACAGGGTTTGGGGAAGAAGACGACCACACGTCGCTCTCCCATTGGCTGGTTTGAAATCAGCGCGCTTTTTTTATTTTTTTTCAGGCATAAGTGTTTGTTTGATACATATTAATTCTTGTATATTATATTTACAAAAGAAGCAAATGGCTCAGTGGCTAGGGCGATTGTTCATTGGCTAACAGGACCTGGGTTCGAATCCCAGGTCCCCCAAAATTCTTATTATTATTTTCTTGCATATATTCCAACAGATTTCCAGGTATGAAGACCACCATACGCCTCAGAGATCAACCTGCCAAGTGGCTTCAGGCCAAGATCCAATGGCCAAAGCTGAGTCCTCACCATAGTCTCCAGTCAACAAGCGTGTGGACAATTCAGAAAGTCAACAAGGCCTGGACGTAAATGGGCTTCAGAATTACTTTTTTCACTCCCAAATCAGGCCCAGCACCCCCTGGGTTTATTTCTTCTTCTCTTTTATATTTTATTTGCTTTTATTAATTCTTAATTAACTACTAACTAAAATAATTAACATTTTCTTAATAAATTCAGAAAACATAAAAAATTATAATATTTTTATTTATTAAATTTAATTAGTTATTTTGTAAATAAATATTAACATAATTTGTTTAGTTTTAATTAGGCATAATATTAATATTTTTGCAATAAATAAAAATCAATGTAGAATTAGGTTTTAACCATTTTAATCATTTTTATTTTTATTTCCTTAAACATTAAAAAAAAAACCCAAAAAAATATTTCTTTTTATTAATTAATTAGTGTAGGTTTAATTTAATTCATAAATAATAAAAATCTCCTTCTTTCTCAAAAAAGGGTCGAAACCCTAAAAACTCTCTGATTCAATTTTTCTCGCGCATATTATTTTTTGTCCATATAATTGTATTTGCTCCGAGGATGTAATAGTTAACTTAGGACCTTTTTGTCGCTTTTATTTACTTTTCCGCAATTTACTTTTTCAAGAGTTTGTTTTTGGCGATGTAAATACCCGACGCCTTGTAATAGCTTAGTTTTATTTTCTGCAACTATTAACTGCTAGATGTATGCTAACTAGGCTATGCATGACAAGATCTCTCTTAATTTAAAATCACACGTAGCTCACCATAACATGTACAAAGATAACATAACTGAAACTTGACACACTCGCACATGCCACTCCTAGGGTACGCCTCACTTGGTTGCCTCGACGTGGTCATTGAGTATAGGAAGTTTTAGAGGTCTCCCTACTGTCTAAAGATCAAAGTTGCCTCGAAACGGTTGCCTCGATAAAAAATGATCTAGGGCATTAGGGTTACCGCTAAGGCGTCCTAACATTGCTTTAGTGACCACATGTCCCTTAATCGAATTGACCCGAAAACTCCAACGACGGTGCTACCTACTTCTCAATAGTGGGATAGCACTGTCTAAAGGGACATTTACACAGCTTAATTCCTTTTGAGTAGGTAGAGGTTCTCAGGTACTTGCTCTTTCAAAACAAAACAACTTTTTCGCACTTACACTTTTCAAACAAAGTTTTCAACAAACACTTCATACACTCTTGAGGACAGAAACAAGAGTTAAATCAAAGTTTTCAAACAAAACTTTTTTCAAAACCCACAAACACAAGAAAAGCAAACTTTTGAAAACATAGTGAGCAAGTACCTAAGAGCCCGTGGATAACCACGGATAGAAAGGGTGCTAACACCTTCCCTTTCTATAATCTACCTCCCGAACACGAGAAACATCTCGAAAAGGAATTTTGCTGTGCTTTTGTCCTTTCCTTGTTGGATTAAATAAAAGATGGTGGCGACTCTTGCTTACCGCGACATTTTGTAAAAACAAACGCAAACGCGAACCAGCATTCCAAAAACAGTCAGTTCTATTCCCACCGATCACACAACTGGCGACTCTGCTGGGGACATTCTATAAGTGAGGTGTACCTTAGGATTAGATCACTATGTTTTCAATTGTATGCTTGGTATGCTTTAATTTTGTGGGTTGTATTGGAGTTCTATAGATCCTAACCCGGATCTGGGGGTACCCTTTTTTAGGTAAGTAGCAATAAACTGTGAGGGATCTGTCCGGCGTAGACCGACACGGATGAAGCAGTAGCTACGTTGGTGTGACACCTTGGTCTGTACCGATATCCCTTGTGTTGGAACGAGGAGAATATGGGTCTTCTGAGGAGTCATTAAGCACCAACTGACCTTAGAACCTTAAATTGACCAACTTGGCCATAGAACAGTAGCAGTATGCTACGCTCATTGAGACTAAACTCTCGCGATGGTTCCGGGCGCAAGAAAAGGCTGCTAAATTGGAATTATGACCGATTGAGAGTAGTCAGTGATATTGAGATCCTCTAGAACCCGGTTACTATTTTTAGGATAGGTCTTAACCAACTAAACTGAAAGAGGGTAATGCCTAAACTCCATGCTAGCCTAAACTTAAGGCTATATGTGTGACTTGTGTGCCTTCAAACTTGAACTACTTGCACATTCTTGTTATCTGACAGCGTGAGTTCCTTGCAGGTTTTGTTTACAGTCCTTATCCAATAATTTGGACTCATTGCAGGGTTTACTTACATCACTTCACGCATAGCATACACATCATAACATCATACCATAGCATTTCCTTAACCATTTCAAGGATCTCAAGGGTTTGTGATGCAGGTCATGATGAACCAGACATCAAACAAGGGGCAAAGGGGATTTATTTTCCTCTAGCCAAGGTTGTCTAGAAATCCAAGCACGATAACTTGAGTCAGGGGCTATGACCCACTCGATATGGTGAGCTTGACTCTTGAAGAAGGACTCTCAACAACATGAAGCTCCTTCAATCTAGCTACCAAATTCAAATTCTAACAAGTTTCTTTGTTTACCCCACGAGATCTTTGAAAACATTTCATACATATATCATACATATCATTGCATTACAGGTACCATTACAGGTCTCTTATCCTCTTCGCTGTTTATTTCAGCAATCATCATGTCTACCGAACCTTCCACTGAGAAAGCTATCAAGGCCCTCTAGGCCCAGAATGCCCAGTTTCAAGAGTTGGTTATGAGCCTAGCTAAGGGTCAACAGGACTTGAAGACCCTGATTCTGAAGGAGAGGAAGAAGAAGAAGAAGAGGATCGTCCTGTTCAACACTGGACGCAGGTTTGGAAATGGACTGCAGAATGAGGTTGATCTGACCACCTCATCTGTAGGGAAAGACAGTCCACAAGAGAGAAGGGTTCCTAGCCCCGTGGTCTCCGACAACGAGACGGATTATGATGAAGAGCAGTATCCTCCTGCTGAGGATAGGTACAAACAGTTGGAGGACCGCTTGAGCGCTATGGAGATACAGAACATGCTTGGGCTGGACTTTGGAGACCTAGGTCTATCCTATGGGGTGGTGATCCCCCATAAATTCAAGGCACCTGCCTTCTCCAAGTATGACGGAGCTTCCTGTCCAAAGCTGCACCTCCGGTCGTATGTAAGGAAGATCCAACCTTACACTGTTGACAAGAACTTATGGATCCATTTCTTTCAAGACAGTCTTACAGGGACTCAGCTTGAGTGGTTCTACCAGCTAGATGGAGCCAGTATTCGTAACTGGGAATATTTGGCTACTGCGTTCTATAAGCAGTATCAATATAATTCCGACCTCGCTCCTACGCGTACCCAACTCCAGGGTATGTCAATAGGGACGGGTGAAAGATTTAAAGAGTATGCTAAAAAATGGAGAGATCTTACCGGAAGGGTGCAACCACCTTTAACTGATCGTGAACTTGTTGATATGTTTCTGGGGACCCTGTCTGGTCCGTTCTTTAACCATTTGATTGGAAACTCTTCAGCCGGGTTTACAGACCTTATATTGATTGGGGAAAGAATTGTAGCTGGCATCAAAAGTGGGAAGATTCAAGAAGCTACACCTTCTGATGCTCATAAAAAGCCTTACAGTGGGAAGAAAGAGTCCAATGCTATGTACAGTCAAAAGAGTCATCGTGACCAACACGTAGGGGCAGTCTTGATCTCTGGTTCTGTGTCACACCGACAACAGCAAAAGGGAAATCAACGAAGGCCGGACGCGCCTAAAAGATAGTTCACCAATATCAACATGCCAATGTCACAAGCATTGCAGCACATGTTGAAGATGAATCTGATCACGGTGGTAAACCCTCCTCTGAACCCTAAGACTTCTTCTCCTAACTACAACCCAGATGCAAGGTGCGCTTATCACTCCGGTAGTCCGGGGCACGATACTGACGATTGTTGGGCGCTGAAATACAAGATTCAGAATATAATTGACGCTAAAGAGATTGAATTCGAGCCTCCTGAGACTCCCAATGTGATCACTGCTCCCTTGCCAAAACATGGCTAGGATTGAAAGCACTTTTGTTCCTTTGAATTCTGAAGTTGTATTTTTCTTTGCTTATTCAAACAATTATCATGTCAAACTCTTTTATTAATGCATTACACGTGTCTGTTTTGAATTAATTGTTTTCACTATGCTTAAAATTGCTTCATATTTCCTTTTTGAGATGTTCAAACTCTCGATTAAAAAATTCTAAGCCTTTTGAGGGAGGATGACGAAAATGATACCAAAATCTCTACAGTATGCTTTTGAACAGACCCCGCTGACGATGTACTTGTTTCAAATCCTAAACAGTGGAGTTATAAGGAAGATAATCCCTAGTCAACCCCTTTGAGCCAAAGAAGTTGGAGTTTTTCTTTGCAAAAATTAAAACCCTTAATTATAACCTGGGGCAGGGTAGTTTTCTCGGTTGATCCAGGTGCACAATGAATGGCATCAAAGGAGTCCTTCCAAAGCAAAAGACAGTGATGGTTCCCTATAATCGTCAAGACAGGCAGTCATTATCTTTCAAAAAAAAAAAAGCCCAACAAGTCAAAACCTATGAAGGAGACTTACAAAACTGGGGCATCCCGCTGACTGTAATTACAAAAGAAACAGTTCAGGCAAAAGACAGGGATAATAAAATAAAAAAGAAAGAGGTCGCTACAAATCCTCAACAACATGAAAAAGGTTATAAAAATGACTGCCTGTTCAAAATAAACTGTCAGTATCCGAACCATCACTGGTATATCAGAGCGAAGATTCAAACAAGATCTAATGCACGATTAGCTGAGTTTAGGATTGAAGAACATCACGAAGAACGGGTGGGTACAAATAAAATTTGAGCCTTTATCCTTTGTTTCTTAAACCGTGAACCAGGCCACGTTATAACCCTTAAAAGTCCTAGCTGAAGCATGGGTTAGTTCGAAAGCATACTGTTACAAAAGGTATCCTGACTCCTGTAGGGCTTGCTGTAAAATCCTGAGTTGACATCACATTTTAAAAAAAAAATTCACTTGCTTTATTAAAAACTGCATTTTCAAAAAAACTTCAAGACAGACATAAGCTTTGCATTCTTAAAATAACATTGTGTGCATATGACTATTTGTTCAAACAGCAGAGAAATTTACACGACGAATATCCAGTGAACAAAAACCTTCTCAATAAAAAGAGTCACCTCAAGTGGAAAAAAACACTTCCAACCAAGGGGCAGACATGATCATTTTCCATCATCTGGGGCAGTCAAGTCAAGATTCAAGGAATCTCTCAAGATGCTAAATAGCCAGGGGCAAATCTCCGCCTGAGTCACTTGGGGCATTGGACATGAATTCCAGCAACGAATCTTGCATGATCAGACATCTTCTGGTAGTATGGAAACACAACACTACCGACAGTGACAACTCCCTGCGCTCTGAGAACATGGACATAGTCAAAAAAATACTACGCATTATCAAAGACCCGCTAGGTTGACTGGCCTAGGCAAAATAAGGGCTTCCCGACGAACCAAAAGGGTTCGGGCAAAAATAAGGGATGAAAATGAAAAATCTGTACACCCGGCAAGTCGAAAACGGGAAAAGGCGGCTTGGGCAAAAAAAGGTATCCCGATGGACTGAAAACCCGAAAGGGCGATCCAGGAAAAAAATTAGGGATCAAAGCGTATGACTATGTCCCGTCATCTCGTCACTTGCCTACCAGAAGAAGATTTGTCAATCGGCAGTTATCAAGCACCTCATAGGCCTTCTTCTCCCGCAGAAACTGGGGCAATAAGAATTGTCCGAACTGTACAAGCTGCTCTGTCCACCGGGTACGAGGCAGATTCAGTTGAAGAGTATGACCAAGATACCTTCACTCCCCGCAGAGTAAGACAGTAATGGAAGCTCTCCCCACTAAAACCTGCAACCATGGACGAATCAGCAATACTCTCCCCCAAGCAGAGTTAGTCTACCGTCAGTCCCGAAAAGGCTCGGTATTCCCAGAAGGTCTTAATATTCCCCAGCGGAGTATAAAGATATTCCCAAGCAAGCGTAAAAGAGCATCCCCGGTAGGATTAATATTCCTCAACGAAATATAAGAGTGTTCCCCAATGGAATACAAGATACCCCCAGTGGAGCCATTTCCCCAGCGCAATCTAAAAAGCTTCCCTGTCAGAGTTGAATCATCTTCCCCAATAGATTCTGGAAGCTTGTCCCCTGCAGAGTACAAATGTTTCTCCCCAGCCATATTCAGAAGGTTATCCCCACAAGAGTCTAACTGGGTTATCCTCAGCAGGTTGCAAATGAAAGATCATCCCCAGCGAAGTTCTTTCTATCCCCAGCGGAGCTCATCATCAAAATCCCCAACAGAGCTTATCAACGGAATCCCCAACGGAGTTATCATTAAAATCTCAGCAAAGCATCTCTTCCCACAGAGTAATTCCCCGCAGAGTAATCTCTTCACCAGGTTTATTCCCCAACGGAGTTATCTTCTCCTACAAGTTTATTCTTGCAACCATCTTCGTGCATCATCCTCAGCGGAAACGAAGAACTCAACTCAATTCTTCAGCAGCTCCGGGATTTATTTTCCCAGATGAAAATACATTCATAAACAGTTCACATTTCATACCTCCTATTTACATACATGATAAAGTGCATACGACACGATCTCGTTTATTTTTGAGAACATCATGACATCATGCATTTCATACATCATGACATTGCATACAGCTAACGTTTACCTTTTTCAGGAAAAAGTCAATCAACAGATGGCTACCATCAACCTTTTCAAGTCCCAGTTTAATACCTGTAATAAGCCAGGAAAATTCTGTGGACAACTGATTGTAGGTTAATACCTGAAACCAGCCAGGAAAACCACCTACACGAAGAGATTGAAAGTTAATACCTGTAACAAGCCAGGAAAACTATTTTTCTTTCTCAGGTCCGAGATCAATACCTGTAACCAGCCAGGACAACTATCTCATCGACCAACCTTCCTTAAGTTCCAGATGAACACCTGTAACAAGCCAGGAAAATTCTATGGACGACTGATTGTAGATCAATACCTGTAACAAGCCAGGAAAGTTATCTACATGAAGAGATTGAAGATCAACACCTGTAACAAGCCAGGAAGACCATCTTTCTTTCTCAAGTCAGAGATTAACCCCTGAAACCAGCCAGGACAACTATCTCATCGATCAACCTTTTCAAGTTCTGGATTAATACCTGTAACAAGCCAGGAAAATTCTGTGGACGACGGATTGTAGGTTAATACCTGAAACCAGACAGGACAATTATCTACTTGACCATTATGAAGCAACCCTACACTGGTTCCTTCTCTCTTTCAGATGAAGTCTCACACGGACTCATCATCAGGCAACCCTACACCGGTTCCTTCTCCGTCAGATGAAGTTTTACATGGACTCATCGTCGGGCAACCCTACACAGGTTCCTTCCTTCCAAGATGAAGTTCTACACGGGCTCATCATCAGGCGACCCTACACCGGCTCCTTCTCGTTCCAAGATGCAGTTTCACATGAACTCATCGTCAAAGTAACCTTACTCATGTTCCTCCAGAAGTTTTACACGGACTTATCACAAAGTAACCTTACCCAGGTTCCTCCTTACAATTTCCCGACGTAGTTTTACCCAAACTCCTTGCAAAGCAACCCTACACAGGTTCCTTCCTTCCAAGATGCAGTTTCACACGGACTCATCATCAGTCAACCATACACAGGTTTCCTTCCTTCCAAAATGCAGTTTTACACGGACTCATCATCAGGCAACCCTACATAGGTTCCTTCTTTCAACTTACAAAATTACAATTCAACAAACAATCTCCAGATGGCATCTATAAGCCCATCCTCCTACCAACAATCTCTAAATGGAATCTGTAAGCCCATTCCTGATATCACACTGCTGATACTACATCATGCGAGTGCAAATTTCGGGGTACTTTAGTGTTCAATTATCTTCCACCTTCGGATCACGAAAGGCTCGAAAGCCAATCTATATCCTCAGGTTTAAGAAAATTGAACAGGGGAAACTGTTGTACCCCAAAATTTTCCCTCCCATATTCCTCAAGATATGTCAAGAATCATCTCCAAATGGTTCAAGATGGCTCAAGGGTTGTACAGTCAAATCACCTCCTTAGGCAGTCAATTCAAAATTAGGGTTTTGGTTCTTTCAAGGAACTTTGGGTTTTCAATGGTTCAATCAAGTCTCATAGGCCTATATACATTCTCAAGCACCTACATGCCAAGTTTCAAGACTCACAGTGCCAGTTTGCACAGTCAAAAGCTCCATTTGATCTACAGTCAACTACAGGGGCAAAATGGTCATTTTGCAGTCAAAAGTCAGAATTCTTGGTCAACATCTTATTTTGAGTTCACAATCATAATTTGATCAAGTCTTGATCATGATTTCACAAGAATAGCTCAAAAATCATCAAGGTGCAAAAGTTACTATTTTTGGATAGTAGAAAAGTCAACTGTACTTTGAACAGGGCATAACTCTTTCATGGTTTATCAGAAAAATTCCATCCAAAGCTCATTTTTAAGAGGATGCAATTTTCTACAATCCATCTTCACACTCCAAGTTCAAGAAATGCTCTCACAAGAAGTTACAAATTTGGACATTATAGGTCATTTTTGAAAGTCAACAAAAAACACCTTTTTTGCCAAAGCTTATAACTTGAGAATGGAAGATCAAAATGAGATTAGAACAAAAGGGTTAATTATAGTACTTCTCAAGGTTTCTAAAAAATCCAAGAACACCTCCAAAAGTTCAAAATTGAAGAAGTTATGCATTGTTGAAGTTGGGCATTTTTCCAAAATTGCCAAAAGTCAACTATCCTCAAAACTCCAATTTTTGACAAAATGGCCCACTTTTTTCCATTTGATTTAGTCTTGTCATGCCATACACGTGTCCCATACTTAATTTCAGGATCAAACATTTATTTTTCTATTTTATTTAATTTTTATTGATTTAATTTATTTTAAATCTATATTAATTCAAATAAAATCCAAAAATCAATGAAATAGTATCTTTGTGATTTGTACAGCTTTCATATATCATATGACACCTAATCAAATTCGTGTCTTGGCTTTTTGTGCACAAAATCTCATATTTGACTCAATTTTGGAAAGGTTAACAATGGTGGTCAATCAAAGATTCAATCTTCAATGCACATGGATATTGGCTCAACTCTTGACCTAAAATCATTGCCTTATACATAAGCAAGCAGCACAAACCTAATTCACGCACAAGGAATGCACAAAACGGCCAGACCAAACTTGGAAAAAGCTTGAAAAACCTTGAGATCGAAATCCACATTAGGGACATTCTCAAGACCAAAGCTCAACGTAGAGTGCTTGACTGCCATCCCCTGGAGCGATTGGAATAAAAACCAGGCCTTTTCATCACCTACAATGCGCTGTAAGTCGTCTCGAACTTAGCTCTGAACATGAGATTGTGATTCCTTATTTTGGCATTGTCTGAACAAATCGTTGGTACATTCATGTTCACCATTCAATTTCCATTCATACTGCAATATTCAATTTCGTTTTTATGCCCTGTATCATGATGCCCGATTCTAGGGTTCATATGCTTGCTTTTTAGGTGTTTTTGATGCAGGGAAAATTGGCCATAATAATCAGTATAAGAGTGATCAGGAGGCAGAGACGAGATCAGCCATGGCCTTATATGGCATTTTCATAGCCTAGGGTGGATTTTAGAGATGAGCCACGGATTTTGATGCGGAATCAAATCTGCAGGAAAAAAATACAGGGTTTGAGGAAGAAGACGACCACACGTCGCTCTCCCATTGGCTGGTTTGAAATCAGCGCGCTTTTTTTATTTTTTTCAGGCATAAGTGTTTGTTTGATACATATTAATTCTTGTATATTATATTTACAAAAGAAGCAAATGGCTCAGTGGCTAGGGCGATTGTTCATTGGCTAACAGGACCTGGGTTCGAATCCCAGGTCCCCCAAAATTCTTATTATTATTTTCTTGCATATATTCCAACAGATTTCCAGGTATGAAGACCACCATACGCCTCAGAGATCAACCTGCCAAGTGGCTTCAGGCCAAGATCCAATGGCCAAAGCTGAGTCCTCACCATAGTCTCCAATCAACAAGCGTGTGGACAATTCAGAAAGTCAACAAGGCCTGGACGTAAATGGGCTTCAGAATTACTTTTTTCACTCCCAAATCAGGCCCAGCACCCCCTGGGTTTATTTCTTCTTCTATTTTATATTTTATTTGCTTTTATTAATTATTAATTAACTACTAACAAAAATAATTAACATTTTCTTAATAAATTCAGAAAACATAAAAAATTATAATATTTTTATTTATTAAATTTAATTAGTTATTTTGTAAATAAATATTAACATAATTTGTTTAGTTTTAATTAGGCATAATATTAATATTTTTGCAATAAATAAAAATCAATGTAGAATTAGGTTTTAATCATTTTAATCATTTTTATTTTTATTTCCTTAAACATTAAAAAAAACACCCAAAAAAATATTTCTTTTTATTAATTAATTAGTGTAGGTTTAATTTAATTCATAAATAATAAAATCTCCTTCTTTCTCAAAAAAGGGTTGAAACCCTAAAAACTCTCCGATTCAATTTTTCTCGCGCATATTATTTTTTGTCCATATAATTGTATTTGCTCCGAGGATGTAATAGTTAACTTAGGACCTTTTTATCGCTTTTATTTACTTTTCCGCAATTTACTTTTTCAAGGGTTTGTTTTTGGCGATGTAAATACCCGACGCCTTGTAATAGCTTAGTTTTATTTTCCGCAACTATTAACTGCTAGATGTATGCTACCTAGGCTATGCATGACAAGATCTCTCTTAATTTAAAATCAACTGTAGCTCACCATAACATGTACAAAGATAACATAACTGAAACTTGACACACTCGCACATGCCACTCCTAGGGTACGCCTCACTTGGTTGCCTCGACGTGGTCATTGAGTATAGGAAGTTTTAGAGGTCGCCCTCCTGTCTAAATATCAAAGTTGCCTCGAAACGGTTGCCTCGATAAAAAATGATCTAGGGCATTAGGGTTACCGCTAAGGCGTCCTAACATTGATTTAGTGACCACATGTCCCTTAATCGAATTGACCCGAAAACTCCAACGACGGTGCTACCTACTTCTCAATAGTGGGATAGCACTGTCTAAAGGGACATTTACACAGCTTAATTCCTTTTGAGTAGGTAGAGGTTCTCAGGTACTTGCTCTTTCAAAACAAAACATCTTTTTCGCACTTACACTTTTCAAACAAAGTTTTCAACAAACACTTCATACACTATTGAGGACAGAAACAAGAGTTAAATCGAAGTTTTTAAACAAAACTTTTTTCAAAACCCACAAACACAAGAAAAACAAACTTTTGAAAACATAGTGAGCAAGTACCTAAGAGCCCGTGGATAACCACGGATAGAAAGGGTGCTAAAACCTTCCCTTTCTATAATCTACCTCCCGAACCCGAGAAACATCTCGAAAAGGAATTTTGTTGTGCTTTTGTCCTTTCCTTGTTGGAATAAATAAAAGACGGTGGCGACTCTTGCTTACCGCGACATTTTGCAAAAACAAACGCAAACGCGAACCAGCATTCCAAAAAAAGTCAGTTCTATTCCCACCGATCACAGAACTGGCGACTCTGCTGGGGACATTCTATAAGTGAGGTGTACCTTAGGATTAGATCACTATGTTTTCAATTGTATGCTTGGTATGCTTTAATTTTGTGGGTTGTATTGGAATTCTATAGATTCTAACCCGGACCTGGGGGTACCCTTTTTTAGGTAAGTAGCAATAAACTGTGAGGGATCTGTCTGGCGTAGACCGACACGGATGAAGCAGTAGCTACGTTGGTGTGACACCTTGGTCTGTACCGATATCCCTTGTGTTGGAACGAGGAGAATATGGGTCTTCTGAGGAGTCATTAAGCACCAACTGACCTTAGAACCTTAAATTGACCAACTTGGCCATAGAACAGTAGCAGTATACTACGCTCATTGAGACTAAACTCTCGCGATGGTTCTGGTCGCAAGAAAAGGTTGCTAAACTGGAATTATGACCGATTGAGGGTAGTCAGTGATATTGAGATCCTCTAGAACCCGGTTACTATTTTTAGGACAGGTCTTAACCAACTAAACTTAAAGAGGGTAATGCCTAAAGTCCATGCCAGCCTAAACTTAAGGCTATATGTGTGACTTGTGTGCCTTCAAACTTGAACTACTTGCACATTCTTGTTGTCTGACAGCGTGAGTTCCTTGCAGGTTTTGTTTACAGTCCTTATCCAATAATTTGGACTCATTGCAGGGTTTACTTACATCACTTCACGCATAGCATACACATCATAACATCATACCATAACATTTCCTTAACCATTTCAAGGATCTCAAGGGTTTGTGATGCAGGTCATGATGAACCAGACATCAAACAAGGGGCAAAGAGGATTTATTTTCCTCTAGCCAAGGTTGTCTAGAAATCCAAGCACGATAACTTGAGTCAGGGGCTATGACCCACTCGATATGGTGAGCTTGACTCTTGAAGAAGGACTCTCAACAACATGAAGCTCCTTCGATCTAGCTACCAAATTCAAATTCTAACAAGTTTCTTTGTTTACCCCACGAGATCTTTGAAAACATTTCATACATATATCATACATATCATTGCATTACAGGTACCATTACAGGTCTCTTATCCTCTTCGCTGTTTATTTCAGCAATCATCATGTCTACCGAACCTTCCACTGAGCAAGCTATCAAGGCCCTCCAGGACCAGAATGCCCAGTTTCAAGAGTTGGTTATGAGCCTAGCTAAGGGTCAACAGGACTTGAAGACCCTGATTCTGAAGGAGAGGAAGAAGAAGAAGAAGAGGACCGTCCTGTTCAACACTGGACGCAGGTTTGGAAATGGACTGCAGAATGAGGTTGATCTGACCACCTCATCTGTAGGGAAAGACAGTCCACAAGAGAGAAGGGTTCCTAGCCCCGTGGTCTCCGACAACGAGACGGATTATGATGAAGAGCAGTATCCTCCTGCTGAGGATAGGTACAAACAGTTGGAGGACCGCTTGAGCGCTATGGAGATACAGAACATGCATGGGCTGGACTTTGGAGACCTAGGTCTATCCTCTGGGGTGGTGATCCCCCATAAATTCATGGCACCTACCTTCGCCAAGTATGACGGAGCTTCCTGTCCAAAGCTGCACCTCCGGTCGTATGTAAGGAAGATCCAACCTTACACTGCTGACAAGAACTTATGGATCCATTTCTTTCAAGACAGTCTTTCAGGGACTCAGCTTGAGTGGTTCTACCAGCTGGATGGAGCCAGTATCCGTAACTGGGAAGATTTGGCTATTGCGTTCTATAAGCAGTATCAATATAATTCCGACCTCGCTCCTACGCGCACCCAACTCCAGGGTATGTCAATAGGGACGAGTGAAAGATTTAAAGAGTATGCTAAAAAATGGAGAGATCTTGCCGGAAGGGTGCAGCCACCATTAACTGATCGTGAACTTGTTGATATGTTTCTGGGGACCCTGTCATGTCCGTTCTTTAACCATTTGATTGGAAACTCTTCAGCCGGGTTTACAGACCTTATATTGACTGGGGAAAGAATTGAAGCTGGCATCAAAAGTGGGAAGATTCAAGAAGCTACACCTTCTGATGCTCATAAAAAGCCTTACAGTGGGAAGAAAGAGTCCAATGCTATGTACAGTCAAAAGAGTCGTCGTGACCAACACGTATGGGCACTCTTGATCTCTGGTTCTGTGTCACACCGACAACAGCAAAAGGGAAATCAACGAAGGCCAGACGCGCCTAAAAGACAGTTCACCAATATCAACATGCCATTGTCACAAGCATTGCAGCACATGTTGAAGATGAATCTGATCACGGTGGTAAACCCTCCTCTGAACCCTAAGACTTCTTCTCCTAACTACAACCCAGATGCAAGGTGCGCGTATCACTCCGGTAGTCCGGGGCACGATACTGACGATTGTTGGGCGCTGAAATACAAGATTCAGAATATGAATAACGCTAAAGAGATCGAATTCGAGCCTCCTGAGACTCCCAATGTGATCACTGCTCCCTTGCCAAAACATGTCTAGGATTGAAAGCACTTTTGTTCCTTTGAATTCTGAAGTTGTATTTTTCTTTGCTTATTCAAACAATTATCATGTCAAACTCTTTTATTAATGCATTACACGTGTCTGTTTTAAATTAATTGTTTTCAGTATGCTTAAAATTGCTTCATATTTCCTTTTTGAGATGTTTAAACTCTCGATTAAAAAATTCTAAGCCTTTTGAGGGAGGATGACGAAAATGATACCAAAATCTCTACAGTATGCTTTTGAACAGACCCCGCTGACGATGTACAGGCATTGTTTCAAATCCTAAACAGTGGAGTTATAAGGAAGATAATCCCTAGCCAACCCCTTTGATCCAAAGAAGTTGGAGTTTTTCTTTGCAAAAATTAAAACCCTTAATTATAACCTGGGGCAGGGTAGTTTTCTCGGTTGATCCAGGTGCACAATGAATGGCATCAAAGGAGTCCTTCCAAAGCAAAAGACAGTGATGGTTCCCTATAATCGTCAAGACAGGCAGTCGTTATCTTTCAAAAAAAAAAAGCCCAACAAGTCAAAACCTATGAAGGAGACTTACAAAACTGGGGCATCCCGCTGACTGTAATTACAAAAGAAACAGTTCAGGCAAAAGACAGGGATAATAAAATAAAAAAGAAAGAGGTCGCTACAAATCCTCAACAACATGAAAAAGGTTATAAAAATGACTGCCTGTTCAAAATAAACTGTCAGTATCTGAACCATCACTGGTATATCAGAGCGAAGATTCAAACAAGATCTAATGCATGATTAGCTGAGTTTATGATTGAAGAACATCACGAAGAACGGGTGGGTACAAATAAAATTTGAGCCTTTATCCTTTGTTTCTTAAACCGTGAACTTGGCCACGTTATAACCCTTAAAAGTCCTAGCTGAAGCATGGGTTAGTTCGAAAGCATACTATTACAAAAGGTATCCTGACTCCTGTAGGGCTTGCTGTAAAATCCTGAGTTGACATCACATTTTAAAAAAAAAAATCACTTGTTTTATTAAAAACTGCATTTTCAAAAAAACTTCAAGACAGACATAAGCTTTGCATTCTTAAAATAACATTGTGTGCATATGACTATTTGTTCAAACAGCAGAGAAATTTACACGACGAATATCCAGTGAACAAAAACCTTCTCAATAAAAAGAGTCACCTCAAGTGGAAAAAAACACTTCCAACCAAGGGGCAGACATGATCATTTTCCATCATCTGGGGCAGTCAAGTCAAGATTCAAGGAATCTCTCAAGATGCCAAATAGCCAGGGGCAAATCTCCTCCTGAGTCACTTGGGGCATTGGACATGAATTCCAGCAACGAATCTTGCATGATCAGACATCTTCTGGTAGTATAGAAACACAACACTACCGACAGTGACAACTCCCTGCGCTCTGAGAACGTGAACATAGTCAAAAAAATACTACGCATTATCAAAGACCCGCTAGGTTGAGTGGCCTAGGCAAAATAAGGGCTTCCCGGCGAACCAAAAGGGTTCGGGCAAAAAAAAGGGATGAAAATGAAAAATTTGTACACCCGGCAAGTCGAAAACCTGAAAATGCGGCTTGGGCAAAAAAGGGTATCCCGATGGACTGAAAACCCGAAAGGGCGGTCCAGGCAAAAATTAGGGATCAAAGCGTATGACTATGTCCCGTCATCTCGTCACTTGCCTACCAGAAGAAGATTTGTCAATCGGCAGTTATCAAGCACCTCATAAGCCTTCTTCTCCTGCAGAAACTGGGGCAATAAGAATTGTCCGAACTGTACAAGCTGCTCTGTCCACCAGGTACGAGGCAGATTCAGTTGAAGAGTATGACCAAGATACCTTCACTCCCCGCAGAGTAAGACAGTAATGGAAGCTCTCCCCACTGAAACCTGCAACCATGGACGAATCAGCAATACTCTCCCCCAAGTAGAGTTAGTCTACCATCAGTCCCGAAAAGGCTCGGTATTCCCAGAAGGTCTTAATATTCCCCAGCAGAGTATAAAGATATTCCCCAGCAAGCGTAAAAGAGAATCCCCGGTAGGCTTAATATTCCTCAACGAAATATAAGAGTGTTCCCCAATGGAATACAAGATACCCCCAGTGGAGCCATTTCCCCAGCGCAATCTAAAAAGCTTCCCTGTCAGAGTTGAATCATCTTCCCCAATAGATTCTGGAAGCTTGTCCCCTGCAGAGTACAAATGTTTCTCCCCAGCCATATTCAGAAGGTTATCCCCACAAGAGTCTAACTGGATTATCCTCAGCAGGTTGCAAATGAAAGATCATCCCCAGCGAAGTTCTTTCTATCCCCAGCGGAGCTCATCATCAAAATCCCCAACAGAGCTTATCAACGGAATCCCCAACGGAGTTATCGTTAAAATCTCAGCAAAGCATCTCTTCCCACAGAGTAATTCCCCGCAGAGTAATCTCTTCACCAGGTTTATTCCCCAACGGAGTTATCTTCTCCTACAAGTTTATTCTTGCAACCATCTTCGTGCATCATCCTCAGCGGAAACGAAGAACTCAACTCAATTCTTCAGCAGCTCCGGGATTTATTTTCCCAGACGAAAATACATTCATAAACAGTTCACATTTCATACCTCCTATTTACATACATGATAAAGTGCATACGACACGATCTCGTTTATTTTTGAGAACATCATGACATCATGCATTTCATACATCATGACATTGCATACAGCTAACGTTTACCTTTTTCAGGAAAAAGTCAATCAACAGATGGCTACCATCAACCTTTTCAAGTCCCAGTTTAATACCTGTAACAAGCCAGGAAAATTCTATGGACAACTGATTGTAGGTTAATACCTGAAACCAGCCAGGAAAACCACCTACACGAAGAGATTGAAAGTTAATACCTGTAACAAGTCAGGAAAACTATTTTTCTTTCTCAGGTCAGAGATCAATACCTGTAACCAGCCAGGACAACTATCTCATCGACCAACCTTCCTTAAGTTCTAGATGAACACCTGTAACAAGCCAGGAAAATTCTGTGGACGACTGATTGTAGATCAATACCTGTAACAAGCCAGGAAAGTTATCTACATGAAGAGATTGAAGATCAACACCTGTAACAAGCCAGGAAGACCATCTTTCTTTCTCAAGTCAGAGATTAACCCCTGAAACCAGCCAGGACAACTATCTCATCGATCAACCTTTTCAAGTTCCGGATTAATACCTGTAACAAGCCAGGAAAATTCTGTGGACGACGGATTGTAGGTTAATACCTGAAACCAGACAGGACAATTATCTACTTGACCATTATGAAGCAACCCTACACTGGTTCCTTCTCTCTTTCAGATGAAGTCTCACACAGACTCATCATCAGGCAACCCTACACCGGTTCCTTCTCCGTCAGATGAAGTTTTACATGGACTCATCGTCGGGCAACCCTACACAGGTTCCTTCCTTCCAAGATGAAGTTTTACACGGGCTCATCATCAGGCGACCCTACACCGGCTCCTTCTCGTTCCAAGATGCAGTTTCATACGAACTCATCATCAAAGTAACCTTACTCAGGTTCCTCCAGAAGTTTTACACGGACTTATCACAAAGTAACCTTACCCAGGTTCCTCCTTACAATTTCCCGACGTAGTTTTACCCAAACTCCTTGCAAAGCAACCCTACACAGGTTCCTTCCTTCCAAGATGCAGTTTCACACGGACTCATCATCAGTCAACCATACACAGGTTTCCTTCCTTCCAAAATGCAGTTTTACACGGACTCATCATCAGGCAACCCTACACAGGTTCCTTCTTTCAACTTACAAAATTACAATTCAACAAACAATCTCCAGATGGCATCTATAAGCCCATCCTCCTACCAACAATCTATAAATGGCATCTGTAAGCCCATTCCTGATATCACACTGCTGATACTACATCATGCGAGTGCAAATTTCTGGGTACTTTAGTGTTCAATTATCTTCCACCTTCGGATCACGAAAGGCTCGAAAGCCAATCTATATCCTCAGGTTTAAGAAAATTGAACAGGGGCAACTGTTGTACCCCAAAATTTGCCCTCCCATATTCCTCAAGATATGTCAAGAATCATCTCCAAATGGTTCAAGATGGCTCAAGGGTTGTACAGTCAAATCACCTCCTTAGGCAGTCAATTCAAAATTAGGGTTTTGGTTCTTTCAAGGAATTTTGGGTTTTCAATGGTTCAATCAAGTCTCATAGGCCTATATACATTCTCAAGCACCTACATGCCAAGTTTCAAGACTCACAGTACCAGTTTGCACAGTCAAAAGCTACATTTGATCTACAGTCAACTGCAGGGGCAAAATGGTCATTTTGCAGTCAAAAGTCAGAATTCTTGGTCAACATCTTATTTTGAGTTCACAATCATCATTTGATCAAGTCTTGATCATGATTTCACAATAATAGCTCAAAAATCAACTGTACTTTGACCATGGCATAACTCTCTCATGGTTTATCAGAAAAATTCCATCCAAAGCTCATTTTGAAGAGGATGCAATTTAATATAATCCATCTTCACACTCCAAGTTCAAGAAATGCTCTCACAAGAAGTTATTATAGGTCATTTTTGAAAGTCAACAAAAAACACCTTTTTTGCCAAAGCTTATAACTTGAGAAAGGAAGATCAAAATGAGATTAGACCAAAAGGGTTAATTATAGGACATCTCAAGGTTTCTAAAAAATCCAAGAACACCTCCAAAAGTTCAAAATTGAAGAAGTTATGCATTGTTGAAGTTGGGCATTTTTCCAAAATTGCCAAAAGTCAACTATCCTCAAAACTCCAATTTTTGACAAAAGGGCCCACTTTTTTCCATTTGATTTAGTCTTTTCATGCCACACACGTGTCCCATACTTAATTTCAGGATCAAACATTTATTTTTCTATTTTATTTAATTTTTATTAATTTAATTCATTTTAAATCTATATTAATTCAAATAAAATCCAAAAATCAATGAAATAGTATCTTTGTGATTTGTACAGCTTTCATATATCATATGACACCTAATCAAATTCGTGTCTTGGCTTTTTGTGCACAAAATCTCAGATTTGATTCAATTTTGGAAAGGTTAACAATGGTGGTCAATCAAAGATTCAATCTTCAATGCACATGGATATTGGCTCAACTCTTGACCTAAAATCATTGCCTTATACATAAGCAAGCAGCACAAACCTAATTCACGCACAAGGACTGCACAGAACGGCCAGACCAAACTTGGAAAAAGCTTGAAAAACCTTGAGATCGAAATCCATATTAGGGACATTCTCAAGACCAAAGCTCAACGTAGAGTGCTTGACTGCCATCCCCTGGAGCGATTGGAATAAAAACCAGGCCTTTTCATCACCTACAATGCGCTATAAGTCGTCTCGAACTTAGATCTGAACATGAGATCGTGATTCCTTATTTTGGCATTGTCTGAACAAATCGTTTGTACATTCATGTTCACCATTCAATTTCCATTCATACTGCAATATTCAATTTCGTTTTTATGCCTTGTATCGTGATGCCCGATTCTAGGGTTCATATGCTTGCTTTTTAGGTGTTTTTGATGCAGGGAAAATTGGCCACAATAATCGGTATAAGAGTGATCAGGAGGCAGAGACGAGATCAGCCATGGCCTTAGATGGCATTTTCATAGCCTAGGGTGGATTTTAGAGATGAGCCACGGATTTTGATGCGGAATCAAATCTGCAGGAAAAAAATACAGGGTTTGGGGAAGAAGACGACCACACGTCGCTCTCCCATTGGCTGGTTTGAAATCAGCGCGCTTTTTTTATTTTTTTTCCAGGCATAAGTGTTTGTTTGATACATATTAATTCTTGTATATTATATTTACAAAAGAAGCAAATGGCTCAGTGGCTAGGGCGATTGTTCATTGGCTAACAGGACCTGGGTTCGAATCCCAGGTCCCCCAAAATTCTTATTATTATTTTCTTGCATATATTCCAACAGATTTCCAGGTATGAAGACCACCATACGCCTCAGAGATCAACCTGCCAAGTGGCTTCAGGCCAAGATCCAATGGCCAAAGCTGAGTCCTCACCATAGTCTCCAGTCAACAAGCGTGTGGACAATTCAGAAAGTCAACAAGGCCTGGACGTAAATGGGCTTCAGAATTACTTTTTTCACTCCCAAATCAGGCCCAACACCCCCTGGGTTTATTTCTTCTTCTCTTTTATATTTTATTTGCTTTTATTAATTCTTAATTAACTACTAACTAAAATAATTAACATTTTCTTAATAAATTCAGAAAACATAAAAAATTATAATATTTTTATTTATTAAATTTAATTAGTTATTTTGTAAATAAATATTAACATAATTTGTTTAGTTTTAATTAGGCATAATATTAATATTTTGCAATAAATAAAAATCAATGTAGAATTATGTTTTAACCATTTTAATCATTTTTATTTTTATTTCCTTAAACATTAAAAAAAAAACCCAAAAAAATATTTCTTTTTATTAATTAATTAGTGTAGGTTTAATTTAATTCATAAATAATAAAAATCTCCTTCTTTCTCAAAAAAGGGTCGAAACCCTAAAAACTCTCCGATTCAATTTTTCTCGTGCATATTATTTTTTGTCCATATAATTGTATTTGCTCCGAGGATGTAATAGTTAACTTAGGACCTTTTTATCGCTTTTATTTACTTTTCCGCAATTTACTTTTTCAAGGGTTTGTTTTTGGCGATGTAAATACCCGACGCCTTGTAATAGCTTAGTTTTATTTTTTGCAACTATTAACTGCTAGATGTATGCTAACTAGGCTATGCATGACAAGATCTCTCTTAATTTAAAATTAACCGTAGCTCACCATAACATGTACAAAGATAACATAATTGAAACTTGACACACTCGCACATGCCACTCCTAGGGTACGCCTCACTTGGTTGCCTCGACGTGGTCATTGAGTATAGGAAGTTTTAGAGGTCGCCCTCCTGTCTAAAGATCAAAGTTGCCTCGAAACGGTTGCCTCGATAAAAAATGATCTAGGGCATTAGGGTTACCGCTAAGGCGTCCTAACATTGCTTTAGTTACCACATGTCCCTTAATCGAATTGACCCGAAAACTCCAACGACGGTGCTACCTACTTCTCAATAGTGGGATAGCACTGTCTAAAGGGACATTTACACAGCTTAATTCCTTTTGAGTAGGTAGAGGTTCTCAGGTACTTGCTCTTTCAAAACAAAACAACTTTTTCGCACTTACACTTTTCAAACAAAGTTTTCAACAAACACTTCATACACTCTTGAGGACAGAAACAAGAGTTAAATCGAAGTTTTCAAACAAAACTTTTTTCAAAACCCACAAACACAAGAAAAGCAAACTTTTGAAAACATAGTGAGCAAGTACCTAAGAGCCCGTGGATAACCACGGATAGAAAGGGTGCTAACACCTTCCCTTTCTATAATCTACCTCCCGAACCTGAGAAACATCTCGAAAAGGAATTTTGTTGTGCTTTTGTCCTTTCCTTGTTGGATTAAATAAAAGACGGTGGCGACTCTTGCTTACCGCGACATTTTGCAAAAACAAACGCAAACGCGAACCAGCATTCCAAAAACAGTCAGTTCTATTCCCACCGATCCTAAATACGTTGAAATCTTCGCTTGGTCTTATGAAGACATGCCAAGGCTAGACACAGATATTGTGGTTCACCGTCTCCCTACAAGATAGGATTGTCCACCGGTCAAGCAAAAGGTCCGCCGAATGAGGCCTGACATGTCTGAGAAAATTAAGGATGAAGTAATGAAGCAATTCAACACTGGCTTTCTGGCTGTTACAACCTATCCACAATGGGTTGCTAACATTGTGCCCGTACCCAAAAAGGACGGCAAGGTCAGAATGTGTGTGGACTATCGGGATTTGAACAGGGCCAGCCCTAAAGACGATTTTCCACTACCGCATATCGACATCTTGGTTGACAACACAGCTCAACACAAGGTTTTTTCCTTCATGGACGAATTCTCGGGCTACAACCAGATTAAAATGGCCCCCGAGGACATGGAGAAAACTAACTTTGTCACGCAATGGGGTACCTTCTGCTACAAAGTGATGTCGTTCGGACTGAAGAACGCAGGGGCAACCTATCAACGCGCCATGGTAGCTTTATTTCATGATATGATCCATCATGAGATCGAAGTTTACGAAGACGACATGATAGCTCGATCACAGACAGAAGAAGAACACCTTAGTCATTTGCAAAAGTTGTTTTCCAGGTTGAAGGAGTATAAACTCAGACTGAATCTAAGCAAGTGCACTTTTGGAGTTAGGTCTGGTAAACTTCTGGGATTTATCGTCAGCAACAAGGGCATTGAGGTTGATCCAGCTAAAGTAAAAGCTATACAAGAAATGCCTGCCCCCCGTGCTGAAAAAGAGGTTAGAGGATTATTGGGACGCTTGAACTATATTGCGAGGTTCATCTCTCACCTGACATCTACCTGCGAGCCAATTTTCAAACTGCTGAAGAAAGATCAGGTAGTTGAATGGAATGATGATTGTCAAGTTGCTTTTGATAAGATCAAGGAGTACTTACTAGAACCTCCTATTCTGATGCCACCCGTCGAAGGAAGACCGTTGATCATGTATTTGACTATTTTGGACAACTCAATGGGGTACGTACTGGGCCAATATGACGAGTCTGGCCGAAAAGAGCATGCCATTTATTACCTTAGCAAAAAGTTTACCGACTGTGAGACCCGCTACTCACTGCTCGAGAAAACTTGTTGCGCTTTGGTATGGGCTGCTCGCCGGCTAAGACAGTATATGTTGACTCATACCACTTTGCTGATTTCCAAGATGGATCCGATCAAGTATATCTTTGAGAAGCCGGCTTTATCTGGAAGAATTGCTAGATGGCAAATGATCCTGACTGAGTATGACATCCAATATACTACCCAAAAGGCTATAAAGGGGAGTGTACTAGCTGACCATTTAGCTCATCAAGCCGTCGAAGATTATCAGTCTATGAGATTCGATTTCCCTGACGAGGACATCATGACATTAGATAACATTGAAGGAAACGGACCGTATGACGGACCTGAACAAGGATCCCAATGGACCCTATACTTTGATGGTGCTTCAAATGCATTGGGCAGCAGTATCGGTGCAATACTCATTTCTCCAGATGGTTGTCATACACCCTTCACTGCCCGACTCTGCTTCAGCTGTACCAACAACATGGCTGAATATGAAGCTTGCATCTTTGGTCTCAAGGCTGCTATAGACTTGGGAATCAAATCTTTGGTCGTATTTGGGGACTCGGCTTTGGTTATTAGTCAAGTCAAAGGAGAGTGGGACACCAAACATCCTAATCTTATCCCATACAAAGAACATGTCTTGACGCTGTTGCCTCACTTCGAGCAGATTACCTTCGAGCATTTCCCGCGAGAAGAAAATCAGTTAGCCGATGCTCTGGCTACAATGTCTTCCATGTTTAAACTCAACTGGGATAACGAGGCTCCCCAAATTACCATCGAGCGAATGGACGAACCTGCACACTGTCATGAGATTAATACCGAAGAAGTAGTGGAACAACCCTGGTTTCATGAAATCAAAAGGTATCTCCATACCAGAGACTATCCTGAAGGAGCTTCCGTCAATGACAAAAAGTTCTTAAGGAGATTTGCTGCCAAGTTCTTCCTGAGCAATGGCATCCTTTATAAGCGCAGTCATGATTGTGTTCTACTTTGTTGTGTGGACAAGGTTGAAGCATAGTTGATCATGATCGATATACACAGTGGCACATTTGAAACCCACTTGAGCGGACATATGATGGCTAAGAAGATTCTAAGGGTAGGCTACTACTGGTCTACCATGGAAGCTGATTGTCATCAACATTCCCGTACCTGCCACAAAAGCCAAGTCTACACCGACAAGGTACATATTCCTCCTGTTCCTCTCAACGTTCTGACAGCTCCTTGGCCATTCGCAATGTGGGGCATTGACATGATTGGAGAGATCAAGCCCACGGCATCCAATGGACATCGCTTCATCCTGGTGGCTATTGATTACTTCACCAAATGGGTCGAGGCAGCTTCCTATGCCTCAGTTACAAAGAATGTGGTTGCCCGCTTCATCAAGCAGAACCTCATATGCTGGTATGGTATCCCCGACAGGATCATCACAGACAATGGTACAAATTTGAACAATACTATGATCACCGCTCTATGCGAGCAATTCAAGATTTATCATCACAATTCATCTCCCTATCGGCCGAAGATGAACGGTGATGTTGAAGCCGCAAACAAAAATATTAAGAAGATCATTCAAAAGATGACAGTCACCTACAAGGACTGGCATGAGATGTTACCGTTTGCTCTGCATGGATATCGTACCACGGCGCGTACTTTAACAGGGGCAACTCCATTTTCTTTAGTATATGGCATGGAAGTTGTTCTGCCTATGGAAGTTCAGATTCCTTCCTTGAGGATTATGAAGGATGCCGGTTTGAGTGAAGACGATTGGATTCAGACCCGGCTTGATCAACTTAACTTGATCACCGAGAAGCAACTTACTGTTGTTTGTCATGGTCAGACATATAAAAAACGGGTGATCAAGGCTTTCAACAAAAAGGTCAGGCGTCGGGTATATCAAGTCGGGGATCTTGTAATCAAGCGAATCATCTTACAGCAAAGTGATCCCAGGGGCAAGTGGACTCCTACTTACGAAGGACCATTTGTAATCAAGAGCATCTTTTCTGGTGGGGAAATGATTTTGACCACCATGGACGACGATGACTTGCCACACCCTGCGAACGCAGACATAGTCAAAAGATATTACGCATAAAATGACCCGACAAGTTGAAAACCCGAAAGGGCGACTTGGGCAAAAATGGGCCTCCCGGTGAACTGAAAACCCGAAAGGGAGATTCAGGCAAAAATTAGGGATAAAACAAAAAAATCTGTACACCCGGCAAGTTGAAAACCCGAAAGGGCGACTTTGGCAAAAAAGGGTTTCTCGGTGGACTGAAAACCCGAAAGGGCGGTCCAGGAAAAAGTTAGGGAATTAAAGCGTATGACCATGTCTCGTCGGATCACTTTAAGAACAATCTCTTCACCAACAAGCTCCAAGCTTCTGATCAATCCAATCATCTACGGGCAAAGCAACGAATGAACAGATGCTCAGAGTTAGGAAGGCTATAGTAGAATGGGAACCCCATGGAATTATTACACATAGCCATCTTTCCTTTTGTATAAATTTTTCTCAATTTTACGGCAGCATTCTCTTACTAGGATGTATGTTTCCTTTGTACAAAGATACTTACAAAAAATTAATACAAATATACGTCAAAGTGCAGAAATTTGCTTGACCTTTCTTTTTCTGTTTTACACTTATGTTTTATTTGAAAACGTCCAATGTTTTGTTGAATAGGCATATGCATTTGAATATAATCATTGCTTACAAAGAAAAGCGAAATTGAAAAAGGATAATTGCTGATAGGTCGAGAGTGTAGGAAGGTATCTTTGTGCCATTCCAGAAGAAGTCTCTTACAAGACATCATTCAGATCTACAAAAACCTCGGAGTACATGTCCCTAACGGAGTTAAGCTCCAAGATCCCCCGGCGAAGCCAGTACATTTCAAACTGGATTCCCCAGCCAAGTTAACCTTCAAAGTTCCCATCAGAGTTCAAACTCCCGATACCCAGCAGAGCCAGAATAATCTAAACCTCCTTCCCCAACGAAGTCAAATTTCCAACCGATCAAATTCCCTCAATTTCCCCTATAGCTAGGATGATTCCCCAGTAGAATGGCGCATAACCCAGGCTCCTGATTTCCCCGGCTGAGTAAACTTTCTCCCCACAGGGTCATTTCCCAACAGATTGAAGATTCTCAGTCTCATTTCTCCAGCAGAAGTCTCCCAGGTTTTAATTCCCCAGTAAAGGTCGTCAGAATTCCCCAAAGAAGTCATGAAGAGTTCTCATACCCCGCTGAAGTTGTTAAAATCCCCACAAGTCACCAAGGATTTTCAATCTCTAGCAGTGGTCCTAAGATTTTTCATTCTAAACAATCAAAGAGCTTTAATCCCCAAGCATTCAACAAGGATTTCTCATCTTCAACAATCAAGGTTTTTTTTGGAATCCCCAGCTTCGGTCAAGGATTTGATTTCCCCAGCAGCAGTCAAAGATTTCATTATCTCCAGTTATCAAGGATTTATTTTCCTCAGCAAGACAGTTGCTCAGCTTACATGCATAACCATTACATCCATATATCATAAACATGGATTACAGTTCATTGCATCATACATATCATGCAATATAACTTCGTGTTTTAGCTAACATTTTACCCTTTTCAGGATAAGATTAAAAGGCTATCATTAACAATTGTTCAGGTACAGTATGGATACACCTCAGACACGGCGATCATTCTATTACTCATTCAGATCTTTAAGTCAAAATACAGTATGGATACACCCCAGACACGACGGTCATTCTACTACTCATTCAAACTTCAGCAATCAGATACATACTAGATACGCTCCAGACACAGCGGCCATTCTATCTCTCATTCAGATTCAACTATCAACTACAGGTTCAAATACGCTCCAAACACGGATGCCATTCTAGCCCTTACACCAGCAGTGTGTTTTTCCCCAATGCAGTGGCCATGGAAATCATTTTGTCACTTATTTAGATCCCAGTTACAGTACGGATGCACCCCAGACACGGCGGTCATTCTACTACTCATACAGATCTCAACTTTAGATACAATCCAGATACACTCCAGACACGGTTGCCTTTCTGTCACTCATTCAGAATTTAACCCCAGCACACAGTTGCTTCATACACAGATGTTTCTCTGTTACCCAGATACAATACAGATACACTCCAGACTGGCAGTCATTCTGATATTCATTCAAAGTTCAAATAAAGTTACCGCTCAGATACGCGCCAGACACATCTGCCATTCTTTTGCTCATACAGACTCAGTCTCCAGATACAGTTCAATGACATCCCAGACACGGATACCATTTTGATGCTCATTCTTCCGACCTACAGCACTGCAATTCAACAAACATTCTTGGATGGCATCTTTAATCCCCTCTCCAGCAAGATTCTACCATCTCCAAATGGCATCTTTAAGCCTATTTCTTCAGTCATGTTTTGACGAGTGCAAATTTACGGGCACTCTAGTGTCCAATCCTCTTTTACCTTCGAGTCACGAAAGGCAAACCTGCCAATCTAACTCTTCAGGTTCAAGAAGATTGAACAGGGGAAACTGTTGTACCCCAAAATTTTTCCTCCCATTTCATCAACATTTTCTCATCACAAGACTCTTGGGACTGAAGGTCAAGCTAGGGTTTACTCTACTTAAGACACCTCCTTGCACTGTTGACCTAAATTAGGGTTTGAGTTTGCACAAGGATGTTTTGACCCACAATGCCCAAAGTTACTTTCATACTTCATGTTGGACTCACAAGTTTATCCATACCAAGTTTCAAGCCTTGATTCAAATTTTTGCCCAGTCAATTGGATAGTTGACCTAGAAATCAACTGTATTAGGGAAAAAGTCAATTGTGGCCAATTGACAGTCAAACCTCATGATTTTTGACCCACATCAACATAATGAACTCATATAGGTGATTTGATCAAGTTTAGATCACAATTCCACAAGAAATTTGATCAGATCACCAAAAGGGCAAAATGGTCATTTTTAGGGTTTTGACTGTATAAAGGCAATTTTTGACTGTTTGACCTAACCAATGGCAAGTAAAGCTTAACCATGGACTCAAGTACTCAATGACATTGTCTTGACCCATTCAAAAAGTTCAGAAGATCTCAATTGCATTGGATTGACAGATGAATTTTTCAGTCAACTGATCAAACTTTGACTGTACACTGAAAAGTCAAACTTTGACTTTTTGGTCAAAATCAAGTGCCAAGAGTTATTTTTCATCAAGACATGTCAAATTATGAAACCTTTTCATCAAGAAACCCAAAAATACAAATTAGGGTTTAAAATGGAAAAATTTCATAACTTAGAAAATTTCTAAGTTATGAAATCTTCTTATTTTTTCCTAACTTTGTCCCATTTTTTCACCAAGATTCAAATGGATTCAAACAAAACTTGCAACATGAAAGTTATAGTCCATCACAAAGTCTACAACTTTTATTCACAAAGTTTTCTCAAAAGAAGCTTGTATATCAAGTTATGATTTTTGGAACAAGGGTACCTAAAACTTTTAACTTAGAGAAATTTTGCCCTAGTTTAGGCAGGATTTTGACCCATCTTCTTGGCCATTTTTCACATAGTTCCACTTAGAGTTTCAAGTTGCATTTCAAATATGGATTATATTACATGTTGCAAGCTTTCCAAATTGTCCAAGAACTCCTCAAACACCCTTGTGGTTAGAGAGAATCGAATGCTTGAAGTTGGCAAAAACTCACTTTTGTCCATGACCAATACATGTTCATACAAACTTGCATTTTCAAATCAGCATGTTTGGTGCTAGCTTGCAGGCCTCAAAACCAACTTGCACTTCATAATTTAATGCATAACCATTGAATTAAGGTGTTATCTTGGCCATTTGGACATTACATGCAAGATTAACCCTTATTTGGAAAAAGGTAAAATGCCATTTTTGTAAAAGTGCACTTTATGTCAAACCAAAATCCTTGAGGTATGGGGCCATATCTCTGAAGCAAGATTGAAGCTATCAATTCCAAGAACCAAGAGCAAAAGATGCAGCATGATATGAGGGCCTGTACCAAGCTATAACATCACTTCCACATGCTTGCTTGAAAAAGAAGAAAGTTGCAAAACATATAGAATCTCACACATCTGTTAAGACAAGCTTAGACAAACATTGTAGACAAGTTCCATACCTCCCAACAAGCCTGAAACACGACCCTTTCATCACTCAAACCTCCTCATACTCAGAATCACTGTTTTTCTGCAAAACAAGGCAAGTTCTACATTTTACAAGCCATAACCAAATTCCATCGTGCGTTTTGTCCAAAGATAGTTCAAACACCTTCCAATCAACTCACCTGAACTATCCCAGGCTCCCATTGAAAGCTGTAACACCTCTAACACACTTTTCCATTTTCATTTCAAAGCTCTGCAGGTTGAGTTCTACAGCACGATTTAAGTTGTTTCAAAGCAAGCCAAGCATTGGAGAAGCTTCCTTGGACCTCAGGCAAGCTCAAAAGAAGCTTAAACACCATTGAAGGTTGCTGCATTGTCCAGCTCGAAGTCAACTGAAACAGGTATTTCATGGACTTCTATCTCCCTATTTAGGAATGGTTAGGCTTAGGTTTGTGAATGAAATATGTTGTACTCATAGCCCTGAAGCCATACATATGCTTAGTTTTCATTTACATTAATCGTGCTAAGAGAATTTCACTCATGAACTTTCTGAAAAAACTAGGTTAGAAATTAGGGCCAGAGAAATTCTCTCTGGTCTTTGAGAGTTAATCCAAGTTTTTTATATGGTTGAATTCGTTGTTTAATTCTCTACAATGTTCATGTTATGAGTTTTGTCAAAAGATCAAAGAATCAGGAGTTACAATTTGGTACACAGCGCGCGCAGGTTTTGTTCCAAGGAAGAAGAAGAAGTGGTTCTGGGTTGGACCTGGGTCCTTTTGCTTTTGACACCCCTTTATTCAGTTTACACCCCCTGGCCCATTTGTTTGAATATTTGTCATTTTAATGTTTTTATTTTTTATTCTGACTTTATTATTTTTTGTCAAAATATAAAAAATGCCAAAAATTTATTTTCTATATTTTTCATGTTTATTTGATATTTATTTTTATTTTACTAAGTATAAATATGTAAATAAACTATTTTCTTTTTTAATAAAACTCAAAAATAATATAAAAAAATACACTTATTTTCATTTATTATTTCTATTTATACTTGAAACATTTCCTTGAAAATACCCATTTTTTGTAAATAATTAATTTTTATTTTTATATATTTAATATATTTAATATATACATATATACTTATATATTTTATTTTATTAAGTAATTAGGTCAAAAATATAAAAATATTACATTTTTACTTTTATTAATAGTTTACACTAAAAATATCTTTTTTTTCATAATATACTTTCATTTTATGCATAAATTAATACATTATTGTATATAATTAATAAATAATATTGTTTATTCAAAAATTAGGGTTTTGCCCTAAATAACAAAAAAAAATAAACATTGACTTTTTTTTTATTTACTTATATTTCACATTAAAAAATATATTTTTTACATACATAAAGATCTTTTTTTTGTATAACATGTTTTATTTAATATTCATTTGTTGTATTCTTATTTAATTATTGTACATTTAAATATTGTATCTTGTACATTCAATTTGGTTGTAATAGTAATCTAGGGTTTAATTTCTTGTCAAATATCCCCAATTCAAATTTATACCCCCCTCCCTATATCATGTTGTAATAGTGTAGCATTTAAATTCTCGCACATTTAAAAGCTTTCAATTATGCCATGCTTAGACCTAGGGTTTGTATGCAAATAAAATCAACAATTAGTTTGACCTAATCCAAGATAAATATGCATGAAAAACAAACACAATACACACTTGCACCCCTAGGGTTACAATCCACTTGTTACCTTCAAAAATGGGCCATGGTTGCATGTCAAGTACTTTGGCAAAATAAAAGATCATATTCCCTCGATGACGCTATCTGAGTTGCCTAAACAAAATGATCAAGTCCCTTAAGAAAATTGCCAAAATACTTGACACCATTGCTATCATGGTCTATACGATGACCCGCGCCTGTCCCGTTTAACATCCTAACACAAGGTTGTTCACCAAATACAATGGTGAAATAACACTGTTAAAAGGGTTAAAAACATAAGGAAAGATCTTTGAGTAAATTAGGATAGACAAACTCTTAGTTACTTGATCAAGCTTGCAAAAACATCTTTGCTATTTTCAAACACCCTTCACAACACAATTTCAAAACCCTACTTTCAAACATTGAAAACTTTTCAAAAGACAAAAACACCTTTGTATACATTCAAATAAGAATCATTACAAAGGTTTCCACAATGATGGCCTCTTTTCAAAACATCTTTCAAAATCACACACAAAGCACCATTTCAAACAGTTGAAAAGCAAAGCAAGTGATCTAAGCAAGTAACTAAGAGCCCATGGATAACCATGGATAGAAAGGGTGCTAATACCTCCCCTTTCTATAATCTACTCCCCGAACCCAAGAAAACATCTCAAAGGTCTTTCCTGTGCTTTTTGACCTTTCCTTAGGATAAAATAAAAAGTCGGTGGCGACTCTTGCTAAACCGAAACATTTGCGAACACAAACGCAAAATCCCAAGTCAGTTCTCCCACCGTATCACAGCTGGCATCAACTGAAACTTTTGTTGAAGATCCTCCAATGAAGACGGCTTCCCTAAAAGATGCCAGGGTTGTTATTGAGAAAGGTGGGTGTGCGAATTGGGGCCAACTCCCTGACTTTGCACATAAGACTGACAAGTTTGGTTTGGGTTTCACTGCAGAATCTCAAAGGGCTGTTCGGCGCGCACGGATTGGAAGACCTCCCCTGCGTATTACTAATCCTGAAGTGAATATGGTTGAAGACGATGATGAAGAGTCTGAGTTTGATAGCTGGATTTACCCAACTACCAACAGCGGACTAAGCAATTGGACGGCGAAAGACTTCGTGCCAATTTCTTTCATCACACAGTAATAGACTTTTGTTTCGAATTTGTAACAGACAATTTTTAAACTTTACGGCCCGGTGCCTTACCCGAGAAACCGCGGCTTTGTTTGTGAGGGCTTTATGTGTGTCATTTTCATATATCATTAATAAAATCATTGGATGTTTTCTTGCATTACAAATTTTGCGCTCCTTGTTTTTCTTTTTTATCTTGCAAAACAGCTATTTTACACACACTCACATATACAGGTCTATATCCACTCTGGATCCTACTGATAACGACTCTGCTACTGCCGGTTATGGCTTCAAAAGTCCGATCAACCAAGCCGAGGATGAAGGTGAAGATGATTGCGAAGTGCCTGGTGAACTTGATAGACTGTTGCTTCAGGAAGAGAGGGTTATACATCTGCATGAAGAGCCAGTCGAAACAGTAAATCTGGGTACAGAGGAAGACAAGAAAGAGGTCAAGATTGGTGCAAATCTGGAGTCTAGTGTTAAGCAACGGTTGATACAGATGTTATGTGACTATGTTGAGATCTTTGCCTGGTTTTATGAAGATATGCCTGGGTTGGATACTGATATCGTGGTTCACCGCTTGCCTACCAAGGAAGACTGTCCTCCAGTGAAACAGAAAGTTCGCCGAATGCGCCCGGAGATGTCTGAGAAAATCAAGGCTGAAGTTATGAAACAGTTTGATGCCGGTTTTCTAGCAGTTACTTCTTACCCGCAGTGGGTTACCAACATGGTTTCGGTGCCGAAGAAGGATGGTAAGGTTCGAATGTGTGTTGACTATAGGGATCTGAACAGGGCAAACCCCAAGGATGATTTCCCTCTGCCTCATATCGACGTTCTGGTTGACAACACCGCACAACATAAGGTCTTCTCCTTTATGGTTGGTTTCTCCGGTTACAATCAGATTAAAATGGCTCCCAAAGATATGGAGAAGACAACCTTTGTTACTCACTAGGGTACCTTTTGCTACAAGGTCATGCCGTTTGGGTTAAAGAATGCTGGGGCAACGTATCAGCGCACCATGGTTACTTTGTTCCACGACATGATCCATCATGAGATTGAGGTATATGTTGACGATATGATTGCAAGATCCCAGACTGAGGACGAACATCTTGACCACCTTCAGAAGCTATTTGACAGGTTGAAGTTATACAGACTGAGGTTAAATTCGAACAAGTGCACCTTCGGGGTGAGATCTGGTAAGCTGTTGGGTTTCGTCATAAGTGATAAGGGTATTCAAGTGGATCCTGCAAAGGTGAAGGTTATATAGGAAATGCCAACTCCCCGAACTAAAAAAGAAGTCAGAGGCTTTCTGGGACGTTTGAACTATATCGCCCGATTCATCTCATACTTGACTGCTGAAGAAAGATCAAGTGGTAAGATGGAACGATGAATGTCAAGCCGCTTTCGAAAGGATCAAAGAGTATCTCCAAGAGCCTCCTATTCTGATGCCTCCAGTTGAAGGGAGACCCTTAATCCTATACTTGACAGTACTCAACAATTCAATGGGGTGTGTGCTGGGGCAGCATGACGAGTCTGGCCGAAAAGAGCATGCTATTTACTACCTTAGCAAAAAGTTTACCGACTGCGAGACCCGATACTCGTTTCTTGAGAAAACTTGATGTGCTTTGGTATGGGCTGCTCACCGGCTGAGACAGTATATGCTGACTCACACTACTCTATTGATATCAAAGATGGATCCAATCAAGTATATCTTCGAGAAGCCTGCCTTGTCCGAAAGAATAGCGAGATGGCAGATGATTTTGACTGAGTATGACATCCAATACACAACTAAAAAATCAATCAAGGGAAGTGTGTTGGTGGATCATTTGGCACATCAGGAAGTGGACGATTACCAGTCTATGAACTTCGAGTTCCCGGTTGAGAACATCATGTTGGTGACTAACTTTGAAACACCTGGACCGGATGAAGGACCTGAGGAGGGATCCCGATGGTCAATGTACTTTGATGGAGCTTCAAACGCTTTGGGTAATGGCATTGGCGCCGTGATCATATCTCCTGAAGGCTCTCATACTCCGTTCACCGCCCGACTATGTTTCAACTGCACCAACAACATGGCGGAGTATGAAACATGCATTATGGGTCTTCGAGCAGCTATCGACCTAAGGATTAAGTTCTTAAGTGTATTCAAAGATTCCTCTCTCGTGATCAGTCAGATCAAAGGCGAGTGGGATACGAAACACCCTAATCTTATTCCTTACAAGGAGTATGTGTTGACATTGCTTCCGCACTTCGAGGAGATAACCTTTGAACACTTCCCTAGAGAGGAGAATCATTTGGTGGACGCGCTAGCTACGATGTCTTCTATGTTCAAGGTCAGATGGGACAATGAAGCTCCCCAGATTACCATTGAGAGGTTGGACGAACCTGCACATTGCTGTGACATTGAGACTGAGGAGGTAACAGATAAGCCCTGGTTTCACGAGGTAAAAAGGTATCTTGAGGCTCAGGAGTACCCTGAGGGTGCATCTGTTAATGATAAGAAGTTTCTGAGGAGGTTCGCGGCGAAGTTCTTCATCAGTAATGGCATTCTTTACAAGCGTAACCATGACTCCACCTTACTGCATTGTGTGGATAAGAACGAAGCAGAAAGGATTATGGTAGAGTTACATGAAGGTACTTTCGGGACTCATTACAGTGGACATACCATGGCAAAGAAAATCCTACGGGCAGGATATTATTGGTCTACAATGGAATCAGACTGTTATCAGCATTCTCGGACTTGTCATAAGTGCCAAGTCTATGCTGATAAGGTGCACATACCTCCAGTACCTCTAAATGTTTTGACAGCACCTTGGCCTTTTGCAATATGGGGCATCGAAATGATCGGCGAGATCAGACCTACGACATCTAATGGGCATTATTTCATTCTGGTAGCGATTGATTACTTTACGAAGTGGGTTGAAGCAGCTTCCTTTTCTACAGTAACCAAGAACGTCGTGGCACGGTTTATTCGGCACAATATGATATGTCGATATGGTGTACCAGAGAGAATCATTACGGACAATGGTACAAATCTCAATAATAAGATGATCACTGAGCTCTGCAAGCAGTTCAAGATACAGCATCACAACTCTTCTCCTTACCGGCCGAAGATGAATGGGGCTGTAGAAGAGGCTAATAAGAACATTAAGAAGATTGTGCAGAAGATGACGGTGACATACAAAGATTGCCACGAGATGTTACCTTTTGCTCTTCATGGATACCGTACCTCAACGCGGACGTCAACAGGGGAAACACCTTATTCCTTGGTTTATGGCATGGAGGCCGTCTTGCCCATCGAAGTTCAGATACCCTCTCTTCGGATTATGAAGGATGCAGGTTTGAGCAAAGATGACTGGATTCAGACCCGGCTTGATCAGCTAAACTTAATCGACGAAAAGAGACTTACTGCTATTTGTCATGGTCAAACGTATCAAAAGCGAATAATCAAGGCATTTAACAAGAAAGTCAGACGACAAGAGTATCAAGTTGGGGACCTGGTTATCAAGCGTATAATACTGCCACAAGGTGATCCCATGGGCAAATAGACCCCTACTTACGAAGGGCCATTTGTGGTTAAGAACATTTTCTAAGGAGGAGCTATGATTCTAACCACCATGGATGGTGACGACCTTCCTCACCCCGTCAATGCAGACATAGTGAAAAAATACTACGCATAATCAAAGACCCGCTAGGTTGACTGGCCTAGGCAAAAATAAGGGCTTCCCAATGAACCAAAAGGGTTCGGGCAAAAATTAGGGATGAAAATGAAAAAATCTGTACACCTGGCAAGTCGAAAACCTGAAAGGGCAGCTTGGGCAAAAAAGGGTATCCCGGTGGACTGAAAACCCGAAAGGGCGGTCCAGGCAAAAATTAGGGATCAAAGCGTAACATTATGTCTCATTGGATCACCTTGCAACCAGACTTCAGTATCGACTATCAAGCTCGGACGACACTAATCAATCTGATCTACCTTCAACCAAGTAGAAAAGTGATGAGATGCTCGAGGACATAAAGGCAATAGCAGAGTTGGAACCCAGTGGGATTGTTCACATAGCTGTTTTTCTTTATTTTCACAAATTGTATAAACTCTATTGATCGGTGGCGTTCTCTTACTAGGACGTCAGCCTCTTGTACAAAAATTCCTATTTACAGGCTAACTTCAAAATCAATACAAATCATTTTACAAAGAAATTTCAAACTATTTTCCTTTTTCTGTTTTCTCTTGCAAGAACGTCTAATGTCCAGTTTTTGATATATGCATTTGACATTAATTGCTGCTCATAAATATTTACATGCGAAACAGAAGACGATTACTTGTAATATCATAAACAGGGGCAAACGAGAAATGTCCAAACCGTGCAGTTGCTCTGTCCACCAGGTATAGGGATAGACCTAGCTGGAAGAAACGATTGAAAGTACATTCATTCTTCGTAGAGTAAGAGAAAGACATTTGTGTTAGCTCTCCCCAGCTGAGACTCACTACCATGAATGAATCGGTAATATTCTCCCCAAGCGGGGTTTATCTACCATCAACACCGAAAAGTCTTATCATCCCCAGCGGAGTGTAAAAATATCCCCAGTGGAGTTGGAAGAATTGTCCCAAGTAGACTCCGGAAGATCATCCCCAGTAAAGTCTAAAAGGGCTATCCCCAGTAAGGTCACTATTGGAAAATCATCCCCAGTGGAGTTTTTCCTTTCACAAAACATGAATTCAATCCCCAGCAAGGTTCATTATCACCAGCAGTGGTAATTCAGCCCCAACTTAATTCATCAGTGGAATCCTCAGCAGATCATCTCTTCCCCAGAGTCATTCTCTCATCAGTTTATTCTCCAGCGGAGTTATCCTCTCCTGCAGGTTTATTCTCACAATCATCTTCATTCAATATCTCCAGCGGAAACAAAGAATCCAATTCTTTTCTCCAACAGCAATCAGGGATTTATTTTCCCCAGCTAAAAACATCACATTTTCATACATCATGACGTGCATACGCATCATACAACACAATCTCATTTATTTTGAGAACATCATTGCTTGATACATATCATGCATTACATACAACTAACCTTTACCTTTCAGGAAGGATACGGTTAAATTCTCACAAAGTTCAAGCTATGAAGCTTCTACCACCGTCGAATTACGGACGAGTTCCTAAATCTCGACAAAGACATTTCCTCAGTCGAATTACGGACGAGTTCCTAAATCTCGACAGATGTTTTCTCAGTTGAATTACGGACATGCTCCTAAATCTCAGAAAAGTTATTGAATTACGGACGAGCTCCTAAATCTCAACAGATGTTTTCCTCAGTTGAATTACGGACGAGTTCCTAAATCTCAGCAAAGTTGTTGAATTACGGACGAGCTCTTAAATCTCGACAGATATTTTCCTCAGTTGAATTACGGACGAGTTCCTAAATCTCAGCAGAGCTTTTATCTCAGTTGAATTACGGATAAGTTCCTAAATCTCAACAGAGATGTTTCCTCAGTTGAATTACGGACAAGTTCCTAAATCACGACAAAAGTGTTTTCTCAGTTGAATTACGGACGAGCTCCTAAATCTCAGCATAAATAATCCCTCAGTTGAATTACGGACGAGCTCCTAAATCTCAGCGAAGATGTTTCTTCAGTAGAATTACGGACAAGTTCCTAAATCTCGACAAAAGTGTTATCTCAGTTGAATTACGGATGAGCTCCTAAATCTCGACAAAGTTGACTCCCCAGTTGAGTACGGACGATTGAAGTTCCAAAATATCAACAAAGATGACTCGCCAGCAGAATAACGGACGACTAAAGCTCCTAAAATTCTACTTCTCTCAACAAAGATCAGACTTCCCCAGCGGAATCTTCCTCAACAACAGGTATACAAGCTCTCACTAAGGAATCTCTTATGCGATTGACACTCTTCCAAATGGCATCTATAAGCCCATTCTCAGCATCACAAGACAATTATCACTTCATGCGAGTGCAAAATTCTGGGCACTCTAGTGTTCAATCCTCTTCCACCTTCGGATCACGAAAGGCACGAAAGCCAATCCATATCCTCAGGTTTAAGAAAATTGAACAGGGGAAGCTATTCTACCCCAAAATTTTCCCTCTCATATTTCTCAAAACATTTCAAGAAAGATCTCCAAGTTGCTCAAGGTAGTCCAAGGGTTGGCTAGACAAGCTCTCTCCTAAGGCAGTCTACCCCCAAATTAGGGTTTCATGTTGCATCAAGATATTTGATTCAAAGTGGTCCCAAGTGCTCACCAATGTCCTAATATGTTCTCAAGATCATCCATGTCAATTTTCAAGCCTTGCAGAGGAAGTTGGCTCAGTCAATTGCTCAAAGGTCCAAAAATCGACTGTGCTAGGGCAAAAGTCAACTATGACCTATATACACTCAAACTTCAATATTTTTGGTCAAGATCCTCATTTTGAAGTATATTTCATCATTTGATCAATTTTTGAGCATGATTCATCAAGGATTGCTCACAATTCATCAAGACTCAAAAGTTGCTAAATTAGGGTTTTGTAGGAAAAGTCAACTCAACTATGACCAAGCATAACTTTCTCATACTTTATGAGAAATGACCCATCCAAAGCTCATTTTGAAGAGGATGAATTTCCCTACAATCCATCTTCATCTCCCAAGATCAAAATAGGCACTCACAATAAGTTATGAATTTGGACATTATAGGTCATTTTGAAAAGTCAACAAAACACCTTTTTTGTCAAAGCTTCATACATGAGCATGGAATATCAAATTGAGATGAGACTAAAAGGGTTGGTTAGAGGACATCTCAAGATTTCTAAAACGTCCAAGAACACCTCCAAAGAGTCAAAATTGAGGAAGTTATGCATTGTTGAAGTTGACCTTTTTTGCAAAATTGCCAAAAGTCAACTATCCCCAAAACTTCAAATTTTGCCAAATAGGCCCATTCTTTTTCACTTGTTTTGAGTTGGCATCATAGCCCAGTGCTCTAACCTTGGACATTTGTCCATATTTTATTTTTATTATTTATTTTGGTTTTTATTTAAATTATTTCAATTTAAATCAAATTAAATCAAATTAAATCCAAAAACATTGAAACCAAGGATTTGGTGATGATTGCAGGTCTTATTACACAGCTAGGGTCAATCAAAATCGTATCAAGGCATAAGTGTACAAAGAGATTGGATTTGGACCAATTTTGGAAAGATCTTCAAAGCAAATCAAACCAATATTCAAAGCATTGATGGAGAGGGATTTGGACACAAGAATTAACCCTAATGCATTGCTAGATACATAAGGAGGCGAGGCAGATCAAAAAGGAGGTTGGAAACAGGCGAGAGAGAGCAAACAAAATCTGAAAAAATCAAAGAAAAGTGTGAGATCGAAACAAAGCTTAGAGGCATCCTCAAGGCTTGGCATTTGTCGCAATCGTCTCCTGGCAATCTCCACAAGCGAAAGCAATCAAAAGCAGGCATTTTCAAGCCCTCCCACGCACTGTAAGTCATTTGTAACCTTGGTCTGTTCTTGAATTCTCATCTTGCAATTTAAGCATTATTGATCTGAATCAATTGCATATTCTTAACCTATGAATCATTTGCAAGCTTTTAACATTACCCAATTGCATTTTAATGGTCTGTAACGAAATCCACCATTGTTACGGTTTCGTATTTGGTTTTAGGGCTTTTTGTTTCAGGAATAATTAGCCTTCATAATGGGCATGGTTGCAATCAGGAGGATGAGACGACCTCAACCATGGTCTTAGATATCATTTCCATGGCCTGTAGGAGATTTTGAATGAACCCCTATTTGTAGCGACGGACATTTATCCGTAGGTATAAGTGGCTCAACTTTTAGCCACGGTTCAAGAACAGGGATGAAGGCGTGTCGTCCCACTATTCGTCCATTCAAACGAGCGCGCGTTTTTTTTATTTCTGTCCACTAACTTTTGTTTTTATATATTATTATTACTTTGTATTATATTAGCAAATAAGAACAAGTGGCGTAGTGGCAAGGGAGTGTATGGAATGTGCCTCAAGACCTGGGTTCGAATCCCATGTCCCCCTATTTTCTCTATAATATTTGTTTTCAGGTAATCATGTGCACGCTCAAGCCTAATGTCCACCATATGCCTTCAGCATCAAGCGTGCCAGGTGGCCAGATGGCCAGATCTAGTGACCATCATTGAAGGCGCACCATAGGCCAAGTCAATGCACACGCATGGGATCAGAAAAGTCAAACTGACCTCCTCAAATGGGCCAGAAAAACTGCTATTCACACCCCCTAAATCAGGCCCATCTCTCTCCTTTTTTATATTTTATTTATTTTCATTTAATTATTTTTAATTTAAATACTAACCAAAAAATTATTTTCTTTTATCAAAAAAATCACAAAAATATTTTCTATCCAATTAAATTTTAGAATTTTATTTTTCATTAATAAATATTAATTAATTGAATTAGGATATTAATTTTAGATAACTTTCATTTATTTTGCAAATATTTAAAATTAATTAGAATTAATAGGTTTTAACCCTAATTTAATTATTTTATTTTCTTTCCTAAATTAACAAAACTCCAAAAATATGACATTTGATTATTTTTCATTAATTAATTTAATAATTAATTTAGCATTTAACTTTAGGAACTAATTTCTTTTCTTAAAAATTAAAAACAACAAAAAAGCATTTTCTTTTAATTTAGAGGGTCAAAACCCTAATTTCGCATTCAATTCAATTTCTCGCGCGATTTATTTTTCTTTATCCAAATTATTGTATCTGCTCCTGGTTTGTAATAATTAATTAGGACATTTATTACTTTTACCGCTTTTATTTTATTTTCAAAGGGTTGTTTTTGGCGATGTAAATACCCGACGCCTTGTAATAATTTAGTTTAATTTCTGCACCTTTAATTTCTGCAAATATATAACTGCTAGATGTTTGATAATAGGGTTTGCATGATAAGAATGAATGTTTAATCTTAAAACAGTTAGATCACCCAAAACATGTGCAAAGATAAAAATAAATTGAAATCAACACACCCGCACATGCACACTCCTAGGGTACACCCCACTTGGTTGCCTTTGTAAACGATCATTGAGTATAGGTTGTTTTAGAGGTCGCCCTCTTGTCTAAAAGATCATAGTTGCCTTGAAATGGTTGCCTCGAATATTGTTGCTTCGAATAAATGATCTAAGACATTAGGGTTACCGCTAATACGTCCTAACATTGCTTTAGTGATCGTATGTCCCTCTTTCGAATTGACCCTCAAACTCCAACGACGGTGCTACCTACTCACTAATAGTGGGATGGCATTGTATAAAGGAAACAAACATAGAACAATTCCTTTTTCGAGTAGGTAGGTTAGTTCTTAGATACTTGCTCATCCAAAACAAAAACTTTTTTTCACACTTACACTTTTTTACAAACAAGTTTTCAAAAATACTTCATTACACTCTTGAAGACAGACGCAAGAGTTAAATCGAAGTTAAACCAAAAACTTTTCAAAACCCACAAACACAAAGAAAACAATTTTGAAAATGATGAGCAAGTACCTAAGAGCCCGTAGATAACTACGGATAGAAAGGGTGCTAATACCTTCCCTTTCTATAATCTACCCCCGTACTCAAAAATATCTCGAAAAAGGAATTTTCTGTGCTTTTTTCCTTTCCTTGTTGGATAAAATAAAAGACGGTGGTGACTCTTGCTTACCGCGACATTTTGCAAAAACAAACACAAAACGCGAACCAGCATTCCAAAAACAGTTAGTTTTTCCCACCGTATCACAGTCGTCCTATTATAGTTAACGCTGTGTTAAGTCAAGACGAGACAACTCAACTCTTAGAGATCTTACAAAAATATCCCTCAGCTTTAGGGTATAACATCTCTGATTTAAAAGGAATAAGTCCATTGGTGTGCATGCACCAGATCTTATTAGAGGAAAACTCAAAACCCTCAAGAGAACATCAAAGAAGAATAAACCCTATAATGAGCGATGTTGTTAAAAGAGAAGTTCTTAAGTTACTAGAGGCTGGTATAATTTACCAAATATCAGATAGTAATTGGGTGAGCCCTGTGCATGTGATGCCAAAGAAAGGAGGCATCACAGTCATAGAAAATGAGAAAGGTGAGCATATTGCTAAAAGAACATAAGGAGGTTGGTATATGTGTATAAATTATAGAAAATTAAACAAAGCAACCAGGAAGGATCATTTCCCTCTTCCATTTATAGATCAAATGCTCGAACGTCTAGCCAGACACTCGCACTTTTGTTATTTAGATGGATACTCAGGATTTTTCCAAATACCTATTCACCCTGAGGATCAAGAGAAAACAACCTTCACCTGTCCTTATGGAACGTTCGCCTATAGACGAATGCCCTTCATACTCTAATGCCCCTGCCACTTTTCAATGTTGTATGATGTCTATATTTGCATATTACCTAGATGAAATAATGGAAGTTTTCATGGACGACTTCTTGGTGTGTGGATTCAATTTTAAAGATTGTCTCTCCAACCTCGAAAAAATCCTTGAAAGATGCGTAGAGGCGAACCTAGTGCTAAACTAGGAAAAATGCCATTTTATGGTTAATGAAGGTTTAGTATTAGGACACATTGTCTCAGAAATAGGCATTGAGGTCGATAGAGCCAAAATTGAAGTTATAGAAAACCTCAGCCCACCTAAAACCATTAGGGAGATTAGAAGTTTTCTTGGACATGCTGGTTTTTATCGGCGTTTTATAAAAGACTTGTCTAAAATAACAAAACCTTTGACTAATCTTCTAATGAAGGACGTTGAATTTGTTTTTGACGAGAAATTTCTCGAAGCTTTTAAATTTTTGAAACAAGCACTGATTTCAGCTCCGATCATGCAACCCCCAAACTGGACACAACCTTTTGAAATCATGTGCGATGCCAGCGATTATGCAGTTGGTGCTATTCTAGGACAACGAAAAGACAAGAAATTACATGTTATATATTATGCTAGTAGAACCCTAGATACCACCCATCTCAACTATGCAACAACAGAGAAAGAATTACCGGCAGTTACTTTTGCGATAGATAAGTTTAGGTCCTACCTAGTTGGAGCAAAGATCATTGTTTACACTGATCATGTTGTCATACGTTATCTATTAAATGAAAAGGACGCTAAACCTAGATTACTTAGATGGATCATGTTACTCCAAGAGTTTGATCTAGACATTAAGGATAAGAAAGGCACAGAGAATGTTGTCGCTGACCAGCTCTCTAGATTAGAACACTTAAAACCTGACTTATTGCCTATAAATGATGATTTCACCTATGACAGACTTATAACTAAGACTGATGATTTCGAGCCTTACAGAGATAAAGATTTTGAAAAAATTTCAGTAATGAAGAGCGTACCTTGGTACGCTGATTTTGTAAACTACCTAGTTGCAGATATCATACCCCCTGATCTAAATTACCAACAGAAAAAGAAGTTCTTCAAAGATGTTAAACATTTCTACTGGGATTAACCACTCCTATTCAAGAGAGGAATGTATAATATTTTCAGGCGTTGCATCCCAAAAGAGGAAATAGAAGACATCATCAGACACTATCATTCTGCACCTTATGGTGGACATGCAGGTATATCTAAAACGCACGCCAAGATTCTTCAAGCAGGCCTCTATTGGCCAATATGGTGTGATGTTCATGCCTACATTGTCAAGTGCGACCGATGCCAACACACCGGGAACATATCAAGATGTGATGAGATGCCAATGAGGAATATCCAGGAAGTTGAACTCTTTGATGTTTGGTGTATAGACTTTATGGGACCATTTCCACCTTCAATGGGAAATAGGTACATTTTGGTAGTTGTGGACTACGTGACTAAATGGATTGAGGCTATTGCATCACCCACAAATGACACAAGAGTGGTAGTCAAGTTATTTAAGAATATCATTTTTCCGAGGTTTGGAACACCCCGTCTCGTTATAAGTGATGGAGGATCACATTTCATATCCAGAATCTTTGATAAGCTCTTGAGTAAATATGGAGTAAAGCACAGAGTAGCAACACCTTATCATCCATAGACTAACAGCCAAGTAGAAGTGTCTAACAGGGAGATTAAATAAATCTTAGAAAAAACCGTTTCAATTTCCAGAAAATATTGGTCTCAAAAGCTACATAAAGCATTATGGGCCTACATAACAGCTTTTAAAACCCCTATTGGAACAACCCCTTACCAATTAGTCTATGGAAAATCTTGTCATTTACCCTTCGAGTTAGATCATAAAGCCTATTGGGCCATTAAGACCCTGAATTTGGAATATTTGACTGCATGTGAAAAGCGCATCCTTGACATTCATAAATTGGAGGAATTCTGCCAGTCTTCCTATGAGATTGCTATAATATATAAAGAAAGAACCAAAACTTGGCATGACAGAAGAATTGTAAAGAAATATTTCAATATAGGCGACCTTGTTCTCCTTTTCAATCCCAGGTTGCAACTTTTTCCTGGCAAGCTACGTTCAAGATGGAGTGGTCCTTTTGAGGTCTCTAGAATCCTAAGATCTAGATCAGTCGAGATCAAGAATAATTCTTGTATCCCATTCATCATCAACGGGCAGAGGTTAAAGCACTACGAAGGAGGTGACATTCCCACCAACTACTCTAGCCACACTCTAATTGATCCACCAGTACCAATTTCCGATATATGAATCTTACTCGTCAAGCTAACGACGTTAAACAAGCGCTGCATGGGAGGAAACCCATGGGTTTATTTTTATTTTTTTTGCATTTATTTACTTTTTACTTTATCAAATTTTATTTTTATCTTTACACTAACAGTTGCAAAAATTTATGATTTCAGGCATCACCTGCTAGCCGTCTTTGCTAACTACATTTTTCAGGATGGAGCATTTCAATGACATGCATGTTTCCTTCCAAGATGACACTCAGAGACAACGCTATGCGGTCCTTTCACAATGACCCATGGCACCGACTAGATATCCAAACTAGATTTGCATGGAAGCTCTTGGCTTTAAACCCAGTATCAAGTATCTATGCAACTAGCTAAAGTGGGACGAGTATGCAGATGACCTAAATGTGACCTACAGGAACCTCACCTTAGAATTCCTCAGTTCATTCGAGTTTGAGCCCTATGTGATGCGGTGGGAGAACTGACTTGAGGTTTTGCGTTTGTGTTCACAAATGTTTCGGTTTAGCAAAAGTCGCCAACGACTTTTTATTTATCCAAAGGAAAGGTCAAAAAGCACAGGAAATACCTTTGAGATGTTTTCTTGAGTTCGGGGGGTAAATTATGAAAAGGGAAGGTGCTAGCACCCTTTTCATCCATGGTTTTCCATGGGCTCTTAGTTACTTGTTTTAGATCACTTGCTTTTGCTTTTCAATTGTTTGAAATGGTGCTTTTGTGTGTGGTTTTGAAAGTATTTTGAAAAGAGGCCATCGTTGTGGCAACCTTTGTAATGATTCTTGTTTGAATGTATACAAAGGTGTTTGACTTTTGAAAAATGTTTCATATGTTTGAAAGTTTGTTTTGGGAAATGTTTTGAAATTGTGTTGTATGTTTTTGAAAATAGCAAGGATGTTTGCAAGTTTGATCAAGTAACTAGGAGTTGTCTACCCTACTCAAAGATCTTTCCTACACATTTTTAACCCTTTGACATTGTTGTTTTACCATTGTATTTGGTAAACAACCTTGTGTTTGGATGTTAAATGGGACAAGTGTGGGTCATCGTATGACCATGATAGCAATTGTGCCAAGTATCTTAGCAAGTCTTTGTTTGAGGGACTAGATCATTTTGTATAGGCAACCAAGATAGCGTCATCGAGGGACTATGATCTTTTGTTTTTGTTTTGTTTTTGCCAAGACACCTAGCATGCATACCATGGTTATTTTAAAGGCAACAAGTGGATGAAACCTTAGAGGTGCTTGTGTGCATTGTGTTGTCATTTTCATGCATTTTTGTCTTGTATTAGTCATGCTATTTGTTTGAGTTTGGATTTTTGCATACAAACCCTAATCTTTCTATCATGGCACATTTGAAAGCAATAAATGCGTAAAAGTAAATCTACAACTATTACAATATTGATATGGGGAGGGGGATGCAAATTTGAATAGGGGGATATTTGCAAGAAATTAAAACCCTAAGTCAACTATTACAACCCAATTGAACTCATTGTGCAAAATAAATAAATAGAAAATATTTAAATATGCAAATAAATATGAATATGCAAAAGTGTTTTTTTGTATTATTTTTATGTATGTAAAAATAAACTATTTAATGTATCAAAAATAAGAAAATAAAATATTATTTTTATTAAGGGTGGAAACCCTAATTTGTTTTAAGAAAATATATATATTATAATTATTTATTTATGTACAAGAAAATAAAATAAAATATATACAAAATGTTAAAAAATAAAAATATGTATGACAATATTATTTTATATGTAAAAATAATAAAAATAAAAATATATAATATTTTTATAATATTTACAAGTTTTTATTTTAAGAAAATAAAAGTATATTATTTAATAATTATTTCTATGTCCAAAAAATAATAAAAATAATAAAAAATAAAATATGAAAATTTTAGAAAATGTTTTTGGTAATTTTTAATGTTTAGAAAATTAAACAAAAGTCAGAAAATAAAAAGGAAATAGAAAAATATACAAAAGTAAATTAAATGGGCCAAGGGGGTGTAAGTAGCAAGCTAAGGGGTGCAAACAGCATGGAACAGCCAGGCCCAGCCCAGATGGCCTTCATCTTCAACCTCTGATCAAACAAAAACGCGCGCCTTGTTCAAACCTGGAAATCATGCATACGTGCTCAAAAGCAAGAACTTGCAACATGAAAGTTATAGAGCATGATCATACGATTCTAACCATATAAAAAACTTAATCTAACTCTCAAAGACCAGAGAGAATTTCTCTGGCCCTAATTTCTAACCTAGTTTTTTCAGAAAGTTCATCATTCAAATTCTCCCAGCTCAGTTAACTTAAATGAATTCTATGCATATGTACAGCTCAAGGGCAATGAGTACTACATTTTTTATTCACAAACCTAAGCCTAATGTTTCCTAAATAGAGAGATAGAAGTTTGAACTTTACCTGTTTCAGTCAAGCTCGAGTATGGTAATGTAGGGGTTTTCAGCGAGGCCTGAGATGCTTGTGAGCTTGCTTGAAGTTCCCTTGAGCTTTCCAAATGCTTAGCTAGCTTTGAACTTGCTTGAATCTCTCTATAGAACTCAACCTGCAAAGTCAGAATTCAAAAATGGTGAAGTGTGTAAATGGAGTTACAGTGACTTGGGAATGGTTGGGATAGTTTAGGTAGGTTGTATGGAATGTGTTGGAACTGATTGCAAGCAAAACGCACGAGTAGATTTTGTTTTGGAGATCAAAATGCAGAACCTGCCTTGTTTTGCAAGAAAATGTGATTTTGGTGTACAAGGGTGTTTGAGGACTGGCTAGCTCGTGTTTCTGGCTTGGTGTGTTGTGTAAAAGTTGTTTGAAATGTTTACAACACTTGATTATATCAGATTGCAAAGTTCTGTCCTTTTTGCAAGTTGACTTGGTTTTGAAGAAAAATGTGAAGTGACCAAGGCCAGCCTGTACAGGCTAGCTCCAAGCATGCTGATAGTTGGTGTACCTTTGCCTAAGTTTATGGAGTTTGTTTGCTGCAAAGGATTGGGTTCAAGGCTCAAGGGAAACAAAAATGCATAAAGTGAACTTTATCAAAATAGCATTGTTAACTTTTTGCCATTTTTAGATTAATCCTTTGTATAATGCTTCATTGATCAGAACAATGCCTTAATCCATTGTGTTTGCATTCAATTTTTGAGTGTGTAAGGGTTTAAGGACCTATAATCAAGTACAAGCATGGCTGGACAGAAATTGCAACTTATGTCAACATGAAAAATGCCATGAACCAAAGTGATATTTTGCCAAATTCAAACCTTCGATTCTCCCTAACCATAAATGATTTTGGAGAGTTCTTGGACATTTTGGAAATATTGTAACATGCTTTACAATCCATATTTGAAATGCATTTTGATATTACAATTGGAACTAGGTGAAAAATTTCCATGAAGATAGGTCAAAATCCTGCCTAAACTAGGGCAAAATTTCACTAAGTTAGAAAGTTTTTGGACCCTTGTTCACAAAATCATAACTTGAGATCCAAGCATCTTTTGGGAAAATTTTGTGAATAAAAGTTGTCTATTTTGTGGAGGAATACAAATTTCATGTTGGAAGTTTTCTTTGAATCCAATTGCATCATGGTGAAAATGTTGGGCAAAGTTGGGAAAAAATAAGAAATTTTCATAACTTAGAAAATTTCTAAGTTATGAAAATTTTCCATTTTAAACCCTAATTTGCAAAATTAGGTTTCTTGGTGAACAAGTTTCATGTTTTGACACATCTTGATGAAAAATGACCCTTGGTACTTGATTTTGACCAAAAAGTCAAAGTTTGACTTTTCAGTGTACAGTTGATTTTTGATCAGTTGATTGGAAAATTCATCTGTCAATCCAATGCAATTGAGATCTTTTGAACCTTGTGAATAGGTCAAGATGATGCCATTGAGTCCTTGAATCCATGCTTGAACCCAATTTGCCATTGGCTAGGTGAAAAATCAGAAATTGCCCTTGTGCAGTCAAAACCCTAAAAATGACCATTTTGCCCTTTTGATGATCTGATCAAATTTCTTGAGGAGTTGTGATCCAACCTTGATAAAATGGTTCATATGAGCCTATAATGTTGATGTGGATCAAAAATTATGAGGTTTGACTGTAAATTGGCCACCGTTGACTTTTTCCCCAATACAGTTGATTTCTAGGTCAACTGTCCAATTGACTGGGCAAAAATTTCATTCAAGGCTTGAAACTTGGTATGGGAAATCTTATAAGTAAAACATGAAGTATGAAAGTCACTTTGAGCATTGAAAGTCCAAAAATCCCTGTGCAAACTCAAACCCTAATTTCAGGTCAACAGTGCAAGGAGATGTCTTGAGCAGAGCAAACCCTAATCCTGTCTGGAGTTCAAAGAGTCTTGTGAAGGGAAATCTTGATAAAATGAGAGGGAAAATTTTGTGGTACAACACCCTATAATGGCCAGGATGGATATCTTACTTTCAGACTATTCGGGATAGAATATTGTTTTACCCAGAGGGAGTTTGGCGACTTGCTAGGCTTCCAGACCACACCCGGTGCTATACCTGAGCTACTAGTTGGCTATTTCATGACTAGGGACATAGAGAAATTCTGGAGAGATATTACTGTTGGAGGGAGCCTTGATCCTTTCACTCAGTTATCCCCTGTTATTCATAACCCCGCTTTTAGGTATTTTCAGATGGTTATTGCTCACACTTTCCTAGGGAAGGCCGACACTGATACCCATGTTAGCGAGGAGGAGATCTTTTTCCTCTAATGTGTGACCCAGTCTCTCCTTGTAGCCTGTGGAAATTTTCTGCTGTGGAATCTCATGATGACTTCTAAGTCTGCTAAAGGTATCCTCCATGTGGGAGGGACAGTGACTCAGATTGCTTCTTCTTTGGGTCATACAAGTAAGTTATCTCACCTTACCTCCTACTGTGGATATACTACAATGGACATTGATTTCTGTTTGGATCATGGGCTGATGAGAAGAGTCTACTTTAATCCAAACCAGTATAGACTCCTGATTGATAATGAAACTGTTCACTATTTTACCTTGCCTGATCCCATGATGACCAATGTCCATAACCCTGCCAATTGGACATATGCCTTAGAAGGTATTGGAGAGACCGTGGATGAGCGAAAATCACCTCCGATACCTGAGTATCATCCATGTCCATTGTAGTTGTTTAGGTATTGGCATGCATTTTTGGTAAAACCAGGTGTATGAATGTCATGACTGATGTCATAACATTCTAGTTTATTAGGTACAGATTTATTAGGTACCTTTGCAGAAAAATATTGTCATACAGGTACTGATGTTTATGAGTGTGTATCTGAGCATTTTGCAAAATGATCACATTTACTAAAATCAGTAAACAGGAATTCAGATGTCATAACAAATGTTAAGACATCCTGTTCTGAACTAACAGGTATGCAGTTTGGTTAATTCTGAGTTTTTTCAGGAAAATGACTCAGTCTTTCCAGAACAGAAACCTGCATTTTCTTTGGGTTATCCTAGCTCAACCCTAACCTGGTTGATAAAGTCCTGTGACCTAGTCTTAAGGACAAACGGAATTAACCCTAGCTTTTTATGGAAACCCTAACTGAAGATGCAGCTGCTATATATTCAACAGGGCTGTTATTTTGTATGTATCCCTTTTTGACAGAAGATCATTTAGAAGCTGTATAGTTTTAACTATTGTAATCCAAGCAATTATCATTGTGATAAGTGACTTGGAATAGGTTTTAATTGTAAGGGTTGTGTAGCACTCAAAGCTTTGAAGCAAGAGTGTTTGTATGTCTCTTGACTAAAGCTGTGAAGCAAAGTCAAGTTAGGTTTGTGTATCACTCAAAGCTTTGAAGCAAGAGTGTTTGTGTTGCTTGATTAAAAAGCTGTGAAGCATAATCAAGTGTATGTTTTGAAGAGTGTCTTCAATAATTCATTAGTCAAATTGTTTTATGTATCACTGCTGTGATTGAGGGGGAGTGAGTAGGAACTCAGGTTTAAGTTGTACTTAGATTGAAGTTGCATTGGGTAGGTCTTAAGTGAAGGAGATAAACTGGTTGGTTTATTCCTGAATTAATATCTCTTATAGTGGATTTCCTCCCTGGCTTGGTAGCCCCCAGAGTAGGTGTTGTTGCACACTGAACTGGGTAAACAATTGACTGTGTTCTTTACTGTTTTTTTTTTGTATTTACTGTCTTATAGTAAGTCAGATACGGTGTCATAACATTGAACGTGACATTGAGTATCTGCAGCCAGAATTTCAATTGGCATCAGAGCAGGCACCCTGCCTGTATTACTGGGTGAGATCTAGGGATATCACTTTCTGGCACTATGGACAAAGAAGGAGTTTTTGGAAATAGACCACCCATTCTGGATGGAACTAATTATGACTACTGGAAACCTCGGATGATTGCCTTCTTAAAATCTCTGGACAAAAAGGCTTGGAGAGCTGCTGACAAAGGATGGATCCATCCCACCATAACTGAGAAAGATGGGACAATCAGTTTGAAGCCTGAGGAAGATTGGAGTAAAGAAGAAGATGAGTTAGCCCTGGGAAATTCCAAATCCTTAAATGCCTTATTCAATGGAATTGATAGAAACATTTTCAGACTAGTACATCAATATGAACTGGCCAAGGAAGTTTGGGACACTCTCAAAACTACTCATGAGGGCACTTCCAAAGTAAAAATGTCAAGGCTTCAGATGTTGACTACCAAGTTTGAGAATCTAAAAATGATGGAAGATGAAACCATTCATGAGTTTCACATGAACATCTTGGAGATTGCCAACACCTCAGGAGCACTGGGAGAAAAAATGGCAGAAGAAAAATTGGTGAGAAAGATTCTCAGATCCTTGCCCAAAAGATTTGCAGTGAAGGTAACTGCCATAGAAGAAGCCCAGGACATCAGCAAGTTGAAAGTGGATGAACTTATTGGGTCTCTTCAGACTTATGAGATGGGGATCACTGAAAATGGTGACAAGAAGAACAAGAGCATAGCACTTGTATCCAGCACTGATGTTGACAACAAGGAGGATGAAGAAGAAAATATTTCAGAAGCTATAGCCATGCTTGGAAGACAGTTCAACAAACTCATCAAAAGAATAGATCCAAAGTCAAGGTCTAATGTTCATAACATTCCCTCTGACATTGACAGTTCCAGCAAAAGACCAAGGTCAGAAGAGAAGGGAAACCAAGGCAGAGGAATTCAATGCCATGGTTGTGAAGGATATGGGCATATTCGAGCTGAATGTCCAACCTTTCTTAAGAAACAAAAGAAAGGAATGACTGTTACTTGGTCTGACTATGATTCAGAAAGTAATTCTGAAGAAGAATCTGCCAAACTAGTTACTGCTCTAACTGGTGTTTGTACCTCTGAAAGTGACACTAGTGATGAAGAGGTTTCATTTGAAGAACTGGATGATACTTACAAGAAATTGTGTATCAGAAGTACTGAAGTTTGTGTGCAGAATGAGAAACAATCAAAACTCATCATAAAGCTGGAGGCTGAGAAAAGGGCAAACCTTGAAACTATAAGTCATCTAGAAGGGGAAGTTCAATTGCTGAACTCACAACTGAATCAAATGACCAAATCTGTCAAGATGCTGACTAATGGAACAGACAAATTGGAAGAGATCCTTCAGGTTGGACAAAATGTGGGAAATAAATCTGGACTAGGATTTATGGAAGCAAAGAAATCTGGTACAGTCAAGAAGATCAGGCCTGATAAGCAAATGTCAAAACAGATGTCTCAACACAACTCTCAACATCAGGAACAGAGACATATGAAGAAAAGGTACCAAAGATGGAGATGTCATCATTGTGGGAGATATGGCCACATAAAACCTTTCTGCTTCAGATTGCATGGATACCCTAATCAGAACTCAGGTGTCAAACCTAAGTCTAAAAAGGTACCACATGCTCCTAAATGGAAGAAAAAGGCTACTGCCCTGATAGCCCACACTTCCCTGAGGGTCTCTGCAAAGGAAGACTGGTACTTTGACAGTGGGTGTTCCAGACACATGACTGGAATCAAGAACCTCCTCAATAATGTTAAACCTCACACCACCAGTTTTGTGACCTTTGGAGATGGTGCTAAAGGTGAAATCAAAGGAGTTGGTAATTTGGACTGCCCTGAAGTTCCAAGTTTGAGTGAAGTACTGTTGGTAAAAGGGCTGACTGCTAATCTCATTAGTATCAGTCAATTGTGTGATCTAGGATTCAAGGTCAACTTCTCAAAATCTGAATGTCTAGTAATTAATGAAAAACTAGAAGTTGTAATGAAAGGAATCAGATCCAAAGATAACTGTTACTTGTGGCAGCCTGAGAACACTAATAACTCCACTATGTGTCCAATTACCAAAGAAGAAAAAGAGATGAAACTGTGGCACCATAAGCTTGGTCATCTTCACCTAAGAAGAATGAAAAGAGCTATCTCTATGGAAGCAGTCAGAAGGACTCCAAGACTACAAATTGATAAAAGAAGGGTGTGTGGTGAACTTAAAATTGAAAGACTTGGTAAAAAGAAACATGTCTATGATGTGGTGGATAAACTTGAAGAAGGATGTGTTGTCAGAACCAGAAGTAATCATGACAAGGATTTTGGAAACAACAATTCTAATAAATTCTGTTTCCCAGAAGAAATGAGTCGTGAAGTCTCTTCTCCTATAACTCACCATCAAAATGGAGTTGACAAAAAGAAGAATAAGACCATTCAAGAATCAACCAGAACTATGATTCATGTCAAAAGAATGCCTTCCCAACTTTGTGCTGAAATGGTTGCAGCTAGTAGTAACTGTTCTCAAAATATCTGGACAAAACAGATGCTCACTGAGTATAATGTCTCACAAGATGTTGTGACATTGTATTGTGACAATCTGAATACAATCAATATTTCCATGAACCCTATTCAGCATAGCAGGACCAAGCACATTGACTTTGTAGAGAAGAAGTCAATTAAACTGGAACATGGTATCATTAAGCTTCAGCTGGCTGATTCTTCTACCAAGGCTCTTGTTGGAAATAAACTTGAAAACTTGAGGGGCAGGTTGGGTATTTGCCAACATGAGAAATTATAGCAATTAATTTTGCTTAAAACAAGGGTTGAAGGAGTTAATTTTGTTAAGTCTATTTTTAGTGGGTTAATCATATGTTTTCCCAATTCTTTCAAAATCCTTAAGAAGTTGAAAAGACTCTCTTTTGCCTCCTACCTCTCTCGACTTTGCAACATGTTTCCTTCTCTCAATCAAAGTTTTTTCTCAAATTGCTACTGGTGCTCTAAGTCAATCAAAATGTCTCAAACATCATCTTCAACCAAGGAGACCTCTTCATCTTCATCATCTTCATCATCTTCATCATCTGACCAAGACTCTCGAGCAATCACCACATGCATAGAATCTGAAGTTCTTGAGATCACTCCTCTCAGAGAGATGGCAACTGACCCCGCCAAAGTCAAAAAGCTGAGAACTAGACATGCAGGAAGAGCTCAAGCTGCAGCCTCTGGTAATCCTTCTCATCCTTCTTCTTCTGTACCAAATAGAGAAGGATCAGTTCAAGTTCATCAAGCTATTGCTAGGCTTGTTACTAGTATACTAAGCAGAAACCAACATGTACCGGGGATTTCTATCCCTTTAAATCAATCAGGAAGCCCAAATGTGGACGTCTCTGAGAATGTAGATGTCTCTGATAATGTTGTGACACAAAATGACAATATTCAGAACCCTTCAGAAAAGATTGCTGATCCACCTATCATTGATGTGGATGAGGATTACTCAGATAATGATCTGATTGCCAATGTAAACCCTAGCATAGCTAGGAGATTGATGAAAAGAAAGGGTAATCAGAATGATGCAAAATGTGTGTCCAAAGATAAACCTGTTGTTAAGAAATCCAAGGCTGAAGGCAAGGCTGGGGTAGAATCTGTGAAAACTGGTCAGTCCAAAGGGAAGGTGAAAGCCCAGGTGTATACTGGTAGACAACCAATTACGAAGAAGAGAAAAGATCCTGAATATTCTGATTCTGATGAGGAATCAGAGTTTGAGATTGATGCTGAAGAAATTCCTATCAGAAGGAAACTGCCCTCCAGCAAAATTGCTAGAGTTCCTGAAGTCCCAACAGACAACATCTCTTTCCACCACCCTGACAATGCAAACAGATGGAAGTATGTTTGCTTGAAGAGAATAGCTTTAGAAAGAGAACTCAACAATGATGCCATGGAGTGCAAAGACATCATGGACCTGATCAAGAATGATGGACTGATGAAGACAGTGATAAAATTTAACAAGTGTTATGAAAATCTGGTCAAGGAGTTCATAGTTAACTTGTCTAATGATTGTGCTGATGGAAGGTCAGCTGACTTTGAAAGTGTTTTTGTTAGAGGAAGAAGGGTTAATTTATCTCTATCAGAAATTAACAAATTTCTTGGAAGATCAAATGAGGATTGTCCTGATCTGGAAGTCACTGACAATGAAGTTTGTCAAACCATCACAGCAAGGCAAGTGAAGTGCTGGCCCTTGAAAGGCAAGCTGAATGCCAGCAAACTTAGCATGAAATTTGCCATCCTGCACAAGATTGGTGCAGCCAACTGGGTGCCTACAAACCATAAATCAACTATCTCCACAGGATTGGGGAGATTTATTTATGCTGTGGGAACCAAGACTGCTTTTGACTATGGCAGGTATATTTTTGAACAAACTTTAAAACATGCTGGTAGTTATGCTGTCAAAGGACCAATTGCCTTTCCATCCCTCCTTTGTGGAATTATCCTTGCACAATACCCTGATATCCTGGTGGCAAGAGATACTGCTTGCAAAAGAGCTCCTGCCCTTGGGTTGCACTACAAACTGTTTCAGGGATCTCATGCCCCTGATATTGTCATAACATCAGCTGAGACATCGTCTGTGAAGACCCAGTCTAAAACATCTGATGTCATAGCTGTATTAAAAGAGACCTGCAAAGAACTGGAAGCTAGGAAAAAGACCCTAGAAAACCTAATTGCCAGGTTAGAAAAGGAGGAAGCTGAAGGAAACAGAAGGGAAGAGGGTGTAGAAGCTGAAGGTCATCTCAATACTGAAGAAACTAGCTCCTCTGAGTCTGATGACAGTGCTTAAAGGTTGGTGGAGTTGCTGTTTGGTGGAGTTGATGATGGTCCAGTTTGGAAGTGTGTTCAGTTTTAGTTACTGCTCTTATTACTTTTCTGGATGACTGTATAAATTTTAAGAACATGTATCTTTGGCCCATTTGTGGCTAAAGAGGGGGAGATATATTTTGGTACTTTATTTGACATTCCATTTTTCTGCAGTCAATTTTATTCTGCTGCTATCTATCTCTGATTGCTTAGGGGCTTTAGCCAAAAATCTGCCAAAGGAGGAGTTTATAGTTGTTTAGGTATTGGCATGCATTTTTGGTAAAACCAGGTGTATGAATGTCATGACTGATGTCATAACATTCTAGTTTATTAGGTACAGATTTATTAGGTACCTTTGCAGAAAAATATTGTCATACAGGTACTGATGTTTATGAGTGTGTATCTGAGCATTTTGCAAAATGATCACATTTACTAAAATCAGTAAACAGGAATTCAGATGTCATAACAAATGTTAAGACATCCTGTTCTGAACTAACAGGTATGCAGTTTGGTTAATTCTGAGTTTTTTCAGGAAAATGACTCAGTCTTTCCAGAACAGAAACCTGCGTTTTCTTTGGGTTATCCTAGCTCAACCCTAACCTGGTTGATAAAGTCCTGTGACCTAGTCTTAAGGACAAACGGAATTAACCCTAGCTTTTTGTGGAAACCCTAACTGAAGATGCAGCTGCTATATATTCAACAGGGCTGCTATTTTGAATGTATCCCTTTTTGACAGAAGATCATTTAGAAGTTGTATAGTTTTAACTATTGTAATCCAAGCAATTATCATTGTGATAAGTGACTTGGAATAGGTTTTAATTGTAAGGGTTGTGTAGCACTCAAAGCTTTGAAGCAAGACAGTTTGTATGTCTCTTGACTAAAGCTGTGAAGCAAAGTCAAGTTAGGTTTGTGTATCACTCAAAGCTGTGAAGCAAGAGTGTTTGTGTTGCTTGATTAAAAAGCTGTGAAGCATAATCAAGTGTATGTTTTGAAGAGTGTCTTCAATAATTCATTAGTCAAATTGTTTTATGTATCACTGCTGTGATTGAGGGGGAGTGAGTAGGAACTCAGGTTTAAGTTGTACTTAGATTGAAGTTGCATTGGGTAGGTCTTAAGTGAAGGAGATAAACTGGTTGGTTTATTCCTGAATTAATATCTCTTATAGTGGATTTCCTCCCTGGCTTGGTAGCCCCCAGAGTAGGTGTTGTTGCACACTGAACTGGGTAAACAATTGACTGTGTTCTTTACTGTTTTTTTTTGTATTTACTGTCTTATAGTAAGTCAGATACGGTGTCATAACATTGAACGTGACATTGAGTATCTGCAGCCAGAATTTCATCCATCGCCAGAAAAGACCACTGTATTCTCTAATAATTTTTCTTTGCAGCAACCCGACATCTATGCACAGGTTTCTGAGCTGCATCGAGAGGTAGCCCAACTTCGTCAGACAGCTGAAGACCTCTCTCTTCAGGTTATGGTTTCCGATGCTACTCACTCTACTGAGGCAGACCTCCTACAGCAGGAAATTGATGATCTTCACAGTAAGTTAGTTGTATCTCATGGTTCTGAGTCGACCAAGGACCCTACTACTCCTTGATGATCTTGATTCATATCTGCACTGTTTTGTTGTTTTGTTATTTCTTTTATCATGTTGTTTCCTTTTTTAGACTTATCTATTTTTATGCCTAACTCTTGCATTCTACTTTCTTTTTATTTTTATTTTTCGTGACTTACGATAATTAAGTATATTTCTATTTTATCATTTTTTTCTCTTTAATTAATTGTTTATTTTATTTTTATGAGTTTATTATTTTCAAGTTATAAACATAAAATATAAAAAAAGCAATACACCAATCCTTGGAAGCACCAAATGAAGAATTGTTGTTTGCACCTACGAGAAGAAATTGGAATAAGAAGCCCAAACCAACAAAACAAAGAAATTTGAGCCCAACCCAAATTCCAAGCATGGCACCCGCCACCAAGACCATGGCGCCCGCCATGTGGCCTGGGACTATAACGGGCAGATTTTCAAAAACCTCCCACTTTCTCCATTTTCAACCCCAAAACCACCCAAAAACTCTCATTTTATCAACCATTTTCAACCCCAAAACCACCAAAAAACTCTCATTTTATCAACCACCTACTACCCCATTAACCACTCCAACATCCATTTTTCTAACCTTTATAAAAATTCAAACTTTCTCCTCCCAATCTCCAACACCTATTTTGAAACCAATTTTTTTCAATTTTCTGCCAAAGGAGCAACAATGGAGTTCAATGGATACGTTCTTCGTGAAGGCAAACCCGGAGACCGAAAACGGAAAATTCTTGAAAAATTGCAAGGACAAGAAATTGTCTCAACCAGGTATGTCGATGAAAATTGTCTGTATACTTTAGGACTTTATCATAGTTTTTTTCATTTAGCTGACATCCTAGGATTGCACGAGATTTTTACTAGAAAAGAGCCCACCTTTGAGAGGCTAACTCGGGAATTCTTAAGTTCTCTAGTTTATTAGGTTCACCCCGACACTGCTAGTACCGTCGGTACGGTTAAATTATGTCTGTTTAATGTTGAATATGAATATAGCACCGACGAACTAGCAGCTCTGTTGGGTATTCCTCATGGTGATGGCGCTATTTGTGAGACCCCTTTGGATTCTGAATGGTCCACTGATGCATTTTCCTTATGGAGTCAATTTTCAAACTCTTCTATAAATTATTTTGAAGTAATTTTAGCATCATTGATCCTTAACCCGACTATTCGAATCTTTCGATATATGCTCGCCTGTACTATTTTTGGTCGGGAGAATCCAAACAAGGTAAATGCTAGAGAACTTCTTTTTTTGCAAGGTAGTCTCACTAATAGAAGAATTAATTCAGTCCCGTTTATGATTGCTCACATGATTGTTGTCCTGAGACACACAGGGACCATAGCTTTTGGAGGACTAGTTACATCTATTGCTAGAGCTCTGCACCTTGACGCTGAGATAGCTACCCTAGCACCCCTGCCTCCCCGCACAATTAATTTGAAATTTCTAAAAGATATGAAATTGTGCAAGGTGAGGAGAGCAGGTGGCTTTGAACTTATGGTTCAGGGTGTCGCTATCCCATCAGTCGTTCTGCCTTGCACTAGATGTACTGATGTACGAATTGCGAGGAACTGGACCTACGATCTAAATGCTCCACCTTTTACGGGTCCATTACTTCCTAATGTTCCACTTGGGGACGGACACGAGACTGATGAAGAATACAAGCATATGGATGAACCTCATGCCCCACCTGTGTCCCCCCACCATGCTTCACCCGTAGACACTGCACCTTCTACTTCTAACACTTTTGCAGGTACGGCTCTTGGCTTCTACATCACTGAAGAGATGTGGCGTGACCAGCTAGCCCGGGAGGAGAGAAGAGATGGTTTACTTTCTGCCATCCAATAGCAACTGGCAGATAACATGAGTTTTATGGAGGTGTCACGATAGCAGACGGACCGCTCTTTTCAAAGTCTTATGGAATCTCAATTGGTGATATCCCGCGAGCAACATAGGAAACAAGCCCAGTTTCAGAGGAACTCCGTTCTCATTGAGGCCACTCAAGGTTCCCTTTTAGGTAACCTTCACGAGATTCAGAGTTCACATATTACCTTGTCCGCCAGATTCGACCAATTCGAGGCTTCTCAGAGCAGTCGCCGTCACAGCCGATCCCGTCATCCTAGGCATTCACCGCAGGATGGAGAGGGACCCAGCCAGCCTTAGTACTTTACCAGGTGACTCTTTCCTTATCTTATTTTTTTAACTTTGGGGACAATGTTCAATTTAAATGTGGGAGGAGATTTACTCACTTTATTTTTCTCGCTTTATTTTTTCTCGCTTTATTTTTCCTTTCCTGCATTTTCCTTCTCGTTATTTTACTTCTTTATTTGCTTTAGTTTTCTTGTTTGCTTTCTTTTCAAAATAAAACATGTGTTGGATGAGTCATCTATATCTGTATGGTCGAGTGTATGTCCACTCCCCCATTTCTTGAGCCTAACCGAAAAAAATTTCTAAGAAAAACACTGTGTTTTGAACTTAGTTGGGCTATAAGACCTAGTTGAGATAGGATGTAGTATGACTTGGGAAATCCCTTTTGAAGCATCGGCATCGTTTTTACACCTTAAGCTTCGCAAATTTAGGAATTTGATCCCGATACCCCCTATGTCGTGGCCTTAAAATTTTCATTCTTAAATCCTTGAATAGTTTATCCTAGCAGTCAGCTTCGGTCTAAGCATTCTCTACTAGGGGACCGAAGAGAAGTGAATGATATTTATGCTATGTTCTTATTATAAACTACAACCCCGGGATAGGTGACCCTCATAAAGTCATTTAACTCAACAAAAGTTGTATGTTGAAAAATAAAGCAAAAGCAAAAGAAGAAGAAAAAGAAAAAGAAATTTTTTTACCCATCTGTGATACGGTGGGAGAACTGACTTGTGATTTGCATTTTTTTTCGCACTTGTTCGGTTTAGTAAGAGTCGCCACCGACTTTTTATTTTATCCTAAGGAAAGGTCAAAAAGCACAGGAAAGACCTTTGAGATGTTTTCGTGGGTTCGGGGGGTAGATTATGAAAAGGGAAGGTGCTAGCACCCTTTTCATCCATGGTTATCCATGGGCTCTTAGTTACTTGTTTTAGATCACTTGCCTTTGCTTTTCAATTGTTTGAAAATGATGCTTTGTGTGTGTGGTTTTGAAAATGCTTTGAAAAAGATGCCTTGTCTAGGCAACCTTTGTAATGATTCTTGTTTGAATATATACAAAGGTGTGTGTCTTTTTGAAAAGATAATTCAATGTTTTGAAAGTTGTTCGGAAATTGTTTTTGAAGTTGTGTTGTGATGTGTGTTTGAAAAATGGAAAGGATGTTTTACAAGGTTTTTGATCAAGCAACTAAGAGTTGGTCTACCCTATTTTACTCAAAGATTTTTCTTATGTTTTAACCCTTTTAACAGTGTTGTTTCACCATTGTGTTTGATTAACAAACTTGTGTTAGGATGTTAAACGGGACAGGCGCGGGTCATCGTATACAATCATTGAAGGCAACTTGTGAGACGCTCTAGCAATTTTGTAAGGGACGAGATCGTTTTATCGAAGGCAACATCGAGGATCATCGAGGGACTACGATCTTTGTTTATCGGAGGGACATTTGCTAGAGTGTCTCATACTTGAGGGACATGATTGCATTTTCCGAGGCAACAAGCGAGGCTACCCTAGAGGTGCAAGTGTGAATTGTGTATTGATTTTCATGCATGTATCTTGTGTTAGGTTATCTAGAGGTTGATTTTGAATCTTCGCATACAAACCCTAGTTACTATACAGCATATGGAAAGCGATAAATTGCGGGAATTTAAAGTCTAAGTTATTACAAATAAGTATTCGGGGATGGGGGTACAAATGTTTACAAATGGGGATGAGTCTTATCAGAATAGTAATGTCCAAATATTATATTTACAACCAAATCGAATCATCGTATTCTCAATGTATAACAAGATATAAGAATCAAAGAGAATCAAAAGTATTGTGCAATGCATATGGTTATTTACAAATGATCAAAATGTTAACCTAATGCAAATTAAGTATTATTATTTTTGTATTTTTGTTAGTTTTATATAAACAAAGGTTTTAAAGAAAGAATTATTTAATTTAATTAATTCTATTATTTATATACCTTTAAATGTAATGAATATTAAAAAAAGCTATTAAGAATATTTTATACAAAAAAGTTAATATATTATTTTTATTTAACAAAAGAATTAGTTTAAGTTAAAAAAGGGAAATAAAGTGATAATGATAAAAAAGGGTATTGGTTTGTATAAAAAGGTTAAGAATTTAAATGGGCTTTGAGGAAAATACTTGGCCTAAAATGAATATGGAAAGAAGACAAGAGGGGGGTGTGGCGCTAAGAGTTTGGGCCTAAGGTTTTAGTGTCTGGGGCAGGCCCAGTTGCTTTGACAAAGTTCTTAGGGTTTTCATTTGTTTGGCTCAGAATTAGGTTTTACAGTTTTGTGAACAGAGCCGCTCCTCTCCTTTCTTCGTCCTCTTCATCAATCTCAAACAGAGCTACTGATGCCCTCAACGCCCGGCTACTGGAGCGCCGCCCCCTTTCACTCCTTCACTTTCTCCCAGTGATCCAAGTTTGGTGTTTCGAAAGGTGTGATTTGTTCATTCATATTTTTTAGGTTTTTCAGAGTTACATTAGTGTGATTCCTGTGTGTTTATCACTTGCATGTTTTGATTCTTATGCTTTTTGTTGATGTTTATGTGTAGTACAAGCTTGAGGGTTTGAGAGACGTACCTTGAATGTCTTGCTTCTGAGAATGATGGGGGGAGGAAAGGGTTCAGTGGCGCCTCCTTGGTGGCCGGAGTGGGGAGGACGTGATGACAAGAGCTTGCTTCCTGGTATTTGTATCTTTAACTTTGAACGGTTTTGTGATGAATCTGTTCTGAAAACCCTAGGATATTCGTTTCTGAATCTTCTCTTCTTCTTCTTCTGATTTTGTTGATTCTGTGATGAGCTTTTGTTCTGAGATTCTTGTTTGCTTCTGTTGATTTGGCTTATGATGATTCTGTGATGAACTCTTGTTCTGAGATGCTTGTTATTGTTGAGTATGTTAGTGATGATAAACCTGAAACATTGCCTTTGACGTGTTCTTCTTTGTTGGCTTTTCTGATTCTCATTGATGAGCTTTTGTTCTGAGATTTGTTTTTTGATAAGTTGTTTTACTTCTGACTCTCTTCCTCTCTAGGGCTTTGTTGGCTGATGGTTTTGCCTATGATGAACCCTGTTATGAGGCGCTTGTTAGTGTTATTTGTGGATTTGGTGTTTGGATTTGTTTGAGTTTTGGTTTGGATTGAAGGCAAGTTTGCTTGAAGTTTTAGGAAGGCATGCTTGTTGATATTTGTAGTTTGAACTGGTTTTTTTGTTGAAGGTTATGCAGGCTTGATGTTATATTTGAACAAGTTTTAAGGCTTGTTTGTTACATGCAGGTTTGAGGCAGGTTTGGAGGAAACAGGTTTGTTGGAAACAGCCCTCAACGCTTGTTGTGCCTTAAGCTTGTATTTGTTGTTTGGAAATTTTGATGCAGGTTACAAGTTATGCAGGCTTGTTGAGGGTTTTTAGCAGGTTTGAGACTTGCTTCTGGTACAGGCAGGCTGTTGTTATGCTTGAAGGCTTGTGATAAACTTGCAGGTTTTGCTTGCAGTTCAGTTTGTGGTTCTCTCTGTGTTCTCCTCTTCTGAACTCCTCTCCCTCCCCTTTTTTTGTCTTCCCTTGAATTATTTTTATATATCTTAAGCCTGTCAAACTGCAAACCTGCTTCACTCTCTCTTTCTCTCTCTCTATAAAAGCATATTTTATTGCTTAAAGTACTTTTATATTTCTGAAAAGATTGTTGGCTAGGGAAATGATGAAAAGGTGCTTACTTGCATCTTGGTTTTGCTCTGCATTCTGTACTTCCATATTTCCTGCATTGACAGTTTTGATAGCTTGTTGACAGCTTTTTCTGTTTTGATAGCTTCTTGACAGTTTGCTGACAGCTTCTTTGACAGCTTGGTTGATAGTTTGTGTAACTTAGTTTGCTTTGTTTGACATTGCAACTTAGTTTGTTCAGTTTGAATTTGTGCAGCTTGGTTTGGCATTTTTGTTTGCCATTGTACAACTTGGTGTACTTTTTATGCAGCCTTGTGCCTTCTTTGTGTTTAATTGTATGCTTGCAAAGGATAATTTTACTTTCCTCTTTGTGAACCAAGAAGAGAAATCTTCTTGTGATTTGCAAAGAGGACGAGTAAAACATGATGAAAACCAAAAAATCTGATTCCGGCCAACAATCTTTAATGATGAGTTTTTAATTGTCTGTCTGAGAATACTTTTCAATTTAACTGTATTGACTTCTTTTTTCTGTCTTTGCAGGTAAATACCAGTTGGGGATCAAAGAAGTATGAAGACTTCAAGAGGCTTAGAAGATAGTTTTATTTTATTTTTAATTATTGTAATAAACATTATTGTAAACACTGTAAATAAATTTACAGTATTCAAATAACATTTGTAACAACAATTAAAATAAATAAAAATCTTTTGTCAGATATTTCAACCTTTCTTTTACACTGTTTATTTATTTATTTAAATCTCTTGAATGAAAATGACTGGAAATGCATCCCAATTATTTTAACTTAGATAAAATAAATAATTAATAAACGTTGTAGTCTCACAACCTCGCATTAACCAGCAATACGCCCGGCATTCCAATTAATCACACGCTTTGCACAGTTAAACAAACAAACGTCCATACACCTTTCACTTTACCGATCAAACCAACGCTCCACCCTTTCAAATCAAAAGCCTCAGCTTCTATCCCAGATGTTTAGGCTTTGAGAAACAAACAGAAATCTTGAACAAGCGTCAAAACAACGTGACGGTCGATTGAAATAATGTGGATTCAATTCCTTCTGAGAATGCGCGTGTGTTTGCTGAAGATTTTGATGATACAGTTCGAAATGAAGCAATATGGATGTTTCGTTGGAATAAAGCAAAATGTTACAGTTCGGAATGGTAGAAGCAGTTCTTCGAACGGACATGTCAAAGTTCGGAGCTTCGAGTGTCAGTTGTGAAGATATGTTTAAAAGAAGTCTCGAAGTTGGTATCGAGATTGTGTCTGTGAAATGAATTCGAAGCGAAGATTGCCAAAGCATTTGAAATTCAAACGTGAGCGGGATGTTGGAATTCAAATATATATGCGCTGGAGCGTTCGAAGACGCGTGGAAGCTAGAAAGGAGCAGTGCTCTGCATGTTCTGAACGTGGCAGAATCTTATAGGCAAGACCGTTATGGTCGAAGTAGTATAAATAGAAGTCTTAGTATTAGGATTTCGTGTGTCATATCTATTGTACAAAATTCAGTAAACATTCAAAATACCACATGGCTAGGGAAACGAATGCTCGAACAATGTACGTATGATAACACCAAACATTTATAATTCAGTAAAACTCTTTACCTTTTCCAGTTTATCTTCCATTTTCATGTCAATGTCATTCGAAAGTCTTTTCATTCAAAGTCATTTACTTATTTCTTGCATTTAAACGTTTTCTTCTATTCGAATCCTTTACATTTCAGAAACTCTTTTACATTTCATGCTTTTATATTCATGCTTTTTACATTAAAGTCTTTTCATTCAAAGTCATTTACTTATTTCTGCATTTAAACATTTCTTTGCAATCGAATCTTTATTCATGCAATTCAGTTTCGTATTTCTTTACTTGATCATGTCATTAGACTCTTTTAACATGGCAATCGAAGTGAGTTGAACGTCTATAAAACATTCTAAATACAAATCCTAACTATGAATATCAGTTTTACAATTAGAGTTATCCAAACGACCAATACCCCATAGGATCAATCTAGTCGATCCTGCAAGTTACCAGAGAGATTAAATAACAGTCATTAAGATTATTTGATAGTTTGGAGGACTGGCGGTTGTTTACCAGAAATCACTGTAAACAAATTGGCACGCCCAGTGGGACCATCATTGGTCGTTATGAAATTTAAAACAAAGTAAAGATTATTAGGATATAATCATTGTAAAAGTTCTTTCTGAGTCATAAGTTCGTTGTTATATGAACCTTAGAAGTGGTAGAATAACCAATAGCAACCAACCCTTACCTAGAAGAAAACGTAATAACAAGATGTCTAATCCAAACAATCAACAAGGGGAACAAAGTGCCCCACATGCAACAGGAACTAATATGTCTGCTTCGACGGGGACGTCTAATGCGATCCCTTCGAGCGCACAGTCTGTCGCATCCTCTACCAGTAGTGTAGCCACGAATAGAACAAGTGGCATGTCGACTAACAGTTCGATCCTAGGAAATACAGGAACCACTGGTTATCCTGGGGGATTCGTCCCACCATCAGGGACACAAACCCATTTCGCCACCCCACTAACTAGACCACCCGATTTCAATGGTAACAGACACAGAAATTCCTCTTATGGGATGCCAACATCTTTTATGGCGGGTCTGCACACTTCGACATCGAATACGTCACCACAAGCAGGGTCTGGATCTGGGGAAAATCAATTTATGACAAATAACCAAGGGTTAGTAGGTTATAGTGCATTGCCTATCTTAACCACAGAAAATCAGATGGCTTTTAGGCAATTAATGAATGATAGTAACCATAATATGATAGGAGCGTTAGCACAAACTATGCAAGAGATCTTTGCCCCAATAGTAAAAAATATAACTGTGACAAACAGAGAAAATGCAGATAACATGAGTCGAATAGCGGATTTTTTCGCTCCGCCAGAAAGGCGTAGGCAGAATCAGGTGAGGGTTCGAGCAAACATACCTATCATAGAACAAATTGCTGATGACCCACCCTATAGACCAGCCAGAGAGGGGGTTAACTTGGGGGCAAGGGCACAAAGGTTAGAAGCCCCAATGATTCAAGGCCCACAAAGGGAAATTATAGAACCAGGGGCAAGGATCGAAAGGTTAGAAGTCCCAGAGTTTCGAGAAGAACAACCTAGAGGAGTTGTCATGGTGGGTCGAAATCAAGATGCTGATGCAGTCGTTCACAGAATTCGAAACGATAACATCTTGGCAGAAAATAATTTAACCACCATGATAGAGAGGATCATGGCCCAAAATGGCCTCAATACAGGAATTAGAAGGCCAAATTATGCCTCTCCTATATTAGATTACATAATGCATACTGATTTACCAAGGGGATATAAAGTCCCTAAGTTTACAAAGTTTGCTAGAGATACCAATGAATCAACATTCGAACACATATCCAGGTATCTAACCGAAGCAGGAGATATAGAAAATAATGAAGACCTTAGGATCAAATATTTCCCAAGTTCCCTAACTAAGAACTCTTTCACATGGTTCACCACTTTGCCTCCTGGGTCCATAGATACTTGGGCTCTGTTGGAGAGATTATTCCATGAACAGTTCTACATGGGACAATCTAAAATAAGTCTGAAGGAACTAGCCAGTGTCAAGAGGAAGTTTACTGAACCCATAGATGATTATCTAAATAGGTTCAGACTCTTGAAATCTAGATGCTTCACAGTAGTTCCTGAACATGAGTTAGTCGAAATGGCTGCTGGCGGCCTGGATTACTCTATTCGAAAGAAATTAGACACACAATACTTGAGGGACATGGCTCAATTAGCCGATAGGGTTCGACAAGTCGAAAGGCTAAAGGCCGAAAAGGCCCGAGTTTTTAAAAATAACAAGAAAGAAAGGGTCTCCTATGTTGGAGCTGAGGAAGCAGAAGATTATCCTGAATTCGAAGAGGTCGAAATTGATCTCGCTGAATTAAAACAGGCTCCATCTTACTCTTGTAAATTATTAGTTCCCACAAAGGGGAAAGAAATTGTTGAAAATGAGAAAAGTGACAAATTCCCAAAGAAGGTGTATACTTTCGATGTAACAAAGTGTGACGAGATTTTTGATTTGCTTGTCAAAGATGGCCAACTCGTTGTGCCATAGAATGTCAAAATACCTCCTTTGGATCAAAGAAAGAAGAGAGGATTTTGTAAATATCATAGTTTCCTAGGCCACAAAACCTCACAGTGTTTTCTTTTCAGGGATCTGATTCAAAATGCAATTAAGGATAGAAGATTGAAATTCACTGACAAACCAAAAATGAAAGTAGATGAAGACCCTTTGGATGTTGCAGACACCAATTACTCCGAGCCTGCATGCATTGGAGAAATCAATATGGTGGAAGCAGATCAAGATGACACTCCATTAGGAGAAAAAAGCACTGAGAATGAAAACTGGGTGTTAGTCGAAGTCAACAAGGGGGTCACTGAGGACCTCCACAAGCAACTAGAGGCTTCGATCGAAGCAGTACCTTTGGCTATTTCGAAAGAGATCCAGGCTACTAAAGGCCAGGAGAACCAAAAGCAAGAATTGACACAGGTTACTGAAGGCCTGAGGCTAAAACTGGAGAAAGTCCAGATCACAAAGCCAGCCTCCCCTCAGAAAGAAATATGGGATACTTTGGGAGAGCCCAGTGGAAAGTTTGACTACTTGGTGAAGTATTCTGCCCCAGAAAGTTCAAAAATCCAAATCGAAGATGTCAAACCTACAGGATGGGGAGATGATGACATAAAGGTGGAGGATGTAGATGTCAACATGGTGGATATAGAGAGACCTCGTTCTGAAATGGAGGAGATGGATAGATACTTAGAAAAAGAAAAATACAAAATGGAGGATAACTATGCTAGGGATGCCAGTCTTAAAGACTACCTCATGTTGTGCCACAAAGGAGATGCCGAAATGATACTATGCCCTAGATGAAGCATCATCTGCAACCAGAGAATTACTGCAAACTTCGAGAGGAAACAAAGGGCACGAACTGGCATCAACTGGCGCCAGGATAACCAGTTATTCAGGTGTTACCCTAAAGCTGGAGAAAGTTTGTTGGAGTTTTTGGTTCGCTGTTACAATTGGGCAACCAAATGCCTAGTATGCCCAAGGTGTTCTGCAGTGTACGATCAAAACATGGCCGGAGCCTTCGAAACAATCCCTTTCGCCCCATGCTGGAACCACAAAGAGACTGGTCAGACGAGCCAACGTTTCGAGAGCAAATACACTCAATGAAGGCCTGATAGTCCTCATCCCAAAGGCGCACGAAGGGTGACGTTCAAAATTCCTGCTGAAATACCAACAGACAAATGGCTGCAAGTCAGAACTGACAAGGGCAAAGACAAATGGAGAAACAATGAACGAAACGCACGCCACGCCATGACATATAGAAGGCAGTTCAACATGGCGAAGAGGGAAGAAGTGAGGTTAGAAAACTACAAAGGAAGAAACCCTATGTCAAGATCACAATGGCGAAGGCAACAGAGAATTCGAAAGGCTGAAAGGGAAGCTATGGCAAATAAAGGAGCAACTTCGATCAAAAACCAAGGAGAACCAAGCACCAACAAACCTACACCAAATAATCAACCTGAGGACAAACCCCCAGTTAGTAGGAGACTCTTATCTGAAACACAACCAAATGAATCGAAGGAATACACACCAGGCCCAGAAGAAGACGAGGATATGTTAACGGACAACTTCGAATCAGAGGGGGAGTCTTCACTCAATATCAATTGCAACGTGGTATCTGTACTACCTTGTGAGTTTGGACAGGAAACTGAAATCGAAGAGTATGAGGAGGATGATACAATAGATCTTATGAAGCATAGGCCAGTGTGTTACTACATAATGGAGAACAGAGCTGTCGAGGAGCAGAATGCTTTCTTCGAGCGCCTAGAGCCGGCTATGAAAAATCATCTGAAGCCATTATTCATTCGGGAAAAGGTTGGTGCCCATGGCGTAAATAAGGTCTTAGTGGATGGGGGCGCTGCAGTTAACTTAATACCCCATTTCATGCTGAAAAAGTTAGAAATACGTGAGGGTGACATCAAACCACACAACATGGTCCTATCCAACTATGAAGGGAAAGTAGGTCAAACATTGGGGGTAGTTCAACTGGACTTGACGGTAGGATTGAGCTGCAGGCCCACCATGTTCATGGTGATCGAAGCCAAAGCCAACTACAACTTGTTGTTGGGAAGAGAGTGGATCCATGGCGTAGGAGCAGTTCCTTCGTCAATGCATCAGAGGTTGGTTTTATGGAGAGAAGATGGGATTGTGGAGAACATCGAAGCGGACCATAGTTACTTCATGACAACAGTTAACTTAGTTGACAAGAGAAATTATGACAAACATTTGGCCAAGATTGCTCCTTGTGCCCCTAACGACGAAATTAACGAAACCAGGAACGCACACTATTATATGACCCTTCGCCATGATGGAATGTATTGGGATATAAGAATAGTCAGTGAAAATGAAGGAGTCGAAGGTACTACGCAAAGACGGCCAGCAGGCTGGGAGTTCGACAACCTTGCTCATGATTGAGTCCTCCTTCTTCGAAAGGATTTTGGCCTATATGGCTGAGAACGAATGGAAAGCGGCCTTAGAGGCTGAAGTAGATAAATTGGCTGTAGAAGTGAACGAAATAAATGGGGATGGTTCGAAAGGCTCACCCTTTGAAGAACACGAAATAGATCAAAGGCTAGATTCCATCTATGATAAAGAACCCTTAGGCTTCGAGAAGGACCCCATAGACTCAGGTGCCAAAATGTTGGCACAGGATCCGCTCGAAGAAGTGAATCTGGGGGATGAGGACACGAAAAGAATAACCTACATAAGCGCAAAACTTAATCCAGGCCTCAAGCAGGAAGTGATCGAAGTCCTCAAAAGAAACAAAGATTGCTTCGCGTGGGACTATGATGAAATGCCTGGTTTAAAGAGGGAATTAGTGGAACACAGACTTCCAATCAAGGATGGCAAGAAGCCCATCAAGCAAACTCCTAGAAGATTCGCACAAGAGGTTCTCACAAAGATCAAAGCTGAGATCGAAAGGTTGTTACGCTGCAGATTCATCAGAACCACAAGGTATGTTGAATGGTTAGCAAATATAGTGCCTGTTATTAAGAAAAATGGCTCTCTGAGAATTTGCATAGATTTTAGGGATTTAAATACTGCAACCCCTAAAGATGAGTACTCCATGCCTGTGGCAGAAATGTTAGTAGACTCTGCTGCAGGATTCAAATATTTAAGTATGTTAGATGGATACTCTGGGTACAATCAGATTTTTATTGTTGAAGAAGATGTTGCCAAGACAGCATTTCGTTTCCCAGGAGCCTTAGGCACCTACGAATGGGTAGTGATGCCTTTTGGTTTAAAAAATGCTGGGGCAACTTATCAAAGGGCAATGAATTCGATTTTCCATGATTTCATTGAAACCTTTATGCAGGTGTATATTGATGATATAGTCATCAAATCTATATCTACAGAAACCCATTTGCATCATTTGAGCCAATCATTCGAACGAATGAGAAAACATGGCTTAAAAATGAACCCCCTTAAGTGTGCATTTTTTGTGCAGGCTGGAGATTTCCTTAGCTTTGTGGTTCATAAAAAAGGAATCGAGATCAACCAAAATAAGACCAAAGCCATAATGGAGACGAAAGCACCTACATCAAAAAGGGAGCTGCAATCTTTGCTAGGGAAGATTAAATTTCTCAGAAGGTTCATTTCGAATCTAAGTGGAAGAACCCAAGCTTTCTCTCTGTTGCTTCGTTTGAAGCAAGTCCAAGCCTTCGAGTGGAACGAAGCCCATCAGGAGGCATTTGACAAGATAAAAAGATATATCTCTCAGCCTCCCATCTTGTCTCCACCTTCATGGGGAAAGCCCATGAGATTGTACATATCCGCCTCTGAAGTTAGTATAGGTAGTATGTTAGCACAAGAAGATAGCAATGGCATCGAAAGAGCCATATACTATTTAAGTAGGGTATTGAATGATGCAGAGACCAGATATAGCAATATAGAAAAGCTATGTCTCTGTTTGTACTTTTCTTGTATGAAACTTAAGTATTATATAAAGCTTGTTGATGTTTATGTTTCATCTCATTTCGATGTTATCAAACACATGCTTTCGAAACCAATAATGCATAGCAGATTCGGTAAATAGGCTTTAGCCTTAACAGAATATTCTTTGACTTTCATGCCTTTAAGAGCTGTGAAAGGTCAAGTAATTTCTGATTTCATTGTGGACCATTCACTGGTCGAAAAGACTGTCATGGGTTACGTTGAAATGCAACCTTGGAAATTATACTTTGATGGTTCGACCCATAGGGGTGGAAGTGGTGTTGGAGTTCTTATAATTTCTCCTGAAGGAATTCCAACAAAATTCAAGTATAAGTTAGATGGTCCTCGTTGCTCGAACAACGAAGCTGAGTACGAAGAGCTTATTGTTGGACTTGAAGCTTTGTTGGAATTGGAGGCAACTAGAGTCGAAATTAAAGGAGACTCAGAGTTAGTGGTCAAGCAAATAACAAAGGAGTACAAATGCATAAAGGAAAATCTGATGACATACTTCGTCATAGTTAACAGGCTACTTAGAAAATTCGAATACATGGATATTCAACATATACCAAGAATAGAAAACCAAGAAGCAAATGACTTAGCACAGTTGGCTTCAGGTTATAAAGTTTCTACCAAAAACTTTGAGGATTTGGTCGAATTAAGAGGTAGAGTTATGGCTACTAGATTCATACCATCAGATCTAGAGAATATAAAATTAGGTTATGCTGATAAACAGGGATTCAAAGTACTAGCCATAGACACCTTATCAGATGCAGATTGGCGAAGTCCACTTGTGAGTTATTTAACAAATCCAACTTTGAATGTTGGTAGGAAGATAAAATATAGAGCATTATCATATGTCCTCATGGGAAATGAATTGTTCAAAAAGACCCAGGAAGGCGTATTACTGAAATGCCTAGGAGAAAGTGAGGCATACTTAGCATTGTCAGAAGTCCACAATGGGGCCTGTGGGGCACATCAAGCAGGTCATAAAATGAAATGGTTGTTATTTCGATATGGCATGTATTGGCCCAGCATGCTCAAAGATTGTATAGACTTTTCTAAAGGGTGTGAAGAATTCCAGAAACATGCAGGGATTCACCATGCTCCTGCAAGTGAGTTACATTCGATCATTAAACCATGTCCCTTTAGAGGATGGGCATTAGATTTAATAGGAGAAATTAATCCTGCTTCGTCTAAAGGACAGAAATATATCTTGGTAGGAATAGATTATTTTACCAAGTGGATCGAGGCAATACCATTAATAGCTGCTGATCAAGAGGCTATTATTGAGTTCATACAGAAACAAATTATCTATAGGTTTGGATTGCCAGAGAGCATAACCACAGACCAAGGTTCTGTGTTTACTGGTAGGAAGATGCAAGAATTTGCTCAAGAGATGGGGTTTAGATTACTAACATCAACACCATATTATGCTCAAGCAAATGGTCAGGTCGAAGCAGCCAATAAAGTGATAATAGGGTTAATTAAGAAACATGTTGGTAAAAAGCCAAGGAACTGCCACAAGACTTTGGACCAAATACTATGGGCCTGTAGAATATCTCCTAAAGAAGCTACTAACACCACGCCTTTCCAATTAACATTTGGTCATGATGTAGTTCTACCAGTAGAAATTCATTTACAATCAGTTCGAATTCAAAGACAAAACGAGATCCCATCTGCATTATATTGGGAGATGATGATGGATGAGTTAGTTGAGTTAGATGAAGTTAGATTGCATGCATTGGAAATCCTAATGAGACAAAAGGAAAGGGTAGCCAGGGCATATAACAAAAGGGTGAAAGGAAAAGCATTCACTATTAATGACTTAGTCTGGAAAGTCATATTTCCCATGGACAAGAAAAATAAAACATTAGGTAAATGGTCACCTCATTGGGAAGGACCTTTTCGAATAGTAAAGATATTTTCAAACAATGCATATGAAATCGAAGAGTTGGCTGATGATAAGCGAATCCTAAAGGTTAATGGGAAATATTTAAAGAAATATAAGCCACGCCTGCAGGAGATTCGAATAATAACAACGTAATCGAAACATCATAAAGGAATGCCAAAATGGTAATATAAATTGCCAAAATGGCGTTGTTTGGATATTACAGACCAAAATTCAACCAAGTTTCAAAACCTATTAAATAAACAGAGATTTAAAAATAGGAATTGTTCCTCAATCTATTAAAAGTACTCTGAAAGGACTCAAGCCTTTGTTGAGTAAAGCGCCTTGCTCCTTCCAGGGTAGCTACTTCTCCCTTAAGTTGCTCTGCTGCTTCCATTTCTGCAAGTCCTTTGTTGAGGAGCTCTTCGAACTGACTGCCAGCAGTATTGGTTTCATATGCAAATTGTTGTTGTTGAGCCTCCTTAACCTTTTGTTGGAGCTCTTGAATTTGCTTTTCCCAGAGAAGAATAGACGGAGCTCGAGCTTCATAGTCAGTTGTGGCTTGCTTTATATGCATGGCTTGGTCTTCAGCTTCTTTAGAGAGCTTCGAAGCATGCTCATAAGCAGCGTCCATGGCAGTTCGTTTCTCCTGGACCTTTTTAGTAGCAAATTCATCTTGAAGAAGACACCCAGTCACGTTATCTAACAGAGATTGAAGATCGAATAATATGGTGCTGACTGGCAAAGAGAAGGTGGCGAGGTTAACTTGCGTAAGTAGCTCCTTCAAGGTATAGCAAGTTGTACTATCCTTCTTGAGCACTTCGAACAAGTCCACATCAAGGATTGTTCTCCTAATTCTGTTAAGGAGTACAACTCTATCATCTGAGGGCAATGGATTGTTAGTCGAACTAGTACCAGCCCTAGCAAGAGGAATGTCCCTTTGAGCTAGTTTAGCCTTCATATACCCAATTGGGTCATTTCGTCTTAGGAGAGCTAGCTCCTCTTCAGTCATTTGAGATTGAGACGATTGAGGAAGTTCCATGCGCAAGGGAGTCACATCTATTTCGACTTCCATAGGCTCATTGGTCTGGTCACCATCACCTTCACTTGTTTCCTGCTCATTGCCTTCTTCATTATCAACCAGATCCACCACTTCGATATCATTGTTCTCACTGCTATTGGCATCTGACTCTGTTCCAGCAGTCGAACCATTCTGGGCATCTTCTTCCTCAGATCCTTCCTCTGCAGATTCTTCATTCTCTTGATCAGAATCAGCCTTCTCCTCTTCAGCATGAATATCCTTTGGGTTCTCTTGAAGGGTTTCGAGAGGAGACTTTTAAAGAGAAGTTTCTGGTAAAATCTCTGCAGATTTATGAAGCGTTGTTTCGATCGTTTCTTTCAAAGGAGGAGAAGTGCTTTGGTCATCTTGTTGCTTTGAAGCCCCAGTCGGAATCGCCATGTTGGAGGATCCTTTGTTTTGCACCAGGTTACTGGAGTCCCCATGAGGAGAAGAGTTGATGGGAGCAGCAGTCTTTGACGGAGAAGTCGAAGTAATAGGAGTTGGGTTTGAAATGTCCTACAGAGACAAAGAATATTAAGGGCATGCACCAAGGTAATGAATAACTATTTTTGTTAAAAATTCGAGTTCAATTTACCTGTGGATTCTCAGAGGAAAGGTTACTATCTATATGTTCCAACATTACGTTGGAGGTCGAAGGTGGATTTTTGGATTTTGTTGAGGGAGCAGCATCTCTGGAATCGAGTCCAGAAATGCCAGTTGGTTCAGCGCCTTTGGTAACTTCTTTCTTCTGCTTCTTCTTCGAAGCGGTTGGTGAATTCCCTCCAGCATTGGGATTCTTCCCAGTAGTGCTTGTTTTCCTTTTCTTCGGAGTGGTTGGTGGGAGTTTGTTAGTCTGAAAAGATTTAAACATGAGTTAGATCTAAATCATTAGTTTCAGTTTATTCGAAACATCAGGGCTAATTGATTACCTGTGGAGTTGGAACAGTTGTTATTGCTGGTGTTGTTATTGTTGCAGTAGTTGTTGTGGCTAAGGTCATATCATCAGTGGTTTCGACAGATTGTTGGGAGGCACTTCCTTCTTTATATTTTGAAGCAACAGACTTTATCCTGATGGCTGAAAATCGAAACAATTAAAGTAAAGGTTAAAAAAGAAGAAAGTAAGAAACATTTGGGATTTCCCCAAGCATTCGCACCTGCGCCTTGATTAGATATAATCGACATGGCAGAAAGGTCATAGCGAAGATGTCCTGGGAAATCATGGAGCCAATGACGAGCCCATGTCACAGTCTCAGATGGCTTTGGTTTCTTTTGAAGGTATTTGAACATTTCTTTGCAAGTGAACCACCAAGGGTATGGAGGAAACCAAGCCAGAGCCAGTTCTGAGGTAGGCAATCTAGGGAATTTAGGTGGATGCATTTCGAGTGTGTGATCGGTGGATCTGGAACTGACTGTTTAACGCTGGTTCGTGAAATGTCGCGGAAGCAAGAGTCGCCACCGTCTTTTATTTTCTCCAAATGGAAAGGACAAAAGCACATAAAAATTCCTTATAGAGATTGCTCTCGGTTCGGGAGGTAGGTTATAGAAAGGGAAGGTGTTAGCACCCTTTCTATCCATGGTTATCCATGGGCTCTTAGATACTTGCTCACTTGTGTTTTCAAAATGGTTTGTTTGCTTTTCAACTGTGAGTGGGTTTTAAAAAAGTTTCTTTGAAAATTCCAGTTCGACTCTTGTATCTGTCCTCAAGAGTGTTTGAAAAATTGCTTTCGAAAGCTTTTTGAAAATGTGTTGGTGTGAAAAGTATTTTTGAATTTGTTTTGTTTTGAATAATGAGCAAGTATCTATGAGAACCTACCTACCCTAAGGAATTCGTCTGTGTAAATGTCCTTTAAAGTAGTGCCATCCCACCATTGAGAGGTAGGTAGCACCACCGTTGGAGGTGTTCGGGTCAATTCGAGGTTCGGGACATGGTGATCACCAGAGCAATGGGAAGACACCTTAGAAGCTACCCTCATGCCAGGTTCCCGGATCATGAGGACTTACTAAGACATCCTCTACTCGACGATCACCTTTCGAGGCAAGGCAACAGTGAGGCGTACCCTAGGGGTGGTGTGTGATTTGTGTGTCAGATTCATTTATCTTATCTTGTCATGTTATGAGTGAGCTACGCGTTTGTTTTTATTTTTGTCCATTCATTCTTGCATGCCTTGATTAACAGTTAAAAAGTTGCGAGAAGTAAAGATCTAAAGTTATTACAAAAGGCGCGGGTCCACATCGCCAAAAGTTTCTCGAACCCGATTTGACAGAAAATAAATAAACAAAGTAAATAAAGAATTAAAAGTGCGAGTAATTAAATACATGGCTTCGGGAGAGATACATAAATATTTAAACGAAATAAAATAAATATGCGAATTAATAAGAAATTACGAACGAGGGCGTTGGACCCTTTTGCAAAAATTGAATTAATGATGGAGTTAATTAATTAAAAGAAAAGGAATTGTTTTTTTTGGTATTTTTAGTATTTTAGGATTAAATAGAAAAAGAGAATTAATTAAAATTAAAATAAGATGCAAACCCTAATCCTAATTATTTTTAATTTATTAAGAAAATATTGAAGTTTTTTAACCTAAAATTATCCTAATTTTTATATGCAAATTTAATTATAAAAATAAATAAAATTATCTAATTATTATGGGAGAAAAAGGAAAAAAGATGAAATTAATTAAAACCCTAATTCTATGTTTTTTAGATTTTTTTATTAAAAGAATTAAAATTAACCTAATTTAGAACTAAATTTAATTATATGCATTTATTTATGAAAATACTAAAAAATAAAATATTTATTGTTTTTCTCTTTTTTCTGATTTTTATGGGTATTTTTTATATTTATGAAAATATTAAATTGATTAAAAGAATAATAATTAAAAGAAGATAAAAATAATGAAAAGATAAAAAATAACAAAATTTTTGCAAACCTTGGGGGTATCAGTCCCCAGATAGGAGGTATAGTTTAGCAGCCTGGCCCAAGAATCTGAGGCCTTATGGACTTTTTTCTGGGAGCATACACGCGCGTTGACTTGAGTTCATCATAGTCTTCAGTTCATGGCCGTTGATCTGACGCTCTGGGACACATGGGCGTTGATTTTTGAGGATGCATGGTAGTCTTCAGCGCAAGCGCTACATATGAACGTTAATTAAAAAATAACAAATGGAAAGGGTGAAGACCTGGGATCGAACCCAGGTCATTAACATTACCAGTCCTTATGCTTGCCAGTGGAGCCAATTCACGCGTTTGATATATAATAATTAATAAACATTATAAAAGAAAGGAAAGTCAGAGGCCTCAAACGCGCGCGAAGATTTGAACTGGCCTATCACATCTTGCCACGAGGTCGTCTTCTTCACTATTCCTGAAACACAAAACATTAGACAACGGTTTTTCACGTGTTCTCCTAGGCCGGTTTTGGAAAAATAGCGACTAGCCCCAGGACACTCATAAATTGAGCGCGAGTATGGCTTCTTCTTCGTCCAAGTGCACTGATCATGACCATGGTACTGTGGCTTGCTAATTTTACAGGACCAAGAAATCCCCAATTCAGAATCCTGTAAACCCTAAAAAACGATGATGGTATTTTGGCATATAACGCATAAAACTTCAATTAAAGCACATGATTAGATTGCAAACATCATTATAAACACAAAAATAACCACAAAATATGTTAACAATGCATGTATGAGAGAAACCGATTCAGAAATTTTCTTCACCAACTTCCATGGTGATCTTACGTTTTCTTGAGTATGGGGCTTGGGGAATGATTGGAATATGTCCTGTAACCTTCAAGGAAGCTAATGGAATGGAAATCTTGGCTTGAAACCACCTACAAGTTAGTTTTCAGAATTGAGTTTTTTAGACAAAAATTTTCCAATTGGTGAATGGTTCTTGCGCAGCTTTTATGGTCATCAGGACTAGGTTTTTGTTCCTTGTATAAGTAGTAATGAATTAGGTCAAAGAAATTGTCCAAAGATCCATGAATTAAAGGATTCAATATTTGATTTCTTCACCATGATTTTCAAATCTTTTTTCCATGTGTTTTTGCTCTCAATCATATCCAATCTCTCCAAATCTTTCCCTATTTGAATATGCACGAATTATTGGTGATATAATGTGAACAAAAAGATTGAAAAAATTAGGTTAAGCATTTTTCATATATTTAATTTGATTTAAATGAATTATTATAAATAAAAATTCAAATAAATAAATAAAAAATGAAGAAATACTTCCTTTTGGGCCAAGTGGTCGTGCACATGCTTGGGATGATGAATTATGGAAGAAAAATGGGCCCATTAGCAATTTTAGGTCATTTGAATCAATGTTGACTTTTCAAAATATCCAAAAATTTCCCAACTTCTACAAGGCATAACTTGCTCAATTTTTAAGCTTTTCTCATATTCTTGGACATTTTGGAAAAGTCTTTGAGTCCTCTAACCAATGCCTTTGGTCCCATGTCATTTTGATTTACCAATCTCAAGTTATGGCCTTTGACTTAAAGTCCCTTTTTGTTGACTTTTGAAAATGACCTATAATGTTGAAATTGATAACTTTTTGTGAGAGCATTTCTTGGACTTGAAGTATGAAGATGAGTTGTAGGAAATGTCTTTATCTTCAAAATGAGCTTTGGATGGGATTTTTCTGATAATCCATGTGAAAGTTATGCCCTGGTCAATTTATAGTTGACTTTTTCAGCTGTCCAAATTAGGAAACTTTTGCATTTTGATGATTTTTGAGCCAAGCTTTGAGGATCATGATCAAGCATTAATCAAATGATGTTTAAGGCTTCAAAATGAGATGTTGACCAAAAATTTGAACTTTTGACTGTCAAATGACCATTTTGCCCCTACAATTGACTATAGTGCAATTAGGGTTTTTGACTGTGCAATTTTGTGCTGAAAGTCTTGAAACTTGATATGAGGATGCTTGACCATATTTATAGGCATATGAGACTTGATTGGACCTTTGGAAACTTCATTTTCTTGATCAGAACAAAAACCCTAATCTTGATTGCTTAGGAGGCCTTTGAACTGTGCAACCCTTGGGGAATTTTTGAAGCATGGCTTGGCAATTTCTTGAAGAATATGGGAGGGCAAATTTTGGGGTACAACAGAGTGCCAGCCTATACCTATCCTCAGGTGACAACCCTGAAGGAAGTTTGAGCTTAGAAATTTTTTCTTTAAATTTTTCCTTCAAGGTCTCAGCCGCTTGATGCACAGTGGTTTCCAAGTGTGTGGGATCATAAGTGGTTTCGAAATAATTTTGAAAAGCCCTAATCTCTTTGGCGTGAGTGAACATACCTTTCTTGGAGTGTACCTGCACATCGAATGCATCAATTAGTTTCTGTTGAATGGAGAGGGTATCGAACATATAAGATTGGTAGAACTTAGTCCACCATTCCAGAAAACCCTTCGCTGTAAAGTGTGTGGGTTCAAAGGGTAGTAGTTCAAATTGAGAGAAGTCTTGATATTGTTCCTGTTGCAGTTTGGCTTCTCTTGCTTTAAAGGTTCGACCAGAAGTGATGGCACTCTCTGTTTGGAACAGAGGTTCAGGGATTAGTTGGAACATGCCAAATTGTCTGGAAACAAAGTTAGGTTGATAGGCAAAGAGGAAGATTTGATTCTTGGAAGGAGTGACTCGTGAGGAAATTAATCTAGGAAGCAAAAAGGCTTTCCAAATATCTTGAATTTCTTTGCTTTTAACTGCTTCTGAAAGAGACATGGTGAACCATGATGGTCCATGAGTTCTTGAAGCAAAGGGTGACATGGTCTCTTCAAATTTGTGTCTTTTGGAAAAAATCATGATGTAGTTTGAGAAAAGGACCTTGAAGTCATCTTTATCATCATTTGGGGTGAGTTTTCGCAGCCTTGTACCTTCAATAATTCTATCCGCTATCTCCGGATCTTGTTCAACAACGGTGTCAGCAGTTGATAATGAGGGTTCAAACATGGCATTAAGCCATAATTGGAGTAACCAGAAGGGGCCAGCTAGAAGGATGTTTTTGGGAGTATGGGATTTCAAACTCGAAACGGCTGATCTTAAGCTTTCGTAAAGATCAACAAGTAACAGTTCGCTTAAACATACCCTCCTATTCTCATGTAAGTCTCTAGCTAGAGGGATGAACCTGCTTGCTACCTGTAAGGACCTGCTACAGAATACGTATCTTGATAACCATAAAGTGAGAAAAGTAATATGTTCCACATCTGACACATTATCTCCTTCAGTGTGGTAATGGCTAATGAATTTGGAAAAACTGGCTAATTTGACTTCGAAGTCAATAATGCTGGAATGTTCTTCATTATCATGGATGTAGTTTTCTCCTACTGGTGACAAACCAGTGATGGCTGCTATATCGAAAAATGTGGGTGTTATCATTCCCCCAGGGAGATGAAAGGTGTTGTAGGTGCTGTCCCAGAAATATAAGGATGCAAATAACAGTGGATGACTATAGGTGAAGCCTGGTTTCGATAACTTAATCAGATTATAGATTCCTAATTCCTCCCATTGCTGGGATTTCTTGGCTTCTACTTTGGTAAGCCAGTTTTGGTAAGCTATGTCAGAGGTAGGGCAGGATCGAAATGGTTTAAAGTTTCTCTTCACGTAGTCTAACACAAAGGGATCTTTTGAGGGAACGGTTGGAGTTTCTATGGTTGTCGAATCAGAAGACTCGCCTATCTTAGGGATATCCATCTTATTAAACAAGGGCTTAAAGTTGTAACAAACAGGGAAGATTTTTCTAGTATCTTTCAAGATTTCAAAAACTGTAAGAGGACCCATTAGAGCAAACCTCTTTCCAGCAGCGTTAGTTGGAATCAATACCTGAGAGGCGTAGAGCATTTCCTTTTCCTTGGAGATCATTTGAGAGATAAGCACAGATTGACCTTGATAAGTACCAACCTTGCTTTCCATAATTGTTCCTGTGTTCTTGCTTTTCTTCTTGGAAGTTTTCTTCGGTTGGGATGATGTTGTTGAAGACATTGTTGAAGATTGTTGGAAGTTTTAGGGTTTTAGTAAGAGGAGAGGAAGAAAAAGTTTCAGAATGTGGAAAAAGAATAAAAGACTAAGTTGATTAGTTTTTATAGTGTGGAAGCTTAAACATCCACTAAGTGAGACTAGGATACGTGGGAGTCGTGGGTTGGATTGAGGAGGAGGTGGCGTAGAGGCTGATATTGGTAATAAGCGTGATTAATAATAATCATTGTTTTATAACTGCACCATGCTGTGAAATACTGATTCAAGACGGTTAATAAATCCAAGAGGCGTCGTGATTGACGTGATTGGGGTCATACACAATAAATGTTATGATTACTCAAAGGTCATATCAAAATCTTGCAAATATATTTAAAATAAGTGTTTCTCAAAGGATCGAAATACATATTTTAAAGGGGCATTTTGTTGGCTGAAGATTTTGATGATACAGTTCGAAATGAAGCAATATGGATGTTTCGTTGGAATAAAGCAAAATGTTACAGTTCGGAATGGTAGAAGCAGTTCTTCAAATGGACATGTCAAAGTTCGGAGCTTCGAGTGTCAGTTGTGAAGATATGTTTAAAAGAAGTCTCGAAGTTGGTATCGAGACTGTGTCTGTGAAATGAATTCGAAGCGAAGATTGCCAAAGCATTTGAAATTCAAACGTGAGCGGGATGTTGGAATTCAAATATATATGCGCTGGAGCGTTCGAAGACGCGTGGAAGCTAGAAAGGAGCAGTGCACTGCATGTTTTGAACGTGGCAGAATCTTATAGGCAAGACCGTTATGGTCGAAGTAGTATAAATAGAAGTCTTAGTATTAGGATTTCGTGTGTCATATCTATTGTACAAAATTCAGTAAACATTCAAAATACCACATGGCTAGGGAAACGAATGCTCGAACAATGTACGTATGATAACACCAAACATTTATAATTCAGTAAAACTCTTTACCTTTTCCAGTTTATCTTCCATTTTCATGTCAATGTCATTCGAAATTCTTTTCATTCAAAGTCATTTACTTATTTCTTGCATTTAAACGTTTTCTTCTATTCGAATCCTTTACATTTCAGAAACTCTTTTACATTTCATGCTTTTATATTCATGCTTTTTACATTAAAGTCTTTTCATTCAAAGTCATTTACTTATTTCTGCATTTAAACATTTCTTTGCAATCGAATCTTTATTCATGCAATTCAGTTTCGTATTTCTTTACTTGATCATGTCATTAGACTCTTTTAACATGGCAATCGAAGTGAGTTGAACGTCTATAAAACATTCTAAATACAAATCCTAACTATGAATATCAGTTTTACAATTAGAGTTATCCAAACGACCAATACCCCATAGGATCAATCTAGTCGATCCTGCAAGTTACCAGAGAGATTAAATAACAGTCATTAAGATTATTTGATAGTTTGGAGGACTAGCGGTTGTTTACCAGAAATCACTGTAAACAACGTGCAAACCCTAATTTTGGATTTACTGTCAAAGAAACGCCTGCTTGATCAAACCCTGAGCCAAACTCAACCAAATCAATAGAAACCCTAATTTTGTTCGACAGATAAAGAAAAATCTGTTTGACCGATTCTTGAGCCAATCTGAGAAGTCAGGGAAAACCTCGAAGCTGTGATTTCTTGTGAAAAAGAGGAGGGCAAATTTTGGGGTACAACAGTTGCCCCTGTTCAATCTTCTTGAACCTGAAGAGTTAGACTGGAAGTTTTGTCGTTCGCGACTCGAAGGTAAAAGGAGATTGGACACTAGAGTGCCCAAAAAATTTGCACTCGTCAAAGCGTAGTTGAGGGAATGGGCTTAAAGATGCCATTTGGAGATGTGACAGAATCTTGTCGAAGATGGGCTTAAAGATGACATCTGGAGGTGTGAGAGAAGTCTTACTGGAGATGGGCTTAAAAGATGCCATCCAAGAATGTTTATTGAACTGTTATGTCGTTGGTGAGTGGACGAGTATCAGAAAGGTATCCATGTTTGGAACATCTCTGAACTGGGGGGGCTGAATAAGCAATAGATTGACATCCATGTTTGGAGTGTATCTGTAAACTGTGTAGAGTTTCTTTATGATGAGTCCGTGTAAAACTGCATCTGAATTTGAGAAGGAACCGGTGTAGGGTTGCCTGATGATGAGTTCGTGTAAAACTGCATCTGAATTTGAGAAGGAACTGGTGTAGGGTTGCCTGATGATGAGTTCGTGTAAAACTGCATCTGAATCTGAGAAGGAACCGGTGTAGGGTTGCCTCATGATGGTCAAGTAGATAGTTGTCCTGGTTTGTTACAGGTGTTAATCTGGAACTTAAAAGAAAGTTGTTGTCGACCTTTTGCTGAAAAAGGTAAATTGTTAGTTGAAACACAAAGTTATGTTGCATGAAATGTATGATGCAATATATGTGTTTTATCAATGCTCATGATTTATGAACGTGATGTATGCGCATGTAGGCTGATGAGTTGTCTTACTGAGGAAGATAAATCCTGCAAGCGGGAGATAACGGAATCTTTGACTGCTGCCGGGGAAAGTAAATCCTTGACTGCTGATGGGGATTGCAAGTCCTTTGATCGTTGAAAATGAGAAGTCCTGGGACCACTGTTGGGGACATCAAGAGTTTGGGTTGTATGCCAATCTACTGGGGTTTCAAGGGTGAGGACAGTTTTTTAGGAGCCTCAGTTGTCCGTTATTCTGTTGGTGGCTGTAATTTCAACAGGTGACGAAGGAATTTTTGACGAATGCTACTCCAAAAGGTGATGAAGGAATCTTTGACGACTACTACTCCAAAAGGTGATGAAGGAATCTTTGACGACTACTACTCCAAAAGGTGATGAAGGAATCTTTGACGACTACTACTCCAAAAGGTGATGAAGAAATCTTTGACGACTACTACTCCAAAAGGTGATGAAGGAATCTTTGACGACTACTACTCCAAAAGGTGATAAAGGAATCTTTGACGACTACTACTCCAAAAGGTGATGAAGGAATATTTGACGACTACTACTCCAAAAGGTGATGAAGGAATCTTTGACGACTACTACTCCAAAAGGTGATGAAGGAATCTTTGACAACTATTACTCCAAAAGGTGATGAAGGAATCTTTGACGACTACTACTCCAAAAGGTGATGAAGGAATCTTTGACGACTACTACTCTAAAAGGTGATGAAGGAATCTTTGACGACTACTACTCCAAAAGGTGATGAAGGAATCTTTGACGACTACTACTCCAAAAGGTGATGAAGGAATCTTTGACGACTACTACCCCAAAAGGTGATAAAGGAATCTTTGACGACTACTACTCCAAAAGGTGATGAAGGAATCTTTGACGACTACTACTCCAAAAGGTGATGAAGGAATCTTTGACGACTACTACCCCAAAAGGTGATGAAGGAATCTTTGATAACTACTACCCCAAAAGATGATGAAGGAATCTTTGACGACTACTACTCCAAAAGGTGATGAAGGAATCTTTGACGACTACTACCCCAAAAGGTGATGAAGGAATCTTTGACGACTACTACCCCAAAAGGTGATGAAGGAATCTTTGACGATTACTACTCCAAAAGGTGATGAACCTTTACCTGCTGATTAATCTGCATATGTTAAGAATGTTGTTGAAATGTAATTTTGTTTTGGAGAATAAATCCTTGACAAGTGTTGGGGAAATAAACCCATGACCGTTGGTCTGCTAGAGAGGTGATGAATTTCTCGAGGATTCTTGAATTTCTTTTTAGAAGGATTTTGGAGAGATTCGTCATTGCCCCTAGTATCAAATGTTTGTGGCACTGCCAGGAAATTTGGACTGTACGTAACCCTTTGATGAGATTGACGTTTTAATGCCCCAAGTGATGGAGATGGAGACTTGCCCCAGGTTACTCTGCAATTGAGAGATTTCTTGAAATCTTGACTGGACTGCCCCAGGTTAACTAAACTTTTGAAAGATTTGTTGGAATCTTGACTCGACTGCCCCAGGTTTATTGGACAATGCCATGCCAAGTACCCTTTTATTGATAGGAGATTTTTGCAACGGAAGTGTCATCCCTCTTGAAGTGATTTTGTTCATTGAGAGAGCTTTCGTTCATCGGAACATTCACTGTGTGAATTTCTTCGCTGTCAAACAAATAGCCATATGCAAACAACGATATTCAAATAACGCAAAGTTTATGCTTGTCTTGAAATTTTGAAAAATGCATTTTTTAGCAGAAAACTTTTTATAAGACAAATTCAACACAAGATTTAGGGCAAAGCCTTACAGGAGTCAGGATACCTTTTGTAATAGTATGATTTCAGACTAACCCATGCTTCAATTAGGACTTTTGAAGGGTTGTAACGTGGCTTGGTTCACGGTTTAAGAAACAAAGGATAAAGGCTCAAAGTATATTTGTTCCCACCCGCTCTTCGTGACGTTCTTCAATCCTAAACTCAGTTAATTGTGCGTCGAACTCTGTTTGAGTTTGGAACGACATTTTGGTGATGGTCCACACCAGTTGAGTTTATTGTAGGCAGTCATCATTTTTGCAAAATTTTTCATGTTGTTGAGAATTTATAATGACCTTTTCTTTTGATTTGTTATCCCTAATTTTTGCCTGATTGTTCCTGTTTTCGAGATTACAGTCAGCGGGATGCCCCAGCTTTCTTAAGCCTCATTTGTAGGTTTTGGCTCAGTGGGCTTTTCTCTTTTGAGAGATAATGACTGACTATGAGATAGAGAACCATCACTGTCTTTTGGTTCCAGATGAATGTTTTTAATGTTATTCGTTGTATTACGAACTGAGAGTTGGCGACTTCAATGCGCATCTTTTTTTGAATCAACTGAGAGACTACGCTGCCCCTGGTTTAATCAAAGGTTTTAATTTATTTTTTTAAACAGAAAACTCCTACTTCTTTGGCTCGAAGGGGTTGACTAGGGATTATCTTCCTTATAACTCCAGTGTTTAGGATTCGAAAGAACGCCTGTACATCATCAACAACGTCTGTTCAAAAGCATATTGTATGAGATTATGGCATTGTTTCATCATCCTCCCTCTAAAGGCTTGTAGATTTTTATCAAGAGTTAAATATCATAAAGAAAGTAGAAAGCATAGTTTAAGAATAGTGAAAACGAATGGATGAATTCAAGACAAACATATGCAATGCATTAATGAAACAGAGTTTGACATCAGCAGCTAATAACAAAAGAAATTACAACTTGAAAATTCAAATGAAACAAAGACATTCTCAATGATTTGGCATAGGAGCAGTGATCACATTTGGGGTCTCCGGAGGGTCAAACTTGATCTCCTTGGCATCAATCAAGTCTTGAATCTTGTTCTTCAAAGTCCAACAGTCGTCGGTGTCATGTCCAGGAATGTCAGAATGGTAGGCACATCCCACATTCGGGTTATACTTAGAAGAGGAAGTATCAGGATTTTGAGGAGGATCCTTTAGCGTGATTAGCTTCAACTTCAGCAAATGTTGTAACGCTTGAGACAAAGGCATGTTGATGTTAGTATACTTCCTTTCTTGATATCTTACCCTACGCCTATTGCTCTGTCTTTGTTGAACAGGCGTGGGATCAGAGATCAGGATTGCCCCTACATGTTGATCATGATGACTCTTTTGACCAGTCACTGCATTGGACTCTTTCTTCCCATTAAAAGGCTTTTTCTGATCATCAGAAGGTGTTTCTTCTTGAATCTTCCCACTTCTGATGCCAGCTTCGACCCTTTCGCCGGTCAGTATTAGCTCGGTGAACCCGGCTGAAGAGCTTCCGATCAAGTGTTTGAAGAAAGGCCCTGTAAAAGTTCCCATGAAGATGTCAATCAGCTCCCTATCAGTTAAAGGAGGTTGTACCCTACCAGCCAGATCTCTCCACTTTTGAGCGTATCCCTTGAAGTTCTCGTTGGAACCCATGGTCATGTTCTGCAATTGCACACGAGTTGGTGCAAGATCAGCATTGTACTGATACTATTTGTAAAAGCAGCAGTTAAATCCTCCCAAGTGTGGATGCCAGAACTCTCCAATTGATAAAACCACTCGAGTTGAGTCCCTACAAGGCTTTCTTGGAAGAAATGGATCCAAAGCTTTGGGTCAGTTGTGTATGGTTGAATTTTGCGGACATAAGACTTTAGATGCATCTTAGGGCAAGAGACTCCATCATACATGGCAAAGATAGGGACTTTGAACTTTGGCAGGATGACCAACCCAGAAACTAAACCCATGTCTCCTAAATCCAAGCCAAGTATTTGTTGAATCTCCATAGCACTGAGGCGATCCTCCAACTGTTTGTACTTCTCATCAGCGGGAGGATATTGTTCTTCGGAGTAGTCAGCTTCATCATCATCGATCTCCAAATTGTGGTCTTCTTCAAGACTATCCCCTATGTTGGATGGAGTTGAAAGATCTAGGGTTTTAGGTCTTCTTTTCAAGTTCAGGACGCCCGCTGCCTTCTTGGACTTCTTCTTCTTGTCTTTGAGAAGGAGAGCTTTCAGATCCTCTTTCCCTTTACCCATAGCCAGAAGCATTTGTTGGAATTGAGCGTTTTGAGCTTGGAGATATTTCACTGTTTGTTCCATATCCACCTTACTGAAATAAACAGTAGGAAGATAAGGAGACATGTATGGGAGAAACCTGTCATGATGCGATGCATGATATGTGGATGCATGTTTTCAAGGATCTCGCGGGATAAACACAAGAAAAATGTTAGAGGTTGAACTTTGATCAACATCTTTAATTGGAGAACTTCATATTGGTGGATGTTTCTCCATGAGAATCAAGCTCACCATGTCGAGTGGGTCATAGCCCCTAATTCAAGTTGTTGCACTTGATCTTTGACGGTGTTTGTTTAGAGGGGAACCCTTTTTCCCTTTGGTAGATGTCTGGTTCAATGTGACCCTGCATCAAAAGACCCTCGAGATCCTTGAAATGGTTATTGAAAATGCTATGGTATGATGTTATGATGTTATGTACATGTTTGCAAAAGTAAGCAAGTGTATATACAGACAGTCATATTCACACAAAGCAAACAATTCCTTAGGTTTAGGCTTGCATGGGGTTTGTAGGTAAGTACCCTCTTGAAGTTAGTTGGCTCAACCTGTTCTAAAATAGAAACCGGGTTCTAAGGAACTCAATATCACTGGATTATTTTATATGTTCATTGTTTTGGTTTAGCCACTTAACTGGAGACCAAAATATCCCAAGAAAACAATCCTCAATGAGTGTAGTATCGAGTATCTACCAACTTCAGACTGCACCAAAGTCGGTCATCTCATACCCCTAAAAAGGCCAAGATGGTCAAGTAAGGTTCTAAGAGTTCGTTAGTGCTTCATGACATCGCTCAGCAGCCCCGTATTCTCCTTGACTACTCAAGGGCTACCGGTACCCACAAATATGTCACACTAACATAGATACTGCTTCAACCATGTCGGTATACCCCACACAGTTCCCTCACAGTTTATTGCTATTTACCTAAAAAGGTGCCCCCAAATCCGGGTGTAGGATTTACAACAAACCCAAACAAGGAACCCAAAAAGTAAAGCAATCAAAGCAATCAAAGTAAGCATGTAAAGGTGATCTAAAACCCTAAGGTAACCCCACTTTTAGAAATAGTCCCCAACAGAGTCGCAAGTTCTGGTGATACGGTGGGAGAACTGACTTGTGATTTGCGTTTGTTTTTGCACTTGTTCGGTTTACCAAGAGTCACCACCGACTTTTTATTTTATCCTAAGGAAAGGTCAAAAAGCACAGGAAAGACCTTTGAGATGTTTTCGTGGGTTCGGGGGGTAGATTATGAAAAGGGAAGGTGCTAGCACCCTTTTCATCCATGGTTATTCATGGGCTCTTAGTTACTTGTTTTAGATCACTCGCCTTTGCTTTTCAATTGTTTGAAAATGATGCTTTGTGTGTGTGGTTTTGAAAATGCTTTGAAAAAGATGCCTTGTCTAGGCAACCTTTGTAATGATTCTTGTTTGAATATATACAAAGGTGTGTGTCTTTTTGAAAAGATAATTCAATGTTTTGAAAGTTGTTCGGAAATTGTTTTTGAAGTTGTGTTGTGATGTGTGTTTGAAAAATGGCAAGGATGTTTTACAAGGTTTTTGATCAAGCAACTAAGAGTTAGTCTACCCTATTTTACTCAAAGATTTTTCTTATGTTTTAACCCTTTTAACAGTGTTGTTTCACCATTGTGTTTGATGAACAACCTTGTGTTAGGATGTTAAACGGGACAGGCGCGGGTCATCGTATACAATCATTGAAGGCAACTTGTGAGACGCTCTAGCAATTTTGTAAGGGACGAGATCGTTTTATCGAAGGCAACATCGAGGGTCATCGAGGGACTACGATCTTTGTTTATCGAAGGGACATTTGCTAGAGTGTCTCATACTTGAGGGACATGATTGCATTTTCCGAGGCAACAAGCGAGGCTACCCTAGAGGTGCAAGTGTGAATTGTGTATTGATTTTCATGCATTTATCTTGTGTTAGGTTATCTAGCGGTTGATTTTGAATCTTCGTATACAAACCCTAGTTACTATACAGCATATGGAAAGCGATAAATTATGGGAATTTAAAGTCTAAGTTATTACAAATAAGTATCCGGGGATGGGGGTACAAATGTTTACAAATAGGGATGAGTCTTATCAGAATTAATGTCCAAATATTATATTTACAACCAAATCGAATCGTCACATTCTCAATGTATAACAAGATATAAGAATCAAAGAGAATCAAAAGTATTGTGCAATGCATATGGTTATTTACAAATGATCAAAATGTTAACCTAATGCAAATTAAGTATTATTATTTTTGTATTTTTGTTAGTTTTATATAAACAAAGGTTTTAAAGAAAGAATTATTTAATTTAATTAATTCTATTATTTATATACCTTTAAATGTAATGAATATTAAAAAAAGCTATTAAGAATATTTTATACAAAAAAGTTAATATATTATTTTTATTTAACAAAAGAATTAGTTTAAGTTAAAAAAGGGAAATAAAGTGATAATGATAAAAAAGGGTATTGGTTTGTATAAAAAGATTAAGAAGTTAAATGGGCTTTGAGGAAAATACTTGGCCCAAAATGAATATGGAAAGAAGACAAGAGGGGGGTGTGGCGTTGAGAGTTTGGGCCTAAGGTTTTAGTGTCTGGGGCAGGCCCAGTTGCTTTGACAAAGTTCTTAGGATTTTCATTTGTTTGGCTAAGAATTAGGTTTTACAGTTTTGTGAACGGCGCCGCTCCTCTCCTTTCTTCGTCCTCTTCATCAATCTCAAACAGAGCTACTGATGCCCTCAACGCCCGGCTACTGGAGCGCCGCCCCCTTTCACTCCTTCACTTTCTCCCAGTGATCCAAGTTTGGTGTTTCGAAAGGTGTGATTTGTTCATTCATATTTTTTATGTTTTTCAGAGTTACATTAGTGTGATTCCTGTGTGTTTATCACTTGCATGTTTTGATTCTTATGCTTTTTGTTGATGTTTATGTGTAGTACAAGCTTGAGGGTTTGAGAGACGTACCTTGAATGTCTTGCTTCTGAGAACGATGGAGGGAGGAAAGGGTTCGGTGGCGCCTCCTTGGTGGCCGGAGTGGGGAGGACGTGATGACAAGAACTTGCTTCCTGGTATTTGTATATTTAACTTTGAACGGTTTTGTGATGAATCTGTTCTGAAAACCCTAGGATATTCGTTTCTGAATCTTCTCTTCTTCTTCTTCTTCTGATTTTGTTGATTCTGTGATGAGCTTTTGTTCTGAGATGCTTGTTTGCTTCTGTTGATTTGGCTTATGATGATTATGTGATGAACTCTTGTTCTGAGATGCTTGTTGTTGTTGAGTATGTTAGTGATGATAAACCTGAAACATTGCCTTTGACATGTTCTTCTTTGTTGGCTTTGCTGATTCTCAATGATGAGCTTTTGTTCTGAGATTTGTTTTTTGATAAGTTGTTTTACTTCTGACTCTCTTCCTCTCTAGGGCTTTGTTGGCTGATGGTTTTGCCTATGATGAACCCTGTTCTGAGGCGCTTGTTAGTGTTATTTGTGGATTTGGTGTTTGGATTTGTTTGAGTTTTGGTTTGGATTGAAGGCAAGTTTGCTTGAAGTTTTAGGAAGGCATGCTTGTTGATATTTATAGTTTGAACTGGTTTTTTTGTTGAAGGTTATGCAGGCTTGATGTTATATTTGAACAAGTTTTAAGGCTTGTTTGTTACAGGCAGGTTTGAGGCAGGTTTGGAGGAAACAGGTTTGTTGGAAACAGCCCTCAACGCTTGTTGTGCCTTAAGCTTGTATTTGTTGTTTGGAAATTTTGATACAGGTTACAAGTTATGCAGGCTTGTTGAGGGTTTTTAGCAGGTTTGAGACTTGCTTCTGGTACAGGCAGGCTGTTGTTATGCTTGAAGGCTTGTGATAAACTTGCAGATTTTGCTTGCAGTTCAGTTTGTGGTTCTCTCTGTGTTCTCCTCTTCTGAACTGCTCTCCCCCCCCCCCCTTTTTTTGTCTTCCCTTGAATTGTTTTTATATATCTTAAGCTTGTCAAACTGCAAACCTGCTTCACTCTCTCTTTCTCTCTCTCTATAAAAGCATATTTTATTGCTTAAAGTACTTTTATATTTCTGAAAATATTGTTGGCTAGGGAAATGATGAAAAGGTGCTTACTTGCATCTTGGTTTTGCTCTGCATTATGTACTTCCATATTTCCTGCATTGACAGTTTTGATAGCTTGTTGACAGCTTTTTCTGTTTTGATAGCTTCTTGACAGTTTGTTGACAGCTTCTTTGACAGCTTGGTTGATAGTTTGTGTAACTTAGTTTGCTTTGTTTGACATTGCAACTTAGTCTGCTCAGTTTGAATTTGTGCAGCTTGGTTTGGCATTTTTGTTTGCCATTGTACAACTTGGTGTACTTTTTATGCAGCCTTGTGCCTTCTTTGTGTTTAATTGTATGCTTGCAAAGGATAATTTTACTTTCCTCTTTGTGAACCAAGAAGAGATATCTTGTGATTTGCAAAGAGGACGAGTAAAACATGATGAAAACCAAAAAAATCTGATTCCGGCCAACAATCTTTAATGATGAGTTTTTAATTGTCTATCTGAGAATACTTTTCAATTTAACTGTATTGACTTCTTTTTTCTGTCTTTGCAGGTAAATACCAGTTGGGGATCAGAGAAGTATGAAGACTTCAAGAGGCTTAGAAGATAGTTTTATTTTATTTTTAATTATTGTAAGAAACATTATTGTAAACACTGTAAATAAATTTACAGTATTCAAATAACATTTGTAACAACAATTAAAATAAATAAAAATCTTTTGTCAGATATTTCAACCTTTCTTTTACACTGTTTATTTATTTATTTAAATCTCTTGAATTAAAATGACTGGAAATGCATCCCAATTATTTTAACTTAGATAAAATAAATAATTAATAAACGTTGTAGTCTCACAACCTCGCATTAACCAGCAATACGCCCGGCATTCCAATTAATCACATGCTTTGCACAGTTAAACAAACAAACGTCCATACACCTTTCACTTTACTGATCAAACCAACGCTCCACCCTTTCAAATCAAAAGCCTCAGCTTCTATCCCAGATGTTTAGGCTTTGAGAAACAAACAGAAATCTTGAACAAGCGTCAAAACAACGTGACAGTCGATTGTAATATTATGGATTCGATTCCTTCTGAGAATGCACGTGCAAACCGTAATTTTGGATTTACTGTCAAAGAAACGCCTGCTTGATCAAACCCTGAGCCAAACTCAACCAAATCAATAGAAACCATAATTTTGTTCGACAGATAAAGAAAAATCTGTTTGACCGATTCTTGAGCCAATCTGAGAAATCAGGGAAAACCCCGAAGCTGTGATTTCTTGTGAAAAAGAGGAGGGTAAATTTTGGGGTACAACACCATCTTTAGTTGGTTCAGAGGTATCTGGTGCTGTACTTGGTAGGGCGGATTACGATCCAATCCCCCGCAACTATAAATGGGTCAATAAAAGGGGTTATACCAACTTTTTGTACCAGATCCCTGTGTGTGATACGGTGGGAGAACTGACTGTGAGTTTTGCGTTTGTTTTCGCAAATATTTCGGTTGAGCAAGAGTCGCCACCGACTTTTTATTTTATCCTAAGGAAAGGTTTAAAAAGCACAACAAAAACCTTTGAGTTTTTTTTTTTTTTTTTTGGGTTCGAGGAGTAGATTATAGAAAGGGAAGGTATTAGCACCCTTTCTATCCATGGTTATCCATGGGCTCTTAGTTACTTGCTTAGACCAACTTGCCTTTATTCTTAATTGTTTGAAATGGTGCTTTGTGTGTGGATTTGAAAATGCTTTGAAAAGAGGCCAATGTGGTGGCAACCTTTGTAATGATCCATGTTGGGATGTATACAAAGGTGTATGTCTTTTGAAAAGGTTTTCATTTGTTTTTGAAAGTTGTTTTTGAAAGTGTTGTGAGGTGTGTTTTAAAAACAGGCAAGTGTTTTTGTTTTGCAAGTTGACAAGTACTTAAGAGCGATCTACCCTAAAGTTCTCAAAGATTTTGTTATGTTTTTTTAACCCTTTTAACAATTTCGTTCCACCATTGTATTTGGTGGACAATCTTGTGTTAGGATGTGAAAGGGATGAGCGCGGGTCATCGTTTAGACCATAATTGCAATGGTGCCAAGTATCTTTGGGCATTTTCTTTAAGGGACTTGATCATTTGATTTGGCAATATTTTGAAAAATGTTATCGAGGGACTATGATCATTTGATTTGTTTGTTTTGCCCAAAGAGACCTAACATGCAATATGGCCTAATTTTGAAAGGCAACAAGTGGATGTAACCCTAGGGGTGTTAGTGTGCAAGTGTGTTTTATTGCATACAAGAGTTTTTCTTTGAATTAGGTTTTTTCTATTTCATTGGTTTTATCTTGTCATACACGTCCTAATTACTAGCAATAAGGAGCGGAAATGTAAAATCCTACGCTATTACAACAATTAGGGGAGGGGGATACACATTTGTACATGGGGGGTTCAACGAGAAAAATAGACAAAAAAGAAAATAGCAGAAAACAAGATATATAGAGAGAGAGAGGGAGCCCGCGCGCTGCTGGGAGGTCATTAGAAGTTCTGACCCAGATCCGCTGCCAGATGATCAACCTGTTAGTGAAACTGGATGAGTCAGAACTTCTGACTCTGGCACCTGCAAAACAGAACCTTGTTAGTGGGGAAACCAGAAGTTCTAATTTCCCTGCGCTGCAAGAAAGAAGTTTGTTAGTGGAGAAACCAGAAGTTCTGATTCTGCTGAAAAGGCAATAGTTCTCAGAGGTTCTGATATCATTGACAGCAGAACAGGCTTCAGATGTGCTAACGTCAAAGTCAGCACTTGGCTTTTTCATGTACTAATCAAAACATCTGCAATCCTGTTGTTACTCCACAAAACAGGAAACATATTTGAAACAGATCCAGCAAAATAGCAAAAATGTTTTAGAGGTCAGAATCACCAAGGTCACAGGCAAGTCCTATACTGGCTCAGAACGTTCTGAGGTATGAGAGTCCTCAGAACATAAACAGCAATAACATGAATATTTACATTATGTTACTTGAATATGCACAGCTGATGATGCTTAACAGTGTGGTGAGGGTCAGCAGGTGCTTACCTGACTGTTTGGAAAGTGGTGGGTGAAAGTTAGCTTTTGGTTCTGGTGGTGTTCTGGATAGATTTGGAAAAGGGGAAGTAAAGGTATATACGTGTATAGGGTCAGAAGTTTGGAAAGAGTGTTTTTGGTTTACAGAAAAGAGCTGGATATTTGATGAAGTTTGAAGGTGAGAAACTTAAAGTTATGAAACAAAGTTGGAGATTTTGGCAGAGTTTCATAATGTTGTGTTGCTAGGAGTTTTGTTTCTCTCTTAGCAATTTGTTTCTTTTCTTGAACCTCTTTTGCAGTGGTGAAAGCTCTCTATTTATAGGCAAAGTTCTTGTGGATGCCTTGAACATTTAAGGCGCCAACAGAGTTTGAATTTGTTCTTTGACAGAAATTCCTGGGAAGTTGTGATAACAGCTAGCTTTCAGCCTAGGTTGCAGCAGCAGGCGTAGATTGGGGAGAAGTGACCTCTGAAGTGGGCGGTGGCGTGAAGACCCATGTCAGAATCTGTGCAAAAGCATTTTCCAAGCCACACGTGAATGCTCAGGAGTGGTTGGAAGCATTAATGGGCATTAAATGGTGATAAGACCTGTCAATACCAACGTTCTGGTAATGGAAACCAGCGTTGAATCAGCAGCGTAAACCATGCTCTGGCCTTGGCTACCTGTTGCCTTAGTAAGCTCTGGAGATTCTCCTAGTTTTCTGGTACGTTCCTTGGATTTACTTCTGGGCAATCTGGACTTAGAGATTCTGTATCAGTGTAACACCCATTCTTCTGACCTTTCATCTTCTGATTTCAACCTGTTCTGAAGGAGCCTTCAGACTTTCCTGCTTCTCTTGCATTCCTTTAGCAAATTCTGACTGAGCTTGTGTGACTGCTGAAGGGGCATGTTCTGAACCAACTTTACAACTTCTGATTGAACTGATGTAGCTGCTGAAGAGCCAACTTCTGACCACGCTGAGCCAAGCTTGCAACTTCTGACCGTCTTTATCTGGAATGGGTCCAGAAGTTCTGAAGCGCTGATTTTTTTCTAAAAACACTTATTTTAGAGAAGCATTCTAAGTACTTAGAATTTGATTTTTTTTCAAGATAAAAGTGTTGTTTCTGGAGTTCGTGAGATCATCTTGCTCTTGTAAGCGGCTTGCTTGGGCAAAGGGATAACTCAGGACTTGGATTTGTTTCAGAGGGACCTTGAAAATCCAAGATGGTTTCCTGAAGAAAGGGAGGGCAAATTTTGGGGTACAACAGTTGCCCCTGTTCAATCTTCTTGAACCTGAAGAGTTAGATTGGCAAGTTTGCCTTTCGCGACTCGAAGGTAAAAGGAGATTGGACACCAGAGTTCCCGAAAATTTGCACTCGCCTAGTAGAGTACCAGCAATGTGATGGCGGGAATGGGCTTATAGAGGCCATTTGGAGAGGTGGTGGATATGGAGATGGGCTTACAGATGCCATCTGGAGATGTGACAGATCTTCGTCGGGAATGGGCTTACAGATGCCATTTGGAAGTGTTGATCGCACAAGAGATTCCTTAGCGAGAACTTTATGTATCTGAGAAAGGCAGGTGTTTTCCTGGCTTGTTACAGGTGTTTGATCTTCAATCTCCTTATGCAGATATGCCCTGGCTGGATACAGGTATTGAATCTACAATCGGTGGCTCACAGATGTGCCCTGGATGGATACAGGGGTCGAATCTGGAAATGTTGTAGTTGATAGATGTGCCCTGGCTGGATACAGGAATCGAATCTTCGAACTCTTCAGACATGCCCTGGCTAGATACAGGAATCGAGTCTGGAAATATGGTCAACAGATATGCCCTGGCTAGATACAGGAATCGAATCTGGAAATGTTGTAGTTGATAGGTGTGCCCTGGCTGGATACAGGAATCAAATCTTCGAACTCTTCAGACATGCCCTGGCTAGATACAGGAATCGAATCTGGAAATGTTGTAGTTGATAGATGTGCCCTGGCTTGATACAGGAATCGAATCTTCGAACTCTTCAGACATGCCCTGGCTAGATACAGGAATCGAGTCTGGAAATGTGATAGTTGATGGTAGTTGTCTTTGGGATTGTCTTTTTCCCTGAAAAGGCGAAACATAAGTTGTATGCAATGTCATGATGTATGATATGCGTGATGTTTTAACATGAGACAGCGTTGCATGCACTTTATCATGTATGTAAGCGAGATGTATGAAAGTGTGAAATGTTTATGAATGTAACTTCGTCTTAGGAAAATAGATCTTCGATGATTGGCCGGGGAGTTGCCCTGTGGCCAAGATACTTTGCTGAAGTGTTGATGAGAGGCCTGCTGAGGATTTTAAGGATGGATCCTGCAGGGGATAAAAAACTCCGCTGGGAAACACCAAAGGTAAACTCTGCTGGGGATTGAAAGATACTTTGGGGGCGATCTTCCGTGGTGGTTAGCTGAGGGTAACCCAGTTATAAACCCTTGTGAGGAATAACTCTGAACAAAGCTCGGGAGAGACGTCCGTATTCTGCAGGGAACAAGCTTCCAGAATCTACTGGGGATAAGCTTTAAGACCTGCCGGGGAAAGTTGTGCCTTTTTAGGATCGACGGGGAATCAACTCGGCTTGGGGAGAGTATTGCTGAATCTTGTCTTACTCTGCGGGGTGTTGAGATGATTTGGTCACATCCTTCAGTCGAATCTACCTGGGTACCTTGGCAGACAAAGCAATCAGACTGCATCAGACAACTTCACATTGCCCCTGTTTCTGATGTCACCTGTAATTAATCTTTCGTTTCATATGCAAATATTTATGAATCAGCAATTTTAATGTCAGATGCATATATCAAAAATGAACATTGGACGTTCTTCGCTAGACAACAGAAAAAAGGAAAAGCAATGGTAATTTGTATGGACAAATGAATTTGCATTGATTTTCACTTTGCCTGTGAATAGGCGTTTTTGTACAAGAGGCTGACATCCTAGTAAGAGGACGCCACCAAATAACATAGAATTTACAATTTTGAAAAGGAAACAAAACAGCTATGTGAACAATCCCACGGGGTTCCAACTCTGCTATCACTTTTATGTCTCCGGGCGTCTCATCGCTTTTGCTGCCTGGTTGAAGATGAAGTTGATTGGTCGATGCCAAAGCCTGAGCCAGATAGTTGATGCCGAACTCTGGATGCGAAGTGATCCAATGAGTCATAGTGTTACGCTTCATCCCTAACTTTTGCCTGGACCGCCCTTTCGGGTTTTCAATCCACCAGGATACCCATTTTTGCCCAAGCCGCCTTTTCAGGTTTTCGACTTGCCGGGTGTACAGATTTTTTTCATTTCATCCCTTATTCTTGCCCGAACCCTTTTGGTTCGCCGGGAAGCCCTAATTTTTTCCTAGGTATGTCAACCTAGCGGGTCTTTTATTTATGCGTAGTATTTTTTCACTATGTCTGCATTGGCGGGGTGAGGAAGGTCGTCACCGTCCATGGTGGTTAGGATCATGGCTCCTCCTGAGAACACATGCTTAACCACAAATGGCCCTTCGTATGTAGGGGTCCATTTTCCCCGGGGATCACTTTGGGGAAGGATGATGCGTTTGATTACCAGGTCCCCAACTTGATACTCTCGTGGTTTGACTTTCTTGTTAAATGCCCTGATCATCTGTTTTTGATACGTCTGACCATGACAGATAGCGGTGAGTCTCTTTTCGTCAATCAGGTTTAATTGATCAAGTCGAGTCTGGATCCAGTCGTCTTCACTTAGGTCTGCATCCTTCATTATTCGGAGAGAGGGTATCTGGACTTCAATTGGCAAGACTGCCTCCATGCCATAGACCAAAGAGAAGGGAGTTGCCCCTGTTGACGTCCTTGCTGAGGTACGGTACCCATGAAGGGCGAACGGTAACATCTCGTGCCAATCTTTATAGGTCATTGTCATCTTCTGCACAATTTTCTTGATATTCTTATTAGCTGCCTCTACAGCTCCATTCATCTTCGGCCGGTAGGGAGAAGAATTGTGGTGCTGTATCTTGAATTGTTCACAGAGTTCAGTGATCATCTTGTTGTTGAGATTGGTACCATTGTCCGTAATGATTCTTTCCGGGATGCCGTACCGACAGATCAGATTATGCCGGATGAAACGTGCCACGACACTCTTGGTTACTGTGGCGTAGGAAGCTGCCTCAACCCACTTCGTGAAGTAACCGATTGCCACCAAGATGAAGCGATGCCCATTGGATGCTGTCGGTCGGATCTCACCGATCATATCAATCCCCCACATTGCAAAAGGCCAAGGTGCCGTTAGGACGTTCAGAGGAACTGGAGGAATGTGCACCTTGTCAGCATAGATCTGGCATTTGTGACAAGTTCGGGAGCGTTGGTAACAATCAACTTCCATTGTGGACCAGAAATATCCTGCCCGAAGGATTTTCTTAGCCATGGTGTGTCCACTGGAATGTGTCCCGAATGTACCTTCATGCAGTTCTATCATGATCTTCTCTGCTTCAGCCTTATCCACACAACGTAGTAGAGTCGAATCGTGATTCCGTTTGTAGAGAATGTCGTTGCTGAGGAAGAATTTTGCCGCAAACCTCCTTATGAACTTCTTGTCATTGACAGATGCGCCTTCAGGGTATTCCTGAGCTTCCAAGTACCTCTTCACCTCATGATACCAAGGTTTTTCAGTCACCTTCTCGGCCTCGAGATCGCAGCAGTATGCCGGTTCATCCAACTTCCAGATAATGATCCGGGGAGCCTCATTGTCCCATTTAACCTTGAACATTGAAGACATCGTAGCTAGTGTGTCCGCTAGCTGATTCTCCTCTCTAGGGAAGTGTTCGAAAGTTATTTCTTCAAAGTGAGGAAGCAAGGTTGACACATACTCTTTGTAAGGAATAAGATTCGGGTGTTTCGTATCCCACTCGCCTTTGATCTGATTGATCACGAGAGCGGAATCTCCGAAGACACTCAGGAATTTGATCCTTAAGTCGATTGCAGCTTGTAGACCCATGATACATGCCTCATATTCTGCCATGTTGTTGGTGCAGTTGAAGCATAATCGAGCGGTGAGTGGAGTATGAGTTCCTTTGGGAGATATGATTACAGCGCCGACGCCGTTACCCAAAGCATTGGAGGCTCCATCAAAATGCATAGACCATCGGGATCCTTCCTCAGGTCCTTCATCCGGTCCAGGTACTTCACAGTCAGTTACCACCATGATGTCTTCGTCCGGAAAATCAAAGTTCAATGATTGGTAATCGTCCACAGGTTGGTGTGCCAAATGATCTGCCAGTACACTTCCCTTAATAGCTTTCTGAGTTGTATACTGGATATCATATTCTGTCAAGATCATTTGCCATCTCGCTATTCTCCCAGACAGAGCAGGCTTTTCAAATATGTACTTGATGGGATCCATTTTTGAAATCAACAAGGTAGTGTGAGTCAGCATATACTGTCTCAGCCGGCGAGCAGCCCATACAAGAGCGCAGCAAGTTTTCTCAAGCAGTGAGTAACGAGACTCACAGTCGGTAAACTTTTTTCTCAAGTAATAAATAGCGTGCTCTTTTCGGCCAGACTCGTCATGCTGCCCCAGCACACACCCCATTGAATTATCTAGTACTGTCAAGTATAATATTAGAGGTCTTCCTTCCACTGGTGGCATAAGAATGGGTGGCTCTTGGAGATATTCTTTTATCCTTTCAAAGGCAGCTTGACAGTCATCGTTCCAGCGTACTACTTGATCTTTCTTCAGTAATTTGAAGATTGGCTCACAAGTAGCCGTCAGATGTGAGATGAATCGGGCAATGTAATTCAGTCGTCCCAGGAAGCCTCTGACTTCTTTCTCTGTCTTAGGAACTGGCATCTCTTGAATGGCTTTAACCTTGGCGGGGTCCACTTGAATACCCTTATCACTTACAATGAAGCCTAGCAATTTTCCGGACCTTACCCCAAAGGTGCATTTGTTGGGATTCAACCTCAGCTTGTATAACTTGAGTCGGTCAAACAACTTCCTCAGATGGTCAAGGTGCTCCTCCTCAGTTTTGAGACCTTGCAATCATGTCATCAACGTATACCTCAATCTCGTGATGGATCATATCATGAAATAAAGCCACCATGGCACGTTGATAGGTTGCCCCAGCATTTTTCAATCCGAACGGCATGACCTTATAACAGAAGGTGCCCCACTGAGTCACAAAGGTAGTCTTCTCCATATCCTCTGGAGCCATCTTGATCTGATTATACCCTGAAAAACCATCCATGAAGGAGAACACCTTGTGTTGAGCAGTATTGTCAACGAGGACGTCAATGTGAGGTAGAGGAAAATCATCCTTGGGACTGGCCCTGTTCAAATCCCTATAGTCGACACACATTCTGACTTTACCGTCCTTCTTTGGCACTGGAACCACATTGGCAACCCACTGAGGGTAAGAAGTTACTGCTAGAAACCCGGCGTCAAACTGCTTCATAACCTCAGCCTTGATCTTTTCAGACATCTCTGGGTGCATACGGCGGACCTTTTGCTTTATCGGAGGGCAATCTTCCTTGGTTGGTAGGTGGTGAACTACAATGTCGGCATCCAAACCAGGCATGTCTTCATAGGACCAAGCAAATATCTCCATGTAATCCTGTAGCATCTGGATCAATCGTTGCTTCATGCCGAGTTCTAGATTGGCACAAATCTTGACCTCTTTCCTATCTGTCTCAGTGCCCAGGTTAACTGTTTCCACAGGCTCTTCATGTGGTTGAATAGCCCTCTCTTCCTGGAGTAGTAATCTTGCGAGTTCACCAGGCACTTCACAATCATCTTCACCTTCGTCTTCGGCCAAGTTGATCGGATTCTCGAAGTCATAACTGGCGGTAGCAGAGCTGTTACCAGTGAGATCCGAAGTGGATTGAGACCTGTATAAGTGAGTGTGTGTAAATATAGCTGTTTTGTAATATATAACACAGAAAGAAAAAAGCACAAGATTTGAAATGCAACAAACGTCCAATGTTTTGATTAATGATATATGGAAATGTCATACAAAAAGCCCTCACGAATGGAGCTATGATGCCCCGGGTAGGACACCAAGCCAACAAAGTTTTAACATATTGTTTGTTACAAATCAAAAGAAATTAATTACTGCGTGACAAATGTGATAGGTGTAAAATCCTTTGCCGTCCAGTTGCTTGGTCCGTTGCTGGTAGTCGGGTAGATCCAACTGTCAAACTCTGCCTCCTCTACATCCTCCTCAATAGCGTTCACCCTTGGATTGGAGATAAACACTGGAGCCTTTCTGATCTTGTCCTTGCGCACAGCCTTCTGAGCCTCTGTAGTAAAGCCCAGTCCAAATTTGTCAGTTTTCTGCGTAAAGTCAGGAAGCCTGCCCCAGTTAGTACATTCTCCTCTCTGAACCACAACCCGGGCATCCTTTAGGGAAGCCATCTTCAAAGGAACATTCTCTTCGGCTGCCGTTTCTGCTGCTGCTGAAATTGGAAGCACCTTCTCGAAATGCTGAAAGGGGGTTTCAATAAATTCCCCATCCATCTCAATGTATCTGAAGGAATTTAAATGGCTCACCATATACTCCTCTTCTCCTTGCATGGTGACGATCTTCCCTCTGACAGGGTACTTCAGCTTCTGGTGCAAGGTAGAGGTCATTGCCCCAGCTTTATGGATCCAAGGTCGACCCAGTAGACAAGAGTACGATGGACGTATATCCATCACATAAAAAGTAGAGTCAAACACTTGAGAGCCCACACGAATAAGAATGTCAACCTCTCCATGAACCATCCTTTTTGAACCGTCAAAGGCCCTGACGATGATATTGTTGGGCTTTAGTTCCAGGTCTTCACAATCTAAACGGTCTAAAGCCTTTTTTGGTAGAACATTCAAGGAAGAACCAGTATCCACCAATACATGTGCCAGAGTAGTGCCCCTGCATTCGATAGAGACATGCAGGGCATCATTGTGGTCTCTTCCCTTCGCAGTCAGGTCAGCATCTGAGAAACCCAAGCCATTGTCTGCTGTCAGATTTGCTACGCAATCAGTGAACTGGACTGCAGATGTCTCCTGTGGCACATGGGCCGTTTTGAGAAATGAGATCAAGGCCTTAGCATGGGCCTCGGAGCATAGCAATAAAGAGAGCATGGAGATCTTGGAGGGCGTATGCCCCAGCTGCTCGACCACATTGAAATCACTCTTCTTTATTATTTTCAGGATTTCCTCCATTTCTTGTTGGGAGGCCTCAGCATTTATAGGTATTGGTGCCTCCATCCGGGCAGGATCTTCTTCAATCCCTTTGCCCCGAGCATTAGATGACTCGGCAGCAGGGGAAACAACTTGATCAGCAACAGGAACAGGTACACTTGTAGGTGTTATAAGGAGGGGTTTCTGAGTAGCGGGCGGTGCAATGTCAGGCGAGAAGAGCCTGCCACTGCGGGTGACCTTGGCTGGACCAGCGATATCGCAGATACTGGTGCCAGTGTTGAATTCTTGTTTGATTCTATTTACATATACGTCTGCCCCATAATGCCAGGGGACAACTTTATCAGAAACGTAGGGGAGAGGCCCCGGAACAGTAATAACCACAGGTGCAACAGTCATGATTTGAACAGGCTTCTTCGGGAGAGCCTTGATTGGATTATTGAAGATGGTAACCACAAAAACTTCTTCTGCCGGAACCAACTGAACAGCAGACTTTTTAAACAGAATCTCCTTGTTATCCATTAGGCTTTGGATGCCTAACTTCAGCAAGGGACAACCAGATAGGGAAACAGCACAGAGCAGGCAACCTTCACTGCAACCCGGAAATAAACCGGCCAGTAGTAAGTTCCTCTTAACAGTCAAAAGAGGGGTAACAACTTCATTTATTGAAACAACATATAATTCTTCCTCAATGGCATTTACTCTATGCTGGGGCATAGGAGCAGTTATAACATTTGGTCTCTCCAGCACTTCAAACTGAATTTCCTTTGCGTCGATCAGATCTTGCACTTTGTTTCTCAAGGCCCAGCAATCATCAGTAGTGTGCCCGGGGCTATCAGAATGATAAGCACACCGGGCATTTGGGTTATACTTAGGAGATGCAGTGTTGACGACCTTAGGAGCCTCTTTGATGGTCACCAAGTTGGTTGATAACAGTTGGGGTAAAATTTGAGATAAGGTCATGCTCAGCCGAGTATACTGCCTCTTGGGCCTTTCACCTCTTTGTTGATTGTACTGCTGAGGAGCAGCAAGAGGTTTTGAAATGACCAGAGCATTGACGGCTTGGCGACTTTCTGGCTTGACTTGTCTTCTAGGACCATAGACGGCACTTGCTTCCTTTTTAAAAGGCCTCTTCTCAGTACTTGCAGCAACACCCTTCTAAATCTTTCCTGACTTGATGCCGGCTTCTATTCTTTCGCCCATTAATATCAAATCGGTAAACCCCGCAGAAGAGTTACCAATTAGATGATTGAAAAATGGCCCAGATAGGGTCCCAAGAAACATATCAATGAGCTCACGATCGGTTAAAGGAGGCTGCACCCTTCCAGCCAAATCCCTCCATTTTTGTGCGTATTCTTTGAATCCTTCGCCTGTTCCTAACGACATACCCTGAAGTTGGGTACGAGTAGGGGCAAGGTCAGAATTGTATTGGTATTGTTTGTAGAAAGCGGTGGCCAAATCTTCCCAATTTCGAATGCTGGTTCCTTCTAGCTGATAAAACCACTCCAACTGAGCTCCAGAAAGACTGTCTTGAAAGAAATGAATCCAAAGGTTTTTATCTGCCGTATAGGGTTGAATTTTTCTCATGTAGGACCTGAGATGCATTTTGGGACAGGACAGCCCATCATACCTCACAAACGCTGGCACTTTGAATTTTGGGGGAATCACAATCCCGGCAACCAGACCTAAGTCGTCAAAATCCAAACCCGGTACCCTTTGTAGCTCCATGGCGGCCAACATGTCTTCTAGCCCTTTGTATTTATCATCAGCTGGAGGGTATTGTTGATCGGTATAATCTTCATCCTCTTCGACCTCCTCCTCTTCCGCATCAGACTCGGAAGGTACCGCAGCCCCACCTCCTTTGCTGGTTCCTTCATCAGAGATAGGAGGAAATTCAAGTACCCTCCGAGCTTCTCCGTCAAATCTTCTCCCCAAAGTAGCCACCCCGATTCTCTTTTTCTTCTTTTTTACTGGGTCCTTGTTCCCCAGTTGAGTCTTGATATCCTCCTGACCCTTAGCCAAGGTCATCAGGAGTTGCTGGAACTGTGCGTTCTGAGCTTGTAGGTCTTTGACCGTTTGCTCGAGATCCATCCTGACTGACATAAACAGCGGATAGATAAGGAAACTTGGAGTGAGACCTGCTTATGCACATGATGAATGGTATGCTTATGTATGCAATGCATTCAAGGATTTAGGACATTCAAAATTGCTTCAGACAAAGAAGAACGCACGTCATATTAACAAGAAGAAATTTGTTAGTACATAAATGCCCCATGGGCCAAATATTACAAAATAACTTCTCAGGGTAGAAAGACATTGCGCATCCTCTTTGGTGCGATGTAGGTGTTGAGGACCTCTTGCTCATGGAGTCGGAGGGTAAGCTCTAGAACCTTCTTCTCACTGGCGTAGAAGCTAGCTTCAAAAGTATTACGTTCCTCCTTGAGCTGAATCCAACTTTTCTGCATTTCCTCCCATGATGTAGGCATGTCTGGATGTAGGATGGTGTAGGGAACCTCTCCTTCATTGACGGGCTCTTTAATCACAGGGAGAACATGAGGATAAGGCATCATCAATCTTTGGGCTCGGGCTCGTACCCACTTGAGATAAGGTTCAAGAGGGATGGAGTTCTTGTGTCCCAGAGTCTTGCTATCAACCTTGTTGAGTTTTCCCCAAGCTCTGATGAATCTTTGGCGAAGTCCTTGCGCATCGTTGTCGAAGTCAAAAACTAAGCTAGGAATCAACATATCATGAGGGCCATCCCTCCGTGCATATCCAAATTGCCTCAAAGCTAGGCAAGGATTGTAGGTGATACCCCCTCTAATTCCAAGTAAAGGAACATTAGGAAATTCTCCGCAACGATCGACAATGATGACATTTTCTCTGGACCGAGAACACCAATGCACATCAGAATGAGTAAGAGTCATCAATCGTTGGGACCACCTTGCACCTTGGTCATTTTTCAAGACAGATTGTGGAAGGTGCGAAATAAACCACCTTGCAAGGATAGGAGTACAGCACATGAGAACACCCCTCTTTCTCATTGTTCGTGTGTAAAATGAGTGAAGGATGTCCCCAAGCAATGTTGGTATTGGATTTCTGGACAAGAAGATTTTGACAGCATTGACATCTACCAATTGGTCAGGATTTGGGAAAAGGACCAACCCATAGATAAGGAGTGCCACGATCTCTTCAAAGGCTTGTAGGTCCAATGAGTTCCAACATTCTTGTGCCTTCTCAAACAAGAACCTGGCTAAGAATCCTTTGACGCTGCTTCTGGTTTCCCAATGCCCCTTGATGTCGGATGGTTGTAGACGTAATGCTCGAGCAACATCTTCCGGCTTTGGTTCCTTTTTCGTACCGTTGAAGGGTAGTTGATTAAGGATAGGAATTCTCAGGAGTTGAGAAAACTCCTCCAAAGTGGGCACCAACTGATAATCAGGGAAAGTGAAACAGTGGTGAAGAGGGTCAAAGAACTGGAATAGCACTTTCATCATGTCTTCTTCAATGTTGGTGTCGACTAGGCTGAGCAGTCTACCATGTCTTTCACTGAAGGATGAATTTTCCGGAATTCTTGAGGTGAGCTCCTTGAGTTGAGGAGAGATTCTCACAAGGTTGACTTGAATGGTATTTCTGCGAGGAATTTCCATGACCTGCAAAACAGGAACAAAGATGAAGATCCAAACCCTTGAAATGGTTAGTAAATGCATATGATGCTTCATGATGTTTATGATGTATGCACAAAACATATGTACAAGCAAATCACACCAAACCCTAGTTTCAGGCTTGCGTGGGGTTTCATAGGCAAGTACCCTCTTGAGTGTAGTTGGCTTAAAAACCTGTCCTATAAATAGTAACCGGGTTCTAAGGAGCTCAATATCCTTGGATTGTTTTCAATGTTCATTGTTTTGGTTTAGCCACTTAACTAGCGACCAAAATATTCCAAGAAAACAACCCTCAATGAGTGTAGTATCGAGTATCTACCAACTTCGGACTGCACCAAAGCCGGTCATCTCACTACCCCTAATAAAAGGCCAAGATGGTCAAGTAAGGTTCTAGGTCATTAGTGCTTAGTGACATCACTCAGCGGCCCTGTACTCTCCTTGATTGAACTCAAGGGTTACCGGTACTCACAAATATGTCGCACTAATATAGCTATTGCTTAGACCGTGTCGGTATACCCCGCACAGTTTCCACAACGTATTGCTATCTATGAATGTTTCCCAAAATCCGGGTGTAGGATTGCAAGCCCAAACAAATAGAACCAAAGTATAAAGCAAACAATTCAAACAATTAGTCATGCAAGAGGGTGATCTAAACCCTAAGGTTACTCCACTTTTAAAATAAGTCCCCAGCAGAGTCGCCAGTTCTGTGATACGGTGGGAGAACTGACTGTGAGTTTTGCGTTTGTTTTCGCAAATATTTCGGTTGAGCAAGAGTCGCCACCGACTTTTTATTTTATCCTAAGGAAAGGTTTAAAAAGCACAGCAAAAACCTTTGAGTTTTTTTTTTTTTTTTTTGGGTTCGGGGAGTAGATTATAGAAAGGGAAGGTATTAGCACCCTTTCTATCCATGGTTATCCATGGGCTCTTAGTTACTTGCTTAGACCAACTTGCCTTTATTCTTAATTGTTTGAAATGGTGCTTTGTGTGTGGATTTGAAAATGCTTTGAAAAGAGGCCAATGTGGTGACAACCTTTGTAATGATCCATGTTGGGATGTATACAAAGGTGTATGTCTTTTGAAAAGGTTTTCATTTGTTTTTGAAAGTTGTTTTTGAAAGTGTTGTGAGGTGTGTTTTAAAAACAGGCAAGTGTTTTTGTTTTGCAAGTTGACAAGTACTTAAGAGCGATCTACCCTAAAGTTCTCAAAGATTTTGTTATGTTTTTTTAACCCTTTTAACAATTTTGTTCCACCATTGTATTTGGTGGACAATCTTGTGTTAGGATGTGAAAGGGACGAGCGCGGGTCATCTTTTAGACCATAATTGCAATGGTGCCAAGTATCTTTGGGCATTTTCTTTAAGGGACTTGATCATTTGATTTGGCAATATTTTGAAAAATGTTATCGAGGGACTATGATCATTTGATTTGTTTGTTTTGCCCAAAGAGACCTAACATGCAATATGGCCTAATTTTGAAAGGCAACAAGTGGATGTAACCCTAGGGGTGTTAGTGTGCAAGTGTGTTTTATTGCATACAAGAGTTTTTCTTTGAATTAGGTTTTTTCTATTTCATTGGTTTTATCTTGTCATACACGTCCTAATTACTAGCAATAAGGAGCGGAAATATAAAATCCTACGCTATTACAACAATTAGGGGAGGGGGATACACATTTGTACATGGGGGGTTCAACGAGAAAAATAGACAAAAAAGAAAATAGCAGAAAACAAGATATATATATATATATATATAGAGAGAGAGAGAGAGGGAGCCCGCGCGCTGCTGGGAGGTCATCAGAAGTTTTGACCCAGATCCGCTGCCAGATGATCAACCTGTTAGTGAAACTGGATGAGTCAGAACTTCTGACTCTGGCACCTGCAAAACAGAACCTTGTTAGTGGGGAAACCAGAAGTTCTGATTTCCCTGCGCTGCAAGACAGAAGTTTGTTAGTGGAGAAACCAGAAGTTCTGATTCTGCTGAAAAGGCAATAGTTCTCAGAGGTTCTGATATCATTGACAGCAGAACAGGCTTCAGATGTGCTAACGTCAAAGTCAGCACTTGGCTTTTTCCTGTACTAATCAAAACATCTGCAATCCTGTTGTTACTCCACAAAACAGGAAACATATTTGAAACAGATCCAGCAAAATAGAAAAAATGTTTCAGAGGTCAGAATCACCAAGGTCACAGCCAAGTCCTATACTGGCTCAGAACGTTCTGAGGTATGAGAGTCCTCAGAACATAAACAGCAATAACATGAATATTTACATTATGTTACTTGAATATGCACAGCTGATGATGCTTAACAGTGTGGTGAGGGTCAGCAGGTGCTTACCTGACTGTTTGGAAAGTGGTGGGTGAAAGTTAGCTTTTGGTTCTGGTGGTGTTCTGGACAGATTTGGAAAAGGGGAAGTAAAGGTATATACGTGTATAGGGTCAGAAGTTTGGAAAGAGTGTTTTTGGTTTACAGAAAAGAGCTGGATATTTGATGAAGTTTGAAGGTGAGAAACTTAAAGTTATGAAACAAAGCTGGAGATTTTAGCAGAGTTTCAGAATGTTGTGTTGCTAGGAGTTTTGTTTCTCTCTTAGCAATTTCTGTTTCTTTTCTTGAACCTCTTTTGCAGTGGTGAAAGCTCTCTATTTATAGGCAAAGTTCTTGTGGATGCCTTGAACATTTAAGGCGCCAACAGAGTTTGAATTTGTTCTTTGACAGAAATTCCTGGGAAGTTGTGATAACAGCTAGCTTTCAGCCTAGGTTGCAGCAGCAGGCGTAGATTGGGGAGAAGTGACCTCTGAAGTGGGCGGTGGCGTGAAGACCCATGTCAGAATCTGTTCAAAAGCATTTTCCAAGCCACACGTGAATGCTCAGGAGTGGTTGGAAGCATTAATGGGCATTAAATGGTGACAAGACCTGTCAATACCAACGTTCTGGTAATGGAAACCAGCGTTGAATCAGCAGCGTAAACCATGCTCTGGCCTTGGCTACCTGTTGCCTTAGTAAGCTCTGGAGATTCTCCTAGTTTTCTGGTACGTTCCTTGGATTTACTTCTGGGAAATCTGGACTTAGAGATTCTGTATCAGTGTAACACCCATTCTTCTGACCTTTCATCTTCTGATTTCAACCTGTTCTGAAGGAGCCTTCAGACTTTCCTGCTTCTCTTGCATTCCTTTAGCAAATTCTGACTGAGCTTGTGTGACTGCTGAAGGGGCATGTTCTGAACCAACTTTACAACTTCTGATTGAACTGATGTAGCTGCTGAAGAGCCAACTTCTGACCACGCTGAGCCAAGCTTGCAACTTCTGACCGTCTTTATCTGGAATGGGTCCAGAAGTTCTGAAGCGCTGATTTTTTTCTAAAAACACTTATTTTAGAGAAGCATTCTAAGTACTTAGAATTTGATTTTTTTTCAAGATAAAAGTGTTGTTTCTGGAGTTCGTGAGATCATCTTGCTCTTGTAAGCAGCTTGCTTGGGCAAAGGGATAACTCAGGACTTGGATTTGTTTCAGAGGGACCTTGAAAATCCAAGATGGTTTCCTGAAGAAAGGGAGGGCAAATTTTGGGGTACAACACTGTGTTTTATGATCAGAATCACTACCCGGTCACTTTACTCTGAGCATGTACGAATAACGGGCTTAATGTGATTGCGCCTGAATGAAAAAGGATTTGAAAATAGGAAAAATATAGTCCTAAGCATAGTGGCATGATATGGATTGGTTCGTAAAAGAACGAAGCTTATGTCCGTTTAACGGAAGAGTTTCACTATGATATCCTTGGTTTGAATCAGTCAGTACCTATCAATACATCCCTGTTTTAATTCCAGAGTCCCCTTGCAGCCCAACTTGTTCACTAACATTGTTTTTCTTCTTAATCTATTTAGAGTTTTTGCTTGAGGACAAGCAAAGTTTAAGTGTGGGAGAATTTGATAACACTTACTTTACACTTGTTTTTTACTCTGATTTCACATGTTATTTAGGTTTTTTATTATTGTTTTCTCATATTGTGCCTATCTTTTATTTCCTTTTCAGGTATTTCAATTATCCAGAGCTCCCCTGAAGAAATGAAGGAAAACAGACTGAAAAACAGGAGTTTAGGTCAAATTTGCACTCATGGTGTCCACCATGGCGCCAGCCATAGGGTAGGCCATGATGTGGACCACCTCCTGCTGACCTCAACTAACACGTTCCCCACTTCCTTTCGTTTACACTCATGGCGGGCGCCATGTCCCCCATGGCGGGCGCCATGTCCCCCATGACGGGCGCCACCTTTGGACGATGTTTTTCCCCCAAAAGGAGTTGGGGGGCATTCTTGTGATTTCCTGCATTCTTCATCCTCTATAAATAGAACTTCCTGATTTCATTTTAATTCACCCAAGCTCAGTTGCAAACTTGATCCAACCATAGTTGCGAACTTAAGCCATATAATTTCACCATTGTAAAGCGATAATTCTTCATATCAGGGAATTATTGCACTGTTGATTGAGTCTGTGATCGAGTTCGTAGATTGAGTCTGTAATCGAGTTTGGAGCACTTCGATAGAAGTTTATCCTGCCACATTTATTTTCAACTGCTGTTTATTTCCAGTCGCATTTTACTTCCAGTTTGTACCAGATTTAAAACCTCCCCGCTTGGAGCAGGTTTCTATTTATATTTCCCGCAGATGCTTTTACTTTGTTTATTTCCTGCACCTGCTTTTACTTTGTTTATTTTCCGCACTGCTTTTACTTTGTTTATCTTCTGCATTGCTTTTACTTTGTTTATTTCCCGCACCGCACTTTAAATTATTTACTTTCTCGCATGATTTATTTTAACATGTTTGTTTACATTCCCATGTCAGGCTGAACCTTACTGGGCTAGAATGTAAGGAATCTAGTTAGATCGATATTCCAAATAATGTGTCAATAGAAATGCTTATGGGCTATTTTGGTTTTTAATACGAGTTTTCTGTACTTTATTGTTGTTGGGTAAGATCGAAAGCCGTCCAACCCTTTGTTAAACTCGGTTAGTTCTAACTGGTCAAAGGAAGCGAAAGTGCTTTGTCCGGTTAGTTAGGGATTTTTATTATCAGAGAAATCAATTTTGAAACTATTTTCGGACGCGTTTATAGGGTTAAAGTTAGGTCCCCTTTTTATTAGAAATTCCAGATCAAAATACTTTTCAACTTGGTCAAGTACTTTATTTCTTAAAAATAGGTTTATTACTTTAACGCAATGCGCGCCTTTTTATAAGTGACGATAAGAAGGTCTGATTAGAGAGTAAACTCGGTTCTGATTACACGAAATCGACAGTTCCTGTTAAATTAGTTATTTTCTTTAGTAGAAAATATTGCCCTATAAGTAGTTCTATTCCGAAGCATTGTGAATATCATCTGACTATGTGAATTACATTCGACCCTGCTTTTATATCTGAAGTTTATTTCGATGCACTTTACTTTCTTGCATGCTCAATTCCTTGTTTGATATTGACTTAGCTAAACACCGTAACAATAGGAAACGATAGATTGCGATTGGTCTATGTGGATCGATAATCTTTTATATTACTCTGACGCGATTCGTACACTTGCGAATATACCGCATCAATCATTCATGTTACAATTGGCTTTAACATGGTGCTTGATAGTTCTGAGTAACTTATCTGAACTGCCAAGTGATGGATGATTGTTATGAACAAAAAGTTTGTCGAGACGTGTACGTGATGCCACATTGTTTCCAATATCATGTGACATTTTCCTATTATCCAAGATTAGCTTCCTTCTCTTCCTAGCAGTAGCCGGATCATGTATATTTTCCAAGTTTTTGTATGCAACATAAATTGGGTTTGCTGTTGTTGCTTTAGATGTACGGGTCGATGGAGAAGGTGGTACAGTAATAAGTGCAGATTGTAGCTATTTTTGTATATACTTTTTGTTGCACTTATCGACTTTTTGTTGTTAATATCGTTGAATAATTCCCCATTTTTTGTATAATTATGTATATATTATGTTTAATCGAGTTTATGTGTATTTGTGTACCGTTTGATAGTTTTCCATTCATTTTATAGGTATTTATGCTATTTGGAGCATGAGCAATAAAGTGTTGAAGACACGGTTTCATACGCGCGATTTTGAGCAACTCGTCAACGAATAAGGCTCAAAATCAAAGAATAATAAATAATCAATTTGGTTTATATTAATGAATTATTAGATAGATGATTGAATAAGCTTTCCAACACTTCAAACCGGGCGTAAATCGGAGTTACGGTTCTCAAGTTATGGCGAAAACAAAAGGTTGATTTTTTTCTCATGACAGTAGAGCGCGCTTAGCGGGATTGTGCCGCTTAGCGCGGTCCCCTGAAGAGAGTTGCATTAAAAGGGCCAAATGCATATTTTTTAGGTTATGTTTTGGGTTATTTGTTCCCAACTCATCAAACCTTCATTTTTTGATAGATTAGCTTAGAAAACAACATTAAAGCCTTGCTTATGGATGATTGGAGGTGAATTTCTCTTTGACTGGCACTGACAAACTAGAAGATTTATGGTTTATCTCTTCTCCCCTCTTTGTATTTATCTTTTTTTGGTTATTGTTTGTATATTTACTTTGAACATATGTATATTTGTTGATCGTGGTGTTGTATAAAGCTTGCTTTACAAATCAATCTTGATGTCTTCTTTGATCTTTTTGCTTTATGTTTGGATTTGAGCTGTTATAGACATATACCTCAAAAATCTTGATTAGGGATGAATATATATTAATTTCTATATTCTGGAGATATATTTAGAGCTAATATTAACTTTGGGTGCTAAAGCTTAATGCCTCAGTGTTGTTGTAGCGTGCAAGACACTGCCGATAGAGTAATACGGTTGGTCCCGCGACTTGGCGTTAGACATAACCTTCATTGCAGATACATCTCGTGGTGTCCATGATTATTTTGATGAGTACAGTAGGTTGAGTGAAATTGATCGATAGATTTAAATTTATGACGAGTAGTGTACATTCATACCAGATAAGTTGTATATCCTTTACAATTTTTGTTTACATTTATTTTTTGTTGATACCTTTTTCATACAACCCATTCAACCCTCAAACTCATTAACGATAGATTTGTCGAACGACATTTCAATACACCAATATATGTGAACACGATACAATATAACTTAAATATCACCCAGTAAATTAATAACTTACTTTTTGCTTGCCGCTTTACCGCAACAACATACAATTGTTGTTAGATTAAGGGTTTTAGATAAAGTAGGTTGATGTGTCTTCACACCATTACTTGCATTTCTCCACCGTTTCAAAATAAGTATCCTCCTATGTATAGCAATAGAATATTGAGTGACATTGTTGTCATGAAAATTTGGTAGCATGACTTTAATACAGAGTGGGGAACAAAGTAAGTGGTACAGACATGTGTTTGATTGGGAATAAATGTGAATATATTGAGTAAAATAGCAGAATATGTAATAGAAAAGATTGGATATAAAACAGTTTGTAGTAAAAATAGTGGAGTAAAGGTGGACAATCATGAAATCAAGAGATAACAAACTATTAAAACCGTGTGTTGTTGTTTGGAAGGATTGAATTAATTGGAGAAGTTTGTCAACTACATTAATAATTGAATATTAATGTGTGCTATAACTGAGAGATTGAAAGTGAGAAGGATCATTATACATTATTTGAAACATGAACATATGCGAAAATAACTATATGTAGAATCATAGAGATATGTTAAAATCTCAACTGCTTGATCTTATCATTTCATGGCTATCGACTTTAAACTGATTTTATTGTATAATTAATAGCCATATAAGTGAACTATCTCTTCATCCAGATGATTTTGTAGTACAAATTGTGCCTTGTCTTAGTTTTCATGCAATAGTTCTTTAGTTTTAATATTGGTGGAGAGTTATACAACAATAAGTCTTGCAGACATGTAAAGACTTATTTAGATGGTAACAACTACTCTGAATATTAATTGGTAGAAGTAGTACAAAAAGAAATCCATTAAGAAAAATAAGGAGTACATCATTACATTATTTTCAAGACATATAAACAATGAGTAAAACCAAATAATCAAAAGGCATTCAAAGATGCGACAACCTTCAGAACCTTGATTGAATAGTATTTTTTAAAGTCTTTTATTCATGACATAAACATTACAACATTCAAATATTTACGACATGACATTACCATGATTATCGATTTTATATTGATTTTACTGCATAATTGTTAAGCCATATCAGTGAACCATCTCTTCATCCAAATGATTCTGTAGTACAAACTGTGAATTGCCTTAGCTCTCATGCCATAATTATTTAGTTTAATATTAGCAGAAAATTATACATGAACAAACAAAACATGTAATGACTTATGAAGATGGTAGAAACTGATTTGAATATTAATTAGTAGAAGTATTACAAAAAATAAATCCATTAAGAAAAATAAGGAGTACATCATTACATTCTTTGTAAGACATACAAACAATGTGTAAAACCAAATCATCAAAGGTCATTCCAAGATGCGACCGTCTTTAAAAGCTTGGTTGAATAAAATTTTTTGCATATGCCGAGGCCAGTATGTTGCATTGAAAAGCCGACACTGTTGTAAATCTTGGTTGATGAGAGTTCTCTGCACATGCTTATACACTGCAAGGCCTGAATCTGACCTCACTCAGCTGTAGGGACATGAAGCTTCAAAACAATAGATCGGTCTGTTTTGTTTCACATGAATAGCAATATACCAATAATTCATGATTATTATTGTAAACAAAAAAAAGTAGACACCATCAAGTTATGATATTTTAAAGTAACATAAGTCTAATCATACAAATCCAAACAAACAAAGTAACACAAGTCTAATCATACATATCTAAATAAACAAACAAAGAAAACGCTGATAAAAATCAAAATTACAATCATTGTCAATATAAAACCAGAATAAAACAATTGAAGACTCATAATAAACCGTAGCCACCATTAATCATTCTTTTCCACTTTGATAATTTTCTTGAGCTTGTTTGATGATAGCTCTCCATCACAAAATCCTTACGAGCTTGTTGATTCTCTTGTTACACATGGAAAATGTCTTTTGCCAGCAGGCGTAATGTAACGTCCATTAATTTAATTAATTAATTAAATTATTTTTGGATTATTTGTGAAGTTGCGATATGTTGAGAATTATTGGTATAAATTGTTGGATTATTATTAATTAATTAATTAGGTTATTAATAATAATTATAATGTTGGAATTAATGGAATATATAGTGTTGGACTTATGCTATTGGTTGGAAGTAGTAAAGTGGAGGTGTGTAGGTTAGGCCCAATAGGATTGATATATAAGGTTAAGCTGACGCAAGGATTTGTTTTAGTTGGAGAATAAGAAATTTTGTATGTTGACTGGAAGAGCTGCACAGAAGAGGAGCAAGTTGCTCGGTGTCGAGCAGAGCAAATCAAGGATTATGGTCGGAGCTTTGGTTGAGTGACCTTCAATCTAGGTAAGGGTGGGGTTCTGACCTTATAATGGGATTTATGATGTGTATTATGTGAGAATTGGTCGTTTGTAGGTCCGTTGCGCGTTGATGTTTCTGAATTTGCTATCGAAGTTGCTCGTTTATTTGTGATGTGGTCGTTGGGAAGTACCGTACGACTGTTTAATGAACATGCTATAGGAAGTTGCCCGGTGGTTGTTGTGGACGTTTTGAGTTATCTGTGTGACTGCCCAGTTTAATCGATGGATAGGTTAGGATAGTTGATTACTGGTCATGATGGTCGTTAGGACGTTAGGTTATTCCGAGCGGTTGGCAGAAAAATTAGTGAATTGTTGAAGTGGTCGTTTTAGGGGGGATTTCTGCGTGACTGCCGTGTATGATTAAAGAATCTGTTGATAGAAAATATAGTTGCCCTTTGCTGTGTTATTATGAGCGGTTGGTCGTAAATCATGAATTGCAGTGGTGTGGTCGTTAAGACGTTGTATTGTGTCTGTGCTGTTGGTCGAACTAGTGGTCAAGGAGGAGGCTGATGGTGTCAGGTATCGAGCGGTATTGAGGCTGTGAGGCATGTCGGGAGTTATGCGTTGGATTGTCGAGCCGTATTAAGTTGCAGGACGCACCGAGGAGCATAAGTTAGTCGTTATTCTGTTTTCTTTGTGCGCGTCGAGGAGTATGAATTAGTTGTTAGGTTGTCCTAGTTGCTATGCATGTCGAGGGGCACGTAGTTCCCTATCTCTTTTTCCCGTACATGCTGTGTTTTGGTTGTTAACCGTGCTATGTGAATTATTGTTAAGTTGTTGTTTGATTATGTTAATGATTGAATCGTTGATTCATGTGGTAGGCTTATGGCCAATGTTGATTTATGTTGAGTTATTGTGTTGTTGTGATTATCACTGTGAATTCTTGTTGATAATGCGAAGTTGCAGGGAATTTTAATTGATGATGAATTACCTCTATTTACTAGTAATAATGGTGATGTGGGATTATGCCTTGCGACGGATGATGATTGTTGTGAGTATGTGATAGTGAATTCATTGAGTCATATACATTTGCATACTCTGTGACGACCTGGATTGGCAAACTGCGAAGAAGACTTATGCCTTATTGATGCCTCTATTTATTGGCAGATTTTTAAGATGGGAGTTTTGCTCTATTGGTACCACGTGCATTTGCATTCTGAGTCGTTGTGTGGTTGATCTAATTATGCTTATGTTGTTAAGAATTCGAGAAGTGGTGAATATGTATGAACTGATTATAATGTTTTATTTATCACACGTTCTATTATAATGTTCGAAATCTCACCCCTTCTGTTTGAATGTTACCCCGATGTTGGTAACGTGCATGTAATTCAGAGTGAAGGTAGTTTACCTTCAGTAGTTCGAGTCGGTGTCATTGCTCTGATACATAACACTCGGAGGGATGAATGTTTGTTGTTTTATTGTTGTTATCATTCCAGTTGATTGAAATTTAAGTTGTTGTTATTTAAATGATTGTTATTTGAAGTAGTCTTAGTTGGACAAAGATGTTACATTCCTTTAAGTTGAATATTATGACTTCATTGTGTAGTTATGAAAGTTGTTGTTTCTTTTTAATATGTTTGTTGTTGGTTCATCCAAGTTTAATGTGTTATGTATCAGTAATGAGTGTCGTTGTTTTAAGTTGAATTTGTGGCATCCTGATTCAGTTGTAGAATTTTATAACTCTGATATATATATATATATATATATATATATATATATATATATATATATATATATATATATATATATATATATATATATATATATATATATATATATATATATATATTGTCGGGTAGAATTGGGGTGTTACAAAGTTGGTATCAGAGCAAGTCGGCCCGTCCGACCAAGTTGTCGAGTCGTAGTTTTGTTTAACAATCGAGTATCATCAATTTGAGTTCTAACCATTGTTTATGTTGTAGTGATAAATTGAGATGGTTGGAAGGAATGATGTTGCACTTGCTGCTGCTTTAGAAGCAATGACGCATGCTATGGAGAATCAGACGAACGTTGACGGGAATGTTGGATCTCGTAGTTTGGCGACTTTCCAAAGGGAAAATCTGCCTACCTTTAAGGGCAAGTATGATCCTGACGGAGCATTGGATTGATTGAAAGAGATTGAGAGAATCTTTCGTGTGATGGACTGCACTCCAGCGCAGAAGGTTCGATATGGTACGCATATGCTAGCAGTCGAGGCTCATGACCGGTGGCTAGAGACTTGTCAGATGTTAGAAGCTGCGGGTGAAAATGTCACTTGGGCTGTGTTCCGTAGGGAATTTCTGAGGAAATATTTCCCTGAAGACGTTTGTGGTAAGAAGGAAATTGAGTTTCTTGAGCTGAAGCAAGGGAGTATGTCGGTTGTTGAATATGTTACAAAGTTTGCGGAATTGACTAAATTTTATTCGCATTATAGTGAAGCAAATGCTGAGTTTTCAAAATACATCAAATTTGAGAACGAGTTGCGCCTAGAGATTAAGAAGGCAATTGGATATCAGAAGATTCATGTCTTTGTCGATTTAATTGATAGTTGCAGGATCTACGAAAAACTGAAACTGCAACTACATGAGGAAAATCTAAAATGAAGCCAGCAAACGGTTTATCTATAACCAAAATCTAATAGTATATTAACGGTGTTTGGAGTTACTTGTATGCTCATGGTCTACCTGCATTAATATAGTTGTAACTGGATTTTTTTTTTGTATTCTATCTTACATAATGCTCATAGAAATAAGCAGCCCCGGTAAAATAAGGAAGGACCAACCAGCAGGTTAGAATAGCTTTGCATATGGCCATATAGGAATCCTGAAATAGGTTTTGTGAAAGTTCAAGAGAGCTTACACGTAAACAAAGAACTCAAACAAAGCTTGATGCAATGCAGAAAATGCATACATCCAGTTAAATTATATAGTATACTTTTCATTAAAGCTCAGTTGATTGTTCTTAAAAATTAACAGTCACATTAGAAAGGGAAAAAGGTTTAGTCTTGTAATTAAAAACCTAAAATAATACATTATATTGTTCCTACTACAGACATCAAAGTTATGCTTGATTGAGGGCATGATTTTCATAGTACTACAACCATCCATCTCACCTGCAACTTATTATTAAATTAATAGAAAAGGTCCATAGCAAACAACATAAATGAAATTGCATAATTCAATGTCAATGTCATGTTTATTTCCAAAAAAACATAAAATCAAAATTAATTAAGATAAATCAAACCTCACAAATACATCCTCATTTTTTTTTGGCAAAGATAATGATAAAACTTATTCACTTACTTTCAAGATAAATAATGAAAACAAAGATAATGGATTAAAAGTTTTGTAAGACAGGCTTATATAAATTAAAGAGGTAAAAAATTCACCAGAAAGAAAGGATAATTAAAAACTTGTATAAGAAAATTAATATGTTATATGAAGAAAAAAAAAATAAGGAATGACATTTATTCACAATAAATCTATATTAACCATAAATGGATGTTTAATAAAATTATTTTGAATTTGATTAAACTCTGATAGTAAATTGTTGGCAACTTTGAGTCTTCCTTTACTCATTGAGTCCCAAAAGGAACCAGGTTCGTAATTTGCTAACTCATAATACAAATGTCTAACCATTGATCATTAGCAGAAGAAAATTACTACCATCCTATTGGATCAATAAACACATCAATGTAAGACTCAAAGAATCATTCTTCTCTGGATAGGTTCTAGAACATCAATATTTATGTATTCTTTTCTATATATCCAACTCCAAAAACATATATAGTTAAGCACTATTCAATATTTTATTCTCATGAGGGTCTGAAAATGTTATCACTTATGCCCAATTTCATTTATAATATTACAACTATTTGCCAATAACATGTACATAAGATAGGAAAGACAAATAGGCCAGACCAAAATGTTTCATAAATATTATTTTTTTTAAATACCCCTATTACAATTTCTGCAAAACTCAAACACTGTAGTTTCAAACTGGTATCAGAGCCCATGCTCAATGTCATATTGTTAGCAGTACCTCATAAAATCATTGATATAAAGAAGCAAACTTTGATTGTGTTTTATTTTTGAGAAAGAGGCAAATCTTTCTATATGTTGTTTGTTAAATAAAATACACTATTGGTCCTTATATAGATCCAATGACTTTTACAATTCCAAAAGATAACTGTTACTAATAAAAACTATCATAACTTACTAACTTTTGTCCTTTCAAATTACATTGGTTTTTAATCTTCCTACTACCATATTTAATATGAAAACTTATTACTAATGACATTAAAGTTTACTCAACAAAACTCCTCTATAAACTTAAATGTTTCTTCCATCCAGCATTCCTATCATCTTCTTGCCTCTGTCGAAGATCTCTTTCAATAGTGGTTTTGTGAAAATATCCGCTGTTTGGTTTTTGCTTGCTACATGCCTCAATTCGACACTTCCCTCCTTCACATGTTCACGAATAAAGTAAAATCGAACATCAATGTGTTTGCTTCGTTCATGATTAACTGGATTCTTTGCCAATTCGACAGCTGATTTATTGTCCACTTGTATTATTGTTGGACCTTCCTGTTTTAGCTTCATCTTGCTTATCAATCTTCTGAGCCCTACTGCATGATAGACGCACCAGGACGCTGCCACATATTCAGCTTCACACGTCGAAAGTGTTACTATAGGTTGCTTCTTTGATATCCAAGTAAATGTTGTGTTTCCCATGAAAAACACATATCCAGAGGTGCTCTTTCGGTCGTCTATGTCTCCGCACCAGTCATTGTCAGAATAACCAACTAACTTGTAGTCTTCTGTTTTTGAATAAAATATTCCAAGTGATATTGTTCCTTGAATGTATCTTAGAATTCATTTCAGTGCCTTCCAATGTGTGTGTACTGGCTCCTCCATGAATCGACTTACAATGTCAACACTTAGTGAAATGTCTGGCCTTGTGCATGTGAGATATCGAAGGCTACCTACCAAGCTTCGATATTTGCTTCCTTCAACCCGTTCTCCTCCATCAAACTTTGACAGTTTTGCACCTGGTTCCAATGGCGTCGAAGTTGGATTGCAATTCTTCATTTTATATTTTTCTAGGATTTCCTTTGCATATTTTTCTTGTGAGATAAAGATTCCATCTTCTTCTTGTCGAACCTCCAGACCAAGAAAGAATCTCATCAGACCTAAGTCTGCCATTTCGAATTCGCTTGTCATGGGGCTCTTGAAATCTTCGATCATCTGAACATCACTGCCTAGAAAGATAAGGTCATCAACATAGAGAGCAACAAGTAATACATTACTTCCATTTTTCTTCACATAGAGGGCAGGTTCATAAGGACATTGCTCGAATCCATTCTCTTTGAAATATGTGTCAATGCGTATGTTCCATGCCCTAGGTGCTTGCTTCAGCCCATACAGCGCTTTCTTCAGTTTCAACACTTTCTTCTCTTCTCTAATTCTCATATATCCAAGTGGTTGTTTGACATATATTTCTTCTTCGAGCACACCATTCAAAAATGCTGTCTTGACATCCATTTGAAATATTGGCCATTTGAATTGAGCAGCTTGAGAAATGAGTAATCGAATTGTCTCCATTCTTACAACAGGCGCAAACACTTCGTCATAGTCAATTCCTGCTTTCTGTTTGTATCCCTTCACAACCAGTCGTGCTTTGAATCTTTCGATTTCTCCTTGAGCATTCATCTTTTTCTTGAATACCCACTTTACACCAATGGGTTGACTACCTTTTGGCAATTCGACTAGCTCCCAAATATTGTTGCGTTCGATTGCTCTAATCTCTTCGTCCATGGCACTTTTCCACTTCTTGTCTCGTAACGCTTCTTCGACACTGATGTTTTCAGCATATGCCAGAAGACACACAAGATGCACCTCACTTGCTGAATCATACAAATATTGCAAACTTCTCATTCTGGGTTGTAGAGGTTCATCTTCATCTTCAGTTTCTTCATGTTCTGTTGGAATACTTGTTGGTACATCTACAGTTATTTCTTCGACTGCGTCAATAACCTCTGTCGAATTGTTCCAGTCCCACTTGCTTGCTTCATTCATTCAAACGTCTCTACTCACGATTACTTTCTTGCTTATGGGATCTAAGAACTTGTACCCTTTCGTCTTCTCATCATATCCAATGAATATGTACTTCTAACTTTTGTCTTCAAGCTTTGTTCTTGTTGATCTGGTACATGTGCATAAGCTATACTACCAAATACCTTAAGATGAGAAACTGTTGGCTTATGTCCACTCCATTCTTCTTGTGGTGTTTTGTCTTCTAACTTCGAATGTGGACATCTATTCTGAACATAAACAGCATATTGTACTGCTTCTGCTCAGAATTCTTTCGACATGTTCTTGCTTTTGAGCATTGATCGAATCATGTCAAGAATAGTTTGATTCTTCCTTTTAGCCACACCAATTTTCTGAGGTGAATATGGTGCAGTTAGGAATCTCCTTATCCCTTGTTCTTCACAGTACTTCACAAAGGCCATCGAAGTATACTCACCTCCTATGTCAGTTCGAATTGCTTTGATGTGTCTGTTTGTTGCCTTCTTCACCATTACTTTGAATTTTTTGAACACCTCTAATGCTTCAGATTTTTCTTTCAGGAAGTAAACCCAGGTTTTTCTTGAGAAGTCATCAATAAAAGAAATGGAGTACCTTTTTCCACTGAAGGATTCCGGAGTGATTGGCCCACATATGTCAGTATGTATCAATTCGAGAATATGTTTAGCTTGATACTTTGCCTTCTTTTGAAATGAGGTTCTTGTTTGTTTGCTGAGCACATATTTTTCACAGAACTTTCCTTTGAAATCCATGTCTGGTAGTCCATGTACCATGTTCCTTTTCTCCAACCTTCTCAAACCAGCATGATGTAGATAACCAAAGCTCATATGCCATAGTGACGCTTTGTCTTGCACTTCGATTTGCAGACATTTCTCTCAAACGTTCCTCAAGTTCAGCTTGTACATTCGATTTCTTTCCATTTAGACACGGGCAATCAGATTTCCTACTTTGTCCTTCAAATTAAGTGTTCGATCTTTCATAAGTATCGAAGCACCTTTTTCTGTAAGTTGTCCCAAACTCAATATGTTGGTCTTGAGATCTGGTACATAGTAAACATCTTCGATGGATCCAATCAAGCCATCCTTCTGCAAGTAACTGATTATGCCCTTTCCTTTGACCTTCACTATCGATGCATCTCCAAAAGACACATTACCATCTTCAATTCTCTTCATATCTTTAAACAGGTGTTTGTAACCACACATGTGATTACTTGCTCCTGAGTCAAGATACCAAACATTGTCATTATTGGTGTTGATTTCGTTTTGAGCCATAAGGAGAAAGCCTTCATTCGATTCAGCTTCCAAGCTAGGTTGGTTGTTTTTTCAATCTTCTTTTCGATTCGACAGTCTTTTGCAAGATGTCCCACTTTATCACAGTTGTAACATTTGTAGAAGTTGCAATCCTTCACGTAATGACCATACTTCCCACACTTATAGCATTCGAAGTTGGAATGATTCGAACGACCACCTCTTTGACCACGTCCTCTGCCACGCCAATTTTGTTGGCTCGATTGTCCTCTTTCAAAGTTGCTACCTCTACCACTTCGACTACTGTCACGACTTCCACGTCCACATCCTCTTCCTTGAAAGTTTTGAGAAAAAGTACCTTTTCGTCTTTGTTTGATTCCTTGGTTTGATTTGCTTCTTCGACTACTTCTTCTTTCTTTTTCATCTTTCGTTGTTCATGTGCTTCGAGAGAACCAGCGAGCTCTTCAACTGAGAGCGTCGAAAGATCCTTTGACTCTTCTATTGCACACACAATATTCTCAAACTTGTCTGTTAAAGATCTCAAGATATTTTCAACAACTCGTACATCAGTTATTGTCTCTCCATTCCTGGTGAGTTGATTCACCACCTTTTGCACACGTGTGATGTAGTCAGATACAATTTCTGTATCCTTCATTTGTATCCTCTCCAATTCGCCACGAAGAGTTTGGAGTCGAACTTGCTTCACTCAATCTGCTCCTTTGAACACTCTTTCTAACGTGTCTCACGCTTGTTTCGACGTAGTCGAACCAACAATTTTTTCGAAGCCTGATTCATCTACAGCCCTGAACAACATATATAATGTCGTTTTGTCCTTCGATCGCGTCTCTTTCAACACCCTCGTTTGAGCTGTCGTATATCCCCCAACTTTTGTTGGTTCTTCAAACCCTTCATGGGTCACATCCCACGCGTCTAGAGATCCAAGAACAAATTTCATTTGGATACTCCAGTTTTCATAATTTGACTTCGTTAGCCGTGGCAACGACATTTGATTCATCATGTTTGCCATGAGCTCTGATGCCAAATTGATATAAAGAAGCAGACTTCGATTGTGTTTTATTTTTGAGAAAGAGGCAAACCTTTCTATATATTGCTTGTTAAATAAAATACACTTTTGATCCTTATATAGACCCAATGACTTTTACAATTCCAAAAGATAACTGCTACTAATAAAAACTATCATAACTTACTAACTTTTGTCCTTCCAAATTATATTGATTCTTAATCTTCCTACTACCATATTTAATATGAAAACTTATTACTAATAACATTAAAGTTTACTCAACAATCATCTCATTGTTATACATTGTTAATGAGTACACTCAATAAAGAAGCATTGATGCAGCTTCTGTACACTCAATAAAGAAGCACTGATACAGTTACTGTACACTTAATAAAGAAGGTACCTAAGAACAAAAACAAAGTTTGTTGGAATTGACTATCCCTAAAGTCATGAGGAAATTTGAACCAGTACAAATGAACATATTTTAGAACCACAATCCTGAATTCAAAGAGCTAAAAAACTCTAATGCAAGCATCAATGGGTAGGAAACATCTCTAATATAAATGTGTGTCATGCAACCATATATCTCAGTGTCAGTGTATAGTTCATAATGAACCTTAAAATACCTCAGAACGTCTTAAGAGAGTAGCAAGGACAACTATCCATTCCTTAAATTGAGAGTAGCAAGGACAACGTGATTTTCATGTGGCTAAATAAAACCAGTTGCGACGTGAAAATCACGTGGCAACGTGTTTTAATAATATAAAACAGATACATTGAGTGTGTCAGTTACGTTTCTTTGTTAAAAAAAGTAGCGACGTGGGATTCACGTCGCTAATTAAAATATCACAAAATTTAATTCAATCACAACTTCCAACACTGGCGTGCGCATGCTTTGAAGGAAGAGAAAGCAGTTGTAAATTTGTTGCGACGTGAAAATCACGTGGCAACATTGCGGCGTGATTTTCACGTCGCTACGTGGTTTATGTAATTTATGAAAACGTTCCATAACATTTCTGTTTCTATCACTTCTTCATCTTCAACCTTCACAAAAAAATTTCTTCCCCACTCTTCAACCATACCCATTTTCTTCCCCAAAAAATTTTCTTCTCCACTCTTTAATTCCTACCATCTTTATCCATTTTGTAAGGTAATTTCAATTTCATGTTTTATATACTTTGTTAATAGCTTTTGATGTGTTATTTTGAGTATAAATTTTTTTCAATTTTTCTTTGAATAGAGAAGGAGAATATAGAAGTATAGATTGCAAAAAGGGACAAGAAGATTGAAGGAGTTACAAGATAAAAGGTATGTCTTGAATTTTTTTTTTGAAATTAGTATATTTTCTGATTTTGATTAATTTGCATTGGGTTAAAATTGTTGAATTTGGGTTATATATATATATATATATATATATATATATATATATATATATATATATATATATATATATATATATATATATATATATATATATATATATATATATATATATATATATATATATATATATATATATATATATATATATATATATATATATATATATATTTTCTGTATTTGAGTTAAATGTTAGGTTTAATTATTTAGTTTATAATAATTATTAATTATTAATTTGTGATGATGAATGAGTTTAATTATTTTAGGAGTTTAAGTTTTTTTATTTTTAGGAGTTTATAAATTTTTAGTGTTTAAATTAAATTTTTAGGAGTTTAATAAGTTTTTAAATTTTTAGGAGTTTATAAAATTTAGGTGTTTAAATTAAATTTTAAGTGTTTAAAAATAAATAAATATTTTTAGGAATTTATAAATTTTAAGTGTTTAAATTAAATTTTTAGGAGTTTAATTAGTTTTTAAATTTTTAGGAGTTTATAAAATTTAGGTGTTTAAATTAAATTTTAAGTGTTTAAAAATATTTTTTGGAGTTTATAAGTATTGTTGAAAGCATATATTTATCTTTAATTGTATATGTTTAGGATTATTATTAAGTTGATTAATTAATATTTCTAATTAAATAGGTTTTGATTATATAAATTTGCAGTAAATGGAATATTATATGTATTATCGTAGTTGGATGTACGATAGACTATATCCAGGAAGACGCGCACTTAAGCCCAATTTTATAGACGGGGTTAATGGTTTTATCGCGTGGATGTTTGCCCAGAAACGTTGTCGAAGTGAAGGAGGAGTTAGGTGTCCTTGTCTTAAATGTGGATGTAGATATATAATTAGTGACCCAGAGGAAATAACACGTCATTTGCATAGGAAAAGTTTCATTGAAAATTATTAGGTTTGGACGCATCATGGTGAAACACTGCCGAGTAATGTACCAGAGACTAGCAACACAGATGCTTCAAGTAGTCAACCGGTTATGCAACCACCTATGGAATTTGAAGAAAACTTTAATCTGATAGGTGACATGGTTGGTGATGCTTTTGGTGTTAACGTGACCTATGATCAACCTGAAGACTTTGACGGGGAAAAGTTACCGAATGAGGAAGCGCAGAGATTTTATCAGTTGTTGAATGAGATGAATACGCCGTTGTTCGAGGGGTCGTCAGACTCAAAGCTATCAATGTGTGTTAGGTTATTGGCTGCCAACTCAAATTGGAATGTTCCTGATCAGTGTTTGGAGCACTTCGCAAAAATGATGTTGGACTCAACTGCAACGAAAGACAACTTGCCTGCGAGTTTCTATGATGCAAAGAAGTTGGTGTCGAAGTTGGGTTTAAGAGTAAGAAAGATTGATTGTTGCACTAATGGTTGTATGTTGTTTTATGACAACGAGTTTGGTACTCAAGATAGATCGTCAGAGGAATGTAAGTTTTGTCATAGTCCAAGATATAAAGTTCGCAATAGAGCCATTAACAGTAACCAAAAACAGGTAGCAGTAAAGTCCATGTTTTATCTTCCGATAATACCAAGGTTAAAAAGAATGTTTTCTTCAATGCACAGTGCAAGTCAAATGACATGGCATCATACAAACAAAACAACCCAGGCAATATGTGACACCCATCTGACGGCCATGCATGGAAGCACTTTGATGAGGTACATCCTGATTTTGCCGCTGAACCTAGAAATGTCAGGCTTGGATTATGCTCTGATGGTTTTTCTCCATATTTCCAAGCGTCCGGAAGTGCGTATTCTTGTTGGCCAGTTATTGTAACCCCTTACAATCTCCCTCCTGAGATGTGCATGACAAAACCATACATGTTTTTGACGTGCGTCATTCCAGGACCGTCGAGTCCAAAAACCAGAATTGATGTGTACTTACAACCTTTGATTGATGATTTGAAGAGGTTGTGGAATAATGGAGAATGGACTTATGATATATCCCGTAAACAAAACTTTTCTATGCGAGCTGCCTTGATGTGGACCATTAACGACTTTCCAGCATATGGCATGTTGTCTGGTTGGGGTACGCATGGTAGAATGGGTTGTCCGCATTGCATGGAATGCACTAAGGCGTTTACATTGGAAAAGGGGGGGAAAAGCCCGTGGTTTGACTGTCACCGCAGATTCCTACCATCAAATCATCCCTTTAGAAAAAACAAGACAAATTTCAAAAAGGACGAACGGGTAACAGATCTGCCTCTGCCTCGACTGGCACCAGTTGCTATATGGAACCAAGTTTGTGAACTTCCAAAGTTTACAGATACTGGCAAAGCATGTAGAATTGAAGGATATGGGGTCACACATAATTGGACAAAAAGAAGTATATTTTGGGACCTCCCGTATTGGAAAGATAATTTGTTGCGCCATAATCTTGATGTTATGCATATTGAGAATAATTTTTTTGATAACGTATTTAACACAGTGATGGATGTTAAAGACAGAACAAAAGATAATGTGAAGGCTAGACAAGACATGGAAATTTGGTGTAATCGTAAAGAGTTGGAATTGAAGCCTCAACCAAATGGAAAATTATTTAAACCCAAAGCTTGTTTCAGTCTGACCTCCCAAGAAGCTAAAGCGGTTTGTGGATGGCTAAAAGGTTTGAGAATGCCCGACGGGTATTCTTCAAATTTAGCAAGGTGTGCTGATGCTAACACTGGGAAGTTGCATGGTATGAAAAGTCATGATTGCCATGTTTTTATGGAACAATTGCTACCAATTGCGTTCGGTTCTCTACCCAAACATGTGCTTAATCCACTCACTGAAATTAGTCAATTTTTTAGAGATATTTGTGCTTCCGCTTTAAGAGTGGATGACATCATTAAGTTGGACCAAAATATTCCAGTCATTCTCTGTAAGTTGGAACAAGTATTTCCTCATGGTTTTTTTGAATCCATGGAACATCTACCTGTGCATCTTGCATATGAGGCTTATCTAGGAGGACCTGTTCAATATAGGTGGATGTACCCGTTTGAAAGGTTCATGGGTGATTCAAAGCGATCAGTGAAAAATAAAGCTAGAGTAGAAGGATCAATATGTGCACATTACTTGCATCGAGAAACTTCACATTTTTGCAGTCACTATTTCAAGCACTTGATGTTAACTCCAAGAATCATAAGGAATCATGTAAATGTTATCGAAAGAAGTCAGTACACCTTATTAGTCTTCGGGCTTCCAGGTCGTCCCTCTGGAAAGAAGGGTGACCATTGGTTGACCCAACAAGAAATGCAATCTGCACATGTTCATGTCTTGATCAACTGCATTGAAGTTAAACCATATCTTAAGTAAGTATAATCCAACTTCTTAATTTTATTTACAGTGTGAATATATAAAATTGATTACCTTGAAACTTATAGTGTGTTTCTTTTTAGGGAATTTAACAACGCCTACTTTGAAAGTACCGGTGTACAATCAACATCTGGTGTCATTCATGCCTAATTTCCAACATGGTTCAAGGAGAAATTGTATAGGGTTGTTGCACCGACTCCAGAAATACTCCATTTGAGAAACTTGTCTAATGGCCCTCGTCAAAGTGCAAACAAATGGCACACATACTTCGTGAACGGATATAAATTTCACACTCATGAATGGACTGAAGGGAAAAAAAACATAAACAGTGGCGTATTTGTGAAAGGAGTTACAGATGGTGGTGAAGATGACTTCTATGGTTTTGTTAAACATATCTACGAGTTAGTATACAATTACTTGGACTCGGAAAATAAAGTTGTCTTGTTTTATTGTGAATGGTATGATCCAACTAGAGGCACAAAAATAGATAAGACATATGGTACTGTTGAGATTCAAATGGACCGGAGGTACAAAGAGTACGACCCTTTCATAATGTCAAATATTGTCAGATAGGTGGGAGAGATCTTCGAGGGGATGATGATCCGAGTGAGATTCATACCATTGATGGGAGATTTTGGATATGGCCTGAAGGGAACTCGTAAGTTTCTTATTTATTGATTTTTATTTATAAGTACACATTTCCATTTTTAATATAACTTTATATAATTAATTATGCTAATTCAATTATTGTTGTTTTAGTTTCGGGCCGAGTCGGACTGCTGCTAAGGTTATCAATTATATAATTCAGCAGAATTATACAAATTTTTTGAAGAGTTTTAGAGAAGTTTCCGATAAAGAAGAATGGTTCAAGCAATTTCAGGTATAATTAATTTATTTCTTAAGTTATTTTTATTTAAATTACCTTTTCATTATTGTTATAATTTATCTAACTATTTATTTTAATGTCATACAATATTGCAGGCGAAATGTGTTTGGGATCCCCTGAACCATAACAAAGTAAAAAAAAATTATTTTGGGAGGAGTTCAAGACGACTTTATGACATGCTACGACGTGTTAGAGAGAATTGGCACCTTTTGGGCATTCGTCCCAAATGGATAGGCAAAGAAGTTTTTGAACAACTTCTTAAGTATTGGGAATCAGATGAATTTAAGGTTAAATCTGAAACTGCAAAGAAGATGAGGGCATCTGAAAAAGGGGGTTGCATTAATGCTGTTGGAAGTATTAGTACTGCTGGGCATGCTCGACGCATGGTAATTATTACCACTTTTTAAGGTCATATTTGGATTTATAACATATTATTAATTTAAGTTAATTTTTATATTTAGGCTAAGCGTTTGGGGAGACAATCGTTGATGACGGAGCTGGTTAAGGAGACTCGGACAAAGAAATCGGGAGGATTTACTGACGAGCGCACAAAAAAAGCCCTGGTAAGTAAATTTATGCTTATATTTTTTTAAAGCAATTTTGTGACGTGGTTTTCATGTAGCAAGTGACATGTTGTGGCGTGAAAATTGAGTGGCAACTGATAAGTTGTGGCGTTACAATCACGTGGCTATTTATTTTTTATTATTTTTTTTATTTCATTTAATTTCATTAATGTTACTTATACATTTAACTTGATTTTTTTATTGTATGTGTAGGAGGATTATCAGGCGTTGCTTGTAGAATTTCTGACCCATAATCCTCAGTATACGCCTCCTCCAGAAAAACCGGTTCACCCAGATGTGGATTTCTATATTTGGAGTCAAGTTGTTGGGGGAAAGGGGCCTAACGAGTGTTTTTTTGGTGGTGGAAATTTGGCGGGCACCTTGAGGACTGGGGATAGAAATCTGTATCAGAGAGGTGCAGACGGTGAAGGAGGGTTACGTCAAACAAATTTGACACCAGATCAGTTAGAACTGGTAAGACAATTGGCTAGGCGCGAGTCCGAAGATCGTGAGGCGGCATTGAAGGCCCAAATGGATGCCCGAATGGAGGCAATGAGGGGTGAACATAATAGACAAATTGAGGCAATGGCGAAGAGGCAAGCTGATATGGAGGAGCAAATGCGACAATTTATGCAAGCATTTGGTAGAAATCTCAACAGTGGTGGCCAAAATAATAACCACCAAAATAATGATGATTTTCTTCCCGACATTTCCGACGATGATTCTGCTTAGTTATATTTTTATTTTGTATTTAGTTTTTTATTTGTGTAATATAAATTTATAATGATATGGTATATTTAAAAATATTATAAATTTAAATTTGAGTTTATTAAATTTATAATATTAAGTATATTTATTTATACATTTAGATTTATTTAGTTTTGTTTTTGATAATTTGATTAATAATATTGTATTTAATAATTAAATTATAATATTTAATTTATAAATTTAATAAAACAAAAAATAATATTAATTATTAAAACATAATTAATATATTTAAAACAGAAAATATTTTTTTATAAATAAAACAGGTTGCGGCGTGTTTTTCATGTCACTAATTAGTGACGTGAAATATACGTCGCTAAAGCTAACGTAAAAAAATTGTAAACCTGCTCTGACCCACTGCTCTGCTCTGCTCTGCTCTGAATTGTTTTTATCCTATACAGTATGTTGCGGCGTGAATTTCACGTGGCAACTTGGTGACATGTTTTTCACGCCGCAACAAGATTGTCACGCGCTATATAGCGACGTATTCTTTAAGGTGGCAAAATTTGAGTAGTAACGTGATTTGGGTGTTAGCGGCGTGGCTTTCACGTGGCAAAACTCAACTTATTTTGTGGTGCAAAGACAACTATCCATTCCTTAAATTTGACAGAACATATATGTGCCAGAAGAAAGTTGGCATCCAATCGACTCTTTTGTGTTTCCATTTGAAGCTGAAAACACAAAACAAAGTTCATTAACAAAGTGAAGATTTAAAGCTAAAGAAAAAAATAATGATAAATCTACATAAGCTTCTGCCAAATGAATAAAGAATGCATTATCAGTGTTTAAGATTGGCTTCATCAGTGAATAATCAATGTTCCTCCGTCTACAATCATAATCAAATTATATAGTTTCAGATTGGTTATATATAATTCAAGATAACAGAAAGAATAAATTTCAAAGTGTTTACTCTGTTGACGTAAGATATGTTGTGATTTAAGCTGTTTTTGGGTATTCCTTGAATGCTTTTTGTAACTGAATATTTAATTTACCGCACATGATATAGATAAGGCAATGAACAAGATTATAACATAAAAATGACTACTAAAATCCAAAGAGATGGTATAAAGGTAACAAGAAAAGTCACATATGTTGTTCTAACGTGTTCAACTGACTAAACTATATGAAAAGCAAGTGCATAAATTCTTACAGCCATAATTTTATAGCTTAATGACTAAAGAATATGAAAAACAACTCACATTTGTTTTCTTTTGTAAGATATGACCATGCCTAATTTATAGTTTTATTTTACACTTTGACAGAAAGATTGTGGACTAAAAGCCTTAATACATCAAAACCGATCTTTCTTCTGCTGGAAGGTAGTTACTTCACAGTTCTTTGTTCTGAGTTATAATACACATATGGAATATGCCAAATATAAGACTACAGTTTCTGTCAAATTCAGTTCTTAAATGGATTTCTGTTTGTTTTGTTGTTTACTCTATGTTGTACTCATTGTAAATGCTATTGAGATGGCTGTCATTGAGCAGGATGTTCAGAGACTTGTAATCGTTACTCAGATATTGATGTTTGTAACCAAAGTTCATACTTCATAATATGATCAATTTTTCCTCCTAACAACTTATAAATATATTCAATTTATTTAAATTTTTGTTTGCATGTTTAGATTTTCAGAGGCCATACATAGATAGATAAGTCATGGGGACACTAGGATGGACAGTCCCAAGTGAGATATTTCCATTAGAAATCCGATCAATTGGGCAAAGTGTAATCTGTCGAATAAACTTTAAATGTCATAAGTAGTGGGTTTTTATTAATAAGGCAGTGAAAATGTTAAAAATCAAATGTAATTGGAAGGCCAAAAGATAGTGGGTTACAATAGTATTTATTAATAGCATTTACTTTCTTAGAATAGTAAAAGTCTTTGGGTCTATATAAAGACTCATATTGTATTTTATAAAACATCAAGTTATAAAAGTTTGTTCCTTTTCTCTAACAAATTGGCATCAGAGCTAATGGCAAATATAATGAATCAAATGTCGTTGCCACGGCTAACGAAGTCAAATTACGTAAACTAGAGTATCCAAATGAAAGCTCTTCTTGAATCTCTATATGCGTGAGAGGTGACCAGAGATGGATTTGAAGAACCAATAGATGTTGCAGGACATACGACAACTCAAACTAAGGCGTTGAAAGAGACGCGATCGAAGGATAAAACAACACTATACATGTTGTTCAGGGTTGTTGACGAATCAGGCTTCAAAAAGATTGTTGGTTCGACTACGTTGAAAGAAGCATGAGACATGTTAGAGAAAGTGTTCAAAGGAGCAGACCGAGTGAAGCAAGTTTGACTCCAACCTCTTTGTGACGAATTGGAAAGGATGCAGATGAAGGAGATAGAAATTGTATCTGACTACATCACACGCGTACAAAAGATGGTGAACCAACTCACCAGAAATGGCGAAACAGTAATTGATGCACGAGTTGTTGAAAAGATCTTGAGATCTTTAACAGATAAATTTGAGAATATTGTGTGTGCAGTAGAAGAATTGAAGGACCTTTCGACGCTTTCAGTCGAAGAGCTCGCTGGTTCTCTCGAAGCACATGAACAACGTAAGATGAAGAAGAAGGAAGAAGCAATCGAAGAAGCAAATCAAACCAAGGATTCGATCAAAGATGAAAAAGTACTCTTTTCTCAAAACTTTCGAGGAAGAGGACGTGGCCGTGGAGGTCATGACAGTGGTCGAGGCAGCGACTTCGAGAGAGGAAATTCGAACCAACAAAATTGGCGTGATAGAGGACGTGGTCAAAGAGGTGGTTGATCGAACCACTCCAACTTCGAATGCTACAAGTGTGGGAAGTATGGTCATTACGCGAAGGATTATAATTCCTACAAATGTTATATTTGCGATAAAGTGGGACATCTTGCAAAGGATTGTCGAATCGAAAAGAAGGTGGAAGAAACAATTAATCTAGCCTTGGAAACTAAAGTGAATGAAGGTTTTCTCCTGATGGCTCAAAATGAAATCAACACCAATAATGACCATGTTTGATATCTTGACTCAGGAGCAAGTAATCACATGTGTGGTTACAAACACCTGTTTAAAGAAATGAAAAAAACTGAAGATGGTAATGTGTCTTTTGGAGATGCATCAAAAGTGAAGGTCGAAGGAAAGGGTACAATCTGTTACTTACAGAAGGACGGCTTGATTAGATCAATCCAAAATGTTTACTATGTACCAGATCTCAAGAACAACATCTTGAGTTTGGGACAACTTACAGAAAAAGGCTTTTCGATACTTATAAAAGACTGAATACTGCATTTTAAGGACAAAGTAGGACATCTGATCGCCTGTGTCGAAATGGAAAGAAATCGAATGTACAAATTGAATCTGAGAAACATTCAAGAGAAATGTCTACAAGTCGAAATGCAAGACAAAGCATCACTATAGCATACGCGCTTTGGTCATCTACATCATGCTGGTTTGAGAAGGTTGGCGAAAAAGAACATGCTGCACGAACTACCAGACATGGATTATGAAGGAAAGTTTTATGAAGAATGTGTGCTCAGCAAACAAACAAGAACCTCGTTTCAAAAGAAGGCAGAATATCAAGCTAAACAAACTCTCGAATTGATTCATACTGACATATGTGGGCCAATCACTCCAGAATCCTTCAGTGGAAAAAGGTACTTCAAAAAGTTCAAAGTAGTGGTGGAGAAGGCAACCGACAGACATATCAAAGTAGTTCGATCTGACAGAGGTGGTGAGTACACTTCGACGTCCTTTATGAAGTATTGTGAAGAGCAGGACATAAGGAGATTCCTAACTACATCATATTCACCTCAGCAAAATGGTGTGGCTGAAAGAAAGAATCGAACTATTTTTGACATGATTCGATCAATGCTTAAGAGCAAGAACATGTCGAAAGAATTCTGGGCAGAAGTTGTACAATGTGTTTTTTATGTTCAGAATTGATGTCCACATTCGAAGTTAGAAGATCAAACACCACAAGTAGCATGGAGCGAACAAAAGCCAACAGTTTCTCATCTCAAAGTATTTGGTAGTGTAGCTTATGCACATTTACCAGATCAACAAAGAACGAAACTCGAAGGCAAAAGTCAAAAGTATATATTCATTGGGTATGATGATAAGACAAAAGGGTACAAGCTATTCGACCCCATAAGCAATAAAGTGATCGTGAGCAGAGACATTCGAATAAATGAAGCAAGCAAGTGGGACTGGAATAATTCGACAGAAGTTATAGACACAATCGAAGAATCATCTATAGTTGTACCAACAAGCATTTCAACAGAACATGAAGATATTGAAAATGAAGATGAATCTCTACAACCCAGAATGCGAAGTTTGCAAGACTTATATGATTCGACAAATGAGGTACACCTTGTGTGCCTTCTGGAAGATGCTGAAAACATCAGTGTCAAAGAAGCGTTACAAGACAAGAAGTGGAAAAGTGTCATGGACGAAGAGATTAGAGCAATAGACCGCAACAACACCTGGGAGCTAGTCGAATTGCCAAAAGGTAGTCAACCTATTGGTGTAAAGTGTGTATTCAAGAAAAAGATGGACTCTCAAGGAGAAATAGAACGATACAAAGCACGACTTGTTGCGAAGGGATACAAACAAAAAGCAGGAGTTGACTATGACGAAGTGTTTGCACCTGTTGCAAGAATGGAGACAATTGGATTTCTCATTTCTCAAACTGCTCAATTCAAGTGGCCAATATTTCAAATGGATGTCAAGACAACATTTTTGAATGATGTGCTCGAAGAAGAAATCTATGTCGAACAACCACTTGGGTATATGAGGATTGGAGAAGAGAAGAAGGTGCTGAAATTGAAGAAAGCACTATATGGGCTGAAGCAGGCACCACGGGCATGTAACACATGCATAAACACATATTTCAAGGAGAATGGGTTTGAACAATGTCTGTATGAACATGCCCTCTACGTGAAGAAAAATGGAAGTAATGTATTACTTTTTGCTCTCTATATTGATGACCTTGTTTTTTTAGGCAGTGATGTTTAGATGATAGAAGAATTCAAGAGCACCATGACACGCGAATTTGAAATGACAGACTTAGGTCTGATGAAATTCTTTCTTGGTCTGGAGGTTCGACAAGAAGAAACTGGAATCTTTATTTCACAGGAAAAATATGCAAAAGAAACCTTGGGAAAATATAAGATGAAAAGCTGCAATCCAACTTCGACGCCAATGGAACCAGGCGCAAAACTGTCGAAGTTTTATGGAGGAGAACGTGTCGAAGTAAGCAATATCGAAGCTTGGTAGGTAGTCCTCGCTATCTCCCATGCACATGACCAGGCATTTCATTAAGTGTTAGCATTGTAAGTCGATTCATGGAGGAGCCAGTACATTTACATTGGAAGGTATTGAAACGAATCATAAGGTACATCCAAGGAACAGTGTCACTCGGAATGTTCTATTCAAGAACAGAAGACTACAAGTTAGTTGGTTACTCTTACAGTGATCGGTGCGGAGATATAGTCGATCGAAAAAGCACTTCTGGATATGTGTTCTTCATGGAAAACATAACATTTACTTGACTTTCTAAAAAACAACCGATAGTAATACTATCGACACGTGAAGCTGAATATGTGACAGCATCTTAGTGCATTTGTCATGCAGTATGGCTTAGAAGATTGATGAGCAAGATGGAGCTAAAACAGGAAGGTGCAACAGTAATACAAGTGGACAACAAATCAACAATCGAGTTGGCAAAGAATCCAATAAACCTTGAAAGAAGCAAACACATTGACGTTCGATTCTACTTCATTCGAGAACATGTGAAGGAAGGAAGTGTCGAATTGAGGCATGTAGCAAGCAAGGATCAAGTAGCAGATATTTTCACAAAACCATTGTCGAAAGAAATTTTCGACAGAGACAAGAAATTGATAGGTATGATGGATGAAATAAACATTTAAGTTTACAAATGAGTTTTGTTGAATAAACTTTAAATGTCATAAGTAGTGAGTTTTTATTAATAAGATAGTGGGAAGGTTAAAAATCAAATGTAATTGGAAGGCCAAAAGATAGTGGATTACAATAATATTTATTAATAGCATTTATTTTCTTAGAATAGTAGAAGTCTTTGGATCTATATAAAGATCAAGATTGTATTTTATAAAACATCAAGTTATAAAAATTTACTCATTTTCTTTACATAATCATCGCTTTAAACCTTCTGTTCGCTATCATAATCGTGCGGAATATGAGAAAATGGTGTCGGACATCATAATTCAAAATTGGAAACTAGAATATGAACTTTCTTTGAAGCCACAACTTTCCAAAATTTATTATTATATATTTTTTGCAGGAAGAACATTAGATGGAAGTTACAGTAATGTTACAGTTAATCAATATCATCGTTAACAGGTATAGATTATAAAATTTACTATTCTAAACATTCTACTTATTTAATAAAGTGTAATATAATTATGTTTTTGAATTTATTATCATTCTCAACACAATATTTAAGTTTCTCATAATCAACACCAAATTTAATAAAAACAATTACATTTTTTCAATTTCAAGGACAAGAATTCTACCAAGTATGCATCTTACTTTAACAAGGTTGTGAATCATAAAAATATTGTGATTGTGATTTTGGTGGTCTGTTTGCGTTGGAGTTCTTTAAGCTTTCACATGTTCTATGTTACTAATGGTATAAATCTGCACATGTAAACGGAGAACTGCTCACCAAAGCTTATTTCAAATATTAACGAATTAATACAGATTGATAGGTTGTTATAATTTCTTTTATACTTCTTAACATTGAGTCACTTCCATCAGTTGATCATATTCGCATGGAAGTATAGACACCATGTTGCAATTGACGTTAAGTGAAGATTTCCCATCTAATTTGAAATCATTTGTCATCATGTCATCATCATTGGTTGGATATCTTTGAACTTTTTCTCCAATTATCTCCTTCTTTGGGAAAAAAAGTCTTCTTTTGACAGGTTATTTCTTTTCAATGATGTTTGTTGGGGGATACTGATTGCTACTAGACTCCCCTATTTCCTTTTCTGCTAACTCCTTGCGAGCCTTCTTAATCCTCTGGTGCATACGCCACTGGGTCTTGGTCATTGAGTTGTTCTCTTGTAATTATCAGATCTAGATGTTTGTTGTCTTGATATCTGGAACTCTTTCCTATAAGCAATTGATGATCCTCTTCCTAACTCAAAACTGTTCCATTTCCTTGTCCTGCTCTTCTATTTTCATTTGGCTTAGTCCATTTATCAGTAGGGATATTTGCTGGGAGTTTGAAGGTAACCCTTCGACTTGCTTTAGGATGTGGGCTATCAGCCCTTCTTGGAACTCCCCTTTTGTCAAAAGTGAAACTGCTATGTTGGCTTCTCCAGTTACCCACAGTTCGGGCATAATGGATTCGTTCGTACTTCTCTGACGCCTTTTGATCGTAGACAGCGTTGTACCTAGGACACATTAAGCATTCTGATTGCATCATATGGCAATGAACAAGAAAACCTAGCAAACTTTCGCCAGATCTTGGGTAGACTATCTCCATCGGATCATCCTTCCTCTAACTACCCCCAGTTCGAGCCTGTTGGGTTTGTTGATAAACCTCTTCTGCTTTTTTATCATAAATAATACTGCATCTTGGGCACATCAATCCTTCAAAGTTCTTTTTGTGGCAACGAGCCAGATAGTCCAACAAGATTTCTCCAGCTTTTGGGTAAGTTTTGTTCAATAGAGCACCTTCTCTTCAGACACGCCTTTCGACTTCTTCCATTTATGGGGAAGGCTGGTTTAAATCCACCATTTTGACTTTGATATTAGGACCATCAGTAATACTAATCTTCTCAAACTTAACTCTGAGACCTTCATGGTCTTCAACATTTCAACATTTAGAGCAACATTTTCATAATGTTTCCTTCAAATTTCTGGTTCATTAGACCTACAACATATTCTCACTTTTTCAACTACTACAACAAAATTACCACATCAAAGAAAAAAAAAGCAATCTTAAATAATGTATGAGAGTAATTATGATTAAATAATTATACTCGATATAAATGTGTGAAAGACTCACACCTCAATGGGTGTTGGAGGATTCCAAATGTGAACTAATTTGTGTCGATAAGGATATAACATATGGAACATCAAATGATTGTAATAGGAGAAAACTAGGAGAAAACTAAAGATTAGTAGCAAAAAGAAGAATGGGGATAAAAACAAATGCGAGATAGTGAAACAAGAAGTAAGGTTAAAAATAAATGTTTCATGAAAAACAAGAGATCCGTCTTAATTAAAATAATTTTTAAGGAAATAATGAGAATGATATTTCTAAATTTTATCAACTTCTGTGAATTTTATTACTAAAATTTATTATTTTCAAGGGACGCTATCACTACAATACATTTTTTAAATTTTTTTTAAAAAATTTATAGTTATTAGACATATTGAATTATCATATTGATGATTTACTACATATTTATTTTTAAATATTTACAGTTATTAATGATTTTATAATAATAATAATATATCAGTAACAATAAAGTCTTATCGAATGATCTAAAATATGAATAAACTTACGCGTGCGGACGCACGTGTCTTCTATTAGTTTTTTTTATTATTTTAGAATACATAACTTTATTATTCCACAAAAAACATTCAGTACAAAGCCGATCCATAGGATCCATACAATTATAAAAACAAACCAAACTAAGAAATATAAACAGACTCCAGATTACTTAATAATCAGACTATCAACATCTATATATTGTCTAAGTTTCTTCTTCATGCTACATCTTATAGCTATTATGAATTTTATTTGTCTAACCAACTCATCAACAATCTATTTATTGTTGAAAATGAAATCATTCCTAACTTTTCAAATCATATAGCAAGTTTTTGCGAACGCAACTTTAAGGAAAAGTCTCTGCCAGCCCTTTTTTCTAGTTTCTCTAATAATCCAACACTTCTCATTACTCCAGTTTCGCGGGTTCCTTTTATAGCCAATCCAGCAAAATATCTCTGCATATCAGCTTTGTTTTTTTGCAATCAAAGTATAGATGATCTATGATTTCACCAGCTGAACAGAAACAACAGTTTTTATCAGTGAGAATCCCAAATTTTGCAAGCCTACCTTTAGTGGGAATTTTCCCATGAAGACAAGCCACGGGTGAAATTGAGCACGAGGCCGAGCATTGTTATGGAAGAAAATGGGTAATATGTTCTCAAAAATGATTGCTTCAATCTGACCTAGCTGGCGAGCGATCCCAGTTCGCGGCAGAGATAATCCTCCAATCAACCTACATCCGCTCACCTCTAATTAATTGGTATCTCCCTCTAGTATGAAACTTTTCCTCCAGAAGATAGTTATCCCAATTCTGATCAGTAACAACTAAGGCTTTACTCTTCATAATCTGTTTCAAAATCCAAGAACGATCTCCACGTACAGTCCAGTGCATGATATCTCTTTTATGTAATATACATCCAGCCACTTTACCCACATCTTATCTTTCTTACCTTGAAGATTCCATAAAAGCTTAATCATAGAAGCTTAGCACCACTCTTGGAGGGAAACAATATTAAGACCACCAGGATTTCTAGGATCACAAACTTTATCCCAAGCTATTGGAGCTTTCCTAATCCCTTCACTTTTCCCACTCCAAAGGAACATTCTACAGATTGCCTCCATTTTGTGTATAACTTTTTTAGAAAGAGGGAACACTTGAGTCCAGTAAGCTGTTACAGAAAAAATAAGACTTTTGACCAGTTGACATCTACCAGAGTAACTCAACAAATTTGTTGTCCAATGGTTGATTATGGCTACAATTTTATCAATCAATGGCTGGCATTGATTAATACTCAATTTTCTGCTTGAAATGGGGACTCCCAGGTATTTGAAAGGGAAATAGCCTTCTTTAAACCCTGTAATAGTCAAAATCTGCTTTTTATCCCTCTCAGAAACACCCCCAAAATAAACCTTGACTTTTTAAGGATTTAATTGCAGCCCTGTAGAGTTAGAGAAAATTTTAAAAACTTTCATCACTTGCTGCATAGACTGCTCATCTCCTCTTGAAAATAATAGCAAATCATCTGCAAAAAAGATATTTGTGATTTTCAGTCTAGCACATTTGGGATGAAACTTGTAGTTTGGGCCGGTGTGCACTTTGCTCATACATTTGTGTAAATATTCCATAATCAACACAAACAAGAGGGGGGATATGGGGTCTCCCTGTCTAAGCCCCCTTCTTGCCTTTAAAATTTTACTGATATGCCCATTTATAGAGTACTTGTAGGAAACAGTGTTGATACAAATCATTATCCAGTCAATAAATTCACCTGGGAAATTCATCTCATGCATGATCTGCTCCAAATCCTTCCAATCCACATTATCATAGGCCTTTTGTACATCCATTTGCATAGTACATTTAGGAGATAAATGCTTTCTATTATAGCCCTTTATCAGCTCATGTGCAATGAGAATGTTATCCTGAACATTTCTGCCAGGAATAAAGGTGGATCGGCTATCATCCACTACTTCACCAATCACTTTGCTCAGCCTTTTAGTAAGAATATTGGAGATAATTTTATAGAGGGTTAAGCAGCAAGCTATGGGCCTGGGGTCTTTAACTGTCTTGACTTCTTTATATTTAGGAATAAAAGTAGCCAATGAACAATTTATAGATGCACATTCTTTTCTGATTGAAAAACTCTTGCACAACATGAATCACATCCCTTTTAATGATCTTCCTGCTTCTTTTGAAAAATTTGGCACTATAGCCATCATCACCAGGAGCTTTGTGACCATCAATACTTTGCACAGCTTGCCAAATCTCCTCTTCAGAAATATATTTAATGAGGCTAGCAACATTTTCAATAGACAACTGCTTTCTTGTTCTTAAAACTTCTATATCGACATGAATCAAGTTATTGGCAGCTTTGCCAACTAAACCCCCATAAAATTGCATGATCTCTTTTTCAACATCTTCAATCTCCTCCAAGTTGGTCCCATTGTTATCTTCTAATCTATGCAGAAACAGTTGAAGATTGAAGAATCCTCACCTTTTGTAATATCTGATTTTATTATTGCTTTTCTTTTTAATGCTATGAGAGGCTAAACCCCCTAATACTATGGGAGTGTCCATGAGTTGCAAATGTATTGATGTTGAATTCTTGGTTTTGATACAATAGTTTGTTTTCAATTTAATTTTTCAATATTCTTATGCCTTCTCTATCGGACAAATAGGGATTGATCCACGGTTAACAATTAAGGTTGGACCATCATTGTTAAGGTTTTTGAACAATTAGACTATAGTAGATATCACCTAGGACTAGGGATACCCTATAGGTCACGGTAAAATCTTGATAATATAATTGCTTGGTTTCATCATAATTCATTAAGGACTTAGGTATTAGGATGAAATACTGTTGTACCCCAAAATTTGCCCTCCCATATTCTCCAAGAAATTGCCAAGCCAAGTCACAAAATTCCCCAAGGGTTGTGCAGCCCAACTGTCTCCTATACAGTCAAAACTAGGGTTTGTGTTCTGATCAAGAAAAGGAAGTTTCCAAAGGCACAATCAAGTCTCACATGCTTACAAATATGGTCAAGTATCCTCATATCAATTTTCAAGGCATTCAGCTCAAAATTGCACAGTCAAAAACCCTAATTGCACTACAGTCAACTGTAGGGGCAAAATGGTCATTTGACAGTCAAAAGTTCAAATTTTTGGTCAACATATCATTTTGAAGCCACAAACATCATTTTATCAATGCTTGATCATGATTCTCAAAATTTGGCTCAGAAATCATCAAAGATGCAAAAGTTACTATATTTGGACAGTTGAAAAAGTCAACTGAAATTGACCAGAGCATAACTTTCACATGGATTATCAGAAAAATTCCATCCAAAGCTCATTTTGAAGAGAAAGACATTTCCTACAACTCATCTTCATACTTCAAGTTCAAGAAATTCTCTCACAAAAAGTTATCAATTTCAACATTATAGGTCATTTTCAAAAGTCAACAAAAAGGGACTTTAAGTCAAAGGCCATAACTTGATATTGGTAAATCAAAATGGCATGGGACCAAAGGCATTGGTTAAAGGACTCAAAGACCTTTCCAAAATGTCTAAGAACATGTGAAAAACTTAAAAAATGAGCAAGTTATGCCTTGTGAAAGTTGGGAAATTTTTGGGAATTTTGAAAAGTCAACTTTACTTCAAATGACCTAAATTTGCTAATGGGCCCATTTTTCTTCCATGATTCATCATTCCAAGCATGTGCACGACCACTTGGCCCAAAGGGAAGTATTTTCTCATTTTTTATTTATTTATTTGAATTATTATTCATATTAATTCATTTAAATTATATAAATATGTGGAAAATATAAAACTTGACCTAAAAAATCTTTTTATACATGTTTTAAGGTCAAGATCTCGTGCACATCCCAATATGGCAATATTTGGTTGATTTGAGCATGATTGAACAAAAATGCACATGAAAAAAGATATGGAAGATCCTTAGAAAATCAAATATGCAAAACCATTATGGCATTGGATTTTATTGAGTTTTGTTGACCTAAAAGCTTCATTACATAATCAGAAACACAACCCTAATCCTGGTAGACCCTAAGCTGCGCAGAAGAACAATAGACAAACTTGGAAAATTGTTGAAAAAACTCAATTCTGAAATCATTGCTAGAGGTGGATTCAAAGCACCATTCCTTTTCCAATAGCTTCCTCAAGATTCCCAGAAGCGATTCCAATCCCTAACATCAACTCAAACACAAAGAATTGGTAGATTAAACTCAAACTGTGTCACGAAATTTTCAAAATCGTATATCATAATTCACGCATCTTTTTGCATTTTTATTTATGGATTCTTGTTCAGTGTGATGTTTCGAAGCTAACCAATGCTTTTGATTGAATTATTACGCGTTATATTCGATTCCACCATGTTTAAATTCTAGGGTTTTCAGGATAAGGAATTAGGGCTTTTAAGATCAAGTAAAATTGGCCCTCAAGACCATGATGGTTGTATTCAGCAAGCCTGGACGAACACGAAACACCATTCGCGATCAATTTATATACACCATAGCGCTAGTCGCTATTTTTCAATAGCCTGCCTAATGCAACGCGTTCAAAACCGTTGCTTTTGGTGTTTGTGTTACAGGGAACATGAAGGAGACGAAGTTGTGGCGAACGGTGGTTGGTGCGTTTGAAATTTCGCGCGCTTCAACCACTAATGCTTTCCTTTTGCCTTTTGTTATTTATTTGTCATAATATATTTGAATGCGCGTGTAGCTCAGCTGGCAAGCAGGATTGGTAGTGGAGGTACATGACCTGGGTTCGAACCCCAGGTCTTTCACATGTTCAATATTATTTTTCATTAATTAATCCCATGCAGCGCTTGATTTGTGGATATACTATGTGCCTCCCAATCAAGCATGACACGTACATCCCAGCATCAGATCAAGGGCCATAGATTGAAGAACATCCTAAACTCCAGTCAACGTGCCATATTGCGTCTGGGAAAAGTCCACGAATTGCAAGCTTATTGGGCCAGCATTCCAGGATTACACCTCCATGTTGGGGACCTCCACCCCCCCTGGTTTGCAAGTTTTTATTTTTCTTATATTTTATTTTTAATTATTATTTCCTTTGTTTTATTGTTTTAATTTAATTATTATTTTTTACAAATATACAAAAAATGCCTAAAAATCAGAAAAAGATAAAAACATAATAAATTATTTTAATTTAATTATTTTCATAAATAAATTAACATGTAAATATTTAGTTCTAATTAGGATATAATTTCAATTTCTTTTAAATAACAAAAATACAAAAAATATGTAGAAATAGGTTTAATTAATTTTGATTCCTTTCAATTTCCCTTTTTTTTTTACAATAATAATAGTTAATTTATTTATTTTCATAATTAAAAATGCATGTAAATTAACTTAGGTTTAAATTAGTTAAAAATTCAATATTTTTCATAATAACTAAAAAATAATTAGAATTAGGGTTTGACATTTTATTTTAGTTATAATTAATTCTCTTTTTTCCATTAAATCTTAAAAACACTAAAAATACCAAAAAACATTCTTATTTTAATTTTAAATTCCTTATTAGTTTTAATTTTGCAAAAGGGTCCAACGCCCTCGTTCGTAATTTATTTAATTCGCATTTATTTTATTTCGCTTAATTAATTATGTATCTCCCCCAAAGCGTTGTAATATTCACTTTTCGCACTTTTATTTCCTTTGCTTTATTTATTTTCTGTCAAATCGGGTCCGGTTTAATTTTGGCGATGTGGACCCGCGCCATTTGTAATAGATGTAGATTTATTTTCCCGCAAATATTAACTGTTAATAATAAGCATGCAAGAATGAATGGCCCTAATTAAAATCAAGCGTAGATCACAATGAACATGACAAGACAAATATCAATGAAAATGACACATAAGTCACACACCACCCCTAGGGTACGCCTCACTGTTGCCTTTAGAAAGGTGATCGTCGAGTAGAGGATGTCTTAGTAAGTCCTCATGATCCGGGAACCTGGCATGAGGGTAGCTTCTAAGGTATCTTCCTATTGCTCTGGTGATCACCATGTCCCGAACCTCGAATTGACCCGAACACCTCCAACGGTGGTGCTACCTACCTCTCAATGGTGGGATGGCACTACCTTAAAGGACATTTACACAGACGAATTCCTTAGGGTAGGTAGGTTCTCGTAGATACTTGCTCTCTTTAAAAACAAAACAAATCAAAATCTTTTCACACCGACACTTTTCAAGAGCTTTCAAAACAAACTTTTCAAACACTCTGACGCACGAGTCGAACTGGAATTTTCAAAGAAACTTTTTAAACCCACAATTGAAAAGCAAACAAACATTTTTGAAAACACGAGTGAGCAAGCATCTAAGAGCCCATGGATAACCATGGATAGAAAGGGTGCTAACACCTTCCCTTTCTATAACCTACCTCCCGAACCAAGAGCAATCTCTTTAAGGAATTTTTCTGTGCTTTTGTCCTTTCCATTTGGAGAAAATAAAAGACGGTGGCGACTCTTGCTTCCGCGACATTTCGCGAACCAGCATTAAACAGTCAGTTCCAGATCCACCGATCACAGAACTGGCGACTCTGCTGGGGACATACTTTATAAAGTGAGGTGTACCTTAGGGATAGTTCATAACTGTGTTTTCAATTGTTTTCTTTGCTTGCTTTAAATTGTGGGACTGTCTTGGGAGTTCTATAGATCCTAACCCGGATCTGGGGATACCTTCTTAGAAAGTAGCAACAAGACTGTGAGGGAACTGTGCGGGGTATACCGACATGGTTGAAACAGTCTGCTACGTTGATGTGGCACTTTGGTGTGTACCGGTAACCCTTGAGTTCAGTCAAGGAGAGTACGGGGCCTCCGCGTGGTGTCGTGAAGCATCAACAGACCTTAGGAACCTTAATTGAACTATCTTGGCCTCTTTAGGGTAGTGAGATAACTGACTTTGGTGCAGTCCGAGGTTGGTTGATACTCGATACTACACTCAATTGAGGGTTGCTTTCCTGGAATATTTCGGTCGCCAGTTCAGTGGCTAAATCGAAACGATGAACAATGAAAGCAACCCCGTGATATTGGGAACCTTAGAACCCGGTTACTTTGATTAAGACAGGTTGAACCCACCAACTTCAAGAGGGTACTACCCAGACCCCATGCTGGCCTAAACTTTAAGGGTTTCTCTTGTGTGACCTGTGTGCCTTCGTACTTGACTATTTGCATGCTTATTACCTGACATTTGTCTCTTGCAGGTTGTGTTTGTAGTCCTTAATTAGGACTCATAACAGGGTATCCTAAGTTTCTTGCAGGTTTTTGCAGTCCTTAATTTGGACTCCTAACAGGGTTACTCACATTACCCCATGCATAGCATGACATCATACCATTGCATACATCCTAACCCATTTCAAGGATCTCAAGGGCTTGTGATGCAGGTCATGATAGATCAAACATCTAGCAAGGGGCAAAGAGGATTTATTTTCCTCTAGCCAAAGTTGTCAGGGGCTATGACCCACTAGATATGGTGAGCCTTTGACCCTTGACGAAGGACTCTCAACAACAGGAAGTTCCTTCAATCAAGTTGCCAGTTTCCAATTCTAACAAGTTTCTCTGTTTACCCTGCGAGGTCCTTGAAATCATTGCATGCATGTCATACATCTCATTGCATTGCAGGTATCCCTTTGACAGGTTGCTTACCCTTCTTCGCTGTTTATTTCAGCCGACCGTCATGAATCCTGAATCATCAGCTGAGCAGTCCATCAAGGACCTCCAGGCTCAGAACGCCCAGTTCCAAGGGCTGATCATGAATCTGACCCAGGGGCAGCAAGATCTGAAGGCTCTGCTCTTGAAGAAAGAAAAGAAGAAGAGGAGGACTGTTTTGTTCAGCCCTAGACGCAGATCTGGGAATGCACCGCAGATTGAAACTGAGAGGACTACTCCGTCTGTAAGGGAAAGCAGTCACCATGAGAGAGGTGCCTAGTCCAGTGGTCTCCGACAACGAGACAGATTTCAACGACGAGCAGTACCCTCCGGCTGAGGACAGGTACAAACAGTTGGAAGACCGGCTCAGTGCTATGGAGATACAAAAGGTGCCTGGCCTGGACTTCGAGGATCTAGGTCTGTCTCCTAGGGTAGTGATCCCGCGCAAATTCAAGGTACCTGCCTTTGCTAAATACGACGGGGCATCCTGTCCTAAGTTGCATCTCAGGGCTTATACAAGGAGGATCCAGCCCTATACAGCTGACAAAAACTTATGGATCCATTTCTTCCAAGAGAGTCTTTCAGGGACTCAGCTCGAGTGGTTCTATCAACTGAATGGAGCCAACATCCGTACCTGGGAAGATTTAGCCACTGCATTTTACAAACACTACCAGTATAATGCCGACCTCGCTCCCACGCGTACTCAGCTTCAGGGGATGTCTATGGGTACAGGCGAAGGCTTCAAAGAGTATGCCCAAAAATGGAGGGACCTTGCTGGAAGGGTACAACCACCTCTGACTGACCGCGAGCTCGTCGACATGTTCTTGGGGACCCTGTCTGGTCCATTCTTCAACCACCTAATTGGGAATTCTGCTGCTGGGTTTACAGATCTTGTCTTGACTGGGGAGAGAATCGAAGCTGGTATCAAGTCGGGGAAGATTCAAGAAACCGCACCTGCTGATACTCAGAAAAAGCCCCACAGTGGAAAGAAAGAGTCCAATGCTATACATGGTAAAAAGGGTCGTCATGACGTAGGGGCAATCCAGATTTCTGATCCCACGCCCGTTCAACCAAGAAAGAGCAATAGGCGTAGGATAAAGCATCAAGATAGGAAGTATACTGACATCAACATGTCTTTGTCTCAGGCATTACAACAATTGCTGAGGGCAAAACTGATCACACTAAAGGATCCTCCTCAAAATCCTGACACTTCCTCTCCCAAGTACAACCCAGGTGTGAGATGTGCCTACCATTCTGACAGTCCTGGACATGACACCGACGACTGTTGGACCTTGAAGAACAAGATCCAGGATTTGATTGACGCCAAGGAGGTCGAGTTTGAACACTGATCCTACACCGAATCATCGAGAATGTCTTTTGTTCATTCAAATATTCAAGTTGTATTTTTCTTTGATTGTTCAAACATTTATTCATGTTAAACATTGTTATCATATTAATGCATCGCTTATGTCTATTTTGAATCAATATATTCGCATTCACTAAACGCAAATTATTTTCATATTTTTTCTGATGTCAACTCTCTTTAATTCTAAGCCTCTTGAGGGAGGATGACGAAAACGCTACCACGATCTACAGTATGCTTTTGAACAGACCCCGCTGATGAAGTACAGGCATTGTTTCAATTCCTAAACACTGGAGTAATAAGGAAGATAATCCATCGTCAACCCCTTCTGAGCCAAAAAAGTAGAAGTTTTTATTTTCGAAAATCAAAACCCATAATCATAACCTGGGGCAGGGTAGTTCTCTCAGTTGATCCAAGTGCATAACGAATAGCACCAAAAGGTCCTTACAAAACAAAAGATAGTGATGGTTCCCTACAATCATAAAGACAGGCAGTCGTTATCAAAAAACATAAATGGAAAGCCCAATAAGTCAAAACCTACGAAGGGGACTCACGAAACTGGGGCATCCCGCTGACTGTAATTCCAAAAAGGAAACAGTTCAGGCAAAAAGAAAGGGATAACAAAAATCAAAAAGAAAGAGGTCATACAAACCCTCCACAAAAAAAGGAAATGACTGCCTAAATTGTCAACATCCGAACCATCATCGGAATATCAGAGCAAAGACTCAAACAAGGTCTAACGTATGATCAACTGAGTTTAGGTTTGGAGAACATCACGAAGAACGGGTGGGTACAAATAATTTGAGCCTTTATCCTTTGTTTCTTAAACCGTGAACCAGGCCACGCTACAACCCTTAAAAGTCCTAGCTGAAGCATGGGTTAGCTCGAAAGCATACTGTCACGAAAGGTATCCTGACTCCTTAAGGCTTGCTGTAAAATAACGAGTTGACATCACGTTTTACAAACATTCATTTGTTTTATGAAAAAAGAATGCATTTTCAAAATCTTCAAGACAGACATAGGCCTTGCATTTTTAACATAACCTTGTTTGCATATGACTTTTTGTTTGAACAGCATAGAAATTCGCACGACGAATGCCTAATGAACAGAAGTACTTCCAATCAAGGGGCAGACATGACCATGGTCCATTATCTGGAGCAGTCCAATCAAGATTCGGAGAATCTCTCAAAGGGCCAAATAGCCTGGGGCAAATCTCCGCATGAGCCACTTGGGGCATTGGACATGAATTCCCTGCAACGAATCTTGCCTGATTAAACATCTTCTGATGGCGTGGCAAAATACTTCCAACAGGGGCAACCCCTCACATTCCCTGAACGTGGACATAGTCGAAAAAATACTATGCATAATCAAAGACCCGCTAGGTTGACACACCTAGGCAAAAATAAGGGCTTCCCGGCGAACCAAAAGGGTTCGGGCAAAATGAAGGGATGAAATGAAAAAAATCTGTACACCCGGCAAGTCGAAAACCTGAAAAGGCGGCTTGGGTAAAAATGGGTATCCCGGTGGACTGAAAACCCGAAAGGGCGGTCCAGGCAAAAGTTAGGGATTAAAGCGTACGACTATGTCCTACTATCTGTCTACCAGAAGAAGGTTGGTCCATCAACAACTATCAAGCACCTCCACAGGTATCTTCCGCTCCCACATCAGAAACAAGGGCAATAATGGGTGGTCTAAGCAATCTGATTGCTCTGTCCTCTAAGGTGTCAAGGTAGGGTCCATAACCAATACAGTTCAATACTTCCCCAGGAGAGTCTAATCTAGTTCCCCAGGAAAGTTGGAATCATCTCCCCAAGCAGTAAGCCTACCCCCAGTAGATTCTGGAAGCTTACCCTCGCAGAGCACGAACGCGTCGTCCGGCTTGATTTAAAGAGTTATTTCCTTAACAGGATATAACTGGGTTATCCTCAGCCAAAAGCCACGGAAAGAGCGTCGTCGCCGAAGTCTTCTTACCCCAGCGAAGTTCATCAACTACTTCCTATACAACAAGGGTATCCTCAGCAAACTACTGTCAACATTCAGCAAGGCATCCCTCTTCCCACAGAGTATTGCTTCCCAGCATGGTCGCTAGAATATCTTTTCTCCCCGCAGATCCTTCCATTTGCCAAGTTTATTCCGCAACGGAGTCATCTTCTCCTACCGGTATTCTTGCAGTTATCATCCCCGGCGGAAGCAAGGTCCATTCTTCAACATCAGCCCAGGATACGACTTCCCGGCACCCGTCAAGGATTTACTTTCCTAAACGAAAAACACATTCATAAAACGTCACATACATCATTATAGCATGCATAGACGCATCATATCACCCCAATCTCATTTCTTTTTGAGAACATCTTCAAATCAGGCAATTCATGCATTATGACATTGCATACAACTAATTCGTTACTTTTTCAGGAAAGAACGATCAACAGATAAAAGTCTTTACCCGTTGAGGTAGTAATCGCCCAAGGTTCCTTCATCGTCCTGCTGAGGTAGTAATCGTCCCAGATTCCTTCATCATATACTTGGAGTAGTAATCGTCTCAGATTCCTTCATCGTCCTGCTGAGGTAGTAATCGTCCCAGATTCCTTCATCATATACTTGGAGTAGTAATCGTCTCAGATTCCTTCATCGTCCTACTGAGGTAGTAATCGTCCCAGTTTCCTTCATCATATATTTGGAGTAGTAATCGTCCCAGATTCCTTCATCATCCTGCTGAGGTAGTAATCGTCCCAGATTCCTTCATCACCCGTTGAGGTAGTAATCGTCCCAGATTCCTTCATCATCCTGCTGAGGTAGTAATCGTCCCAGATTCCTTCATCACCCGTTGAGGTAGTAATCGTCCCAGATTCCTTCATCATCCTGCTGAGGTAGTAATCGTCCCAGATTCCTTCGTCACCCGGTGAGGTAGTAATCGTCCCAGATTCCTTCATCATCCTGCTGAGGTAGTAATCGTCCCAGATTCCTTCATCATCCTGCTAAGGTAGTAATCGTCCCAGATTCCTTCATCATCCTGCTGAGGTAGTAATCGTCCCAGATTCCTTCATCATTCTGCCGAGGTAGTAATCGTCCCAGATTCCTTCATCATAGATTTGGAGTAGCAATCGTCTCAGATTCCTTCATCACATCCTTATCAAACAAAAAAGCCTTCTCTAGTCCAGCTAAATCGACTCCCAACAGATTTTTCTGATAAAAACTCAGCAGAACTTATGGTCCCCTCTCCGACAAGTGCGTGAGGTGGTAATTCCTTCTTCAAGATGTTTCCCTCTCCGACGATGAGTGTGAGGTGATAATCCCCTTATGGTCCCCTCTCCGACAAGTGCGTGAGGTGGTAATTCCTTCTTCAGATGTTTTCCTCTCCGACGATGAGTGTGAGGTGATAGTCTCTTATGGTTCCCTCTCCGACGATGAGTGTGAGGTGACAATTCCTTTTCCTATGATTCCCTCTCCAACGGCGAGTGAGGTGATTCCCTTTCAGATTATAATGGCCTATGGTTCTCATTCCGATCCTGCGAAGATGGTATCTCCCGCTAAGATTTTCTCAACGAGCGTTGTTGAAGTTAAAATCACCCAAGGTTCTCAAACCATTCATGCTAAGGCATTAACCATCCCTGGTTCATTCATCGTTGTTTGAAGCTCCGGACTCAGCTCCTGTAACCAGTCAGGACACATCTATACCAAGCATTTAAAATCAGCTCCTGCAACGTGTCAGGTACTCATTTTTTCTTTTGCAGGTATGCAGGTTCTCGCTAAGGAATCTCCTACGCGATCAACATCCAGATGGCATCTATAAGCCCATCATCCTATCCAGCAATCTCTAAATGGCATCTATAAGCCCATTCCCCCATCACACTGCTACTATGTGAGCGCAAATTTCTGGGCACTCTAGTGTCCAATCATCTTCCACCCTCGGATTACGAAAGGCACGGCAGCCAATCTACATCCTCAGGTCTAAGAAGATTGAACAGGGGCAACTGTTGTACCCCAAAATTTGCCCTCCCATATTCTCCAAGAAATTGCCAAGCCAAGTCACAAAATTCCCCAAGGGTTGTGCAGCCCAACTATCTCCTATACAGTCAAAACTAGGGTTTGTGTTCTGATCAAGAAAAGGAAGTTTCCAAAGGCCCAATCAAGTCTCACATGCTTACAAATATGGTCAAGTATCCTCATATCAAGTTTCAAGGCATTCAGCTCAAAATTGCACAGTCAAAAACCCTAATTGCACTACAGTCAACTGTAGGGGCAAAATGGTCATTTGACAGTCAAAAGTTCAAATTTTTGGTCAACATATCATTTTGAAGCCACAAACATCATTTGATCAATGCTTGATCATGATTCTCAAAATTTGGCTCAGAAATCATCAAAGATGCAAAAGTTACTATATTTGGACAGCTGAAAAAGTCAACTGAAATTGACCAGAGCATAACTTTCACATGGATTATCAGAAAAATTCCATCCAAAGCTCATTTTGAAGAGAAAGACATTTCCTACAACTCATCTTCATACTTCAAGTCCAAGAAATGCTCTCACAAAAAGTTATCAATTTCAACATTATAGGTCATTTTCAAAAGTCAACAAAAAGGGACTTTAAGTCAAAGGCCATAACTTGAGATTGGTAAATCAAAATGGCATGGGACCAAAGGCATTGGTTAAAGGACTCAAAGACCTTTCCAAAATGTCCAAGAACATGTGAAAAACTTAAAAATTGAGCAAGTTATGCCTTGTGAAAGTTGGGAAATTTTTGGGAATTTTGAAAAGTCAACTTTAGAATTTTTTTTATTAATAACCAAGTATTAAAAAAATATTTCGCAAATAACCGGGTTTCGGAAAAAATTACGCAAATAACCATGTTTGAGATGGCTCCATAAAGGAGGAGCCAAGTCATTTGGCGCATGCACCTAGGGTTTTGCCCTAGGCGCCATCTCACTTGGCGCCTCCATTGGCTTTTAGCCAAGTGAGATGGCGCATGCTCCTTAAAAAGGAGAGGAGGCGCCATCTCACTTGGCGCCTAGGGCAAAACTGGGGTTTTTTGCCGTTTTATAAATAATTCGTCCGTTTCTTTGAAATTTCTCACACTTTCTCGCACTGTATTTTTATTTTGTACTCCCTTATTTACGTAATGACGTCGCCTATGATTTTTAGCAGAGATGGTTACGTTATATTCTCCGCCACGAAACCCGCGATGAAAATGAAATTCTGGCACATTCACTCCATGGAGCGTCTGAAGCGGGAGTTGATGCGGTGGCTAGATGGAGACATCGCCGAGGGGGAAAAAATTCGAAGGATCCAGCGAAAACGAACAACAACCTCGCATGCGACAGGAAGACCTAATGTGTGGTTGGAGGAAGTCAAAACAGACAGTGATGTAATGCTGATGATGCATGGGTCAGATGAAATTGTGTTAACAGTTGTAATTTCCTAGATTGATTATCGTTAATCATTGTTGTACGCGAAAACCCTAATTTAATTTCCTAGATTGATTATCGTTAATCATTGTTGTACGCGAAAACCCTAATGTAATTTCCTATATTGAATTTCTTAAATTGTGTGAACAGTTTTATTAACGGAAAACCCATAATGTTTACAACACAACTATTGAAAAGATTTATTGTATTACAAAATTTATGTGGTCGAGCCAGACGCCCGATTCGGACAGTTTTTGCGATTGTGTCCGACCTGACGGCATAAACCACACTTTCTTTCCAACCTGTCAAGATCGTCCATTTCTGTTGTTATGCGCCTGCTTTTGGGACGACCCTTCTTGTTCCTTCGCATTTGGTCATTGTGCCAAACTATATCACCGCTGTATTCAGGCCAATAGTCCGGTTTTGCCACCAAAGGAAAGTTGTTGTTGTAAACAGTTAGCAACGTCTCAGATTTATAAACGTTTGATAGCAGTTGAAGCGCGTCTTGATGGGTATGCGCACAAGCGGCAATGACATGAGAGCAAGGCATACGAAAAGCTTGAAACCTGCCACAATCGCACCATTGAGAAGGTAAAATGACCCTGTATTCCTGTCTTGCCAGGCCTTCATTGTGGTCAATTGTCTCTTTCACAATGAAGTTGTGGCTATGGCGGTCAAACCGTGTAACCATGTGGGGTGGCGACAACATTCATTTTTGTACTATTTCGCCAAGTGAGATGGCGCCTCCCTTACTGTCCAATAATATTACATGCATGGGCTTATGCTGCCACCTAGCCTGGCCCTATTCTTCACACATAAAAGTTTTGTCTAAGCCTGCCACCCGTCCACTCCAATAGGCATGCATGCAACAGAGAAAGACACCTTACATTATTTGTAAATGCATGCATGCATATGTGTAACTCCCTAAGCATGCAAATGTGACACCTCGCATGCATGCAACCACTACATCAGAATTAGTTGCCTATAAATACATACCTTATGAAACATATCTCACACCCACACAACTCTCACTCTCTCACTCTCTGCTACGAAATATTTCTTAAGTCTATCATACTCCTTATTTCTTCCTAAGTCTTTCATTCACTCAAGCGTTCTGAAGAATGGCCCTTCTAACAATGGGAGATACTCACAGAGGCACAAGGGAAAACATTGCTGCATTTGTAAGTCTCTTCTTTGGTTATACATTTTTCATACTTTAAAAAACGTGTTGTTCATCTTAATTAATCTTACTCTTGTTTAATTATGATCTCAGGATACACAAAGATTCAGAATCCATTCGCACAAATACCTGGCCCCCGACCCTTTTATCGTCCCTTATCTGGAATATGCAGGTTTTGGACACGTGATAAAGATCTCCAACTGCACCATTGACTCCAAATTCATCCTTGCAATGTTGGAGAGGTGGAGACCGGAGACCCATACATTTCACCTACCAATAGGTGAATGTACCATCACTCTCGAAGATGTCTACATGCTACTGGGCCTCCCTATTGACGGTAAAGCGGTGAACGGGTCGGTTCAACAACCCAACTCACAGTGTGAAGAACTGTTGGGTAGGGACATGGTAGAAGGGGGTGGAGCAAGAGGGCAGGGAATACTACTCACTGACCTGAAACGGCATTATGCAAGTATGGAATTAAATGAAAATTCCTCAGAAAATGACCGAGTAGTAAAAGCCCGGACGTATATAATGATACTTTTTGGTACTTTTTTATTTCCCGAAAGTACGGGAAATAGTGTAAATTTCATGTACTTACATTTACTAACCAATTTTGATAAAACTAGAAAATTTAGTTGGGGTTCTGCAGTATTAGCCCACCTGTACAGTTCCTTGTGCAAAAACGCAGTCAAGGAAAAATGTACATTTTATGGGTGCGCATTTTTACTACAAGCCTGGGGTTGGTGGAGGATGGAGTCCTTAAACCCCATCAACAACAACACTTTTGGTTTCCCTTACGCAACAAAGTAAGTCATTAAGTTATAGCATTTATAACTATTCTTCTCTTTCCAAAATATATGCTAAAAATAACATGTTTCTCATTTCCTATAGGTACTGCGTGAGGGGTATGGATTACGGCAAGAATCCCAGATTCAATGTCGCACTCTACCGGAATCTGTTGGATCACCTAGGCCCAGATGACGTAAGTCGTAGCTTTTAACTTTTGTTCATTTTATTTATTTATACATTACTTTTGCGCTTACCTGATTTAAATTTTATCGCAGTTCGTCTGGAGACCATATTTGGGTTTGGACCATTCTCCAAATCCAGAGGATGCAGCAACTTGGACTGCAAAGACTGCACTCATTCGGTTCAACATTGTGGAGATGCACCACAGCGACCGCGTGAAGATGCAGTTCGGAATGATCCAAGAGATACCAAGTGACCCAACAGATTTGTCCCCCTGGCATCTAAAAAGGGTCGACGCCCAGTGGAATCTAACCAACTGGAAAGACTTTGCTCCAGAATGGTGTAAAATGTGGCAAAGGCGTCACCGCTACATCTTGCAATCCCCTGTTTTCCTTACTCAAGGTAACATGCGACACACCGATCAATATATGTCGTGGTACAGGTCGGTTAGTAACCCAGATATGCACGTGTCTCATCCGAGGTACTTGGTTGACCCACGCACACAATGAGCACAACCCTCGATTCCCCACCAACAAACCCAAAATCCTTCAACCTCAAACCCACCCCCAAGAAGAAACAGACCAACAAACACACAACCACATTCCCCACCACAACACAACTACAACCAAATGCCGTACTACCAACCACAGTCACCGCCAAACTACCAATACCCAGATATGCCTCAAACCCAACCACAATACCAACCCCAATACCAGCAAACCCACATACCCCATACCCAATTTCAGTCTTCCACATATCCCAATATGGGGCCCTCAACATCCAGCCTTAGCCCTGATATGGGAATGTCAGAAGATTACGACCAACCCGACCAAACCTACCATCAACCACCATATCACCAAACAACCCAACATCCACAGTACCAAACACCCCAAGATCCATTTCCTTTCTACCCCCCATACTCAGACGACCAATGCTACCGACCAACCATGGAACCCCACCCACCGCCAACACGACCAAACTTCGAGGGCATGGGTAACCGACTGTACCAGAGCGGATCTTCGAGATACGGAGATCTTACTGATTTTATGGATTCGGATCGCATTGACTTCGCTGGGCCATCGACCTTGCCGCAACAGGAAACGAGACGGCACCCAGCAAGAGAAAGGCGAGGACGGGGATGCGGAACTGGGGGTCATTACCGGGTTCCTGGGGATCATTGATGTATCTTTTTTTTTTTCAGGATTTTTTGTATCTATTTTTTTACTGTTATTTAAATGTAAAACAGTTGAATGTAATTATTTTTTTTCAAATAAAAAATCAATTTTGGTTATCTCTGTCTAATACGCAACGCGCAGGAAAGGAAAAAAAAAATTTTTTTTTTGCCCTAATTTTCCACATAGGCGCCATCTCATTTGGCTTAGGGCTTGCCATTTGCCCTTAGGCGCCAAATGAGATGGCGCCTCCCTTATAAAAATAGGAGGATGCGCCAAATGAGATGGCTCCTCCTTTATGGAGTCATCTCAAACATGGTTATTTGCGTAATTTTTTCCGAAACCCGGTTATTTGCGAAATATTTTTTTAATACTTGGTTATTAATAAAAAAAATTCTCAACTTTACTTCAAATGACCTAAATTTGCTAATGGGCCCATTTTTCTTCCATGATTCATCATTCCAAGCATGTGCACGACCACTTGGCCCAAAGGGAAGTATTTTCTCATTTTTTATTTATTTATTTGAATTATTATTCATATTAATTCATTTAAATTATATAAATATGTGGAAAATATAAAACTTGACCTAAAAAATCTTTTTATACATGTTTTAAGGTCAAGATCTCGTGCACATCCCAATATGGCAAGATTTGGTTGATTTGAGCATGATTGAACAAAAATGCACATGAAAAAAGATATGGAAGATCCTTAGAAAATCAAATATGCAAAACCATTATGGCATTGGATTTTATTGAGTTTTGTTGACCTAAAAGCTTCATTACATAATCAGAAACACAACCCTAATCCTGGTAGACCCTAAGCTGCGCAGAAGAACAATAGACAAACTTGGAAAATTGTTGAAAAAACTCAATTCTGAAATCATTGCTAGAGGTGGATTCAAAGCACCATTCCTTTTCCAATAGCTTCCTCAAGATTCCCAGAAGCGATTCCAATCCCTAACATCAACTCAAACACAAAAATTGGTAGATTAAACTCAAACTGTGTCACGAAATTTTCAAAATCGTATATCATAATTCACGCATCTTTTTGCATTTTTATTTATGGATTCTTGTTCAGTGTGATGTTTCGAAGCTAACCAATGCTTTTGATTGAATTATTACGCGTTATATTCGATTCCACCATGTTTAAATTCTAGGGTTTTCAGGATAAGGAATTAGGGCTTTTAAGATCAAGTAAAATTGGCCCTCAAGACCATGATGGTTGTATTCAGCAAGCCTGGACGAACACGAAACACCATTCGCGATCAATTTATATACACCATAGCGCTAGTCGCTATTTTTCAATAGCCTGCCTAATGCAACGCGTTCAAAACCGTTGCTTTTGGTGTTTGTGTTACAGGGAACATGAAGGAGACGAAGTTGTGGCGAACGGTGGTTGGTGCGTTTGAAATTTCGCGCGCTTCAACCACTAATGCTTTCCTTTTGCCTTTTGTTATTTATTTGTCATAATATATTTGAATGCGCGTGTAGCTCAGCTGGCAAGCAGGATTGGTAGTGGAGGTACATGACCTGGGTTCGAACCCCAGGTCTTTCACATGTTCAATATTATTTTTCATTAATTAATCCCATGCAGCGCTTGATTTGTGGATATACTATGTGCCTCCCAATCAAGCATGACACGTACATCCCAGCATCAGATCAAGGGCCATAGATTGAAGAACATCCTAAACTCCAGTCAACGTGCCATATTGCGTCTGGGAAAAGTCCACGAATTGCAAGCTTATTGGGCCAGCATTCCAGGATTACACCTCCATGTTGGGGACCTCCACCCCCCCTGGTTTGCAAGTTTTTATTTTTCTTATATTTTATTTTTAATTATTATTTCCTTTGTTTTATTGTTTTAATTTAATTATTATTTTTTACAAATATACAAAAAATGCCTAAAAATCAGAAAAAGATAAAAACATAATAAATTATTTTAATTTAATTATTTTCATAAATAAATTAACATGTAAATATTTAGTTCTAATTAGGATATAATTTCAATTTCTTTTAAATAACAAAAATACAAAAAATATGTAGAAATAGGTTTAATTAATTTTGATTCCTTTCAATTTCCCTTTTTTTTTTACAATAATAATAGTTAATTTATTTATTTTCATAATTAAAAATGCATGTAAATTAACTTAGGTTTAAATTAGTTAAAAATTCAATATTTTTCATAATAACTAAAAAATAATTAGAATTAGGGTTTGACATTTTATTTTAGTTATAATTAATTCTCTTTTTTCCATTAAATCTTAAAAACACTAAAAATACCAAAAAACATTCTTATTTTAATTTTAAATTCCTTATTAGTTTTAATTTTGCAAAAGGGTCCAACGCCCTCGTTCGTAATTTATTTAATTCGCATTTATTTTATTTCGCTTAATTAATTATGTATCTCCCCCAAAGCGTTGTAATATTCACTTTTCGCACTTTTATTTCCTTTGCTTTATTTATTTTCTGTCAAATCGGGTCCGGTTTAATTTTGGCGATGTGGACCCGCGCCATTTGTAATAGATGTAGATTTATTTTCCCGCAAATATTAACTGTTAATAATAAGCATGCAAGAATGAATGGCCCTAATTAAAATCAAGCGTAGATCACAATGAACATGACAAGACAAATATCAATGAAAATGACACATAAGTCACACACCACCCCTAGGGTACGCCTCACTGTTGCCTTTCGAAAGGTGATCGTCGAGTAGAGGATGTCTTAGTAAGTCCTCATGATCCGGGAACCTGGCATGAGGGTAGCTTCTAAGGTATCTTCCTATTGCTCTGGTGATCACCATGTCCCGAACCTCGAATTGACCCGAACACCTCCAACGGTGGTGCTACCTACCTCTCAATGGTGGGATGGCACTACCTTAAAGGACATTTACACAGACGAATTCCTTAGGGTAGGTAGGTTCTCGTAGATACTTGCTCTCTTTAAAAACAAAACAAATCAAAATCTTTTCACACCGACACTTTTCAAGAGCTTTCAAAACAAACTTTTCAAACACTCTGACGCACGAGTCGAACTGGAATTTTTAAAGAAACTTTTTAAACCCACAATTGAAAAGCAAACAAACATTTTTGAAAACACGAGTGAGCAAGCATCTAAGAGCCCATGGATAACCATGGATAGAAAGGGTGCTAACACCTTCCCTTTCTATAACCTACCTCCCGAACCAAGAGCAATCTCTTTAAGGAATTTTTCTGTGCTTTTGTCCTTTCCATTTGGAGAAAATAAAAGACGGTGGCGACTCTTGCTTCCGCGACATTTCACGAACCAGCGTTAAACAGTCAGTTCCAGATCCACCGATCACAAATACCAAAGATTTTCCCACTAAGGACTTAGGGGGAAACAAACTTAAGATTCAGTAGTTGAAAGTAATGAACTTGTTGAAGAGATCAAGAATGAAGGTTAATACATGGTCAAATCACACACTTACCCTAGCATGCTCCTCATATTTGTTAAAAAGCCATTTTATCTTTCTGTTGATTAAGTGACAATTACAAAACCTTATCCCAAAGTAAAGCTTTTGTCTAATTGAACCCAAAAATTAAACTCGATACTGATACACAGTCCTTGAGATCGACATTCGGGGAATTTCCCTATTATTACAAAGGGAAAAAATAATACACTTGTTATTTTTCCTATCAGTAGTCATAACAACATCATCACAACACATACTAATCATCAATATGTCATACTCACAAATACATCATAATATCACCTATGCATCTTTCATCATCATAATCATCATATACTCACTTAGTTCACATTTATCATCACATTACAACTCATCAACAAAATTCATGCAATGTCATATAAGATGTTAATGCGACACAACAGACTAAAAAGCATGTGGTACCAATATTTTGATGAACACCTGGTCATCACCCTCCAAAGGTCTCCACCATAGGATCGATCCCCTATTGAAATTAGAGCACATCATAAACATACACAATCTGCACAATGGAATTGAGGCTCGTCATAAGCGGACCACCGTCCAAAATAGCAGACCACCGTCCAAAAATGCTATGAATGCATGATGCACAACAATTTCATATGAAATTCGACCACGGCTAGTCAAGTGCATCAACATTCACATAATCATATTCATAATACTATATATCAACATCATATTCATCATTAAAGTATAACATCATAACATAACAACATATAATGAATAAATTTCATAAGCACATATGTAATTAAATCATGCATCAAACAACTCATATAATTCTATCATATTATAGTTCAGCACGTCAACTTCCCAATGCTATGAACAACGCGTCAAACGGATTCCTGAAACTCAAGTTACATCCTCTAGAAGTTACTGTGAGGTCTGCTTGCCTGATGCTCGCCCGACGCCCTGGTGGCACTCTGCTCGCTTCTCCTCGCGTCACTCTCGCTCAACGATGGTCCCCTCACTACTTCGCTCGCCCGATGAAGCTCTGGCGGTGATCTCTTCCTCATACATTTTCCAGGAGCTCATCTTTTCTGCCTTTCTCCCCGTCGATTGTCTCGTCCAGCAACGCTTGGGTGCTCTACTCGCCCCTTGCTCGCCCGACGGTGGTTATGAACGTGTAACTTCCTATTGAAATTTCGCTACTCATCTAGCCATTCCAATTGCAATAACAAATACCATACTCATTCCAAAACAGAGTTCAAACACCACATATCACATACTAACATCAAAACATGTATAGACACATATTGGGATTAACCCACGACATTCATATATCATTATCATCAACAATTTTATTATATTTCATCAATTCTATCACATATTTCATCAAATCAATCACACAATAAACCCTACATTACCCCAACCTTCTATCAATCATAATAAGAAAAGAAGTTCTGAGGTTGCTAGGAATAAAGGAAAACCTAAAAGTTCTGATTGTTGAAGGGGTTCAGAAGCTATAGTGTAGCTGGGAACCTAGAAGTTCTAATGTCACTGGAAAATCAGAAGTTCTGGCTATTTGAGAGAGTGAGGTGATAATGCTGTTGGGTAAGATTGTCTAGAAGTTCTGATTTAGGAATTTGTTTGACAGATAGATGGGTGAAAATGTCACTAAATAAACCTAAAAAAAAAGATGCTTCTGGGGATAGAACCCATGACCCTTAGCACTAATGTCTTATGCACACACTTTCTACCACTAGGGTGGCTGTACATCTGGTATTAGAAGCAAAAGCATAAACATGTATCACAAAGTAAACTCTGATGATGAATTTCCTCCCCTTCTCCATGCTAGTCAGAGCATCTGCAGCTTATTCATTTCTCAACAAAATAGAAAATGCACACATAGCAGTTATGGCAGGTTTCATCATGGTTTCAGAAATATAAGGTATCAGGACTGTACATCAGAAGCAAGTATGAATTTTGCTAATCCTAATTCGGAATCCTAATTTCCTCAAGAAGTTCTGAACTGAAAATCTCTCTACTTAGGTACAAATACATGCAATCTGTGAATATGTACAGAATCAAAGCCAGGATGTCTACATTGTATTTTGAACATGCAAATCTAACAATGCCTAAGTGATATGATGAGAGTCAGCAGAAGCTTACCTTGCAGCTGGAAAAGGTCCTGTGAACTGGAGCCTGGTTCTGACTGCTTGTAATGTTCTGATCAGCTTCCTTACGTGCTCAGTAGACGGGAACAACCTTTAACTTGGGTTATGAATGGTGTATGGATGATTTGGTCAAAAAACACTTGAGGGAAATTGGAGTTTGAATGCAAGAATAAAAAACTAACAGGTTTTGTATTTGTGTTTGCAGTTTCGGATTCCTGGAACTTTAGCAAGGTTTCAAAGCTTTTTCTTTTCAATTTTTTCGACCGCCCCCATTCACAGTTGCAAATGAAGTTTAATTTATAGGCAGGAACTTTGTAGCTTGGAGAAGTCAAAAGTACCAACCTCATGCTAGCGAACTGACTTGTTCTTGAAGCAAGATAAACAAGTATGGTGGTTAGAAGCTTTTAGCCGTACCTAAGCTGGATTTGTAAGCATGAATTAAGGAAAAGTACCCTCAAAAGCAAAAGCAAAGCATGGGCCCATCATACTCTTGTATAAAAGTTTTCCTTTTCAAGGACAACAATGTACTTCTATGTCACACGTGGGAAATTCTTTGGATAAAAACTCAAAAGTGGTTGTGAGCATTAAATGATGATGAGATTTATCAAACCAGAAATCCTGCAATGTGAGATTATGCATCATAACTTAATTATGGGTCAGAAGTACAACATCAACGCAACTTAGAACAAACATCCAACTTTGATCCTTTAATCTCTTTGCTCTAGCATGTTCTGGGCGAGTTCTTAGACTCTCCAGAAAGCTTATGACATGCTTTGTAAGCCCTCTTTGAATTACTCTTGCAACTTCTGATTGAACCTACATGAAAAATGGCCCAGAAGTTGTAGACAACTTCTGACTTGAAAATGCTCAGAATTGACTAAGTGCCCAAGTTTCAGAGACGTGTCTTTGAAGACGCACACCTTGAAATCCCAATACTTCTAGAAGAAGTTCTGTTCTATAATATTTTAGGTCTTATTGAGATCTAAAACTCTTGTCTTAGAAGTTCTTCCAGAATCAACTTGCATAATGGTAAAAATCTGGCCAGAAGTTCTGAGCTTGTCATATTCCTTAAACACTTAGAAAAATTCTAAGTATTTAGAATTTTGACTTTTCCAAAGTAATTTTGACTTTTGAATTTCTTGATGAAACAAACTTCATATTTCAACATGTCTTGATGAAATGTGACTCTTGAAACTTGACTTTGATCCAAAAGTCAAAGTTTTACTTTTCAGTATGCAAAATGACCATTCTGTCCTTGTGAATGACTTTCTTGGAAAATTTGTAACTCAAGGCTTGGAATTGGATGGAAGCAAATCTGAGGGTCCAGGGTGATCCTTTGAGAAATTAGAGGGCAAATTTTTTGGTACAACAGCTGCCCGTGTTCAATCTTCTTATGCTTGAAGTGTTAGATTGACAAATTTGTCATTCGTGACTCGAAGGTGGAAGATGATTGAACACTAGAGTGCCCAAAAATTTGCACTTGATGATGTCATGGTTGATTGTGAGGGAATGGGATTAACAAATGCCATTCGAGAAATGATGGATAGTTGTTGGAGATGGACTTATAGATGCCATCCGAAGGTGATTGTTGACAGAAATTAGACTAAGTCTAAGCTTAACTTCAACTGGAAAAGAATCAGAATAAATCTTGGAGCGATTTATCTGAACCAGAGAAAGATGTCTGCATGAAAGAATCAGAATAAACCATTGAGAGATTTAAACTGAACTAGCAGAGGTCTTGAATTTTCTTTAACTGGAAAGCATCAGAATAAATCTTGGAGCAATTTATCTGAACCAGAGAAAAATTCTACCAGAGAGAATAAGGATAAACCGTTGAGAGATTTACACTGAACCAATAGAGGTTTTGGATATTCTTAAATTTTATGATGGGCCTGTGTAGGGCTGCTTCATGATGAGTCTGTGTAAAACTGCATCTGGAATTTTCTGAGAAGGAACCTGGGTAAGATTACTTCATGATGAGTCTGTGTAAAACTGTATCTGGAAATAAGAATGAACCTGGGCAAGATTGCTTGATGATGACTCCATGTAAAACTTCATTTGGAAATAGGAGGAACTTGTGTAGGGTTGCTTCATTACGAGTCTGTGTAAAACTTTATCTTGGAAATAGGAGGAACCTGTGTAGGGTTGCTTCATGACAAGTTCGTGTAAAACTTCATCTTGGAAATAGGAGGAACCTGTGTAGGGTTGCTTCAATTGGTCGTATAGATAAATGCCCTGACTTGCTACATGTATTAATATGGAACTTGAAAATGATCGATGGTAGTGTTGTACCTAAAAATTTTCCCTCTCACTTATCAAGAATTTGCTCACAAGATCTCCTTGGGCTCAAGACTGCACTAGGATTTGATCAGCTCAAGACACCTCCTCAAGCACTTATGACTAAAATTAGGGTTTGAGTTTGCACAAAGATTTTTGAACTTTCTATGCCCCATATGACTTTAATGGATCATTATGGACCCCCAAGATCACTCATGTCAAGTTTCAAGCGTTGGATCACATTTTTGCTCAGTCAATTGAGCAGTTGACCTAAAAATCAGTTGTATTGGGGAAAAGTCAACTATGGCCAATTTACAGTCAAACTTCTTAATTTTTGATCCATACCAACATTTTAAACTTATATGTACCTGTGATACAGTGGGAGAACTGACTTGAGTATTTTGCGTTTTATCGAAAATGTTGCGGTTAGCAAGAGTCGCCACCGACTTTTCTTTTATCCAATAAGGAAAGGTGAAAAAGCACAGGAAATACCTTTGAGATTTTTTCTTGAGTTCAGGGGGTAGATTATGAAAAGGGAAGGTATTAGCACCCTTTTCATCCATGTTTTCCATGGGCTCTTAGTTACTTGCTAGATCACTTGCTTTTGTTTTGAAATTATGCTTTGTGTATAAGTATAGAAAAGGTTTCAAATTAATTCCACACCAGGCTTGACTTATAGACTTTTTGCTCTATTGCTTGCCTTTTAAGAAAAGTGAGGAGACAACTCTCTACATGCTTTTACAAGCCTGATCTGAGTTGGTACAAGTCTTAGGCACTTTGCTTTTGGTTTATAGGACTTGTGTGTGCAGAAGAAACAGGTACAAAGCTCAAGGAGTTGACAAATTGAAAAGTTGTGCTTTTCTAAAATGGAAATGGCAACTTTGTACCATTTATGGAATTAAAGCTTAGACAAAGGCTCTCATGCTTGGATTAAAGCTTTATCAACTATGTAAGCATTAAATTATGGAGTGAGAAACTTGTTTGAGACCTGTAAAGCAAGGATTATGCAGCCTAGGTTTGGATTTGAATTTTGGTTCATCATGAAATGGCTTGAAATCAAAGTGAGAAATTGCCAACTTCATCTCTTCGATTCTCCATACTCAAAAATGATCTCAAGGAGTTCTTGGACATTTTGGAAAGCTTGAAATGTGCTATATAACTCATCTTTGAATTGCTTTCCAAGATTCCACTTGAAACTAGGTGAAAAGTTTCCATGAAGTTAGGTAAAAAAACCTGCCTAAATTAGGGCAAAATTTTACTAAGTTATTTTAGTTCATGAGCATGTATTCACAAAATTATATCTTGAGATCCAAGCATCTTTAGGAAAAAATATGTGAAGCAAAGTTGTAGATTTCATGGAGATCTACAACTTTCATGTTGGGAACTTCCTTTGAATCACCTTATATCATGGTGAGAATTTGGCTTAAAGTTGAGAAAAAATAAGAAATTTTCTATACTTAGAAAAATTTCTAAGTTAAGAAAATTTCAAATTTCAAAACAAAATCTTCAATATTTGATTTCTTGATGAACAAGTTTCACATTTTGACATATTTTGATTAATTATGGTCCTTGACACTTGAATTTGACCAAAAAGTCAAAGTTTGACTTTTCAGTATACAGTTGACTTTTGATCAGTTGACTGAAAAATTCATCTGTCAATCCAATGGATTTGCAATGTTTTGAACCATGGCTTTAGGTAAAGATGATTAAATTGAACTCTTGAAATCATGCTTTAATTCAATTGATCATTTTCTAGGTCAAAAATCAGACATTTCCCTTTCTCAATCAAAACCCTAATTTTGTCCATTTTGCCCTTTTGATGATTTGATCAAATTTTTTGAGGAATTGTGGTCCAAACTTGATCAAATGATTCATATGAGTCTAAAATGTTGATTTGGATAAAAAATTATGAAGTTTGATTGTAAATTAGCCATGGTTGACTTTTTCCCTAATACAACTGATTTTTAGGTCAATTGTCCAATTGACTGATCAAAAATGTGATTCAAGGCTTGAAACTTGACATGAGTAATCTTAGGGGTCTATAATGATACTTAAAAGTCATATGAAGCAATGATAGTCCAAAAATCCTTGTGCAATCCCAAACCCTAATTTTGGGTTATCAATGCATGATGAGATGTCTTGAGCTGATCAAACCCTAATCCAGTCTTGAGTCAAATAGATCTTGTGAGAAAAGTCTTGATAAATGAGAGGGAAAATTTTGGGTTACAACAGCTGCCCCTGTTCAACCTTCTTAAACCTGAAGAGTTAGATTGGCGAGTTTTGCCATTCGTGACTCGGAGGTGAAAGATGATTTGACACTAGAGTGCCCAGAAATTTGCACCCGATGATGTGTAGTTGAAGGAATGGGCTTAAAGATGTCGTTTGGAGAGGTGATAGAGTCTTGTTGGGAGATGGGCTTGTAGATGCCATCCAAGAATGCTTGTTAATTTGTAATTTGTGAGCCGAAATAATGAGTATCAGAATGGTGCCCATGTTTGGAGTGTACCTGAACTGTATCTGGAAGCTGATTTTGACTAAGTATCAGAATGACATCCGTGTCTGGAGCATATCTGAACTGTATATGAATTCGAATGAGTATCAGAATGGCATCCGTGTCTGGAGCGTATCCGAACTGTATCTGAAAGTTGAATCTGACTAAGTATTAGAATGGCATCCGTGTCTAGAGCGTATCCGAACTGTATCTAAAAGTTGAATCTGAATGAGTATCAGAATGACATCCGTGTCTGGAGCGTATCTGAACTGTATCTGTAAGTTGTATCTGAATGAGTATCAGAATGGCATCCGTGTCTGGAGCATATCTGAATTGTATCAAGGTTGCATATTGTTAATGGTAGGTGTTAATCTTATCCTGAAAAGGGTAAAATGTTAGCTAAAATACAAAGTTATGTCTGCATGAAATGTATGATGAAATGTATTTACTTTATTAATGTTTATGATATATGGATGCAATGTATGCGCATGTGAACTAATTTTCTGCATTGTTGTTTGATTGAGGAAAATAAATCCCTGAATGTCGCTGAGGATATGTGAATTTTCATGTCTTGAAGTGGAAGTACTGATGAACTTTTGTTGAGAGAAGTAAAATCTGTTGTGATGGCCATGCCATGTACTTCTTGCATAATCTGCTTGGGGAATTTGGAGAAATTGGGTGATTTCTACCGGGGATTGGTAAACTGGGAACTTCATTCCGCTGGGGATTTAAATGATGTATTGTAAAGGATCACTTATGGAATAGCCTAGAGACATTTTCCTATTCTTTCAACCTATCAGTAATTGTCTTCCTCATTTTTTTTATTTGTAAACAGTAATCATGTTCAAATGCATATGTTCAACAATGAATCATTGGACGTTTTTGTAAACAAAACACAAGCGTAAAGAAAAAGACAAATTGTTTTTATGCACTTTCAAAGGGATATCTTTGTATTGACTTTGAATAAACATTTTGTACAAAGGGGAAAAACATTCTAATAAGAGAATGCTTTCGTAGAAAATTCTGATACAAAGAATAGATAGCTACGTGTATAAAAAAAATTCCACGGGGTTTCCGTTTTGCTATAGCCTTTGCATCTCCGAGTATCTTGTCTATTTGTGCCTTGTATGAAGATGATTGAATTGATCAAAAACTCTGAGTTTGTCAGTAGAAGTCAAAGGTTGTCCTTAAAGTGATCCGACGGGACATAGTCATACGCTTTAATTCCCTAACTTTTGCCTGGACCGCCCTTTCGGGTTTTCAGTCCATCAGGAAACCCTTTTTTGCCCAAGTCGCCCTTTCGGGTTTTCAACTTGCCGGGTGTACAGATTTTTTATATTTTATCCCTAATTTTTGCCCGAACCTTTTGGTTCGCCGGGATGCCCTTGTTTTTCCTAGATATGCCAACCTAGCGGGTCTCTTATGCGTAGTAACTTTTGACTATGTCCGCGTTCGCAGGGTGTGGCAGGTCGTTGCCATCCATGGTGGTCAACATCATTTCCCCACTGGAGAATATGTTTTTGATTACAAATGGTCCTTCATAGATAGGAGTCCATTTTCCCCTGGGATCACTTTGTGGAAAGATGATGTGTTTGATCACTAGATCCCCAACTTTATATACTTGGCGTCTGCATTTCTTGTTAAAAGCCTTGATCATCCGTTTTTGATACATTTGACCATGGAAAACGATAGTAAGTCTCTTTTCATCAATCAAATTCAGTTGATCAAGTCAAGTCTGGATCCAATCGTCTTCATTCAACCCTGTATCCTTCATAATTCTCAGGGAGGGGATCTGAACCTCAATAGGTATGATAGCCTCCATGCCGTAAACCAAAGAATAGGGTGTTGCCCCGGTTGACGTATGAGCCGTGGAGAGAGAATGGTAACATCTCATGCCAGTCTTTTTATGTGAATGTCATTTTCTGTATGATCTTCTTAATGTTTTTATTTGTAGCTTCGACAACACCATTCATCTTTGGCCGATAGGGAGAAGAATTATGATGTTGGATCTTGAATTGCTCGCATAAAGAGATGATCATAGTGTTATTGAGATTTGTACCATTGTCAGTGATGATCCTTTCCGGGATACCATACCGGCAAATAAGGTTTTGCTTGATGAAGCGGGCAACAACGTTCTTGGTAACGGAAGCAAAGGAAGCTGCTTCAACCCATTTTATAAAATAGTCAATGGCCACTAGGATGAAGGGGTGTCCATTGGAGGTTGTAGGCTTGATCTCTCCAATCATATCAATTCCCCACATAGAAAAGGGCCAAGGAGCCGTCAAGACATTCAGAGGAACCGGAGGTACGTGCACCTTGTCAGCATAAATTTGACACTTATGACAGGTTCGAGAATGTTTATAGCAATCTGCTTCCATGGTAGACCAATAATAGCCTTCCCGTAGGATTTTCTTCGCCATCGTATGCCCACTGGAGTGGGTGCCAAAAGTACCTTCATGTAACTCAGCCATGATCTTTTCAGCTTCAACTTTATCGACACACCGAAGCAAAATGGAGTCATGATTGCGTTTGTATAGGATGCTATTACTAAGGAAGAATTTAGCAGAGAATCTCCTTAAGAATTTATTATCATTGATTGAAGCTCCTTCTGGATATTCTTGAGCCTCGAGATACCTCTTGACTTCATGAAACTAAGGTCGGTCCACTATCTCTTCAGTATTAATCTCGTGACAGTGTGCTGGTTCATCCATTCATTCGATGGTGATTTGGGGAGCCTCGTTATCCCAATTAAGTTTAAACATAGATGACATTGTGGCTAGAGCGTCTGCTAGCTGATTTTCTTCTCGCGGGAAATGCTCGAAGGTAATATTCTCAAAATGTGGTAGCAATGTCAAAACATGTTCTTTATAAGGGATAAGGTTTGGGTGTTTGGTGTCCCACTCCCCTTTGATCTGACTGATGACCAAAGCTGTGTCTCCGAATACATCCAATGATTTGATCCCCAAGTCTATGGCAGCTTTGAGACCAAATATACATGCTTCGTATTCTGCCATGTTGTTTGTACAGTTGAAGCAAAGTCTGGCAGTAAAGGGAGTGTGACACCCTTCCGGAGACATGAGTACAACGCCGATACCATTGCTGAGTGTGTTGGATGCCCCATCAAAGAACAAGGTCCATCGGGATCCTTGTTCAGGTCCGTCATGCAGCCTGAATTCTTCACAGTTGTCTACTGTCATGATGTCTTCATCCGGGAATTCAAACTTCATGGACTGATAGTCTTCTATAGCTTGATGAGCAAGATGATTAGCTATCACACTGTTATTTATAGCTTTTTGGGTAGTATATTATATATCGTACTCTGTCAGGATCATCTGCCATCAAGCTATTCTCCCAGAAAGAGCAGGCTTTTCGAAGATGTACTTTATTGGATCCATCTTAGATATCAGCAAGGTAATATGAGTCAGCATATACTGTCTTAGCCGGCGAGAAGCCCATGCCAGAGTGCAGTAGGTTTTCTCGAGCAGTAAATATCTGGTTTCACAGTCGGTAAACTTTTTGCTCAGGTAGTAAACAACGTGCTCTTTTCGGCCAGACTCGTCATGCTGCCCCAATACACACCCCATTGAGTTTTCTAAAACGGTCAGATACATGATCAATGATCTTCCCTTGAATGGTGGCATCAATACAGGAGACTCTTGTAAGTATTCTGATTTTATCAAAAGCAACTTGGCATTCATCATTCCATTTGACTACTTGATCTTTCTTCAATAGTTTGAAGATTGGCTCACAAGTAGCTGTTAGATGAGAAATGAATACGGCAATATAGTTCAAGTGTCCCAAGAATCCTTTGAATTCCTTCTCAGTATAAGGAGCAGGCATCTCTTGTATTGCTTTAACTTTGGCAAGATCGACCTCAATACCTTTGTTAATGACGATAAAGCCTAGGAGTTTACTGGACCGTACTCCAAATGTGCACTTGTTTGGGTTCAACCTCAGCTTGTACTTCTTCAGTCTCTCAAACAGCTTTTGTAAGTGATCAAGGTGCTCTTCTTCTGTTTGTGATTTGGCTATCATATCGTCTACGTAGACCTCTATTTCATGATGTATCATGTCGTGAAATAAAGCTACTATGGCGCGCTGATAGGTTGCCCTAGAATTCTTCAATCCGAATGGCATCACCTTGTAACAGAATGTGCCCCACTGTGTGACAAATGTTGTTTTCTCCATGTCCTCAGGTGCCATTTTGATTTGGTTATAACCTTAGAATTCGTCCATGAAGGAAAACACTTTGTGTTATATCGTATTGTCAACCAGGATATCAATGTGGGGGAGTGGAAAATCATCTTTAGGGCTTTCCCTATTCAAATCTCTATAGTCCACACACATTCGTACTTTGCCGTCTTTTTTAGGTACGGGAACAATGTTGGCAACCCATTGAGGGTAGGAAGTGACAGCCAAGAATCCAGCATTGAATTGCTTCATGACCTCCGCTTTGATCTTTTCTGACATATCAGGTCTCATGCGGCGAACTTTTTGTTTTACTGGCGGACAATCTTCTCTTGTAGGCAGACGATGTACCACGATGTCCGTATCAGGTCCTGGCATGTCTTCATATGACCAGGCAAATATTTCAACATAATCATGCAACAGCTGAATCAGACGCTCCTTGACACTGGGTTCCAGATTGGCACCCACCTTGACCTCTTTTTTATCCTCCTCAGTACCCAGGTTGATTGTATCCACAAGTTCCTCGTGAGGCTGAATGGTTCTTTCCTCTTGTTGTAGTAGCCTGGCAAGTTCCCCTAGTACTTTACAATCTTCCTCGCCTTCGTCTTCGGCTTGGTAGATTAGATCCTCAGAGTCACAAAAGGCCATAGCAGTATCGTTACCCATGGGATCCAGAATGGAGGGGTACCTGCATTTGTGAGTGTTGGTGTGTGTAAGGGTATAGTCATCCTTAAAAATAAAATGTAAAATAAAAACAATAAGGACAAAAGTTTGTATGCAAAAAACATTCATGATTCATTGAATTTCACATGAAGATGAAATAATAACCCTTACAAATGAACCATTGTGCCTCAGGCAAGACACAAGGTTTTAAGAGTGCGAATTGTTTTTGAATATTATAGATCCAACAAAATGTAAAGATAAATTATTGAGGGGTGAAAGTTATTAGGACGAAGTCTCTAGCCTCTCAATTGCGGATTCCTCCATTGACAGTCGGAAATATCCAATCCTCCAAGTTGCAATCCTCTTCACCATCTTCTACCACGTTGACCTCTCGGTTGCTAATTTTCAAGGGTGGCCCTCCAGCACGGGCACAACGTACAACCTTTTGAACATTTGAATTGAAACCTAAGCCAAATTGTCAGACTTATACGGGATATCCGGAAGTTACCCCCAGATGGTGCATCCACCTTCTTCTACTACCGCTTTGGCATCCTTCAGAGATGACATCCAGAGTGGAGGTCTTGTAATCTTGGGAATCTGGGACACAATCTTGGTCACTGCTACCTCTTGGGGGCCTCTTCTAAGTGTTGAAAAGGAGGTTCAATGAACTCGCCGTCCAATTCAACATACCTGAAGGAATTGAGATGGATAATCATGTATTCTTCCTCTCCGTGGACAGTGATAATCTTTCCTTAAACCAGATACTTCAACATCTGGTGCAATGTAGAGGTGACAGCGCCAACATTATGGATCCATGGCCATCCTAGCAGGCAAGAGTACGAAGGGCGGATGTCCATTACATAAAAGGTTGAATTGAAAGTTTGAGTCCCAACCTTTATGGGGATATCCACCTCCCCGTGTACCATCCTCTTCGAGCCATAAAATTCCCTTACCACTATGTTACTTGGCTTTAACGTCAGTCCTTTGCAGTCAAGTCTGTCAAGAGCTTTTTTTGGTAAGACATTCAAAGATGAGCCAGTGTCCACTAAGACATGGGCATGAGTGGTGCCACTACATTCCACAGAGACATGGAATTCCTCGTTGTGCTTTCTTCCCCTTGGTGTCAGATCAGAATCCGAGAAGCCTAGGCCATTATCCGCTGTCAAGCTGGCCACGCAGTCTTGAAATTGATCAGTAGACATCTCTTGAGGCACATGGGCTGTCTTTAGGAACTTCACCAAGGCTTTCGCATGTGCCTCGGAACACAGTAGTAACGCGAGCATGGAGATTTTGGAGGGAGTTTGCCCCAACTGTTCAACTACGTCGTAGTCGCTCCTCTTTAGAATTTTTAGGATCTCCTCCATTTCTTTCTTGGATGTATCGGGGATAGTCAGTGATTGAACCTTCGTCCGGACATGCTCCACTTGAATACCTTTTCCTCGAGTTTCAGCAGTAAGAGTGTTGGTAGGAATAACACCGGGGGTTGTAACGACTTCGTCAATAGGAGCACTTGCAGAGATGATTATGGGTACGGAAGTAACCTTTGGAGCAGCGACGGGTCCAGAAACTGCCTTTGGAGGGGGAAGTTTCTGGATAAAAGATCCTACCGCTTCGGGTAATTTTACTAGTTCCGGCAATATTGCTAATGTCAGAATCTTCTTCTTCAGAGTTTATCTCTTCGGCAACCGACCCATCTTGTTTGATGTCATGGTAGTAAATGTCCCCACCGTAATTCCACGGCACAGTTTTGTCTGATTTATATGGGACTGGCCCAGGCCTTGTGATTATTATAGGAGTTGTTTTCAGAACCTATATAATTCTAACAGGTGTTTTAGGGACCCTGGAAGAATTGGCGGAGATGGTAATGATTGAAACATTTTCAACAGGAACAAGTGAAACAGGAGTACTTTCAAACAGAATCTCTTTGTTGTCTATCAAGTGCTGAATGCATGTTTTCAACAAAGGGAAATCAGTTGGTGAGGATAAGCAGAGGTGGTAGTCTTCATTACAATGCGTGAACACGCCGGCTTTCAACAGGTTTATCTTAATGGTTGGGAGTGGAGTCACGAGTTCATCAACTGTGGTAATAAATAAATCTTCTTCAATGGCATTGGTGTTGTGACCATGTCTGGGCATGGGAGCAGAAATGACATTTGGCTTCTCGAGCGCATCAAACTCAATTTCTTTTGCTTCAATTAGGTCTTGTATTTTGTTCTTCAAGGCCCAACAGTTATTAGTATCGTGATCAGGACTTTCGGAGTGATATGCGCCACGGGCATTGGGGTGATGATAAGGGGACGCTGTGTTGGGGTTTTTCAGAGCTTATTTCAAGGTTGCCAAATTGGATTTCAGAAGATGCGGTAATACTTGATACAGAGTCATGTTGATTCTGGTGAATTGCCTGACTGGCCTTTCCACCCTTGGTTGATTACTTCTTTGTTGATCAGACGTAGGCTTTGGAATCATAACAGCCCCCACTATTGGTTGGCGTTCGGCTCTCTCTTGGTTTCTTTGCGGATATACAACAACTACCTCTTTCTTCCCAATAAAAGGCTTCCTCACAGCTGTAGAAGAAGATGAATCCTTCTGAATCTTTCCACTTTTTATGCCAGCTTCCACCCTCTCTCCGGTTAATATTAGTTCAGTAAATCCTGCAGATGAGCTTCCAATTAAAAGGTTGAAGAAAGGGCCTGATAAAGTGCCTAAGAACATGTCCACCAATTCTCTTTCAGACAGAGATTGTTGAACTCTTCCATCCAGATCTCTCCATTTCTGCCCGTAATCCTTGAAGCCCTCATTGGAAGCCATAGCCATACTCTGAAGTTGAGTATGGGTAGGCGCCAAATCAGCATTATATTGATATTGCTTGTAGAAAGTTGCGGCAAGATCTTCCCAATTGTGGACGTTGGCTCTTTCTAGTTGGTAAAACCAGTCTAGTTGTGTTCTAGATAGACTATCTTGAAAAAAATGCACCCGCAAGTCTTTATCAGCGGAGTATGGTTGGATCTTTCTCACATATGATCGGAGACGCATCTTAGGGCATGACACTCCATCGTATTTTTCAAACAAGGGCACTTTGAATTTCGGAGGAATCACAATCCCAAACACTAGTCCCAAATCCTCAAAATCTAAGCCTGGCACCTTTTGTATTTGCATAGAGCTTAAACGCTCTTCGAGATGTCTGTACTTATCATCAGCTGGAGGATATTGTTCCTCAGAGTAGTCTTCCTCTTCTTCTTCCTCTTCAGATTCTAACGGGACCGTTGTTTCCTTACCTTTCCCCTCTCCTTCACCGGATGTTGTTGCAAAATTCAAAGTCTTTCCCGTCTGCTCATGAAATCTTCTCCCCATATTCAAGACTCTATTTACCTTCTTTGTTTTCTTTTTATTCTCTTCAGCTAGCAGAGTCTTCAATTCTTCTTTCCCCTTAGCTAGGGTCATGAGCAACTGTTGAAACTGCGTGTTCTGAGCTTGGAGATCTTTGACTGTTTGTTCGAGGTCCATCTTACTGAAATAAACAGTAGAGAGATGAGGAAACTTATTGCAAAATACCTGTTTATGTTATGATGAATGATGTGTGCATATGTAATGTTTTCAAGGATTTCAAAGATTCAAGTTCGTTTTAGACAAAAAGAAAACACAAGTTATATTAATAAGATAAAGTTTGAGTACATCAATGCCCCTTGGACAAAATAATACAAAACTCTAAGATAAAAAAGTAGTGTGCATCCTCTTTGGTGCAATGTAGGCATTTAGAGTCTGCTCCTCATGGAGTAGCCTAGTGAGTTCCAAAACCTTCTTCTCACTTGCATAGAATTGGGCTTCGAAAGTATCTCGCTCTCCTTTGAGCTGTATCCAATCCCTTTGTAGGTCTTCAAAAGATGTGGGCATGTCAGGATGTAGGATAATGTATAGAACTTCTCCCTCCTTAACAGGCTCAATGATCACCGGAAGGATGGAAGGATAAGGCATCATAAGACTTTGAGCACGGGTTCGTACCCATTTGAGGTAAGGCTCAAGAGGGATGGAATTCTTGTGCCCCAAAGTCTTACTATCCACCTTGTTTAGCATCCTCCAATCTCGGATGAATCTCTGGCGAAGACCTTGATCGTTGTCGTCGTAGTCGAATACCAAACCTTGAATCAACATCTCGTACGAGCCATCCCTTCGGGCGTAACCAAACTGTCTTAGAGCTAAACATGGGTTATAGGTGATGCCTCACCTAATGCCAAGTATAGGTACATTAGGGAATTCTCCACAACGGTCAACAATGATAACATTCTCTTTGGATCGGGAGCACCAATGAATGTTTGAATGTTTGAGCATCATTAACCTTTGTGACCACCTTGAACCTTGCTTATTCTTTAAGACTGATTTTGGAAGATGAGAAATAAACCATCTTGCCATGAGAGGAGTGCAACACATAAGGACATCTCTTTTCCTTATTGTGCGAGTGTGAAAAGAGTGTAGGATATCCCCTAGCAATGTAGGCACCGGGTTGCGTGACATGAAGATTTTGACAGTGCTCACATCTATGAGTTGGTCAGGATTGGGAAATAAGACCATCCCATATATAAGAAGAGCCACAATTTCCTCAAAGGCTTGAAAGTCTAAGGAATTCCAACAACTTTGGGCTTTCTCAAACAGGAACTTTGCTAAGAAGCCTCTGACACCACTTCTAGTTTCCCAATGAGTTGTGACATCAGATGAGTGCAAGTGTAGAGCTTGAGAAATCTCTTATGGCTTTGGGTCTCTTTTCGTACCGTTGAACGGTAGTTGATTGAGAATGGGAATCCTCAAGAGTTGGGAGAATTCTTCCAAAGTAGGCACAAGTTGATAGTCGGGAAATGTGAAGCAATGGTGCAAAGGACCAAAGAGCTGAAAGAGCACTTTCATCATATCCTCATCAGTGTTGGAGGTGACCAAGTTGAGTAGACGACCATGTCTCTCGGTGAATGGAGAGTTCTCAGGGATCCTTGAAGCTAGCTCCTTAAGTTGTGGAGGAATTGTTACAAGGTTGACTTGAATAGTTTTCCCGCGAAGTGAATCCATTTCCTACAAAACAAGAACAAAGATGAATCCAAAAATTCTTGAAATGGTTAGTGGATATATATGATGTTCATGATGTCCATGATGTAATGTACAAGTATGCATATACAAGAAAAGCAAACAAATTCTTAGTTTAGGCTTGCATGGGGTTTTATAGGTAAGTACCCTCTTGAAGTTTAGTTGGCTTAAACCTGTCCTAGTAATAGTAACCGGGTTCGAAGGAGCTCAATATCACCAGATTGTTTCCTTGGTCATTGTTTCAGCTCAAGCCTCTTTTATGGAGACCGAAATATCCCAAGAAACCAAACCTCAATGAGTGTAGTATCGAGTATCTACCAACTTCAGAGTGCACCAAAGTCGGTCATCTCACTACATCATAAAGGCCAAGTTGGTCAAGTAAAGGGTTCTAGAAGTTCATTAGTGCTTCATGACATTACTCAACGGCCCCGTATTCTCTTTTATTAACTCAAATGCTACCGATACCCACAAATATGTCACACTAACATAGCTATTGATTAAACCATGTCGATATACCCCGCACAATTTCCACAATGTATTGCTATTTACCTATAATGTATCCTAAATCCGGGTAGAGGATTTCAAACCCAAACAAAGAACCATAATGTAAATTATATAAGTCAAACAATGTAAGCAAATAAATGTGATCTAGCCCTAAGGTAACCCCACTTTTATAATTATCCCCAGCAAATTCGCCAGTTCTGTGATACGGTGGGAGAACTGACTTGAGGGTTTTGCGTTTTATCGTAAATGTTGCGGTTAGCAAGAATCTCCACCGACTTTTCTTTTATCCAATAAGGAAAGGTGAAAAAGCACGGGAAAGACCTTTGAGATTGTTTCTTGGGTTCGGGGGGTAGATTATGAAAAGGGAAGGTATTAGCACCCTTTTCATCCATGGTTTTCTATGTGATCTTAGTTACTTGCTAGATCACTTGATTTTGTTTTGAAATTATGCTTTGTGTATAAGTATAGAAAAGGTTTCAAATCAATTCCACACCAGGCTTCTGAGTTATAGACTTTTTGCTCTATTGCTTGCCTTTTAAGAAAAGTGAGGAGACAACTCTCTACATGCTTGTACAAGCCTGATCTGAGTTGGTACAAGTATTAGGCACTTTGCTTTTGGTTTATATGACTTGTGTGTGCAGAAGGAACAGGTACAAAGCTCAAGGAGTTGACAAATGCAAAAGTTGTGCTTTTCTGAAATGGAAATGGCAACTTTATGCCATTTATGGAATTAAAGCTTGGACAAAGGCTCTCATGCTTGGATTAAAGATTTATCAACTGTGTAAGAATTAAATTATGGAGTGAGAAACAATTTTGAGACCTGTAAAGCAAGGATTATGCAGCCTAGGTTTGGATTTGAATTTTGGTTCATCATGAAATGGCTTGAAATCAAAGTGAGGAATTGCCAACTTCATCTCTTCGATTCTCCCTACTCAAAAATGATCTCAAGGAGTTCTTGGAGATTTTGAAAAGCTTGCAATGTGCTATATAACCCATATTTGAATTTATTTCGAAGATTCCACTTGGAACTAGTTGAAAAGTTGCCATGAAGTTAGGTCAAAAACCTGCCTAAATTAGGGCAAAATTTCACTGTTATTTTAGTTCATGAGCATGTATTCACAAAATTATATCTTGAGATACAAGCATCTTTAGGAAAAATTGTGTGAAGCAAAGTTGCATATTTCAAGGAGATCTACAACTTTCATGTTGGGAACTTCCTTTGAATCACCTTGTATCATGGTGAGAATTTGGCTTAAAGTTGAGAAAAAATAAGAAATTTTCTATACTTAGAAAAATTTCTAAGTTAAGAAAATTTCAAATTTCAAAACAAAATCTTCAATCTTTGATTTCTTGATGAAAAAGTTTCACATTTTGACATATTTTGATGAATTATGGTCCTTGGCACTTGAATTTGAACAAAAAGTCAAAGTTTGACTTTTTAGTATACAGTTGACTGAAAATTTATCTGTCAATCCAATGGATTTGCAATGTTTTGAAACATGGATTTAGGTCAAGATGATGAAATTGAATTATTGAAATCATGCTTTAATTCAATTGATCATTTTCTAGGTCAAAAATCAGAAATTTCCCTTTCTCAGTCAAAACCCTAATTTTGACCATTTTCCCTTTTGATGATTTGATCAAATTTCTTGAGGAATTGTGGTCCAAACTTGATAAAGTGATTCATATAAGTCTAAAATGTTTATGTGGATAAAAAATTATGAAGTTTGACTGTAAATTGGCCATGATTGGCTTTTTCCCCAATACAACTGATTTTTAGGTCAACTGTCCAATTGACTGATCAAAAATGTGATTCAAGGCTTGAAACTTGACATGAGTAATCTTAGGGGTCTATAATGATACTTAAAAGTCATATGAAGAAATGATAGTCCAAAGATCCTTGTGTAATCCCAAACCCTAATTTTCGGTTATCAGTGCATGATGAGATGTCTTGAGCTGATCAAACCCTAATCCATTCTTGAGTCAAAGAGATCTTGTGAGAAAAGTCTTGATAAATGAGAGGGAAAATTTTGGGGTACAACAGCTGCCCCTGTTCAATCTTCTTAAACCTAAAGAGTTAGATTGGCGAGTTTTGCCATTCGTGACTCGAAGGTGAAAGATGATTGGACACTAGAGTGCCCAAAAATTTGCACTCGATGATGTGTAGTTGAAGTAATGGGCTTAAAGATGTCATTTGGAGAGGTGATAGAGTCTTGTTGAGAGATGGGCTTGTAGATGTCATCCAAGAATACTTGTTGAATTGTAATTTGTGAGCCGAAAGAATGAGTATCAGAATGGCGTCCATGTTTGGAGCATACATGAACTGTATCTGGGAGCTGATTTTGACTAAGTATCAGAATGACATTCGTGTCTGGAGCATATCTGAACTGTATCTGAATCCGAATGAGTATCAGAATGGCATCCGTGTCTGGAGCGTATCCGAACTGTATCTGAAAGTTGAATCTGACTAAGTATTAGAATGGCATTCGTGTCTGGAGCGTATCTGAACTGTATCTGAAAGTTGAATCTGAATGAGTATCATAATGGCATCCGTGTCTGGAGCGTATCTGAACTGTATCTGTAAGTTGTATCTGAATGAGTATTAGAATGGCATTCGTGTCTGGAGCATATCTGAACTGTATCAAGGTTGCATATTGTTAATGGTAGCTGTTAATCTTATCCTAAAAAGGGTAAAATGTTAGCTAAAATACAAAGTTATGTCTGCATGAAATGTATGATGCAATGTATTTACTTTATTAATGTTTATGATATATGGATGCAATGTATGCGCATGTGAACTAATTTGTTGCGTTGTTGTTTGATTGAGGAAAATAAATCCCCGAATTCCGCTGAGGATATGTGAATTTTCATGTCTTGAAGTGGAAGTACTGATGAACTTTTGTTGAGAGAAGTAAAATTTATTGTGAGGGCCATGCCATGTACTTCTTGCACAATCTGCTTGGGGAATCTAGAGAAATTGGGTGATTTCTACTGGGGATTGGTAAACTGGGAGCTTTGCTCTACTGGGGATTTAAATGATGTACTGTAAGGGATCACTTATGGAATAGCCTAGAGACATTTTCCTATTCTTTCAACCTATTAGTAATTGTCTTCCTCATTTTGTTTATTTGTAAACAGTAATCATGTTCAAATGCATATGTTCAACAATGAATCATTGGACGTTTTTGTAAACAAAACACAAGCGTAAAGAAAAAGACAAATAGTTTTTTTGCACTTTCAAAGGGATATATTTGTATTGACTTTGAATAAACATTTTGTACAAAGGGGACAAACATTCTAATAAGAGAATGTTGTAGTAGAAAATTATGATACAAAGAATAGATAGCTACGTGTATAAAAAAAAATTCCATGGGGTTTCTGTTTTGTTATAGCCTTTGCATCTCCGAGTATCTTGTCTATTTGTGCCTTGTCTGAAGATGATTGAATTGATCAGAAACTCTAAGTTTGTCAGTGGAAGTCAAAGGATGTCCTTAAAGTGATCCGACGGGACATAGTCATACGCTTTAATTCCCTAACTTTTTCCTGGACCACCCTTTCGGGTTTTCAGTCCATCGGGAAACCCTTTTTTGCCCAAGTCGCCCTTTCGGGTTTTCAACTTGCCGGGTGTACAATTTTTTTTATATTTTATCCCTAATTTTTGCCCGAACCTTTGGGTTCGCCGGGATTCCCTTATTTTACCTAGATATGTCAACCTAGCGGGTCTCTTATACGTAGTATCTTTTGACTATGTCCGTGTTCGCAGGGTGTGGCAGGTCGTCTCCATCCATGGTGGTCAAGATCATTGCCCCACCGGAGAATATGTTTTTGATTACAAATGCTCCTTCATAGGTAGGAGTCCATTTTCCCCTGGGATCACTTTGTGGCAAGATGATACGTTTGATCACTAGATCCCCAACTTGATATACTTGGCGCCTGGCTTTCTTGTTGAAAGCCTTGATCATCCGTTTTTGATACATTTGACCATGGCAAACAGCAGTAAGTCTCTTTTCATCAATCAAATTCAGTTGATCAAGTCAAGTCTGGTCCCAATCGTCTTCATTCAACCCTGCATCCTTCATGATTCTCAGAGAGAGGATCTTAACCTCAATAGGTAGGACAACCTCCATGCCGTAAACCAAAGAATAGGGTGTTGCCCCGGTTGACATGCGAGCCGTGGTACGATAACCGTGGAGACCAAACGGTAACATCTCATGCCAGTCTTTGTATGTGACTGTCATTTTCTGTATGATCTTCTTAATATTTTTATTTGCAGCTTCGACAACACCATTCATCTTTGGCCGATAGGGAGAATAATTATGATGTTGAATCTTGAATTGATCACATAAAGCGGTGATCATAGTGTTATTGAGATTTGTACCATTGTCAGTGATGATCCTTTCCGGGATACCATACGGGCAAATAAGGTTTTGCTTGATGAAGCGGGCAACAACATTCTTGGTAACAGAAGCGAAGAAAGCTGCTTCAACCCATTTTGTAAAATAGTCAATATCCACTAGGATGAAGCGGTGTCCATTGGAGGCTGTAGGCTTGATCTCTCCAATCATATCAATTCCCCACACAGCAAAGGGCCAAGGATCCGTCAAGACATTCAGAGGAACCAGAGGTACGTGCACCTTGTCAGCATAAATTTGACACTTATGACAGGTTCGAGAATGTTGATAGCAATCTGCTTCCATGGTAGACCAATAACTCAGCCATGATCTTTTCAGCTTCAACTTTATCCACACAGCGAAGCAAAATGGAGTCATGATTGCGTTTGTACAGGATGCTATTACTAAGGAAGAATTTAGCAGAGAATCTCCTTAAGAATTTATTATCATTGATTGAAGCTCCTTCTGGATATTCTTGAGCCTCGAGATACCTCTTGACTTCATGAAACCAAGGCTGGTCCACTATCTCTTCAGTATTAATCTCGTGACAGTGCGCTGGTTCATCCATTCGTTCGATGGTGATTTGGGGAGCCTCGTTATCCCAATTAAGTTTAAACAAAGATGACATTGTGGCTAGAGCGTCTGCTAGATGATTTTCTTCTCGCGGGAAATGCTCAAAGGTAATCTTCTCAAAATGTGGTAGCAATTTCAAAACAAGTTCTTTGTAAGGGATAAGGTTTGGGTGTTTAGTGTCCCCCTCCCCTTTGATCTGACTGATGACCAAAGCTGAATCTCTGAATACATCCAATGATTTGATCCCTAAGTCTATGGCAGCTTTGAGACCAAAGATACATGCTTCGTATTCTGCCATGTTGTTTGTACAGTTGAAGCAAAGTCTGGCAGTAAAGGGAGTGTGACATCCTTCCGGAGACATGAGTACAGCGCCGATACCATTGCCGAGTGCGTTGGATGCCCCATCAAAGAACAGGGTCCATTGGGATCCTTGTTCAGGTCCGTCATTCGGCCTGAATTCTTCACAGTTGTCTACTGTCATGATTTCTTCATCCGGGAATTCAAACTTGATGGACTAATAGTCTTCTACAGCTTGATGAGCAAGATGATCAGCTAGCACACATCCCTTTATAGCTTTCTGGGTAGTATATTGTATATCGTACTCTGTCAGGATCATCTGCCATCAAGCTATTCTCCCAGAAAGAGTAGGCTTTTCGAAGATGTACTTTATCGGATCCATCTTAGATATCAGCAAGGTAGTATGAGTCAGCATATACTATCTTAGCCAGAGAGCAGCCCATGCCAGAGCGCAACAAGTTTTCTCGAGCAGTGAATATCTGGTTTCACAGTTGGTAAACTTTTTGCTCAGGTAGTAAACAACGTGCTCTTTTCGACCAGACTCGTCATGCTACCCCAATACACACCCCATTGAGTTTTCTAAAAAGGTCAGATACATGATCAATTGTCTTCCCTCGACTGGTGGCATCAATACAGGAGGCACTTGTAAGTATTCTTTGATTTTATCATAAGCAACTTGGAATTCATCATTCCATTTGACTACTTGATCTTTCTTCAATAGTTTGAAGATTGGCTCACAAGTAGCTGTTAGATGAGAAATGAATCTGGAAATATAGTTCAAGTGTCCCAAGAATCCTCTGACTTCCTTCTCAGTACATAGAGCAGGAATCTCTTGTATTGCTTTAACTTTGGCAGGATCGACATCAATACCTTTGTTAATGACGACAAAACCTAGGAGTTTACCGGACCGTACTCCAAATGTGCACTTGTTTGGATTCAACCTCAGCTTGTGCTTCTTCAGTCTCTCAAATAGCTTTTGTAAGTGATCAAGGTGCTCTTCTTCTGTTTGTGATCTGGCTATCATATCGTCTACGTAGACCTCTATTTCATGATGTATCATGTCGTGAAATAAAGCTACTATGGAACGCTGATAGGTTGCCCCAGCATTCTTCAATCTGAATGGCATCACCTTGTAACAAAATGTGCCCCACAGTGTGACAAATGGTATTTTCTCCATGTCCTCAGGTGCCATTTTAATTTGGTTATAACCTGAGTGTGATCGGTGGAAATAGAACTGACTGATTTTTTAAGCTGGTTCGCGAAATGTCGCGGTAAGCAAGAGTCGCCACCGTCTTTTATGTTCTCCAATATGGAAAGGACAAAAGCACATCAAAATTCCTTTTCGAGAATGTTTCTCGGTTCGGGAGGTATATTTATAGAAAGGGAAGGTGTTAGCACCCTTTCTATCCGTGGTTATCCACGGGCTCTTAGGTACTTGCTCTTATGTTTTTAAAAATTTTTACTTTTTAATTGTGAGTGGGTTTGAAAAAAGTTTCGTTTTTGAAAGATTTCTAAGTGACTCTTGTATCTGTCCTCAAGAGTGTTTGAAAAATTTGTTTTGAAAACTTTTGAAAGTGTCAGTGTGAAAAGATTTTTGTTTGTTTTTTAGAGAGCAAGTACCCATGAGTCATCTACCTACCCTAAGGAATTAGGCTGTGTAAAAGTCCTTAAGGTAGTGCCATCCCACCATTGAGAGGTAGGTAGCACCACCGTTGGAGGTGTTCGGGTCAATTCAGTTTTAGGGACAGTGTGGTCACCGAAGCAATAGTAGGACACCTTAGAAGTAACCCTAATGTCCTAGATCCTTTTATCCGAGGCAACCGTTTCGAGGCGACTGGATCTTAGACATAAGGGCGACCGCTAAAACACCCTATACTTGACGACCACTTTCGAGGCAACGAGTGAGGCGTACCCTAGAAGTGGCATGTGCATTGTGTGTTATCTTCATGTTATGTTTTATCTTTGATCATGTAATTGTGAGCTACGAGTTGTTTTTAATTACCATACATTCTTTCATGCAATTTAGCAGTTAGGAGTAAGGAAAATTAAATACAGAAAGGTAAAAGCTACGCTATTACAAGGCGCGGGTCTATACATCGCCAAAAAACAAAGACCTGTTTTTGATAAAGTGCGGAAAGTAAAAAAAAGCAATAAACCTAATTACTATTACATTCCGGAAACAGTTACATAATAATCCAAATATAGAAATAACGTGCGAAAGAATTAAAATTAAGACGTCCTAGGGTTTTTGACCCTTTTGAGCAATTATGAGTATTTTGTCCTTTTGTATTAAATTAACTTAAAATTAAACCTAATACTAATTTAATTAATTATTTACAAGAAAGATGTTTTTTTTTATGTTTTTTTGTATTTAATAAAGAAATTAAAATCACAAGAAAACCCTAGTTCTAAGTTTATTTTAATTATTAAGAAAATGTTAAAGTTAAACTAATTTAAGCTAATTAATTAATTTACATTTTATTTACAAAAATAATAATTAATTAATAATGATGATAATAATAAAGTAATTAAAAAAAGGTCAAAACCTAATTCTATGCCATTTTTATTTATTAAGAAAAAGGTTAAAATTTAAACCTAAATTAAGCTAAGTTAATTATTTTAGTATTTATTTATAAAAATAGGTTAATGGTAAATTTAATAAATAATTGAAGATATATTTACAATTTTGATTTTCTGATTTTTATTTGGAAAAATTAATTTGTTATGAATTAATTAAAATAATTAAACAATTAAAAGAATTTAGAGAAAAGAAAAATAAAAATAAAACAAGGCAAACCAAAGGGGGTGTGAAGGCCCATGTGGAGGTTTTTTGAAGCAATTCTGGCCCAAGAAGACCAAGCCTGGTTGACTTTCAGGAATCACGTGCATGCTGTTTGACTGGGACACACCATGGACTCCATCTCTTGGCCACTGGATTGATGCTGGGGACACATGGCACGCTGGAATTATGAGGCCTATGGTGGAACATTTGAGAGGCACTGCATTGGAACGCGTTAGAACAAAAATTAACAATTATATGGGGGGACCTGGGAATCGAACCCAGGTCCCATTATTTGCCAGCCACGTCCACAACCACTCAGCCATCTGCGTTTGTTTGTAATAATAATGGTAAACAAATATTATATTAAGGAACCAACTAATTATGCCACAAAGCAAAAACACGCGCCACTCCTTTGAATTACCCAGTCACATGTTGCCACCTATTGTCTTCTTCGTTTTTACCTGTAAACATAAACAAGATAGCGGGGGTTTTAAACCCCCATAAAACAAAAGTGCCAAGAATAGCGATTAGGCACACAAGCAATATAAAAAGGGCGCGATAGTGTCAATGATTTCGTCTTGTTGCAACAAATCCAGTCATATGGATCACTAGTCCTAATTGTTCTGGGTTTAGAAAGCCCCAAATTTGAAACTGAAGAACCCTAGAATTTGTTCATGGTGATTTTGGATTCAGTGCGCTTTAGTCCAATTAAACTGTTTCACTAGCTTCAGAAGGTCCCTAACAACACAAACCAATAAAAAAAATGGATTAAAAGCGCATGAAATATGATATGCAGATTTGAAAAATAAGGCAAACCGAGTGACTTGTGTTCTTTGATTCTTTGCGTATTGGGACTTGTTCTTGATGGCTATGACTTCCTGGAGACTCAGGCAATATGTTTGAATCACTTTTAGGCTTTGAATCCACCTGCAATATTGATTTCAGTTTTCAAGTATTTCTTCAATTTTTGCAATTTGGTTATGGAGTTCTATGGAAGCTTTCACGTTCTTAGCACTAGGGTTAGCTTTTGCATTTGTATTGGAACATAATTAGGTTAAAATTGAGCCCATCAATCCATTGCATTCATGTTTGAATATATGATTGGCAATCAAATCTTTTTTCAATCTTTTCTTTATCAAAACCTTGCCAATCATGGATATTTTGAGGTCCTTGGGGTGCACACGAATTTCCAGCTTGCCCTAGCCTTGTTTTCTTCACAAAAAGATTTAAAAAGCATATCTTTTGAATTTTCCTACAATTAAAACCAATTAAATGAATTAATATTAATATAAATTCAATTAATTAATTAAAAATAAGAAAATAAATCAAATTAAGTTCAATGGGTCGTGCATAGGCTTTGGGTAAAGATTCAAGAAGGAATTTGAGGCCCATTAGCAAAAATGAAGTGTTTTAGGCAAAGTTGACTTTTGAAAGTTCCCAAACATTTCCCAACTTCTCCAATGCACATCTTGCTCAATTTTGATCATATGAACATGTTCTTGGACATTTTGGAAAGGTCTTGAAGTCTTCTAACCAATTCCTTTGGTCCCATGTCATTTTGATTTACCAATCTCAAGTTATGGTCTTTGACTTAAAGTGCCTTTTTGTTGACTTTTGAAAATGACCTATAATGTTGAAATTGATAACTTTTTGTGAGAGCATTTCTTGGACTTGGAGTGTGAAGATGAGTTGTAGGAAATGTCATCCCCTTAAAAATTAGCTTTGGATGGGATTTTTCTGATAAACCATGAAGAAGTTATGCCTTGGTCAATTTACAGTTGACTTTTCAGCTGTCCAAAAATAGAAACTTTTGATTCTTGAGACTTTTTGAGCCATGCTTGTGGAATCATGATCAAGAATTGATCAAATGATGATTGTGGCTTCAAAATAAGATGTTGACCAAAATTTTTGACTTTTGACTGCCAAATGACCATTTTGCCCCTGCAGTTGACTGTGAAGCAATTAGGGCTTTTGACTGTGCAATTTGATGCTGTGAGTCTTGAAACTTGACATATAGATGCTTGACAATGTATATAGGCATATGGGACTTGATTGGACCCTTGAAAACCTCAATTTCTTTGCAAGAACCAAAACCCTAATTTTGACTGTGTTAGGAGGCAATTGGACTGTGCAACCCTTGAGAGATTTTGAACCATTTGGAGATTGATCTTGACAAATCTTGAAGAATATGGGAGGGCAAATTTTGGGGTACAACAGCTTCCCCTGTTCAATCTTCTTAGACCTGAGGATGTAGATTGGCTGGCGTGCCTTTTGTAATCCGAAGGTGGAAGATGATTGAACACTAAAGTGCCCAGAAATTTGCGCTCACATAGTAGAATGTTAGCAATGTGATGGCGGGAATGGGCTTACATATGCCATTTGGAGAGATGATGGATAGGAGGATGGGCCTATAGATGCCATCTGGAGCTGTGACAAAGTCTTTTTGGGAATGGGCTTATAGATGCCATTTGGAGACTGTTGGTATGTGGATGGGCTTATAGATGCCATCTAGGTGTCGATCGTGTAAGAGATTCCTTAGCGAGAACTTGCGTACCTGAGAAAGGAAGATAGTTACCTGGCCTGTTACAGGGGTTGATCTTCAAACTCTTTATGTAGATATGCCCTGGCTGGATACAGGTATCGAATCTCTAAACTCTTCATGCAGATGTGCCCTGGCTGGATACAGCTATCGAGTCTACAATCAGTTACTCACAGATGTGCCCTTGCTAGATACAGGAATCGAATCTAGAATTAGTCGTCAACAGATATGCCCTGGCTGGATACAGGAATCGAATCTTCAAACTCTTCAGACGTGCCCTGGCTGGATACAGGAATCGAGTCCGGAATTAGTCGTCAACAGATATGCCTTGGCTGGATACAGGAATCAAATCTTCAAACTCTTCAGACGTGCCCTGGCTGGATACAGGAATCGAGTCCGGAATTAGTCGTCAACAGATATACCCTGGATGGTTACAGGAATCGAATCTTCAAACTCTTCAAACGTGCCCTGGTTGGATACAGGAATCGAATCTGGAATTAGTCGTCAACAGATATGCCCTGGTTGGATACAGGAATAGAGTCTTCAAACTCTTCAGATGTGCCCTGGCTGGATACAGGAATCGAATCTGGAATTAGTCATCAACAGATATGCCCTGGCTAGATACAGGAATCGAATCTTCAAACTCTTCAGACGTGCCCTGGCTGGATATAGGAATCGAGTCCAGAATTAGTCGTCAACAGATATGCCCTGGCTGGATACAGGAATCGAATCTTCAAACTCTTCAGACGTGCCCTGGCTGGATTCAGGAATCGAATCTGGAATTAGTCGTCAACAGATATGCCCTGGCTGGATAAAGGAATCGAATCTTCAAACTCTTCAGACGTGCCCTGGCTGGATACAGGAATCGAATCTGGAATTGCGACAGTTGATAGTAATCATCTTTGTATTGACCTTTTTCCTGAAAAGGCAAAATGTCAGTAGTATGCAATGTCATGATGTATGAGATGCATGATGTCATGATGTTCTCAAAATAAATGAGATTGTATGTTCATGATGCGTATGTGCATGCTATAATGTATGAAGATGTGATGTTTATGAATGTATTTTTGTCTAGGAAAATAAATCCTTGACGAATGCCGGGAGTTTGTTGAATCCTGGGCTGATGTTGAAGAGTAGAGCTCTTTGTCTCCGTTGGGGATGATGATTGCAAGGATAAACTTGTAGGAGAATATGACTCCGTTAGGGAATAAACTTGTTGAAGACATTATTTTGCGGGGAAATACTCTGTGGGGGAGAGATGTTCTGCTGAGATTTGATGATAACTCCGCTGGGGATACCATTGATGAGTTATGTTGGGGATTTGATGAACTCCGCTGGGGATAGGAAGAACTTCGTCGGTGATGAACTTTCCGTGGAAATTGGCTGAGGATAACCCAGTTATATCCTAGTGGGGAAATAACCTTTAAATAAAGCCGGGGAGACGCGCTCGTGCTCTGCAGAGGATAAGCTTCCAGAATCTACTGGGGATAAGCTTCCTACTGGGGAGGTTAATTCAACTCTCCTGGGGAGACTTTGGACTGTACTGGGGAATGGCTCCACTGGATGTCCGGTATTTCGCCAGGGAACCATCTTAGATCAAGATTGCCGGGGATGCTTGTTAGGAATGTTTGTATACTCCGTTGGGGAATATTGAGATTTTCTGGGGATAATCCAACTTCCTTGAGGTTGACAGTAGACTAACTCTGCTCGGGGAGAGTGTTGATGACTTGCTGGAGATATTGTGCCTTGTTAGGGGCTGCTGGGAGACCAACTCTGCTTGGGGAGAATTGGCTGAATCTTGTCTTACTCTGCGGGGAGTGGAGGTCTATGGGTTACATTCTTTAGCCGAACTTACCTGGGTACCTTGGTGGACAGAGCAATTAGATTGCTTAGACAACTCATTATTGCCCCTGTTTCTGATGTCACATATAATTAATCCTTTGTTTCGTATACAAATATTTATGAGTTAGCAATTAGTGTCAAATGCATATATCAAAAATGAACATTGGACGTTCTTTGCAAAATAAAACAGAAAAAGGAAAATAATTGGCAATTTATCTGAAAAATGAATTTGTATTGATTTTTTGAATTTGCCTGTAAATAGGCGTTTATGTACAAGAGGTTGACGTCCTAGTAAGAGAACGCCGCCGAACAACATAGAGTTTATACAATTTTGTGAAAAAGGACAACAAAACAGCTATGTGAAAAGAATAATCCCACTGGGTTCCAACTCTGTTATCGCCTTTATATCTTCGAGCGTCTCATCACTTGGCTGCTTAGTTGAAGATGAAGTTGATTGATCGATGTCGTCTGAACCTGATGTTTGATACCGGATTCTGGATGCAAGGTGATTCAATGAGACATAGTATTAGGCTTTAATCCCTAACTTTTGCCTGGACCGCCCTTTCGGGTTTTCAGTCCACCGGGATACCCATTTTTGCCCAAGCCGCCTTTTCAGGTTTTCGACTTGCCGGGTGTACAGATTTTTTCATTTCATCCCTTATTTTTGCCCGAACCCTTTTGGTTCGCCGGGAAGCCCTTACTTTTGCCTAGGTGTGTCAACCTAGCGGGTCTTTAATTTCATGCCTAGTATCTTTTTACTATGTCTGCATTGGCAGGGTGAGGAAGGTCGTCACCATCCATGGTGGTTAGAATCATAGCTCCTCCTGAGAAGACATGTTTAACCTTAAATGGCCCTTCGTATGTGGGGGTCCATTTGCCCCTGGGATCACTTTGAGGAAGAATGATGCGTTTGATTACCAGGTCCCCAACTTGATACTCTTGTGGTCTGACTTTCTTGTTAAATACCCTGATCATCCGTTTTTGATACGTTTGACCATGACAAATAGCAATGAGTCTCTTTTCGTCAATTAGGTTTAACTGATCAAGTCGAGTCTGAATCCAGTCATCTTCGCTCAAACCTGCATCCTTCATTATCCGGAGAGAGGGTATCTGGACTTCAATCGGCAAGACTGCCTCCATGCCATAGACCAAGGAAAAGGGGGTTGCCCCGATTGACGTTCTTGCTGAGGTAAGGTACCCATGAAGATCAAACGGTAACATCTCGTGCCAATCTTTATAGGTCACTGTCATCTTCTGCATAATCTTTTTGATATTCTTATTAGCTGCTTCGACAACTCCATTCATCTTCGGCCGGTAGGGAGAAGAGTTGTGGTGCTGTATCTTGAATTGCTCGCAGAGCTCAATGATCATCTTGTTATTAAGATTGGTACCGTTGTCCGTAATGATCCTTTCCAGGATGCCGTATCGACAGATCAGGTTGTGTCGAATGAACCGTGCCACGACGTTCTTGGTTACGGTAGCGCAGGAAGCTGCTTCAACCCACTTTGTAAAGTAATCGATCGCCACCAGGATGAAGCGATGCCCGTTGGATGCCGTAGGTTTGATCTCGCCGATCATATCAATGCCCCACATTGCAAAAGGCCAAGGTGCAGTCAAGACATTCAGAGGAACGGGAGGAACGTGCACCTTATCTGCATAAATCTGGCACTTATGACATGTCCGAGAATGTTGGTAACAGTCGGCTTCCATTGTGGACCAGAAATATCCTACCCGAAGGATTTTCTTTGCCATGGTATGTCCATTGGAATGCGTTCCGAAGGTACCTTCATGCAGCTCTGCCATGATACTTTTCTGCTTCAGTTTTATCCACACAACGCAGTAAGTTTAAATCATGGTTTCGCTTGTAAAGAATGTCGTTGCTGAGAAAGAACTTTGCCGCGAACCTTCTCAGAAACTTCTTGTCATTGATAGATGCACCCTCGGGGTATTCTTGAGCTTCCAAGTACCTCTTCACTTCATGATACCAGGGTTTTTCAGTCACCTCTTCCGTCTCAAGATCACAACAATATGCAGGTTCGTTTAATTTCCAAATAATGATCCGGGGAGCTTCGTTATCCCATTTGACTTTGAACATAAAAGACATTGTATCCAGCGCGTCCGCCAACTGATTCTCCTCTCTTGGGAAGTGTTCAAAAGTTATCTCCGTGAAATGGGGGATCAATGTCAACACACACTCTTTGTAAGGAATAAGATTTGGGTGTTTCGTATCCCACTCGCCTTTGATCTGATTGATCACGAGAGCGGAATCTCCGAAGACACTCAGAAACTTGATCCTTAAGTCAATTGCAGCTTGAAGACCCATGATGCATGCCTCATACTCCGCCATGTTGTTGGTGCAGTTGAAACATAGCCGGGCAGCAAGTGGAGTATGAGTGCCTTTTGGGGATATGATCACAGCGCCGATACCCAAAGCGTTGGAGGCTCCATCAAATTGCATAGACCATCGGGATCCTTCCTCAGGTCCTTCATCCGTTCCAGGTACTTCACAATCAGTCACTACCATGATGTTCTCGTCAGGAAATTCAAAGTTCATTGATTGGTAGTCATCTACTGCCTGGTGTGCCAAATGGTCTGCCAATACACTTCCCTTGATTGCTTTCTGAGTCGTGTACTAGATGTCGTACTCGGTCAAGATCATCTGCCATCTCGCTATTCTTCCAGACAGAGAAGGCTTTTCGAATATGTACTTTATTGGATCCATTTTTGAAATTAACAGAGTGGTATGAGTCAACATATACTGTCTCAGCCGGCGAGCAGCCCATACCAAAGCGCAACAAGTTTTCTCGAGCAGTGAGTATCGGGTCTCGCAGTCGGTAAACTTTTTGCTAAGGTAATAAATGGCGTGCTCTTTTCGGCCAGACTCGTCATGCTGCCCTAGCACACACCCCATCGAGCTGTCAAGTACTGTCAAGTATAGTATTAGAGGTCTCCCTTCAACCGGTGGCATAAGAATGGGTGGTTCTTGGAGATACTCTTTGATTCTGTCGAAAGCGGCCTGACATTCATCATTCCAACGTACTACTTGATCTTTCTTCAGTAGCTTGAAGATTGGTTCACAGGTAGCAGTTAGGTGCGAGATGAATCGGGCAATGTAGTTCAACCGTCCTAGAAAGCCTCTGACTTCTTTCTCTGTCTTGGGAACTGGCATCTCTTGTATGGCTTTAACCTTGGCAGGGTCCACTTGAATACCTTTGTCGCTCACGACGAAGCCTAGCAACTTCCCAGATCTTACCCCAAAGGTGCATTTGTTTGGGTTCAACCTCAGCTTGTATAACTTCCGACGGTCAAACAGCTTCTGCAGATGGTCAAGGTGTTCCTCCTTAGTTTGAGACCTTGCAATCATATCGTCATGATGGATCATGTCATGAAATAAAGCAACCATGGCACATTGGTAGGTTGCCCCAGCATTTTTCAACCCAAAAGGCATGACCTTGTAGCAGAAGGTGCCCCACTGAGTAACAAAGGTAGTCTTTTCCATATCTTCAGGAGCCATCTTGATCTGATTATAACCTGAAAAACCATCCATGAAGGAGAACACCTTGTGCTGAGCCGTATTGTCAACCAAAACGTCGATGTGAGGCAGAGGGAAGTCATCCTTGGGGCTCCCCCTGTTCAGATCCCTGTAATCAACACACATTCGGACCTTACCATCTTTCTTCGGCATCGGAACCACGTTGGCAACCCACTGAGGGTAAGAAGTCACTGCTAGAAACCCGGCATCAAATTGTTTCATAACCTCAGCTTTGATCTTCTTGGACATCTCTGGACGCATACGGAGGACCTTCTGTTTAACCGGAGGGCAGTCTTCCTTGGTAGGCAGGTGATGAACCACAATGTCGGTATCCAATCCAGGCATGTCTTCGTAAGACCAGGCAAAGATTTCCACATAATTATGCAACATCTGAATCAACCGCTGTTTCACACTGAGCTCCAGGTTGGCACTAATCTTGACTTCCTTTCTGTCTCTCTCAGTACCCAGATTTACCGTTTCTACTGGCTCTTCATGTGGCTTAATGGCCCTCTCTTCCTGGAGTAACAGTCTTGCAAGCTCGCCAGGCACTTCACAATCATCTTCACCTTCGTCTTCGGCTAAGTTGATCAGATTTTCGAAGTCATAACTGGCAGTAGCAGAGTCGTTACCAGTGAGATCCAGAGTGGATTGGAACCTGTATAAGTGAGTGTGTGTAAATATAGCTGTTTTGCAATATATAAAGAAAGAAAGGGAGCACAAGTTTGAAATGCGAAAAACGTCCAATGTTTTTATTCATGATATATGGAAATGACAAGTAATAAGCCCTCACAAATGAAGCCAACGGTGCCCCGGGTAAGACACCGGGCCATAAAGTTTCACATTATTGTTCATTACAAATTTAAAAACAAAAAAGTTCATTACTGAGTAACAAAAGTAACATGTATGAAATCTTTGGCAGTCCAGTTGCTTGGTCCACTGTCGGCCGTTGGGTAGATCCAACTGTTGAACTCAGATTCCTCCACTTCGTCACCATCCCTGATAGCATTCACCCCATGATTGGGCATGGGAGCTGTCACCACATTAGGCTTCTCGGGAGCCTCGAACTGAACCTCTTTAGCGTCGATAAGGTCCTGAACCTTATTCCTCAGGGCCCAACAATCATCAGTAGAATGCCCCGGGCTATCAGAGTGATAAGCACAACGGGCGTTGGGATTATACTTCGGAGATGTTGTGTTTACCACCTTCGGAGCTTCTCTGACAGTTACCAAGTTGGTTGATAGCAACTGCGGCAAGATCTGAGACAAGGTCATACTAAGCCGAGTGTATTCTCTTCTGGGTCTCTCACCCCTTGGTTGGTTAGGTTGCCGAGGAACGGCAGCAGGCTTTGAAATTACCACCGTGTTGACAGCTTGGCGGCGTTCCGGTTTATTTTGCCTTCTGGGGCCATACACAACACTAGCTTCCTTCTTGAAAGGCTTCTTTTTAGAACTTGAGGACGCACCTTTCTGTATCTTCCCTGATTTCATACCAGCTTCTATCCTTTCACCCGTCAGAATGAGGTCTATAAACCCTGCAGAAGAATTACCGATCAGGTGGTTGAAGAATGGCCCAGACAGGGTCCCCAAGAACATGTCCACGAGTTCACGGTCGGTCAACGGTGGCTGCACCCTGCCAGCCAGGTCTCTCCACTTTTGTGCGTACTCCTTAAAACCTTATCCTGATCCTAGTGATATACCCTGGAGTTGGGTACGTGCAGGAGAGAGGTCGGCATTGTACTGATACTGCTTATAAAAAGCAGTAGTCAAGTCCTCCCAGTTTCGAATACTGACTCCATCCAGCTGATAGAACCACTCGAGTTGAGCCCCTGAAAGGCTATCCTGGAAGAAATGGATCCATAAGTTCTTGTCCACAGTATACGGTTGGATCTTCCGCACATAAGATCTGAGATGTAGCTTAGGGCAGGAAGCTCCGTCATACTTTGCGAAAGAGGGTGCCTTGAACTTATGTGGGATCACCACCCCAGAAGATAAACCCAGATCTCCAAAATCCAACCCAGGCACCTGTTGAATTTCCATGGCACTCAGACGATCCTCTAACTGCTTGTACCTGTCTTCAGCGGGAGGGTACTGCTCATCATTGAAATCTGTCTCGTTGTCGGAGACCACAGGACTAGGAACCCCTTCCCCCTTGGGGACTGCCTTTCCCTACAGAAGAACCAGCTTGATCAGCCTCATTTTGCAGTGTATTGCCAAACCTCCGTCCAGTGTTGAATAGTACAGTTCTCTTCTTCTTCTTCTTTACCAGCAAAGCCTTCAATTCCTCTTGACCTTGGGCTAAACTCATGATCAACTCCTGGAACTGGGCGTTCTGAGCCTGGAGGGCCTTGATGGATTGCTCAGTAGATGATTCAAGATTTATGATGACTGCGGAGATAAACAGCGAAGAACATTAAGCAACCTAAAAAGAAGAGTACATGTGATGCATATGATGAATGGAATGCATATGATTTATGTTTTCAAAGACAATCGGGATTCAACTTTGTAAACAAAAAGGAAACGCATTTTTTTAGATTCAACTTTGAAATTTAAATTGCTCAACAAATTGCCCTTAGGCGTTACATAAAATGGAAATACTGAAAAGGGAAATAAAAACTGTAAAAGAACATCCAAAGCTCATCAGTGATCCCATGGTCTCCTCTTCTCAGTACGTATATAGTCATTCAGGGCCCGCTCATTCTCCAACTGCTTTGTCAGCTTCTGGATCTTCAATTCCTGCTCGTTGAACTTTTCCCGATAAGAATCCCGTTCTTCTTGTAGTTGCGCCCAAGACCTCTTTAGTGTATCAACATCAGTAGGTATCTGAGGAGGGAGAACAGTTGGAGGAGCCCCGTCTCTATCAGGATACTCAAGAATGATGGGTCTGACAGCTTCGTATGGCATACCTAACTTCTGAGCACGGATGCGGACCCATCTGTAGTAGGGTTCCATAGGTAGAGAAGTCTTCGGTCCCAACTCATGTGGGTCAGCTTTGTGAATTCTGTCCCAAGCCTTGATGAACCTACGACGCAACTCGTCACTATCTACCTGAAACTCAAAACTGATGTGAGGCGCCAACATCTCATGAGGCCCTGCTCTTCTGGCTCTTCTAAACTGACGGAGAGCTAGACCTGGATTATAAGAGATTCCTCCTTGGGTACCAATCAAAGGAACATTTGGATATTCTCCACAACGATCAATAACAGCTACCTCATCCAAACCTCTGAGAGTCCAAATGATGTCATTATCAGTGAGAGACATTAACCTATGAGCCCAGCCTCTTCCTTCTTTGTTCTTCATCACGAACTTAGGGAGGTGAGAAGTAAACCACCTCACTAACAAAGGAGTACAACACCACAGAGTTCCTCGTCTTTGGGCAGTACGAGCATAGAGTTGTTGCAGAATATCACCCAAGAGAGTGGGCACAGGGTTCCGAGACATGAAGACCCTTATGGCATTGACGTTGACAAAGTTGTCAGGATTTGGAAACAAAACTAGACCATAGATTAAGAGAGCCAGAATGTCTTCATACGCCCTGAAGTCTAAGTCATTCCAGAAACTGTTAGCCTTACCAATCAGAAACTTGGCCAAGAAGCCCTTAACTCTGCTTCTAGTCACCCAGTTGTCCATTACCTCCTTGTTGGTCAAGGGAAGGGCTGCAGCAATCTCCTCAAGCCTAAGAGTCTTTTCCCAACCAGTGAAGGGAGTCTGATCCAAGATAGGGATACCAAGCAAATCAGAGAGTTCTTCCAGGGTAGGGACCAGCTGGAAGTCTTGAAAGGTGAAGCAATTATACAAGGGATCATAAAACTGGGTCAAGACACTTATCAATTGTTGGTCCCACTTTGCAGTGACTAAGCCGAGAAGAGAACCATGCCTCTGGATGAAGGAAGTGGTGTTTGGAATTCTTCTAACCAATTCTTCAAGCAACTCAGGTGGGTGAACAAAATTGAGTCGGATAGTGTTCCTTCGCATAGGCATCATGATGTCCTACAAAACAGAGCAAAGATGAAACCCTTTTGTCTTTGAAATGGTCAGTCCTTATGCAGGATGCATGCAATGGTATGATGGCAGGATGTTATGATAAAGCACACCACAAGTATTCACAAAGGCAAACATGATAAGGCACACAAGTCACACAAGACAGCCCTTAAAGTTTAGGCCAGCATGAAATTTGGGTACTACCCTCTTTCATTTTTTTGGTTAAGACCTGTCCTATCAAAAGTAACCGGGTTCTAGAGGATCCCAATATCACTGACTACCCTCAATCGGTCATAACTCCAGCGTTGCAATCTTTTCTTGCGGCTAGAACCATCGCGAGAGTTTAGCATCAATGGGTGTAACATACTGCTACTGTTCTATGGCCAAGTTGGGTCAATTTAGGGTTCTAAGGTCGGTTGGTGCTTAATGACTCCTCAGAAGACCCATATTCTCCTCGTTGCAACACAAGGGATATCGATACAGACCAAGGTGCCACACCAACGTAGCCACTGCTTCACCCGTGTCGGTCTACGCCGGACAGGTCCCTCACAGCTTATGCTACCTAAAAGGGTATTCCCCCAGATCCGGGTTAGGATCTATGAAACTCCAAGACAATGCCCACAATAATAAAGCAAACAAAACAAAGCAATTGAAAACACAAGTATGATCTATCCTAAGGTACACCTCACTTTAAGTTTCCCCAGCAGAGTCGCCAGTTCTGTGATCGGTGGAAATGGAACTGACTGTTTTTTTTAAGCGTGTTCGCGAAATGTCACGGTAAGCAAGAGTCGCCACCGTCTTTTATGTTCTCCAATATGGAAAGGACAAAAGCACAGCAAAATTCCTTTTCGAGAATGTTTCTCGGTTCGGGAGGTATATTTATAGAAAGGGAAGGTGTTAGCACCCTTTCTATCCGTGGTTATCCACGGGCTCTTAGGTACTTGCTCTTATGTTTTTCAAAATGTTTGCTTTTTAATTGTGAGTGGGTTTGAAAAAAGTTTCGTTTTTGAAAGATTTCTAAGTGACTCTTGTATCTGTCCTCAAGAGTGTTTGAAAAATTTGTTTTGAAAACTTTTGAAAGTGTCAGTGTGAAAAGATTTTTGTTTGTTTTTTAGAGAGCAAGTACCCATGAGTCATCTACCTACCCTAAGGAATTAGGCTGTGTAAAAGTCCTTAAGGTAGTGCCATCCCACCATTGAGAGGTAGGTAGCACCACCGTTGGAGGTGTTCGGGTCAATTCGGTTTTAGGGACAGTGTGGTCACCGAAGCAATAGTAGGACACCTTAGAAGTAACCCTAATGTCCTAGATCCTTTTATCCGAGGAAACCGTTTCGAGGCGACTGGATCTTAGACATAAGGGCGACCGCTAAAACACCCTATACTTGACGACCACTTTCGAGGCAACGAGTGAGGCGTACCCTAGAAGTGGCATGTGCATTGTGTGTTATCTTCATGTTATGTTTTATCTTTGATCATGTAATTGTAAGCTACGAGTTGTTTTTAATTACCATACATTCTTTCATGCAATTTAGCAGTTAGGAGTACGGAAAATTAAATACAGAAAGGTAAAAGCTACGCTATTACAAGGCGCGGGTCTATACATCGCCAAAAAACAAAGACCCGTTTTTGATAAAGTGCGGAAAGTACAAAAAAGCAATAAACCTAATTACTATTACATTCCGGAAACAGTTACATAATAATCCAAATATAGAAATAACGTGCGAAAGAATTAAAATTAAGACGTCCTAGGGTTTTTGACCCTTTTGAGCAATTATGAGTTTTTTGTCCTTTTGTATTAAATTAACTTAAAATTAAACCTAATACTAATTTAATTAATTATTTACAAGAAAGATGTTTTTTTTAATGTTTTTTTGTATTTAATAAAGAAATTAAAATCAAAAGAAAACCTAATAATTAATTAATAATGATGATAATAATAAAGTAATTAAAAAAAGGTCAAAACCTAATTCTATGCCATTTTTATTTATTAAGAAAAATGTTAAAATTTAAACCTAAATTAAGCTAAGTTAATTATTTTAGTATTTATTTATAAAAATAGGTTAATGGTAAATTTAATAAATAATTGAAGATATATTTACAATTTTGATTTTCTGATTTTTATTTGGAAAAATTAATTTGTTATGAATTAATTAAAATAATTAAACAATTAAAAGAATTTAGAGAAAAGAAAAATAAAAATAAAACAAGGCAAACCAAAGGGGGTGTGAAGGCCCATGTGGAGGTTTTTTGAAGCAATTCTGGCCCAAGAAGACCAAGCCTGGTTGACTTTCAGGAATCACGTGCATGCTGCTTGACTGGGACACACCATGGACTCCATCTCTTGGCCACTGGATTGATGTTGGGGACACATGGCACGCTGGAATTATGAGGCTTATGGTGGAACATTTGAGAGGCACTGCATTGGAACGCGTTAGAACAAAAATTAACAATTATATGGGGGGACCTGGGAATCGAACCCAGGTCCCAGTATTTGCCAGCCACGTCCACAACCACTCAGCCATCTGCGTTTGTTTGTAATAATAATGGTAAACAAATATTATATTAAGGAACTAACTAATTATGCCACAAAGCAAAAACGCGCGCCACTCCTTTGAATTACCCAGTCACATGTTGCCACCTATTATCTTCTTCGTTTTTACCTGTAAACATAAATAAGATAGCGGGGGTTTTAAACCCCCACAAAACAAAAGTGCCAAGAATAGCGATTAAGCACACAAGCAATATAAAAAGGGCGCGATAGTGTCAATGATTTCGTCTTGTTGCAACGAATCCAGTCATATGCATCACTAGTCCTAATTGTTCTGGGTTTAGAAAGCCCCAAATTTGAAACTGAAGAACCCTAGAATTTGTTCATGGTGATTTTGGATTCAGTGCGCTTTAGTCCAATTAAACTGTTTCACTAGCTTCAGAAGGTCCCTAACAACACAAACCAATAAAAAAATGGATTAAAAGCGCATGAAATATGATATGCAGATTTGAAAAATAAGGCAAACCGAGTGACTTGTGTTCTTTGATTCTTTGCGTATTGGGACTTGTTCTTGATGGCTATGACTTCCTGGAGACTCAGGCAATATGTTTGAATCACTTTTAGGATTTGAATCCACCTGCAATATTGATTTCAGTTTTCAAGTATTTCTTCAATTTTTGCAATTTGGTTATGGAGTTCTATGGTAGCTTTCACGTTCTTAGCACTAGGGTTAGCTTTTGCATTTGTATTGGAACAGAATTAGGTTAAAATTGAGCCCATCAATCCATTGCATTCATGTTTGAATATATGATTGGCAATCAAATCTTTTTTCAATCTTTTCTTTATCAAAACCTTGCCAATCATGGATATTTTGAGGTCCTTGGGGTGCACACGAATTGCCAGCTTGCCCTAGCCTTGTTTTCTTCACAAAAAGATTTAAAAAGCATATCTTTTGAATTTTCCTACAATTAAAACCAATTAAATGAATTAATATTAATATAAATTCAATTAATTAATTAAAAATAAGAAAATAAATCAAATTAAGTTCAATGGGTCGTGCATAGGCTTTGGGTAAAGATTCAAGAAGGAATTTGAGGCCCATTAGCAAAAATGAAGTGTTTTAGGCAAAGTTGACTTTTGAAAGTTCCCAAAAATTTCCCAACTTCTCCAATGCATATCTTCCTCAATTTTGATCATATGAACATGTTCTTGGACATTTTGGAAAGTTCTTGAAGTCTTATAACCAATGCCTTTGGTCCCATGTCATTTTGATTTACCAATCTCAAGTTATGGTCTTTGACTTAAAATGCCTTTTTGTTGACTTTTGAAAATGACCTATAATGTTGAAATTGATAACCTCCATAACTAAAATACAGAGTCTGTAACTTGACTTCTCTAGGCCATTTCAGCCACTCTCAACTCAAGCAAACCATTGCATTAGCCTCCTATGGACTTAAGGAAGCTAGCTTGATCATCACCACTTCCTAAAACAAGCTCAAACACAAAACACGATTTCCAGTTTTGTGGTAAATTTTCTCAACTTGGAACTCTTCATACAAGCATCCTCAATAGTTTATTTGTGAAAAAAACATGTAGATATCATTTCCCTAAAGCTAACCATGTCCATAGTTTCCATTAATTTTGCTTGAGCTTAGAGAATTTTGAAACTGGAATTTCTGAAATTTTTAGGGATCAGATTAGGGACATTAAAATTCATACTTATCTTTGATCTCTAGTTTTAATACTTTACATTTCTGGAATCGTGAGAAAATATGCTACAAGTTTCATGTTTACAATTTTCATTTTTGATGAGAAATGAGCAAGTTACAGTTGGTCTGGCTGGAGGTTGAAGATGAAGTCTCCAGGGTGCGTTTTGTCTTGTATATTTATTATTTTTCTTATGTTAACGGATGTATAGCCACCCCAGTGGTAGAAGCGCGCGCCTGTAACCTATGGGACCTGGGTTCGAGCCCGAGTGGTACCCTTTTGCATTTTTTACATGTTTTACAATTCTGACTTTTTTTGTTTGCAGGGCGCTGGGCCTCTTTGGGCTTGGCTTATTTTTTTATATTGCTAGTTAACCCCCTGTATCCCATTGACACCCCTGACTCAAATTTATTTATTTTCTTTTTATTTTCATTTTTATTTTTCTTAAATATATTTTCTAAATACTAAAAAAAATCATAAAATACAAAAAATGATTGATTTATATTTTGACTTATTTTATTTTATTTTTCTCACAAAAATGTTTTTATTTATTATACTTTATTTATTTTATTAAATAATCTTGTAAACTTAATTAATATTATGTTTTTATTTATTTATTTTTCACACCATAAATTACATTATTTTTTATATAAAAAAGACTAAAAATATTTTATAATGCTATAAATACTTTTAAGATAAAAATACCAAAAAAATACTTTTCTTAAACTTATTTTCTTTTGATTAATTAATAGAACTAGGGTTTTACTTAAAATCTTTTCTTAATAAAATTCAAATTTAATTAATTATTTTCTTTATTTAATTAGGTTAAGACAAAATCCTTTTTTCATGAAAATCAAACAAAGATACATTTTCTTCACATTTTGCCTTTTTTTTGTACATTCATTCATTTTATACTTTGTATTTATTTATTTTCTTGTACATTGATATCAATTCAATATGGTTGTAATAGAATAATTAGGTTTAAATTCTTGCAATCCCCATTCATGAATTTGTATACCCCCCTCCCCACAAATATTGTAATAGTGTAGTAACTTTAAATTTCGCAATTTATCGCTTTTATATAACATGCTAGTAATTAGGGTTTGTATGGAAAGACTAAAACCAATACTTAGAAAACCCTAATTCAAGACAAAAACAAGCATGAAAATGATACACTTGCACACAAGCACCCCTAGGGTTATTCCACTTGGTTACCTTATACAAAATGGCCATATTACGCATGTAAGGTAACAGCAAAAACAAGCAAATACAAGATCATAGTCCCTCGATGACGCTATCTAAGTTGCCTTTTGTAGCGATAAAAAATGTAGCGGGGTAAATCGGAGATCGAATTATTGATTAATTCGTCTCACAAAAGCAAGAGTCGCCACCACGCTTTATTATTTCCAAGGGAAAAGGGGAAAGAGCGAAATAAAACCCTAAATATGCAATGTAAAATAATACTTTTAAAAGTAATGAAAATACAAGGCGTTTTTGAAAAGAGATCTATGGTTCGGGGGTTGGTTATACAATGGGAAGGTATTAGCACCCAATGTATCTATAGTATTCTATAGGAACCTTTTGAAATATCTGTTTATTAAAATTGTTCATTTGATTTAAAAATAAATTGTTTTGGCCGAAAAGGGGTACGGACGGGTTTTTGAAGGTACGACGACCTAATGTCGAAGTTTTGGCTTAAAAGGTATAAGTTTTGAAAAGATTGGATATTTGGGGAAAAATTGTCTTAAGTTTTAAGGAAATGCAAATGTTCGCGTGATTGGACTTGAGGACATGAAGTCAACCAGTTTAATCATTTTTTCTCTTGGATTAAGAAGTAAACAGAATAACCAAATAACGATGAAATAATTAAACAGAAAATTATGCAGATAATGATTAAATAACTAAGTGATATATGGCCATAACAATGATTAAATAACAGACTAAATGATTTTTTTAATATATTTTTTTGTTTAATATGTACAAAAGCAAGAGAATAAATTAAAGAAAATAAAATGTTTTTAAGTTTTTCTATTTTTATACGTTTTTTAGCATTAATAAAGTATTATTTTTAAGAGTTATTAAATAATTAAACTAAATTAAAACTTAAAAGTTATTAACTTAAACCTAATTAAAAAAGGAATACTAAAAATTACTAAATTAATCTTAAAGTTAAACTTAATAAAATGGTCAAATTATTTAAAATTGTTTTAATTAAATTAACATCTATTTGATTAACTTATAATTAAACTAAATTAATAAAGTTCTAAAAAAACTAAAAGAGAATAAATAGAAAGAGGTGTATTAGAAATAAAGGGTTAGATGAGCAAATGTATGGGCCAAAGGGTTCTAAGGGGCCCAAACAGAAACAAGCAGAAATAGGGGGTGTCTAAGGAAATTCGTTGGGCTTTAAGGCAGGGAAAAGGGTTAAGGTCCATGCATAGAAATAGGGTTAGGGTTAAGCGTTTGTTTTAGTTTAGGGAAAAAAGGGATTAGGGTTAACAGCAACGGCGCCGCTACTCCTCGTTCTTGATTCGTCCTCATCCTTCTTCTTCTTCCCTCGCCTCTGAGTCCCTTGCCCATGGCCACCAGCATCCTCCACCTTCTTCTTCCCTCCAATCAAAGCGTTAGGGCGACAGACTCAAGGTACCAATTCATTTATTTTGTTGGGGTTTTTGTTACTGCATGTTATGATTTTTTTTTACCCATTTTGATTCTGATTTCCAATTATTATGGTGATTTGAGGTATATGACAGAAAAAAGAGGGAGAAATGCGTTACCTTCGGAGACGGAGGAAAGAAGGTTGGGGGTACGCGTAGGAGGCCAAGGCGAGGGGAAGACGGCGGAGGCGCGCTAGCTACTTTGACCCTGTATTTCGTTTCTTTGCCCCCTTTGATTTATGGTTTGATGATGACTTGGCCATGAGAACCTTATGTTATATCTCTTCTTCTTCTTCTGTTGATCTTACCTTGGCCTATGCACACTACTCTGCTTCTTTATCTCCTCTTCTCCTATTGCCTCGTTGTATGCTTATGAGTTGCCTTTTCATATTTGTTGATGATGTGTTTTCAAGGATGAACCTTTTGGGTTCTGAGAATTTTGTTGCCCTTTGAATGCTTGGAGGCTTGAATACTTTTCCTCTCTTCTTCTTTGCTGTGATTCTGTTGCCTTTTTTATTGGCCTATGATGAATATTTGTGAGGCTTTTCTGGTTGCCTTGAACATGCTATTGTTGAAACATTTTTTGTTTTGATTAGCTTTCCTTCTTCTTCCTTTTGCTTTGCTTCTGTACGCTTGAATTTGGTTGCCTGGATGCCTTGGTATGAGTTTAGGCCTTACTTGAAATGGTTTGACAGTATGCTTGAGTTTACTGGTTAGGCTTTGAAATGGTTATGGTTTCGGGTTTGTGGCCTTGAGGGCTTAAGGCTTTTACAGGTTATGGTAACAGGTTTGTGGTTTGGGCCATGGTTGAGGTTTTTCTGGTTTATGCAGGTTATGGAAACAGGTTTGTGGTTTAGGCCATGGTTGAGGTTTTTCTGGTTTATGCAGGTTATGGAAACAGGTTTGTGGTTTAGGCCATGGTTGAGGTTTTTCTGGTTTATGCAGGTTATGGAAACAGGTTTGTGGTTTAGGCCATGGTTGAGGTTTTTCTGGTTTATGCAGGTTATGGAAACAAGTTTGTGGTTTAGGCCATGGTTGAGGTTTTTCTGGTTTATGCAGGTTATGGAAACAGGTTTGTGGTTTAGGCCATGGTTTTGGTTTAGCTTCAGGCAGGTGCTTGAGGTTTTCGTTTTTGACCTTGAGAATTGGCTTTTTGTATTTTTGTTTGACAGTTTTTGATTCTAAGGCTTCCCACAGGTTTTGAACTCTGAATTTTTTTGAAGAGTTTTGTTGTTGTTATAACAGTTAGTTGGCTTGGCTTTGGATGATTTAGGTTATGAATATTTTAACCATTTTCTTTTGATGCCTCTGCACATTACTGTTACATTCAGTTGCCTATACCCTTTTTTCACGCTTTCCTTTTCTTATTGGATGCTGCTGCAGTTTTGTTTTGTATCTATTTCCTGCCTAAGCCAAGACCTGTAAAACCCACACTCTTTCTCTCTTCTCTCTCCTTAGTACAATTTGACATTAAAATGTGATGTACTGTACTTGGTTCTGAAAAAGCATAAGCTGGAAAATGATGAAAATTAGAAATATACTGCTTGCATAGTTTGATTTGCACACTTCCTCTTTGTCATCTCTATTGTACAGTATGGGAGCCTTATGTATTTTGACTTCTTCCCACACTTGACAGTTTACGTTGGACTTTGGCTTGCAATGTAACTTGACTTGCATATGCTGTTTTGCTTTTGAAATATGCAGTGGATTTTGAAAATGTGCAATTGATTTTGGATTATGCAGTTTACAATAAAAATGTGCAATTTTGACAAAAGTGGATTTGTGCATATTTTTAACTTGTGCATTCATTTTTATCAATAAAAAAATTCATCCCTTTTTGTGAACCGGGAGAAATCCCGTGATTTGCAAAGAGGGTAAAAACTGATTCCAGCCGTTTGCTTTTAATGATGAACGCTAAATTAATCATCTGCTTTTAATTATATTCATTTCTGACTTTTCTTTTAATTCTTTTGCAGGTAAAATCAAATGAGCATTAAAGGAGTATTGGATAGAAGATGAAGATTTAGAACTTAGAAAAATTAGGATACTTTTTATTTCACTTTAAACATTTGTAAGAATTGTCATTGTAAATACTTTGTTAAATAAGTATAGTATTTAAACAAACAATTGTAACAATTAGAATAAAATGAATAAAACTCCAATATTTTACCAGTTAATTCTCTCCTTCTTTCCAATTATTTATTTTATCGTTTATAATTTTTTAAATTATATAATAACTGAAAATCAATTCCAATTATTTAAATTTAGAATGATAAATAATTAAATAAACATCATTGACCAATTAACTTCTCTTCAATTATTTACTTCATTATTTATAATTCTCTAAATTGTAATAACTGAAAATAAAATTTCAACTATTTAAACTTAGAATAATAAATAATTAGATAAACATTGTTGATCAATTAATAAACTCTTTTCAAATATTTATTTTATTATTTATAAATCTTTAAATTATATAATAACTGAAAATAAATTCCAATTATTTAAATTTAAGATAATAAATAATTAATAAACATTGTCTGATCAATTAATAAACTTCTTTTCAAATATTTACTTTATTATTTATAAATCTTTAAATTATATAATAACTGAAAATAAATTCCAATTATTTAAATTTAAGATAATAAATAATTAATAAACATTGTTTTAGCATTGATCAATTAATAAATTTAGCGTTCAAAAAATAAATAGCTCTTGACTTGAAAAAGTTATGAATTTTAAATCCGCTTTGAAAATTGATAAAAATAGGTCAAAACACTTGCAATGTAATGATGCAGATGGGAGATGGTATCTTAGGTCAAAATTTGGGGTACAACACCTTTCATATGATCTTTGTCCCTAAAAAGAATGCTAATATACCTTGCAACATTTCTAATCATGGTTATACAATGACTCACGCTCGTCCCCTTTACATCCAAAGATAAGGTTACTGTTGTACCCCAAAATTTTCCCTCTCATTTTATCAAGATTCTCCTCACCAGACTTCTTGGACTCAAGACCAGATTAGGATTTGCTCAGCTCAAGACATCTCCTTGCACTGTTAACCTGAAATTAGGGTTTGAGCTTGCACAAGGATTTTTGGACTCACAATTCCTCATGTGACTTTCATACTTCATGTTAGACCTCTAAGATTGCTCATACCAAGTTTCAAGCCTTGAATCACATTTTTGCCCAGTCAATTGGACAATTGACCTAAAAATCAGTTGTATTAGGAAAAAAAGTCAACTGTGGCCAATTTACAGTCAAAAATCATAATTTTTGATCCACATCGACATTATAGACTCATATGAACCACTTGATCAATTTTGGACCACAACTCCTCAAGAAATTTGATCAGATCTTCAAAAGGGCAAAATGGTCATTTTTAGGGTTTTGACTGAAGAAAGGCAATTTCTGATTTTTCACCTAGCCAATGGAAAATTTGGTTCAAGCATGGTTTCAAGGACTCAATGGAATCATCTTGACCTAATCACATAGTTCAAAAGATCTCAAATGCATTGGATTGATAGATGAATTTTCCAGTCAACTGATCAAAAATCAACTATACATTGAAAAGTCAAACTTTAACTTTTTGGTCAAAATCAAGTGCCAAGGGTCATTTTTCATCAAGATGTGTCAAAACATGAAACTTGTTCACCAAGAAACCTAATTTTGAAAATTAGGGTTTAAGTTTGAAATTTTTCATAACTTAGAAATTTTCTAAGTTATGAAAATCTTATTTTTTCCCAACTTTTCCCAACTTTTTCACCATGATGCAATTGGATTCAAAGAAAACTTCCCACATGAAAGTTGTAGTCCTCCACAAAATCTACAACTTTCATTCACAAAGTTTTCCCAAAATATGCTTGGGTCTCAAGTTATGATTTTGTGAATAGGGGTCCATGAAACTTTTAACTTAGTGAAATTTTGCCCTAGTTTAGTCAGATTTTTGACCTAACTTCATGGAAACTTTTCACATAGTTACAAGTGGAATCTCAAAATGAATTTCAAATATGGATTGTAGACCATGTTACAAGCTTTCCAAAATGTCCAAGAACTCTCCAAGATCATTTATGGTTAGGGAGAATCGAAGAAAAGAAAATGGCCATTTCTCACTTTTGTCCATGGCATTTTTCACATTGCTACAAGTTGCAAATCTGTCCTAAGCATTCTTGTACTTGTTTTACAGGTCTTAAACCTTTCCACACTCCTTAATTTAATGCAAATACAATGGATATTGGCTTTGTTCTGAGCTATGGAACTTTGTACAATGAATTAATCCATTTATGGCATAAAGGTAACAATACCATTTCCATAAAGCTTGCTTTTTTGCAACTTTGTATTCCTTGAGCATTGAACCTGATCTTTGGCCATAAACAAGATCCACAAACTTGAGGCAAAGTACACCAACCATGTTCAGACCTCAAGCTAGCCTGTACAGGCCTTGAGCATTGTCATCTCAAATTTGCTTCAAAAGCAAGTAAGCTTGCAAAAAGTCCACAACTTGGAAATCTGATAAGAGCAAGTCTTTGTATCATTTTCAAAGATCTCAACATATTGCCTCAAGCCAGAAACACGATTTGCTAAGCTCTCAAACACCCTAAAACATAAAAATCACAAGTTCCTGCCCAAACAGGACATCATCTGCAGAACCATTTCCAAAACCAAATTGGCTCGTTCATTTTGCTTAGAACCACTTCGAACACATTCCCTACAACACACCTGAACTATCCAAGCCACTGTCTAGCAACTGTAACCTCATTTTCACACTTCACCATTTTCATTTTGAAGCTTTGCAGGTTGACTTCTACAGGGACATTCAAGCAAGTTCAAGGCAAGCTAAGCATTGGGAAAGGTTGAGGCAACTTCAAGCAAGCTCACAAGTACCTCAGGCCTCACTCAAAGTTTCTATATTTCCATAGCCAAACTCAACTGAACAGAGTATTTTCTAAGTTTCTATCTCTCTATTTAGACATCCTTAGGCTTAGGTTTGTGAAGCAAAAATATAGTCTTCAATGTGCTTGAGCTGTACATATGCATAGTTCTTATTTATATCAACTGAGCTAGGAGTATTTGGATGTTGAAGTTGCTGAAAAAACTAGGTCAAGATTTAGGGCCACTAAAATTCTCTCTGGTCTTTGAGAGTTAGGTCACAAAATGGATATGGTTGGAATCGTGATTGAAAATGCTATAACTTTCATGTTGTAAATTTTTGATTTCATGCAAGCAATAGAGAGAACAGGATTCAAGCACAGAACGCGCGTTTTGGACAAAGATAGAGGTCAGGGATGAAGTGTGTATGGGCCTGGCGCGCTTGGGCCTGCTTCTTTCTGCACCCCCCTTTGCCTTTTTGCACCCCCTTGGCCCATTTTCTATATTTTTGTATATTTTTCATTTCTTTTATATATTCTGACTTTATTTATTTTTGCTGAACAAATAAAAAAATCTCAAAAATATTTTCATTATTTTTTGCATTTTATTTTATTATTTTCATTATTTTTTGGGCATAAAAATAGTTTATTAATAATAATATAACTTATTTTTCTAAATAAAACTTGTAAATAATACAAAAATATTATATATTTTAATTTTTATTATTTATACACTTAAAATAATATTTTTATACAATATTCAATTTTTTAGCATTTTGTATATATATTTTTTTATTATTTCCTTGTACATAAAATGAAATAAATAAATAATATAAAGCATATTTTCTTTTAAACCAAAAATTAGGGTTTTCACCCTTTCAAAAATAATCATTATATTTTTCTTATTTTTTTTAAGACTTAAATAAACTTATTTTTACATACATAAAAATAAATACAAAAACATTTCTTGCATATTTACATTTAATTGCATATTTAAATACTTGTTTATTTATTTATTTGTGCAATATTTCAATTTGGTTGTAATAATATTTTAGGGTTTATTTTTGAGCAATATCCCCCTATTCAAACTTGTATCCCCCTCCCCATAATATTGTGTAATAGTCTAGATTTACTTTACGCATTTTATCGCTTTCATATGCCATGATAGTAAATTAGGGTTTTGTATGCAAAGACCAAAAAATCAAAACAAATAGTTTGACCTAATACAAGACAAATATGCATGGAAAATGACAACACAATGCACACAAGCACCCCTAGGGTTTCATCCACTTTGTTGCCTTAAAATGGCCATGGTATGCATGCTAGGTATCTTGGAAAAATCAAACAAAACAAAAAGATAATAGTCCCTCGATGACGCTATCTTGGTTGCCTAAACAAAAATGATCTAGTCCCTAAAAAAACTTGCTAATATACTTGGCACCATTGCTATCATGGTCATACGATGACCCACACCCGTCCCGTTTAACATCCAAAGATTGGGTTGTTTACCAAATGCAATGGTAAAACAACAACATCAAAGGAATAAAACTGTACAAGAAAGACTTTTGAGTAGGGTAGACAACTCCTAGTTACTTGATCAATTTGCAAACCATGCTTGCTATTTTCAAAAACAAACACACACATTTCAAAACAATTTCCAAACAAACTTTCAAACATTGAAACATTTTTCAAAAGACAAACACCTTTGTATACATTCAAACAAGAATCATTACAAAGGTTGCCTAAACAAAGGCCTCTTTTCAAAATACTTTGAAAACCACACACAAAAGCACCATTTCAAATAATTGGAAAAGCAAAGCAAGTGATCTAAAACAAGTAACTAAGAGCCCATGGAAAACCATGGATGAAAAGGGTGCTAGCACCTTCCCTTTTCATAATCTACCCCCCGAACCCAAAAACAATCTCAAAGGTCTTTCCTGTGCTTTTTTAGCTTTCCTTTTGGATAAAATAAAATTCGATGGCGACTCTTGCTAAACCGAAACATTTGTGAACACAAACGCAAAACCTCAAGTCAGTTCTCCCACCGCATCACAGTTACTTACCAAATCAATGGTAAACAACAATGTCAAAGGAAAAGAAAATGAACAAGAAAGACTTTTTGAGTAGGTAGAATGCTCCTAATTACTTGCTCAATTTCAAAACAAACATCCTTGATATTTTCAAAAATAATCACCTACACTTTCAAACATCTTACAAACTTGGAAATTTTTTTCAAAATATCAACATATTTGTATACATTCTTACAAACAAGAATCATTACAAAGATTGCCTAAACAATGGACTCTTTACAAAATAATTTCAAAACCACACAAAGCACAAATTTCAAACAAAAGCAAGTGATCTAGCAAGTAACTAAGAGCCCATGGAAAACCATGGATGAAAAGGGTGCTAATACCTTCGCTTTTCATAATCTACCCCCCGAACTCAAGAAACAATCTCGAAGGTCTTTCTTGTGCTTTTTCACCTTTCCTTTTGGATAAAAGAAAAGTCAGTGGCGACTCTTGATAACCGCAACATTTGAGATCAAACACAAAACCCTCAAGTCAGTTCTCCCACTGTATCACAGAACTGGCGACTCTGCTAGGGGTTCTGTGATACGGTGGGAGAACTGACTATGGTTTTGCATTTGTATTCGCACTTGTTCGGCTGAGCAAGAGTCGCCACCGACTTTTTATTTTATCCTAAAGGAAAGGTTAAAAAGCACAGCAAAAACCTTTTGAGATATTTCGTGGGTTCGGGGGGTAGATTATGAAAAGGGAAGGTATTAGCACCCTTTTCATCCATGGTTATCCATGGGCTCTTAGTTACTTGGTTTTTAGATCACTTGCCTTGATTTTCGATTGCTTGAAAATGATGTGTATGTGTGTGTGTGTGTGTGTGTGTGTGTGTGTGTGTGTGTGTGTGTGTGTTTTGAAAAATGTTTTTGAAGAGATGCCTTGTCTTAGGCAACCAATGTATTCGACTCGTGTTTGAGTGTTTTACAAAAGTGTGGATCTTTTCGAAAAGATGTTTCAAAATGTTTTTGAGAGTTTGTTTTGAAAGTGTGCATGAAGTGTGGTTTTTGAAAAGAAGGCAAGTGTTTTTGCAAGTTGATCTCAAGTAACTTAAGAGTTTTGTCTACCCCTATTGTACTCAAAGGTTTTCTCTATGTTTTCAACCCTTTTTAACAATTTTGTTCCACCATTGAATTTGGTGGACAATCTTGCGTTTAGGATGTTTAACGGGACGGGCGCGGGTCATCGTATGGACCATGAATGAAATGGTGCCAAGTGTCTTTGGCAATTTGTTTTGAAGGGACTATGATCATTCCATTTTAGGCAACTTTCAAAAGCGTCATCGAGGGACTTATGATCATTTGAATTTGTTTTGCCAAAGAAACTCGACGTGCAAGCATGGCCCATTTATTGAAGGCAACATGTGGGATTACCCTAGGGGGTGCAAGTGTGATTGTGTATTGATTTCGTGTATTTGTCTTGCATTAGGTTATCTAGCGTTTGATTTTATGTACATGCAAACCCTAGGTCTAACCATGGTATAATTGGAAAGCGATAAATTGCAAGAATTTAGAGTCTACGCTATTACAAATAGTATCCGAGAGTGGGGGTACAAATTTACAAATGGGGATGAGACTTTAGGAATGTAGTGTCCAATAATTTACAACCAAATCGAATTTGCGATCAAATGTAAATGTAACGTATAGCAATGTATAAGATAAGCAAATGTGTATAGGAGCAATGTAAATGTATTTGTATCAAGCATATAATGTGAAATGTATTTGTGTATTGCGTACGTGTTCGTGTATATATGTATGTAATTTATTTACAGGTTAAGAAAATGTGAAATTAATGTATTATTAAGGTATTGTTTTAACTTAAATGAGAAGAATTAAATGTTTATTTAATTAGTCTTTGTAATCTTGTATTTCTTCAATATGTACAAAAGAATATTTTAATTAAATGTTTCTTAATTTTAATTAAATTATGTGTATATAAAAAAGAAGTATTTTGTCTTGATTATGTACAAAAATGATATCTTGAAAAAAAGGAAAGTATTTATCTTTAAAAGAAAAATTATGTGACTATGTATTTATGGTATCAATATAAAGTATTATTTCGTATATATTAGTAATTAATATTAATACATATGTTTATACAAAAAAAAATGAGAAAATAAATATTGTATTCAAAACTACAAATATGTTATATAAAAAAGAAAAAAATTGATTGTAAAAAAAAGTTATGTTAATTTATAAAATCTGTTTTATATTAGAAAAAGAGAAAAGAAGAAAAAAAAAAGTTAAGTTGAATGGGCCTTTGGGAGGTTATGCTGGCCCAAACAGAAAAATGAATGAGGGGGGTGTGAATTAGAATGGATTGGGCTTTAGGCGCTGGGAAAAGGGCAAGGCCCGTGGGTCTCATAACAATTGCTTAGGGTTAAAGGATTTTGTTCATTTTGGAATACGCTTAGGGTTTCGTTGAGGCAGAGGCGTCGTTGCTAGTTTCGTCTTCATCTTCTTCGTTCGTTTCCTTCATCTCTCAAATCCAGGGCCGTTGATCCCCTCCAACCTTCGACTACCGGGCGCCACTTCCGTCCTCATCTCCTCACAGCTGTTCAGTTAGAGATGGCAAGAGAGGTAACGAGTTTTTGGACACTTTAGGGTTCTTTTTAATTTCTGTCTTTTGCATGTCATGATTCTTTGATTATTGAATCTGATTTTGTGTTTTATTGTCGTTTCTGTGAGCGAAAAAAAGAAGGGAAGGGGTTTAAACCTTAGGCTTTTGGGAGATGGAGACGAGGCGGACCGGAGGCGCTGAGGATGGCCGGAGGGCGGAGGTTCGATGATGATGGACTTGGAACCCTGGTTTGTGTTACTCTTTGCTTGTATTAGAGTTTGATGATGATTATGGCCTGAAAACCTTTTCTAATTTCACTTCTTTCTTCTTCTCTTTTACTGTATGCTCGTTGCTTAATATGCTTCTTTGTCCAATGATGAACCTTAGGGATCTGAGGGTTTTGATGGGTGGCCTTGAATGTTTGAGTATGCTTGACTGTTGTATGATGCCTTTGTATGCTTTTTTATCTCTTTCTTCTGTTGCCTGGACGCTTGCCCAATGATGAATGTTCTGAGGGCGTGTTTGGATATTTCAAGGTTAATATGCTTGGTTGGTTGTGTGTTGGATATTTTGTTTTAAGTTATGTTCTGGCCTGAGGTTTGGACAGCAGGTTAATGGCTTTGAGACTCAGGCTTGCAAATTTTGCCCTTTTGGTGAGTTTTGTAGGTTAAAAGGCTTTTGGCTCAGATTGGTGTTACAAGTTCAAGGCTTTGGATGTTTGTTATAGGTTACAGGTTTTCTGGTTTATTGTGAATATCCTAGTTATTACAGGTTTTAGGCTTAATGCAGGCTTCAGCAGGTTTGTTGAGCTTAAGGCTTTACTAGTTTCTTGTTAGGCTAAGGTTTCAGGTCTGGTTCAGGGCTTAAGGCTTTTTTGGTTTTTGTTAGGCTTCAGGCAGGGTGAGTGTTTGATGGAGGCCAGCAGGTTTAATGTTTGTTGGTTTAAGGCTGGAAGGTCTTGTAGAGGTTTTTGAACCAAGGCTTTTAGTTTAAGGCTTGGCCTTGCTTGCAGGTTATCTGGTTTGTGGTGAGGTTTATGCAGGTCTGATGCAGGTTTTGATGATACCTGCTTTAGTTTGACAGTGGTTTATGTTTTTAATGGCAAGGCTTGACAGGGTATGAGGGTTTATGCTGTTGTCTTTTTCTTGTTTGAAACCTGATGCTTCTTTTTGTTTAAGTTGTTTGGCTGCCTCTCTCTACTGTTCTATTGACAGGTTCTTGTATATTTTTTCTATCTCTCAAGCCTAAACCTGTAAGCCCTATTTCTTCTTCTCTTTTTCTTCTCTCTCCAGTACAAAAACATTAAAATATGTTATGCTTTGTACTTTTCTGAAAGGGCAACTCTTGGGAAATGATGAAAAAAATATGTTGCTTGCATATCATGCTTTCTCTGCATTTTTTATCTCTTCTTTTGACAGCTTCTTGTACTTTTGTATCTTTTGATATCTTTCCAAATCTTCTTTTTGACAGCTTTGGTAGCCTTGGATAGTTTTGTACAGTTTGACATCTTTGACAGAAAGTTTGAATTTGGACTTTTAGTTTGGACTTGTGGTTAGGCCATCCTGTTTGTTTTGAAATATGCAGCATGTTGACAAACTTTGCATTTTTTTTCACTTTGTGCATTCCAAATTAGCAAACAAACATTCATCCCTCTTTGTGAACCGGGAGAAATCCCGTGATTTGCAGAGAGGGTTAACTGATCCCAATCAGTTGCCCTTAATGATGAACTGTAATTTTATCTGTCTCTTTTATTTATTTATCTGCTATTTGACTTTTCTTCTTTTCATTTGCAGATGAATAATTAAAATGGAGCACTGGAGCAAGGGATAGCAGATGAAGAATTGAAGATTAGAAAAATGTTTAGGATAGTTTTCTTTTTATTTAAATTTAAATAAATGTAAAATCATTGTTGTAAACAACAAAACAATTGTACAATTAATTTAAAAATCAATAAAAGTTTCTTTATCCAATTAATTCTTTTTCCTCCTATTGTTTATTTATTATTTATAATTCTTTAATTAAAATAATTGAAAATAAATTCCAATCATTTAATCTTAGAATAATAAATAATTTAAATAAACAATGCTTTAGCATTTGATCAGTTAAACCTGGCATTTCCAACATTCAAAGCAAAACAACAGTTAATCACAACAACTGATCAGACACATTCCCCTTTTTACTGATTTTTACCAAACACTGCAAATTCAAACTGAATGTATCCTTTCACTGATTTAATCACACAGTGCGAACTCAATCCAAATGTTTAAATCCATATCTCAGCATAACTTGAAAATTGCTGTAGAATTTAAATCTTTCTGAGAAACCACGCACGAAAAACCCTAATTCCTAAATAAAGGCCAAAGAACGTTCGCCTGATCAAAGTTGAGCCAAAATCAACCAAAACCCTAAACCAACTATTTGAAACATTCTAGAGCCCTGAAAATCAGTAAAACCCTAATTGTGTCTGACTGACGAGAAAAGCCTGTTTGACCGATTCTTGAGCCAGTTGAAAAATCAGGAAACGCCTGAAGCTGTGATCTCTTGTGGAAAAAAGCGAGGGCAAATTTTGGGGTACAACAGTTGCCCCTGTTCAATCTTCTTGAACCTGAAGAGTTAGATTGGCAAGTTTGCCTTTCGCGACTTGAAGGTAAAAGAAGATTGGACACTAAAGTACCCAGAAAATTTGCACTCGGCGATGTGATGGTAGAGGTGAATGGGCTTAAAGATGCCATCTGGTGATGGGCTTAAAGATACCATCTGATGCGATAGAATCTTGTCGGGGGATGGGCTTAGAGATGCCATCTGGAAATGGGCTTAAAGATGCCATTTGGTGACTGCTGATAGGAGGATAGGCTTAAAGATGCCATCTGGTGACTGCTGGTAGGAGGACGGGCTTATAGATGCCATCTGAGAATGGGCTTAAAGATGCCATTTGGAAATGTTGAACTGTATGTCAATGGTGAGTGGACGAGTATCAGAAAGGCACCCATGTTTTGGAACATCTCTGAATTGGGGGTCCGAGCAAGCAGTAGATTGACATCCATGTTTGGAGAATCCGTAAACTATTTTTTGAAGTTGAGATTGAATAAGCAATAGAGCCACATCCGTTGTTGGGAAGCGTCCGTAAACTGTTTTCAAAAGTTGCATCTGAACGAGTGATAGATTGACATCCGTTGTTGGGAAGAATCCATAAACTGTTTTCAGAAGTCTTGAGAAGAATCTGAATAAGCGATAGGTTAGCATCCGTTACTTGGAGAACCCGTGAACTGTTTTCAGAAATCTTGAAGTTGAATAAGCAATAGAGCAGCATCCGTTATTGGGAAGCGTCCGTAAACTGTTTTCAAAAGTTGCATCTGAACAAGCGATAGATTGACATCCGTTGTTGGGAAGAATCCATAAACTGTTTTCAGAAGTCTTGAGAAGAATCTGAATAAGCGATAGGTTAGCATCCGTTACTTGGAGAACCCGTGAACTGTTTTCAGAAATCTTGAAGGTGGAAGAGGAACCGGTGTAAGGGTTTCCTGATGATGCGTCCGTGTAAAACTGCATCTGAGTGAATCTGGAATAAGTATCAGAATGTCGCCGTGTCCGGGTCACATCTAAACTATTTCCAGATGAATCTTGGAAGATGATCTTTGTCTGTCGACTGATCTTACCTGAAAAGGTAAAGGGTTAGTTGCATGCAATATTATGATGCATGATGCAATGTATATGACATTAATGTTCATGACATGAATGTGATGAATGCGCATGTAAGCTGATAAGCTATCTTGCTGAGGATAAATGAATCCTGGATGGCTGAAGATAAAAGAATCTTGACTGCTGTCGGGGAAAATAATTCTTTGGCTGCTGCTGTGGAGGGCAAGAATCTTCTGATTGTTGAAAATGAGAAGTCTTGGGACCACTGTTGGGAAAATCAGAAGCTTGGGTTGTATGCCAAACTACTGGGGAATTCATGTTTTGAGGAGATCTGTGTAGGATTCCCTGATGATGAGTCAGTGTAAAACTGCATCGGGTTTTTGAACACTTTTGACATTCGAATGCCCCAAGTGGTGATGTAGATAATTTCCTGGCTTGTTATAGGTGTTAATCCACACTCAGTCGTCCACAGATGTTTTCCTGGCTTGTTACAGGTGTTGATCTGGAACTTTAAGAAAGGTGACAAAAAAGCAACCGCGTCTGGAGCCAATCTGGACCGTATCTTCCAACATGTGATGAAGGAAATGTTGAACACTTTTGACATTCGAATGCCCCAAGTGGTGATGTAGATAATTTCCTGGCTTGTTACAGGTGTTAATCCACAATCGGTCGTTCACAGATATTTTCCTGGCTTGTTACAGGTGTTGAATCTGGAACTCTTCAGACGTGCCCTGGCTAGATACAGGAATCGAGTCTGGAAATAGTCGTCAACAGATATGCCCTGGCTGGATACAGGAATCGAATCCTCAAACTCTTCAGACGTGCCCTGGCTAGATACAGGAATCGAGTCTAGAAATAGTCGTCAACAGATATGCCCTGGCTGGATACAGGAATCGAATCTTCGAACTCTTCAGACGTGCCCTGGCTAGATACAGGAATCGAGTCTGGAAAAAGTCGTCAACAGATATGCCCTGGCTGGATACAGGAATCGAATCTGGAAATAGTCGTCAACAGATATGCCCTGGCTGGATACAGGAATCAAATCTTCAAACTCTTCAGACGTGCCCTGGCTAGATACAGGAATCGAGTCTGGAAATAGTTGTCAACAGATATGCCCTGGCTGGATACAGGAATCGAATCTTCAAACTCTTCAGACGTGCCCTGGCTAGATACAGGAATCGAGTCTGGAAATGTGATAGTTGATTCGTTGAACACTTTTGACATTCGAATGCCCCAAGTGGTGATGAAGGAGTCTTGAATCAGATTACTCTGCATATTGAGAGATTTCTTGAAATCTTGACTGGACTGCCCTAGGTTAACTGAACTTTGGAAGATCTGTTGGACCTTGACCGGACTGCCCCAGGTTAACTGGATGGTGCTATGTCATGCCCCTTGTTGATAGGAGATTTGCAATGGAAGTGTCATCCTTTTGAAGTGATTTTGCTCACTGAGAGAGTTTCCGTTCCTCCGAACATTCGCTGTATGAATTTCTTCGCTGTCAAACAAAAAGCCAAATGCAGACAGTGATATTCAAGCAATGCAAAGTTTATGTTTGTCTCGAAGTTTTGAAGAATGCGTTTTTAGCAGAAAACTTTTTATAAGACAGATCAACACAAGATTTAGAGCAAAGCCTTACAGGAGTCAGGATACCTTTTGTAACAGTATGCTTTCGAACTAACCCATGCTTCAATTAGGACTTTTGAAGGGTTGTAACGTGGCTTGGTTCACGGTTTAAGAAACAAAGGATATAGGCTCAAAGTATATTTGTACCCACCCGCTCTTCGTGATGTCCTTCATACCTAAGCTCAGTTAATTGTGCGTCATACTCTGTTTTGAGTTTGGAACGACTTTTGGGCGATGGTTTACCAGTTGAATTTGGGGAGACAGTCATCATCTCCTTTTTTCTTTTTCAACATTTTTCATGTTGTTGAGGATTTTGTAATGACCTCACTATTTTGATTTTGATTTGTTATCCCTAACTTTTGCCTGACTGTTCCCATTTTTCGAGATTACAGTCAGCGGGATGCCCCAGCTTTCTTAAGCCTCCTTTACAGGTTTTGGCTCAGTGGGCTTTTTCTCTTTTGAGAGATTGACTGTCTATGTGATAGGGAACCACCCTTGTCTTTTGATTCCAAAGGAATGCTTTCTTTTTTTGATTCCGTTCGTTGTATTACGAACTGAGAGTTTGCGACTTCAATGCGCACTTAACTGAGATACTACCCTGCCCCAGGTTTATATCAAAGGTTTTGATTGTTTAGAACAGAAAACTCCTACTTCTTTGGCTCGAAGGGGTTGACTAGGGATTATCTTCCTTATAACTCCAGTGTTTGGGATTTGAAAGAAATGCCTGTACATCATCAGCAAGGTCTGTTCAAAAGCATACTGTATAAGATCATGGTATTGTTTCGTCATCCTCCCTCTAAAGGCTTGCAGCTTTTTATCAAGAGTCAAATATCATAAAGAAAGCATAAGAGTAGTGAAACGAATGGATGAATTCAATACAAACATATGCAATGCATTAATGAAAATAGAGTTTAACATCAACAGATAATTGTTTGACAACAAAAGAAATTACAACTTTGAAAATTCAAAATGAAGCAAAAGTCTTTCAGCTTGAGCTTTGTCACTTCAGGTGGAGAACCCTTTAACGGAATATTTTCATCTCACCGTCTGGCATGAATTCCGGCACTCCAATGTCGATCAGATCTTGAATCTTGTTCTTCAAGGCCCAACAGTCGTTGGTGTCGTGTCCCGGGCTGTAGGAGTGGTAAACGCAAAATGCGTCGGGACGATAGTTAGGAGAGGAGGTATTGAGCTTCTGAGGAGGATCCCTTAGGGTGAGCAAGTTGACCTCCAACAGGCGCTTCAGTATGAAGAATGATGGTATTTCAGTCTCCGTGAACTGTCTTCCCAACGTTTCTTGCTTATGCCGATTACCCCGTTGATGCTGGCGAGGTTGTTGATGGGCTTGTGACCCTGAAGCAAGCGAAGGAGCCTTCCCCTTGTCTTCTTGAGTGGATGGAGGCTGAGCGGTGACTTGCTCTTCAACCTCAGATGTTTGCCCCAATTGGTTGTTTGGAAGCAGTTGGCGGACAAGAACTCTGAGTTCCTCTTGTCTTTGAGATAGGTCTTGGATGAGAGCCATCTGGCCCACCAACTATCCCATCACTTGGGTCCTCAATGTTGTCAAATCAAACTGCAGCTCCGCAAGCTGATTACTCCTGGCATTGCTTGAATTCTCCAAGCCCTTTGTGAGGAGAGCTTTCATCTCTTCTTGCCCCAGAGACAAGTTCAGTAACATCTCCTGCAGCTGAGCAGTCTGGTCTTGGGTGTCTTTGACGGACCTTTCTAGAGCCATCTCTTACTGAAATAAACAGCAGGAGAGTAAGGAAACCTGAAAAAGGAAAGATCGTCAAGATGCAATGCATGATATGTGGATGCATGCTTTCAAGGATCTCTTGGGGTAAACACAAGAAAATGTTAGAGGTTGAACTTTGATCTTTGATTGGAGATCTTCGCACCGGTGGATGTCTTTCCACGAGAATCAAGCTCACCATGTCGAGTGGGTCATAGCCACTGATTCAAGTTGTTGCACTTGATCTTTGATTGGAGAACTTTGTATCGGTGGATGTCTTTCCACGATAATCAAGCTCACCATGTCGAGTGGGTCATAGCCACTGATTCAAGTTGTTGCACTTGATCTTTGATTGGAGATCTTCGCACCGGTGGATGTCTTTCCACGAGAATCAAGATCACCATGTCGAGTGGGTCATAGCCACTGATTCAAGTTGTTGCACTTGATCTTTGATTGGAGAACTTTGTATCGATGGATGTTCTTCCACGAGAATCAAGCTCACCATGTTGAATGGGTCATCGCCTCTAATTAAAGTTGTTGTACTTGATCTTTGATGGCATTTGTTTAGAGGAGAAACCCCTTGCCCCTTGGTAGATGTCTGGTTCAACGTAACCCTGCATCAAAAGAACCTTCGAGATCCTTGAAATGGTTATTGAAAATGCTATGGTATGATGTCATGATGTTATGTACATGTGTGCAAAAAAGCAAGTGAGTGTATATACAGGCAAACATATTCACACAAAGCAAATAAGTCCTTAGGTTTAGGGTTGCATGGGGTTTAGGTAAGTACCCTCTTGAAGTTAGTTGGCTCATCCTGTCCTAAAATAGAAACTGGGTTCTAAGGAGCTCAATATCATCGGATTGTTTTCTGTGTTCATTGTTTTGGTTTAGCCACTTACTGGCGGCCAAAATATTCCAAGAAAACAACCCTCAAATGAGTGTAGTATCGAGTATCTACCGACTTCGGACTGCACTAAAATCGGTCATCTCACTACCCCTAAAAAAGGCTAAGATGGTCAATTAAGGTTCTAAGAGTTCGTTAGTGCTTCACTACATCACTCAGCGGCCCCGTACTCTCCTTGATTGAACTCAAGGGTTACCGGTACTCACAAATATGTCACACTAACATAGCTTACTGCTTCAACCATGTCGGTATACCCCGCACAGTTCCCTCACAATTTTTTTTGCTATTTACCTAAGAAGGTGCCCCAAATCCGGGTGTAGGATTTACAACAAACCCAAACAAGAACCCAAAAGATAAAGCAATCAAGTCAATCAAAGCAAGAAAGTAAAGGTGATCTAAACCCTAAGGTAACCCCACTTTTAAGTTTCATCCCCAGCAGAGTCGTCAGTTCTGTGATACGGTGGGAGAACTGACTATGGTTTTGCGTTTGTATTCGCACTTGTTCGGTTGAGCAAGAGTCGCCACCGACTTTTTATTTTATCCTAAAGGAAAGGTTAAAAAGCACAGCAAAAACCTTTTGAGATATTTCGTGGGTTCGGGGGGGTAGATTATGAAAAGGGAAGGTATTAGCACCCTTTTCATCCATGGTTATCCATGGGCTCTTAGTTACTTGGTTTTTAGATCACTTGCCTTGATTTTCGATTGCTTGAAAATGGTGTGTGTGTGTGTGTGTGTTTTGAAAAATGTTTTTGAAGAGATTCCTTGTCTTAGGCAACCAATGTATTCGACTCGTGTTTGAGTGTTTTACAAAAGTGTGGATCTTTTCGAAAAGATGTTTCAAAATGTTTTTGAGAGTTTGTTTTGAAAGTGTGCATGAAGTGTGGTTTTTGAAAAGAAGGCAAGTGTTTTTGCAAGTAGATCTCAAGTAACTTAAGAGTTTTGTCTACCCCTATTGTACTCAAAGGTTTTCTCTATGTTTTCAACCCTTTTTAACAATTTTGTTCCACCATTGAATTTGGTGGACAATCTTGCATTTAGGATGTTTAACGGGACGGGCGCGGGTCATCGTATGGACCATGAATGCAATGGTGCCAAGTGTCTTTGGCAATTTGTTTTGAAGGGACTATGATCATTCCATTTTAGGCAACTTTCGAAAGCGTCATCGAGGGACTTATGATCATTTGAATTTGTTTTGCCAAAGAAACTCGACGTGCAAGCATGGCCCATTTATTGAAGGCAACATGTGGGATTACCCTAGGGGGTGCAAGTGTGATTGTGTATTGATTTCGTGTATTTGTCTTGCATTAGGTTATCTAGCGTTTGATTTTGTGTACATGCAAACCCTAGGTCTAACCATGGTATATTTGGAAAGCGATAAATTGCAAGAATTTAGAGTCTACGCTATTACAAATAGTATCCGGGAGTGAGAGTACAAATTTACAAATGGGGATGAGACTTTAGGAATGTAGTGTCCAATAATTTACAACCAAATCGAATTTGCGATCAAATGTAAATGTAACGTATAGCAATGTATAAGATAAGCAAATGTGTATAAGAGCAATGTAAATGTATTTGTATCAAGCGTATAATGTGAAATGTATTTGTGTATTGCGTACGTGTTCGTGTATATATGTATGTAATTTATTTACAGGTTAAGAAAATGTGAAATTAATGTATTATTAAGGTGTTGTTTTAACTTAAATGAGAAGAATTAAATGTTTATTTAATTAGTCTTTGTAATCTTGTATTTCTTCAATATGTACAAAAGAATATTTTAATTAAATGTTTCTTAATTTTAATTAAATTATGTGTATATAAAAAAGAAGTATTTTGTCTTGATTATGTACAAAAATGATATCTTGAAAAAAAGGAAAGTATTTATCTTTAAAAGAAAAATTATGTGACTATGTATTTATGGTATCAATATAAAGTATTATTTCTTATATATTAGTAATTAATATTAATACATATGTTTATACAAAAAAAAAAGAGAAAATAAATATTGTATTCAAAACTACAAATATGTTATATAAAAAAGAAAAAAATTGATTGTAAAAAAAAGTTATGTTAATTTATAAAATCTGTTTTATATTAGAAAAAGAGAAAAGAAGAAAAGAAAAAAAAGTTAAGTTGAATGGGCCTTTGGGAGGTTATGCTGGCCCAAACAGAAAAATGAACGAGGGGGGTGTGAATTAGAATGGATTGGGCTTTAGGCGCTGGGAAAAGGGCAAGGCCCGTGGGTCTCATAACAATTGCTTAGGGTTAAAGGATTTTGTTCATTTTGGAATACGCTTAGGGTTTCGTTGAGGCAGAGGCGCCGTTGCTAGTTTCGTCTTCATCTTCTTCGTTCGTTTCCTTCATCTCTCAAATCCAGGGTCGTTGATCCCCTCCAACCTTCGACTACCGGGCGCCACTTCCGTCCTCATCTCCTCACAGCTGTTCAGTTAGAGATGGCAAGAGAGGTAACGAGTTTTTGGACACTTTAGGGTTCTTTTTAATTTCTGTCTTTTGCATGTCATGATTCTTTGATTATTGAATCTGATTTTGTGTTTTATTGTCGTTTCTGTGAGCGAAAAAAAGAAGGGAATGGGTTTATACAATAGGCTTTTGGAAGATGGAGATGAGGCGGACCGGAGGCGCTGAGGATGGCCGGAGGGCGGAGGTTCGATGATGATGGACTTGGAACCCTGGTTTGTGTTACTCTTTGCTTGTATTAGGGTTTGATGATGATTATGGCCTGAAAACCTTTTCTGATTTCACTTCTTTCTTCTTCTCTTTTACTGTATGCTCGTTGCTTAATATGCTTCTTTGTCCAATGATGAACCTTAGGGTTCTGAGGGTTTTGATGGGTGGCCTTGAATGCTTGAGTATGCTTGACTGTTGTATGATGCCTTTGTATGCTTTTTTATCTCTTTCTTTTGTTGCCTGGACGCTTGCCCAATGATGAATGTTCTGAGGGCGTGTTTGGATATTTCAAGGTTAATATGCTTGGTTGGTTGTGTGTTGGATATTTTGTTTTAAGTTATGTTCTGGCCTGAGGTTTGGACAGCAGGTTAATGGCTTTGAGACTCAGGCTTGCAAAACTTGCCCTTTTGGTGAGTTTTGTAGGTTAAAAGGCTTTTGGCTCAGATTGGTGTTACAGGTTCAAGGCTTTGGATGTTTGTTATAGGTTACAGGTTTTCTGGTTTATTGTGAATATCCTGGTTATTACAGGTTTTAGGCTTAATGCAGGCTTCAGCAGGTTTGTTGAGCTTAAGGCTTTACTGGTTTCTTGTTAGGCTAAGGTTTCAGGCCTGGTTCAGGGCTTAAGGCTTTTCTGGTTTTTGTTAGGCTTCAGGCAGGGTGAGTGTTTGATGGAGGCCAGCAGGTTTAATGTTTGTTGGTTTAAGGCTGGAAGGTCTTGTAGAGGTTTTTGAACCAAGGCTTTTAGTTTAAGGCTTGGCCTTGCTTGCAGGTTATCTGGTTTGTGGTGAGGTTTATGCAGGTCTGATGCAGGTTTTGATGTTACCTGCTTTAGTTTGACAGTGGTTTATGTTTTTAATGGCAAGGCTTGACAGGGTATGAGGGTTTATGCTGTTGTCTTTTTCTTGTTTGAAACCTGATGCTTCTTTTGGTTTAAGTTGTTTGGCTGCCTCTCTCTATTGTTCTATTGACAGGTTCTTGTATATTTTTTCTATCTCTCAAGCCTAAACCTGTAAGCCCTATTTCTTCTTCTCTTTTTCTTCTCTCTCCAGTACAAAAACATTAAAATATGTTATGCTTTGTACTTTTCTGAAAGGGCAACTCTTGGGAAATGATGAAAAAAATATGTTGCTTGCATATCATGCTTTCTCTGCATTTTTTATCTCTTCTTTTGACAGCTTCTTGTACTTTTGTATCTTTTGATATCTTTCCAAATCTTCTTTTTGACAGCTTTGGTAGCCTTGGATAGTTTTGTACAGTTTGACATCTTTGACAGAAAGTTTGAATTTGGACTTTTAGTTTGGACTTGTGGTTAGGCCATCCTGTTTGTTTTGAAATATGCAGCATGTTGACAAACTTTGCATTTTTTTTCACTTTGTGCATTCCAAATTAGCAAACAAACATTCATCCCTCTTTGTGAACCGGGAGAAATCCCGTGATTTGCAGAGAGGGTTAACTGATCCCAATCAGTTGCCCTTAATGATGAACTGTAATTTTATCTGTCTCTTTTATTTATTTATCTGCTATTTGACTTTTCTTCTTTTCATTTGCAGATGAATAATTAAAATGGAGCACTGGAGCAAGGGATAGCAGATGAAGAATTGAAGATTAGAAAAATGTTTAGGATAGTTTTCTTTTTATTTAAATTTAAATAAATGTAAAATCATTGTTGTAAACAACAAAACAATTGTACAATTAATTTAAAAATCAATAAAAGTTTCTTTATCCAATTAATTCTTTTTCCTCCTATTGTTTATTTATTATTTATAATTCTTTAATTAAAATAATTGAAAATAAATTCCAATCATTTAATCTTAGAATAATAAATAATTTAAATAAACAATGCTTTAGCATTTGATCAGTTAAACCTGGCATTTCCAACATTCAAAGCAAAACAACAGTTAATCACAACAACTGATCAGACGCATTCCCCTTTTTACTGATTTTTACCAAACACTGCAAATTCAAACTGAATGTATCCTTTCACTGATTTAATCACACAGTGCAAACTCAATCCAAATGTTTAAATCCATATCTCAGCATAACTTGAAAATTGCTGTAGAATTTAAATCTTTCTGAGAAACCGCGCACGAAAAACCCTAATTCCTAAATAAAGGCCAAAGAACGTTCGCCTGATCAAAGTTGAGCCAAAATCAACCAAAACCCTAAACCAACTGTTTGAAACATTCTAGAGCCCTGAAAATCAGTAAAACCCTAATTGTGTCTAACTGACGAGAAAAGTCTGTTTGACCGATTCTTGAGCCAGTTGAAAAATCAGGAAACGCCTGAAGCTGTGATCTCTTGTGGAAAAAAGCGAGGGAAAATTTTGGGGTACAACAGGTTTTATTCTAAAAGTGTGGTTACCTTAGGGCTAAATCACATTTATTTGCTTTCATTGTTTGACTTGTATGCTTTACATTATGGTTATTTGTTTGGGTTTGAATCCTCTACCCGAATTAGGGATACATTATAGGTAAGTAGCAATACGTTGTGGAAATTGTGCGGGGTATACCGACATGATCTAAGCAATAGCTACATTAGTGTGACATATTTGTGGATACCGATAGCCTTTGAGTTAATCAAAGAGAATAAGGGTCCACTGAGTGATGTCATAAAGCACTAATGAACTTCTAGAACCTTTACTTGACCAACTTGGCCTTTAGGATGTAGTGACATGACCGAATTTGGTGCAGTCCGAAGTTGGTAGATACTCGATACTACACTCATTAAGGTTTGGTTTCTTGGGATATTTCTGTCACCATTAAAGAGGCTTGTGCTGAAACAATGACCAAGGAAACAAACCAGAGATTTTGAGCTCCTTAGAACCCGGTTACTATTACTAGGACAGGTTGAGCCAACTAAATTTCAAGAGGGTACTTACCTATAAAACTCCATGCAAGCCTAAACCTAGGGACTTCTTTATTTTGTTTGTATATTTATATTTGTACATAACATCATGAACATCATAACACATTCACTAACCATTTCAAGGATTTTGGGATTCATCTTTGTTCTTGTTTTGTAGGATATGGATTCTCTTTGCAGGAAAACTATTCAAGTCAACCTTGTAAGGATCCCTTCACAACTTAAGGAGCTAGATTCAAGGATTCCTGAAAACTCTCCATTCACCGAGAGACATGGTCGTCTACTCAACTTAGTCACCTCCAACACAGATGAGGACATGATGAAAGTGCTCTTTCAGTTCTTTGATCCTTTACACCATTTCTTCACATTTCCCGACTATCAACTTGTGCCTGTTTTGGAAGAATTCTCCCGGCTCTTGAGAATTCCCATTCTCAATCAACTACCTTTCAACGGTACGGAAAGAGATCTAAAGCCATAAGAGATTGCTTAAGCTCTACACTTGAACTCATCTGATGTCACAACTCATTGGGAAACAAGGAGTGGTGTCAAAGGTTTCCTAGCAAAGTTCTTGTTTGAGAAAGCCCAAAACTGTTGGAATTCTTTGGACCTGCAAGCTTTTGAGGAAGTTTTGGCTCTCCTCATCTATGGGATGGTTTTGTTTCCAAATCCTGATCAACTCATAGATGTGAATGCCATCAAAATCTTCATATCCCGCAACCCGATGCCTATATTACTAGGGGACATCCTACACTCTTTTCACACTCGCACAATGAGGAAAAGAGGTGTCCTTATGTGTTGCACTCCTCTCTTGGCAAGATGGTTTATTTCTCATCTTCCCCAATCTGTGTTAAAGAACGAGCAAGGTTCAAGGTGGTCAAAAAGGTTGATACACTTAAATATTCAGACATTCATTGGTGCTCCCGATCCATAGAGAATGTTACTATTGTCGACCATTGTGGAGAATTCCCTAATGTCCCTTTACTTGGAATTAGGGGAGGTATCACCTACAACCCTTGATTATCCTTAAGACAGTTTGGTTACGCCCGGAGGGATGGCCCGCACGAGATGCTGATTCAAGGTTTGGTATTTGACTACGAGAATGACGATCAAGGTCTTCGCCAGAGATTTATCCGAGCTTGGAGGATGTTGAACAAGGTAGATAACAAGACTTTGGGGCACAATAATTCCATACCTCTTGAGCCTTACCTCAAATGGGTACGTGTTGTACCCCAAAATTTGCTTTCTCATTTCATCAACATTTCTCATCACAAGACTCTTGAAATTCAAGTGCTAGGGTTTGCTCTGCTCAAGAAACCTCCTTGCACTGTTGACCTAAATTAGGGTTTGAGTTTGTACAGGGATGTTTTAACCTACAATGCCCAAAATGACTTTCATACTTCATATTGGACTCACAAGTTTGTCCATACCAAGTTTCAAGCCTTGAATCAAATTTTTGCCCAGTCAATTGGACAGTTGACCTAGAAATCAACTATATTGGGGAAAAAGTCAAATGTGGCCAATTAATAGTCAAACCTCATGAAATTTTACCCACGTCAACATTATGAACTCATATGAACCATTTGATCAAGTTTGGATCACAATTCCACAAGAAATTTGATCAGATCACCAAAAGGCAAAATGGTCATTTTTAGGGTTTTGACTGTACAAAGGCAATTTTTTACTGTTTGACCTAGCCAATGGAAAATCAAGCTCAACCATGGACTCGAGGACTCAATGACATCATCTTGACCCATTCAACAAGTTCAAAAGATCTCAAATGCATAGGATTGACAGATGAATTTTTCAGTCAACTGATCAAAATTTAATTGTATACTGAAAAGTCAAACTTTGACTTTTTGGTCAAAATCAAATGCCAAGGGTCATTTTTCATCAAGACATGTCAAATTATGAAACTTGTTCATCAAGAAACCCAAAATTGCAAATTAGGGTTTAAAATGGAAAATTTTCATAACTTAGAAATTTTCTAAGTTATAAAATTTTCTTATTTTTTCCTAACTTTGTCCCATTTTTTCACCAAGATGCAAATAGATTCAAACAAAACTTACAACATGAAAGTTGTAGTCCATAATAAAGTCTACAACTTTTGTTCACAAAGTTTTCTCAAAAGAAGCTTGGATCTCAAGTTATGATTTTTGGAACAAGGGTCCCTAAAACTTTTAACTTAGAGAATTTTTGCTCTAGTTTAGGCAGGATTTTGACCCATCTTCTTGGCCATTTTTCACATAGTTCCACTTGGAGTCTTGAGTTTCATTTCAAAGATGGATTATAGTACATGTTTCAAGATTTAAAAATTGTCCAAGAACTCCTTAAACACCTTTGTGGTTAGGGAGAATCGAATGCTTAAAGTTGGCAAAAACTCACTTTGTAACCATGGCCAATACATGTTCATACCACTTGCCAAATCTGACCAAACTAGCTTAGTACATAATTACAGGCCTCTAAACCAATTTACACTTAAAAATTGAATGCAAATACATTGGATATTGGCATTGTTCTGATCAAGAGAGCTTTGTACATTGAACTTTTCCATTTTGAGCATAAAGGTCATACTTCCATTTTCATAAAGGCCACTTTATGTCAAATTGCATTTTCTTGAGCCTTGGACTTTCTTCCTTTGCAGCAAACAAGTTCCACAATCTCAGGCATAGTACAAGAAGTTGGTGCATGCTTGGAGATAGCCTGTACAGGCCTATCTCACTTCACTTCCAACTTTGCTTTCAAAACAAGTCAAATGGCCAAAAGCTCATATCTCACATATCTGATAAAACCAACTGAAGCAAAGTTGTCAAACAAGTTTCTCACACCCTTGCAAGCCAGAAGCACGAGCCCTTGACCTCTCAAGCCTCCTCATACTCAAAAACCACATTTCTGCCCAAAACAGGGCCAGTTCTGCAAATCACAAGCCACCATCAAATCCCCTCGTGCGTTTTGTCCAAAAGCACTTCAAACACATTCCAAACAATATACCTGAGCTATCCAGACCATTCACAAGTTGATGTAACTCCATTAACACACATCACCATTTTTGTTTGGAAACTTTGCAAGTTGAGTTCTGTAGCACGATTCAGGCCACTTCAAAATAAACTAAGCATTGGGAAAGATTCAGTGGACATCAGGCAAGCTCAAAAGAACCTCAGGCCCCATTGGAAGTTGTTGCATTGTCCAGCTCGAACTCAACTGAAACAGGTATTTCATGAACTTCTATCTCTCTATTTAGGAACATTAAGACTTAGGTTTGTGAATGAAAGATGTTGTATTCATTGCCCTGAAACCATACATGTGCTTAGTTTTCATTTATATTAATCGTGCTAGGAGAATTTCATCCATGAACTTTCTGAAAAAACTAGGTTAGAAATTAAGGCCAGAGAAATTCTCTCTGGTCTTTGAGAGTTAGCTTAAGTTTTTTATATGGTTAGATTCGTTGTTTGATGCTCTACAAGTTTCATGTTTTGAGTTTTGTCAAAGGATCACAAATACAGGAGATACAGGTTTGTGTAGCAAGCGCGCGTTTTTCAAATTTATGTTGGACAAAGGAAGAAGATGAAGTAGTTGGGCTGGGCCTGGCTACTTCCTGCTTTTGACACCCCCATTTTCAGTTTCACACCCCCATGGCCCATTTCTTTGTATATTTATTATTTTTGCATTTTAAATTCATTTCTGACTTTATTATTTTATTTCCAAATATAAAAAATGCCTAAAAAATATTTTCATAAATTTTTATATTTATTTGGTATTTATTTAAATTATTTCAAACATTAAAATGTTTAAATACTTTATAATATTTTGTTTAAACTTAAAAATAATGTAAAAAATACTTTTATTTTCATTTATTATTTTTTTTCACATTTGAAAATATTTTCTTGAAATATATACATTTTTGTAAATAATTTATTTTATTTTTATACACACTTAATATATTTAATATATATATATATATATATATATATATATATATATATATATATATATATATATATATATATATATATATATATATATATATATATATATATATATATATATATATATATATATATATATATATATATATATATATATATATATATATATATATATATATATATATATATATATATATATATATATATATATATATATATATATATATACACATATGTTATTTTTATTAAATACTTAGAAATAAAACACAAAAATATTTTATTTTATTTTTATTATTATTTATACTAAAAAATACCTTTTTTGGATATATTTCATTTTTGTACATATTGATACATTTTTGTACATAAATAAATACATTATATTTATTTTCTTAAGAAATTAGGGTTTTTGCCCTAAAAACAAAAATAATTAAAATTGACTTTTTATCTATTTCTTTCCATTGAAAATAGTTTACATACATAAAAAACTTTTTTTTGCATAATGCATTTTACCTAATATTTATTTATTGTATTTTATTTAAATATTGTACATTTAAATATTATGCCTTGCAAATTCAATTTGGTTGTAATAATTTAGGGTTTAATTTCTTGTAAAATAATCCCCTATTCAAATTTGTATCCCCTTCCCTATATCATGTTGTAATAGCTTAGAATTTAAATTCTCGCACCTTTAAGCTTTCAATTATGCCATGATTAGAGAATTAGGGTTTGTATGCAAAATCAAAACCAACAAATAGTTTGACCTAATCAAAGACAAAAATGCATGAAAAAACAAACACAATGCACACTTGCACCCCTAGGGTTTCAATCCACTTGCTGCCTTCAAAAATGGGACATGGTATGCATGTCAAGTACTTTGGCAAAACAAAAATAAAACAAAGATCATAGTCCCTCGATGACGCTATCCGAGTTTCCTAAACCAAAATGATCAAGTCCCTCAAGAAAATTGTCAAAAATACTTGACATTATTGCTATCATGGTCTATACGATGACCCGCGCCTGTCCCATTTAACATCCTAGCACATGGTTGTTCACCAAATACAATGGTGAAACAACACTGTTAAAAGGGTTAAAAACATAAGAAAGATCTTTGAGTAAAATAGGGTAGACAACTCTTAGTTACTTGATCAAAGCTTGCAAAAACATCCTTGCTATCTTCAAAACACACTTCACAACACAATTTCAAAACCTTACTTTCAAACATTGAAAACTTTTCAAAAGACAAAAACACCTTTGTATACATTCAAACAAGAATCATTACAAAGGTTGCCACAACGGTGGCCTCTTTTCAAAACATCTTTCAAAATCACACATAAAGCACCATTTCAAACAATTGAAGAGCACCATTTCAAACAATTGAAAAGCAAAGCAAGTGATCTAAACAAGTAACTAAGAGCCCATGGATAACCATGGATAGAAAGGGTACTAATACCTTCCCTTTCTATAATCTACTTCCCAAACCCAAGAAAACATCTCAAAGGTCTTTCCTGTTCTTTTTGACCTTTCCTAAGCATAAAATAAAAAGTCAGTGGCGACTCTTGCTAAATCGAAACATTTGCAAACACAAAATCCCAAGTCAGTTCTCCCACCGTATCACAGAATTGGCGACTCTGCTGGGGAGAGCTTTAAAAGTGGAGTAACCTTAGGTCTTAGATCACCTTTGCATGCTTACCTTGATGGCTTTGATTGCTTTACATTTGTTTCTCTTGTTTTTGTTTGAAATCCTCCACCCGGATTTGGGAAACATTCATAGGTAAATAGCAATACGTTGTGGAAACTGTACGGGTGTTGTACCCCAAAATTTTCCCTCCCATATTCTCCAAGAAATTGCCAAGTCAAGCCTTAAAATCTCCCCAAGGGTTGCACAGTTCAAGGGTCTCCTAAACAGTCAAATTAGGGTTTTGGTTCTGATCAAGAAAATGAAGTTTCCAAGGTTCCAATCAAGTCCCACATGCCTATAAATATGGTCAAGCATCCTCATACCAAGTTTCAAGACTTTCAGCATAAAATTGCACAGTCAAAACCCTAATTGCACTACAGTCAACTGTAGGGGCAAAATGGTCATTTGACAGTCAAAAGTCCAAATTTTTGGTCAACATCTCATTTTGAAGCCACAAACATCATTTGATCAATGCTTGATCATGATTCTCAAAGCTAGGCTCAAAAATCATCAAGATGCAAAAGTTTCCTTATTTGGACAGTTGAAAAAGTCAACTGTAAATTGACCAGGGCATAACTTTCACATGGATTATCAGAAAAATTCCATCCAAAGCTCATTTTGAAGAGAAAGACATTCCCTACAACTCCTCTTCACACTTCAAGTCCAAGAAATGCTCTCACAAAAAGTTATCAATTTCAACATTATAGGTCATTTTCAAAAGTCAACAAAAAGGGACTTTAAGTCAAAGGCCATAACTTGAGATTGGTAAATCAAAAAGACATGGGACCAAAGACATTGGTTAGAGGACTCAAAGACCTTTCCAAAATGTCCAAGAACATGAGCAAATCTTAAAAATTGAGCAAGTTATGCCTTGTGGAAGTTGGGAAATTTTTGGATATTTTGAAAAGTCAACATTGATTCAAATGATCTAAAATTGCTAATGGGCTTCTTTTTCTTCCACAATTCATTATCCAAGGCATGTGCACGACCATTTGGCCCAAAGGGAAGTCTTTCTTCACTTTTATTTATTTATTTGGATTTTTATTATTAATAATTCATTTAAATTAAAATAAATACATGAAAAATGCTAAAACTAGGTTTTAAATCTTTTTATGCATAATATATACTCAAGATTTCGTGCCTAACCAAATATAGAAAGAATCAATTGAATTGGTCATGAGTTGGTAGCAAAAGCATGTGAAAAAGATTTGAAAATAATGGCTTGAAAATCAAATATTGCATAATCAATTCCTTGATTCTTTTGATCAGATTTTTGACCTAATTGGTTCCATACATAAGCTTGATCAAGACCTAATGCCTCCTAACCAAAAAGCTGCGCCAGAAATCCTTACACTAACTTGGAATTTTTCAAAGAAAACTCAAATCTGAAAACACATTTGCAGGTCGATTGAAGCCAAGAAATTCATTCCATTGCATCCCTGGGACATCAAGCAACGTATCTGGATCAAGAACACCAACCCTACAGCCTTAAATCATTGTACAGAATCAAAAAATTTCTCATAAAGATGCATATTCGTATTTTAATTTTGAGGCATTTTCATGGCATTTTGTTTATATATTCTTACTAAATGATGCATTCTGAAGCTAACCACATAGATTAATTGCGTTTTTATACACTGTATGCGAATCTACCATTGTTGCTTTTTAGGGTTCTTAAGTTTTCGAATTAGGGGTTTTTGAATATGGAAAAATTGGAGCTTGAAACCTAGGCCATTCAACTCAGCACGCTTGGACGAAGAGAATGAGACCATCGCGCCTAATTTATGAAGCCCCAGGGGCTAATCGTTATTTTCCAGTAGGGTGTCTATAGGAACGGTGTAAAACCGTTGCTAATTGTTTTCTCGTTTCAGGAAAAATAAAGCCAAGGAAGAAGAAGGCGAGGTGGCCATCCACTATTGGATCGTTTAAATTTTCGCGCGCAAAGAGCACTAACGCGTGGATTTATTTTATAATATTTGTTTGATATCTAACATACAGAAAGTGCGTTTGGAACGATTGGCAAGCGTGTTGGTTGGTAATGTTCAGGACCTGGGTTCGATCCCAGGTCCCCCTCATATTCCCTTATTTTTTTCTTTGAAATGTGATCAGGTACTTTGGCCCTTCCATGGTCTATCATACGCTCCTCAATCCAGCATGCCACTTGGCCAATTACGCTCAATCAAGGGACAAGATCTATGGAATATGGTGAACTCTAGTCAATGCTCCCACACGTTGCTTGAAAAAGTCTACAAGGCCTCCAGTAATGGGCCAGAATTACTGGGTTGTACCTCCACTTTGGGGACAACACCCCCCTGAGGTTTGCAATATTTTTCTTTTTTTCATTCTTTTTTTTTACTTTCAATTATTATTCTTAATTAATTATGTTAATTTAATTATTTTTCATAAAAACACAAAACAATAAAAAATCAGAAAAAATCAAAAAAATAATAAATATTTTATTTTAGTATTTTTGTAAATAAATTGCATTAATTAATTTTAGTTATTAAATTAGGTTTAATTGTAATATTTTCATAATAAAAATCTAAAATTGGTAGAATTAGGGTTTAATTAATTTTTTATCCCTTTTTATTTTCTTTCATAATAATTAAATATTTACTATTACTTATTTTTGTAATTAAATTGCATGTAAAATAATTAGGGTTAATTTTAGGTTAAACTTTAATATGTTTTCATAATAAAATAAAAAATTGTAGAATTAGGTTTAATTGCATTAAATTCTCCTAAATACCAAAAAATACCAAAAAATACCAAAAACAATTTCTTTTCTTTTTTTAATTAATTAATTTCATCATTTAATTTAATTTTGCAAAAAGGGTCCAACGCCCTCGTTTTTAATTCTTGTTTAATTCGCGTGTTTATTTCTTCCTCGTGTAATATTTATGTATCTCTCCCAAGGCCATGTAACATTTTTAATCTTTCGCATTTTTAATTCTTTATTTTTCTGTCAAATCGGGTTCTGGAAATTTTGGCGATGTGGACCCGCGCCTTTTGTAATAGCTTTAGAACTTTACTTTTCTCGCAATTTTTAACTGTTAATCAAGGCATGCACGAATGAATGATAAAATAAAAACAAACGTGTAGATCACCCATAACCTGACAAGACAAAAATAAATGAATCTGACACACAAATCACACACCACCCCTAGGGTACGCCTCACTGTTGCCTTGCCTCGAAAGGTGATCGTCGAGTAGAGGATGTCTTAGTAAGTCCTCATGATCCGGGAACCTGGCATGAGGGTAGCTTCTAAGGTGTCTTCCCATTGCTCTGGTGATCACCATGCCCCGAACCTCGAATTGACCCGAACACCTCCAACGGTGGTGCTACCTACCTCTCAATGGTGGGATGGCACTACTTTAAAGGACATTTACACAGACGAATTTCTTAGGGTAGGTAGATGACTCTAGGTACTTGCTCTAATTTCAAAACAAATTCAAAAATACTTTTCACACCGACACCTTTTCAAAAAGCTTTCGAAAGCAATTTTTCAAACACTCTTGAGGACCGATACAAGAGTCGAACTGGAATTTTCAAAGAAACTTTTTAAACCCACAGTTGAAAAGCAAACAAACCATTTTTGAAAACACAATGAGCAAGTATCTAAGAGCCCATGGATAACCATGGATAGAAAGGGTGCTAATACCTTCCCTTTCTATAATCTACCTCCCGAACCGAGAGCAATCTCTTTAAGGAATTTTTCTGTGCTTTTGTCCTTTCCATTTGGAGAAAATAAAAGACGGTGGCGACTCTTGCTTCCGCGACATTTCGCGAACCAGCGTTAAACAGTCAGTTCCAGATCCACCGATCACAGCGGGGTATACCGACATGGTTGAAGCAATAGCTATATTAGTGCGACATATTTGTGAGTACCGGTAGCCTTTGAGTCAATCAAAGAGAATATGGGGCAGATGAGTGATGTCATAAAGCACTAATGAACTCTTAGAACCTTACTTGACCATATTGGCCTTTTATTAGGGGGTAGTGAGATGACCAACTTTGGTGCAGTCCAAAGTTGGTAGATACTCGATACTACACTCATTGAGGGTTGTTTTCTTGGAATATTTGGGTCGCTAGTTAAGTGGCTAAACCAAAACAATGAACATAGAAAACAATCCAGTGATATTGAGCTCCTTAGAACCCGGTTACTATTTATAGGACAGGTTTGGGCCAACTAAACTCAAGAGGGTATTTACCTATGAAACCTCATGCAAGCCTGAAACTAGGGTTTTGTGTGACTTGCTTGTACATGTGCTTGTGCATACATCATGAACATCATAAAGCATCATATGCATCCACTAACCATTTCAAGGGTTTGGATCTTCATCTTTGTTCTTGTTTTGCAGGACATGTAATCTCTTCGCAGAAAAACAATTCAAGTCAATCTTGTGAGAATCCCTCCTCAACTCAAGGAGCTTACATCCAGGATTCCAGAGAATTCTCTTTTTAGTGAAAGACATGGTAGACTTCTCAACTTGGTCAACTCCAACATTGAAGAAGACTTGGTGAAAGTTCTCTTCCAGTTCTTTGACCCCCTACACCACTGTTCCACATTTCCTGATTACCAATTGGTGCCTACTTTGGAGGAATATTCTCAACTCCTGAGAGTTCCTATTCTTCATCAACTACCCTACAACGGTATGGAAAAAGAACCAAAGCCTGAAGATGTTGCTCGAGCATTACACTTGCAACCATCTGACATCAAAGGACATTGGGAAACCAGAAGTGGTGTCAAGGGATTCTTGGCAAAGTTTCTGTTTGAGAAGGCACAAGACTGCTGGAATTCTCTTGATCTACAAGCCTTTTAAGAGATTGTGGCACTCCTCATCTATGGGTTGGCTTTGTTCCCAAACCCTGATCAGCTTATAGATGTGAATGCTGTCAAGATTTTCATATCCCGGAATCCTGTACCTACATTGCTTGGGGACATCCTACACTCATTTTACACACGAACAATGAGGAAAAGAGGTGTTCTCATGTGCTGTACTCCTCTCCTAGCAAGGTGGTTTATTTCTCACCTTCCACAATCAATTTTTAAGAATGAGCAGGGTTTAAGGTGGTCACAACGATTGATGACCCTCACACATTCTGATGTTCATTGGTGTTCTCGGTCCAGAGAAAATGTCATCATCATTGATCGTTGTGGGGAATTCCCTAATGTCCCACTACTTGGCATTAGGGGAGGCATTACCTACAACCCCTGTTTAGCTCTAAGACAGTTTGGATATGCTCGGAGGGATGGCCCTCATGACATGCTGATTTCTGACCTCGTTTTTGACTTCGACAACGATGCGCAAGGACTTTGACAAAGGTTCATCAGAGCTTGGAGGATGCCCAACAAAGTGGATAGTAAGACACTAGGGCACAAGAATTCCATCCCCCTTAAGCCTTATCTCAAGTGGGTATGAACCCGCGCCCAGAATCTTATGATGCCATACCCTCACATTCTCCCCTTGATCAAAGAGCCTGTTATGGAAGGAGAGGTTACATACACCCTCCTACATCCTGACATGCCAACATCATGGGAAGAAATGCAAAAGAGTTGTATCCAACTCAAAGAAGAACGGAATACTTTTGAAGCCAACTTCTACGCTAGTGAGAAGAAGGTTTTGGAGCTTACCCGCCGACTTCATGAGGAGGAAACTCTCAACACTTACATCGCACCAAAGAGGATGCGCAATGTCTTTTTACATTAAGAATTTTGTAATATTTTGCCCATGGGGAACTTATGTACTAACAATTTCTTCTTAATATGACGTGTGTTCCTTTTTGTTTGCAACAAATTTGAATTTCTGAATCCTTGAATGCATTACATGAATAACATACCATTCATCATATGCATAAACAGGTCTTCACACCAGGTTTCCTTATCTTTCTGTTGTTTATTTCAGCAAGATGGATTTGGAGCAGACGGTTAAGGATCTACAAGCACATAATTCTCAATTCCAGCAACTCCTCATGACCTTAGCAAAGGGTCAATAGGACCTCAAAGCACTGTTGGAGAAAAATAAAGAGAAAAAGAAGATGAGGCCCGGAGTAGCCACTTTTGGAAGAAGGTTTGAAACCAATGCTAGAAAAGTTCTCGAGTTCCCCTCAACGTCTGATGAAGGGGCTGGTAAAGGAAAAGGAGCTGCGGTACCTTCTGAATCTGAAATTGAAGAGGAAGAAGAGGAAGAATACAAAGACTATTCCGGACAGCAATATCCCCCGGCGGATGATAAATATAAAAATCTTGAGGATAGATTGGCAGCCATGGAGTTGCAAAGGGTACCTGGTTTAGATTTTGAAGAACTAGGGTTGGTCGCTGGGATCGTCATTCCTCCCAAGTTCAAAGTACCAACATTTGCTAAGTATGACGACCTGTCCTGCCCAAATATGCATATGAGATCCTATGTCAGAAATATCCAACCCCACTCATCTGATAAAGACCTCTGGGTACACTTTTTTCAAGACAGTCTGTCAAGCACACAATTGGACTGGTTCTATCAACTTGAGAGGTCTGAGGTCCACAACTGGGAAGACTTAGCTGCTGCTTTTTACCGTCAATACCAATACAATGCTGATTTTGCGCCCACTCGAACTCAACTACAAAGTATGGGGGTGGCTTCCAATGAAGGATTTAAAGAGTATGCCCAAAAGTGGCGTGATCTGGATGGAAGGGTGCAGCCACCATTGTCGGATAGAGAGCTGGTTAACATGTTTCTAGGGACCCTGTCTGGCCCTTTCTTCAATCATTTAATCGGGAGTTCTTCCGCAGGATTCACTGAACTAATTTTGACCGGCAAAAGGGTCGAGGCCGGTATTAAAAGTGGTAAGATTCAGAAAGATACCTCCGCGTCCACTACTGTTAAGAAAACCTTCCCGGCTAAGAAGGAAGCCTCTGTTGTTTACTCTCAGAAAAGTCAGGGAAGAACCGAGCACCGGCCAACTGTAGGGGCTGTGATGATTCAAAACTCTTCAAATGCTCAACCTCGCGGCAATCAGCCAAGACCTAACCAATAACGGGTAGAAAGGCCACAACGGCAGTTCACCCGAATCAACATGATGCTAGCTCAAGTACTCCCTCATTTGTTAAAGCTGAATCTTACCAGTTTGAAGGAAGCGCCAAAGAACCCTAATACCTCCTCTCCATACTACCACTCCAATGCCAAGTGTGCCTACCACTCTGACATTGTAAGGCACGATACCAATAACTGTTGGGCGCTTAAGAACAAAATCCAAGACCTGATTGACGCCAAGGAAGTAGAATTCGATGCGCCTGAGAAGCCCAATGTGATTTCTACTCCGATGCCTAAGCACGGTCATAATGTTCATGCCGTTATGGAAGACCTTCATGTTACCGATGTTGCTGGCCTTTTGACTCCCTTACCAGTGATTAAAGAGAATTTGATGAGAGCCGGGATATTCCCAGGCTACGGAAAAGACTGCTACTTTTGTTTAAACATACGAGCTGACTGCCCAATGTTGAAATCAGGTATCCAACGCCTGATGGATACCCAAGAGATACTCTTCCAAAAAACCCTTATTGATACCTTCACTCTTGTTACTCCTGCTACTTTTGCTACTTTAACCAACGATATTGCAATAATAACCATCTTCGACAATCTTCCCAAAGCTTGCAAAAGGCCTGTCAAGATTACACCTGATCCTGAACTTGTACCATTAAAAATCACCATGCCGGGGCATGTCCCGTATCAATATGACAAGACGGTACCATGGAACTACGGAGGAGAAATCTTTTATCATGGCATCAAACAGATTGAATCAGTCCAAGAGAATTCTGAAGAGGAGACCCCTGATATAGGGAACATCGCGGGAAAAAGCAAGATAACCCGCAGCAGACAGATTTTTTATCCAGAGATTGCTCCCTCTCGAGCAGTTTTCGAACCCTCGAAAGCTTCTGTGCCTGTTAGGCCATCTGTGCGAGACCCGATAATTGAAGAATTGGATACTCCTGAAGTAAGACCATCTGTTGATACTACCAATAAGGGTAAGGGGATACTGGAAGCGCCTGTCAGGACGAAGGCCCATACTGTGGTTATCCCCGAAACCACCTGTGATCGGTGGATCTGGAACTGACTGTTTAACGCTGGTTCACGAAATGTCGCGGAAGCAAGAGTCGCCACCGTCTTTTATTTTCTCCAAATGGAAAGGACAAAAGCACAGAAAAATTCCTTAAAGAGATTGCTCTCGGTTCGGGAGGTAGATTATAGAAAGGGAAGGTGTTAGCACCCTTTCTATCCATGGTTATCCATGGGCTCTTAGGTACTTGCTCATTTGTGTTTTCAAAATTGTTTGTTTGCTTTTCAATGTGGGTTTAAAAAGTTTCTTTGAAAAATTTCAGTTCGACTCGTACGTCAGAGTGTTTGAAAAATTTGCTTTGAAAGCTTTTGAAAAGTGTTGGTGTGAAAAGTCTTTGAATTTTTGTTTTGAAGAGAGCAAGTATCCATGAGTCGTCTACCTACCCTAAGGAATTCGTCTGTGTAAATGTCCTTTAAAGTAGTGCCATCCCACCATTGAGAGGTAGGTAGCACCACCGTTGGAGGTGTTCGGGTCAATTCGAGTTTGTAGGGACATGGTGATCACCGGGGCAATGGGAAGACACCTTAGAAGCTACCCTCATGCCAGGTTCCCGGATCATGAGGACTTACTAAGACATCCTCTACTCGACAATCACCTTTCGAAGCAAGGCAACAGTGAGGCGTACCCTAGGGGTGGTGTGTGCGATTCGTGTATCGTTTTCATTGATATTTGTCTTGTCATGTTCATTGGTGTTCTACGCTTGATTTTATTTTAAGTCCATACATTCTTTCATGCTTTTGTTAACAGTTAAAAGTTGCGGGAAAAGTAAATCTAAGACTATTACAAATGGCGCGGGTCCACATCGCCAAAATTAAACCGGACCCGATTTGACGGAAAGTAAATAAAGCAAAAGAAATAAAAGTGCGAGAAGTTTAAGTTACAATGCTTCGGGAGAGATACATAGTGAATTAAGCGAAATAAAACAAATGTGCGAATAAAATAAATTACGAACGAGGGCGTTGGACCCTTTTGCAAAATATTATTAATAAGGAATTAAAATTAAGAATTAAAAGAAAATGCTTTTTAGTATTTTTGTGTTTTTTGAGATTTAATAAAAAAGAATTAATTAAAAACCAAAATGAAATGTTAAACCTAGTTCTAATTATTTTTAAGTTTATTATGAAAGTATTAAAATTTAACCTAAATGCAACCCTAATTAGTTTACAAGTTTAATTATGAAAATAAATAAATCACTAATATTATGGCAAAAAAAGAGGAAAATTAAAAGGAATAAAAAGTCATTAAACCTAATGCTATATTTTTGGATTTTAGTTATTAAGAAAATGTTGAAATTTTTAACTAAATGAAACCCTAATTATTATGTACAATTTAATTATAAAAATAAATAAATAAATAATATTATGATAAAAGGAAAAATTAAAAAAAGATAAAAATTAAGCCTAAATTCTATATTTTTTATGTTTTATTATGAAAAGAATTAAGATAAACCTAATTAAACTAATATTTATTACATGTTAATTTATTTACAAGAAAATATCAAAATAAATAATCATTATATTTTTTTATCCTTTTCTGAGTTTTTTAAGGTATTTTTTGTATTTGGTAAAAAAAACAATCAATTAAAGCAAAAAAAAGAAAAATATAATAGCAATTAAAAATAAAATAAGAAAAATATGAAGAAGACAAACCAGGGGGTTTCAGTCCCAAATTAGGAGGTGTAGGCCTTAGCAATCTGGCCCAACAAGTCCTTGATCTTTTTGACTTTCCTGACTAGCCTGTGGTGCGTTGACTGGGGTTTATGGGTGTCCTTTAATCCCTGCCCTTGATTTGATGCTGGGATGGACGTGGCATGCTGATTTCTGAAGGTGTATGGTGGTTGTCCACATAAGCGCAATTCTTTGCGTGTTGATGGCTGTTTGGGATTGGAGTCGCTTCTGGGAACCACAAGGAAGCTTATGGAATGAGTATTAGGGCTTGAATCCACTTAGAACACTGATTTCAGTTTTGAGTTTTATGGCTATTTTTTCAAGTTGGCAATGGTGTCTCCTGCGCAGCATTCAGTGTGTGGGCATTAGGTTTTGACTCAGCACTTATGAGGGAAGGGAATTAGGTCATTAGCTGGCCTTGATCCATGCCCATGAGAGAATTAGTCTTAGGTCTTTCACCATTAACAAACTTTCCCTTTTTTAAGCAAAACCAAGACTTGGTGTACAACCTAACCCTAGCATGAGTTTGTGAGCTGGCACATGATATATGGAAGCTATTCCAATTCAAATGACACTATTCCATTGACTTTTAAATTTTATTTGAATTTTTAAAGATTTAAAATGAATTAAATTATCAAAAATTAAATAAAATAGAAAAATCAATGTTTGATCTTGAAATTAATCATAGGACACGTGTGTGGCATGACAAGGCTGAATCAAGTGGAAGAAAGTGGGCCCTTTTGTCAAAAATTGAAGTTTCAAGGATAGTTGACTTTTGCCGTTTCACAAAAATTTCCCAACTTCTACAAGGCATAACTTGCTCAATTGTTAAGCTTTTCTCATGTTCTTGGACATTTTGGAAAGGTCTTTGAGTCCTTTAACCAATGCCTTTGGTCCCATGTCATTTTGATTTTCCAATCTCAAGTTATGGCCTTTGACTTAAAGTCCCTTTTTGTTGACTTTTGAAAATGACCTATAATGTTGAAATTGATAACTTTTTGTGAGAGCATTTCTTGGACTTGAAGTATGAAGATGAATTGTAGGAAATGTCTTTCTCTTCAAAATGAGCTTTGGATGGAATTTTTCTGATAATCCATGTGAAAGTTATGCCTTGGTCAATTTCAGTTGACTTTTTCAGCTGTCCAAATAAGGAAACTTTTGCATCTTGATGATTTTCTGAGCCAAATTTTGAGAATCATGATCAAGCATTGATCAAATGATGTTTGTGGCTTCAAAATGATATGTTGACCAAAAATTTGAACTTTTGACTGTCAAATGACCATTTTGCCCCTACAGTTGACTGTAGTGCAATTTAGGGTTTTGACTGTGCAATTTTGAGCTGAATGCCTTGGAGCTTGATATGAGGATGCTTGACCATGTTTGTAAGCATATGAGACTTGATTGGGCCTTTGAACACTTCCTTTTCTTGATCAGACTCAAAACCCTAATTTTGACTGTTTAGGAGGCCCTTGCACTATGCAACCCTTGGGTAATTTTGTGACTTGGCTTGGCAATTTCTTGAAGAATATGAGAGGGAAAATTTTGGGGTATAACACCACCCAGAAAGAAATGGAAGAAATCCTGAAAATAATCAGAAAGAGCGACTACCACGTCGTGGAGCAGCTAGGGCAGACCCCTTCTAAAATCTCAATGTTGGCTCTTCTACTCTGCTCTGAGGCCCATGCTAAGGCCCTGATCAAATTTTTGAAGGCGGCACACGTGCCCCAAGAAACTTTGGCTGACCAGTTTCAGGAGTGTGTGGCCAGTCTTACTGCTGATAATGGGCTTGGGTTTTCCGATGCCGATTTGACTCCCAAAGGAAGGAAACACAACGACGCGCTACATGTCTCAGTTGAATGCAGGGGAACCACCCCCGCCCATGTCTTATTTGATACAGGTTCTTCTTTGAATGTGTTGCCGAAGAAAGCGTTAGACCGTTTGGATTGCGAAGGATTGACCCTCAAATCCAGTAACATCTTTGTTAGGGCTTTTGATGGGTCCAAAAGAATGGTTCACGGGGAGGTTGATATTCCTATCAAAGTAGGCACAAAAGTTTTCAACTCCACCTTTTATGTGATGGACATCCGTCCTTCATATTCGTGTTTGTTGGGAAGACCGTGGATCCATTATGTTGGGGCAGTTACCTCCTCTTTACACCAAATGTTGAAATATCCTGTTAAGGGTAAGATTATAACGGTGCACGGCGAGGAAGAGTACATGATAAGTCATCTAAATTCCTTCCGCTATGTGGATTTGGATGGCGAGTTCATCGAAACGCCTTTCCAACATTTTGAGGAAGTTTCTCCGGAGGTCACAGTTGCGAAGACAATGGTTGAGGTGCCTATCATTCCCAAGCATGTATCTAGGATGGCATCTCTCAAGGACACAGAGGCTGTATCTAAAGAGGGAAAGTGCACAATGTGGGGGCAACTTCCTGATTTTCCCCATAAGACGGACAAGTTTGGATTAGGGTTTACTGCTGCAGGACAAAAGGCTATGCGTTGCTCCAAGGCTGGAGGACCACCCATCAAGATCACCCGCCATGGAATCAATGTTGTAGAAGATGATGATAAAGAGAACCACTTTGAAGATTGGATCTTTCCAACCGTCGAATGGGGTTTAAGGAACTGGGAAGCAGAGGATTTTATTCCCATCACCTTTATCAACCAGTAATTTTATCTTTGAACAATTTCCTATTTTTGGTCTGTAATAACTAAACAATTCGTACACTATTTTCACCTCATGCCTTGCCCGGGGCATGTAGGTCCATTTGTAAGGGCTTGATTTTCTTCATTATCATATGCCATGTTTTAATGAATCATTGGAAGTTTTTCATCTATAAATTGTTGTGTTCATTTTCTTTCCTTTTGCATTTTGATTTGTTTAAGGATGGCTATCCCTTACACACACCCACACTCACAAATGCAGGTACCCATCCACTCCGGATTCCATGGGTGACTATTTTGCTTTAGCCTTCGATAACTCTGAAGATTTGGTCAATCATGATGAGTACGAAGTTGACAAAGACTGTGAAGTGCCGGGAGAGTTAGCCAGACTTTTGCAAAAAGAAGAGAGGGCTATTCTGCCTCATGAAGAGTTGCTAGAAACCATCAACTTGGGGATAGATGAAGACAAGAAAGAGGTTAAGGTGGGTGCCAACCTGGAACCAGGTGTCAAAGAGCGCTTAGTACAGTTGTTGAACGAATATGTTGAAATCTTCGCCTGGTCTTATGAAGACATGCCGGGATTGGACACAAATATTGTGGTTCACCATCTCCCTACAAGAGAAGACTGTCCACCGGTCAAATAAAAGGTCCGCCGAATGAGGCCCGACATGTCTGAGAAGATCAAAGTTGAGGTAATGAAGCAATTCAACGCTGGATTTCTGGCTGTTACTTCCTATCCACAATGGGTTGCTAACATTGTGCCCGTGCCTAAGAAGGACGACAAATTCAGAATGTGTGTGGACTATCGGGACTTAAACAGGGCTAGCCTCAAGGATGATTTTCCACTGCCACACATCAACATCTTGGTTGACAACATAGCTCAACACAAGGTATTTTCCTTCATGGATGGATTCTCAGGATACAACCAAATCAAAATGGCTCCCGAGGACATGGAGAAAACTACTTTTGTCACGCAATGGGGTACCTTCTGCTACAAAGTGATGCCATTCGGACTGAAGAATGCAGGGGCAACCTATCAACGCGCCATGGTAGCTTTGTTTCATGATATGATACATCATGAGATCGAAGTTTACGTAGACGACATGATAGCTCGATCACAGACAGAAGAAGAACACCTTGATCATTTGCAAAAGCTGTTTGATAGGTTGAAGGAGTATAAGCTCAGACTGAACCCAAGCAAGTGCACTTTTGGAGTTAGGTCTGGTAAACTTTTGGGATTTATTGTCAGCAACAAAGGCATTGAGGTTGATCCTGCTAAGGTCAAAGCTATACAAGAAATGTTTGCCCCCCGCACTGAAAAGGAGGTTAGAGGATTCTTGGGACGCTTAAACTATATCGCGAGGTTCATCTCTCACCTGACATCTACCTATGAGCCAATTTTCAAACTGTTGAAGAAAGATCAGGTAGTTGAATGGAACAATGATTGTCAAGTTGCTTTTAATAAGATCAAGGAGTATTTACTGGAACCTCCTATTTTGATGCCACCCGTCGAAGGAAGGCCGTTAATCATGTATCTGACTGTGTTAGATAACTCAATGGGGTGCGTACTGGGCCAACATGACGAGTCTGGCCGAAAAGAGCATGCCATTTATTACCTTAGCAAAAAGTTTACCGACTGTGAGACTCGCTACTCACTGCTCGAGAAAACTTGTTGCGCTTTGGTATGGGCTGCTCGCCGGCTAAGGCAGTATATGTTGACTCATACCACTTTGCTGATTTCCAAAATGGATCTGATCAAGTATATCTTCGAGAAGCCTGCTTTATCTGGAAGAATCGCTAGATGGCAGATGATTCTAACTGAGTATGATATCCAGTATACTACCCAAAAATCTATAAAAGGGAGTGTACTAGCTGACCATCTAGCTTATCAAGCCGTCGAAGATTACCAATCTATGAGATTCGACTTCCCTGATGAGGACATCATGACATTGGACAACATTGAAGGTGACTGGCCGTATGACGGACCTGAACAAGGATCCCGATGGACCCTGTACTTTGATGGTGCTTCAAATGCACTTGGCAATGGTATTGGTGCGGTACTCATTTCTCCGGAAGGTTGCCATACACCCTTCAATGCCCGACTTTGCTTCAGCTGTACCAACAACATGGCTGAATATGAAGCTTGCATCTTTGGTCTCAAGGCTGCTATAGACTTGGGAATCAAATCTTTGGTCGTATTTGAGGACTCGGCTTTGGTTATCAGTCAAGTCAAAGAAGAGTGGGACACCAAAAATCCTAATCTTATCCCATACAAAGAACATGTCTTGACATTGTTGCCTCATTTCAAGCAGATTACCTTCGAGCATTTCCCGCGAGAAGAAAATCAGCTAGCAAATGCTCTGGCTACAATGTCTTCCATGTTTAAACTCAACTGGGATAACGAGGCTCCCCAAATTACCATCGAGCGAATGGATGAACCTGCGCACTGTCATGAGATTAACACCGAAGAAGTAGTGGAACAACCCTGGTTTCATGAAATCAAAATATATCTCCAGACTAGAGAATATCCTGAATGAGCTTCAGTAAATGATAAAAAGTTCTTAAGGAAATTTGCTGCCAAGTTCTTCCTAAGAAATGGCATCCTTTATAAATGCAGCTATGATTGTGTGTTGCTTCGTTGTGTGGACAAGGTTGAAGCAGAGTTGATCATGACCGAAATACAAAGTGGCACGTTTGGCACCCACTTGAGCGGACATACGATGGCTAAGAAGATTCTAAGGGCAGGCTACTACTGGTCTACCATGGAAGTTGATTGTCATTAACATTCCCGTACCTACCACAAATGCTAAGTCTATGCCGACAAGGTACATATTCCTCTTGTTCCTCTCAATGTTCTGACATCTCCTTGGCCATTCGCAATGTGGGGCATTGACATGATTGGAGAGATCAAGCCTACGGCATCCAATGGACATCGCTTCATCCTGGTGGCTATTGACTACTTCACCAAGTGGGTCGAAGCAGCTTCCTATGCCTCTGTTACAAAGAATGAGGTTGCCCGCTTCATCAAGCAAAACCTCATATGCCGGTATGGTATCCCCGACAGGATTATCACGGACAACGGTACAAATTTGAACAACACTATGATCACCACTCTATGCAAACAGTTCAAGATTTATCATCACAATTCATCTCCATATCGGCCAAAGATGAACGGTGTTGTTGAAGCCGTGAACAAGAATATCAAGAAGATCATTTAAAAGATGACAATCACCTACAAAGACTGGCATGAGATGTTACCGTTTGCCCTGCATGGATATCGTACCACGGCACGTACTTCAACAGGGGCAACCCCTTTCTCTTTGGTATATGGCATGGAAGCTATTTTACCTATTGAGGTTCAGATTCCTTCCTTAAGGATTATGAAAGATGCCGGTTTAAGTGAAGACGACTGGATTCAGACCCGACTTGATCAACTTAACTTGATCCACGAGAAGCGACTTACTGTTGTTTGTCATGGTCAGACGTATCAAAAATGGATGATCAAGGCTTTCAACAAGAAAGTCAGGCGTCAGGTATATCAAGTCGGAGATCTTGTAATCAAGTGGATCATCTTACCGCAAAGTGATCCCAGGGGAAAATGGACTCCTACTTACGAAGGACCATTTGTGATCAAGAGCATATTTTTTGGTGGGGAAATGATTCTGACCACCATGGACGGTGACGACCTGCCGCACCCTGTGAACGCAAACATAGTCAAAAGATGGGCATCTTGGGCAAAAATGGGCATCCCAGTGAATCGAAAACCCGAAAGGGCGGTTCAGGCAAAAATTAGGGATAAAACAAAAAAAATATGTACACCCAGCAAGTTGAAAACCCGAAAGGGCGACTTGGGCAAAAAAGGGTTTCCCGGTGGATCGAAAACCCGAAAGGGAAGTCCAGGAAAAAGTTAGGGAATTAAAGCGTATGACTATGTATCGTCGGATCACTTTAAGAACAATCTCTTCACCAACAAGCTCCAAGCTTCTGATCAATCCAGTCATCGGCGGACGAAGCAGCGAATGGACAAAATATTCAGAGTTGTAAAGGCTATAGCAGAATGGGAACCCCATGGAATTATTACACATAGCCATCTTTCTTTTGTATAAAATTTTTCTCAATTTTTACGACAACATTCTCTTACTAGGATGTCTTCCTCCTTTGTACAAAGATACTTACAAAAGTTAATACAAAGATACTTCAAATGCAGAAATTTGCTTGCCTTTCTTTTCTTTTACACTTATGTTTTATTTGAAAACGTCCAATGTTTTGTTAAATAGGCATATGCATTTGAATATAATCACTGCTTACAAATAAAACAAAATTGAGAAAGGATAATTACTTATAGGTTGAAGGTGTGGGAAGATATCCTTGTGCTATTTCAGAAGAAATCCCCCACAAATGCATCCTTCAGATCCTCAACAAGGCTAAAAATTTGGAGTATATTTCCCCAGCAGAGTTAAAATTCAAGATCCCCAGTGGAGTCCGAAAACCCTGAAAAACCTATCCCCAGCGGAGCCAGAATATTCTAAACTTTCTTCCCCAGCGAAGTCATATTTCCAACTATCAACCCCCGGTGGGAACTGTTCAACTTCCCCCAATTTCCCCAGAAGTCTGAAAACCAAGCAGATAACAGCTAACTTCTTGGCTTATCCCCAACTAGGATGCTTCCCTAGTAGTTTGGCATACAACCCTAAGCTCTTGATTTCACCGGCCGAGTAAACATTCTCCCCACAGAGTTATCTCCCAGTAGATCGAAGATTCTCGGTCTCATTTCACCAAGCAGAAGCCTCCTAGGTTTTAACTCCCCAGTAGAGATTTTTAGAGTTTTCCTTATTTCCCAGGACAATCATGAAGGATTCTCATTCCCCGCAGAAGTTGTCAAAGACCTTGTTAATCCCCACAAATCACTAAGGATTTTCAATCTCCAGCAGTGGTCCCAGGATTTCTCCTTCTCAAACAAACAGAGATCTTTAATCCTCAAGCAGTCAGCAGGGATTTCTCATCTTCAATAATCAAAGATTTTTGAACCCTCAGCATTGGTCAGGAATTTACTTCCTCCGGCAGCAGTCAAAGATCTCATTATCTCCAGTTATCAAGGATTTATTTTCCTCAGCAAGATAGCTAATCAGCTTACATGCACATCCATTACCTTCATATATCATAAACATTGATGAAACACATTTCATTGCATCATACATATCATGCAACATAACTTTGTGTTTTAGCTAACATTTTACCCTTTTCAGGATAAGATTAAAAGGCTATCGTTAACAATTATTATGATGCAGTATGGATACACCCCAGACACGGCGGTCATTCTACTACTCATTTAGACTTCAGCAATCCGATACAGACTAGTTACGCTCCAGACACGGCGGTCATTCTACTACTCATTAAGACTTCAGCAATCCGATACAGACTAGATACGCTCCAGACACGGAGGCCATTCTATCTCTCATTCAGATTCAACTATCAACTTCAAGTTCAGATACGCTCCAAACACGGATGCCATTCTGGCCCTTATACCAGAAGTTTGATTCTCCCCAGTGCAGTCGCCACGGAAGTTATTCTGTCACTTATTCAGATCCCAGTTATAGTCTCAGATACACTCCAAATACGGAAGTCATTCTGCTACTCATACAAATCTCAACTTCAGATACAGTCCAGATACACTCCAGACACAGTTGCCATTATGTCACTCATTCAGAGCTTATCCCGAGCACACAATTGCTCCAAATACAAATGTTTCTCTGTTACCCATTCAGAATACAGATACACTCCAAGACACGGCAGTCATTCTGATATTCATTTAAAGATCAAATACAGTTACAGCTCGGATACGCTCCAGACACGGATGCCATTCTTTTGCTCATACAAACTTAGTCTCCAGATACAGTTCAAATGCATTCCAGACACGGATACCATTTTGATGTTCATTCTTCTGACCTACAACATTGCAATTCAACAAACATTCTTGGATGGCATCTTTAAGCCCATCTCCAGCAAGATTCTACCTTCTCCAAATGGCATATTTAAGCCCATTCCCTCAACAATATTTTGACGAGTGCAAATTTACGGGCACTCTAGTGTCCAATCCTCTTTTACCTTCGAGTCGCGAAAGGAAAACTTGCCAATCTAACTCTTCAGGTTCAAGAAGATTGAACAGGGGCAACTGTTGTACCCAAAAATTTGCCCTCTCATTTCATCAACATTTCTCATCACAAGACTCTTGGAATTCAAGATCAAGCTAGGGTTTGCTCTACTCAAGACACCTCCTTGCGTTGTTGACCTAAATTAGAGTTTGAGTTTGTACAGGGATGTTTTGACCTACAATGCCCAAAGTGACTTTCATACTTCATATTGGACTCACAAGTTTGTCCATACCAAGTTTCAAGCCTTGAATCAAATTTTTGCCCAATCAATTGGACAATTGACCTAGAAATCAGCTGTATTGGGGAAAAAGTCAACTGTGGCCAATTAATAGTCAAACCTCATGAAATTTGACCCACTTCAACATTATGAACTCATATGAACCATTTGATCAAGTTTGGATCACAATTCCATAAGAAATTTGATCAGATCACCAAAAGGGCAAAATGGTCATTTTTAGGGTTTTGACTGTACAAAGGCAATTTTTGACTGTTTGACCTAGCCAATGGCAAATCAATCTCAACCATCGACTCAAGGACTCAATGACATCATCTTGACCCATTCAACAAGTTCAAAAGATCTCAAATGCATAAGATTGACAGATGAATTTTTCAGTCAACTGATCAAAATTTAACTGTATACTGAAAAGTCAAACTTTTACTTTTTGGTCAAAATCAAGTGCCAAGGGTCATTTTTCATCAAGACATGTAAAATTATGAAACTTGTTCATCAAGAAACCCAAAATTGCAAATTAGGGTTTAAAATGGAAAAATTTTCATAACTTAGAAATTTTCTAAGTTACAAAATTTTCTTATTTTTTCCTAACTTTGTCCCATTTTTTCACCAAGATGCAAATGGATTCAAACAAAACTTACAACATGAAAGTTGTATTCCATCACAAAGTCTAAAACTTTGATTCACAAAGTTTTCTCAAAAGAAGTTTGGATCTCAAGTTATGATTTTTGGAACAAGGGTCCCTAAAACTTTTAACTTAGAGAATTTTTGCCCTAGTTTAGGCAGGATTTTGACCCATCTTCTTGGCCATTTTTCACATAGTTTCACTTGGAGTCATGAGTTGCATTTCAAAGATGGATTATAGTACATGTTTCAAGCTTTCCAAATTGTCCAAGAACTCCTCAAACACCTTTGTGGTTAGGGAGAATCGAATGCTTGAAGTTGGCAAAAACTCACTTTGTAACCATGGCCAATACATGTTCATACCACTTGCCAAAAGAACCTCAAGCAATACAGGTTCAGTGGACATCGGGCAAGCTCAAAAGAACCTCAGGCCCCATTGAAAGTTGTTGCATTGTCCAGCTCGAACTCAACTGAAATAGGTATTTCATGAACTTCTATATCTCTATTTAGGAACATTTAGACTTAGGTTTGTGAATGAAAGATGTTGTATTCATTGCCCTGAAACCATACATGTGCTTAGTTTTCATTTATATTAATCGTACTAGGAGAATTTCATCCATGAACTTTCTGAAAAAACTAGGTTAGAAATTAGGGCCAGAGAAATTCTATCTGGTCTTTGAGAGTTAGCTTAAGTTTTTTATATGGTTAGATTCGTTGTTTGATGCTCTACAAGTTTCATGTTTTGAGTTTTGTCAAAGGATTATGTTCTGGACTGGGCCGGGCTGGCCCAAAAGCAACGATAAAGGCCCAATCCAAATGGACTTGCTAGGGGTCACGTCGACCAAAGGATCACAGCTATGCCCGACATACTTTGTTGGGGCGACATCCTCACCCTCGTACTATCCAGCTCGACCTCAGCTCGAGCACTCCACAAACGGCAGACACGGTCCGCTACACTCTCAACGGGACCCCAAAAAGACCGCGTCCTTGTCCGCCCGCACTTCACGCAGGACATCCAGGAAGGGGACCACATGCGGGTCCCCACTACGCATGTAGAACCTGGCAGTTCCTCCATTGGGCCAAACCTGCCCGGCCCAATGAAGGAACATTGGCCCAGCGCTGGGGGCTATAAATACCCTTTGTTCCCAGAGGGTCAGGTATTCATTCTATCACATATACTCACACTTTTCCTGCTCGTGCTCTTACTTACTTCAGCATCGGGGTGCCTTGCAGGTACCCCTCCCCCCCCCCCCCCCCCCCCCCACCTCGTTCAAAACTTCAGCTCGGAGCCAGCCGTGACGGTCCAAGTCTGATCAGGTTAGATCAGTGGCGCCGTCTGTGGGAAACTAGCTTCCCCGTCTTGCAAAACTCAAAGACCAAAGCTCAAATTCAACTACCGTTGTCATGGCTGATCATGCCCGCGATGAGCAGAACATCCGCGTCGTCGACACTAACAACGGCACCGCGGACAAAAACGGACACCTTGATAACGCCGACAACCCCGGCCACAACACCATTCCTGCGACAACTGCCCCCGGAAATTCCACCTATAGGGACGGAGCTACTGCATCATCTTCCTCGGTCCCTCCACCACTCGAAGACGACCTGGCGGCCCTCGTACACTACAGAGTTGCCCAGTTCCAGGAAGTCCCCGTCCCCGCCGGGGCGGATGCCACAACTCAAGCGCTGTTCACAGCGATTAATCAAACGAACTATCTAATCTTCGCCCAAGGAGAGAGACTAAGGGCGCTTGAAGACGAGCGAAGACCCCCGAGGAGGCATCGGAGACCCCATACTCCCCCTCCTCGAGTGACTGAAGCTCAACACCCATCTCCCCCGCGGAGACATTACAGGGAGACCTCTCGAAGCCAATCTCCCCGGCCAAAAGAGAAACGGCCTCATCTGGAGAGGCAGCCCATCATTCAAGCCAGAGAACCTAGTCGTGACCCGGCGAGACAAGAAAGAAGGAACTCCGGAGACGGACGTGTGAAATTCAACCACCGAGCATCCCGCTCGAGAGAGACTCAGTACGACCTGGACCGTCGTGCCAGACAGTACTACAGATCCTCATTCCTGTCTCCGGAGAGAAGCGACGAGGACGACCCCCGCGGTCCCCTGTCACAAGCTATTATGGAAGCACCCATCCCCCCGGGCATGGAGAAGCCCCCTCACTTAAAGGAGTACGATGGAGTCGCGGACCCGGTCGACCACATAGAAGGGTTCGAGGCTATGCTTCATTATCACAATGTCGGGGGGCCCATCAAGTGCCGTCTATTCCCCACGACTCTCAGGAAGGCGGAAATGGACTCGTACAAAGGACTCGCCCCGGGCTCAATCACCTAGTGGCAGAACCTGAAGAACCAGTTCATCAGTTCCTTCACAGCTTCTCGGCAGCATCCGAAGACCGAGGTGGCTCTTGAGGCCATCATCCAAAGACAGGATGAAACCTTGAGGGAGTTCATCAACCGCTTCAACCGGGAAGCCATACAGGTCCCCTGTGCGGACCATATGAAGAGATATTTGCTGGAGAGAGGGCTCCTCCGCGGCACGGAATTCAGAAAGGCCGTGGGTATCGAGCCACCTCGGACATTCGATGCCCTCCTCGAAAAAGCTCGGGCATACATGGACTACGAGGAGAGGGAAGCGGCCAACAGAGCCCGAGATCCCAGAACTCGTGGTCCCAACAGCAGTTCGCGCCAAGAAGCTCCTCCTCGACGAACCGGGGAGAAAAGGAAAGAAGACAGACCCCGGGAAGTCCGGGAACAAAGAGGACCTTCGGGGCGTTTCACCGAATACACTCCGCTCACAGCTTCCCGCGAGCGCATTCTGGCGGAGTGTGCCAGCACTGATTTCAAGGACGGCGGTGTCAAACGTCCCCGACCTGCTCCCGCCAAGCCCGGAGCAGACAAGAACAAATATTGTCAGTACCATAGGAGCCATGGTTATCTGACTGAGGATTGCGTCCACCTCAAGGACGCCATCGAAACCCTCATCAAGGGAGGGATGCTCGCGCAATACCGGCGAAACGATGCTCCCCATCGTGACGCCCAAGAAACTAGAGAGCCGGAGGAGGATGCCCGACCATCTGACGAGTCGGTCCCTATCCAAACCGCCTTCTCCGTGACCAGGCCCGAGGACTTCGACTTCCCCGAGCACCTGCAGGAGCCGCTCACAACGCACAGCATGTGGGAATATTTCCCCTCCGCCCTTGTCATCAACGGCGGCGGGTTCAATGACTTGACCATCAATTCAGCCAAGAGGAAGCTGGACGAGCTGGTCGACGCGGCTCCCCCGCAAACAGTGACGTTTGAAAGGGTGAAGGGCAAGTCAGAGCCCATCACCTTCTACCTAGAAGAGCTCCCCGGCGGAGCCCCGAACGCGGTCATCCCCTTACTGATAAGGGCAAGAATGGCCAATTTTGATGTACATCGCATCCTGGTCGATGAAGGGAGCTCCGTCGACGTCATGTACAGCCAACTGTTCCGAACCCTACAGCTGGACGACTCAAATCTCTCGTCGTATGTAGGGTCGGACTTACAAGGTTTCAACGGCTCGACCTCCAAACCTTGGGGATATGTCGAGCTTCTGGTTACGTTCGGCGAAGGGACGACTACAAGACAAGTCAAAGTAGGCTTCCTCGTCATCGACTGCCCGTCTCTGTACAACTGCATCTTGGGGAGACCGACACTGGCAGAGCTGACAGCGGTACCCTCGACCGTCCACCTGAAGATGAAGTTCTATACCAAGAGGGCACGAGTAGCTACTATCCAAGGAGACCTAGCCGCTGCCCGCAGGTGCTTCAACGCCGCTTCTAAGGGACGTGATACTGTCGACATAGGGACCAGGCCTGCCAAAAGGACACGACAGGAGCCCGACAAGAAAGAGTCCCCCGAGGAAGAAGTCCAGAAAGCTCCACCAAAGGTTGATTCTATAGCTCTGGACACTCGCTTCGACCAGGACGAGCCATCCAGCGGCGAGCAAATCCCACTCCGACCAATACCGGACGGGGATTTTGAGCTCGTCCCCCTCGGCACGGATCCGACCAAGGGAGTGAAGATTGGCAAAGACCTCCCCGACTTGGCCAGGAAGCAAATCAAGGCCTGCTTACGCGAGAATGCTGATCTGTTCGCCTGGAGCACCGCGGAAATGCCCAGACTCGACCCTGAGGTCGCCTGTCACCACCTCGCCATAGATCCAGCCGCTAGGGCCGTAGTACAACGTAGGTGTAGGAAGTCTCCAGAAAAAACGGAGGCTGCTGAAAAAGCTGTAAAAGACCTCCTAAAGGCAAATTTTATTTCTGAAGCCCGGTACTCCACCTGGTTGTCAAACGTTGTACTCGTTAAAAAGATTAATGGAAAATGGAGGATGTGTGTTGACTATACCGATCTCAACCGGGCATGCCCGAAAGATGCTTTCCCTCTGCCTAACATTGACATGCTGGTCGACAACTCGGTCGGCTACAAAACATTGTCGTTCATGGATGCCTACTCGGGCTATAACCAAATTCCGATGGCCGTGAGCGACAAACACTGCACGGCTTTCATGACCATCTCGGGCAACTATTACTACAACGTAATGCCCTTTGGACTGAAAAACGCCGGAGCAACTTACCAGCGCATGATGAACAAAGTTTTCCACAAACAGATCGGCGACATGCTCGAGGTGTATATGGACGACATGATCGTCAAATCCCGGGCAGACACCGACCATGCAGCGCACCTCAGGACAATCTTCGCCCAAGCAAGACAATGCAAAATGAGATTCAACCCCGAGAAGTGTACGTTCGGGGTCAAGGCAGGAAAATTCCTCGGATTCTACCTAACAGAACGAGGAATTGAAGCCAACCCCGACAAATGTCGCGCGTTCTCCAATCTCCCGACACCAACGTCGAAGAAGTAAATACAAATCATGAACGGCATGCTCACATCATTATCCCGCTTCATCGCGAGGTCCGCTCAGCACGCCCTCCCCTTCTTCAAACTCCTTCGAAAGGAAGCAGCCTTCGAATGGAACGAGGAGTGCGAGCGGGCGCTACGCCACCTAAAGCAAAGTCTATCTCAGCCGCCCGTGCTATCTCGACCAGCCGACGGGGAGCCACTGTTTTTATACCTGGCTGTCTCGAACAAAGCCATCAGCGCGGCTCTCGTCCACGAGACCCCCGACGGACAGAAACCCGTCTACTTCACGAGCAAAGCCCTGCAAGGACCCGAAAGCAGATACCAACAGATAGAAAAGGTGGCCCTATCCCTCGTCAACGCGGAGTGGAGGCTCAGACACTATTTTCTGGCCCACGCGATCATCGTGCGAACCGGCCAACCGGTGAGGCAACTCCTAGGTCGACCTGATATGGCGGGCAGAATGCTGAAATGGTCCTTGGAACTCTCCGAATTCGACATTCAGTACGAGAGTAGGAAAGCCTTGAAAGCGCAGGCCCTGGCCGACTTCCTCGCGGAAATGACCACTCATGACCCACCCCCAGGGAAGGAACACAAGTGGACCATCTTCGTCGATGGAGCATCCAGCTCGTCCGGAAGTGGCGCAGGAATCCTTTTGGAAAACGAAGAGGGTGTAGTGATCGAGCACTCCCTAGCTCTTTCCTTCCCAACATCAAACAACCAAGCAGAATATGAGGCCCTGCTCGCAGGATTGAGATTAGCCAAGGACCTGGGAGCCCGCGAGGTACAGATCTACACCGACTCCCAACTCGTCGCCTCCCAAGTCCAGGGGAGTTACCAAGACAAAAACGACAACCTCGTCGAGTACTTGAACTTGGTCAAAAAACACATGACAAAGTTTGTACGGGCGGAAATTTCACATGTTCCCCGCGAGCAAAACACGAGGGCATACATATTGTCCAAACTCGCGAGCACAAGAAAGAAAGGCGGGAACAAATCCGTCATCCAAGAATCCCTAGCACGCCCGAGTATCGAAAGATCCTCAACGCTAGTCGAGGTCCACGCCATTGGGGACGCCTCGTCCTGGATGACCCCGGTTTACAATTTCTTGACAAAGGGCGAACTTCCATCGAACCAGTCCGATGCGACCGTCACAAAGCGGCGAGCATGCTCCTACGTGGTGCTCGAGCACAAACTGTACCGCAGGGGATTCTCCATCCCCCTCTTAAAATGCATCAACGAATCCACAGTCCCTGAGGTACTGCGGGAGATACACGAAGGGATCAATGCCCAGCACATGGGCGGTAAGTCCTTGGCGAGGAAAGCCCTTCGAGCGGGATATTACTGGCCGACGATGCAGCAGGACGCCAAGGAACATGTTAAGAAATGCGACAAGTGCCAGAGGCACGGTGACATGCACCTCGCCTCCCCTCACGAGCTGAGCATACTATCGTCCCCGTGGTCGTTCGCTTGGTGGGGTATGGATATCCTCGGACCCTTCGTGCAAGGGACTTATCAAAATAAATTCTTAATCGTGGCCGTGGATTACTTCACGAAGTGGATCGAGGCCGAGGCTCTCGTGAAGATCACCTCGCATAATATCCTCCGCTTCTACAAGAGAAACATCCTCGCCATATTCGGAATTCCGAGTGCACTGGTGACCAACAACGGCACCCAATTTACCGACCACGGGTTCCAAGACTTTGTCACCAGACTGGGAACAAAACAACACTTCACGTCAGTCGAACACCCTCAAACCAACGGGCAAGCCGAAGCTGCGAACAGAGTTATCCTCCGGGGACTCAAACGCCGACTCGGTGAAGCGAAGAGGGGATGGGTCGAGGAGCTTCACAACGTCCTGTGGGCATACCGCACCACGCCCCACTCAACGACGGGCGAGACCCCGTTCCGACTAACATACGGGACCGAGGCCGTCGTCCCGGTAGAAATCATGGAACCATCCAGAGGAAAGAGCGCCCCCTCGACGAAGAAATGAACGACGAGGCGCTGAGGGACGAGCTCGACTTAGTCGAGGAAATCCAATCTGGTGCAGCCCTGCGCGAAGCCACCCTGAAACAACGAGTGGCTCTGCGCCACAATGACAAGGTCATTAAGCGCGAGTTCGAAATAGGCAGCCTGGTATTACGAAGGAACCAGAAAGACTCCCGCGAAGGGAAGCTAGCCGCAAACTGGGAAGGGCCTTATCGCGTCCACGGCACCACCGGTACCGGGGCGTACTACCTCGAGCAATTAGACGGAGAGCCACTACCACGACCCTGGAACGCTGCTAAACTAAAGCAGTACTATAGTTGAAAACCACCAACACTGAGGACCCTCGACTGTCGGCTCCCGCGCCCAGTCAACGAGGAGAAACGTCCGACCCCGTAGAGAGGCCAAGGTGCGGGCCCGACCTACGTCCAAATCGCATAACATGGTTCAAATAAGAACAAAGGATAATGCCCGACGTGGACACCTCTACCGAGTTCCACCGTCGAAGTACCTGTAAGGCATAACACCCAGCTCGCGATGGGCAGTTCACGCCAAGGGCAAATAGTCTCGACCGGGCCTTGTACCCGACCAAGCGGCTTCGCTCCGCCTGCCCGGCAAATCTTCAAGAATGTTGGGCCATCTAAAAGGGTCAAAAAGGAGTCTCTCCCCTCGAATTCACCACTTAGGAGATTCTGGCCATCGAGAAGAGGCCGAGCACATACACGAACAAAAGACTTGGGCAAATTTGCCAGCAAAGTCACAACCATTTACGGACACACCTCAGGCCCATAACTTAGGCCAATTTTTGCGCAAAAGTATAAAATACAAGCACGGGCAAACAATCAAAATTGAAACAAAGCATTCATTCAAATGCCCGTAGGCAACAAAGCAAATAAGGTGTAAACCGACCAAAAAGGCCGACAATATTCAAGAATACAAAGAACGGGCACGCAGGCCCAAAAAATGTGAACGGGCACGCAAGCCCAAAACAAACATCAACGAGGCGCGCATGCCCCATCACTATCTCACAACTCGGCTTCCCCCGAGCTACCATCACCAACAACAGGAGAGTCGGGCGGAGGCACGACCTGACCATCGATAATCTGCGACATATGGCTCGCCCCTTCAGTGTTCAGGCCAGGATTCAACAAGGAAAGCTGGCTGACCACGGCTTCGAAGCCGTCCACCATAGCTCCGACACAGTCCCCCTCGAGAATTTGAATACGCGCGACCAGTTCCAATCGACTCCTCAAAAGAGCTGTGTCCTCCGACTCGTCTTCGGCAGGAAGCATAGCGGCCTTTAGGTCCCCGATCTCTCTGGCCGGGCGCCCGTTGTCGATTTCCAGGCGGTCCCGGTCCGCACGAAAAAGGTCTCTCTCCTCAGCCAGCTTCCCCGAGTTCTCCCTCTCCAGAGTCAGCGCCTTCATCTCTGCCACCAGCAGCTCGGCTTGCTCGTGGAACATCTCCTCGGAGCGCTCCAGGGCAGCTTTCAGCTTTCGCGAAGTCGAGGTGAGGGCATCTTTCTCCTGTTCCAACTCCTTGACACGGTCAGCGTCCTCCCCCTCCTCGTCCAGTACAACGGCCATCTCGACCATCTTCACCAGCCCGGCCATGTTGGCGGCCAGGTGCCTTCTCCGGTTTTCCTTGTTCATCCGCCTGATGGTTTCAGCTTCGTCAGGATTCACGGACAAAGGAAATCCCTCGAAGAAACCCTCCTCCTTAAAACAAGGGGGCAACCCGAAGGACCTCACAGTGCTGGAGTCCTCGCCGACCTCCGGCTGACTTTCCACCCGATTCCTTTTTCTCTGTATCAGGTCGGTGTGTGGCTCGACATCCTGAACATCCGGAGTCCCTCCTGAAGCAGCTCCCGAGCTAGGTGGCGAGTCCACCATCGTCGCCTGAGAAATGCCCGGGCTATATGGCGGGCCCATCCTCGTCGCCTGAGGAGGTCTCACCACCCTCTTATTCACCTTCCTGTCACAGGACAACTTCAAGAGCCTCTCCCTTCGTCCAGCCATCGAACCTGCACGAAAGAACCCGGGTTAGTGCCGAGCAAATAAGCAAACAAATGACAAGTAAAGAAATTCAAACAATAAACGACCTAGCAAACGCGCAGCCTGCCCAAAGGACTGGCACTCCACGAGTGCCTTCGTGTCAATCGGTCGAGCCTCGAAGGTCGGATAACCTTCATCGTCCAGAATATCCTCCCCCTCCCTCGTGGCCCATCTGGCGGGGTGGAAGCTATCAACATACCGACAAAGAGTATCATAAGCCTTCTCGTCTTCAGAGCTCATATCGCCCGCGGACGTATGGTAATACCCGGTACCATGCTCGTAATGCCTCGAGATCCAATGCACGGGAAATTTGGCCGTGCGTCCTAACACCAGACGTCCTTCGCCGTCCAAAAGGGCCTCCCCGTCGTCATCGGTTATGACCGCTTCCTCCTCATACACGGACTCTAAACCTGCTGTGGTAACCGGCCTCACAACATACCACTTGTCTTTAAAACCCCGCACGGAGTCCATGTACATCCTGAAAAGTCTCTTCGACTGTTTCAGGGAAACCTAACTATGCTTTCCTCCCCGAGATTGCCGCTGTAGGTGGAAGACTCTGAAGAAGAGGGGAATGGTCGCCCCAATCCTCAGAAAACGACAAGTCAGCTCAAACGCCCGGATAAACGCGAGCGAATTTGGGTGAAGCTGCGACGGGGCCAGCCCCAGGTGGCTGAAGACCCCAACCTGGAAATCGCTGAAGGGAAGCTGTAACCCAAGGTCTTTAAAGACATTCTCATACATAGGGAAACTGTACTCGGGGAACACCGAGTAAATTCGAGCAGTGAAAGATGGTCGAGTGACCACAAAATTCTTCTGGAAACCGGGCTGGTTGTGGCCCACCTCGAGGATAGTGTATGCCCTTCGGCTACGTCGACTATAGACCGAAGCTATCCCTCTAGGTTCGGCACCCACCCATTCCAGCAGAGGGTCCTCTATGGTGTCAACCAAACTGACATTCTCGTCAGCACTTTGTTCTTCCACCTCGGGCCGTCCTGAAGAGCACGGTTCGTCCGCCATGGTTACCTACAAAGCACGGGAAACCAATCAATTGGGCGTGAAACCATACGCTCGCCATAACGGATGAGATGAAGGGCACGACAAACCACGTCGCTCCACGCGCGACTGCAAAGTTGGTGTTTTGGAACAAAAAACAGCAGCCATCTCCCCGACTCCCAGATACCTCGACAGGTCCTCCTACAAGTCGCCTAAATAAACCGACAACTCGGTCACTCATGAATACGTCGGCCCAGGGTATGAACATGGCGAGCAAAATCATAAAGCCTAGAGCTAGAGCTATGAGTCTACCGGGCACGATCATGAATTAGGCGCCCTGGATCATGAAGACCTCGGGCAGCACTGCAGATTAAAACCTAAACTATGAATTTACCGGGCACGAGCATGCGCTTGCCAGACATACGCGTGGATTTGTCGAGCTAAATATGAATCTACCGGGCTAATCCTAGGCGTACGGTCTCTAAACGTCTAAAAACAAAGAAAAATCATGCATCACAACAGAAAAACAAAGGAGACAAGTCACTTACTTGGAATCAAGAAGTAAACTTGACGACGGAGGAAAGGAATCAGCGATGGAGATCGCGGCGGTCCTATGAGAATCTGGGAAGAACAGCAACAGCAGAAACAGAGCGAAGAGGAGAAGCGCGGAGAGTAGAAACACGTTCTGGGGCCCAAGGACCCTATTTATAGTGATGACGTGGAATACCAAACGTCACCTCGGGCAACCACGGGTTCCCATCCTCGACGCACAGCTCCCCTAGGCAATGATGACCCTATCCTCCATAGGGTGGCGGCGCAGTTCCCAAAAGGGGCCTCGCGTGCTCGATATACGCAGCCTGCTGAGAAATCCCTCGAGCATTTCTCGCGGGGAACCTGTCCACTAGCAGGATACAGGGAAACCCTCGAGTACCCCACGAGGAGCTGCATTTCTTGTCCGGATACGGGGCCCCACAACGGAAGCGACCTAAGATCAAGTCATGGCTCCTAACTCAAGGAACCACGACTTGGGGGGCTCCTGTTCTGGACTGGGCCGGGCTGGCCCAAAAGCAACGATAAAGGCCCAATCCAAACGGACTTGCTAGGGGTCACGTCGACCAAAGGATCACAGCTATGCCCGACATACTTCGTTGGGGAGACATCCTCGCCCTCGTACTATCCATCTCGACCTCAGCTCGAGCACTCCACCAACGGCAGACACGGTCTGCTACACTCTCAACGGGACCCCGAAAAGACCACGTCCTTGTCCGCCCGCACTTCATGCAGGACATCCAGGAAGGGGACCACGTGCGGGTCTCCACTACACACGTAGAACCTGGCAGTTCCTCCATTGGGCCAAACCTGCTCGGCCCAATGAAGGAACCTTGGCCCAGCGCTAGGGGCTATAAATACCCTATGTTCCCAGAAGGTCAGGTATTCATTCTATTACATATACTCACACTTTGCCTGCTCGTGCTCTTACTTACTTCAGCATCGGAGTGCCTTGCAGGTACCCCCCCACCTCGTTCAAAACTTCAGCTCGGAGCCAGCCGTGACGGTCCAAGTCTGATCATGTTAGATCAGATTACAAATACAGGAGATACAGGTTTGTGTAGCAAGCGCGCGTTTTTCAAATTTCTGTTGGACAGAGGAAGAAGATGAAGTAGTTGGGTTGGGCCTGGCTACTTCCTGCTTTTGACACCCCCATTTTCAGTTTCACACCCCTCTGGCCCATTTCTTTGTATATTTATTATTTTTGCATTTTAAATTCATTTCTGACTTTATTATTTTATTTCCAAATATAAAATATGCCTAAAAAATATTTTCATAAATTTTTATATTTATTTGGTATTTATTTCAATTATTTCAAACATTAAAATGTTTAAATACTTTATAATATTTTGTTTAAACTTAAAAATAATGAAAAAAATAATTTTATTTTCATTTATTATTTTTATTCACATTTGAAAATATTTTCTTGAAATATATACATTTTTGTAAATAATTTATTTTATTTTTATACACACTTAATATATTTAATATATATATACACATATGTTATTTTTATTAAATACTTAGAAATAAAACACAAAAATATTTTATTTTATTTTTATTATTATATATACTAAAAAATACCTTTTTTTGGATATATTTCATTTTTGTACATATTGATACATTTTTGTACATAAATAAATACATTATATTTATTTTCTTAAGAAATTAGGGTTTTTGCCCTAAAAACAAAAATAATTAAAATTGACTTTTTATCTATTTCTTTACATTTCTTTCCATTGAAAATACTATACATACATAAAAAACTTTTTTTTGCATAATGCATTTTACCTAATATTTATTTATTGTATTTTATTTAAATATTGTATATTTAAATATTATGCCTCGCAAATTCAATTTGGTTGTAATAATTTAGGGTTTAATTTCTTGCAAAATAATCCTCTATTCAAATTTGTATCCCCTTCCTTATATCATGTTGTAATAGCTTAGAATTTAAATTCTCGCACCTTTAAGCTTTCAATTATGCCATGATTAGAGAATTAGGGTTTGTATGCAAAATCAAAACCAACAAATAGTTTGACCTAATCAAAGACAAAAATGCATGAAAAAACAAACACAGTGCACACTTGCACCCCTAGGGTTTCAATCCACTTGTTGCCTTCAAAAATGGGCCATGGTATGCATGTCAAGTACTTTGGCAAAACAAAAACAAAACAAAGATCATAGTCCCTCGATGACGCTATCTGAGTTGCCTAAACCAAAATGATCAAGTCCCTCAAGAAAATTGCCAAAAATACTTGACACTATTGCTATCATGGTCTATACGATGATCCGCGCCTGTCCCGTTTAACATCCTAACACAAGGTTGTTCACCAAATACAATGGTGAAACAACACTGTTAAAAGGGTTAAAAACATAAGAAATGTCTTTGAGTAAAATAGGGTAGACAACTCTTAGTTACTTGATCAAAGCTTGCCAAAACATCCTTGCTATCTTCAAAACACACTTCACAACACAATTTCAAAACCTTACTTTCAAACATTGAAAACTTTTCAAAAGACAAAAACACCTTTGTATACATTCAAACAAGAATCATTACAAAGGTTGCCACAACGATGGCCTCTTTTCAAAACATCTTTCAAAATCACACACAAAGCACCACTTCAAACAATTGAAGAGCACCATTTCAAACAATTGAAAAGCAAAGCAGGTGATCTAAAAAAGTAACTAAGAGCCCATGGATAGAAAGGGTGCTAATACCTTCCGTTTCTATAATCTACTCCCCGAACCCAAGAAAACATCTCAAAGGTCTTTCCTGTGCTTTTTGACCTTTCCTTAGGATAAAATAAAAAGTCGGTGGTGACTCTTGCTAAACCGAAACATTTGCAAACACAAAATCCCAAGTCAGTTCTCCCACCGTATCACAGTAAGAACTCGTGCTCAGAATCTTATGATGCCTTACACCTCCATTCTCCCGGTAATCTTTGAGCCTGTCATGGAAGGAGATGTTCCATACACTAACCTACATCCTGACATGCCCACATCTCTTGAAGACTTACAAAGAGATTGGATACAACTCAAGGGGGAGCGAGATACTTTTGAAGCCCAATTCTACGCAAGCGAGAAGAAGGTTTTGGAACTCACTAGGCTACTTCATGAGGAGCAGACTATGAATGCCTACATTACACCAAAGAAGATGCGTACTACCTTTCTATCTTAGAGTTTCTTGTATTTTTTTTCCCAAGAAGGCAATGATGTACTCAAAGCTTTAATTTATTAATATAACGTGTGTTTCCTTTTTGTCTAAAACAAATTTGAATCTTAAAATCCTTGAAATCATTGCATACGCATTTATCATTCATCATAACATAAGCAGGTTTCTTGCAACAAGTATCCTCATCTCTCTACTATTTATTTCAGTAAGACAGATCTCGAGAAAACGGTGAAGGACCTCCAAGCTCAGAATGCACAATTTCAACTGTTGTTCTTAACTCTGGCCAAAGGACAAGAAGAGTTGAAGACTTTGCTAGTTGAGGAGAAGAAAAAGAAGACGAAGAAGATAACCGGAATTCTGAACATGGGAAGAAGATTCCAAGGGCATACAAGAAGGGCTTTAGACTTTGCAACGACATCCAGCGAGAAAGACAATCAAGATGGGAAATGAAAGGAAATGGTTGTTCAGTCTGATTTAGAAGAGGAAGAGGAAGAAGAAGACTATTCTGAAGAATAATACCCTCTAGTAGACGACAAGTATAAGCATCTAAAAGAACGGTTGAGTGCAATGGAAATCCAAAAATTGTCTGGTATGGACTTTGAGGAGTTGGGCTTAGTATCAGGAATTGTCATTCCTCCAAAATTCAAAGCACCAGTGTTCGCCAAATATGACGAAGTCTTATGCCCTAAAATGCATCTTCAGTTCTACGTGAGGAAAATCCATCCCCATACCGTTGACAAAGATTTATGGGTACACTTCTTCCAAGACAGTATTTATGGAACTCAACTTGATTGGCTTTATCAGCTAGAAAGAGCCAATGTTCATAACTGGGAAGATCTTGCTTCAGCCTTTTACAAACAATACCAATACAATGCTGATCACATGCCTACCCGTACTCAACTCCAGAGTATGGCCATGGTTTCAAGTGAAGGCTTCAAGGACTATGCGCAAAAATGGAGAGATTTGGCCGGAAGAGTTCAACCTCCTCTATCTGAAAGAGAGTCGGTAGACATGTTTTTGGGAACCTTGTCTGGTCCGTTTTTTAATCGCTTAATTGGGAGTTCATTGGCGGGTTTTACTGAATTGATATTGACCGGAGAAAGGGTCGAATCCGGGATAAAGAATGGAAAGATTCAAAAGAATGCTTCCTCTGCTGCTGTAAGAAAGCCATTCATCGGAAAGAAAGAAGTGGTTGTTGTATATCCTCAGAGAAATCAAGATAGGAAAAAACGTCGTCCAATGGTGGGGGCTGTTATGATTCCTAAACCCGCGCCTGATCAGCAAGAAAACAACCAACCAAGAATGGAAAGACCAGTCAAACAATTCACCAGAATTAACATGACCATATCTTAAGTATTGCCGCTTCTGCTAAGATCCAACCCAATGACTTTGAAAGAAGCTCCGAAGAACCCTAACATAACATCTCCTCACTATCATCATAATGCCCGCTGTGCATACCACTCTGAGAGTCCCGACCATGACACTAACAATTGTTGGGCTCTAAAGAATAAAGCATAAGACCTCCTTGAAGCCAAAGAGATTGAATTCGATGCGCCAGAAAAGCCCAATGTCATTTCTGCCCCTATGCCCAAGCACGACCATAATGCCAACGCCATTGAGGAAGATATGTTTGTTACTTCAGTTTATGAGCTTATGAATCCACTCCTAACTATCAAAAAGAACTTACTGAATTCTAGTGTTTTCCCGGACTGTGATGAAAGCTGCCATTTCTGTTTGTCCTCACCAACCAGCTGTCCTTTGTTGAAAGCAGGCGTTCAGTGCTTAATAGACAACAAGGAAATTTTGTTCGAAATGACTTCTGTTCCAACTGTTTCTTATAATGATGTTTCCATTGTGATTATTTCTAACAATCTTCCAGGGTCTCCACCAAAAGACCCGTTAGAATTACATCAGTTCCAAAAGTAGCTCCTTTGATAATTACAATGCTTGGGCCAGTCCCGTATTTGTCAGACAAAACCGTACCATGGAATTATGGAGCAGATGTCTACTACCACGGTATAAAGCAAGATTGGCCAGCTGCCGAAGATTCAAATCTTGAGAAAGTTGACTCCGATGTCACTAATATTACAAGGACTAGCAATATTACCCGAAGTGGAAGGATATTATCTCCATAAATTGCTCCTCCAAAAGCAGTTCCTGGACCCATAATCATTCCTGTTATTGTTGCTCCTCCAAAGGTTATTTCCAGTCCTACCATCATCTCTGCTAATACTCTAACTGACAAAGCTGATACAACCCCTATTATCACTCCTACTGATACTCCTGCTGTCCATTCAGTCGAGACTCGAGGTAAAAGTATTCTTATTGAGCCTGTCCGGACGAAGGCACAATAATTGGCTATCCCTGAGACCTCCCGGAAAGAGATGGAGGAAATTCTAAAGATCATAAAAAGAAGCGACTACAATGTAGTTGAGCAACTGGGGCAAACTCCATCTAAAATTTCCATGCTGGATTTACTACTATGTTCCGAGGCGCATGCAAAGGCCTTGGTAAAATTCTTGAAAACTACCCATGTACCCTAAGAAACATCTGCCGATCAGTTCCAAGACTGCGTAGCCAGCTTGACTGCAGATAATGGCCTAGGTTTTTCGGATGCTGATTTAACGCCAAGAAGAAGGATGCATAATGAGGCATTGCATGTCTCAGTGGAATGCATGGGCACAACCTTGGCTCATGTTTTGATAGACACCGGATCGTCTCTGAATGTATTACCTAAAAAGGCTCTTGATAGGCTTGACTATGAGGGATTGACATTGAAACCAAGCAATATAGTACTAAGGGCTTTTGACGGCTCGAAAAGAATGGTGCATGGGGAAGTGGATATCCCCATAGGTTGGAACCCAAACATTTGATTCAACTTTTTATGTAATGGATATTCGTGCTTCATATTCATGCTTGCTATGCAGACAGAGGATTCACAATGTTGTCGCTGTCACTTCTACATTGCACCAAATGTTGAAGTATCCAATTCAGGGGAAGATTATCACAGTTCATGGAGAAGAAGAGTATATGATCATCCATCTCAATTCCTTCAGATATGTGGAATTAGATGGTGAATTTATTGAAACTTCATTCCAACATTTTGAAGAAGTCTCGCAAGATGTGGCAGTAACCAAGGTTGTGTCTCAAGTTCCCAAGATCACAAGGTGTGGCAGTGATAGAAGAAGGTGGCTGCATTATTTGGGGACAACTCCCAAATATCCCATACAAATCTGACAAGTTTGGCCTGGGTTTCACTTCAGGTGCCCAGAAGGCTATACGCCACGCTCGTGCCATAGGACCACCCTTGAAGATCAGCAACCGCGAAGTCAATGCGGTGGAAGATGATGAAGATGGCTGCAACCTAGAGGATTGGATCTTCCCTACTGTCAGTTGAGGGATCAGCAACTGGGAGGCTAGATATTTCGTCCCGATCACTTTTATCCCACAGTAATTTGTCTTTTACATTTTGTTGGATTTGTAATATTAAAACAATTTAGACTCTTAAAACCTTGTGTCTTACCCGAGGCACAATGGTCCATTTGTACGGGTTATTATCTCATTTCCATACGACATCAATGAATCATGGATGTTTTTACATACAAACTTTGTGCTCATTGTTTTTATTTTTCCATTTCTTTCAAAGATAGCTATACTCTTACACACACTCACAATGCAGGTCTACATACGTTCGGGATCCCATGGGTAACGATTCTGCTATGGCTTTCTGTGACTCTGAAAATCTAATCTACCAATCCGAAGATGGAGGGGAGGAAGATTGTAAAGTACCAGGGGAACTTTCCAGGTTATTACAACAAGAAGAGAGAACCATTCAGCCCCACGAGAAACCGGTGGACACCATCAATCTGGGTACCGAAGAAGACAAAAGAGAGGTCAAGGTGGGTGCCAATCTGGAACCCGGTGTCAAGGAGCGGCCGATTCAGTTGTTACACGAGTATGTTGAGGTCTTTGCCTGGTCGTACGAAGACATGCCAAGACTTGATGCAGATAATCTGGTACATTGTCTACCTATAAAAGAGGATTGCACACCAGTAAAGAAAAAAGTTTGTCGTATGCGACCTGACATGTCGGAGAAGATTAAAGCAGAATTCATGAAACAATTTCAATGCTGGATTCTTGGTCGTCACCTCCTATCCGCAATGGGTTGCCAATGTTGTTCCCATGCCCAAAAAGGACGACAAGGTACGAATGTGCATGGACTACAGAGATTTGAATAGGGCAAGCCCTAAAGATGATTTCCCACTTCCCCACATTGACATCCTGGTTGATAATACAGCACAACACAAGGTGTTTTCCTTCATGAACGGTTTCTCAAGTTACAACCAAATCAAAATAGCGCCTAAGGACATGGAGAAAACAACATTTGTCACACAGTGGGGCACATTCACCTACAATGTGATGCCATTCGGACTGAAGAATGCTGGGGCAACCAATCAGCGTGCCATGGTAGCTCTATTTCACGACATGATACATCACGAAATAGAGGTCTATGTGGGCGACATGATAGCTAGATCTCAAACAGAAGAAGAGCATCTTGATCATTTACAGAAACTGTTTGAGAGATTAAAAAAGTATAAACTGAGGTTGAACCCAAATAAGTGCACATTTGGAGTAAGGTCTGGTAAACTCATAGGCTTTGTCGTCAGCAATAAAGGTATTGAAGTAGATCCTGCCAAGGTGAAAGTTATACAAGAGATGCCTGGTCCTCGTACTGAGAAGGAAGTCAGAGGATTCTTGGGACGCTTGAACTACATTGCCAGATTCATTTCTCACCTGACAGTTAGCTGTGAACCAATCTTCAAATTACTGAAGAAAGATCAGGTAGTCAAATGGAATGATGAGTACCAAATTGCTTTTGACAAAATAATAGAATACCTGCAAGAGCCTCATGTGTTGATGCCGCCAGTCGAGGGAAGGCCATTAATCATGTATCTGATTGTTTTGGAAAATTCAATGGGATGTGTGATGGGGCAGCATGACGAGTTTGGCCGAAAAGAGCACGCTATTTATTACCTGAGCAAAAAGTTTACCGATTGTGAAACAAGATATTCACTGCTCGAGGAAACTTGCTGCGCTCTGGCATGGGCTTCTCGCCGCTAAGACAGTATATGCTGACCCATACTACCTTATTGATATCTAAAATGGATCCAATAAAAATACGTCTTTGAGAAACCTGCTCTCTCTGGGAGAATAGCGAGATGGCAGACGATCCTGACAGAATATGACATACAATATACTACCCAGAAGGCAATAAAGGGCAGTGTACTAGCAGATCACATTGCTCACCAAGCTGTGGAAGATTACCATTCCATGAAGTTCTAATTCCCGGATGAAGACATCATGATGGTAAACAACTGTGAAGAATTCAGGCCATATGATGGACCTGAACAAGGATCCCGGTGGACCCTGGTTCTTGATGGGGCATCTAACGCGCTCGAGAATGGTGTTGGTGTTGTACTCATATCTCCGGAAGGATGTCACACTCCATTTAAGGTAAGACTCTGCTTCAATTGTATAAATAACATGGCGGAATACGAAGCGTGCATCTTTGCTCTCAAAGTTGCCATAGACTTGGGGATCAAATCTTTGAATGTATTCGGAGATTCAGCTTTGGTTATTATCCAGATCAAAGGGGAATGGGACACCAAACACCCTAACCATATCCCTTACAAAGAACATGTTTTGACATTGTTCCCATATTTTAAAAATATTACCTTCGAGCATTTCGCGCGAGAAGAAAATCAGCTAGCAGACACACTAGGCACAATGTCATCTATGTTTAAACATAAATGGGATAACGATGCTCCCCAGATCACCATTGAACAAAGGGGTGAACCAGCACACTGTCACAAGATTAATACTGAAGAAGTAGTGGACCGGCCTTGGTTTCACGAAGTCAAGAGGTATCTCGAGACTCAATAATATCCAGAAGGAGCTTCAGTCAATGATAAGAAGTTCTTAAGGAGATTCTCGGCTAAATTCTTCCTTAGTAATGACATTCTTTACAAATGCAACCATGAATCTATGTTACTTCGATATGTAGACAAGGTTGAACCTGAAAGGATCATGGTTGAGTTACATGAAGGCACTTTTGGCACCCATTCTAGTGGACATACGATGGCAAAGAAAATCCTATGGGCGGGCTATTACTGCTCTACCATGGAAGCAGATTGCTATCAACACTCTCGAACCTGCCATAAGTGTTAGATCTACGCTGATAAGGAGCACGTACCTCAAGTTCCTCTGAACGTCTTGATGGCTCCTTGGCCCTTTGCTATGTGGGGGATTGATATGATTTGGGAAATCAAGCCAATAACCTCTAATGGACACCGCTTCATCTTAGTGTCCATTGACTATTTTACAAAGTGTGTGGAGGAAGCTTATTTCGCTTCCATTACCAAGAATGTTGTCGCCCGGTTCATCAAGAAAAATATCATCTGTCATTACGGTATCTCGGAGAAGATCATTAAAGACAATGGTACAAACTTGAACGATACTATGATCAACGCCTTGTGCGAGCAATTCAAGATCCAGCATCACAATTTTTCCCCTTACCGGGAGAAGATGAATGGTGTTGCCGAAGCCGCGAATAAGAACATTAAAAAGATCATACAGAAAATGACAGTCACATACAAAGATTGGCATGAGATGCTACCATTCGCCCTCCACGGATATCGTACCATAGCTTGCACATCAACCGAAGAAACACCTTATTCTCTGGTATACGGCATGGAGGTTGTCTTGCCTATTGAGGTCCAGATCCCCTCTCTGAGAATTATGAAGGATGCAGGGCTGAATGAAGACGATTGGATCCAGACTCGACTTGATCAATTAAACTTGATTGATAAGAAAAGGCTCACTGCTATCTGCCATGGTCAAATGTATCAAAAACGGATGATCAAGGCTTTCAACAAAAAGGTCAGACGCCAAGTGTATCAAGTCGGGGATTTGGTGATCAAACGTATCATACTGCCACAAGGTGATCCCAGGGGAAAATGGACTCCTACATACGAAGGATCATTTATAATCAAAAACATATTCTCTGGTGGAGAAATGATCTTGACCACCATGGATGGCAACAACTTGCCGCACCCTGCGAACGTAGACATAGTCAAAAGATACTACGCATAAGGGACCCGCTAGGTTGACACACCTAGGCAAAACAAGGGAATCCTGGAGGACCAAAAAGGTTCGGGCAAAAATTAGGGATAAAACAAAAAAAATTGTACACCCGGCAAGTTGAAAACCCGAAAGGGCGACTTGGGCAAAAAAGGGTTTCCCGATGGACTGAAAACCCGAAAGGGCGGTCCAGGCAAAAGTTAGGGAATTAAACCATATGACTATGTCCCGTTGGATCACCTTACGGACAACCTGACGAGATCATAGGTTCTGATCAATTCAATCATCTTCAGACAAGGCAACAAATAGACAAGATGCTCAGAAATATGAAGGCTATAGCAGAATGGGAACCCCATAGGATTATTGCACATAGCTATCTTTTCTTTGTATCAAAATTGTCATTTTTACGACGGTATTCTCTTACTAGAACGTTTGTCTCATTGTACAAAAATACTTACTCGAAGTCAATACAAAGATATCCCTTTGAAAGTGAAAAATTATCAGTTTTTCCTTTTATTCTTGTGTTTTGTTTACTAAAACATCCAATGATTTATTTTTGAACATATGCATTTAAACATAATTACTGTTTACAAATAAACAAAATAGAAAGACAATCACTGATGGCTTTAAGAGGTAGGGAAATATCTCTATGCTATTTCCATAAACCCCCAAAGTGTGCAGTTCAATCCCCAGTGGAACAGAGCTTTCAGTTATCATCCCCAGTAGAGGTCGTCAAATTTCTCTGAATTCCCCAAGTAGGATTTTCCAAGCAGTACACGACATTTCCCTTACAACAGAGTTTATTTCTCCAAGAAGAAATTCATCAACACTTAGACTTCAAAACATGAAGACTTATACTCCATATCCTCAGCAGTAGTCGGGGATTTATTTTCTCCAATCCAATAGCAGTGCAACAAACTAGCTCACATACGCATACATCGCATCCATATATCATAAACATTGATGACACGAATGCATTATACTATGAATTCATACAACATAACATTTCATATTAGCTAACATTTTACCTTTTCCAGGATAAGATTAATCAACAGCTACCATTAACAATGTTCAAAGTCTTCAGATACAGTTCAGATACGCTCCATACACGGATGCCATTGTGATACTCATTCAGACGCAGCTATCAGATATAGTTCAGATACGCTCCAGACACCGATTCCATTCTGATACTCATTCAGCTCTCAACTTCCAGATACAGTACAGATATGCTCCAAAAACTGATGACATTCTGATACTCATTCAAAATCAGCTTTCAGATACAGTTCAGATACGCTTCAGAAACGGATGCCATTATGATACTCACTCAGACTCCACTTTCAGATACAGTTCAGATACGCTCCAGACATGGATGCCATTCTGATACTCATTCAGATTCAAGTTTCAAATACAGTTCAGATACGCTCCAGACACGGATGCCATTCTGATACTCATTCAGTTCTCAACTTGCAGACACAGTATAAATATGCTTTAGACACGGATGCTATTCTAATACTCATTCAAAATCCTCCTCCAGATGCGGTACAGATACGCTCCAGATACGGATGTCATTTTGATGCTCTTTCTTTCAGCTTACCAATTATAATTCAGCAATCACTTTGGATGGAATCTACAAGCCCATCTCCAACAACTTTCTATCACTTCTCCAAATGGCATCTTTAAGCCTATTCCCTCTACCGTTACATCACCAAGTGCAAATTTCTGGGCACTCTAGTGTCCAATCATCTTCCATCTTCGAGTCACGAATGGTAAAACTAGCCAATCTAACTCTTCAGGTTTAAGAAGATTAAACAGGGGCAGCTGTTGTACCCCAACATTTTCCCTCTCACTTATCAAGAATTTTCTCACAAGATCTCCTTGGGCTCAAGACTGCACTAGGGTTTGATCAGCTCAAGACACCTCCTCAAGCACTGATGACCAAAATTAGAGTTTGAGTTTTCACAAGGATTTTTGAACTTTTTATGCCCCATATGACTTTCATGGATCATTATGGACCCCCAAGATCACTCATGTCAAGTTTCAAGCCTTGGATCACATTTTTGCTCAGTCAATTGAGCAGTTGACCTAAAAATCAATTGTATTGGAGAAAAAGTCAACTATGGCCAATTTATAGTCAAACTTCTTAATTTTTGATCCATACCAACATTTTAAACTTATATGTATCATTTGATCAAGTTTGTACCACAACTCCTCAAGAAATTTGATCAAATCTCCAAGGGCAAAATGGTCAAAATTAGGGTTTTGACTAAGAAGGGGCAATTTCTAATTTTTGACCTAGCAAATGATCAATTGGTTTAAGGCATGATCTCAAGAGTCCAATTGCATCATTTTGACCTAATGGCATGGTTCAAAACATTGCAAGTCCATTAGATTGACAGATGAATTTTTCAGTCACTGATCAAAAGTCAACTATATACTGAAAAGTCAAACTTTGACTTTTTGGTCAAACTCAAGTGCCAGAGATCATAATTCATCAAAACATGTCAAAATATGAAACTTATTCATCAAGAAATCAAAAAGTAAATATTTAATTTTGAAAAGTCAAAATTTCTAAACTTAGAAATTTTTCCAAGTGTTGGAAATTTCATATTTTTTTCATAACTTTGAACAAACTTTTCACCATGATGCATGATGATTCAAGAGAAACTTCCAACATGAAAGTTGTATATCTCCATGAAATCTACAACTTCGCTTTACAGAAACTAAACACTTAGTGAAATTTTGCCCTAATTTGGTAAGGATTTTGACCTAACTTCATGGAACTTTTTCATATAGTTCCAAGGGTAATCTTCAAAAGAAATTCAAATATGGGTTTTAGAGCACATTGCAAGTTTTTCAAAATGTCTAATAACTCCTTGAGATCATTCTTGAGTAGGGAGAATCGAAGAGATGAAATTAGGGTTTTGTCACTTGAATTACAAGTCATTTTTGATGAACACATGAACCAAATCCATGCTAGGCTGCATAATCTTTGCTTTGCACGCCTCAAACTTGTTTGTCACTCTATAATTCATGTTTTGCACAGCTGCTAGAATCTTTAATCCAAGCATTCAATGCATTGCCCATGCTTAATACCATTTTAGGAAGAAAGGCAACATTGCCATTTTGGAAAAGTGGCTTTATGCATAAAGTCCACTCTTCTTGAGCCTCTAACTTGTTTGTTCAGCACACACTCAACATACAAAGTCAAATAAACATGTTTAAAGCTTGCAACCATTCTAGACATCCTTGTACTATGCATTGGGACAATGTGTGTCAAGCTTGCTTTAAAAACAAGAAAAAGAGCCATAACATGTGATTTTTGAATTCTGATCAAGGACAAGTCTCCAAACTTGTTGCTTATAAATAGAGTCACTATTTGTGAGCTAAAGGACGAGCTTTAACACCCTAAAACACTCCCAAATTCCCTCTAGCCAGAAATTGCACAAAAAACTCCATTGATACACAGTTCTGACCTTAAACTTGTATCTCTCATTTCCCTCGTGCGTTTTTCCTTAAATTCATTCCTAAAGCTTCCTTACATCAAATACAACTCATCCCCATCCTTATTCCAGAACTGTAACACTATTTACCATAACCTCCATAACCAAAAAACAGAGTCTGCAACTTGACTTCTCTAGGCCATTTCAGCCACTCTCAACTCAAGCAAACCATTGCATTAGCCTCCTAGGGACTTGAGGAAGCTAGCATGATCATCATCACTACCTGAAACAAGCTCAAACACAAAACACGATTTCCAGTTTTTAGGTAAGTTTTCTCAACTTGGAACTCTTCATACATGCATCTTCAATAGTTTATTTGTGAACAAAACATGTAGATATCATTGCCCTAAAGCTAACCATGTCCATAGTTTCCATTAATATTGCTTGAGCTTAGAGAATTTTGAAACTAAAATTTCTGAAATTGTTAGGGTTCAGATTAGGGCCATTAAAATTCATGCTTATCTTTGATCTATAGTTTTAATACTTTATATTTCTGGAATCGTGAGAAAATATGCTACAAGTTTCATGTTTACAGTTTTCATTTTTGATGAGAAATGAGCAAGTTACAGTTGGTCTGGTTGGAGGTTGAAGATGAAGTCTTCAGGGCGCGTTTTGCCTTGTATATTTATTGTTTTGCTTATGTTAACGGATGTATAGCCACCCCAGTGGTTGATGAGTGCACTTGAAACCTATGTGACTTGGGTTCGAGCCCCAGTGGTACCCTTTTGCATTTTTTACAGGTTTTACAATTCTGACTTTTTTTGTTTGCAGGGCGCTGGGCCTCTTTGGGCCAGGCTTATTTTTTTTATTCTGCTAGTTAACCCCCTGTATCCCATTGACACCCCTGGCCCAAATTTATTTATTTTCTTTTTATTTTCATTTTTATTTTTCTTAAATATATTTTCTAAATACTAAAAAAAATCATAAAATACAAAAAATGATTGATTTATATTTTGACTTATTTTATTTTATTTTTCTCACAAAAAAATGTTTTTATTTATTATACTTTATTTATTTTATTAATAATCTTGTAAACTTAATTAATATTATATTTTTACTTATTTATTTTTCACAACATTTAAAATACATTATTTTTTATATAAAAAAGACTAAAAATATTTTATAATGCTATAAATACTTTTAAGATAAAAATACCAAAAAATACTTTTCTTAAACTTATTTTCTTTTAATTAATTAATAGAACTAGGATTTTACTTCAAATATTTTCTTAATAAAATTCAAATTTAATTAATTTTTTTCTTTATTTAATTAGGTTAAGACAAAATCCTTTTTTCATGAAAATCAAACAAAGATACATTTTCTTTACATTTTGCATTTTTTTGTACATTCATTCATTTTATACTTTATATTTATTTATTTCCTTGCACATTGATATCAATTCAATATGGTTGTAATAGACTAATTAGGTTTAAATTCTTGCAATCCCCATTCATGAATTTGTATATCCCCCTCCCCACAAATGTTGTAATAGCGTAGTAACTTTAAATTTCGCAATTTATCGCTTTTATATAACATGCTAGTAATTAGGGTTTGTATGGAAAGACTAAAACCAATACTTAGAAAACCCTAATTCAAGACAAAAACAAGCATGAAAACGATACACTTGCACACAAGCACCCCTGTGGTTATTCCACTTGGTTACCTTATACAAAATAGCCATATTACACATGTAAGGTATCTTAGCAAAAACAAGCAAATACAAGATCATAGTCCCTCGATGACGCTATCTAAGTTGCCTTTCAAATGATCTTAGTCCCTAAAAAGAATGCTAAGATACCTTGCAACATTGCTAATCATAGTTATACAATGACTCACGCCCGTCCCGTTTATATCTAAAGATAGGGTTGCTTACCAAATCAATGGTAAGACAACAATGTCAAAGGAAAACAAAATGAACAAGAAAGACTTTTTGAGTAGGTAGAATGCTCCTAATTACTTGCTCAATTTCAAAACAAACATCCTTGATATTTTCAAAAATAATCACCTACACTTTCAAACATCTTACAAACTTGGAAACATTTTCAAAAGATCAACATCTTTGTATACATTCTTACAAACAAGAATCATTACAAAGATTGCCTAAACAATGGCCTCTTTACAAAATACTTTCAAGACCACACAAAGCAATAATTTCAAACAAAAGCAAGTGATCTAGCAAGTAACTAAGAGCCCATGGAAAACCATGGATGAAAAGGATGCTAATACCTTCCCTTTTCATAATCTACCCCCTAACTCAAGAAACAATCTCAAAGGTCTTTCCTGTGCTTTTTCACCTTTCCTTTTGGATAAAAGAAAAGTCGGTGGCGACTCTTACTAACCACAACATTTGCGATCAAAAGCAAAACCCTCAAGTCAGTTCTCCCCCTGTATCACAGAACTGGCGACTCTGCTTGGGATTTTATTCTAAAAGTGGGGTTACCTTAGGGCTAGATCACACTTATTTGCTTTCATTGTTTGACTTGTATGCTTTACATTATGGTTCTTTGTTTGGGTTTGAATCCTCTACCCAGATTTGGGATACATTATAGGTAAGTAGCAATACATTGTGGAAACTGTGTGGGGTATACCGACATGGTCTATGCAATAACTACGTTAGTGCGATATATTTGTGGGTATTGGTAGCCTTTGAGTTAATCAAAGAGAATACGGGGCCGCTGAGTGATGTCATAAAGCACTAATGAACTTCTAGAACCTTTACTTGACCAACTTGGCTTTTAGGATGTAGTGAGATGACCGGCTTTGGTGAAGTCCGAAGTTGGTAGATAATCGATACTACACTCATTAATGTTTGATCTCTTGGGATATTTCGGTCGCCATTAAAGAGGCTTATGCTGAAACAATGACCAAGGAAACAAACCAGTGATTTTGAACTCCTTAGAACCCGGTTACTATTAATAGGACAAGTTGAGCCAACTAAACTTCAAGAGGGTACTTACCTATAAAACTCCATGAAAGCCTAAACCTAGGGACTTGTTTGTTTTGTTTGTATATACATATTTGTACATAACATCATGAACATCATAACATCATAACACATTCACTAACCATTTCAAGGATTTTGGGATTCATCTTTATTCTTGTTTTGTAAGATATGGATTCTCTTCGCAGGAAAACTATTCTAGTCAACCTTGTAAGGATCCCTCCACAACTTAAGGAGCTAGCTTCAAGGATTCCTGAAAACTCTTCATTCACTGAGAGACATGGCCTTCTACTCAACTTGGTCACCTATAACACATATGAGGACATGATGAAAGTGCTCTTTCAGTTCTTTGATCCTTTACACCATTGCTTCACATTTCCCGACTATCAACTTGTCCCTACTTTGGAAGAATTCTCTCGGCTCTTGATAATTCCTATTCTCAATCAACTACCTTTCAACGGTACGGAAAGAGATCCAAATCTAGAAGAGATTGCTCAAGCTCTACACTTTCACTCATCTGATGTCACAACTCATTGGGAAACAAGGAGCGGTGTCAAAGGTTTCCTAGCAAATTTCTTGTTTGAGAAAGCCCAAAACTGTTGGAATTCTTTGGACCTGCAAGCTTTTGAGGAAATTGTGGCTCTCCTCATCTATGGGATGGTTTTGTCTCCAAATCTTGATCAACTCATAAATGTGAACACCGTCAAAATCTTCATATCCCTCAAACCAGTGCATATATTTCTTGGGGATATCCTACACTTTTTTCACACTCGCACAATGAGGAAAAGAGGTGTCCTTATATGTTGCAATCCTCTATTGGAAAGATAGTTTATTTCGCATCTTCCCCAATTTGTGTTAAAGAACGAGCAAGGTTCAAGGTGATCACAAAGGTTGATGATACTCAAACATTCAGACATTCATTGGTGCTCCCGATCCATAGAGAATGTTACTATTGTCGACCGTTATGGAGAATTCCCTAATGTCCCTTTACTTGGCACTAGGGAAGGTATCACCTACAACCCTTGCTTAGCCTTAAGACAGTTTGGTTACGCCCGAAGGGATGATCCGCACGAGATGCTGATTCAAGGTTTGGTATTTGACTATGAGAACGACGATCAAGATCTTCGCCAGAGATTTATCCGAGCTTGGAGGATGTTGAACAAGGTAGATAACAAGACTTTGGGGCACAATAATTCCATCCCTCTTGAGCCTTACCTCAAATGGGTACGAACTCGTGCTCAGAATCTTATGATGCCTTACCCCTCCTTTCTCCTGGTAATCTTTGAGCCTGTCATGGAAGGAGATATTCCATACACTAACCTACATCCTGACATGCCCACCTCTCTTGAAGACTTATAAAGAGATTGGATACAACTCAAGGGGAGCGAGATACTTTTGAAGCCCAATTCTACGCAAGCGAGAAGAAGGTTTTGGAACTCACTAGGCTACTTCATGAGGAGCAAACTATGAATTCCTACATTGCACCAAAGAGGATGCGTATTACCTTTCTATCTTAGATTTTATTGTATTTGTTTTGCCCAAGAAGGCATTTATGTACTCAAAGCTTTAATTTATTATTATAACGTGTGTTTCCTTTTTGTCTAAAACAAATTTGAATCTTAAATTCCTTGAAATCATTGCATACGCATTTATCATTCATCATAACATAAGCAGGTTTCTTGCAACAAGTATCCTCGTCTCTCTACTATTTATTTCAGTAAGACAGATCTCGAGCAAACGATGAAGGACCTCCAAGCTCAGAATGCACGGTTTCAACCGTTGTTCTTAACTCTGGCCAAAGGACAAGAAGAGTTGAAGACCTTGCTAGTTGAGGAGAAGAAAAAGAAGACGAAGAAGATAACCGGAATTCTGAACATGGGAAGAAGATTCCAAGGGCATACAAGAAGGGCTTTAGACTTTGCAACGACATCCAGCGAGAAAGACAATCAAGACGGGAAATGAAAGGAAATGGTGGTTCAGTCTGATTCAGAAGAGGAAGAGGAAGAAGAAGACTATTCTGAAGAACAATACCCTCCAGTCAACGATAAGTATAAGCATCTAAAAGAACGGTTGAGTGCAATGGAAATCCAAAAATTGTCTGGTATGGACTTTGAGGAGTTGGGCTTAGTATCAGGAATTGTCATTCCTCCAAAATTCAAAGCACCAGTGTTCGCAAAATATGACGAAGTCTCATGCCCTAAAATGCATCTTCGGTTCTACGTGAGGAAAATCCAGGCCCATACCGTTGACAAAGATTTATGGGTACACTTCTTCCAAGACAATATGTCTGGAACTCAACTTGATTGGCTTTATCAGCTAGAAAGAGTCAATGTTCATAACTGGGAAGATCTTGCTGCAGCCTTTTACAAACAATACCAATACAATGCTGATCTCATTCCTACCCGTACTCAACTCCAGAGTATGGCCATGGTTTCAAGTGAAGGCTTCAAGGACTATGCGCAAAAATGGAGAGATTTGGCCGGAAGAGTTCAACCTCCTCTATCTGAAAGAGAGTTGGTAGACATGTTTTTGGGCACCTTGTCTAGTCCCTTTTTCAATCACTTAATTGGGAGTTCATCGGCGAGTTTTACTGAATTGATATTGACCGGAGAAAGGGTCGAAGTCGGGATAAAGAATGGAAAGATTCAAAAGGATGCTTCCTCTGCTGCTGTAAGAAAGCCATTCATCGGAAATAAAGAAGTGGTTGTTGTATATCCTCAGAGAAATCAAGATAGGGAAAAACGCCGTCCAATGGTGGGGGCTATTATGATTCCTAAACCTGCGCCTGATCAGCAAGAAAACAACCAACCAAGAATGGAAAGACCAGTCAGACAATTCACCAGAATTAACATGACCGTATCTTAAGTATTTCCGCATCTGCTAAGATCCAACCCAGTGACTTTGAAAGAAGCTCCAAAGAACCCTAACATAACATCTCCTCACTATCATCCTAATGCCCGCTGTGCATACCACTCTGAGAGTCCCGGCCATGACACTAACAATTATTGGGCTCTAAAGAATAAAGTACAAGACCTCCTTGAAGCCAAAGAGATTGAATTCGATGTGCCAGAAAAGCCCAATGCCATTTCCGCCCCTATGCCCAAGCACGGCCATAATGCCAACGCCATTGAGGAAGGTATGTTTGTTACTTTAGTTGATGGAGCTTATGACCCCACTCCTAACTATCAAAAAGAACTTAATGAATGCTAGTGTTTTCCAGGGCTGTGATGAAAGCTGTCATTTCTGTTTGTCCTCACCAACCAGATATCCTTTGTTGAAAGCAGGCGTTCAGTTCTTAATAGACAACAAGGAAATTTTGTTCGAAAAGACTTATGTTCCAACTGTTTCTTATAATGATGTTTCCATTGTGACCATTTCTGACAATTCTTCCAGGGGCTCCACCAAAATACTCGTTAGAATTACATCAGTTCCAAAAGTAGCTCCTTTGATAATTGAAATGCATGGACCAGTCCCGTATATTGTCAGACAAAACCGTACCATGGAATTATGGAGGGGATGTCTACTACCACGGTATCAAGCAAGATTGGCCAGCTGCCGAAGATTCAAATTCTGAGAAAGTGAACTCTGATGTCAGTAATATTACAGGAACTAACAAGATTACCCTAAGCGGAAGGATATTCTCTCCAGAAATTTCTCCTCCAAAAGAAGTTCCTGGACCCGTAATCATTCCTGTTGTTGTTGCTCCTCCAAATGTTATTTCCAGTCCTACCATTATCTCTGCTAATACTCCAACTGACAAAGCTAATACAACCCCTATTATCACTCTTACTGATACTCCTGCTACCGAGTCAATCGAGACTCGAGGTAAAAGTATTCTGATTGAGCATGTCCAGATGAAGGATCAATCATTGGCTATCCCCGAGACCTCCCGGAAAGAGGTGGGGGAAATTCTAAAGATCATAAAAAGAAGCGACTACAATGTAGTTGAGCAACTGGGGTAAAATCCATCAAAAGTTTACATGCTGGCTTTACTACTATGTTCCGAGGCGCATGCAAAGGCCTTGGTAAAATTCTTGAAAACTGCCCCTGTACCCCAAGAAACATTTGTCGATCAGTTCCAAGACTGCGTGGCCAGCTTGACTGCAGATAATGGCCTAGGTTTTTCGGATGTTGATTTAACGCCAAGAGGAAGGAAGCATAATGAGGCATTGCATGTATCAGTGGAATGCAGGGGCACAACCTTAGCTCATGTTTTGGTGGACACCGGATCGTCTCTGAATGTATTGCCTAAAAAGGCTCTTGATAGGCTTGACTCTAAGGGATTGACATTGAAACCAAGCAATATAGTAGTAAGGGCTTTTGACGGCTCGAAAAGAATGGTGCATGGGGAAGTGGATATCCCCATAAAGGTTGGAACCCAAACATTTGATTCAACTTTTTATGTAATGGATATTTGCCCTTCGTATTCCTGCTTTCTAGGCAGATTGTGGATTCACAATGCTGGCGATGTCACTTCTACGTTGCACCAAATGTTGAAGTATCCAATTCAGGGGAAGATTATCATAGTTGATGGAGAAGAAGAGTATATGATCATCCATCTGAATTCCTTCAGATATGTGGAATTAGATGGTGAATTTATTGAAACTCCATTCCAACATTTTGAATAAGTCCCACAAGATATGGCAATAACCAAGGCTGTGTCTCAAGTTCCCAAGATCACAAGGCCTTCACTTAGAATGTCATCTTTGAAGGATGCCAAGGCAGTGATTGAAGAAGGTGGGTGCATTATTTGGGGACAACTCCCAGATATCCCATACAAATCTGACAAGTTTGGCCTGGGTTTCACTTCAGGTGCCCAGAAGGCTGTACGCCACGCTCGTGCCGGAGGACGACCCTTGAAGATCAGCAACCGCGAAGTCAATGCGGTGGAAGATAATGAAGATGGTTGTAGCCTGGAGGATTGGATCTTCCCTACTGTCAGTGGAAGGCTTAACAACTGGGAGGCTAGAGAGATCGTCCCGATCACTTTTATCCCACAGTAGTTTGTCTTTTACATTTTTTTGGATCTGTAATATTAAAATAATTCAGACTCTTAACACCTTGTGTCTTACCCGAGGCACAATGGTCCATTTGTAAGGGTTATTATCTCATTTCCATTTGACATCAATGAATCATGGACGTTTTTGCATACAAAATTTGTGCTCATTGTTTTTATTTTTTCATTTCTTTCAAAGATAGCTATACTATTACACACACTCACACTCACAATGCAGGTCTACATACGTTCGGGATCCCATGGGTAATGATTCTGCTATGGCTTTCTATGACTCTAAAAATCTAATCTACCAAGCCGAAGACGAAGGTGAGGAAGATTGTGAAGTACCAGGGGAACTTGCCAGGTTATTACAACAAGAAGAGAGAACCATTCATCCCCACGAGGAACCAGTGGACACCATTAATCTATGTACCGAAGAAGACAAAAGAGAGGCCAAGGTGGGTGCCAATCTGGAACCCGGTGTCAAGGAGCGACTGATTCAGTTGTTACACGAGTGTGTTGAGGTATTTGCCTTGTCGTATGAAGACATGCCAGGACTTGATGCAGATATTGTGGTACATCGTCTACCTACAAAAGAGTATTGCACACCAGTAAAGAAAAAAGTTTGTCGTATGCGACCTGACATGTCGGAGAAGATTAAAACAGAAGTCATGAAACAATTCAATGTTGGATTCTTGCCCGTCACCTCCTATCTGCAATGGGTTTCCAATGTTGTTCCCGTGCCCAAAAAGGATGGCAAGGTACGAATGTGCGTGGACTATAGAGATTTGAATAGGGCATGCCCTAAAGAAGATTTCCCACTTCCCCACATTGACATCCTGGTTGACAATATAACACAGCACAAAGTGTTTTCCTTCATGGACGGTTTCTCAGGTTACAACCAAATCAAAATGGCGCCTGAGGACATGGAGAAAACAACATTTGTCACACAGTGGGACACATTCTGCTACAAGGTGATGCCATTCGGACTGAAGAATGTTGGGGCAACCTATCAGCATGCCATGGTAGCTCTATTTCACGATATGATACATCACGAAATAGAGGTCTATGTGGACGACAGTATATCTAGATCTTAAACAGAAGAAGAGCATCTTGACCATTTACATAAACTATTTGAGATATTAAAAAAGTACAAACTGAGGTTGAACCCAAATAAGTGCACATTTGGAGTAAGGTCTAGTAAACTCCTAGGCTTTGTCGTCAACAATAAAGGTATTGAAGTAGATCCTGCCAAGGTGAAAGCTATATAAGAGATGCCTGCTCCTCGTACTGAGAAGGAAGTCAGAGGATTCTTGGGACGCTTGAACTACATTTCCAGATTCATTTCTCACCTGACAGCTACCTGTGAACCAATCTTTAAACTACTGAAGAAAGATCAGGTAGTCAAATGGAATGATGAGTGCCAAATTGCTTTTGACAAAATCAAATAATACCTGCAAGAGCCTCCTGCATTGATGCCACCAATCGAGGGAAGGCCATTAATCATGTATCTGACTGTTTTGGAAAATTCAATGGGATGTGTGTTGGGGCAGCATGACTAGTCTGGCCGAAAAGAGCACGTTATTTATTACCTGAGCAAAAAGTTTATCGATTGTGAAACAAGATATTCACTGCTCAAGAAAACTTGATGCGCTCTGGCATGGGCTTCTCGTTTGCTAAGACAATATATGCTGACCCATACTACCTTATTGATATCTAAAATGGATCCAATAAAATACGTCTTTGAGAAACCTGCTCTCTCTGGGAGAACAGCGAGATGGAAGACGATCCTGACGGAATATGACATATAATATACTACCCAGAAGGCAATAAAGGGCAGTGTACTAGAATATCACCTTGCTCACCAAGCTGTGTAAGACTACCAGTCCATGAAGTTCGAATTCCCGAATAAAGACATCATGATGGTAAACAACTGTGAAGAATTCAGGCCATATGACGGACCTGAACAAGGATCCCGATGTACCCTGGTTTTTGATGGGGCGTCTAATACGCTCGACAATGGTGTTGGTGTTGTACTCATATCTCCAGAAGGATGTCACACTCCCTTTACGACAAGACTCAGCTTTAATTTCACAAATAACATGGCGGAATATGAAGCGTGCATCTATGGTCTCAAAGCTTCCATAGACTTGGGGATCAAATCTTTGAATGTATTCGGAGATTCAGCTTTGGTTATTAGCCAGATCAAAGGGGAATGGGACACCAAACACCCTAACCTTATCCCTTACAAAGAACATGTTTTGACATTGCTCCCACATTTTGAAAAGATTACCTTCGAGCATTTCCCGCGAGAAGAAAATCAGCTAGCAGACGCATTAGCCATAATGTCATCTATGTTTAAACTTAAATGGGATAACGAGGCTCCCCAAATCACCATTGAACGAAGGGATGAACCAGTACACTGTCACGAGATTAATACTGAAGAAGTAGTGGATCGTCCTTGGTTTCACAAAGTCAAGAGGTATCTCGAGACTCAAGAATATCCAGAAGGAGCTTGGGTCAATGATAAGAAGTTCTTAAGGAGATTCTCGGCTAAATTCTTCCTTAGTAATGGCATTCTTTACAAACACAACCATGACTCTGTTTTACTTCGGTGTGTAGACAAGGTTGAAGCTGAAAGGATCATGGTTGAGTTACATGAAGGCACTTTTGGCACCCATTCCAGTGGACATACGATGACAAAGAAAATCCTACGGGAAGGCTATTATTGGTCTACCATGGAAGAAGATTGCTATCAATACTCTCGAACCTGCCATAAGTGACATATCTATGCTGATAAGGTGCACGTACCTCCAGTTCCTCTGAATGTTTTGACAGCTCCTTGGACCTTTTCTATGTGCGGGATTGATATGATTAGAGAAATCAAGCCAACAGCCTCCAATGGACACCGCTTCATCTTAGTGGCCATTGACTATTTTACAAAGTGGGTGGAGGCAGCTTCTTTCGCTTCCGTTACCAAGAATGTTGTCGCCCAGTTCATCAAGCAAAATCTCATCTGTCATTACGGTATCCCAGAGAGGATCATTACAGAAAATTGTACAAACTTGAATAATACTATGATCACCTCCTTGTGTGAGCAATTCAAGATCCAACATCACAATTCTTCCCCTTACCGACCGAAGATGAATGGTGTTGTCGAAGCCGCGAATAAGAACATTAAAAAGATCATACATAAAATGATAGTCACATGCAAAGACTGGCATGAGATTCTACCATTCGCCCTCCACGGATATCATACCATAGCTCGCACATCAACCGGAGCAACACCATATTCTCTGGTATACGGCATGGAGGTTGTCTTGCCTATTGAGGTCCAGATCCCCTCTCTGAGAATTATGAAGGATGCAAGGCTGAATGAAGACGATTAGATCCAGACTCGACTTGATCAACTAAACTTGATTGATGAGAAAAGGCTCACTATTATGTGCCATGGTCAAATGTATCAAAAACGAATGATTAAGGCTTTTAACAAAAAGGTCATACGCCAAGTGTATCAAGTCGTGGATTTGGTGATCAAACGTATCATACTGCTGCAAGGTGATCCCAGGGGCAAACGGACTCCTACATACGAAGGACCATTTGTAATCAAAAACATATTCTCTGGTGGAGCAATGATCTTGACCACCATGGATGGCAATAACCTGCCGCACCCTGCAAATGCAGACATAGTCAAAAGATATTATGCATAAGAGACCCGCTAGGTTGACACACCTAGGCAAAACAAGGGCATCCCGGCGGACCAAAAAGGTTCAGGAAAAAATTAGGGATAAGACAAAAAAATTTGTACACCCGGCAAGTTGAAAACCTGAAAGGGCAACTTGGGCAAAAAAGGGTTTCCCGGTGGACTGAAAACCCGAAAGGGAGGTCTAGGTAAAAGTTAGGGAATTAAAGCGTATAACTATGTCCCGTTGGATCACCTTACGGACAACCTGACGAGCTCATAGGTTCTGATCAATTCAATCATCTTCAAACAAGGCAAAAAATAGACAAGATGCTCAAAAATATGAAGGTTATAGCAGAAAGGAAACCCCATGGGATTATTGCACATAACTATCTTTTCTTTGTATCAAAATTGTCATTTTTATGACAGAATTCTCTTAGTAGAATGTTTGTCTCATTGTACAAAAATACTTACTCGAAGTCAATACAAAGATATCCCTTTGAAAGTGCAAAATTATCTGTTTTTTCTTTTATTGTTGTGTTTTGTTTTCAAAAACGTCCAATGATTTATTTTTGAACATATGCATTTAAACATAATTATTGTTTACAAATAAACAAAATAGAAAGACAATCACTGATGACTTTAAGAGGTAGGGAAATCTCTCTATGTTATTTCTATAAACCGCCGCAGTGTGCAGTTCAATCCCCAGTAGAGCAGAGCTTTCAGTTATCAATCCCCAGTAGAGGTCGTCAAATTTCTCCGAATTCCCCAGGCAGGATTTTCCAAGCAGTACACGGCATTTCCCTTACAACAAAGTTTATTTCTCCAAGCAGAAATTCATCAACACTTAGACTTCACAACATGAAGACTTATACTCCATATCCTCAGCAGTAGTCAGGGATTTATTTTGCCCAATCCAACAACAGTGCAGCAAACTAGCTCACATACGCATACATCGCATCCATATATCATTAACATTGATGACACAAATGCATTATACTATGCATTTCATACAACATAACATTGCATATTAGCTAACATTTTACCTTTTTCAGGATAAGATTAATCAACAAATACCATTAACAATGTTCAAAGTCTTCAGATACGCTCCACACATGGATGCCATTATGATACTCATTCAGACTCAGCTATCAGATACAGTTCAGATCCGCTCCAGATACGGATGCCATTCTGATACTCATTCAGTTCTCAACTTCGAGATACAATACAAATATGCTCCACACACGGATGTCATTCTGATACTCATTCAGACTCAGCTTTCAAATACAGTTCAGATACGCTTTAGACACGAATTCCATTCTGATACTTACTCAGACTCCGCTTTCAGATACAGTTCAGATACGCTCAAGACACGGATGTCATTCTGATACTCATTCAAATTCAAGTTTCAGATACAGTTCAGATACGCTCCAGACACGGATGTTATTCTAATACTCATTCAGTTCTTAACTTCCAGATATAGTACATATATGCTCCAGACATGGACTCCATTCTAATACTCATTCAAAATCATCCTCCACATGCGGTACAGATACGGTACAGATACGGATTCCATTCTGATGCTATTTCTTTCAGCTTACCAATTACAATTCAGAAATCACTCTGGATGGCATCTACAAGCCCATCTATAAAAAATTTCTATCACTTCTCCAAATGGCATCTTTAAACCTATTCCCTTTACCATCACATCACCGAGTGCAAATTTTGGGCACTCTAGTGTCCAATCATCTTCCACCTTCGAGTCACGAATGGCAAAACTAGCCAATCTAACTCTTCAGGTTTAAGAAGATTGAACAGGGGCAGCTGTTGTACCCCAAAATTTTCCCTCTCACTTATCAATAATTTGCTCACAAGATCTCCTTGGGCTCAAGACTGCACTAGGGTTTAATCAGCTCAAGACACCTCCTTAAGCACTAATGACCAAAATTAGGGTTTGAGTTTGCACAAGGATTTTTGAACTTTCTATGCTCTATATGACTTTCATGGATCATTATGGACCCCAAAGATCACTCATGTCAAGTTTCAAGCCTTGGATCACATTTTTGCTCAGTCAATTGAGTAGTTGACCTAAAAATCAACTATTGGCCAATTTACAGTCAAACTTATTAATTTTTTATCCATACCAATATTTTAAACTTATATGTATCATTTGATCAAGTTTGGACCACAACTCCTCAAGAAATTTGATCAAATCTCCAAAAGGGCAAAATGGTCAAAATTAGGGTTTTGACTGAGAAGGGGCAATTTTTGATTTTTGACCTAGCAAATGATCAATTGGTTTAAGGGATGATATCAAGAGTCAAATTGCATAATTTTGACCTAATGGCATGGTTCAAAACATTTCAATTCCATTGGATTGACAGATGAATTTTTCAGTCAATTGATCAAAAGTCAATTGTATACTGAAAAGTCAAATTTTGACTTTTTGGTCAAATTCAAGTGCCAAAGATCATAATTCATAAAAACATGTGAAAATATGAAACTTATTCATGAAGAAATCAAAAAGTCAAGATTTCATTTTGAAAAGTCAAAATTTCTAAACTTAGAAATTTTTCTAAGTGTTGGAAATTTCATGTTTTTTTCATAACTTTGAACAAACTTTTCACCATGATGAAAGATGATTCAAGAGAAACTTCCAACATGAAAGTTATAGATATCCATGAAATCTAAAACTTTTCTTTACACAACTCTTTCCAAAAATGCTTGGATATCAAGTTATAATTTTATGAACATGTGGTCATGAAACTAAACACTTAGTGAAATTTTGCCCTAATTTGGTAAGGATTTTGACCTAACTTCATGGAACTTTTTCATATAGTTCCAAGGTGAATCTTCAAAAGAAATTCAAATATGGGTTGTAGAGTACATTGCAAGCTTTCCAAAATGTCTAAGAATTCCTTGAGATCATTCTTGAGTAGGGAGAATCGAAGAGATGAAATTAGGGTTATGTCACTTGAATTACAAGTCATTTTTGATGAACACATGAACCAAATCCATGCTAGGCTGCATAATCTTTGCTTGCAGGCCTTAAACTTGTTTGTCACTCCATAATTAATGTTTTGCACGGCTGCTATAATCTTTAATCCAAGCATTCAATGCATTGCCCATGCTTAATACCATTTTAGGAAGAAATGCAACATTGCCATTTTGGAAAAGTGGCTTTATGCATACAGTCCACTCTTCTTGAGCCTCTAACTTGTTTGTTCAGCACACACTCAACATACAAAGTCATATAAACATGTTTAAAGCTTTCAACCACTCTAGACATCCTTATACTATGCATTGGGACAATGTGTGTCAAGCTTGCTTCAAAAACAAGAAAAAGAGCCATAACATGTGATTTTTGAATTCTGATCAAGATAAGTCTCCAAACTTGTTGCTTATAAATAGAGTCACTATTTGTGAGCTAAAGGACGGGCTTTAACACCCTGAAACACCCCCAAATTCCCTCTATCCAGAAATTGCACAAAAAACTCCATTGATACACAGTTCTGACCTTAAACTTGTATCTCTCATTTCCCTCGTGCGTTTTCCCTCAAATTCATTCCTAAAGCTTCCTTACATCAAATACAACTCATCCCAATCCTTATTCCAGAACTACAACACCATTTACTATAACCTCTATAACCAAAAAACAGAGTCTTCAACTTGACTTCTCTAGGCCATTTCAGCTACTCTCAACTCAAGCAAACCATTGCATTAGCCTCCTAGGGACTTGAGGAAGCTATCATGATCATCACCACTGTCTAAAACAAGCTCAAACACAAAACATGATTTCCAGTTTTGAGGTAAGTTTTCTCAACTTGGAACTCTTCATAAAGGCATCCTCAATAGTTTATTTGTGAACAAAACATGTAGATATCATTGCCCTAAAGCTAACCATGTCCATAGTTTCCATTAATTTTGTTTGAGCTTAGAGAATTTTGAAACTGAAATTTCTGAAATTGTTAGGGTTCAGATTAGGGCCATTAAAATTCATGCTTATCTTTGATCTATAGTTTTAATACTTTACATTTCTGGAATTGTGAGAAAATATGCTACAAGTTTCATGTTTACATTTTTCATTTTTGATGAGAAATGAGCAAGTTACAGTTGGTCTGGCTGGAGGTTGAAGATGAAGTCTTCAGGGCGCGTTTTGCCTTGTATATTTATTGTTTTGCTTATGTTAACAGATGTATAGTGAACCCAGTGGTTGAAGCGCGCGCCTGTAACCTATGGGACCTAGGTTCAAGCCCTAGTGGTACCCTTTTTGCATTTTTACATGTTTTACAATTCTGACTTTTTTTGTTTGCAGGGCGTTGGGCCTCTTTGGGCCTGACTTATTTTTTTATTCTGCTAGTTAACCCCCTGTATCCCATTGACACCCCTGGCCCAAATTTATTTATTTTCTTTTTATTTTCATTTTTATTTTTCTTAATATATTTTCTAAATACTAAAAAAATCGTAAAAGATAAAAAATGATTGATTTATATTTTGACTTATTTTATTTTATTTTTTTCACAAAAATGTTTTTATTTATTATACTTTATTTATTTTATTAAATAATCTTGTAAACTTAATTAATATTATGTTTTTATTTATTTATTTATTTTTCAAACCATTTAAAATACATTATTTTTTATACAAAAAAGACTAAAAATATTTTATAATGCTATAAATACTCTTAAGATAAAAATACCAAAAAAATACTTTTCTTAAACTTATTTTCTTTTGATTAATTAACAGAACTAAGGTTTTACTTAAAATCTTTTCTTAATAAAATTCAAATTTAATTAATTATTTTCTTTATTTAATTAGGTTAAGACAAAATCCTTTTTTCATGAAAATCAAACAAAGATACATTTTCTTTACATTTTGCATTTTTTTTGTACATTCATTCATTTTATACTTTGTATTTATTTATTTACTTTTACATTGATATCAATTCAATATGGTTGTAATAGACTAATTAGGCTTAAATTCTTGCAATCCCCATTCATGAATTTGTATACCCCCCCTCCCCACAAATGTTTTAATAGCGTAGTAACTTTAAATTTCATAATTTATCGATTTTATATAACATGCTAGTAATTAGGGTTTGTATGGAAAGACTAAAACCAATACTTAGAAAACCCTAATTCAAGACAAAAACAAGCATGAAAACGATACACTAGCAAACAAGCACCCCTAAGGTTATTCCACTTGGTTTCCTTATACAAAATGGACATATTACGCATGTAAGGTATCTTAGCAAAAATAAGCAAATGCAAGATCATAATCCCTCGATGACGCTATCTAAGTTGCCTTTCAAATGATCTTAGTCCCTAAAAAGAATGCTAAGATACCTTGCAACATTGCTAATCATGGTTATACGATGACCCACGCCCGTCCCGTTTACATCCAAAGATAGAGTTGCTTACCAAATCAATGGCAAGACAACAATGTCAAAGGAAAAGAAAATGAACAAGAAAGACTTTTTAAGTAGGTAGAATTCTCCTAATTACTTTCTCAATTTCAAAACAAACATCCTTGCTATTTTTAAAAATAATCACCTACACTTACAAACTTGGAAACATTTTCAAAAGATCAACATCTTTGTATACATTCTTACAAACAAGAATCATTACAAAGATTGCCTAAACAATGGCCTCTTTACAAAATACTTTCAAAACCATACAAACCACAAATTTCAAACAAAAGTAAGTGATCTAGAAAGTAACTAAGAGCCCATGGAAAACCATGGATGAAAATGGTGCTAATACCTTCCCTTTTCATGATCTACCCCCCGAACTCAAGAAATAATCCCAAAGGTCTTTCATGTGCTTTTTAACCTTCCCTTTTGGATAAAAAAAAGTCTGTGGCGACTCTTGCTAACCACAACATTCACGATCAAACGCAATACCCTCAAGTCAGTTCTCCCACTGTATCACAGGTAGCCATCTGTTGATTGACCTTTTCCTGAAAAAGGTAAAACGTTAGTTGTATGCAATGTCATGATGTATGAAATGCATGGTGTCATGATGTTCTCAAAATAAATGAGATTATGTCGTATGCACTTATCATGTGTTAAATGTTAATGAATGCATTTTTGTCTGGGAAAATAAATCCTTGACAAATGTTGGAGAGTCAATAAATCTCGGACTGCTATTGAAGAGTAGGTGTGTCTTCAAACTTTTCTTAGAATGTTTCCACCAGGGATTTCTATTTTTGTTGTTTTGAGGAGAACTCCGCTGCGGAATATTGAAAACTCTGTGGAGAGTGTTGATTCTTGCTTGGGGAAAAGAGTTCAGGAGCCTTGGTTATCTGTTGCTCTACTGGGGAGTCGAAGTTGAACTAATGTTTGGTTGGGTCCAGGCTTCACAGTAACTTGTTGGGGATTGTAGAGTAGTCTACTGGGGAAGAGGAGTTGTGGTCCTTTGATTTGTAGTGGTCGGAGATGCCACCTCAAGTTAGGGAATCCTGCCATTTTTTGGGGAAATAAACCCTGTTGCTTAGTCTGTTGGAGAGGCGACGACTTTACTGGCAGAAATCCTCGAGGATTCTTGAAGTCGACTCAGTTGGGAAGAGGTTTTCAGAGATTGAAAATCTGGTTGGGGAATCATCCTATGAGAAGGATTATCGGGAGATTTGTCACTACCCATAGTAGCAAGTGTTTGTGGCACTTCCAGGAGATGTTGGACTGTACGTAACCCATTCAATGCCCCAAGTGATGGAGATGGTGACCTTCCCCTGGTTATTATGTATTTCTTGAGAGATTTTTGGAAATCTTTACTTGACTGCCCCAGGTGTGCTGGATAATGATATGTCATGCCCCCTTGATTATAAGAGATTTTTCGTTGGAAGTGTCTTCCCACTCAAGGTGATTTTGTTCACTGAGAGAGCTTTCATTAATCGGATATTCGTTGTGTGAATTTCTCCGCTGTCAAACAAATAGCCATATGCAAACAGCGATATTTAAATAATGCAAAGTTTATGCTTGTCTTAAAGTTTTGAAAATGAGTTTTAGCAAGTAAAGAGTTTTGTAATAATATGAAATCAACTTCAGAATTTAGAATAAAGCCTTACAGGAGTCAGGATACCTTTTGTAACAGTATGCTTTCGAACTAACCCATGCTTCAATTAGGACTTTTGAAGGGTTATAATGTGGCTTGGTTCACGGTTTAAGAAACAAAGGATAAGGCTCAAAGTGTATTTGTACTCTCCTGTTCTTCATGATGTTCTTCAATCCTAAACTCAGTTAATTATACGTTTGAACTCCAATTGAGTCTGGAATGACATTCTGGTGATAGTTCAGACAAGTTTAGTTTATCGGAAGGCATTCGTTTTTTGCAACATTTTTCATGTTATTGAGGATTTGTAGTGACCTCTCTTTTGATTATCCCTAATTTTTGCCTGACTGTTCTTGTTTTGAGATTACAGTCAGCAAGATGCCCCAGTTTTTCTTAAGTCTCCTTCATAGGTTTTGACTTAGTGGGCTTTTCTTTTTTTGAGAGATAATGATTGCCCATTTGGTAGGGAACCATCACCATCTTTTGATTCCAGAGGAATGTTTTTGATGTCATTCGTTGTATTACGAGATGAGAGTTTGCAGCTAAACACGCGTTTGAATTAACTGAGAGACTACCCTGCCCCAGGTTTTGATTAAAGGTTTCAATTTGTCTGAAAAAGAAAATTCCTACTTCTTTGGCTCGAAGGGGTTGACTAGGGATTATCTTCCTTATAACTCCAGTGTTTAGGATTTTAAAGAACGCTTGTACATCGTCAGCAAGGTTTGTTAAAAAGCATACTGTATGAGATTATGGCATTGTTTTCGTCATCCTCCCTCTAACGGCTTGTAACTTTTAGTAAGAGTTGAATTTCATAAAGAGAATAAAAAGCATACTTTAAATATAGTGAAAACGAATGGATGAATTCAAGACAAACATATGCAATGCATTAATGAAACAAAGTTTGACATTAATAGATAATTGTTTGAATAAAAGAAATTACAATTGAAAATTCAAAATGAACCAGACGCTCTCAATGATTCGGCATAGGAGCAGTGATCACGTTTGGAGTCTCCGGAGGGTCAAACTCGATCTCCTTGGCATTAATCAAATTCTGAATCTGGTACTTCAATGCCCAACAATCGTTAGTATCATGCCCGGGACTGCTGGAATGATAAGCACACATTGCATTAGGATTGTAGTTAGAAGGAGAAGTTTTGGGGTTTGGATGAGGTCCTATCAACGTAATCAAATTCATCCTCAACAAGTGTTGTAGTGCTTGAGACAAAGGCATGTTGATGTTGGTAAACTGTCTTTTAGGCTCGTCTGGTCTTTGTTGATTTCCCCTTTACTATTGTTGGTGTAACATAGAACCAAAGATCAGGACTGCCCCCACATGTTAGTCATGACGACTCTTTTGACCATACACAACATTGGACTCTTTCTTCCCATTGTATGGCTTTTTCTGAGCATCGGAGGATGTAGCTCCTTGGATATTTTCGCTTTTAATGCCAGCTTCGACCCTCTCACTAGTCAGTATTAGCTCAGAGAACCCGACCGAGGAGATTCCGATTAGGTGATTGAAGAAAGGTCCCGTCAAAGTTCCCATGAAAATTTCAATCAGCTCCCTATCAGTTAAAGGGGGCTGCACTCTACCATCCAGATCTCTCCACCTTTGGGCGTATCATTTGAAGCTCTTGTTGGAACCCATGGCCATGTTCTGCAATTACACACGAGTTGGTGTAAGATTAGAGTTGTACTGGTACTGCTTGTAAAAAGCAGCAGCTAATCCTCCCAGGTGTGGATGCGAGAACTCTCCATTTGATAGAACCATTCAAGTTGAGTCCCCACCAGGCTCTCTTGGAAGAAATGGATCCATAACTTCGGATCAGTTGTGTATGGCTGAATCTTTCAGACATAAGACTTTAAGTGCATCTTAGGGCAAGAGACTCCATCGTACAGGACAAAGGTAGGGATTTTGAAATTTGGCGGGATGACCACTCCAGAAAGCAAACCCATGTCTCCTAAATCCAAGCTAAGTATCTGCTGACTCTCCATAGCACTGAGGCGATCCTCCAACTGTTTGTACTTGTCATCACTGGGAGGATATTGTTCCTCAAAATAATTGGCTTCGACTTCATCAATCTCCAGACTGTTGTCTTCTTCATGACTATCCCCATGTTGGATAGAGTTGGAAGATCTAGAGCTACCTTGACTAGTCCTCTAAGTCTTCTTCCCAAGTTCAGGATGCCTACTGACTTCTTAGGCTTCTTCTTGTCTTTGAGAAGGAGAGTCTTCAGGTCCTCTTGCCCCTTAGCCATGGCCAGGAATATTTGTTGGAATTGAGCGTTTTGAGCTTGGAGATCTTTCACCGTTTGTTCCATATCCATCTTAAGTTTTAATTGAAGAACTTTGTATCGGTGGATTTCCTTCCACGAGAATTAAGCTCACCATGTCGAGTGGGTTATAGCCCTTGACTCAAGTTTATTGTACTTGATCCTTGACGGAGTTTGGTTAAAGGAAAATAAATCCTCTTTCCCCTTGATAGACGTCTGGTTCAATGTAACCTTGCATCAAAGGCCCTCGAGATCCTTGAAATGGTTATTGAAAATGTTATGGTATGATGTTATGATGTTATGTACAAGTATGCAAAGTAAGCAAGTTTATATGAAAATAAACATATACACACAAAGCAGACAAATCCTTAGGTTTAGGCTTGCATGGAGTTTATAGGTGAGTAGCCTCTTGAATTTTAGTTGGCTCAACCTGTCCTAGTTAATAGTAACCGAGTTCTAAGGGATCTCAATATCACTGACCTTTCCCACAAGCTTCGTTCGATAGGAGATTGACTCACAACCAAACAAAACTCAAGAGTCAAGTCTCAATGAGCGTAGCATCGAGTATCAACCAATTTTCAGCTTTACACCGAAACCGGCTATCTCAGTACTTCCTAATGGCCAAGTTGGTCAAGTAAGTTTCTAAGGTAAGTTAGTGCTTTATGACACCGCTCAGAGGCCCCGTATTCTCCTCGTTTCAACACAAGGGATACCGGTACCAACAATTGCGTCACACTAACTTAACTATTGCTTAGACCATGTCGGTATACCCCGCACAGTTTCCACAATCTATTGCTCCTTACCTAAAAGATGCCCCAGATCCAGGTAGAGGATCAAAACAAACCCAAACAAGGAACCAATAATGTAAAGCAAGCAATTCAAACAATGAAAGCAGGTAAAGGTGATCTAGCCCTAAGGTAACCCCACTTTTAAAGGCTTCCCCAGCAGAGTCGCCAGTTCTATGATACCGTGGGAGAACTGACTTGGTTATTTTGCGTTTGATCGCAAATGTTGCAGATAGCAAGAGTCGCCACCGACTTTTCTTTTATCCAAAAGGAAAGGCTGAAAAGAACAGGAAAGACCTTTGGAGATGTTTTCTTGAGTTCAGGGGGTAGATTATGAAAAGGGAAGGTATTAGCACCCTTTTCATCTGTAGTTATCTACGGGCTCTTAGTTTCTTGGTAGATCACTTGCTTTTGTTTGAATGTGTGCTTGCGGTGTGGGTTTTGAAAGCATTTTGAAAATGTCTTTGTAATGGTTCTCGTTTCTATAAGAACGCGTACAAAGTGTTGTTTCGAAAATAGTTCAAATAGGTGTTTGTGGAATGTGTTTTTGAAAGTGATTTTGAAAAGGGTTTTCTTTGTAATGGCTCTCGTTTCTATAAGAACGCGTACAAAATTTTATCTTTTGAAAATGTTTCAAAATGAGAGTGTTTGGTGTATAAAATGTTTTTGTTGTGAGCAAGCGAGCAACTAGGAGCGAATCTACCTACTCAAAAGGTCTTAAAAGTTCTTTTCCTCCTCCTTTAGATGTTTCTATCTTACCATTGTTTTGGTAAGAAGCCCCATCGTTGGATGTGAAGGGACGGGATTGGGATATTTGTATAGTCATAGAAGGCAACCTGTGGGACGTTTTAACAATGTCGTTTAGGGACTAGATCGTTTACCAAAGGCAACATTGAGGGTCATCGAGGGACTATGACCTTTTATCGAGGGTCTCTGCTAAAATGCCCATATTCGAGGGACATGACTACTTTTCCGAGGCAACAAGTGAGATTACCCTAAGGGTGCATGTGTGAATAGTGTGTTTGATTGCATGCATTTAGTCCTTGATTAGGGTTATCTATTTGTCGATTTCATGTCTTACCATACACACCCTAATTACTAACAATATATGAAAGCAATAAAAGTGCAGAAAAGTAAAATCCTACACTATTACATCATTAAGGAGATGGGGTGTACAAATTTACAAATGGGGATTGCAAGAAATTAAAGTCCTAATTATCTATTACAACCATTTTGAAATAATACACAAGAAATGTAAAATGGGTTTGTTTTGTTTAAGTAAAGAAATAAGTTTACTCAAGAAAATATTTTTGATCTTTTGGTTTAAAAAGAGATAAAATAAAATATGTGAATATAAAAAAATGTTTTTTTGGTATTTTTGGTTATTAAAAGCTAAAATAAGATAAATAAGAGAAAAAGGAGTCAGAATCAGCACATTGCTAAAACAAGGAGGAACAAAAGTTCTGATTCTGATACGTTGCAAGAGAGAAAATGTTAGTAGGAAAGTAGTGGGTCAGAAGTTCTAGGCCTAGTTACACCAAGTTCTGAGGTTTCTAGGAATAAAGGAAAACCTAGAAGTTCTGATTGTTGAAGGGGTTCAGAAGTTATAGTGTAGCTGGGAACCTAGAAGTTCTAATGTCACTGGAAAATCAGAAGTTCTGGCTATTTAAGAGAGTGAGGTGATAATATTGTTGGGTAAGATTGTCTAAAAGTTCTGATTTAGGAATGTTGTTTGGCAGATAGATGGGTGAAAATGTCACTAAATAAACCTAAAAAAATGCTTCTGGGGCTAGAACCCAAGACCCTTAGCACTAATGTCAAATGGGCACGCTTTCTACCACTAGGGTGGCTGTACATCCGGTATTAGAAGCAAAAGCATAAACATGTATCACAAAGTAAACTCTGATGATGAATTTCATCTCCTTCTCCATGCCAGTCATAGCATCTGCAGGTTAGTCATTTCTCAACAAAACAGAAAATGCACACATAGTATTTATGGCAAGTTTCATCATGGTTTCAGAAATATAAGGTATTAGAACTGTACATCAGAAGCAAGTATGAATTTTGCTAATCCTAATTCTGAATCCTAATTTCCTCAAGAAGTTCTGAACTAAAATTCTCTCTACTTAGGTAAAAATATATGCAATCTGTGAATATGTACAAAATCAAAGCCAGGATGTCTACATTGTATTTTGAACATGCAAATCTAACAATGCCTAAGTAATATGATGAGAGTCAGCAGAAGCTTACCTTGCAGCTAGAAAAGGTCCTGCGAACTGGAGCCTGGTTCTAACTTCTTGTAATGTTCTGATCAGCTTCCTTACGTGCTTAGCAGACGGGAACAACCTTTAACTTGGGTTATGAATGGTGTATGGATGATTTGGTCAAAAAACACTTGAGGGAAATTAAAGTTTGAATGTAAGAATCAAAAACTAACAGGTTTTGTATTTGTCTTTGCAGTTTTGGATTCCTGGAATTTTAGCAAGGTTTCAAAGCTTTTTATTTTCAATTTTTTCGACCGCCCCCATTTACAGTTGCAAATGAAGTTCAATTTATAGGCAGGAACTTTGTAGCTTGGAGAAGTCAAAAGTACCAACCTTATGCTAGCGAGCTGGCTTGTTCTTGAAGCAAGATAAACAACTATGGTGGTTAACAGCTTTTAGCCGTGCCTAAGCTGGATTTGTAAGTATGAATTAAGGAAAAGTACCCTCAAAAGCAAAAGCAAAGCATGGTCCCAACATACTCTTGTATAAAACTTTTCTTTTTCAAGGACAATAATGTACTTCTACGTCACACGTGGGGAAATCCTTTGGATAAAAACTCAAAAGTGGTTGTGAGCATTAAATGATGATGAGATTTTTAGACTCTTTGCTCCAGCATGTTCTGGGCGAGTTTTTAGACTCTCCAGAAAGCTTATGACATGATTTGTAAGCCCTCTTTGAATTACTCTTGCAACTTCTGACCGAACCTACGTGAAAACTGGCCCAAAAGTTGTAGACAACTTCTGACTTGAAAATGCTCAGAATTTACTAAGTGCCCAAGTTTCAGAGACGTGTCTTTGAAGACGTACAACTTGAAATCCAAATACTTCTAGAAGAAGTTCTGTTCTGCAATATTTTAGGTCTCATTGAGATCTAAAACTCCTATGTTAGAAGTTCTTCCAGAATCAGCTTGCATCATGGTGAAAATCTGGCCAGAAGTTTTGAGCTTGTCATATTCCTTAAACACTTAGAAAAATTCTAAGTATTTAGAATTTTGACTTTTCCAAAGTAATTTTGACTTTTGAATTTCTTGATGAAACAAACTTCATATTTCAACATGTCTTGATGAAATATGACTCTTGAAACTTGACTTTGATCCAAAAGTCAAAGTTTGACTTTTCAGTATGCAAAATGACCATTTTACCCTTGTGAATGTCTTTCTTGGAAAATTTGTAATTCAAGGCTTGGAATTGGATGGAAGCAAACCTGGGGGTCCAGGGTGATCCTTTGAGAAATGAGAGGGCAAATTTTAGGGTGCAACACTCATGATCAAAGATGACAAGGAAACTTCAATATAAAAGGAAGGCGATGAGTAAATCTCAGTTACACGCATTCTAACATGTAAAAAAAAAGACACTTACGACCATAATTGACTCGAGCACCAGTTGTTTGCAGGTACACCCCATTGTCGGATTCCGAAAATAATTTTATTCTCAGAGTTCATCATTATATTTTTCATTCACTAATAACACATGAATCAGAAAGGTCCATTCATGATCATATATGATCAAGAGTTTATATATAGGAATTCTAGTGTTAGGATTCAAGGTGACAATATCATTACAAAAACTCCAAAAAAACTAAAAGTACCCAAGTGAGAGTGAGAAATGAGTCAGTGAGCAACATGTATGATCATGTATATCATCAGCCTTTACATATTTAAGCAAAGTTTTTTTCTTTACTTTTCACTCATCTTTTCTAACATTTCACTTTTTTACATTTACACTGCATTATATAAGGATCTCAACACATTCGAAATCCCTTGCTTTTTCTTTACAACTTGTAGCCTTTATTCCTTACAAAGATAGAGTTGAACTCTACCTTTACAACAACAATCAAACACTTTTTAAAGAATTTATGCAAAAATATATCCTAGAATTTTCTAGTCAATCATACAAGTAACATTTCTAAAGACTAACGATTGTTTACTAAAAATAAGTGTAAACAATCCGGCAAAAAGTGTGGACCAAATGGTCATGCCCGGCGAACCAAGTCTGTTTTTCCTCTCCAATTGTTAACTTTTGAATTTGTATATATTAAATTGCTAGAATAATTATTAATTGAGTTGTTTAGTTTGGTTTTTATTGTCTTTAATCTCACACAAGGGCACAAACACGCATAAAGAGAGAAGGTTGAATGCTAAACTTGAAATGCATCAACTTTGAAGGGATGGAGATTCAATGTCTTTGTGCGTCAATAAGCTTGACGTGCAAAACTATGTATAGGTAAGAGATGAAATAGTCCAACTTGAAATTTTTATCATACAATATGATAATTAATCTTGATATGTTTCGTCCGCTCACTAATCACGAAAACTTGCATTGACTATAATGTAAGGAGCATATTGATTGTCACAAAATAGTAAGACTTGTTAAGACCAATAAGCATAAATATCTTTAAGCTTATAAATTAACCACCACAGTTTAGAAAAAGTAGCGACAAGGGCACAATATTTAGCTTCTGAGAACCATGGTAGTCAAAATCACGATCATATTCATAGGATTGTAAGATTTTGCGATCTTGCAACCCCATCGTGCCAGAGAATGACCATAATCGATTTTTGGTAGGTGCGAGTAGACTAACTGTGATAACACATGAAAACGGTGAAATCATCATTTTTGGGAAGAACCGTCATTTTTGTTCAAAACCTCAGAAATTCGGGTTTGCGGTCGAGGTTGTGACCCAATTCAAAATACCCTAAAAATAAATAATCAATATCCAATCCACCCAATAATAAATAATTGAGAAATGATACACTTACACTAAAAATAACATCTACACGGTATGATAATACGGTACCATATACTATTTTTTTTTTCTTTTATTCATTTTTTTATGTAAATTGAAGTTTGTGTCAAGTTCAAAATGCAACTTATGAGATATGGTGCATAATTACGGTGTTATATTTTCAGTGATAATTAACGAAATATCTTGGCGTTTGTACTAGTACTGGTATGATATATGCGTTTTTATTTTTAAAATATAATAAAAATGTAAATAAGAAAAATAAAACTATTTTACTATAATAATTTATTACTTTATTAAAATTGTTTTACCAAAATTATTTTATATCAATAATATATAATATAGTTTTTCATATATTATCTTAAAAAATATTATATCTTAAATAAAAAATAATTTCAAATTAAAATTGTTAGAAACATAATTTTTTTTAAAACAACTCAATTTTTAGATTCATACATTATTTTTTATTTTTTTGGTAATTGTACAAAAAAGTATATTAATCCGGAGTTCGCACAAATACTGATATGATTATCCGTGCGTTCACACGATACTAATGTGTTACCCGTACGTTCGCACTACTAGAATGATACACATACATTTGTTTTTAAAAGCGTGGTGAGCAAACTCTTTCCTAGTGGGATATATGTGTGTTTGCACGGCTACTGGTGTAGTACGTTGTAATGTCACTATTTTGTATGGTTACTGAAAAATAAAATTAATTGAACGCATAGTTAATGAAAAAATATTTTTATTCAATATTTTGATCAATAACTTTATGTTGTCGTTAATATTTGATATTTTGATAAGGAACTTCATGTTTCCGTTAATGTTTAATATTTTGATCAGTAATTTCATATTGTTGTCAATATTTAATATTTTGATCAATAACTTTTTATTTTAGTTAATATTTAATATTATAATTAATAACTTCATATTCACGTCAATATTTAATAATTTAATTTATAACTTCATGTTTTTATTATTAAAAAAAACATATATTTATTTTTAAAATAAATATTTCATGTTTCTATTGGTCTGACATTATTTTTTTTTTATAAAGTTATTCTCATTTAATAAAATAAAACTGTTTGAACGTATTCGAATTAATAATATATTTTTTAATTATATGATAAATTGATAAATTAATAATTTCATTTTTTTCATTAATATATATCTCATAAATTCAGGTTTGCCGTCGGGGTTGTGACCCAATTCAAAAAACTCTAAAAATAAATAATCAATACCTCACCCACCCAATAATAAATAATTGAGAAATGATACACTTATACTTAAAAATAACATCTACACCGTATGATAATACGGTACCATATACTACTCTATTTTTCTTTTATTCATTTTTTTTTATGTAAATTGAAGTTTGTGCCAAGTTTTAAATCCAACTTATGAGATACAGTGTATAGCTACGGTGTTATAATTTCAGTGTTAATATAACATTCCTCAAAATAATTTATGCAACTTTTCAATATACACCCATGATTATTGTAACTTCCCAAAATACAACAATTCCCTCCTATTCATTCCATCTCTCGCATTAAATACAGAAATCATCTCCTATTCAATATTTTATTCTCTATCTTCTTTCTTAAAGACAACATTTAATTCTCTATCTTCTCTCTCACATAATTGTTTAGAAATTGAGTAAATTATCATTAAGTTTTTTTTAGAAGTTTTTAATTGTTATTTGCTACTTTATTTTGAATGTTTTGTGTTGTTTTCTTGTTAAGCCAATTGATTTTCGTTTTTATAGTAAATCAGTTAATCTGATTTTGTGGTTCAGAGGAACAATTTACTGATCAAATCTTATTTTTATTAAGAGTCGAATTTAGGTAAAATAATATCCGAACGATTTGTCTTCAATGGAGACTTCTTTTCTACTAGAGTCAAAATACTTGGTTAATATTTTGTGTTGTTTTGAATTGTCTTGAGTTGATTCCTACGAATATTATTCTTCGAAACTATGATCACTCACAGATGTGATTCTTAAACTTCAAAAAATTTCTTTTGTACAGAAAAAACAACAACAAAACAAACTATAGATGTAAAAACAGATATTACACTCGATCAAGCAGCAGCAGAAACTCAAATGAAGAAAACAAAAAAAAAATCAATCTCAAGTTTATATGAAGAAGCCAAAGTTAGGATTGTCCTTCTTGGCAAACTTCTATAGATGTAGCTATATATTTATACAAGTGCAAAACTAGGAGCCAACACATTCATCTTTCACCCTGCTTCATCAAAATTGGTATAACATTAGATACAATGATACTAACATGAAAGAACTTAAGCAAATGAAAGAATGTACCTTTTGGTAGATTATTACTCGGAAAGGTTTCTTCAAGAGGGTCCATTTGGAAATTCGGAGGAAGAGAACGTTTCTCAGACCTTTTCAAATACGCCAATACTTCTAGCACGATAACCGCAACAAGTATGATACCAACAAGAAATCCATAGCTTGTTTTCCAACTATTCCCTGCTCCTGCCGCTTGCATTCCTAACACTATGTTCAAGGCTGCAAAGAATAATGCCATTCTTCCAAACCAACCATGGTACAAATTCCAAATTTTGCGAATCTTGGAATCCCTATTTGGTCTCAAGAAAAATGCCAATACCTGAATTCACATTGCTTTGAAATCAGTTCAAGTAATGGTTTCCGAACAATTAAATTTAGACAACTTTTGTGTAAGTTTTTAAAATAGTTAACGTAGTTCAGTAGATAGCTAACTGATGTATCAGATGTCAAAACTCAATAACCACCAACGTAATAACCACGAATTTAGACGTGGATAACTATAATTTTTCAGTTAAAGTCGTACTTAACATAATGCTAAATGAAGACTAAGCTTTGTTATTGTAGCATGAGTTAGTGGCATACCTGAAGAATACTTAGCACAAGGACAAAAAGGCCAATTCCTTTGTGAGCTGGTATATGAACATGCATTTTGGAATGTAGTTGTAATCCTAGAAGAACAGTGACAAGACCAAATACAAATCCAACAAATTGAAAAATTGAATGTAAATAGAACCAAATTGGTTCCTTGTGCTTGAAGTATCTAGCAACAATAGCGCCTACTGGCAGGATCAAACCCCACCCTATTACACCAACTATTCCATGGTTCTTTCTCATCTGAACCAAATCATTGGATGAAGAATCCTTAGAATCTGAAAAAACGATAGTCGTCAAATTTGTGCTAAACCATATGATAAATAAAAAAAATGGCATACGCGTATCTGATTTTGCACCTGAAGAAGATGAAGTAAAATCAAATATGATCGATGTTTTGTCATCGTGTTTTGAGAGATGGTGTTCGTGTGGATGCTTAGTACTAAAAGCCAATAGAATGGGTTGCTTCCTGAATGGAATTGTTGTTTGAAGCTGAAATGCCAAATAGATTTCAGCACCATTTGTTGCCACAGCAGCAGGCACAGTATTTAGAGGCAGTTCACCTTTGTTTACAATGACTTCTGATGATTTGTTACCTCTTAGATAATACTGCTTGATTTTTGCATGGCCCTTTTTGTTTATCCATCCCACCATTGCACTTGAACCTACCATTTTACCATCTCTTGAAAATCCAATCCCTACCCACCCAACTGTGTAGGGTGCTGATAATATGATTGTTGTGGTATCATCATTTTTTGTATACTGCAACAAAATCTCATTATAAATTACAGATCTTTACTATTTTATAAAGACATACACTTTTAGCCAAAGACTAAAAATATCTATCTTTATAATACTGACACTTCTGAATAAATACGTGTCTAGTGTCTGACACATGTATGTCTGATCCTGACATGACACTAAAACAAATGATTAAGTTTACTTTACTCAAATTTTCAAATTATCACCATTATCAACATGTCACTATCGGTGCCATGTTCGTGAATGTATCGGTGCTTCATTATAATTGAGTAAACCAACAAAACATTCACATGATAGTAAAGGATTTAATATCTTTTTAATTCTTATAAATGCAGATCATTACTACTTTATAAAAACAAATGCTTTTAGCCAATGACGAATAACTTCGGTCTCTAAAGTACAGATAGCTATGAATAAAGTCGTGTCTAACATCTGACATGTGTTTGTCTCTATAGCATTGACACTTCTAAACAAAGTTATGTCCGGCGTCCAACACGTGTCTAATACCAACATAACACTGAGTTACGTTAAATATATTTACTTTTTAAAAATTATTATCATTGTCGACGTGTTAGTGACGATATCGTGTCAAGTGTCCATATCCGAGTTAGCACTTCATTATAATTGAACAGAATCAACAGTAAAGAATAAGAATTGAACTTACCCTCAATTCATATGTATGCCAAACAGGTTTACAAATTGTAGATGAAATATTCTGATAAGGTGGAGGGAGGAAAATCTGAAAATTTGTATTCTTGCATCTACTTTCTGATGATGATGTAAAATCACCACTACTTCCATCATTATCATCTCCTAATGCAATGATCTTGAAGTTGAAGACAAGATATAGAATACATATTCTGACAAAAAATGGCCATAGCTGAGCTAAAGAACTTAGCTTTGCCATTCATAGAGTAGATCCAATGTGATCCAAAGATAGGAACTATAGTGGTTACAAAACAAAGAATAAGATAGGAAATGTGAATGTGAAAGGCTAACAAGAAGAAGATGGTTGAGAAGTATTAGTCTCTTGCATTTGAAGTTTGAAATTTGGTGGGGTAGGTATAATGGTTGGTACTGAGAGGTAGTCATCATCATCATCATTTTTCTATTTTTCTATTGTTGAGAACTCAAAATCAATCTGCATTTTTATGAGCAGTATTGATTCATACTCCAATCAAAATTATTCAAAGTTCAAAAAATTTCAAATTTCAATAACAAGATATGTTTAATATTCAACTTGGTTTTTAAATTTTAAATTTTTATTGTTCCATTAAGTCAACTCATTTGACAGCTATGCAGAGACATCAAATGTAAAGTTTGAACCTACAACATCCTAGTAATCATAAAAAACTTATTTCTTAATGTGTTTGTTAGGATTTTACCGTCTGTCATTCAGATTTGAGTTAGATTTAATAAAAATTTTGCTTATTATGAATTTCATCTTAATTGATTGATTACATACAGATTATAAAGTTCAATGTGCTTGTTGCGTGCATGAAAAATTGAATTGTAGCAAAGGTTCACTACACATAGATTATCACAAAGAAGTGTAAGTGGAAAGAAAGGCATACATAACTTAGTTAACATAGATTTTAGCCATAATAATTTTTTAGAAGTGGTGTGAGCTAAGGTATGATATTATGCCTCTCAACTGGACCTAGCAATAAGAGATTGTCTTTTAGAGTTCCATGGGACAGATTTGGTCCAAAATAGATGCATGAATCAAAAGTGGATCTTCTATTATTTGGATCACTAACCCAATCAGATTCATTGTAGTTTCTTCAAGAAAATTTGTGAGTTGAGGGAGATGGAGATAGAAGCAAACTATGAGATATAGTTCTACTAAGATTCCTCAATATTCATTTCACAATAAACAAATGATAGTCAAGGGGAGAAGTCATAAATTGGACATGCTTTGTTGAAGAGCAACTACCATAGTTACTCTCATTCTTAAGTACATGATTTATTCTTAATTATTCATCACTTAGTCTCATTCTTAAGTGTATAATGCATACATGGTTCATAACAAATCTTACTTGATCTTAATCATACATTTCATACTTGATTTTGATTAATTCCTAATCATATATTACATTTGTTTATAAGTCACTCTTCAATGATAATTAAACTTATGGGACCTCATTAGTTTTAAAAATCATTATCCATCTAAAAACTAGGATTTTCAAAAATAAAAATAAGATTTTTAAAGATTTTGGAGGGTCGTGATCCGAGTCATAAACCCTTTAATATAAGTCATTAAATCTCAAGATGTAATCTTGACAGTGTGATTCAATTCATACTCTCCTTAATTCAAATCAAACTTGCATAAACTTATAAAACACCATTTTTTTTCACTTTAAAACCCTCATCAAACAGATGCTAATATTAAATAATCATCATTGACCATGTAAGCATATTCATAACATCAAAATATACTAGTTCATCATACTTATCTAACATACAATTCATCATCAAGTCATCACGTTTTTACATCTTAAACATGCAAACTCTTAACTCCATCGTAGATAATATTAGAGGATTTCTTTTTTCACCGTATAATTTTCTAGTGTAACATACAAAATTCTTTAAATATCTCTTAAAATCAAAAATATGTTTTCGGTGCGCACCATGTTAGTTATAAAAATTGAGTGTAAACTGAAAATATATTTCCGGTTGCACCCCAACCACAATTGTGACCCACGACTCCAAGTTACAGGCAATATATAAATCAGAAATGCACTTCCAGTATTAACCGAAAATATATTTTCGATTTCGGTAACAACTTAAACGCGCCACAACTTTTCTCCTCCCTTATTACAGAATAGTTTTCAAAACAACAAAAACAAAACACACTTAATACCCATTTATCTCAAACACTATTGTTACAATATCAAATCAAATTCGCAAAAAAATCGTCACAAATTGTCAAACATCAGTTAACTCAAGTGTCCAACCACACTCAATAAAGGAAAATCAACAATTGTAAATTATTTTTGAGTTATTTATAGTTTATGTAATTTCTATTCAAATTAGTGTTTTAAATTAGAAATTGAGAATTATTTGTTTGTTTTCAATATTAGGCATCATTAATTAACTGTTGGAAGACTCATTTTGATGATCAATGGCATTTTGTTTGAGCTTGTATGTGTCTCTATGCTTCGCCATTGACGAAGTTTGAAATTGTAGGTTGAACCGGAAATATATTTCTGATTTTCATTTTGAACAAAACCAAAAATATATTTTTGATTTTAGTCTGTTTCTATTTCCCCGTCATTTTTGAACATTGGTCTGTGTTAATGTTTTTTTCGTACTTCTACAAGAGTAATGGATGAGAGACCATCTAGATTGAGGCACGACCGACTTGCACATCATACTTCTGTGCGGAGAGAAATGAGTCAGACATCCCAGACTCCTCCTGCCTTTGGACAGACTGTGTCGGATACGCGTACTACTGCCTCTGTCTCCGGTGTATATGAACTCAAAGAAAGAAAATGTTGAAAGATGAAGATGAACACAAAGTCGTTAGGGAATTTCTTAATGCACCCTATGCTTTTCTATAGCACCGCACATATATATAAAAATACCTCAAATTTTCAAAAATATATTTTCGAATACATCTCAAACACACATAATGCATTCATTTTTGGACTTATAATTCTAAAAATGCATTTCGGGAGTGTACTTAAATACATTGAAACATGGTTTGTGTGGGTATCATGTTCATGTGAAGCTATGTGTACATATGCGAGGAATGAACTAGGGGCATTTTTGATTGTATAGAAAAGAAATATAATCTCTATACTGATTGCGGACATGCTTGCTGTCATATCATATGAAATTGCATTTTGATTGCATCTTCATGTGATGCTGTGTGGTCACAACTGACAAATTTCTATATCTATATATCTTATCTTTTTGTTAGGTTAATATAATTCATTCCCTTGAAAATTCTATAGAAAAGAAATTTCAGAAAGTTCTAAAATCTATACAATCTTCGAATATATTTATAAATAATAAAAAATTCTTTATATTTATTGAATAAATGATATATCAAATCATTATTTTATATCAGATACATCAATTATTTTATGAATTAAAAAAAAAATACTTATAAATGTGTTCGAAGGGTGTATATCTCAATATATTTTAGTAAGTTTCGAAAATACATTTCTAAAAACATTTCAGAAAGATATTTCCAAATTAAATTTAATTTTAAAACTGAGCTGTAAAACAAAAATAAATAAAACAAATATATAAAGAGTGTTTTCGAAAATATATTTTTGAAAATCAGAAAACATTTTCGAAATTTGACAGGATAAATCCTCAAATTGTTACTTCCGCACTTACAAGATGACGGAGATTCTTTCTCTAACACATACAAGGCTTGATTAAGTGAAAAATGGCCTCTTTCCTCTTATTTCTTCCACTGCTTATCGTTGATCATTGTGGAAAGGATAAATGATGGTTAATGGTAAGGCTAAACAAAAATTAGGAGTAAAATGGTGTACTAAAGTACTCGCCATGTTTAACCAAAAATGATTAATTCTTTTGTCTTCCTCCTCCATTTTCATGTTTCTCTTCAACATAACACTCAATTCTTAATTTCCCTACCAACTCAAGAGTATATATTCCATGTATATTGACTAAAATGCCTCTACTTCAATTAAAATTCTCCAATAACTATTTGTCTACACTTTCATTAGTCTTAACTAGATTTGAAATGTCATATAATCCTTTGAAAATGATCAAATTACCCATTCAGGTGAAATGTTAATTTTACCGTTGACCTTTTAATTCCATAGTTTATAAAATAGTTGAATTGAATTAATAAAAGGTTGGAATATTGAATGTTTTCTAATGCAAAACATATCAATCATAATTATTCTTTGCACATTTGCTTCATATTTTGTCAAATTTCATCTTAAGTACATGATTTATGCTTAGTTATTCATCACTTAGTCTCATTCCTAAGTGTATGATGCATACATGGTTCATCACAAATCTTACCTGATCTTAATCATACATTTCATACTTGATTTTGATCAATTTCTAATCATATATTATATTTGTTTATAAGTCATTCTTCAATGATAATTAAACTTATGAACGCCTCATTAGTATTAAGGATCATTATCCATCATCTTAAATTAAGATTTTCAAAGATAAAAATAAGGTTTTTGGGAATTTTGGAGGGTCATGATCTGAGTCATGGAACCTTTTGATATGTCATTAAACTTGGAGGTGTAATCATGGGAGCATGATTCAATTCATGCACCCCTTATTCAAATCGAACTTGCTGAAACTTAAAAAACAACATTTTTCATTTTTAAATCCTCGTAAAACACATGATAAATGTTAAATAATCATCATGGTGTTAGTGTGTGAGGCACTTTTAGTGAGGAGAGAAAGAAAGAATAATAAAGGAAATAAGGATTTGTATTATTCAAGTGTACAAATAATGATACACACTATGACTATTTATATACAACCCTAATTGGGCTTGGGCTAACACAACTTGGATTATATTAAATATTAAATCTAATCTAATCTAATTTAATATTTCAACACACCCCCATAATCCAGTTGTCGAACATCCTCAAAAATAGTCAATCTGAACTATTCCTAATTTCTTTCTCAAATTCAGAAATCTGTCGATCTTCAATCCTTTGGTGAAAATGTCGGCCAACTGTGCTTCACTTGAGCAATGTCTAACTTCAAGTTCACCTTGATTTACTTTTTCCCTCAAGAAGTGAAACTTTGCTTCAATATGTTTATTCTTCCATGCAGAACTGGATTCTTCGCCAGATTTATGGATGACTTGTTATCGATTTGTAATACTAGAGATTTCTTCACTTCGACAGACATTTCTTCAACTACAGATCTGATCCAAATTGCTTGACATGCAGCATAGGATCCCGCTATATATTCAGCTCCACACGATGACAATGCCACCACAGGTTGCTTCTTCGAACACCATGAGATTGGGACACCAAATACTTGAAAGAAATATCCAGTTGTGCTTCTTCGATCTTCCTTATCTCCACACCAATCAGCATCTGAAAAACAATTAACTATTTCTTCTTTGCCTGCAGAATCTCGTCGAAATAGTATTCCATAATTTATTGAACCCTTCAAATATAGAAGGATTCTTCTTGCAGCCTTCATATGTGACACTCTTGGTTCACCCATATATCTGCTTACTAATCCGACTGCGAAACCTATATCAGGTCGACTATTGCACACATACCTCAAAGATCCCACAATTTGCTTTAACAAAGTTGCATCGACTTTGTCTTCTTCTCCATTCTTCTCCAACTTCACATTTGGTTCGACATGTGAGGATGCAGGATTCGAATCATCCATTCTGAATCTCTTGAGTATTTCTTTGACATACTTTCTTTGATGTAGCACCATACCTTGCTTCAACATTTGAAATTCCATACCTAGAAAATAAGACAATTTTCCTAGATCCGACATTTCAAATTCCTTCGTCATCAGCTCTTTGAACTTCGACAAGTTCTCCAAACTATTTCTAGTTACTAGCAAGTCATCAACATACAAGCAGATGATTGTTATATCTTGTGCTACAACCTGAACATAGACACCATACTCTAATTTGCATTTGACAAATCCTAATTCTACTAAGTATGAGTCGATCTTCTTGTTCTATGCCCTAGGTGCCTGCTTGATACCATAGAGCGCTTTGTGCAACCTATATACTTTACTCGCTTCCTTCTGAATCACAAATCCGGGAGATTGTGGGGCATAAACTTCTTCGTCTAAAGGACCATTCAAAAATGTTGATTTCACATCTAGATGAAATGTTGACCAGCCTTGGTTGCATGCCAATGCTACTACTAGTCGAACACTCTCTAATCTTGCTACTGGAGCAAATACTTCAGAGTAGTCAAGTCCTGCTCTTTGGAGAAAACATCGAGCTACTAATCTTGCTTTATGTCTTACTATTGACCCATTTGCATTGTGTTTCAACTTGAACACCCACTTTACTTCGATAGTTTTTGTATGTGTTGGCAATTCGACTAACTCCCATGTGTTATTTCTTTCGATTACCTGTAACTCTTCGACCATAGCTAACTTCCACTTGTTAATATTTAAAGCTTCACTATAGTTGATTAGTTCAGCACCTGCAAGTAAAGCAAAATGAACTAATTCTCCATCGGGTGTGATTTCATCATCACACATCACTTCATAATCATGAAGTCTTGTTGGAAGAACTCTATTTCTTTGAGGTCTTTGGCTTGTTTCAGGCACAACCTCTTCGACTTCGACTGTGACGGGAGTGTCAGCAACCACTTCTTCTTCGACTTCGACTGGATTCTCAACAATTCCTTTGACCTCTACTTCATTAGTTTCTTCGTCGAAATCAAAGTTCATTAATGATTTTTTAATTGAATTGCTAGAATTCCAATCCCAGGCAGAATTTTCATTAATCACAATATCTCGATTCAACACAATCTTTTCATTAACTGGATTGAATAGTCTGTATGCACCAGTTTTATGATATCCTACCAGAATCATAGGCTCACTCTTATCATCAAGCTTCCTTTTCCTTGCATCAAAAACATGCTTGTAACACATAGAGCCAAACACCTTCAAGTGACTTACTGATGGTCATTTTCCACTCCACACTTCTTCAGGGACCTTGTTCTTCAATATCTTAGTAGGACACCTATTCAAAATATAAACTGCAGTTGAAGCAACTTCTCCCCATAAATATTTTTGCAGATTCTTTTGCTTCAGCATGCATCTTGCCATGTCTAATATGGTTCTATCTTTTCTTTCAGCAATTCCATTATGTCGAGGTGTGTAAGGAGCAGTTACCTCATGATCAACACCATGTTCTGCACATAAATCTTCAAACATCTTGGATGTGTATTCTCCACCTCCATCTGTTCGTAAAACTTTGATCTTCTTCTCACTCTGATTTTCGACAAGTATCTTGAATCTCTTAAAGATTTCGAATACTTCTTCCTTTCGTTTGATCACATAGATCCACAAATTTCAACTAAACTCATCGACAAAGGAAACAAAATATCTATTTTCACCAATTGTATGTTCTTCAAATGGACAATATACATCTGAATGCACCACTTCAAGAATGCAGGATGATCTCATTGACATAGTCGAAATGAAAGAATTTCTGGATTGCTTTCCCACTAGACAACCTTCACAAAGTTTTTCAGGCATCTAAAGACTTGGAATACCAGTAACCATATTTTGAGTAATTAGTTGATTAATTGATCAAAAATTCAAATGTTCAAACCTCAAATGCCACAACCAACTATCCTTGTAGTCGACAATAATTTTCAAACGTTGAACTTCTGTCGAACTGATCATAGTCTTAAATGTCCTGTTCTTCGACAATGGAGATTGTAAAACCAAATTGTTCTTAGTGTCGAACAATTTCAAAACTCCATCTTTCATGACAACTGAGAAACCTTTTTCAACTAGTTGTCCAACACTTAACAAGTTGCATTTTATTCCAGGTACATAAAGCACACCTTTGATCATAGCTTTCCCTCCATTACTCATTTGAAAGACTATGTTTCCAGTACCTTCTGCTTGCAACGAACTATTATCAGCAAGTTTTACCTTGATCTTCTTCGACTCGTCAAAATCTGCCAACCACTCCTTTCGACCAGTCATGTGGTTTGAGCAACATGAGTCGAGAAACCAGATATTAGATTCAACATGGTTATCTGCAACTGCAGCCATAAATATCATACCACCTTCAGAATCATCTGAATCTTGGCCTGCAAGGTTCGCTCCTTCGTCCTTGCCTTTCAATCCCTTGTCTTTTCTGTACCAACAATTCTTGGCCAAGTGTCCCCACTTTTCACAGTTATAACATTGCATACCTTTCTTATCTTCTTTGTCCTTTCGATAGTTTCCTCATCTCCTTTTCGAGGATTCAGAAGATCTATCTTCGACCTTATTCTTATGGGAATTCGACCAAGACTTCTTGCCATGAGTCTTGTCAAACTTGCCTTTGAATTTGTTGGAACCACCATCTTTTTTCCATGATTGAACTTGCAGTGCCTGTATCAAGTCCTGAACTCCTTTCCTTTCGGCAATCCTCATCTCATGCGCCTCCAACGAACCAACCAAATCTTCCACTTTAGTGGTTTCAATATTGTTGGATTCTTGAATAGCTACGATAACATGATAAAAGTGAGAGGTCAACATTCTCATTACCTTCTCAACTATAATCTTATCATTAATGGTTTCACCATAACCCTTCATGAGATGGACGAGTTTCCAAACCTTCGACACATATTCTGCAACTTTTTCATCTTCTCCCATCGACAACAACTCATATTGTCGATGTAAGGTTTGTAATTTGACAACCTTGACTTTCTCACCTCCTTCGAAATACTTTACCAGAATATCCCATGCCTCCTTCGTTGTTTCAGCATGAGAGATTCCATCGAAGTTAGCAGCATCGAAAGCCGTTTGAATGCAATAAGCAACCTTGCAATCTTTTTTCTTGACTTTGTTGTGGGCTTTTTTCTGTTCTTCGGTAACCACTTTTAGGGTTTTATGGAAGCCAAATAAGGATTGCATCTGTTTTTTCCATCGGATCCAATTTTTACCGTCAAGCATTGGAAGAGAATTCAGAATGCCCTTATCACTAGTCATCTTCGCAGTGGTTGATTTACTTGCCCTAGAAAAACGATCTCTGGCGTGAAATTCTTGAAAACTTGATCAAAAACAATAACCAGAAGCTCTGGATACCAATTTGTTAGTGCGTGAGGCACTTTTAGTGAGGAGAGAAAGAGAGAATAATAAAGGAAATAAGGATTTGTATTATTCAAGTGTACAAATAATGATACACACTATGACTATTTATATACAACCCTAATTGGGCTTGGGCTAACACAACTTGGATTATATTAAATATTAAATCTAATCAAATATAATCTAATCTAATTTAATATTTCAACACATGGATCATATAAGCATATTCATAACATCAAAATATATTAATTCTCAAAATTTCCAACACTTACTAAATCATTAATCCTAAGGTTTGTCATACTTATCTAACATATAATTCATCATCAATTCATCATGTTTCTACATCCTAAACATGCAAACTCTTAACTCCATCATAGATAATATTAAATCCTAAGAAATAAGTCCTTTGTGTCTTGTATATTATTGGAACATACAATCACACAATTAGTAAACTATGAAGTATATGGAGAAAGAGGTAGTGAGGGAGAATATAATTAAAGAGAGATGATTGAGGATGAGAATGAGAATGACATACTACATTAATGTTGATGAGGATACCTCCAAAACATTTATACAAGCATTACAAAGTGTTTGAGATACAAAACACACAATTCAAAAGCAAGAAAAAACAAAATTTGTGGCTATAATCGGTTAACACAAAGTTGTTAACTGGTTACAACTGATACATAAATAAAAAATACAAATAGGTGTAACCGATTAACGCGAATGCGTAACCGATTACACCAACTCCAAAAGTTATTTTTCTCCTTCCAGAAGTATTTTTCACCAAACTGTAACTAGTTACACCCTAGTGTTAACCAGTAACAACACTTTTAATTAGTGTATTTTCATATAACACACCACTTTAATGCAAGTGTTCCAAGTCTTCCATGTCCATACTCATCTCCAATCTCTTGAACACGTCATTTGTGACTCCCTTAGTCAATGAATCAGAAACATAATCTTAAATTGCCTTCACTAACAAGCTCTCTCAAGTAGTGAAATCTCATCTCAATGTGTTTGCTCATCCCATATGAAATTGAGTTCTTAACAAGGTTAATAGCGAAAACATTGTAAACCAATAGCGTAACAGCCTCACCCTAGATTCATTAGCTACATGACTTGGCATACACATAACAAAGCATAAATATACTCGGCATCACAAGACGAGAGTGCAACTATTGGTTCCTTCTTAGAATACCATGAGATTGATATTCCACCTGTTGTACCCCAAAATTTTCCCTCTCATTTTATCAACATTTCTCATCACAAGGCCCTTGGAACTCAAGATCAAGCTAGGGTTTACTCTGCTCAAGACACCTCTTTACACTATTGACCTAAATTAGGGTTTGTATTTGCACAGGGATGTTTTGACCTACAATGCCCAAAGTGACTTTAATACTTCATGTTGGACTCATAAGTTTTCCCATACCAAGTTTCAAGCCTTGAATCAAATTTTTGCCAAGTCAATTGGACAGTTGACCTAGAAATCAGTTGTATTGGGGAAAAAGTCAACTGTGGCCAATTGACAGTCAAACCTCATGAATTTTTACCCACATCAACATTATGAACTCATATGAACCATTTGATCACGTTTGGATCACAATTCCACAAGAAATTTGATCAGATCACCAAAAGGGCAAAATGGTCATTTTTAGGATTTTGACTGTACAAAGACAATTTTTGACTGTTTGACCTAGCCAATGGCAAATCAAGCTTAACCATGGACTCAAGGACTCAATGACATTATCTTGACCCATTCAACAAGTTCAAAATATCTCAAATGCATAGGATTGACAGATGAATTTTTCAGTCAACTGATCTAAATTTGACTGTACACTGAAAAGTCAAACTTTGACTTTTTGGTCAAAATCAAGTGCCAAGGGTCATTTATCAAGACATGTAAAATTATGAAACTTGTTCATCAAGAAACCCAAAATTGCAAATTAGGGTTTGAAATTGAAAATTTTCATAACTTAGAAATTTTTTAAGTTATGAAATTTTCTTAATTTTTCCTAACTTTGCTCCATATTTTCACCAAGATTCAAAGGGATTCAAACAAAACTTACAACATGAAAGTTGTAGTCCTCCACAAAGTATACAACTTTTATTCACAAAGTTTTCTCAAAAGAAGCTTAGATCTCAAGTTATGATTTTTGGAACAAGGGTCCCTAAAACTTTTAACTTAGAGAAATTTTGCCCTAGTTTAGGCAGGATTTTGACCCATCTTCTTGGCCATTTTTCACATAGTTCCACTTGTAGTATTGAGTTTCATTTCAAATATGGATTATAGTAAATGTTGCAAGCTTTCCAAATTATCCAATAACTCCTCAAACACCTTTGTGGTTAGGGAGAATCGAATGCTTGAAGTTGGAAAAACTCACTTTGTAACCATGGCCAATACATGTTCATACCACTTGCTAAATCTGAACAAACTAGATTAGTACATAATTACAGGCCTCTAAACCAATTTACACTCAAAAATTGAATGCAAATACATTGGACATTGGCATTGTTCTGATCAAGAGAGCATTGTACAATGAACATTTCCATTTTGAGCATAAAGGTCACACTTCCATTTTCATAAAGGGAACTTTATGTCAAATTGCATTTTCTTGAGCCTTGGACTTTTTTCCTTGCAGCAAACAAGTTCCCTAATATCAGGCATAGTACACCAACTTGAGCATGCTTGTAACTAGCCTGTACAGGCCATAGCTTGGTCACTTCACATCTTTGTTTTCAAAACAAGTCAAATGGCCAAAAGCTCATAACTTACACACCTGATAAAATCAACTCAAGCAAAGTTTTCAAACAAGTTTTGTATACCCTTGTAAGCCAGAAGCACGAGCTTTTCACCCCTAAAGCACCATTATACTCAAAACCACATTTTCTTGCAAAACAGGGCCAGTTCTGCAAATCACAAGCCACAATCAAATCCCCTCGTGCGTTTTATCCCAAATCACTTCAACACATTCTAAACAATACACCTAAGCTGTCCAGACCATTCACAAGCTACTGTAACTCCATTAACACACATCACCATTTTTGTTTGGAAGCTTTGCAGGTTGAGTTCTGTAGCACGATTCAGGCCACTTCAAAATAAACTAAGCATTGGGAAAGGTTCAGGGGACGTCAAGCAAGCTCAAAAGAACCTCAGGCCCCATTGAAAGTTGATGCATTGTCCAGCTCAAACACAACTGGAACATGTATTTCATGAACTTCTATCTCTCTATTTAGGAACATTTGGACTTAGGTTTGTGAATGAAAGATGTTATATTCATTGCCCTGAAACCATACATGTGCTTAGTTTTCATTTATATTAATCGTGCTAGGAGAATTTCATCCATGAACTTTCTGAAAAAACTAGGTTAGAAATTAGGTCCAGAGAAATTCTCTCTAGTCTTTGAGAGTTAGATTTAATGTTTTATATGGTTGAAATCGTTGTTTGATGCTCTACAAGTTTCATGTTTTGAGTTTTGTCAAAAAAGCACTAAAACGGGAAATACAAGTTTGAACTGGCCATGCGCGTGTTTCTGTTGGACAGAGGAAGAAGATGAAGTAGTTGGGCTGGGCCTGGCTATTTCCTACTTTTGGGACACCCCCATTTTAAGTTTCACACCCCCTGGCCCATTTCTTTGTATATTTATTATTTTTGCATTTTAATTTCATTTCTGACTTTATTATTTTATTTCCAAACATAAAAATGCCTAAAAAATATTTTCATAAATTTTTACATTTTATTTGGTATTTATTTTAATTATTTCCAACATTAAAATGTTTAAATACTTTATATTATTTTGTTAAAACTTAAAAATAATGTAAAAAATACTTTTTTTTTTTTTT